>CM057455.1:334911250-336127500 GCA_016271365.2 Neoceratodus forsteri | reverse complement strand
ATGTGATCTGTGCACTGCATTTGTTTAAAACTCTGGCACTGTATGTAGCATGATTTGCAGAGATTATAATGTTTGGTTCTCTAAGAAAATTAAAGTCACATTTTCCTTTCCAGAACAATCTACTAATGCTAGCTATCCTGGCCTTTGAAGTAACAATTTACCGCCATCAAGAATACTATAGACTCCGTAACAATCTCACAGCACCAGTGACTAAAACCATCTTTCATGATATTACAAGACAACACTTGGATGACGGAATTGTGAACTGTGCCAAGTATTTCATAAACTACTTCTTCTATAAGTTTGGTTTGGAGGTAAACAATGTCCTCCTTGTGTTAAAATTAATCTGCTTCTCTGAGTATTTATTGCTGCAGTATTACATCATTCTACCAGCTGGCTACCCAAAACTCATACCAAATGCTTACAGAAAAATATAGATATGTGGTCATATAACTGCCTCATTTATTTTAAAGGTATGAAAGTGTAGGGCAGGAGTAACCGTGTGCCTTGAGAACAGATGGAATAAACATGGCTTACAAAAGTAAATACATTTCTTTCACCTTAAGTCTGTGCTTGATTCTTGCCAATAAAGGATGAACATTAGCTGCTTGAAGCTGAGCTCCACAGATATCACAGTATGAAAGGTTAGAATGTGGTAGCCTTATAGAAATACTTATCATAGCTTAGGGCACATGTCCACTGTTTTTATAATGGTTTCCTGCTTTGATATATTGATGGTGCAATAGTGCAATTTTTTTTTTACTCTCAGTTTTGAAAGTCTTTACCTCAAAGGGAATGGCTGCTTCACCATAATGTCCCTCAACAGTCATGTGCTATTTTACAATAATTACTGGTGACCATAAATATCAACTGGATTACTGTTTTGTTAAAAATGCATATCAACCAGATTTTGGGTTATTATGCTCTAAAGGTAATAATAACCCAAAATCTGGTTGATATGACACTTCATAATAACCTGAAATCCAGTTGATATGACAGTCCCCAAAGAAATGGTGCATATGAACCTCGCCGTGCAGCAGTGTCGGCGTGAGACATTGAAAGTGGGTACTCACGGTGGTTGTCTTCTCTGCCAACACAAAGAGTCTCCAAGCAATCTTAGCACTCTAGCTAAAAAACTTAATTTTCTTTCAAGCTGCTAGAAATACAGTCTAAACCTTCCCACCAGCTCTCGAGATTTATGGGTCATTACACACCTTGGGCGATCTATAATACACACTTACCTATCCATTATTTTCCGTTTACATCTTTAATGAACATGATTGTCCTGTTAATTGAAGAGCTGGTATTCTTCCTGTAATCAGTACAGTCAACAATTTACTTTTTGGATCTCAAGTCATTTTTCCTCTCTTGCTAATCAGAGGATTTTCCATTTAACAGCAGCAGGTGAGTGGTGTGGAACAGCACTCTGTCTGGAGGCTGGTATATCTAATGTTGCAACCCTTCACACCTCATCAACACTCTGATTGTAATGACTGTGACATCACAAATCATCAAGAAGAGCTGATCATCTTTGACCAGATTGGTCACAAGTGATGTCACGAAGAATGAGGCAAAAAGATGATGAAGTATTAAAAGAATAGAACCAGAAAGGTTTGTTTCCAGGGAGAGTGCTGTTCTACATACAACACCTGAAGGTGTCAGGTAGAAAACCTTCTAATTAGCAGAGGGAAAAGTCTAATATTTCAGAAATGAAAAGTAACAACCGCTACTTTTCAAAGTTAATAACATTTATTTTCTGTCTTCTGTTTTAAGTGCTGGTTGCTTTTATTGCAAAAGCTAAAAAAATACAATTTTCATTAAAAACTAAAGAGATTTTTTTTTTACTTGTCCCTCAGTCTCAGCCTGGAGGTGCTGTACCTCTACCTTCCTTTGATATTCAGCTGGGTCCTGGCGTACCGGGATCCAGGCATCATGTTGCGTGATACAGGGAGTTTTTACCTATTGATTCTCTCTTCATCTAGTATGGTCCCAACCCCCTGGGAATATGATGCTTCAGATGCTGCTGCCAGGACTAATGTCATTGGTTTCTGCAATAGGCACCACTCTTGGCTTAAGGTGGCTGGGTTTTCCTCTCATGTACAACAGTCGGTAATGAATGCTCATTTCAGGGGGAAACAGTTATTTGGTAATCATGCTGAAAACACTTTGCAGGAACTGCAGACTTCAAGAATTACTCTCAAACCACTCTACACTTTGCACCCTAAACCAAGGGGAAGGGGTCATGATTCTTTTTGCAGGCCCTATGCCTGTACTGGTAGAGGTTATTCCAGAGGCCCTAGCTGTGGCACACAGAAGGCTCTGCCCTTTACCTCCCAGGCCATTGCCCTGCACCCTGGTGCCTAAGCTTACCTTACCAAAGGTTAGACCATCACCAGAGCCCCTGCCACCCTGGTGCTTTCTGATATCCCTCCCTTACTTCTGGCCTCACAACATCAAGAGGTTTTGGTGGGTGGCCAAATCACCCTCTTTCTAGAGAAATGGAGGGAGATTATGACAGATGCCTAGGTTCTAGAGGTTGTTCAGCAAGAACATGCCCTAGAATGCCTTACTGTTCCTCCAGTTATCCCCCGATGCCAAACTAGTATCCACCATGACATCTTGCCCTTCTCCTGGAGGGAGGTTCAATCCCTTCTCTGAAAAGGGACTATAGAAGTGGTCCCAGCTGCAGAACTGAACCAGGTTTTTACTCCTGGTACTTTCTGGTTCCAAAGTGGATAGGGGATTTAAGGCCTATCCTAGACCTAAGGAACCTAAACATGTACCAAGAAAACAAAAGGTTCAGAATAGTGTCCCTCCAGTCCCTGTTATGCCTAATTATACAAAGGACTAGATAGTGGTGCTGGACATGAGGGATGCTTACCTTCACATTAAGATCAGAAAATATCACAGAAAGTATCTATGATTCATGCTTCCAGGCTCTCACAACCAATTTAGTGTCATGCCCTTTGGCTTATGCTCTACACCGTGTGTCAGTGTCAGTGGCTCAGTAGGTAGCACACTCGCCTCTGAGGCCAGAAGATCAGAGGGCTGTGGGTTCAGTTCCCACATCTAGCACTTGGGTTAATATCCCAGTACTGACATTATAGTGCAGCATGAGAGGAGTGCTGCACTTCTGAGGTGCTGTCTTTCGGATGACACATTAAACCGAGGTCCCATCTGCCTGAATTGGTGGTAGTTCAGGTGGATGTTAAAGATCCCATGGCACTTATCGAAAAGAGTAGGGGAAATTTTTATTAATAAACAGAATACAACAAGATATTACAATACAGCTCAAAATCAAATGTCAAAACAGAAGTAAAAAAGGAAACAAAGTATAAGCAACAAAAATAACTTGTAACAAAAGAGTATCAAACTATCCCACCCATCCAACATTACACCATAACTGAGTGCAAACAATAAGACCCCAAGTCCAAGATTCATATGCATAAATCCTATCCAGGTCACTTTGTACTTGGAAAAATAAATCCTGCATATGAAGCACTTTATTTTGTAGGATTCTCTGGTATCTTGCTTGCCGGATTGACCACTTAATACAGGCTAAAACAACAACAATTGTACTCTTCTGCCATTTATGCCATTTCCTAGGTATCTGACCGAAGATTAAGAGATCATATGTCATATTGGAAAATAGAGGCTCATTCCACCAATTCACCAAGGATCGCCAAAAAGCCTTCACATGAACACAATCAAAAAAAAAGGAGTTGAATGGTTTCTAAGAGGCCTTAACAATTTTGTTCCGGGTAACTCCTCTCAGACAGTTGTTTACGCTTTTGGTTATTCCTAACATTTGGCTTTTGATGACCACAAAGCCAATTCATATCCTGCATTTTTTGAGGTATCCTAGGTTCAACTATACTGGCTAATAATAAAGCAGCATTAATATGGTCAGAAATCTAAAACAAAGGTTCTTCAATATAACAAGCATCCACAATAAATTTATAAAAGGATTTTTTGTTATGAGAAATAAACCAGCTAAGTTCAATTTTCCACAGTCTAATGTACTTTAAAGTATTCCGAACATAAGAGGGGAGCAGTTTTTCAGAAGCATGCCACTTACCCCTACCCCAGGCAGTCAAAAAAGGAGCACCCCACAACTGCATACAAAAATGACCCTTCTCTGTAGTATTCAATAACAGAGGTCATATTGAACTATAAAAATAATTCCCAAAAGGGTACACTAGTGGTTGTATCATATTAAGGCCTCTCAATTTCCATGATCTATAAGTATGTGTTCTTTTAACTGGATTCAATCCACTTCCCCAGAGCAACTGAAATAAAAGACTCATCATCTGAGCATGCATACTGAAGAGCAGTGGGAACATGTGGGAAACATATAAAAAAATAGCTGCAATATAAGCCGGGAGAAGAAAAACCCTTTTCTTTCTCATCATTTTCCAAGATTGCCATCTAAGCACTTTCTGAGACACCAAATCATAGACTGTATCTCAGTTATATTACATAGCATCCTGTTTACCAAAATAAAGACCTAACAATTTCACATTTTCACTAGTAACCAGGACATCAAAGCCGGTTATACGCTCAGCTCCTCCCAACACTAGTATCTTACTTTTAACAAGATTAACCTTAATACCAGTGATTGGCTGGAGACTTTCAACAATCCGTAACACCCTTCTACTGGAATTCAAATCTGCTACTAAAAATATGCAAATATCTGCATATGCCAAAACTTTCGTAAAAATAAAACCCGTTGTTGTTGTGATGGGCAAAACCTGGTCATCCCCTGCAATCAATCTCAACACTGGATCCAGCCCAAAAATATATAACAAGGGACTCAGGGGGCATCCTTGTCGCACATCATGTTGCAAAGAGACAGGCAGTCCCAAATTACCGTTTACCAAAGGAGTAACCATTGCATCAGAATACAATGTTTTCAACAATTCAAGCAGTAGAGGCAGTATACCATAATGAAACAAAACAACCCATATGTGCGCTTGCCGGATCACATCAAATGCTGTCTCCTGATCTAAAGATAACAGATAACCTGTCAAATTCCATTGCAATCCCTGGTCAACAAGTTCTCGGAGGTAGACTAAATTACTTACAATATTTCTACCAGGGACAGTACAAGTCTGAGAGGGAATTATCAACTTCTGGGCAACTTTAGATAATCGAACCGACAAAATATTAGCCAAAATTTTATAATCTGACATTAACAAACTTACGGGTCTCCAATTCTTCAAGATAGTAGGATCTCCTTTTTTATAAAGGAAAATCATGATCCCATTTTACATAGTATGTCCAAGTCAGTGCTCAGTCCAAATAGCTTCATAAAGAAGTTGTAACCAGGGAAGCAGTAAATCAATATAAAGCTTGTAAAATTCATTAGGTATCCCATCAACACCAGGCGAGGTTTAAACCGATAACCTATTAACTGCCTCCTTTATCTCAGTAACAGTAAATGTAGCTTCTAATTCTGCTATGTCTCCTGGCAATAAGGAAGGAACAGCAAGATGCTGAAAAAACAAATCTGTAGGCCCAGAATCAATATCCTGAAACGTGTTTTGTACATACGTCTGTACTACTTGGCATATATTCCTAACATCTGTCACAACAGTACCCGTATCATCCAATAAAGCTGACATAACAAACTGTTTAGAATCATGAGAGGGCAAATCATAGGGATTTACTTGTGAACGGGTACCCTTAAGCAGATATTTTTGCTGAAAAGAATTCCTAACTTCCTGTAGTTTAAGGAAATCAAACATTTTACCTTTAAGGTCCAAAAGCCACTGTTGTACTGTACCATGTGAAGGCGTCACCTGGGTTAGTAACTTTAAGTACTGAGCCCTGTAACTGAGGTAGAATAAATATCAATCTCTAGGTTTTGTTTTAGATAACTGGATAAAAAACTGTTTCAAATGCTGTTTCGTATCTTCCCACCATTCAATTGGGTATCATATAAGAAGCAAAGATCAGAACGAAGTTCAAAGAACAATCGTACTTGTGCTCTCATGAGTTCTTCTTGTAAAAAAGTTATATTCAATTTCCAGTAAGCACGGCCCATCAGAAGCTTTTGGTGATGCCCAATTAACACCTTAACCACCACATGGTCAGAGGTCTCTAGAGGTAAAACAGAAACCTCCGATACTGTAATCCGATCAGACAAAAAACAAAAATCTATTCGGGACGATAAAGTACCCTTATAGAATGTATGTCTAGGAGACATGTGTAAAATATCATAAACATCCCGCAAATTATTCTGTTTCACTATCTGAAGTAATGTATTAGTATCACAAAAATGTTTTGCAACTTCCGCCCCCAATCTCGAGGAACTAAGCCACAGTTAAAGTCACCTCCCCACAACACCAATTTTGAAGTATGTAAATAAGGAATAATGCATTTAAAAAGCAAAGATCTATCCGCTTTTTTTTTTTGAGGGGCATAAATGTTAATCACACGATAAACACAGCCATTAATAACTACGTCAAGAAGGATAGCTCTACCAGGTGAAATATCTAGAACACGTAAAATTGTAACAGCAACATCAGAAAACAAGAAACCCAAGCCAGTAAATTGATCATCTCCTAAGGACCATTGGGAGACATCCCATGTCCAATCTTTTTCAGCTGCTTTCAGGCCCGATAAGGAATGTTACCTCATATCTTGCAACAAAATAACATTCCCATGACCCTCCTGCAAACTAGCAAAGGTAACCCTCCTCTTTAATTGTGACTTAATACTATTAACATTAATAGTAAAAAAATAATATTGTCAACCATGAAAGTGGAAAAGAGAGGGAATCACTATAGAGACAAACAGATCTCTTATTGAAGAAAAAGAAGAAACAATAAAAAAACTTCATTTTCTTTTCTTCCATTTTTTTGGCTTTGGTTTATCACCGACACCTGCATCTGGTACAGTTTCTGTATGTGAGGAGGCCACTGAGGAAATATCAGAATCTATACCAACCTCTTCTCCATCTTGGTCAAATAACATGGCATAAGGATTATGGATAGGAACTGAGGAAGTGTCCACAGAAGCCTGTTGCACTTCCAACACAGCTTTAGCTGATTTAGATCGAGTCACCATTTGGAAAGGAGTATCTTGTAGCACAACTGGAGGAGACATGTTACTCTGATCAGCATCAGTTCCAGAAGGTTTATCAGAATCCACTACCAAGTCAACTAGATCAGTATCTCCAGGTGGAGCAGTGTAGTGAGGGGATCCAGAGGAGGATGGGTGGTACTAGAATTCGCCTCCACTACAACCTCCTCCAAGTCTATGGCTTCCAACTGTGAAGGTTCCATATCTGAATGTGTACTATCAGTAGCATCCACCGGCTCCTCTGACCGTGGCTCATCCACTCTCTGAGGAGTTTTAGTGGACGGATGTGACTGGTGAAGTGGATCGTGCATCCTCTCCTTTTGTGCATTAGCAACAAAGACATCCTCCTCTGCCCGAATAGTGGGATCAGCCTTATTATGGGAAGCCCATGAACAATTGTGAAAGGTATGGCCTTGTTCATCACATAGGTTACATTTCAGTGGTCTTCGCAGTGTGCGCCAATGTGTCCCAAGTCCCCACAAAGGCCACATTTCTGTTGGTCACAAACATTACTGAGATGACCTACATTACCACACTTATAACAGGCTCGGGGCTGACCAGGGTAAAAAGATCACCCTCTATCCCTTCCTAAAAAAAAAACAATTGGGGAGGTGCTTTGTAAGACCTTGTTACAAATGCAAATCTACCAGATAATGCCAGGAAGGGGAGAAGGGGGGAGGAGGTTTAGTGATTACGGGAAGGTCTCCTTCCAAACGCTTAATATTGATCGGGATGGAATCCTGAGACAGTTCTGGAGCTAGTGGGGCCCCTAGTGAAGGGGTAGTCTGGCCAGGAGCGAGCAAAGAATCAGGTACAACCACAGAAGCTGAGACATGCTGTTCCATGTCAAAAGCAGGGCCTACATCAACCCCAGAACATTCCATCGAACAAGGAGTGCCAGAAAAGTTAGCATCCCATCCTTTGTCATCCGGGCTTTTAACCCAGCCCACAGCTTCTAAAGCCATTGTTACCCATGCAGCAGGAGCCTGAACAACTCTGTCTGAGAGTTTCGCATTCTTAGGGACAACAGAAATGCAATGGGAGCACGCTGCAACATGCGGTCCTGTCGTATTATTATCAGGACCAACAACTCCCTCACATGTCTGTCCAACCCAATTAGGAGAGAGTCCGAGTTGAAAGCACTCAGTCCTAAGAGGGTTCACACCCAAGGCCACTGATGCTGCAACGCTTTCCCCAATAACAACAGCCAGGGAAGTTCCAGGAACATAAGCAGGGGCCTGAAAACAAGCTGATCCCATAAGAATCCCAGTACCTGTATCCACAGTACTTACAGTCTCGGGTAGTGTCGCCGTACATAGCGGGGAGTCTGTCCGAAATAGGAGAATAATCTCCTGCACAGCATGAGTCGCAAACAATCCTACAGCCATATCATTCAGCACAGCAGGAGACTGGGCAACATCCAATTCTTGCACAGCTGTAGAAACATCCAACGTTCGCTCTAGGTCTCGCAGTAAATGGTTCCTGGTAAACAGGAATCATCGCTCTTCCTCCACAAGTTGTTGATGAATACACTCAGCAGCACAGTCTCCAGGCAAGGAAATCACCACTGCAGGTACAGTCGGTAATTCTACCAGAACACTTTCAGGAGATTCAGAAACTCATTCAGTAGCCAAAGTAGCTCCCTCCATACGGTCGTCATCCATAATGATCACTAAGGAGAAGGGGGGCCAAGGTGGTGATCAGCACCTCAGCCTCCCACACGTCTATTCTCTTTGCCAGCAGCAAGCAGACTTCAGGATTCAAGGCACACACAGCACCCTCTGGCAAAGAGTAGAGGGAATTTCCCTGGTGTCCTGGCCAAATTTCCCTCATTCACTCAAAAAAATACCACCAACAGCTTAATCTGGTTCAAGGTCAGTTGGCATTCATCTGTATCCTCCTCCCCTGGGTCATGCTTGAAAATAGGCAGGATTTGTCTAGTGCACTTACCCGGTCAACAAAAACTAAATAAATAAATGAAGTATTTGCAGTAGTTGTAGTGGCCCTCCACAAAGAGGGTCTATATGTCTTCCTATACATAGATGATTGGCTATTAAAGGCCCTGTCCAGGGAAGCAACAATGTGCACACTGTTAAAACAACTGTTCAACCGACTGGGCATATTGGTCAATGAGGCAAAGTCGATTCTTACCCCCTGACAATGCCTCCAACAAATTGGAGCCATTTTAGACATGGGTCTGAGTCATGTGTTTCTGCTATCAGACCATGCCATGGCACTAGAGGCACAGATGCAGCTGGTGACCTCCAGGGATTATCTAGCAACCCATTGTGTCTTAAGACTGGTCTGGTGGCTGCTGCCATCATGACAGTTCTACTGGCCCACCTCCACATGAGAATCCCTCAGTGGTTTCTCAGAGTACAATGTGCTCAGCATTCAGATGAGTCGGAACACCTAATACTGGTCACATCTCTTCATCATTCTCTCCTACGGTGGTTGGACAGATCCAACCTGGAGAAAGAATTTCTGGTCCTGAGGCCATTTCCACTGTTGGTATTGATAACAGATGCCTCAAGTATGAGCTGGGGGAGGGGGTTCATCTCGGCCCTTTACAGATATATGGCCAATGGGGCCTTCTCTATACCGTGTTTCACAACAACACTTTTAAGATGAGGGCTATCCTATGTGGCCTACAGGCCTTTGCTACCCTCCTTCATGATAATCAGTCATTGATTCACTGAGACAATATGTCAGTGATAGACTATATCAATCTATAAGGCAGAGTTCATTCATATGCTCTCTGCAGAGAAGCAATGAGAGTTTGGCACTGAGCAGTGGAACACAACATATTGCTCTCAGCTGTGTTCCTCCAAGGGACACTGAATGCACTTGCAGATCACCTCAGTCAATCTAATGCACTCTGTCATGAATATGAACTCTCCAACTCCATTGCAGACAGCCTGTTCACAAACTACTGCATTTGTTCTCGCTCACTTCAGGGCCTGGAGTTTTTCTGATGAGGCGTGTTGCCCCCCTCTTGATAAAGGGAGATTTGTGTATACTTTTCCCCCGTTCCCTCTAATCCAGAGGGTTCTGATCAAGCTGTGGCTGAGCATGCTACTCTGATTCTGGTGGCCCCTCACTGGGCCAGTCAAATTTGGTTTCTACTTCTTCAGCAATTGGCAGTGGAACCCCCGGTCCTCCTTCCCTTGAGAGAAGGCCTCCTGACACAGGAACAGAGTGCTCTGGTGCATCTGGATTTTCAGTTCCTGCACCTTCATGCTTGGCTTCCAAATACATAAGGCTCTCCCACTATGGGGTTTCCCCAGCAGTGGCAAATGTGCCCTTGGTGGCTAGAAAGCTATCTGCATGGTACACATTCACAAAAATGGAAATAGTTTTACTGTTTGGTGAACAAGACATGCACTAAATCCTTTTACATTTCCAGTTCCTATACTGCTGGACTACCTTCTGTCCCTGAAGGACTCAGGTCTAGAATATTCCTCCATAAAGGTTCACATGGCCACTCTGTTGGCTTTTCATGCCCTATCAGAGGGTAAGACAGTGGCCCAGTTGGAGATTTCCAGGCGATTCCTAAGGGGCATCCTCCTTTTTACGACCTCCGGTTCAAGACCCAGTTCTGGTATGGGACTTTAATTTGGTCTTAGAGACCCTGACAGTGCCTCTCTTTGAGCCTGTGGCTACTTTTAAATTACACTGCCCCTTGCGGACGACTCTGTTTCTACTAGCTATAATGTCTGCTAGATGCATATCGAAACTACAGGCTCTGGTTGCAGATCCTCCGTTTATTATTTTTCACAAGGACAGGGTCACACTAAGGACCAGTCCTCATTTTCTCCCAAAGGTTGCATCTCAGAGAATATTAAACTAGACAATAGACATTCCTGTTTACTTTTCCCCTACCACAAAAAAGTGGGAAGCATCATTTACATATGCTAGACGTCCATCAGACATTGAATTGGTACTTGGATCATACTAAGGATTGTAGAAAATCCTCTTAATTGTTTATTATCTTTACCCCCGGAATGCTGGGATCCTCAAATTCTAAGCAAGGCCTGTCCAACTGGCTGGCCAATTGTATTACGTTTTGTTACCAGAAGGGAGGTAAGCGGCTTCTTGGTCCTGGCCATGCTCATTCCGCCTGAGGAGTGGCTACCTCAGTGGCTTGTTTTCTAAATGTTTCCACTGCAGACATTTGTGCTGCTGCCACTTGGAGTACTGTTCATACATTCATTAAACACTATAGTCTGGACATTGTCTCTCATAGATGTGCTGGCTTTGGCCTTGATGTTCTGCAAGATCTCCTCATGTAAGATCATTAGGTCTTACCTTCCTCCCTCAGTGTTTGGTACTGGCTTGGGAATTGTTCCATGATGTGTCTCAGTGGAGGGAGATATCCTTGAAGGAGATAGAATAATTCCCTACCACAACAGTAGATCTTCAAGAGACTGTCCTCCAATGAGCCACAGTTCTCCCTCCCACCTTCCCCCCTTCTCGGGTGACAGGAGACTATACTGCCTGCTGTTGTCTCCTTTAGTGCCATTATGGCATCTGTAATCAGGTTTCCATATCCTCTCCTGTGTGCCTCATTCTGGTCCTTGTTGCCTCAGTCGCTGCTGGTTCGATGAGCCTCCAAGTTTGTCTCCAACAGGAAACTGAGGCATGCTGGGGATGTTAACATTATATGGGCACCAAGAAGACATGTTGAGGTGGATGGCCTCAGCCTGCAAAAAGTTTGGGGTGGCCTTAATGCAGATGGCTAACAGTTCCATTATGTTGCTCAATGAAGGAGATTATGTTCAGGATCTACTGTTATGGTAGGTAACTATTCTTTATCAGCAATGCTAATTTTTTTTTTGTGTTACTGAAGGTACTGTATATACAGTGGTGCTCAGTGTCAATTTTTTTATTGTCTAATCATATCAATCAGCACCTTCTGGGCATGAACTGGCAACAATGGACATAGCCATCACTATTAAATGCTTAATTCCTATGCATTTCCAGGCAATATGTCTAGTCATGACAGAGGGCATCATGACAATGACATCACAACATAATTAGACAAGAAGGAACCTGACAGAGAACACCACTGTAATCGAACTTCATTTGAATTTTTTTACAATACCCACAGTAGAGATGAGGCATGCTGACATGTTTGGCCAGGGATATGATTCATTGGCCTTCCATAAGGAAGGCAGTGTGATATTCATGTTAGATTACTGAACTACAAACTGGGAAACCTCATCTTAAATCCCACCACAGTCATTTTCTCCCTTTGAGACCCTAAAAAGGTCTGTATTTTTAATGAACTTTCTCCATTTTTTCCCCTTATTCCTCTGTCCCCCAATCTGACAATGGGGGCCATCATGACTACAGCCTTTCTCTGGCGAGGATGGCTGGCAAGTGGCCGCATTTACAGTAGGTAACAGTTCACCTTTGTGGCTGAACAGCAACTGGTGTGTGAGCCTGCAGAGCTGCCCACACCCTACCTCCTTGGGGTGTTTCATCTC
Organism: Neoceratodus forsteri; assembly: GCA_016271365.2. Classification (NCBI taxonomy): domain Eukaryota; kingdom Metazoa; phylum Chordata; order Ceratodontiformes; family Ceratodontidae; genus Neoceratodus; species Neoceratodus forsteri. The sequence goes on along the minus strand of CM057455.1, from coordinate 336,114,925 downwards.
TGTAACCTATTCAACTTTCAGCCTGCTTCAGTATTGGATGCCATAACTTGCATGTGAATCCAAATCTCCCATATGACTGGAATGAAGCATTGCTGCTGGGCTAGCCCAAGGAAGTCTATTGACCTTCCTGTACTTTGGTACTCCCAGCTGCAAAACTGGGGTCATAGGAAGGAAGAACCACATACCGAGTACTGGATGGGGATGGGGGGCCACAACAACTAAGGAAAGGGACCCCAGGATCATTATCAGTGATTCCCTCAAATAAATCAGCCATTTCAGCAGACCATACAGAAGGGCAACAAGGATACTGGAATGCATTAGGATGGGATTTGACAGTTGGAGGAAGGAGGTGATTTTACCCCTGTACAGGTCTCTGGGGAGGCCTTACCTGGAGTTCTTTGTCCACCTCTGGAGCTCACACCTGAGAATGGACAGAGATAAGCTAGAGTTTGTTCAGTGCAGGGTCACCAAAATGATCCAAGTCCAGAAGGGCAGATCCCATGAGGAATGACTAGAGGCCCTAAACATGTACTCAATGGAGCCAAAAAAGAGAGGAGTAATGTAAAGAGACATACAAGTTCTTGAGAGGAATTAATAGAGTGGACAGTGAAATCCTATTAATTAAATCCTATTCAACAGGAACATGTTGTCGAGGCATAGGTCAGGAAGCATAGGAAAACCAGGAGCAGTTTCAAAATTTGCAAATAGCATTTTATTATTAACAGCAAAATAAAGAATAAAAATTGTTCTGTATAACTATTTACAATGGCAGTATAGACATAGAAAGCAGAATCCTTCTTCTGAGTTTTCCTTCTCAATTTCCATTCTCAGTTTCTCAGTCTCTGTCTCTTCCTCTTGCAAAACATTGCAGCTCTTTTTATAACAAGTCTTAGCAGGGAGCTCGTTAAGAGAACATTCTGCTTCTCACACAGCCTTTTTGTCAGTTTCAGCAGGTGCAACAAAAATAACATTGTGACCCAGAACTGACCTCTTGTTGACAGCTCTGGAAATATTTTTCAAACCAGCATCTCAGGTTAACCCCTTGAGTTCCAAATAGCTTTGCAGTCATTTCTTCATTATAACTTTGTGCAGTTTCTAACAAAGAGATCCCAGTATCAGTGACATTTCCACATACAGTTTTACACAGAGATTCACATGTATTTTTTTATAACTGCAGATATGCAAGGGGGTAGAAAAGATAGAACAGCAAGGGAAGGCAGAGAGACAGTGAGAGGTGGAGAATTGCGAAACTGTCGGAGTGATCAGTTCCTAGGTCTCACAAGAAAATTTGGCTGTGCAACCAGACAGACAAGAGCCAGAAAAGGAGAGGACAGAACAAACCCTTGTGTTTAAACTGTTTCTACATAAAAAATGGAGCAGGGCCTTATTCAGCCCTGTCACAGAACAGTAGTGCAGTCATGAGGGGACACAAATGGAAGCTGGTCAGGTATAACTTCAAGAGGAATGTGAAGACATTCTACTTCCTTGAGAGGGTGGAGGACCCAAGAAACAGATTGCTGGCAGATGTGGTAAGGCAGGAACTATAAATGCATTCAAACACAGCTGGAATTGGTTTAGGGGACTGGGTAATTCCATGAGGAGTAGAATAGGAGGGGGATTAGGGGAAGGTTTTAGGGTAGATGCTCCCCTCAAGACATTAGGTTAGGGGAGAGGTAGGAATCACTTAATGGGCAAACTGGCTAGATCTTTGTTCTTTAGCTCCTAGCAACATCAATGTTTCTGTGTAACAGAACTCCACTGGGTACGAGATCTTGAATCTCATTTAAGCTATGTTGGGTAAAGTGTAAAAAATAAAAAAAATAATGAGAGGAGTAAAAATGCAAATCTGAACTACAAGATGGTTATGATAGAGATAAGGGGACAGATTTTCAAAGGGGCTACATTGCTATAAGCCCTGGGTGCACCAGAGATGTGCACTGGGCTTGTGGCAAGCTAACTGGATTTTCTATCCTGTGTGGCAATTGCTGTAGGTTAGTCCAGCTTTTTGTGGTCTTGCGTGTGTCGATCCCAGGAAGCCTCTTTACGGTGCTTGCACCAGAAATCTGATGCAAGCTGATGTATATCAGGTAAACTATCACAACGGTGTCTGACCTACTAAAACTGGACGCAGTTGCAGCAAAAGCATTTGGCAAACCACCAGATTCAAAGTCTTGTGGTGCAATGCTTGATGCAAGCCTTGCTCCGCCCTTTAAAAATCTGACTCAAGAAGTCAGCATTTACAGTCAAAGGCCTAAAAGTTACTGTGGTATAGGTTATCACAAAATATTTCACTCAATGGAAAATGCACATGTAATGCACATGTTTACAATATTTATCTATATATTTTTCATACTTTACATATGTGAAAGAGAGTGAACTGTGTTTTTACTGTTTCTATAATATTCTTTGTTTAGACATGCTTCTTAATGGCCGTTAATGTGATTGGTCAACGTATGGATTTCTATGCCATGTTTCATGCCTTTTGGTTGATTGTCATATTGCACCGCCGCAGAAGAAAAGCCATTGCTGAGATCTGGCCTAAGTACTGCTGTTTTCTGGCATGCACCATCACAGTCCAGTATTTGATTTGCATTGGCTTTCCACCTGCACCATGCAAAGGTAAGTACAGCTTAACAAACTACAGTCAGATCTTATTAAACAATGCCCTATTAGTCCATTTTTCTTATTATCCATTAACTGCTAGCTTGTGACCAAAAAAATGCAATGTTAATTGTCTTGATTAACCGGAATTCATGCTATCTGTAATCCGTAATAGGCTATTGAAGTAAAGCTCGTATAGGAGCAATGTTATCCTGCCTTTTTATTCCACTTTCCTTTCTGTCTAGCAGCAAAGTATTAATGATCTGGTGGGAAAAGCTGAGCGAGGTGCACGAGGTGCACAATGTGTTAGTGAGTGGCGATTAACTGTGGCCCCTGCTGATAATACCCACTGACACACTTAACAAACAGACAAAAGAGGAGCGATAATCACAGGCAATTAAGTTCCCCCTGTGATAAGGCCCTCTCTCCTTCTTATTCCTTTACTCAGCATTCCTCACACAATGGCAGCCAGAGAGAAGTAGAGGAGGAGTGAGATTACAATCTCTCAGAAACGGGACCTATGCCTTTGGAAACAGGATAATCCAGCTGCCACAAACAGAGACATGGTAACATATGCTGCTCAGGCTTATGGGCCGAAAATAGGCACTAGCACGTGCAGTGACATTTGAAGAGCCAAGGAGAAGTGGCATTCTGCCTCTAGTGACTCAAAATCACTAACCCTTGTATGACTGGGGCAGAACCAAGATGTTGAAACAGTATTTAGCCTCTGGGTTATGGAGATGAACAGCCAAGGTGCTGCAGTGTCATGGTTTTTTGAGAAGGTGAGGTTTTTTGGTGAGCAGATGCGTGTTACAGATTTTGGCTATTCCAGAGGGTGGATCCATGGTTTAAAAAAAGGCACGGATTGAGTAGCAAAGTTTACCATGGGGAGTCTGCCAGTGCTGACCAGACTGCAGTCATTTCAGGCAGAATTCAGTTAAGAGAAGTCCTTGCTGGGTTTTCATTAAAGGACATTTATAATCTTGACAAAACTGGACTTTTCTATCGTTTGGGACCCACTGTTACCTTATAATCAGCTCTTGTGTCCGGTACCAAAAAATCAAAGGACAGACTTACTGTTGCCCTCTGTTGCAACACTGATGGCAGTCACAAATTAAAACTATTTGTCATAGGTAAAGCAAAGAAACCAATATGTTTTCCTGGTGATTTTGATACTGAGATTTATGCCAGGTATCATGCTAACACAAAGGCATGGATGACTTCTGGAGAGTTCAAAGAATGGGTTATTGATTTTAATTGAAGCATGCATCTTCTGAGAAGACATATCATTCTTTTTGTTGACAACACAACTAGCCTTGCTGTGCCTTCTAACATATCCAATGTTAAAATTCACCTCCTCCCCCCCAAACAACACCTCGTATATATAGCCAATGGATGCTGGCATAATTAAAAACTTTAAATGTTTCTACAAAAGGAACTCTGCCATCATTTCATAACATGTGCTGAGGCAGGTACTGAGCAGAACATGCCTGTCCAACAGGATATACTGTTTACCCACTTGTCTTGGCATTCTGAGACTGACACAACAATAAGAAACTGCTGGCAGCATGTAAAAATCTTGCCTGATAATGATGTTACAGAAACTGTGGTTCCTGAGGTGCCCGCAACTGAACTAATGGAACTGCAGGTCTTAATACGGAGGCTGCCAGTTTCTTTTGCGAACACGCTAACTGCTCAATGGTACGTTGCAGTCGAGAATTATGTTGAGACTGCCCCACCACTAACTGACATGGATATCTTGGATGTTGTGTGCCTGAAGGAAACAAATTAAATTGATGAAGATGAGAATTTACAGGACTTCCAGGATGCCGATTCTGATGACCCCCCCCCGCCAGTGTCAGCATCTGCACACATGTTGGAATCCTGTTGAACTATCTAGAGCAGCATCCAGCTGATTACACTGGGAAGCATATTGATGCATTTCTGGATGTAAAAAAATTCATTATAGCACAGGCAGTCAGCTCCTTTAAACAGAAACACATCACAGAATATTTTTGAATGATAATGTTTGAAACCGTGTAATGTTGTGTAGTGTTTATGTTTCAACATGTTTCCTCTGTTAATTCTGCTTCTCCCCCACTTCAAGAAGCAGCTGTTGCTGTATCCTTCCTGCCCTCCCAGAACTAAGCAAGAAAGCTTCACCCGACAGCTGAAAGCAGAATGCTGTCTTACCTCCCCAAAGTAAGCAGAGGTCGTGACCTACCCAAAATAAAGCTGTCCACCCTCCCCAAGGTAAGCAAGCTGACAGCCCTCACCCTCACAGAGCAATCTCTGTTGGCCAGCCTGCACTCCCCGAATGAAGCAAGCAGCAAGCTGCCACCGGGTGAATTATGCTGGTGCACTCACCGATGTCTCACAAATGCCTGGAGTAATCCTTGTGGCTACAGTTCCATAAAATGAGTAGTAGCAGATTGAATGGATTGAGCTTGTGTGTAGGGAACCTGTCTTAAAGCAACAGCTTACTATTAACTGTTTAAGAGTCACCGCAGTATTAACTGTTTCAAAGTGATCAAATAAAATACATTTTAACCTTTTTAATATGACAGATTAAAGTACTGAAGGAACTGTACAATTTCCAAAAAGGTAGCACTCAGTATACCTATATAAGAATATATACAATAGGGGTGAGCGGTAAATGAGTGAGATAAAACAGCGTTATCATCCACTGCAGTGTGATATTTTTACCCTCTGCTCTACTGTGATGATATGAGACATTTACACACACACAGGTCACAAAAGGTCACTGATATCATCACCCTAGGCAGCTTTGCCCTCAGCATGAAAGAAACACCTGTGCTGTTACCAAAGACAGAAATGCAGAACCATCTGAGAGGTCTCACTGCTGCCTACAGCTATCTCAGTGAGCATTACAAAACACACCTATCCCCCCCCCCCAACTTCCAGCTCATTACTGTGATGCTCTCAACTTGATGCAGCCAGAATTCTAAACAGCACAGCTTCACAGAACAGTCTAAACTACTGCCTGCAGCTAACTCAACTACCACTGAAACACACTCTCACTTGTTCCTCAAACTCTGATTCTCACCCATTACAATTACTGTGACAATTTCAACTTCACTGCAGCCAGAATCCTAAAGAGCACAATTTCACAGAACACTCTGCACTCTGCCTGCAGCTAACTTAATTACCACTGAAAACAGTATCAGCTGTTCTGACACTCTGCCTCTCACTTCATTACAATTACTGTGATGCTTTTAACCTCACTGCAGCCAGATTGCTAAACAATACAGCTTCACAAAAGTATATTTCTCATTCCTTTCTAAAACTAACTCATTTAGCATTGCAAAATACACTCATGTGTCTCTCAGAGTTTATAACACTGCCAGCCCATTCAGAGAAGCTCACACACAGAATGAGCAAACACATTAACAGGAACAGAACACAAGACAGCATAACAAAACTTCTGAAACTCTTGGCCCTATTGTATATACCGAATACATGATGAGCAGATCGTGTGCTATGGCAAATATTGTCACTCCTGCATCATGAGCTTGGATATCTCACTCTGGAGGAGTGACAATATTTGCCATATCACACTCATGCCCATCATGTATCCTCTATATATATATAGGAGCTGCAAGGATCAGGTGCACATAGCAGGGAACAAACATACAAATAAAAGTTTCTACCACCCTAGAGCAATAAGTTCTATGTGCACTACATGATTGGTGCATGTCATGACGCTATCAGGCTTTTGTGTTCTCTGCTGTTCATTGTTCTGGTATCATTGCACTCAGCAGTCTGCTGAAGGAAATCTAAGTATGCTTATCAGGTGGCCATTCTCCATGCACTTGGTAATGCTTCACTGCTAGTGCTGTTCTGACCTATCCCCACCCTGCTTCAGGTGTGGGAACGTGCTGATGTTTCGGAGTTAGAACTCTGAGGATGGAGTTCTAACTCCAAAACATCAGCAGACAACTAAATGCAGTGATACCAGAACAACGAACAGCAAAGAACACAAAAGCTTAATAGCTTCATGACATTCACCAAATCATGTAGTGCATCGAAAAGCTGTGGACTTAGACAATTGAGCCAGGAAAACGACAGAGCTTTGTGAGGGCTGCCCAGCCCAGATAAGTACTTTTACAGGTTTCATCGTTATTTTTGCTGGAGGTCTTGGTTTAGAGTAGTGTCCCAACATGACACAATTTACTGTTTAAAATGAGTCAGAATGTGTCCATATATTTGCTGCACAGTCATTTTTACCTTGTTTCCATAAAGTTGTGAAGAAACCGGTTAAAAGATCTCAAAATAAATCAGTGGTAAGGCAGTAATTTAAATACATATGTACTGGTGTTAATTCTATAGAGTGCACATAGAATGTATTGCTCTAGGGTGGTATGACCTTTTTTGACTGTAGGAACTGTGTCAGAGTTAGTAAATGTGTACAATAAAACTTTTTCTTCATATAGTGGTGCCTTCATCATTACTGTACATGAAGCAGCATGACATATGCAGTGACTTATTTATCCATTGTTTTGCAATCTGGCCAGCGATTGAACAATACAAACATGGCCGGATTAACCAGGTTTGACTGTAATTGCTTATAGCGTACAGTGATGGAAACTGAAATTCAATGCTAAAATGCAAGCACGTAACTACTGCGAATTACTGACTATATTTTTCTATCCTGTTCTTCCATCCTTGCAGACTATCCATGGAGGCATGCTGGTGCCAGTTTTAACTCCAACATAATAAAGTGGTTATACTTTCCAGATTTTATCACAAGGCCTAATCCAGTTTTTCTTGCCTGTAAGTATTTTTCCTTTCGGACCGAAAAATATTTCTGTCATTTTTCACACTGCTATAACTCATTCAAGGTCACCCAAAGGCAATATCACTATTATTGTTTTTTTGTTTTTTTTTACTGTGATTATATTAAGGTAAACCAACTTTAAGAGAGCCAAACAATTACAAATAGTCTTTTAATGAAGAAAAATGTCAGCTAACATCAGTGTATTCAGCCAAGTCATTACTTCCAATAGCATCTTTAGAAATCTGAACCGTACATTCCCTAACCTTGATACAATATGGGCACCTCGGTGAAAGTGAGCTTAGTAGTAAAGTACAATAGCACCTGAAACTACCTTGTGCCAGCCAGCAGCAGATGCTTCAACCTAATCTAAGTTTTGAATATTTACTGTTTTTCGAGAGGTTACACAGAAACTTAAGTTTTCTCAGCAGAAAAGTACTGCTTGGCCCATTCAGTCTGCCCAAGTGTTCCCTGCCTATTCTACATCTGCAGAACCTAGCTAGTCTCCAGCAACCCCCCCCCCATCTCTGTTCTAATATACCCCTATGTTTATCCCATGGATGCTGAAGCCCCACCTGTTCTAGCCTACACCACTTTTTCTGGCAGTCTGCTCCAGGTTTCTACCGCCCTTTCAGTGAAGTAGCATTTCCTCGCATCTCTCCCAGACTTCCCCCATCCAGCTTCATTGCATGCCCCCTAGTCCTGATGCTAGTCCTCATTTGAAAGAGGCTCCCCACCTGCACTGTGTTCACCCCTATGAAGTACTTGTACGCCTTTATCATTTCACTTCTCTCCTCTCCCCTCTCTCCTCTCTTCTATGGTATACATGTTGAGATTCCTCAGTCTCTCCTCATAGGGCTTCCCTTGCAAACCCTGAACCATCTTAGTTGCCCTCCTCTGTACCACCTCCACCTTGTATATCTCCTTTCTGAGGTGCAGTCTCCAAAACTGGACACAGTACTGCAGGCAGGGATGTAACAAGGAGTGATACAACGACAGCCCCACCTCCCTCCTCCTGCCAGAGACACCCCTCCCTAGGCAGCCCTCTAACAAAATCCTGGATTGCTGTATAAATACATATGTGTGTATATGTATAATGCATATTGTATATAATCAATATCTGTTTGATATTGCTTTAAATGTATTAGGTCGTATGTACAGACTTAGGTCTATGTATATTTTTGTCTCGATCTTGTATTCAAAATTGTACCCCCTTTTTCCCCTTTACCCCAGGACGCATCTGGAAATGATCTATTGTAGCTCAGTATGCCTTTCCTGGTGAAATTTTCAAAATAAAATAAATAAATACAAGCAGCAGTTGTTGTGGCAGTGCAGGTCCTGCTGTTGATGAACTGACCAGTGTCCCTAGCTGAAACCTAAAACTTCTTCTCTTCTATTGTTTGGAGTTTGGTGACTGTAATTAAACTGATTTTTCCTTACGTGAGTTTCCCCGCTCCCTCCATGCAAGACTTTCCACATTGAACTAAGTCTCTCATGGTGGAAACAATGGTTGAACTCTGCTTCATTTACCTGATAGAAACATAGAAACATAGACTTTGATGGCAGATAAGGACCGCTAGGCTCATCTAGTCTGCCCATTCCCCTACCTACAGGATAGGCCGCAGATCCTAGTTAACCAATAGCCTATTTCTTCCTACCCCCCACAAGAATTGCCTTATGTCTGTCCCATGCATTCTTGAATTCTCCCACAGTTTTAGACCCCACAACCTCCTCAGGAAGGCTGTTCCATGCATCCACTAGCTCTCTGTGAAATAATATCCACATTGCCCCTGAACTGCCCTCCTTCTATCTTTAAATTGTGTCCCCTTGTTCTTGCAAGTCTCTTTTTCTGAAAGATGCTACCCTCTTGGACTTTGTTGATTCCACTGAGGTACTTAAAAGTTTCTATCTTGTCCCCCTCTCCCTTCTTTCCTCAAGGGTATTACATATTAAGCTCCTTTAGTCTCTCCTTATACGGCTTCTCTTGCAGACCTCTGCACCATTTTAGTTGCCTCCTCTGACTGCTTCTATCCTGCCTATGTCCTTATGGAGATGGGGTCTCCAGAACTGACACAGTACTCCAGATGGGGTCTCACCAACTGTCTGTACAGAGGGATAACAACTTCCTGTTTTCTGCTGATGATGCCTCTCCATACATCCCAGTATACCCCCAGCCCTCCCTACTGCCTTCTCACATCGCTTGCTAACCTTAAGGTCATCTGATATGATTACCCCAGGTCCCTTTCCTTTTTTGTTGTTGTTACTACCTCTCCACCCATTGTGTATTCTTCCCCTGGGTTCTTGTTTCCCGGTGCATTATTTTGCACTTCTTTGCATTGAATCCTAGCTGCCATACTTCTGACCATTCCTCCAACCTTGCCAAGTCCCTTTTCATCCTTTCCACGCCTCCTTGTGTATCAACCCTGTTGCAGATCTTTGTGTCATCTGCAAAAAGGCATACTTTTCCTTCCAGTCCCTCTGCAATGTCACTGATGAAGACATTAAAAGGACTGGACCCAATACTGAAGCCTGCGGTACCCCACTAGTAACCCCCTTTCTTCAGAGTGGACTCCATTTACAATTACCTTCTGTGTCCTGTTGTCCAGCCAATGTTTTACCCAGGCTACCACCCTGGGTCCCACTCCCAGGCTGGTTAATTTGACTATTAATCTTTTGTGTGGGACTGTGTCTAATGCCTTGCTAAAGTCTAGGTAGGCCATGTCCACAGCCCCTCCCTGGTCTACTACTTTGGTCACCCAGTCAAAGAAATCTATTAGATTTGTCTGACATGACCTTCCCGGCCAGAACCCATGCTGCCTTGGGTCCTGTGCTCCACTGGTCTCTAGGTACTCAACTATTCTTCCTTCAGAAGTGACTCCATCACTTTCCCTACCACAGAGGTCAGACTGACAGGTCTGCAGTTTCCTGCCTCTGTCTTGCTCCCACTTTTGTGAAGGGAATCACATCCGCCTTCCTCCAGTCCCCGGTACCACACCATCCTCCCATGATTTATTAAAAAGAGTAGCCAGTGGTTTCACTAGTTCCTCCCTTAATTCTTTTAGAATTCTGGGGTGAATTCCATCAGGACCCATTGCTTTGTCCACCTTCAGTTTTAGGAGTTCTTGCAGAACCCTTTCTTCTGTGAAAGGACTGGGATCGACCCCCCCTATCAAGAGTGCTTCTGTTAATTGGATTAGGCACTTCCCCCTCCTCTTTTGTGAATACTGAGCAGAAATATTCAGTATTCCTGCTTTTTCACTGTCCCCCTCTGCCCACCCACCGCTCATTCTATTCAGCCTCACTATCCTCCCTTTGTCTTTCTACGTCACTGATGTACCTATAAAAGGTTTTATCCCCTTCTTAACTGAGTTGGCTATCTTTTCCTCAGTTTGGGCCTTTGCTATTCTGACTTCCCTCCTGCTTCCTTCTGCCTTAACTGGTACAGCTCTCTGTCCTGCTCCTTCTGTGTTTCCTTATACTTCCGAATGCTATCTTTTCTTCCTGACTTTCACAGCCACCTCTTTTGAGAACCATAGTGGCTTTTCTGTTCTAGTTGTTTGATTTGCTTCACACAGAGGCTTGTTGCCTCTGTGATGCAGCTTTAATAATTCCCATTGTTGCTCCACACCGCCTTCTAGCCTGTTTGCTAGTGCTTTTCTGAGGCACTCTCCCATCTTGCCAAAGTCAGCTCTCCTAAAGTCCAGTACCCTCACTTTTGTATGGCTTGACTCTGTAGCTGAGTTTAACGTGAACTACACTGTTTGATGGTCACTTGTCCCCAGATGGCAACCCACTTCTAGATCTGAGATCCTCTCACTGCCCCCATTTGAGAGTACGAGGTCTAAGATTGCTCCCTCACGAGTGGGTTCTGAAACTAGCTGTCTAATGCCTACCACCTGTAGGGCATCAAGAATGGCCCTGCTCTTGGGTGTGGCTGCAGCAAATGTGCTCCAGTTAACATCTGGCATATTCAGGTCTCCCATCAACAGTATCTCCCCTTTCTCTGCCATTCTAAGAATGCCTTCTATCATATCCTTGTCCATTTCTTCCCCCTGACATGGGGGTCTGTACACAACCCCTGTGCGGATTGTGGTGCCCTTTCCAGTCTCCAAGGTGACCCACAGTGCCTCCTCTCCTCCCTGTTTACTCTTTTGTTCAGTTGCTTTTATCCCTTCCTTTACATAGAGAGCTACTCCTCCCCCTCTTCTCCCCTGCCTGTCTCTCCTGTAGGTTATGTACACTGGTATGTTAACATCCCAGTCATGGTTCTCTGTGTACCATGTTTCTGCGACTGCTACGATATCCAGGCATCCCTCTTCCATTAAGACCATCAGTTCAGGGAGCTTGTTGCCCAGACTACGGGCATTGGTACTCATTACCCTCCATTTCCTGATGGCCTTACTCCCTTTTGCCCCATCCCTGTCCTTCTTGCCTTTGTCACTTTCTCCATTTACCCCTGCCCTTCTCCCTATCGACACCTCTATGTTGGTGTTTGCTGCACTTACTACCGTGATTATTTGGGGGGGCTAGGATTCTCCTGCTCCTTTCCAGTGCCTCCCCCCTTGGCTAGTTTAAAAGCTTGCCAATGAAGCATTTAAACCTATCACGTAGGATCCTGGTTCCACTCCCGGACAGATGCAGCCCATCATGCCAGTATAGGCTTGCATCACTCCAGATGGACCCCCAGTCCCCAATGAAGCCAAATCCCTGAGCTCCACACCAGTTTTTAAACCACTGATTGAATCCCATGGTGCAGAACACCCTAGCCTCTCCTATGCCATAGATGGGTAGCACCTCCGAGAAGGTTACCGTGCGTGCTACTTTACTAAGGCCCCTCCCCAATTCCACAAACTCTTCCTGCACTTCTCTAATCCCTTTCTTAGCCAGGTCATTTGTCCCTAGGTGGACAATGACATCCAGCTCCCTCCCTGTGCAGCTGCTCGGCAATCCTGAGGATTCGCTCCCTGTCCCTCAAGCCAGGCGCCTGGCAGGACCTCCACCTCCCTCTCCCTTCCTCCCCAGTTCTACCTTCCTAACAATGGAGCCCCCACCAGGAGTTGTTTCCTTCCCTGCAGGGTCCCCTGCCACCCTCCTGTGGGTCTCCTTTGTGGAGGTTCCAACATCCTTCTTGGTCTCCACTGTGGGTGCCTCCATAGAGGAACCACACTTTGCCAGAATGGCATAGGAATTGTGGAGAGGTACAACTGGAGGGATGCGCCTCTGTTCCACCACCCTCCCTGAGCCCACTGTGGTCCAACCACTCCTCTTTCTTGGCAACCTCTGAGGCAACGGCAGTGGCACTGGTGGTCCCTGGATGGAAGAGGAGGTCCCACAAATCCTGGCCAACTCAGCCTGGAGATGAGCAACCTCCTCCCTCAGCCCAGAGAGGTGCCTGCAGATGGGACAACACCGCATCCTCCAGAACATCTCCCAGAAGACTGCTGCTCCACAGCCATTGCACTGCACCACTCCAAACATGTCTTATTTCTGGCCCCTTAACTGTTTGCAATCCTTACTCTTTCCTCTGTTTTTTTTCTCTCTCTCCTTACTTTCTGTCTGTGTGCCCTTTAAGCTCCTGATTGTCCTGTTCTGAGACAAGAATATCCTATATTTCTCAGTAGACCACTTACTTGCTCAGAGGCAGACCTCCAGCAGCTAGAGGGGGCCGGAGAGCTACTCTTGCCCTTCTAGGATGGTGAGTCCTTGGTGGTCCAGTAATCACTCACTTCCTGCCCCTAAACAGGAAGTTCCTGTTGTCAGGCAAATCCTGTGCCTATAAAAATAGAACTAGCTTTGGGTGGGGGGGGGTGGAGCGGAGGGAAGGAGGGCAATATAGTCCCAGCAGAGAAGTTCAGTCACACAGCAGTCCTTTCTCCTGGTGTCTTCTGCCAAGCTATGGCCCTGATCTAGGCCTGGAACCTTCCCTACTGAGAGCTGGAGCTTAGGAGACCCAATACTGGACAGTCACTTCTGTAGAGAGCTGAAACTAAAGGGAAATCCATCTTCTGCTGAGCGCAGAACACATGGCACTATGTAAAGTCCTAAAGGTACTGCATAGTATGTTGAACTGACATAGGTAATGTTAGGTGTAAAACACTGGTGTTTCTCCCACCTGCTTACTCCCCACTTTCTAGCTCTTCCCATAAGGACACAGTCCTCCATGCTTCCCCTGGAGTACCTGTTGAATACTGGAGGACTCTCACTTCCTGCAAAGAGCAACAGTGATTGCCGCCACCATATTCCCTGGGACTGAACAGGTCTCTCTCTTGCACTAAGTATCTCTTAACCTCCTGGACCAGGAGATCCTACTGCTTTCTTTTCCTGTCTGCTATGTCCAAGACAGAACTCACTGGCAACTCTATCTCTAGTGGGGTCTTTACTTAAATTCTTCCCAGGACCCCCCTCTGGAGCAACCTCCACCACTTCTCCAGTTGTTACTTCGGGCACTTTCGCTCTGAGAAAACTAACAAGGGAGCCTTAACAAGGAGAGCTCCCAACTCAGTTAAAACTCTGCACAGACTAACCCAGCTACACAGACCCAGACTTCCTGTCTGGGGGGAGCCTTCTCTGCTCTGCAGGGCTATACCACCTGCTGAGTATTACCAGTATGGGCAAATGTAGGAACATACTACACAAGTAACCCTCTCACCGAATGGTTGTGGGGGCTACATAAACAAAAGGTTTAATTTTCTATAACTATCAATTACTCCTCCTTTACAAATGCTGCATTCACCACAAGGACAAAAAAACAAAACAAAAAAAAAACACAGTTTATTTACCATACACACACATAATCCATAAACAAATGAGGAAAATCTATATACCATACTGTACATAACCTCTGTATGAAAATGAAACACTATACTTTCCTTGTTTCAAATAAAAGTTTTTTTAAAAATACTATGCAAAACATTTACACGCCCACATACATTTATACTCATTTGCATAATCATATACATGATACAACAAAACGCATCAACACAGATATAGTTTGCTTTTTAACGCTTGGGGTAGTAAGTGAGAACTTTGCCAGATTAGGGGGATGGGGAAGTGGGAGAAGGTTGGAGATTAGATGAGCCTTCACCCCTCTGGGATGCACACCCTGCAAGTCAATTCACAAGAACAAGGGGGAATAGGAGACTGAGATTAGGTGAGCCTTCACCCCTCCAGGATGCACACCCCGCAAAGGTTTTGGCAGGAGGTAAGGAGGATAGGATGGGGTGGGATGTGATTTTGAAAGGGAAGAATTGAAAGGAGTGAAGAGGTGGGGAGGTAGGCAAGCCATACCCACAGGAACTGCGCCCCAAGGGTATGAACATTACTCAATATAAACCCAGCTAGTGCTATTGTCTATCGGCATACCTAGGTATAGCATACTAGAGAGTGCTCTGATGCCTTGAGTCCAGAGTCACAAGGACAGTTTATGGGTTCTAACAGTACCCACCAGGATGTCTCCAGAGAGAAACCTCTTTGAATTCAAATGTTGGTTACTAAGAGATACTTTTGATGCCCTGGAAGAATGTATCAAATTTTATGTACAGCCTATCAATAAATGAACTGCAATGCTTGAACCCTCCAGTCCTGTGTGTAGATCTAGTTCTTTACAGGGGACTTCTGTCAATGTTTATTGTCAGGGAACAGCACTTGTGTGCATTTGAGTCCCACCAGGTGGAGGCACAAGGTACTATGAGCAAAGATCCCAAACAATAAACCCAGACTCATTCACCAAAAGTCCAAAAGGTATGTAACCCCCTTTAGGCAAGTAGGGATTAAAAAAGCTTACATAAACCAGTGTTTTCTGAGAGAAGAGTTAATTGTAGGATGTACAGTACCTCTGTAAACAAGCATTTGTCAATGCCAAATGTTGGCTTGCTGGCATTGGCATTGGTAATGCAGGAGTTAGAGAGATGCATAATAGGAATGGCCATAAAGAATTGCAATGACACCAACCCCACCCCCATCCTGCAGAGACTGACAGGCATTGGGGGTGTGCCTTTAGGCCATCGGTCATAATGCTCATGTCATTTCATCTCACCCTACCCTGCAGACACTGACAGGTGTTGTGGTGCCTTGGGGTCTTCAGGCCTTATTCTCACCCCATTCCATAAGGAAATATGCTGAGATGGGTGCGGTATAGGAGAATGGGGTGAACATTGGGGCCAAAGACCCCAGGGCACACCTTGATGCCTGTCACTGGCTGCAGGGTGGGGGTGGAATTGGTGTGAGCATTTCAGATGATTATCCCAAGTCACACACACCCGACGCCTGTCAGTCTCTACAGAGTAGGACATTATGGTTGGAAACCTTAACACCCCAGCCATTTGTTGGTATTTTCACTCCAAATTTTTAAAATGGGATTTTTGTGACCCCACCTCATGAACAGTGACACATCTCCCCAGCCCTGGTCAGACCACTAACACACATTTTTAACCTTGCACTGTCCACATCAACAATGCTGAACACCTGGAAACATGCTAATGTGATCCCCATTTTTAAGGCAGGAGACCCACTATCCCCAGAAAACTACAGACTCATTTCCCTGCTTCCACATCTTAGCAAACTACTAGAGAAGACTGTCCATTCCCAGCTATCCGAACACATCAATAAGTTCAACCTCCAATGTCCCCTCCAGCATGGTTTCCATAAGCATCACAGCACCTCCTCAGTCCTAGCAGGTTTCTCAAATCACATCCTCAAAAACATGGACATGGGTAAGGCTATGAGTGCAGTCTTCGTCAACTTGTCAAAGGTGTTTGACCTTGTAGACCACCATCTCCTTCTCTCCACACTTCAAAATTTTGGCTGTGCCCCTGGACTCACAGCCTGGCACTGTAGCTACCTCACAAACAGGTCCCAATCCATGCTCATAGGCAAAGTTACCTCAGCTTCCTTCCTACAAACACCAGAGTTCCCCAGGGATCTATTCTCGGCCCCCTTCTCTTCTCCATGTTTATCAATGCACGGCCAGCAGAGAACCTAAACTGCAATGGGCTCCGTAATACAGATGACCTAGTCCTGTACCACAGTGATAAGTCCTTGGAACCCATCTCCTCCACCCTCACTGATAACTACGGAGCAGCTGAAAACTGGTCCACATCCAGAAATCTCTTAGTCAACAGAAAAAAGACAAAGGCCATGCTCTTTGGATCCAAGCCCTTCTTAAACAAGGCCACCATATCTAACACCACCCTCACCATATTTACACCCACAGGCCCCCCACTCGAGCAGGTCACCTCTTTTAAATACCTCAGTGTTACCCTCGACTCCTCCCTCACATTTAATGATCACACAACCCTGACTTTAAAAAAGATTAATCAAAAACTAGGTGCGGCACACCGTCCAATTCACCTGCTTTCACCTGAAGCTTGACTCACCATTGTGCAAGGCAACCTTCTCCCTCTCCTAGACTACTGCTCCCCCATCTACTCCCTCATGTCCTTAAAGCAACACTTCCGCCTAAACACGGCATATAATACTATCTGTCCCTTTATTTTCAAAGCCCCCTCTTTAACCTACCACTGTACACTCTACCAGTCCCTAGGATGACTCCCTCTCCAGACACACCTTGACTATGCTACTGGCTGCCTGGTGGACAGTGCTCTCAGAAGTAATCAGCTTTCCCCCTTTGCTCCCCTACTCATTACTAGAGCAGCCACTAGACCCCTGAGGGCCTCCTCCATTCCAACCCTTGAAGTTCCTTGTGTCTCCATGGCGATGGGCAGCAAGGCTTTCTCTGTAGCTTCCCCCTCCCTCTGAAAAGAGTCTTCCCACTTCCATTCATACATCTCATCCCATGCGGCTTTCAAATCTAACCTTAAGGCATGGCTACTGGAAGGGTCCACCTGTAAATGCTCGCTGGGTGGCACAGAATCCCGCAAGCCACCTTAAATCTACCTTTACTGTGGACACTTGCCCCTTTCTCTCTTGAGCACTACCAACATGCATGACTCTCATGATGACTAGCACAGCCTACCTGACATGCTCCCCCTACTCGGCCTGCTCCGGCAACCTGACAGGACAGGTGTGTCTGCCTAGACTAGATTAAAGCAGTCTGCTGGTTTCAAACTGCTCATTTGTCTAGTTTTGTGCAAATGTTTAACTAGTCTGTGCATATGCTTAACCACTTCCCTCTAATCTCTGCCTGTATTCTCTGTCTAATGTTACCTCCATGCCTGCATACATCATGTAAAAATGACTTTCTCACTGGCCTAAAATGTTGTTTGACTGTATACTATAATGTAAACTGTGTCCACTGCTGATTTCCCTGTATTGCCACCCTGTGGCCCGGGTCGTGACTGAAAATGGTCCACTGGATCAGTGCACTTACCTGGTTACCAAAAACATAAATAAATAAAACAAAATAAATAAAATAATTTCATTACCCAATCCTGAAAGGTAGTTTGGCACAGTACTGCATCATTTGGTGCCACAGGTGTGAAAACGCATTTCTGGCAGGATGTGAAAAATGACAGTTGTATGATTCATGAGATGGTGTGAAAAAATGGCAATATTGAAAATCTGGAGTGAAAATATGAAAAATTGGCGAAGTTACGAATGTGCATAGAAACTGCACAATGCACACGCCTGTAACGCAATAATTTTTTGAAATTTTTTCACCAGATTTTCAACACGGGCAATTTTGAACTTCTCCTCATGAACAGTGGCACTGTGATTTTGTTAATCTGTCCCAAAGGTTGATTTCCCACAGCGACTGCACCATTCTGCTCCACAGGTGTGAAAACACATTTCAGGAAGGATATGAAAAATAACAGCTATGCTGTTCATAAGGACGTGTGAAAAAATGGCAATGTTGAAAATCTGGAGAGAAAATACTAAAAATTGGCGAAGTTACGAATGTCCATAGAAATTGCACAATGCATGCTTATAATGCAGTTATTTTTTGGAATTTTTTCACCAGATTTGCAACATGGAGTTTTTGGTTCCTCCCCTCATGAACAGTGGCACTGTCATTTCGTTAATCAGTCCACAAAGGTGATTATGCACAGTGACCGCAAAATCACCTTTTGGGACCAAGAAACTAAATGACAGCAACATGTTCATGAGGTGGGATCCCAAGAACCCCATGTTGAAAATCTGGGGCCAAAATTCCAACAAATGGCTGTGATATCAACATAAGTTGAACCCCCCCTTCCCTCCCATTGTAAAGCTTACCATCATTTCTTCAGTTTGCAGTTTGGCTTGGAAGAGTGCAGGCGTGTCTCGGTTCAGAGAAGATCACGGCTCCCAACCTCGGGAGGGTTAAGTATGGGTGAGAGGGGTGCAGACAGGTGTGTGTGTGTGTGTGTGTGTGTGTGTGTGTGTGTGCTCAGAGTGAGAGTGAGGATGGGGATGGGGATGAATGAGACAACGGTGGACCGTTTTCTTGATTGCAGGGGGAAAAAAAAGACCGTGAGGGAAGGTTTTCTTCATTTAGAGGTTACACAAAAAAAAAAAATAGGCACACTGGGGTGGGCTCCCAGTGTGCCACAATTCTGGGAGGAGGTGCCAACACAGGGATTGGGCACCCCAATGTCGGCAAGGCATATAGACAGGGTGGGGCATGCATCCGACACAGGGATTGGGCATCCCGATATCAGAAAGGGGAAATAGTTGAACCAGGAAAGACACACTAAGAGGGGGGATGCCGACATGGGGATTGGACACCCCGATGTCGGCTTTTCAGGATGTGTGGTGGGTGGCAGGAGCTGCCATGTTACAATGTGCCACAAAATGTGGAGGGAGAGGAATATGCTGACAAGGGGACGGGGCACCCCAATGTCGGCCTCTGGGAGTGTGTGGCAGGCAGCAGGAGCTGCCATGTTATGGTGAGCCACACAATGTGGGGGAGGACATGCCAACACAGGGATCGGGCACCCTGATGTCGGCTTTCTGGGAATGAGTGGCAGGTGGCAGGAGCCGACATGTTATGGTGTGCCACATAATGTGGGGGGGGGCATGCCGACATGGGGATTGGGTACCCTGATGTCAGTTTTCTGGGGATTGTGTGGTGGACATCAGGCACCACGATATTTATTGAAATGTTTCACCAGGAAAGGCACGTAATGGAGGCATGTCATCTGCCGCTGCAATGACGCGCCTGTCTCTGATTGCAATGACAGATTCGTTTCAACTCCATGGCTCTCTCTGAAAGTGCTGTCATTGGCAGCATGCTCATTGGTTGGCAGCTGAGGGACACACCCACTAAAGCATCCCCTGCATTCACCACAACAGTGACACACCTCTGAAATGTGCTACTACCACAAGATGTTGCTTGCGCATGTGCACAAGCCAATATAAAAAACACGTAAACAGTGGCCCCCTCAGGAAATGAGATGCCACAGCCTAGCCAGGGTTTCTATGGTCAGCTGGGGTATAAATAGGGGTGCATGGGAAAATATTGCAGGTTGGGGAAGTAGACAGCTCAGTTCCAGATCAAGGAGGCTATAGCCTCACAGAGCCCTTCAGGGTTCGACCTGTACATACAGTAGATCCAGCTGTGACCAGAAGGGGGACATGCCAGACTCAGTAGGTGGCAAAATGTGTATTGAGTCTGAGATGTGGCTCAAGTCTTCCATCTGGCATGGTCCCCAGGCTGCCATCTAGCACACAAAGAAAACACCAGAGGGATAGTAAGGGACCTGTTGGAGGATCCCCTCAGTGTTTTTTTTTTTCTTGATGATTTCCAGTGTGTCCAACTCCTGAATTTGGAGACATCACAAGGTCAGTGGCTACAGTTAGCAGCTGGATATTAACATATAAGAACACTCCCCTCATATGTGTGTCCTGATTCTGGACATAAATCCTCCAGTCAATGGTGATGCAGGGAACTGGAGAGTGAGCCAAACCCAGCCTGCAGGCTTGCATGTCCAGTAAGGCATAAATGTACAGTCTTAAAGTGATCCCATTGATCTGTGAATGTTTCCCTGTAACAACCTGCCATATAATTTTGTACTGTAGTTTATTTGTTTTTTTAATTAATTTCATTCAGGCTGTATTGATAAGTTTGAAAGGATCTCTGGGGAAAATGAAAGTGTGAAAAAGATAGAAATAGAAAGAGTTACATCAGCCTGGATGAATACCACAATAAAACATTTAATTAACAAAAAAAAATAGGTTACATAAAAAATATAGATTAACTAAATCACCTGAGACTTACCAATCCTATGAGACTTATTTGAAAAAGGTCAAAGTTCACATAAAAAAGCTAAGGCACAATTTGAAGTCAATCTGGCAAATAAAGTACAGGATAATAAAAAAGCCTTTTTTTTCCCTACATTAATAACACTAAAACCGTACACAGTACAACTGGACCTTTTTTTAATGATAAAGGGCTAGTAGTCACGGCTACTGAAATGGCCAATATACAAATAAGTATTTTTCTTCAGTATACAATAGGGGTAACACCACTAAGTATTATGGTAAGGAGTCATCAATACCTGGAAGAATAACCCTTGACCCTAAAGATACCCTAGAACACTTGAACAAGCTTAATGTTAATAAATCATCAGGCCCTGATGGAATGCACCCAAGAGTCTTGAAAGAACTAGCAGACTTATTGGCCCCACCAATCACCCACATAATGCAGGATTCTTTGGACTCAGGAATAGTTCCTAATGACTGGAAAATAGCCTCAATAGTCCCCATTTTAAACAAGCATTTGTCAATGCCGAATGTTGTCACGCTGGCATTGGCTTTGGTAGTGCAGTGCGGAAACATATTTTTGGCAGAATGTGAAAAATAAGAGCTGTACTTGACTAGCTCCCCACCAGTTACCTGCACATTGACTGGGGACCACTCCTTAAGTAAGCCAATTTTAGGCTAATGCACCCTATAAAGGCAAGCCATTTGAGGCAGATGCAGTTTAGAGTAGGGACCCAGATAATGGGTGGTCTACCTCAACGCTGGTAGCTGGGTAACTTCACAGCAGGACCCTGAAGTGAATACCAAGAGACCCTCACTTCTTTTAAATCAAATTAGTACATTGCCAATCTAGGCTGCAAAAATATGTTTATTGTTACATTTACCTCTGCGGGGGTCAGGGTGTGCTCTGACTTCTTGTTTTTGTTGATGTATGCCATGTACAGTAATACCCCTTGTTTAGAATCCTATTTATAGTTTGTGAATGAACAAGGATGAGCAGTTAACATTGGATAAAGTGAGTCTGGGAAAGACCAGTTTGCCACACTTCCCCTTAAAACTGATTCCCAATTCCAGGTTTGTACCGATTCACAGATTCCTAAAAAGTCAGTCTCCTTGAAATTGGGGACTATTGTGCATTCTTATAGTCTGTTAGTGCCCCTGTTGACTGCTAACTGGATCACATCATGGTTACTGTTACCCAGGGGCTCACAAGTTATACAATTACATTCTGTATGTCATGTTTGATGTTAGTGATAATTAAGTCATGGATAACATCTTATTGCCTCTAGTGGAATCCACCACAGTCCATTCTAGGAAGTAGTCTGAGAGAAGTTTGATGAAAATATTTTCAGCAGCTTGTCTGCTTCCAGCCTAACCCAGTTTATACCCAGGAAACTGAAACCCCCAACCAAACCTATCTCCTTTAGCTGCTGCTCTATTGACCTCTTTAGCGATATCTGAATCCTGGGAGCAAAAACTATCTAGAGGTCTGTAGATTATGCCCACTTTTTGGTCTTTACCTACTAAGTAAGTTACTTTGATAATTGATCCGCAGGTTCTGAGCCTTATTCCCATTCTGTTCAATGTTATTTAATTCAGACTCCAGTCATTTTCCTCATTCCATCATGTCTTGGTAATTCTCATGACTAGTTGCTTTCTAATGGCAGTTCTCCTGGATGGGAGTCGTTTCAATGTTTGGAAGCAGTGTCTCAAATACAAATCACACATACCCCCATAATGCAAAACACATTGGGATGTACTGTATATGCAAATCACCATGAACATCATCTCTCACTCTCCCATGCCAGTGCCTACCTTCCGGGCCTCTACTTACCCATGTTCTCCTTACTACTCTACTACTCTCCCATTCGATGCTGTTCTCGCTGTAAGTACTCCCAACTCTCTGTTGGATGTACCTGCCATGTTCTTGATATCCTAAGCTAATTATTTATTGTTACCTCTGTATAACCCTATGGCGGAGCATATTGCTCCTGTATGTTAACCCTACTGTATTTACCAACCTGTTGGAGCCTGCGGCTCCTGTGTGTAACCCAACTGTTGGAGCATGTAGCTCCTGTATTTTGAAACTGCCTGCCTCTATGGATTCCCTGTAACTTCTGTATTCGAAATTGTTTGTCTCTGTTGATACCCTGTAACTCTCCTGGGTCGCTCCTGAAAATAGGCACGTTGTTGTCTAGTGTGCTTACCTGATTAACAAAAGCAAATAAATAAATACAATTCAGGCTGGTTCTGCTTTAAGCAGGAATGCATGGTGACAAATATATCCCATGCTGCTTTGCATCACGGGGCATGTGTGATTTTGTATTTCTTTGAAACTTGGCTTTGTTGCCAATGCCCTTTTGGGTAACCTTTGCCTCTGTGCTTTCACACTGAGGTTCTTTGTCTTTTTAGCTTGCTTTTTTCAGGATCTCATCCCCTACTACAGAAAGAAGATTGACTTTGTGCGCTGAACATGAAGGATGCTTACCTTCATATCAAAATCTGATATTGCCACAGGCAGTATTTCCGCTTTATGCTGGAAGACAGCCATTACCAGTTCCAGGTCTTGTCCTTTGGCTTATCCTCAGCACTGCAGGTATTTACCAAATGCTTTGCAATTGTGGCACCTGTCCTCTAGAAGGAGTGGCTTTTTGTCTTCCCTTATCTGGATGATTGACTCCTCCAGGCCTAGAACTCACCAGTTGTTTGATGACTTGGGTGTTATGATTAGTGTACTGAAATATGTCCTCATTCCCTGTCAGCACCTCCAGTATATTGGTACTGTACTGGACATGGCAATAGGCAGTGCCTTTATGCCTGCAAACAGGACTGAGAACCTGGTGGTCCAAGCCTGCCTAGTACACAGGAGTCATTATGTGTCCACCGGGACAATGCCCCTCCTCTTGGGACTTACTCCATGGCAGCCGCCACTGTGACAATCCCATTGTCATGCCTCCATATTAGAATCGCACAATGGGTACTTTGGTACAAGGGATCAATGGACGGATGAATTGGAACAGATGGTTTTTGTCACATCTTCTCTTCGAAAGTCGCTGCTGCAGTGGATGGAACCCCTGCATTTGTTACAGTGCATTCTATTTTTCTCCCCAGCACCAATGCAGATCTTCACAATGGCTGTCTCCGGGTTAGGATGGGGTGCCCACCTGGGCCCATTCCAGACCCAGGTGTTGTGCATAGACCTAAATTCAGATCTCCACATCGATGTTCTGGAGATAAGGGTTGTTCTTCTTGGTCTCCAGGCCTTTGCAGACCACCTCACTTCAAACCCCCATTTCATAAGGACAAACAACATCAGTGTGATGCACTATATCGACAAGCAAGGTGACACTCACGTTTACTTCCTATGCAGGGAAGCAATGACAGTATGGCACTGGGCACTGTCTCATGGCCTTCAGTTGAAAGCTGTATTTCTCCCAGGAGGCCAAACATCTTCAGCAACAGGCTAAGTTGATCAGAGTTACAGGTTCATGAGTGGGAATTGCTGACCTCCATGGTAAAGGACCTCTTTCCAAGGTAGGGTCATCCAGAGTTAGACCTCATTGCATCCCCACACAATGCAAAACTGCCACATTTTTGTTTCCTTGCTCCAGGACCTGGAGTTTTTTGGTGAAGCATTGTCTGTCTCCTGGAAATGGAGGTTTCTTTATGCATTCCCTCTGATCCTCTCATTCAGAGGAGTTTGCTCAAGCTGGGAGAAGAATGGGCCATGCTAAGTAGCCCCTCACTAGCCTCTCCAGATATGATTCTCCTACTACATCTGGCAGTGTAACCTCCTATCCAGTTACCCCAGTGTTGGGTTCTACTGCCATAGGATGGGGGTCCCTAGACCATCTAGATTTGCAGTCCCTACATCTGCATACGTGGCTCCTGAGGACATAGCCATTGCACATTTTTGTGTTTCTCCCCAGGTAGCTGATGTCTTACTGGCAGCTAAAAAGCTTTCCACAAGACATACCTATTCACTAAAATGAAAGTGTTCCTCCATATGATGTGTTTCCTTTTCGGAGGACCCGTTCAGAAGTCCTATGGCAGAAAGTAGGCTGTTGGTTAACCAGAAACTGCAGCTTATCCAGTAGGTAGGGAAATGGGCAGACTGGGTGGGCCAAGTGGTCCTTATCTGCCGTCAAAGTCTATGTTTCTATGTTTCTATCAATTCTGTACTGGCCTACCTCCTGTCTCTTCAGGTGGCACACTGGATGGGTCCTGGCCTTACAAGTAAAGGGTCAGAGGTTTGATTCTAGGTGAGGGTACATATCTACCATTTTGGAGGCAGGATAGTGTAGTGATTAAGGGCACTGTGCTGCAAACCTGGAAACCTGGGTTTGAATCCCATCAGGCCCCACTTGCATATTGTGTGACTCTGAGGAAGTCACTTAACTTCCTTGTGCTCCCAGGTCATATCTGGAAACAAGCTCCAGTTTAGTGTGCCTTTCTTGGTTAAACAACTTCCCCTTTCCCTTATTAGGGATGGGTGTATCCAGAAGGTCCTGACCCTCGTTATCAGGACCAGGATCCTGGGCAGGATCTGATCAATTCTGGTTTAAATCAGAACTTTTAGGAAATTAATATTAATACATGAAAACAATCATTAAATGCTCTAAAACAACAGAAAAAAAGTAATTTGCTACCTAAGTATGTTTTTGGTTCTATTCTGCACTTTTTATTGCTCCATCTCCCATTTTCTTCACTGAAAATGGCTCCACTGGTACTCCACACTCTTGAATTTGACTGACTGACCAGCAGACAGGTGCCATTCTGATCACAAAACATGCAATCCCATACGCCTCTGATGTGCTGACAGTCTCACTGATTAAACATACATCTTCTTCACCCACTGCAGCTCAGGGTACAAATCCCCCAGTCCCTTCCATCTGATAGTGCTAACATAGTAAACATACACCGTCCCAATATGAATATCCTGCTACCTATAACCCACCGTACCATACCATACTGTACCATATCTCAGTTTGAAAACATCCCTGTCCACGTCTGAAGACACCCACTCTGTTCCAGTACATACACCCCTGCCCCATCTGCTGAAATACACTCTGCCCAGTATATACAGCCCTGTCCTCAACCCAGTCTATGCTAACAGACCTCCAGAGCTGTAACAGGGAAATAACTTTTTCATACCAGAACCCTTTTTGTCTTCTCTTTGCTGTCACCCACAGACTCAGCTTTTTTCAGAAGTGAATAAGAGCAAAATATTATAGAAGTACTTAGTTTTATGCATTTAAACAGAGTACAAGAATGTATTCATTTAAAAACTGCTGACCATGAAGGAACACTACAAGGCTCATTTCAAGGTGCGGCCCCAGTGAGGATGTACAAGAGAGAAATGCACACACAGGTAAAACAAAACAATAACATAACAAAAGGAGTGACTATACAGTCCAGTGTGAATACAGTCTGTGCAGGCCAAGCCCTATGAAAATATATACTAAAATGGGATCTGTTAACAGGAGCAACCAAAATGAATGCCAGGGTCCATAATGCCAACCCCCACCCCACACTCATAAATATAAACCTTAAAACAACTTGTAAGCCTTGGCTTTCTTGCCCTATAAGTTCTTACACTCATGTCCATCTGCTAATTGACAGACCCTTGCCACCCATAACATTCAACCCTTTGACAATGAAATGTTGAACTCTAGTACTCAAAATGTGAGAAATGTGGGGTGCATCATAAAACTTGAAAAGATACAAGTTCAGAAGGCTGTGGGAATTGATTAGTGGATTTATTGGGGCCAAGTTTAATTTGTTTCACATGTGCTGCTTTTAATCCTGAGTTTACAGCAGCTTTTCTGTCTGGACAGCAGCACCTTATCCATTGTGGGGCAGAGCAATTCTGAAGGGAAAAATGAGGGACCTCATTACTCCCTCAAAAGTGGAACTTTTGAGAGGTATTTTGCAAGGTCAAGCAGCATTTGAAGCCTTCTTGCTCTCTCTCTCCCCTTCCACATATGTACACAAACGCAAACTCATATGACCCACATAAACCTTAAGTGATTGCCTCTCTTCTCCATCAGTGACTCACTCAGCTGATTGCCTGTCCACTCGCCCATACATCCAACCACCCATTCACCCACCAGCAAACATCCTCTTGCATTCACTTTGGCAGCAACATTTCCCGACAGCGCATGACTTCTTGTCTGCTTCTCTGGCAACTGATTT
The DNA here is from genome assembly GCA_016271365.2 of Neoceratodus forsteri. Taxonomy (NCBI): domain Eukaryota; kingdom Metazoa; phylum Chordata; order Ceratodontiformes; family Ceratodontidae; genus Neoceratodus; species Neoceratodus forsteri. The sequence continues at coordinate 336,088,194 of CM057455.1, read as the reverse complement.
GCATTGCTGAGAGAGGCATGGGCAAGATTTGCATCAGTAAATGGTGATGATAGCATACTGATGGCAGAAGATTTTTTTTAGTATGGACTTTTGTATGGGTAATGGATGTGTCTTGGTAGGTGGGAGTAGGGATTTTGATTTATTCATTTATTTATTTATTTATTTTAAATTACTGTTGTGGCTAGAGGAAGAGAAGTGCACAGGGTACAGGACTCCAGCAGAAGAGTCCTGATTTATCCAAGTTCTCCAAACCTTGTCAGATCTGGGGGGAGAGGTCTGATTTTCACTCGACCTGTCCACCTATCCCTAGTCTCTACCAGACCTTGGTCTACAGTACTCATCCATTAAGGTGCATTTGACTGCCATTTCAGCTGCAGAAAGTCCTCTTTGCTTTTTGCCTCATTTGCCCCTGGAAGAGAGGGCCTTCCTGTCACTAGGCAATGCTTGTCCAAATGGCAGGCTGACTGCACTGAATTTTGTTGTAGGAAATACAGTAAGGAAATCCTTGGTGCTGTGTGTGGCCACTCTGCATGTGGTATGACTACTTTAGTTTCCTGTTTTCAGAATGTTTATGCAGTAGACATTTGTGCTGTTGTCACATGAAGCACTGTACATACTTTCCCAAAGCACTACTGTCCAAACATCATCCCACGCAGATGTGCTGGCTTTGGTCTTGCTGTTCTGCAGGACCTTCTTTCCTGAGTTCATATCAAACTTTGCCATCTTCCCTGGATACTTTGTACATTAAGTGGATATTCGCCAATTGCAGCTGGTGCAGAATGCAACACCTAGGTTGTTAACTGGAAAACCTAGGTCCAGTCATATAACACCTGTGCTGCGTGAACTACACTGGCTGCCTGTACAGTGGAGAATTGCTTTAAAGGTTACATTGCTGACCTCTAGAGCCCTTCATGATCAGGGACCCCAATACCTGCAAAACCTCCTATTTCCCTACCTCCCCTCCCATCCACTCGGATTCTCTGACCAGGATTGCTAGAGATTCCCAGGGTATGCTTGAAAACGTTTGGGAGAAGATCTTTTGCCTTTATGGCCCCTACCCTGTGGAATTCTCTACCCCGTCGGATACGAGAGAGCCTGACTGTAGATGGGTTTAAAAACTCCCTTAAAACGTACCTGTCTCAAAATGCTTTCAAAGGAACGTAAGATTTTTGGTATAGATTTTTAAGCTGAATTAAGTTGTATATTTTAGTGTGTTTATACTTGTATTTTGTGTGAGTATGACGTAAGGGCGCCCTGAGCTATGGAAGAGCGCCTTGTATAAATAAAGTTTACTTACTACTACTTACTTACTACTACTTAGGAATCATTCCAAGGGCATGGCCCAATGGATGAGATCTCCCCAGGGGTGCTAACCAGAGGGTGTGCACTCCCTGAGTTCCTGGAGTGGTGGTGGGCTGCCTGACGGGGGTTGGGTTGCTCCCACTTCTTAAGTGGAGAGAATTGGTGGTGCTCTGAGGCCCTCCTTGGGGTGGATTTGGGGTCTGGCAATACAATCCACTGAAGGACCTTGGGAGAAAAAAAACACCCAGTATTATCAGAGCTTCTTCAAAGTGGAGCAGTGTTGCTGTGGACTTTTTAGCTGGTCATTAAGGAGTATTCACTTCCATATTTTGGATAGACAGTGAGAGAGCCTATTTAACAGTATATATGTCACACAACCTCTTTTAGATGTGGCAGTGAGAGGGCCATGTTTTTGGCCTAAATTTGTTGTTAGGGGGTGGTGAGAGCCCCCTGCAAAAATCATTATTTTCTGGACATTATTAAATTCTTAAACTACAGTTTGAGAGTCTGTGCAAGACACTAACCTACCTGCTATTACGGTTTAGGTTAAGTTATTTTAAGTTTGTGTTTGGGGGTGGGGGTGTTTATGTTGTTTGGGGCACTTATCAATATATTTAAAATGGGTAAGAGTGACTGTTTTAGTGGAGCCATCTTTGCAGTGTGGGAAAGATTTTAACTTTTGTTTTGGTTTTATTTATTTTACTACTTATTTGTGTTTGGTTGAGGTGGGTATTTTTTCTTTATTATCACTGGTTTTGGAGATTTCCTTTTCTGGGGTCAGACACTTGTGTTTTGTGTTCTTTGACTGTTGGTCAGCCTGTGGAATGTGTAGGTCTCCCTTCCCCGGTCATGCACTATTCTCCTCTACCCTCCATGCCCTTCGCCCATTCTCCCTCCCCCCCACTTTTGATGTTTTCTACTTACCCGCGCTGTTGAGCACTGGCTATTGTGAGTAGATGGTGGGGTGCGGACATCAGAGGATGAATGACCGGGTGTCTCGCATGGGGTAGTTAGGTCTAGAAGATGCCCTGAGGTGAAATGGAGCATGGAACATGGTTCACTATGTCTAGTCTCCATACCCAAGGGCACCACCTTTTTTGGTGGGCAAGTAGCCAGGGCGGCCTTCGAAACCTGTCCAACTCGAGCGGTGTTATGCAATGCCAAATCTGTTCAGAACGAGACTGCAATTATTGCAGATCTTGTTGGAACAACTGATCTGGCATGCATCACTGAGACCTGGCTGGATGAAAATGCTGGCCCCACATTGGAAGCGGCAATTCCAGCTGGGTACTCGGTGATACACCACCCGAGATTGGACCACAGGGGGGTAGCGGTCTGTTTCAAGACCGAGTTGGGCCTCATGAGTGTACCAGGACAGGAGGCTGAATCTTTTGAGTGTACTGTGGTAGCAAGTGTAGGTTGTAGGATAGTGGTGTGCCAGGGTTCTCCTACCTCCTTGAGAGCCTTAGCCCCATGGTTGGCTCGAATGAGCTTCTAGTCCTAGGTGACTTCAACCTCAATTGGGTAGGCCACACATCTAGCAATACGAGTCCCTGCTGGCTGGTCTCATCCTCAGCCAACTCATCTCTGAACCCCCAAGGCTCTCCCCACATGGAGACAGGGGTTCCCTCATTGACTGGGTCCTGAGCAACAGACCGGAGAAAATTGTCTCCTCTGGTATTCTAAATGTAGTATCAGGTTCTCCCTCGGTTCCCTTTTATGCACTTCTGAATTGTTATAGGGAGAGTTTGCCAATCGGAGAATCCAAGTAGTATAAATGAAAAAATGCAGACTCTCTACTCAAGATGAAAGTTTATGAAAATTATTTTATTTGATGAATTTTATCACACAATATAGGATTTGTTAGAAGCACTTGTATTTTCCTTATGTATTGACATTTGGCAAACGTTTTCGGAACCCACATTTTCCTTCCTCAGACCAAAGTTTCAAGTGCTAAAGTTAAATAAACATAATTACAATAAGTATGCTTAAAGCATAATACATAAATAAAATGTAAAAAAGTTATGAATGTATTTAACATGGGGAACACACCTGAATGCAAAACAATAGATGTCACATATAGTTCCAGCCAGGCTCATACTAAATGAAAAAGACGAAACGATTTTTGTTTTAATTATTAGTGCTTTAGTGACTCGCTTTAAATCCAAACCTTTTGAAATGTATTTATCATAAAATTAGTTTCATGAAATACCTGAGTAATCTCTGTAATTAAATCAACTTAAGCCAAAGTTGTTGTTGTAGTAATCTGAAAGGCATATTAAAATGAGATTTAAACCTTCAATTTAAATGTCAGACATTATAATATTATGCCGTTGATGTTCATTTGCCAAAATGTTTATCCTTATGCTTACCATCATTCGAATGATGTATATTTTGATAAGGTGAACTTCAAAATTCAAAGCAGACTGTCACTAACGCATTTACCGTGAATTACTGAAAGTATGTTAACTTAAACTTTCAAATGTGCAGCCATTGCCTGGAATGCCAAACTACCTCGCTTCAGAGGATACAATGAAGAAGGGGCTGGGTTGCTTATAATCACGTTACCTGTGGGGTACGTGATGATGTCACAGCAGTGACATACTCAGCAACCTAGTCACAATGGAAATCAACATCTGTAAATTGTGTTGATTCCCCTTCTACATAAAAAGCTTCTCAAGGCTAAATTATTAAAGGATAACATATATGACTAAATGTCACTTTCTCAGTCGGGACGTGAATGAGATTAAATGCTTGCTCCAATAAAAAGAAATACCACATAATGTACAAAATCAGTGGCTTTGATGGGAGTAGAACAAAGACTGATTAGAACTAACTTCATATGAAGGTTTATAAGAGATGAAAAATACAATTGCAAGTTGAAAACCGAAAGGCCATGTAATGTAGGGAGTCAGTGGCTCTGGTGGGATTAGAAGTAAAAGACCCATATAGCGTGCTAATGAAAAGATAAGAAAAAAATGTGATTAACATGAAAACATTAGCAAATGGGTTTAAAAATATTTATAAACCCATTTGCTAATGTTTTCATGTTAATTTTTTCATTTTATTAAGTTTCCTTTCAATATAATAGGTTTATATATTATACTAATCACATTTTTTTCTTATGTTTTCATTAGCACGCTATATGGATCTTTTGCTTCTAATCCCACCAGAGCCACTGACTCCCCTACATTACATGGTCTTTCAGTTTTCAACTTCCAATTGTATTCTTCATCTCTTATAAACCTTCATATGAAGTTAGTTCTTATCAGTCTTTGTTCTGCTCCCATCAAAGCCACTGATTTTGTACATTATGTGGTATTTCTTTTTATTGGAGCAAGCATTTAATCTCATTCACGTCCCGATTGAGAAAGTGACATTTAGTCATATATGTTATCCTTTAATAATTTAGCCTTGAGAAGCTTTTTATGTAGAAGGGGATTCAACACAATTTACAGATGTTGATTTCCATTGTGACTGGGTTGCTGAGTATGTCACTGCTGTGACATCATCACGTACCCCAGAGATAACGTGATTATAAGCAATCCAGCCCCTTCTTCATTGTATCCTCTGAAGCAAGGTAGTTTGGCATTCCAGGCAATGGCGGCACATTTTAAAGTTTAAGTTAACATATTTTCAGTAATTCACGGTAAATGCACTAGTGACAGTCCACTTTGAATTTTGAAGTTCACCTTATCAAGATATACATCATTCGAATGATGGTAAGCATAAGGATAAACACTTTGGTAAATGAACATCAACGGCATAATATTATAATGTCTGACATTTAAATTGAAGGTTTAAATCTCATTTTAATATGCCTTTCAGATTACTGCAACAACAACTTTGGCTTAAATTGATTTAATTACAGAGATTATTCAGGTATTTCATGAAACTAATTTCATGATAAATGCATTTCAAAAGGTTTGGATTTAAAGCGAGTCACTAAACCACTAATAATTAAAACAAAAACTTTTTGTTTTTTTTATTCAGTATGAGCCTGGCCGGAACTATATGTGACATTTATTGTTTTGCGTTCAGGTGAGTTCCCCTGTTAAATACATTCATAACTTTTTTACATTTTATTTATGTATTATGCTTTAAACATACTTATTATAATTGTGTTTATTTAATTTTAGCACTTGAAACTTTGGTCTGAGGAAGGAGCACGTGGGTTCCGAAAACGTTTACCAAATGTCAATACATAAGAGAAATACAAGTGCTTCTTAACAAATCTTATATTCTGTGATAAAATTCATCAAGTAAAATAATTTTCATAAACTTTTATCTTGGATAGAGAGTCTGCATTTTTTCATTTATACTCCTCTGGTATTCTCACAGATACTATATCAGATCATTCTCCCTCCTACTGCATATGGGACATCTCCCCTTCTAGGATCCCCTGCAAGGTGATCCAGATGAGGGACTTCTCCAAACTCAACATTGAGGACTACCTTGCTGATCTGCGACACGCTGACTGATCCCGGGTCACTGCCACAAATGACCACTCAAGGGCCCTTGACAACTTCCTGACTGTCTTCACCCCACTGCAAGACAAACATGTTCCTCTCACAAAAGGAGGGTGAGGGGCACTGTCACTAAGTGGCTCCATGGAGGCCTTTTTTGTCTAATGAAACAAAGGGTTAAATGCTGGATGAGATACAAGAACTCCCTCTCCAGTACAGACCTCGAGTACAGGCAGCTGAGAAACTAGCGCAAAAGAGCCATCCGATCTGCAAAAAGTGAGTTCTGTCAATCTGCCCTACTGTCCACGGCCAGAAACCCAAGGAGTTTCTGGCAGAACATTAAGAATATGGTTGAGGGGTCCGCCAGAGCTCAGGTTACTGATATGCACATTGGCAGGGTAAATTGCAACAACCCCCATACAATTGCTAATGAGTTTAACTTCCTGTTCTCTAACCTGCCAGCTCTTCCCAACCAGACACACGACCCTAAGGATCATGCCCCCCCCCCAGGTAAAAAGCCCCCACCCCCACTTCTACCTCAGAGTCACCTCTGTAATGAAGATGCAGAAGCTCCTTGCCGGCCTCTCCCCCCACACTGGCGCTGGGCACTACTGCCTTGAGCCCAAACTACTTAGGCTAGGGGCATTCTAGCTGGCCCAACCCATCACCCACGTCTTCAATGCATCACTTACCTCGGGCATAGTCCTGGACATCTGGAAGATGGCCAAAGTCATTCCAGTCCCCAAACAAGGTGACACAAAAGACACAATGAATTACCGCCCATATCAATCCAGTCAGCGATCAGCAAACTCCTGGAAAAGGCTGTCACCTCTCAGCTCAACCTCTACCTACAGACCCACAATCTACTCTCCCCAGCTCAGCACGGTTTTAGAAAAGGGCACAGCACCTCCACTGCCCTAGCAGCTGTTACCTCTACTATCAGGACTGCTGCTGACCAAGGCAAACTGACTGGGGCCATCTTCATGGACCTCTTGAAAGCCTTTGACCGGGTTGTCCACGTTCTACTATGCTCCTCTTTCCTGTCCTGTGGTTTCTCCCCCTCTGCCCTTGCCTGGTTCAATAATTCTCCCTTGGGCAGGCAGCAGTACACAATGATCAACAAGATCCTGTCTGAGCCAGCTCCAGTTAGCTGTGGGGTCCCCCAGGGCTCTGTCCTGGGGCCTCTCCTGTTCTCTCTCTTCATAAATGAGCTACCCTCGGCCCCAGTGCATGGGCACACTACTCTGTATGCAGATGATCTAGTCATTATGACTAGCTCCCGGGACATCTCTACCAACAACGCCAAGCTAAACTCCAACTTTGACTGAATCTAAACCTGGCTAAAGGTCCACAAGCTCATGATTAACCTACAGAAGATGCAGGCCATGCTCTTCAGCTCAACAGCCAAGATGAAAGCTGTCCCAGGCCCGCTTAAGATCTTAGGTGCCGATGGGTCCTTACTGCAAGTTATAGATTCTGTCAAGTACCTGGGGGGTCACTTGACCCTCAACTGGATCTGAATTTGCACATAAGCAATGCATGCAAGGCCTCCAACTGCAAGTTGGGCCTTGCATACAGAGCAAAAAACTGCCTCACCCCTGCTGCCCGACTCGCCTTAGCCAGGGGAGTCCTCCTACCCACGCTCCGCTATGGGCTTTTCACCTTTACCTACATTGCTAAAACTAGTCTCGCTAAATGGGACACTGCGTATAACAGTGTATGTAGCTTTGCACTCTCAGCTCCCCGCCTTACCCACCGCTGTGAGCTCTATTCCCGGCTTGAGTGGCTCTCACCGGAAAAGCACCATTCCTATGTCTTGGGCAATTTCATAGATAATGTTGTCAGGTCTGCCACCCCCTTAGCCCTCACTGAATCTCTCATTCTGGCTAACCTCAGCTACCTTCTGAGATCCAGTGACTCTCAGGCCCTCCTGGTGCCCAAGACTCACACCCAAATGGGCGACTGGGCCTTCACTGCATATGCGCCCAGGTTGTGGAACTCCCTTCCCTCAAGCACTCACTCCTCCCCTTCCCACCGCAGCTTTAAAGCCTCCCTCTGGGCTTTCTCAAATCGGCCTCCACCTGCCTATGCACTAGATGAACCCACCCGACCTCTGTTGCTCTGACTGGCTGAGTCACTACCAAACTTATCTGGTTATGGCAATGGTCCGCTGCACCTTTATTCCACTACCGAGCTAGAGACCAACTAGATAGATTAATCCACTTGAGGCCCAACTGCTCAATCAGTGTGTGCATAGTTAGTGTCCTACTTCTGGACTATGCACTGGGCCTCCTCCACCCTAGTTTGTTTCTTCTCTGCCTACCTACAAGTATTTATTGAGTTGCTGCCTGACATGGTGGCTCCTGCCTATCCTTGGACTACCCTAATGTTATCCTACCTGCTGTCTGCACTGTTAAAATCCTGATGTCTTCTTGTACTGACCTTGTTGTTTGATGCACATTAAATGTAACCTTACTTGTTTTGCCTATTCATGAATGTACCATTGTAATCTCCTGGATTGCACCTGAAAATAGGCACTTGGTTGTCTAGTGTGCTCACCTGGTTAACAAAAGCAAATAAATAAATCTACCGTCCACCCGGGGAAGAAAAGCAATTCCTACAGGAAGTAGCAGATTTTGTCATTGACAAGACATTGGAATCACCCAGACTGATGGTTCTGGATGATTTCAACACCTGGGTCGACAATGAACTCTTGCCATTTGGACAGCACTTCCTCCAGCTGATGACATCTCTGAGCCTTACACAGATTGTTACCTCTGCTACCCATAAACAGGGTCACTCTTTGGATTTGGTTTTCCTCCTAGGGATTAAGACCTCTGATTTGGGGGTGGAACCTGTTGGTTGGTCCGATCACTACACTGTGAGGTTCAACTTTGTGCCCCCCTTTGTAGGCCAGCCTCTGTGGAGATGGTCAGTTGTCGCCCTTTACGGGATGTGAGCCCTGAAGGCCTAGTGGCAGTGATTGACCTCTCGGAGTTCCCTGTGACCAGTTTGAGTCCAGAGACCTTGGTCTTGGCCTATAATACGGCCATCTCCATGGCAATGAACTTGATTGCTCCTGTCTGTGTTCGTCCTCTCCACCTTTGCCCTCAGGCCTCTTGGTTTGATGGGTCCTTGAGGGAGTTGCAGTGACTAGGTCGAAGGTTAGAGTGGCGCTGGCAGAAATCTGCCCTGGAGGCTGACCACCTTAGATTGGTAGAGCATTATCAGGACAACCAATCGGTGATCTCCCGTAAGAAGGCAGAATTCCTGTCCGGGGAGATTTCTGCCACTCAGAATCGACCAGCTCAACTCTTCCGAACTGTGGACAGGTTGTGCAACCCAGCCTGTCTGCAGCTCCAAAGAGCTTTTTTGCAAGTGGAGTGTGATGAGCTTGCTCAATTCTTTGCGAATAAGGTGGCCAACATCAGGTCAGAGATCCTCCTTACTCGCTCTGTGGGGGATGCTGTTGATCGGTGCTTGGTCACTGCACCTTGTGTTTCCTGGAGTACCTTTGACCTGCCAGAGTTAGTTAATGTCATGTGGATTGTCCAGGGTATGCGCCCTACGTGCTGTAGTTTGGATCCGGGCCCAACTGCTCTGATCATGGGTTGTTGTGACATTATCGGCCCAGTCCTGGCTCAGATAGTCTGGTGCTCCCTTGCTTCGGGTGAGTTTCCAAGCTCCCTGAAGGAGGCGGTGGTAACACCCCTCCTGAAGAAAGCTTCTCAGGACCCAGATACTCTGGCCAACTATAGACCAGTCTCGAACCTTCCCTTTACAGGGAAGGTTATTGAGAAAGTAGTGACAGTACAGCTGGAGAACCACCTGACCATTCATAACATCTAGGAACCTCACCAGTCTGGTTTTCAAAAGAGATATAGTACCAAGACTGTGCTGTTTCAGGTGATGAATGATCTCCTGATGGCAAGAGATCAGAGAAGCCATTCTATTCCGGTGCTACTTGATCTCTCTTCAGCCTTTGACACTGTGGACCATGGGGTGCTGCTTGGGCGCATGAGGTCCATCTGTGGCCTGACATGTACGGTCCTCAGGTGGTTTACATCTTTCCTCACTGGCAGAACTCAGAGAGTTGTGTCTGGAATTTTTTCTTTAGACCCACTCTCTCTGTCATGTGGGGTTCCTCAGGGATCAGTGCTGTACCCCATGTTGTTTGCAGTCTATATATGCTGCCCTTCGGAGACATTGTAAGACAGTGTGGGCTGATGTTTCACTGCCATGCTGATGGTACCCAGCTCTACCTGTCTTTTGCACTTGACCAGGATAGTGCTCTCTCGCTGTTTAACAACTGCCTCACTGAAATCCAGGATTGGATGAATTTGAGCTGGCTAAAGTTAAGCACGGGAAAGACTGAGGTGATGGTTGTGGATCTCGGTCACCGGATACAGAGGTCGAGGGCTGGTCAGCCTTCTGGACTTTATCTGGGGGGCTCCCAAATCCTTACCTCTGAACAGGTGCGAGACCTGGGGGTGGTGCTTGATGATGAACTGACCCTACAATCTCAGGTGTCGGCAGTCATCAAGTCTTCCTTTTACCATCTTAGGAACATCGCCAGGATCAAGCACCTTGTTACATCCAGGGATCTGCCTACGTTGGTCCACACCTTTGTGACCTCGCACCTTAACTACTGCAACTCCCTGTACTTAGGGCTATCTGGGATTGATATCCACTGCCTGCAGCTAGTGCAGAACCCCGCAGCATGGCTGTTGATGGGGATTTCTCGCTCTTCGCATATTACCCTGGTGCTGCGTGATCTGCACTGTCTGCCGATTCGGTGGCGGATCACCTTCAAAGTTAGTTTACTGACATGTGCCAAACTACTTGAAAGAGCTTCTTGTTCCCTACTGCCATGAGCAACAGCTCCATTCGGTTGATGAGGGGTTGCAGGAGATTCTGAGGGTATCTTTTAAATCTTCCAGGGCCCATGCATTTATGTTTATGGCCCCTGCCCTCTGGAATTCTCTACCCCGTCAGCTATGGGAGTACACAACTGTGGGGTGATTTAAACAGGTGCTTAAAACTTTTTTATGGTGTCAGGCCTTCAGTGATGTATCACTGAATGTACCCATTATTTTATCTATTATTGTTCTTGCTGATTGTGTTATTGTGGTTTTAATTTTTGTACAGTGCTTTGGTATTGCGACAGGCACTTAAGTAAATAAAGCTTATTATTATTATTATTAATAAGATAAAATAGTTAATCACCATAATAGTAGATCTTCAAGAGAATCTCCTGCATTGGGCTACAGTGCATCCATCCTCCTTCCCCCTTTCTTAGGTATAAGCTGGCAGATTTGTCCACTCTCTTTTCTGGAGGTGCCCATAAGTGCCTATACTATATTTCCAGCCCAATGCTTCCCTTCTGTTCCTAGTACTGGTTTTATCTCCTGGTTCTTCTCAGCAGAAGAGCCTCTGAGTTTGTCTTCAGTTGGGAACTGATGAGCAAGGGGCTGCTCATGTTTTATAGACACTGATGTACGTAATCACGGGCAGTCCCCAGCTAGCAATAGTTTCTGAGTAGTCCTCATGCCAGCGGCTTTCAGTTCCAAAGGTGTGTCCCAATGGATGAGATTCTCTCAATGACCTACTGTTACGATGAGTAACTGTACTTTATGCTTTTTGGACTTGTATAAACTGGAAGTGCAAACTTCTGGTTTCGTCAAACACCAGAAAGGTACCAAAAATACTAAAAATATTTATTTAGTTGTTGTTGACCAGGAAAGGAGGGCTAAGCAATTCTGTCTATTTTCTGCTTCCTCCTGGGTTGAGGATACTGACATATTGAATCAGGTTAAGCTGTTGGTGGTATTTTTAGTAAATGGGGGGAGATTTGTCCAAGACACTGGGGCAATATGTGATTTGGTTGTAAGAGAAAGAACAGATCAAGTTAAAAAAAAAAAATAATAAAAGGTACAGTCATTATCACATGCCACCAGTAAAATGATCATTCTAAAAATTAGTTGTCTGCACATAATTATTTTCCAGTAGTTCAAGTTCCCTATGGACCTGAAGGATTTCTTCAATTTCCTCCTGCCTGCCTGTATTTGACATAGCAAAGAGATAGATGTTGTATAGGAGGATCAGGAAGGTAGATGTTTTTGTTACAGTATGTGCTACATCTTCATGTTTTTGTTTGGTTAGTAATACTTTTTGATACTCTGTTCCTGCCCAGAACAGTGCCACATATACAAGCAGCCTCCTGCCAGCCCACCAGCACAGCAGAAAGATTTGCCACTGCAATGTGGGCGGATCAGGGTTGGGAAAAGATTCGGGATGCTTGAAAGCTGGTCAAGGTGGGAGTGGATTGAGCAGCCATAACATGCTCCCCACTCATGGGGGGGGGGCAAGGGATAGAGTGCCTCTGGTTTGGTGCTTCTGGGTCACCACAGGATGCACTGTTACTGAAGCACCTGCTAGTGCTGTCTCCTGGAGGGTGAGTCAGACATGCGGTGAGGTAACACTGCCAGTGTCCAGTCGACATCCCCCCCCCGACAACACCAGTACTTTGTGATCCTCTGGAGTTAAAGCTGGGGGGCTCCGGAGGCTCTGCCCTGGGGGGAGGGGTAATCCAGGGGGTACTGTGAGTGGGTGCTTCCAGGTTCTGCCTGTGGGTGGAAGAGATGGGGTGGCTGCCAGAGAGCAACATAAAGATTAGTAAATAAAAAAAAGTTATAAAAAAATACAAGGAGCCTCCCATCGCACAGTTGAGACATTTATGCTTCGAAACTCAGGCAAACCAGAAGTTTATGCAGTCTAGCTCTAGTTTCATCACAACTTGACGTCTGTGTACTTTGCTTAACTTAGCCTAATGTAGGGGACTGAAGACTTGATGGAGTTGAGGAATACACTAGAGATTCAAAGGTAAATGGGAAACTGTTGAACGACAAGTTAGTTGCCATGCAGAGGACAGAAAGTCCAGCCATAAAAGCCATGGCAGCAACTGAGCTTGCTCCAAAGACCCCACACTCCATGGAGACAGCTAATGCCAAGAACCACTGCACCAACAGTACAGTTTTCCAAGGGGCAGAGCCTCTAGGCCCTCTCTAAGCAAGGCGTCATCTCATGTGAGCACTGCGTACCAATCAGAGCTTAAGTTTTTTCTATCTTAAGCCCAGGGCCTGCTGTCCATAGGACAGACCTGATAAGCTCCTTATTATGTCTACTGTGCCTGGATTTAGACTGTCCTAATGGATGGGGGAGGTTTCAAGTAGATGTCACATAAACATATCTACAGCTGAGTCACATCTTGTGGGGGAGACTGCATTTATATAAAGGTGATATATGGTGAAATCAGACCTTTTGCAGCCTTTCCCACATTGTTTTGACATTGTGCCTCAGTACTGACTTGGAGAAGAGTTGCTTGGATACACCAAAATCCAATCTGAGTTAGGATTGTCAGATGTTAAGGATAATCCAAATCCAGCAACCAATCTTAGCCTCCGATGGCAATGTATGTCAGATTTTGATACCCAAACATCTGACTATCCTAAACCCTAACATTCTCCCATCCTACTGCAACTGTCAGTAAACCTCCACCAGCACAGCCAGTAACCCCTACTTCTCTCCTCCCCATAACCCTCCAAATACCTTTTCCCCAAGATGGGTATAAGAGGCAAGAGCTGGTGCTGCCTTAGTCAAAAAATCCTCCAGATTCCCCACACTCTTTCACGATGTAATAGCCCCCCATCCCATATAAGAGGATGACTTTGCAAACAAAGCAAACCCCCCCACCCAACACATCCACTAACCTTCTCCTCCCTCCTGTCCTCTATAGCCCCCCAAATATTTTTTCACTTGGTCGGGGACATGTAAGAGGCAAGAGCTGGCACTGCCTCTGTCAAAAAAAATATTTGCGGCCTCAGGGTGGAACAGCTAGAGCTCATCTTCAGTCCAGGTAGTGACTGTATGGAAACATCCTCCTATAGTACTACCTGATTGGCAGGTATTACTATAGGAGCAGAGGATGTCACCATTCATTCCCTTACCTGGACTGCAGATGAGCACAAGCAGCTCCACCGTGGGGCTGCAAATGTGATTTTTGGTCTGAGACAACACCAGCTCTTGCCTCTTACACCCCTCCTGACACAGTGAAAATTTATTTGGGGTGCTGTGGGGAGGTGGAGGCTAGAGGGTGTGTGGGGTAGAGGAGTTTACTTTGTTGGCAATGTCAGCCTCATTCCAGGGAGGGGTGGGCTACTACACTGTGCAAGGGTGGGGGGGGTCATTTTTTGGTCTGAGGCAGTGCCATCTTGCCTCTCTTACATCCATGACCATGGCCCAATGAAAAGGGATTTTGGGGGCTATGGGGGAGGAGGGAGTGGGGGCCAGTGGGTGTTTTAGATGGGTGTTTACTTTGTTCAAAAAGTCAGCCTCTTTTCCAGGGAGTGGGGCTATTATGTTGTGCAAGGATTGGGGGAATTGGGTAGTTTTTATTTTGTTGTTGTTGTTTTTACTGAGGCAGCGCCAGTACTTGCTTCTTCTACACCTCTTTACTTACCTGGTGGAAAAGGTATTTGGGGGACTATGGGGAGAAGAAGAAGGTGGATTTAGTGGGTGAGTTGGGTGGGAGTTCCAGCTCCGATCTGGAGACAGGGGCTTGTTTTATGCAATGCCATGCTGGGGGAAGTACAATTACAGGAGAAAGTTAAAATTTTAGAGATCAGATGTCATGTTAAATAATACAATAACCTAAAATCTGAAGTATTTTTTAGGATATCAGTTTTTGAGGACCAATATATTAAAATATTAACATCCTAAAAATTACCCATTATCCTAACTATCCATTTTTATGCCTCATTATCTGAGCAACCTGGATTTTATGGGATGATCCCTAATGGTAGAGAGGATAATTCAGTCTCCAGACTTCACCAAAAGGTGGGCCTCTTTTAGACATGCAAAGAGTTTTCCTGACATCTGTGGGGCATCTCTCAACTGATGTTCACAAGGAATGAGTTAGGACCACTAAAGTCATGTTATTTGTAGCCACAGCTGAGCTTTGAACCCCAAGTCACTGGCAGCAAAAATTGAGTGCAATGAATGCTATACCACCTGATTCCATATTGTCTTGTTGAATTCTTGATATCAGCTGTGACCTCTTTCTTTTTTGTTACTTACATTTTATTAACTCAAAGTAACATATCAACTATATTAAACATGTAAACATAAATATCAACTACCTGCATAGTAACACTAAATTGTATCTTTTAGATCTCAACCAGAAAGTTTCTTTAGTAAATAAGTTCATTAAAGAACTAATCAAGAAAAGCAGTCAATAAATGTTGTGGTGCGCATAATTTTCAAATTCTGGCAGAATGTAATTTTGTGAAATTTCACCAAATTTTGTCAGAAGTGAAATGGTGGAATGCCATGATGGAATAATGCAGAATGGGTTTTCTGCTACATTTCCACAAAATTAAATTCCACGGATCTCAATAGACTCTGCAGAAATGGTTGCTGAATGATTTTGCATAGGAAAATTTTGTTCCACGGAATATAATTGTGCAGTTCACAGCTGGCGGAATTCCGCAGAATGAGCAGTGAAATTCTGATAGAAATTCTGCTGGTGGTATAGTCATTCAGTGCTAATGCCACACTGCATAGCACTAATAAATGTTTTCTCTTCAAATCATAAATCTTTACCTTAGTTAATTTCAGTACAACTCAGCAACAGGTAAATATACATGAAATAATGAGAGTGATATACAGATCTTAAAAAAATAAAAGTGATAGTAAAATTTAAGTTGAGGAAAAAACAAATGGAAAGTAGTGAAGAGGGATTAGGTAAAGAGTAAAATGAGCATTTACTGTAGTTCTTGAACTTCCCAGATCAGTCATATGTTTGCATTCCAAATATAATAGGTAGTAAAAGAGTGTTAAAGAGATGCCACACCCATGTCGCAAAATGTGGAATAACCCAAGTGCATCGGTTTTTGGTAGAAGACCACGTGACATTTATTATAATAACGTAAAGAAATAGAGGCTAGTCAGCTTTTTCTTTGCAATGTAAGTTTTCCTCAGTATAAATGGCAGAGGCTTCCTTGTAAAATATTGCACTGAAGAATCCTTTTGGAAATATCATATTCCACGTTTTATCATATTACTGCAGCTAGATGTGGGTTTACTTCCTCATAAAGTATTTCACTTACTCAACTCTCCTTAATTATTTATTTAAAGATTTTTTTTTTAAGATAGCCTATTAAACCTGGGGACTCGTTTGCAATAGGGCTCTGCCCAAGATGGCTACCAGTTGTGCGTACAGTGATACATTAGATCATTATAGATTATTAAAGAGTACAGTACATATTGCAGAAAAAATATATTTACACGCATACTTTACATTTCCATGTTTGAACACTGATATTCTCTATTTTAAAGTGTCTAATGTCATTTTTTTAAAGCAGCAAGGCTGAGAGTTGTTTTAGTAGCCGTGGGGAGTGAGTTATACTGTACAGGGCCTGCATACGGAAATTATTCTCTGCCATAATCTTACTCAAGGGGTGTATAGATTGCCTTTATACTGCTTCTCATTTCTTGAGAGCGAACACTTGATGGGGGTTGGAACTTTTCTGTCAAGTAGTCAGGGACTAAATCATCCATACTGTGGTACATCATAATTGCCTGATGTACAGTACATTCCTTCTTATACTATACTTAGTGGCTGCCAGCCCAGTTGGAACATAGGAATCATGTTGGCAGATGAGGACCACATGATCCATCTAGTCTGTCCATGTTTCTGCCCCTCTCCCTATTTAGTCTGTACCCTGATGCGTCCACAATGTCTGTCCCATGTGAGTTTGAACTCGCATACTGTCTTGGATTCTACCACCTCCAGAGGTAGGCTGTTCCATGGGTCTATGACCCTTTCTGTAAAGAAGTACTTCCTGATGTTGTTTTTGAACCTGCTTCCCACCAGACACAAGTTGTGCCCCCTTGTACACGCATCCCTGTTTTGCTGGAAGAGGTTTCCTGCTTGTATTGTGTTGATTTCCTTAACATACTTAAAAGTTTTGATCATGTCTCCTCTTCTTCTTCTCTGCTCAAGGGTGTACAGATTTAGTTCCCCGAGTCTTGCCTTGTACGGCTCATGATGCATGCCATGTACCATCTTTGTAGCCCTTCTCTGTACTGTCTCCAGGCAGGCTATGTCTTTTTTGAGGTGGGGCCTCCAAAACTGACTGCAGTCTTTTAAATGTGGCCTCACCAAGGACCTGTAGAGAGGAATGATAACGTCACTATTTTTACTCGTAATTACTGTACCAGTGCATCCAAGGATGCCACTCACCCTCTGTGCTGCCTTTTCACACTGTTTTCCAGCATTTAAGTTATCCGTGATGACTATTCAGAGGTCTCTTTCTGTCTTTGTCTCCACCAACTGATGTCTTCCCACTATGTACTTTATCCCTGGGTTTCTTTTTCCTGTATGCATAACCTTGCACTTCTTGGCATTAAACTTAACTGCCAATTCTTCAAGTTTTTTCAGATCTGCTTCCATACCTTTCACTCCCTCCTGCATGTCTACTGTGTTGCAGAGTTTTGTGTCATCTGCAAACAGGCAAACCTTTCCCTTCAAGTCACTTGTAATATCCCCGATAAATACGTTAGAGAGGATAGGTCCCAGCACAGAACCCTGTGGAACGCCATTGGTCACTTTGCCTTCCCTTGATAATGATCCATTCACAAGCACTCTCTGCATCCTATCTTGCAGCCAGTTGGTGATCCAGTTCACTATCTTATGACTAACTCCTGTATACTCTAATTTGTTAGCTAGCCTTCTGTGGGGGACAGTGTTGAAGGCTTTGATGAAGTCCGGGTCTACAATGTCCACTGCTCCTCCTTGGTCGATGGCTCTGGTGACCCAGTCGAAAAAGTTGATCATATTGTTTTAACAAGAGCATCCTGCTGTGAACCATGTTGCCTGGGGTCAGTCTTTCTGCTATCCTTCAGTTGGTTAAACTGATTCTATATGCTCTGCTTTGTAAAACCTGTTGTGTCTCTAGGAGTCCCTGCTTTCTAAATTGCTCTTAATGTACATCTGCATAATTAATGTTTGGAAGCATTACTGTACTGTAGACTGTATGTGCTGTTTTCAATGAGAGACAATGTCTAATTCTCCTAAAGAAAGACAAATGTGTAGATATTTAAAAGAAAATCTAGACAGATGTGCTTTAAATGCAAAATAATCATTAAAGTAACTCCCAAGTGTTTACCAATGTTTACAGCTTCAAGAAGGGCCTCTCTAGCATACACCGTAAAGATCTAAATTCTGGATAAATGTTGGTTAGACCCAGTATTCACATTTTTAGTTTTTTAGTATTTGGAGTTAAGTCGTTATTAAATAGTTACTGGGAAGAATTCACCCTGCCATGACTTAGGCTCCTTTTGTTTTCATATTGTTATTCATGTAGAATAGGACAGCGTCGCTGCATCTTTATTCACATTGACATAGGTACAGAAATTTGGTAGGTCGTTAATATAACAAAGAAAAAGAATGGATCTGAGGACTGAGCCTTGTGGCATACCTATGTTAACTGTTTCTAGGAATCACCAGGATGACCTGTATCCCCAATGGGCTTGAAATCTTGAGAAGAGGAGCTGTCATCCAACCAAATACCAATGACACAGAAAAAAGGAGACTACTCAATCATTGCATAATGGTTCAAATTTTCATCTGTTATAGTCACCAGTTACATCAGCATTTTGCCAGTTCTGGCTTATCATGATGGGTGGTCCTGCATGTACATTCAAATAACCAACATTATAATTTGCACTTCATACAAATCTAATGTGTTCTTTGATGTGCAGTTATTGTCACTATTACAATTTTTATCCTTAAAAACTTTCTTCTGTTGAGTATTCTATTTAAATTTTATATATTAAAATACATTAGATTAAGGGAGGGATAGTGAAGATTAATAGAGGAGAGGGGAGGTGGGCAGAGGGAGACAGTGAAAAGGCAGAGATACTGAATGAATACTTTTGCTAAGTATTCACAAAAGAAGATGAGGGCGAGTTACCTAAACCAGACAATAGAAGCACTCTGGGTAGGGGGGTTGACACCAGTCCATTCACAGAAGAAAGAGTCCTGAAAGAACTCCTAAAACTCACAGTGGACAAAGCAATGGGGCCTGACAGGATTCACCCCAGAATCCTAAAAGACCTAAGAGAGGACCTAATGACACCACTGACCACGCTTTTAACAAATCATGGCAGAATGGGGTGGTACCTGAGGACTGGAGGAGGGCAGACATGATTCCCCTTCACAAAAGTGGGAGCTATGTAGAAGCAGGAAACTACAGACCTGTAAGTTTGACCTCAGTGGTAGGGAAATGATGGAATCACTTCTGAAAGAAAGAATTGTTAAGTACCTAGAGGCCAGCAGGACACAGGACCCAAAGCAGCATGGATTTACAGCAGGAAGGTCATGTCAGATGAATCTAATTGATTTCTTTGACTGGGTGGCCAAAGTAATAGACCAGGGAGGGGCTGTGGATATGGCCTACCTAGACTTTAGCAAGGCATTTGAAACAGTCCTGCACAAAAGATTAATAATCAAGTTAGCCAGCCTGGGAGTGGGTCCCACGGTGGTAGCCTGGGTAGCAAACTGGCTGCACAACAGGACACAGGAGGTAATAGTGAATGGAACACATTCTGAAGAAAGGGGGGTTACTAGTGGAGTACCTCAGGGCTCAGTACTGGGTCCAGTCCTCTTTAACATCTTTATAGGTGACATTGCAGAGGGTCTGGAGGGAAAGGTATGCCTCTTTGCAGATGACACAAAGATCTGTAACAGAGTTAATACACAAGAGGGGGTAGAAAAGATGAGAAGGGACTTGGCAAGGTTGGAGGAATGGTCAGACATATGGCAACTTAGATTCAATGCAAAGAAATGCAAAGTAATGCACCTGGGAAACAAAAAACCAGGAGAAGAGTACACAATAGCAGGGGAGGTACTAACAACAACAAAAATTTAAAGGGATCTGGGGGTAGTCATATCAGATGACCTAAAAGTGGGTAAGCAATGTGAAAGTTGGTAAGGAGATCCAGGGGGATGCTGGGATGCATAGGAAGGGGCATCACAAGTAGAAAAAGGGAAGTGGTTATCCCTCTATACAGACAGTTGGTGAGACTCCATCTGGAGTACTGTGTGCAGTTTTGGAGACCTCATCTATGCAAGGACATAGACGGGATGGAAGCAGTCCAGAGGAGGGCAACTAAAATGGTTCAGGGTCTGCAGCAGAAACCATATAAAGAGAGACTGAGAGCTTAATATGTATACTCTTGATGAAAGGAGGGACAGGGGGAACATAATAGAAATGTTCAAGTACCTGAAGGGAATCAGCAAAGTCCAGGAGGGTAGCATCTTTCAGAAAAAGAGGTGTGTAAGAACAAGGGGGCACAATTTAAAGATAGAGGGGACGGCTCAGGGGTAATGTGAGGAAATGTTTTTTCACGGAGAGAGTGGTGGATACATGGAACAGCCTTCCTGAGGAAGTCGTTGGGTCTAAAACAGTGTGGGAATTCAAACATGCATGGGACAGACACAAGGCAATTATAGTGGGGGGTTGCAGGAAGTAGGCTGTTGGTTAACTAGAATCTGCAGCTTATCCGGTAGGTAGGGAAATGGGCAGACTGGGTGGGCCAAGTGGTCCTTATCTGCCGTCAAAGTCTATGTTTCTATGTTTCTATTTTTTATATAAATTCATAGACTCATAGATTCTATAGGCAGTTAAGAACTTCCTGGCCCACCTAGTCTGCCTGCAAAATCCCCCCTAATAGTGCTACCCAAGTCACTACTGGGGGCCATCATCAATGCCCCTCCATTATCCAAGATACCCATGTGTTTATCCCATGTACACTTAAAACCTGTGACTGTACTTGCCCCCACCACCCCTGCTGGGAGGCTGTTCCAGACATCCACCACCCATTCCATGAAGAAGAACTTCCTCACATTACCCCTGAAGCTACACTCATTACCAGCTTCATATCACGACCCCTAGTCTTAGAGCATATTTTTCTCTGGAAGATACTCTCCTCCTGCACCTTGTTTATTCCCTTGAGATATTTGAATGTCTCAGTCATATTCTCCTGCCTCCTCTTCTCCAAGAAGTACAAGTTTAGTTCCTTAAGCCTCTCCTCATAGGTCTTCTGATGCAGGCCCTCCACCATTTTGGTTGCTCTTCTCTGCACCTTCTCCAATCTGTCCCTGTTCTTTCAAAGATGGGGCCTCCAAAACTGCACACACTACTCGAGGTGAGGCCTCACCAATGAAGTGTACAGGGGAAGTATTACTTCTCTCCTTCTGGTGATGATGCCACTCTCTATGCGACCCCTCTATCTTATGCCATTCCCTTAGCCTTTTGCTAACTTCCACTATTCTCCACTTTCTCACCATACTGTCTTTGTGCACCGGCAATACCTCAGAGAATGTCAGTGAGCTCCCTGAATCCCTGCAGCACCCCGCTAGATCCTTAAATCTCTGCTGCACTATCCTGACTTCATTTCCTGCCAGGTCATTCATCCACAAGTGAATGATCACATGAGGTTTGCCCCCCGCAGCTCTTATCTCTTCACTGATTTTAGGCCCCACCCTCCCCACTTCCATTCCTGGCATACAGATAACTATTCTTCTTTTGTTTGGATCCCACTTCCTACCCCAGTAGATACCCTTGATGATGGAGTCCCCTCAGCTATCACCTTTTCTGAATCCTTCTCTTGGGCTCACATCCCTCTGCCTGCCCCTGGTGATCTAACCGCCTTCCCCCCCATGCCCTCCCTTCTTGCCCTTCCATCTGTGCTCCTATCTTTCTCTTCCATATTTCCCTTTCCCTCCTCCAGTCCACCTCCCCCCACAATCCACTACAGCCCTATACCCCGTGGACCCTCTCTGTGCTGCTGTTTCATAGTTTCTTCTCCTTCCTGCCTATGGGTCCTCACTTGCTCCTCTCCAAAACTTTGCCCTCCTTACCTTTGCTTTTGCAAGCCCCAGTCCCTTCCTGTACACCCTGGTATTTTATTTCTTTTTCCCCTTCCCTTGATTTCATCCTCTTCACCTGCTCTGAGGCTCTCCCCCCCGCCCCTAGTGTTCTCTGGTCCTCAGTCCCTCCAGAACTGTATATCTGTTCAATACCATCACTTCAGCAGCAGTACTGCCATCTGTGCCACCAGCTTTCTCTCATCCCCCCTTCTGTTTCTCCTTACCTGCTGCCACTCTCCTGACCTAGTGTCGACTGGTCTATGTGTGGCCCCTACTCACATACCCTCTTTTATTCCCCCAGTATCTCCATTGCTGTCACTGCTCATCTGGCCTTCACCCTTTCTCCCCTCTTCCTTTCCCCATTTTTCCCCCCCATCCCCCCATCTTTCTCTCTATATCACTCCTTAACCAGGTGATCTCTGCCCTTAACTGTCCCAGGTATCTGCATACCTGACAACATCATAAATCAACTGTTTGTAAGTAACTAAAGCAATGTTTTGAATAGCATTCGTCCCATATACTGTATATCTGGATTACTCCATTCCCAATCAGATGTGGGAGGTAAATACAAGAAATATTAGCTGAAATGTATTTTTCATATACAGCAGAGCCTGCCATAGTGCAATACAGTAACTTGCAGTAAATGACATGTCACAAAATACTGCAGTAAAAGAGGGCTTAATTGTCATTCAGCTGCACAGTTTCCTGCAACACACTGCAGCATTTTGTGATATAGTGAAGTATTACTATGTTGAATCCTGACTGACACCACTGTATATGACCTTTATGGTTGTTAGTAGTCTCTACACACAGGATGCTAATGTACAATCTAAGTACCAGGATGTCACCACTAAGGAAAGCAGCACAGCGAGTTTCACTGGCAAGAACTCCAGCACATTGATGATGGCCGACACAACATTATTTTCTGCAATCCAATGGAAAGAGTTCAAGCCAGGCAGAAGCCATTTAAATGCCCTGTTTGTGAGGGTCGAAGAAGTGAGCCCACAAAATGTAAACAAAAATGGAGCCACAAAATGACGAAGGAAGAAGGTGATCCTGCCCCTGTGCAAATTCTGGGTGTACTGTAGCTGCTTTGGAGAACTGCATACAGTTCTGGGGTCTGCAGTTGAAAGGGATAGGGATACAGTCGAGGCTGTCCAGTGGAGGTCAACCCAAATTATTCTTGTGCAGCAGGAGAAATCCTTCATGAAGAGGCTCAAGGATCTCAGCGTGTCTACATTGGAGTCCAGGAATTGGAGGGGACATGACTGCAATGTTTTTATGTTTCTTCATGAGATAAACATGGTGCACGCAGGAGAATGGTTCACAAAGAGTAGAAACAAGGGCACAAGGGTGAACTCAAATGAACTGGTGGGAGGGAGATTCAGAAAAGATTTCATAAAGTATTTCTTTGCAGAGAGGGTGGTGGATGAGTAGAATAGGCTGCTACAGAGGTTGATCTTTGCCAAATCAGTGGACAGATTCAAGCAAAGGCGGAACAGATATATAGTATGAAGCTGATGAGCATAGCAGGGGAGGATGACATTGGGGAGTGAAAGTGAGTGACTTCTATGGCATGTGCATCATACCATTGGTAGGGCTGAGCAGATGGGGTGGTCTTTTTCTGTCAACAATTTCTAGATTTCTATGTTTCTATTTTTTTTATCATCTCAGCAGAGTGAAGAGTTTGCACAGGTAAAAAAATCAATCTAGAGCTCTAACACATGCTTCTGGATGTTACCAGCTATCTGGAATCCTTTCTGAAGAGATGCAATATTTTAGGTTAGATAGTGGCACAAATAGGACTGTTTACTTAGCATCTGAGCAATTCAAAATAAAGAGCCATTGATCAGACACATAATGATCTACATACCATATATCTGTTTGGACAAACTGCTATTATCCAAAATATCTGAAACTTAATGGATTGTCTCTTCCTAAGCCTAGACAGACCATGCATAATAAATGCAATAAAATGCATGATAAGTTCCAGTGTTGGAATTACAGGGGGTCTTGCCAGGGCCTACCCCCCCCAGCTCTGAAGAGAGCCCCTATAGCTCATGAATTACTGGCACTGATGTATGCTTGGAAGGGGATGTTCAGTTTAAAGAAAAGGTCCTTGTGGGCTCCCCTAGCTCCCAAAGCTGATAAAGTGTAATTCCAACACTGAATTGGTAACAGAGCAGTAAAAATATTTAATGGTCATTGTAGGCAGGACTCCAAAGTAAGTGCAACAGTGTATCACAGCAGTTAAGAATGTTAAATGGATGCTTTGATCAAACGGAAAAGAAAACAAATCAAAGAAAGAGATATGGCAGCCGCACAAGGTGCTTTGTGGCCTTCTTTGACGTATTGGCTTTTGGGGATAGTACTTAAAGGAGATTGTCGAACTGCAAAACATTCAGACAAGGGCACCAAGGATGATAAGAGGTATGGAAGGGTTGGAGTTTGAACAGGGGTTGCAGCAGCTGTGGAGAAAAGGTGGAGGAGGATGAATATGAGTCAAGTGTTTTAAATAATGATAAATACAAAAAATTAGATCCATAGGGTGATTGTTGTGAGTCAGAAAAAGAGAACAAGATTATATTGACTAAAGCTTACAGAGGGAGGACAGGAGTATTATTTTACAAAGAGGGTGGTAGGATTATGGGAAATATTGCCCTGGAAATGATTGAAATTAAAATGAGTTCCTGAAGTCAAATAGCAACACAGGAGAATGGTGCTGGGGCAGAAAGCGGGACAATGTAATAAATTAATGATCATCATAATCCCATAAAATGCGTAACTCCAGCACTTGAAATTGAACATACCTTGTCTCAGGTCCTTCTACTCAGTACAAATGCACAGTTATTTCCTCCAGATATTAATTACTGTAACAAAGGTTTCTAGACCCCAGTCAGGTGTTAACACTTCTTATAACACTTCTGACCATTTTATGACTGTTATAAGTGTAATAATCTACTTCAGGTGTGTGTTAGTGTTGTAATATCCTCACTTCCTTGGTGGTTGGAGGACCTTGGCTGCACCTCAGCCTCACAACCCACCCAGTTCATTTGGTTATTACAATGTAATATATGGATAAGTCATTTTAATACGTTACTAAAGTATATAAATAAAACCTATACTAATACTGTCAAAAAGTGATAGCATTGATGAAGAGTGATAATACTATCATTCAGAGCCCATAATACTATTATTCAGAGTTCTGAATGATAGTATTATCAGAGAAACAGAACAGCGCAAGCACAGCACTGTGTCACAGTGTAGACCTGGTTGCTAAGGTTGCTAGACATGTGACATGTGGATTTTTGAAGCGTGCTTTATGGTTGACCACTTTTCCACAGTAGGAGGGCAGAACAGTTTTGAGAACACGGAGGCTGTCTCTTGCTTACTGAGAATAAATCATAGCTGTCATATTGTTAGCACTATACATTTTTTTTTTACACTTGAAGAATTATCTGGTTGATCCTGCCTTTACTCAGCTGTGAAAAGAAGTAAGAGGTGAGTGACTCACAAAGCTCATGGTTGCAGGCAGGAAGGAGCAGTTCACAGAGATTGGTTGCAAGGGATTTAGAGCGGATGAATATTCTGTTGGGTGCTGGGGAGGCCATTCTCATAGGATAGCAGCAAAAATTCAGACCTGCGCTATTTCAGATTGGATCCATATATTACAAAAAATAACAGGACAGTGGGTATCACAAGGGAGTAATACCATTGAGAGGTTCTGGGGACATGGGAACCCTCGCGAGCTTTGATCTTGAAGTTCCTGTGTTCTCAGAACCTCTCAATGGTATTACTCCCTTGTAATATACATCCTCCTGTTTATTCTATGTATTACTACAAACCCAACCATGGATTATTCCTTACTAAATGGCTTCTTTGAAGAATGTTGAGAAATAAACCATGCCTAGCCATTGAAATTAGGTCTTTGGGCCCTTTAAATCCTACCAAAACTATTGCTTGGAGTCATGATGAAACATACAAAAAAGACAACAGTTTATATTCTTTTAATAGCATGACTGCAAAAAAAAAAAAAAAAAAAGGCTAAAAAAATGGAGACACATACTACTAAGCTGAGGACATTTGAGTCCTGAAAAATGCTAATATCTGAACAACAAGAACAGGGACTTCATTTAGGGGCAGCTATCCGGGATTGCAGTTGAGAACCCTATGACCCTTTACAACCCCTAAGCTGTCTGTTGCAGCTTCTAGGAACCCTTAAAAGAAGGTTTCCCTAGAATGTATTAACATTAAATTTGATAAGCAGGGCAGCTATGCAACCCCTATGAAATCATACTGCTGGATAAGACTATTAGAATTATGATAGTTCGGCTAATGTGTTCTGATGCATTCCAGAATAAATAAACAAACAAACAGTACTGTATTTAAGCATTAAGGCATGACCAAGGGTAAGATTAGCAAAGGTTACCCAACACCAGGAGTGTCTTAATGCTACTTTTAGACAAAAATATTTTCTTCTTTTTTTTTTAAATCAATGGATGTTTTTATTATAACATTTTAAATTGTCCTATTGTACATTACGGTTTCCTTCTGTACATGTTTATATGTACAGTTACTGTGCCTCTTATTGTTATAAGGGTGCAATTCTTGAGGTATGTGGGTGGGAGAACTGCAAAGCAAAGCTAAGCAGTTCTGAAACATGAAAGACTTGAGAAGAAACTCTTATTATCGTAAGATACACAGGAACTGTCTATATAAACATATTATAAATCTTGTTGAAGATTTCTGTTTTTATAAAAAGAACTTGAATCAATTTATGTGTTTATGCATTTATAATTACTGGGTCTCATGTTTTCCCATAGGGAAACTGGGTTGTAATTTCACTGTTATAACCAGCTGGTTATAATGATGAACATGTGCCCAGTTTCCCTAGCTTGGCTCATGCGCCAGCTGCAATCTTACTCTTCTCTGTGCTGGCCCCCACTGTCCTCGCTCCTCATTGCTGTACAGTTCACTGACACTAGGAGTCAGCAGTAATTTTGTTTTAAAACAAAAAAAAATCTCAGGCCATAAAAAATGTTTATTTTGGGTGTGAAATAAAAAAAAAAGTAAACACTGCTTTTGTTCAGGAGCCATTACGGACTGCACTGAAACCCCAACCACCCGTGGCATGATTCCGTAGAGATATCCATTTTATATAATTGCTGTGGTGAAAAAACAATCCCCAGTAATTATGCAAAATAAAGGATGAGTCGGTGGGCAAAACTCAGATTTTACACACACCCATGGTGTGGGATGCTTTAATAAACCCCTAAAACTTTGCCCTCAGGGTTTATGTGGCATCCCACACGTCGGGGGGGGTGTAAAATCCTCAATATAACCCCATACCCATCCATTATTCCCTATATTGCTGGCCCATTGAGGCAGCAGTAGTGCTACCACTCATGATGTTGATGACCCGAGGTAGGGTGTGAACTTTCATCATCGGGGGCCGGTCAGGGGGAGAATTAAGCATCCAAGAGGACACTCTCCTCCTCCTCCTCCTCTGGGAAGGTAGGGCTACAACAGGCACCATGCAACTGCCACCTGGGTGGCCACTGGTGGTGGTGGTGACACAGGTGGGGCTCGACAGTGGAAGGGGAGATGGCAATGGAGCTGGATATATGGTGCATGTGCATGCATGTACATCATTCAGCTCATGGTTGGTCAGTGTCTTGAGGTCTAAGTTGGACCAAAAAAAGCCAGAAAAATGCCCCAGAAGCAGCAGCATGATGCCACTCTGCAGGCCAAACAACGCTGATTTTGGCACCTACCTGCAGAACAAGCATGGCCCTCTGACAGGGCATGGCCCACCCTGTCGACCAGGAGGTAGGCCTGAGGGAAACAAGGAGGCAAGGCGTAAGTTCAGGAGAAGGTGGGTGATGAGGCTACAAGCAGGGAGACAGAAGATGATGTTTTATTACTGGGTTGAGACCACTGGAAACAAGCCCATTTACAGGGCTGAGCCAGAATCCCAGGAATATACATACAGTAAAGCAGGATGCAAAACAGGTCAAAAACACACTTACAACACAACTAATTCAAACAAGACAATTGGATAAATAAAATCAAAATGTTTTCGTTTGCAGAGCATTAGAGAAGTCTGCTTAGAAAATGGACTTGGCACTTACAACTTCAGATGCTTAGAACTATGGTACTTAAATGATACACCCTTTTATGGTCATAAGAATATCTAGAGTGATTATAAATAAGCAATCCAGGGGCTGCCTAATGGACCAACCAGTAGCACATTGTGCTCCTGTGTAGGCGATCCAAGTTTGGGAATGAACTCAGAGAGCCAGCTAGGCGGCCTGGATGCTGGAGAGGTACTGCTGCTCAGCAGCGCTCCCCACCCGGGGAGGGATGGCATCAAGTTCTGTCACACTGGCAACCACCATGGTGGGCCAGAGAGCTTGCTCCTCTGCAGGGGATGCCAGTGGTGTGTCAAGGCCTGCAGGAACTGCACCCAACATCAGGGAAGGTGGGAGAGGAAAAAGTGGTACAAGCTTAAAGAAGCCCTACCAGGGGACTGCTTGGTCCAACCATGGGTGGGGATGGGCAATCCATGGAGGATTTATCAGCAGGTGAGGTCCAGGGTAGATGCAGCCAGTCATTGACAGGGTAATAGCCACCTAACACTAAAGGGAGAAAAAGCTTTATAGCAAAAAAAAAAAAAGTAATAAACAATCCTAATTGGCTATGGTCCTGATTTATACAGCCATTAACCTAACTCATTGAAGATGTTTCCATCCAAACAGAGTATTCAATTTCCAACCGTTTTATAATATGCATTAATCTGACACTTTCTCTGCTTCACAGATGATTTCATGCTTCTGCTGTGTGCATCCCTGCAAAGGCAGGTATTTGAAGAGGAGAACAAGGCTGCAGTGCGAATACTGGCAGGAGACAATGTAGAAATCTGTCGGGATCTGGATGCAGCTTCCTTTAGCCAGCACAACCCTGTACCAGATTTTCTTCACTGCAGGTAAGACTAAGAGTTTGTTGCCTTAAGAAAACCATTTTCCTTTTCCATATAACAAAATTTAGCTAAATGTGGGCAAACAAAATTCAGCTACACCAATGGATATATTGTACCTTATGGGTCAATGGAACTAACAGTAGTATTTCTCTTGTATAAATGAAAATTCAGGACCTAGGGAGGGATCAGTGTTAGATTATAAACTTTTTATAATTAAAAATTGCTTTTAATAACAGGTTAACTTTCTGTTTACTAGATGTTCCTTGCAGTTGTTCTTTTCCAAAGAGCTCTCTAGAAGACTCTAGAGGATTTTCAAAGGGAACTTTGCCAGTATTAGACAGTATTTTCAGTACTGCATATCTCTCTGAACTGGTGGACTGCCAATAAAAGGATTAGGTGGTCTACCTCCATCCAAATTTTGGACTCGGTTCCATCCTAAAAATGCCTAATTTACATTAAAGAAGTAGACAAAATGAATGCATGTTATTTGTGAACAAATTGTGGCTTTATGTTCTGTAGCCCACAGTAGAGTGACATAAACACAGCGAAACCGGAAAAAAAAGACCATTACAGCGAAAGTCACTGTAATCAAAATCAAATCAAATCAACTTTATTTTTATAGCGCCTTTCAGAGCCAAGGCGCTGTACATAAAACATATACATAATGATAAAAATTTAAAACAGCATTAAAATATATCAACCATAACTAAATAAATATGTCTTCAAACCAACTTTAAAACTATCGACGGTTGGGCAATCTCTCAACCAACGAGGTAGAGAATTCCACAGGGTTGGTGCTGAAAAAGCAAAAGCACAAGATCCTGATATCTTTAATCGAACCCTGGGAATCTCCAGCAATCCCTTGTTGGCAGAACGGAGAGGACAGAGGGGGCAGTAGGGAATCAGGAGATCTTTCAGGTAACCGGGTCCCTGATCATGTAGTGCTTTAAAGGTTAGTAATGGTCTGGGTTTCACTGATGCAACTTCTCCTGGTGTTTTTATTCCTCTCCAAAACAACTCTGACCTGGAGTTGATTATACATAAATGCAGGGGGTGTGAGGGACAGAGCCCCCCGCATCGGGACTTGTAGGGAGCATAGCCCCCCCACAAAAAACACTTTGTTCTGTGATGGCACAATACTGAGTGTCGGTATTGTGCCGTCGCTGTGCAGGATGTCGACAGTAAATCTGTCAACAAAATGTGGTGCTTCCCTTTGTGTTGCAAATGGGCAGATCTTTTTGAAAACTGGGTGGGTGAACTCTGACACAATTATGCCACTACAGACACAGTCACAGTAATCGCACATGACTTCATCTGCTCTCACCCATTTGAAAATCAAGCCATCTATGTGTTGTACTAATTGGTTGAAATGTTAAAGAGCTAGTAGTGACAAATACATCAGGCAGAAAAAGTAGGATATTTTTAAAAGTAGTCCATTATGTCTTTTATCTCTGAAGTGTTTCCTTTTTTCTATGTACTCATTAGATGGTTTTCTAATTAATAGTATTGGATGTGATGTGAAAAGTAGTGCTTTGCCTGGAAACAGACATATCTAGTTCAATTCATCCCACTACATCATCAGCCTGTGACCTCACTCATTATGAAAACATTATTCCTGCTACATGATTGGTAACCTGTGTCACAACTTACCAGTCAAGCAGCAGGAGACTGGTTCTTCTTGGTTACAAGTGATGTCACAGTCAGTCAGGGCACAATGCTGATGATGTATAGGGAGAAACAGAACTATGTCAGCCTCCAGGTAGAGTGCTATTCCACATATCACATCTAGTACTGTCAGGCAGGAAATCTTCTAATTAGCCAAACAGAAAAGAAAAAATATTTCTCATATAAGAAGTGATACTACTTCTGGAAGTTATTATTAATTCCAGGCAGTACACTAGCTCTTTAAACTAGTGTACTGCCTAGAAGCTAGTAGTGACAAACTACTAGCTTCCAGCCTGTTGAGGGCAGGGAGCAGCTGCAGCAATCTTGGTCTGCAGCAATCTCAGTCTGCTTTCCCCCTCCCTCTGCTAAGGGAACACAGACATGATCGGGGAAAAGGCACCTCACCTTTACATGGGAGCCACCTGCTGACGCTACCAGAGGGTAGCCTGAATTTCCTGAACACGGTAGCCATCCACCGACGCTACTGGAGGGTAGCCTGAATTTCTGTGGGCCAACTGACATGACAAGGAAATCATCTTGAGCTTTCCAGCCCCCTTCTACTCAAAGCTGACTGGGCCAATCATCTGCAGGCTGCTTGGTGGTGTCAATTTCAAACAAAGGTGAGCAGCATTTAGAAGAGAACAGCCATAAGCCAAACAGGACTTCAGCAGAGCTTAGGAATTTGTCAGCACTGGGTCATTATGTCGCACGGCAGAATGCTGTGCGGCACAAGCGCGTTGCACGATATCTGCTTGTTTTTGTTCTGTGGGGGGCTCCGCATCTTGGACCCCCCCACTAAGGATTCTCAACTCTGGGGGGGGTCCAACTCAGACAGCACACAGGTCCAGATTTGCCATAATGTCGTACACTATTATGCGTGTGACATTATGACCCGGTACAGAATTTGTCCACCCACCCTCCCCAGGTCCAACCCTGACTTCTATTAAATGCCTAAAGGAGGTAGAGCCAGCAGCACAGGGTACTGACTAGGGAAATAAGGACAGGGTAGAAGAGGAGCTACAAGCAAAGGACAGGAGAGACACAATTACTGCAGCTGTACAGGCATTGATCTAAGGAGTACTGTATACTATTTAGACAATGGTTCTTTAGCAGTAAGGGTTTAATAAAACATAGTGTAGTGCTAAAAAAAAGGTCTTCACCTCAATATGGTTTAAGTATTGTGCTGGATTTTTTTTTTTGAAAATCACTGTGGGGAGGTGGGGGTAGGGGTAAAAATGAGAACTGTATGAAAGGTTTTTAAGGGGGCAGGGCTCAACATAACGAGTCGTCATCAGTGATCCCTCAATTTGAGGATGATCTCTACCATGGTTCACTGATGGGTCTTGAGGTGGCTCAGTAGTCCAATCCTAGAGCTACAGATTCATCCGCAGAAATTGCAGATGTTTCCATGTGGAAGAGCTGCTCGCTGGCTGGGGTTTCTTTTCCTTTCTTTCCTATGCTCTCTGTTTTCGGCTTCAAGGGCAAGTCATTTCTCTTCTAAGCAAGCCCCCACTTGATGGAGGTTCAGGCACCATTGAGATCGGTTGGTGGCCAGCTCCTCCCAGCTCATGATGTCTATATCTGTTTTCTTGAGATATGCCTTCAGTGTGTCTTTGTAGAGTTTCCTTTGACCACCATGGGATCTCTGGCTGTGACTGAGCTGGAAGTATAAAATTTGTTTGGGGAGTCAAGAGTTGGGCATCCGTACACAGTGTCCAGTCCAGTGGAATTGATGTCTGAGGATCATTGCCTCAATGCTGGTGACATTGGCCTCAGCAAGAACACTGACGTTAGTGTGGTGGTCTTCCCACTTGATGCGGAGGATTTTCCAGAGACATCATTGGTGGTACCGCTCCAGGCTCTTTAGATGATGTCAGTAAGTCACCCAAGTTTCACATCCATAAAGAAGGGTAGGGATGATAACTGAACTGCATACCTGGATCTTGATGTCCTTTCATATGTTACAATCAGTGAAGACGCACTGAAGCAGTTTCTCAAATGAGGTACTAACGCAATGGATCCTGTGCTGAATCTCATCATCGATGTTCACTGTTAGGGAGAAGTGGCTACCAAGGTAAGGGAAGTGCTTGACTGTCTCCAGGGTCTGTCCCTTAATGGTGAATTGTGGAGGGTCATTTACAAGGCCTTGAGCAGGCTGATATAGCACCTTGGTCTTGTGGATGTTAAGTGAGAGTCCCAGACTACGGTAAGCTTCCACAAAGAGATCTAGCACAGACTGGAGGTTGCTCCTGGTGTGTGCAAGGATGGCACAGTCATCAGTGTACTGGAGGTCAATGACGGATGCCTTACAAACTTTGGTCTTTGAAGGGAGACATCCAAGATTAAAGAGCCCTCTATCCATTCTGTATTTGATGTCAATTCCAGTGGGAAGGCAGACTTCGGTGAGGACTAGGATGACTGCTAGGAAGATAGAGAACAAGGCTGGAGTGATGACACACCCTTGCTTGACCCCAGTTTGGGTGATGAACGGGTCTGTCTTTGAACCATTATGGAGAACACTGGCAGTCATGTGGTCATGCAGAAGCCTCAGGACCTTGATGAATTTTGTAGGGCAGCCAAATCTGGCCAGCACCTTCCACAAGGCTTCACAATTGATGGAGTCAAAGGCCTTTGTCAGTTTGATGAAAGCCAAGTACAGGTCCTGATGTTGTTTCCGACACTTTTCTTGGATCTACCTGGCAGTGAAGATCATGTCAGTTGTCTCATGAGATGGTCTGAATCCACACTGAGATTCTAGCAGGACTTCTTCGGTGATGGGAAGGAGATGGTTCAGAAGAATACAGGCGAGGATTTTCCCTGCGGTGGAGAGTAAAGCAATGCCTTGATAATTTCCACACACCGACTTGTCTCCTTTCTTGAAGGTGATAACAATGTTGCCATTTCTCAAGTCCTCTGGAATCTCCTTATTGTTCCAAATTCGGAGAATGAGTTTGTGGAGCTTTAGTACCAGTTATTCGCCCCCAGCCTTGTAGACTTCAGCCAGCATGCCATCTGGTCCCACAGCTTTGTTGTTTTTGGCCAGCTTGATGGCATGTCTTACTTCTTCAATGAGAGGAGGGTTGGATAGGGATTCTCTTTCAGGGTGTTGAGGGACAGAATTGATAGTGGCATCTGTCACAGATGACTCACGGTTCAGAAGTTGCTCAAAATGTTCCTTCCATCTAGCTTGAATGCCTTTATTTCCCTTTAGGAGCATCAAGCCATCTTGAGATCTGAGGGGAGTGGGACCATGGGAGCTTGGACCATAAATGGTTCTTGTAGCCTGGAAGAAGCTCCGCATGTCATGTTTGTCAATATAGAGCTGGATCTCCTTGGTCTTGTCTTGCCACCATTTGTTTTTGACATCTTGGATCTTCCTTTGAGCTTCTGCCTTGAGCTGCTGGTATGAGTTTCTTTTGCTGGCATGAGATGTCATCTTGCCATGTTCAGTGAGCTCTTCTTTACCAGTTGAGCAGGTCTTGAATCTCGGTATCATTTTCATCAAACCAGTCCTGGTGATGTCGGGTGACATAGCCAATAGATTCAGCACATGCTGAGTGGATGGCGGTCTTGAACTCCTTCCAGTGTCTCTCAAGGTTAGTGTGTGTGGAGGAGTTTGTCAGGGAGTAGGGAGAATATCTATAGGCTATTCTGAGTCAAGATCTTGAAAATGGGATTTGTGCAGTGTAATGGGTGTGGGGCTATACTCCCCAGGGCGACACTCTGGAGGATGGGATTCTGCCAAATATGTCACAGGCTGGGGGAACTATGGGGGCAGGTGAAGGAGGCCAGGAGAGAAATTGCAAGACTGCAGCACATGCTAGCCAGGGGCTGTCCATCCCCACAATCACAAATACTGGGTCCTGTGGGACTGGGAGTGCAGCAGGAGAGCAGGTGGAATATGAAGGATGGAATGGCACCAGGCAGCAGGATCAGGGTGCAAAACTGTTATGTGCTGCTGGCTGGGGAGGATAGGCAGAACATAAATCCGGGGTACTGGCCTTAAAACAGGGAATTGAGGGTCTGCCAGATGCCGAAGAAGAGGGCGAGCAGTCAGTAGAGGGTAAAAAGAGTGCTAGTGATAGGAGACTGATTGGTTAGGGGAGTGAATTGGAAGTTGTATGGGGGCGGGGAACAGAGGTGTTGGTCATTTGTCTACCTGGGGTAACTGCAAAGAAGGATGGGGATAAGATAGGCAGATTGATAGATAAAAAAGAGGAAGGAGTAGCGGTCCTGATACACATACTGTAGGTACTAGCAACATCACAAGGCAGCAGGTGGAGGAGGCTAAAGTTAATCTGGAGGAATTAGGGGATGGATTAAAAGGTAGAGTAGCATCCCTGGCCTTCTTGGAAGTACTACCAGTGTGGGAGAGAGGAGGTAGGGTTGGTAGAGTTAGGCAGGCGGAGATCAGGGAATTCAACAACTGGATGAAGGAGTGGTGCCAATCTAGGGGGTGCCACTATATTGGTGACTGGGGTAAATTCTGGGAAAGGATATTTTTTAAGGGGGTTGGCCTTCACCTGTTGGGGGAAGGGGTTAAAGCACAAGCACAAAAATATGAGGTACACATTGAAGGCTTAACATGACTAAGGGAATCAGTTGGACACCTGGGGAAGGGGGCAGTTTCACAACATCAGAGGGTGACAAGGGAAGGAGGAAACCAAGAGGCAAAAAAGCAGAAAATAGGGTTAGGTTAGCAGGACAGGGGGTGCTAAATGAAAAGGGGGAGGGAAAACAGCCAGGGTAGAGGAAGAAGAAGAAAGGAAACAAGTACCAGGGGACAGTTACACGGTTCCGGCAACTGGAGAGCCATGAACACCAACACCAAGAGCCTAGGAAACAAGACCTCAGATTTAGCAGTGGTCATGGCTGAGGCAGACCTGGACATCACGGGTATTATGGAGACGTGGGGTCATGATGGCCAGGACTGGGATATGGCAATTCCGGGGTATGTTCTATTTAGGAAGGACAGGGTGGGTAGGAGGGGGAGTGGCACTATATGTGAAGGAAAACATAAAGGCCACGGAAGTGCAGGGAAGATGGGGGGGACTGAGGCTATATGGGTATCACTGGAGACAGGGAAGGGAGAAGTCATATACACTGGGGTGGTATATAGCCACCAGCACAGCAGGATGAGGTGGATAAGGCAATGATGGAGGAGATCCAGAGGATGGCAAACAGAGGGGACGTGCTGCTGATGAGGGATTTCAACTTGCCAGATGTGGAGAAAGGCACCCAATCGGCAGCATCCACCTGTAGTAGGGAAATCGTGGACTCCCTACAGGAAGCCCTCATGAGGCAGCTGGTAAGGGAACTGACCAGGGATGGGGTGATCCTAGACTTGATTCTCACAAATGGGGAATGGGTAGACGGGGTAATCGTAGGAGAGAACCTTGGCACAAGCGACCATAGCACCATTTGGTTCATGATAAAAATTTTGTCTGATGCTCATAGGACCAAAGTAAAGGTGCAAGATTTCAGGTGCATGAACTTTGGGAAAATGGGGGCTGCCTTCAACAAGCACTGGCTGGTTGGGGGAACATGGGGGGGTGGAAGAAATGTAGGGTGCAATAAAAGGGGCCATAATGGAGGCCGCTAACCTCTGCGTCAGGAGGGTAAATAAAAATAGGAGGAAAAGAAAGCCACTTTGGTTTAATAGAGAAGTGGCAGAGAGGGTTAGGGCTAAGAGGAGGGCATTTAGGAGTTATAAAATGATGCAGAGGGAGGAGGAGGAGGATTGGGCAATATACCAGGTAAAACAGAAAGAAGCAGTTTGGAGGTCAGGAGAGCAAAGGCAAGAACAGAAAAGAGAACAGCCAACTCAGTCAAAGAAGGAGACAAAAACATTTTCCGGTATGTGAGCGAAAGGAGAAAGTCAAGGGAGGGAATAGTCAGGCTGAAAGACAAAGATGGGAGGTTGGTGGAGGAAGACTGTGAGAAGGCAGAAATACTAAACAATTTTTTTCTGATTGGTGTTTACAGTAGAGAAGTATGAGTGGGGTAGGACAATCAGGGAATATGAGGAGGTGGAAGGAGGGGTGGACTCCAGTCCATTCCAGGTGGAGGAGGTCCTGAGGGAGCTAGAGGGGTTGAAGGTGGACAAGGCCATGGGGCCAGATAGGGTGCACTCCAGGGTACTTAGACAGTTCAGTAAAGTACTAGCAGAGCCTCTGACCAGCCTCTTTAACATATCCTTGGAATCAGAGGAGGTACCAGATGACTGGAGAAGGGAGAATGTAGTACCCCTACATAAGAGCTGGTACAAAGAGGAGGCAGGTAATTATAGACCGGTGAGCTTAACATCAGTGGTAGGTAAGCTCATGGAGAAATTACTTAAGAAAAGAATCACCAGCTACCTAGAAGCCAATGGCCTACAGGACAGACAGCAACACAGGTTCACTGGGGGAAGGTCATGTCAAACGAACGTGATAGAGTTCTTTGATGGGGTCACCAGGCTAGTGGATCAAGGGGGTCTATAGACATTGTGTACCTCAACTTTAAGAAAGCATTTAATTCTGTATCACATAGGAGACTGCTGCACAAAATGAGATGTCTAGGGCTGGGGTCAGTAATGGTAAGATGGGTGCTGAACTGGATGGGGGGCAGAAGGAAGAGGGTAATCATTAACAGGTTACCTTCAAAGGAGGGCATGGTCACCAGTGGAGTACCCCAGGGCTCAGTGCTGGGGCCACCCCTGTTTTATATCTTCACAGGGGACATAGCGGAGGGGCTGGAGGGGAGAGTGTGTCTATTCGCAGATGACACAAAAATCTGCAATAGAGTTGATACACCAGAGGGAGTTCAGAGTATCTGCAGGGATCTCAGAAGGCTGGAGAATTGGTCCAGGGAGTGGAAACTGTCCTTCAACATAAAAAGGTGCAAGATCATTCACGTAGGTAAGAAAAACCAGGGAGCGGATTACTGGATGGGGGGGTCATGCCCTAGAGGTAACCGAACTAGAAAGGGACCTCGGTATACTCATTTCATTGGACCTAAAGTGGGAAAGCAGTGTGAGAGGACAGGGACAAGAGCCAGTAGGATGCTGGGTTGTATCAGTAGGGGAATTACTAGCAGGAAGAGCGGGGGTCATAATGCCCTTGTACAGGCAACTGGTCAGGCAGCATCCTGAGTAATGAGTCTAGTTCTGGAGGCCATATCTCAAGAAGGATGTGGTTAGAGTGGAACGGGTCCAGAGGAGAGCGATGAAAATGGTGAAGGGTCTCAGTCACCTGTCCTACAAGGAATGGCTTAAGAACTTAAACATGTACTCCCTGGAGCAGAGAAGGGGAAGGGGGGACATGATTGAGACCTTCAAATATATCAAATGTATTAACAGAGTGCCAACAGAGGGCATCTTTCAGCCAAAGAGGCAATTGAAAACTAGGAGGCATGATATGCAGATAGTAGGGTGGAGATTGAGAGGAAACATTAGAAAATTCTATTTCACGGAGAGGGTAGTAGAAAGCTGGAACAAACTCCCAGAGGAGGTGGTAGAGGCAAGGACTATGGGGGGAAATTCAAGGAAGCATAGGATAGGCACAGGGGTCTGTTAGACCTAGAGAGGGAGAACGGTAGAAAATAGCAAAGTCCTAGCAGCTTGATAGGCACACTGGGCAGACAAGGTAGGCCTGGCGGTCCTTTTCTGCTGATACATTCTATGTTTCTTTGTTTCTATGTGACCACCCCAGGACACCTTTGTAAATGAGGTGCCTGATTATCAGTTGCAGTTGGTAATGCCATGTATTTATTTTTTCCAAAAGTTTTACCAGGAAAGTCATGCCAAGCTGCCATCAACTTGTTTCCAGATGTGTCCTGGGGTAGGGGGAAGAGAACAGAATAGGACAGATCCAATGTACAATGTACAAAAATAGTACAATAATATGGAAAGAAGTACAGCAAACTATGCAAATAAGAAAACGCTTCAAGAATAGAATTTTCATGCAGTTAATTATCATATAGTAAAATTTCAAAACAGAAAAAGAATGTAAAACAGTGAGAAACAAAACACTAATAAGAGGAGCATGGAGTAGTGCTTGGTGAACTGGGGGAGAGCGGCTAAGCTAGTGTCAGTGTAGTGTGGAAGGCAGTGACAGACATTCTCCCAAATATCAGTAACAACTGCAGGAGTGAACAGAGGAAACTGTGGAGGAGAGATTTCAGAACAGGATGGGAAGGAGCAGAGTGAATGGGGGGCCGAGAGAGACCCCTATTTTACGGAAGAGGAATGAGAAGATAGCTTGGCCAGTAGTAGATTTCATTTGTGGGAGTGCAAGAGAGTGAAAGCAAGAATTACGAAGGGAGTAAGAGGTGGAAAGGGGGTTAGACAGGAGCAAGGCAAGATATGAGGGGAGGGAGTCAAGACAGAAGTTGGAGATGGAGGTACAATGGGAAGGGCACCTGGCATCAAGAGAGGGGCAGGAGAGGGAGGTATACAAAAACAGTTCTGAGTATTCAGGGGGTTCTCAAGGGCAAATTGACAGAAGGAATGAAAAAGGGGCCCAGTCTAGCTAAAGTGGACTTCAGTGCAGCATTGTAAACAACGCCTCCACAGTCAGAAATGGGGAAAATTATCTTTGAGAATTTCTCTTCGAACAAGAAGGAGGATGCTTCTCTTATTTCACTAAAGTGCTTCATGTTTAGAGTGGAACATCTTGTGGATAGCTCCCACATGAACAGAAAAGCACAGATGGTGATCTAGCCAGACCCAATGATACTTGAAGGAGGAGGCATCTTCAGTAGATGCACCAACAAGGGTATGAAAGTAGGGAGGAGGGAAGCTCTAGCAAGCCTCTGCCTAGTGCTACAATCCATAGAGACCATTTCCTTAGCATTGAGAGATAGCTGATGTTCTCAGAACCAGTGCTTGATATTGTTAAAGTCCAGTTGGAGCTGGTTCATGAGGTCACAGGCTAAGGAGCCAGAGGAAAAGAGAACTGTATCATCTGAGTACATGTGAATAGACACAGAGGAGCAGGCAGTAGGGAGCTCATTTAGAAAAATGGAGAAAAGAATTAGACCAAGCACAGATCCTTAGGTGAATGCCTCAGTTGACTGAGACTGAGGGGAGAGGAAGACTCTAATGTGGACAGCTTGCAACCTGCCCTCGAGATACAGTAGGAGCAGAACCACTCAGTTGACGAGGCAGAGAGTCCAACTACCTTAAGGCTGTGCAGTAGAATGGGATGGGCAAGAGTGCTGAAAGCTTTGGCTAGGATAAAGATGGTGGAGGTGGCAAGGACTGATCCATGTGGGACAGAGGATAGAATCAGTGAGTCAGAGGAGAGAGGTGGAGTTGGACTTTCTAAAACAAACTGGAAAGGAATGAAGAAGGAAGTTGAGTCAAGAAAAGGCAAGAGTTGGGATAGAACAAGGTGTTCCTGCAGTTTAGACAGCATAGCGAGGAGAGAGACAGGACAGAACTTACTAGGGGTAGAGAGGTCACCATCTTTAGGAAGGGGAATGACAGTAGATAATTTCCAAGAGTTAGAGACACAGGATAAGGAGAAAGAAAGGTTGAGGAAGTAAGTGATGGGGAGGACAGTAGTATGAGCAGAGAGATAAAGGAGTCTGGAGTCAAGAATATCAGGGTTGCCACCTTGTATGCCCACCAATTCATGATACAAAGAGGTTCCCCACTGTGCAGCCAATAGAAACTACCATACAACGATATCTGATTTCCTCGCTTTGGACAGGAATCTCCCCAGTGACTAAGTCACAATGCAAATCAATCAGCAAAATGTTAGTGAGTAAAAACTGTTTACACCCGCTAATATGCTGGCTTGCTGTATCCAAATATCTCCAGCCATAGCATAGCAGTACATCATGGCAAGAACCTGCAGGAAGTGGCATTATAGCCATAGTGTTACCTACACCCAGCCAATCCCCACCTTTAGGCCTGCTTCTGGGCTGGGCAGAATGTGAATTATCTTTTGCTTCACTGTCAATCTCTGGTGGTCCAGTGTCCACCCCCCATTCATTCCCTAAACTTAATTGTATCCATGGCAACCAGTGTAACCCTCTTTCCTGGTGTACTTTGTTAGAGTCCATGATCACAGTTCCTCACTGGCTCAACTGAAGATGGCCACAGACTTCCAGTAGCCCTACCCCTTGTCTGTAGTAGTTCTAGTGGCAGTGGGTATGACAGAGCTGTTTGATTGCCTGGGCAAGGGTTGCCATGCTTTATGAATGGCTTTGCAAGCCATGTGCCTGGTGACCTCTGCCCCCTTCCCAGTGCAGCTGGCATGTGTTCAGTGACTGCACAGGGAATGTTGGTGATACCATTTGTGCATAGCACAATGAGACACACGGTAAGAGGCTGCCATTATGTGGTCATAGTAATCACTTAACAACAGTCTTTTGTGACTATGTATAAGTCCCAGGGATATCACTCTCAAGGTTTTAGCATCCTGGTTAAATTAAGATTGCTATTTAGTATGGCTACTTGTATTTTCTTTAGTTTGGGAGTGAGATCCTGAAATGATTCTCCCAAAGGAGTACACAGAATCTAACAAGCAAATACCTTGTGCATAGACGGAAGAAAATAATATTCTAACAGGGTTTTCTTTGTTTCAACAGTGCCTTTCCCCCATTCTACAGTGTTAGATATTGAATTAAAAGGCTAGTATATTACTTAATCTAGTTAAGCGGATAGCTACCCAGCAGCCTAAGAAAACAACCAGTTTATTAAACAAAATGAGGTTTCATCTTTGATTTATTTTCCAACAGTCTTAGCCTCCCATTAATTTCATCCAATTCCACTGAATGTGTAGAAAAATGGAGTTGAAAATATTATACCTTTACTTCAGTTTATGATATGACAGAGGAATACGGATTAGGGATATCAGGCTGGCCTAGGGGTCTGTTAGAATGAGGCATGTCAATTAGTTTGTCGTACACCATGATAGTAAAAAAAACATATGTACTGTGGAGAGAGTAGTATCCCCTGCATAGTGCATTTGTAGCTTACCTTCATGGCATACTAATAATTTCACTTCCTGCTTGCCCCTATTCTAATGGGTCCCCATGTCAGCCCTAATACTTGTTCCTCTTACCGCAATCATTAAAGGTTGAAGAACTAGTATCATTGCCTCCATGTTGCTACATGCAGAATTGGGGAAGCCATGGGAATGATAAGTGTTTTTGAAACAAAATTAAATGTAGACAAAGTGCCATTGTTTAAAAAAACTGTGGTTTCCTTAGTTTTGTTTACAGGCCACCATCAATCTAATTAAACTGAATAATAATTTATCTGACTGCACTTGCTATTAAAATCTGTGAGGTACAAAAAAGTGACTTGTACTCATATCATTTGGCCCTCTTGCCTGTGTCTTCACTGATCATGTTTTATTTTAAAGAACTAGTATACTTCCTAAAGTTAATATTAACTTTTAAAAGTGTTTGACTATTATGTATATCTGGAGTTACTGTTTATTTTCCCTTTTGCTAACTGGAAGATTTTCTACATGACAATACTGAGTGTAACATGTGGAACAATACTTTGCCTGGAGGCTGATATCTATTTCTATTACTCTGCATACCTCATCAGCCCAGTGATCTTACTGACTGTGCCATCGCAACTGACCAAGAAGATCCAATCACTCGCTGCCAGATCAGTCATTTGAGATGTCACAGTAAGTGAGGTTTAAATTCTGATGAGATATGAAGAGGAATAGAACTAAATAATATGTCATCCTCCAGGTACAATTCTATTCTTCACAGTAAACCGAATACTAGCAGGTAGAAAACCTTCTAAGAAGCAAAAGAAAAACAAAAATACATCGGAAGTGAAAAATAAACAACTGGTTACTTTCAATAATTAACAACATTTTCTGTCAGCTATTGTTGGCCATACTAGTTCTTTAACATGTTGGATTTGCAATGATATGGTTGTTCAGTTGTTTCGCATATACAGTACCCCTCCAGATCTTTATAGCAGCCACACAAAGGCTACTCATGAAGTATCATGGCTTTCACTCCTATGGCTTGTGCTACTACTGAATGTAGAAATATAGACAATATAGTGTATGGGAGATGGCTATTATTAACTGAAATTGATCAGTTCCCAGTGCTGTTGTACCATCAATGTGACGGCGAATAGTTGTTGTACCATCATGAGTGCATCATATCGATGGTACAACAACTTGGAATGTCCTTGCAGTCTCGTTGCCATGGTATCCACGTTAATCGCTCTTTTTTTTTCTTGTACACTGCAGACAGTTTTGACAGTTGGACTTAAAAAAAATAAAAGAGTGATCACCGGCAGTGTTTACAAAACCGGGGGCAAGTGATCATAAGGCATAGTGTAGTTCCTTTATCTCTTCTGCATAGCATGTGCCTGTGTCATTGCTGCAATAAAAAAAATTGCCCTGTTAACTCTCGTAACTTTTGTGTATCCAGTCAGTTAACAGGTCAAAGTACAAACTGCGTAAAAAACAATGGTACAGAGATTTCCTCAGCTTGTTTTGCATATGCTGCATCTGAAGTGCCCCAGCGGGGTTCACTTTTTTCAATATACTATGAAAGACAATGTATGGGCATCAATGAAC
This sequence comes from Neoceratodus forsteri, assembly GCA_016271365.2. Classification (NCBI taxonomy): domain Eukaryota; kingdom Metazoa; phylum Chordata; order Ceratodontiformes; family Ceratodontidae; genus Neoceratodus; species Neoceratodus forsteri. The sequence goes on along the minus strand of CM057455.1, from coordinate 336,045,240 downwards.
AATGCTGTACTAACTTCTCATGGTTATGGTGACAATGGTAAACCTCTGGAGCTTCACTCTTGAGGTTGACTAGGGTATGTCATTCTCATTGTCATGACAACCACTCAACGTGAACACAGCGTTGTTGTTCACCGATGTCCATACATTATCCTCTATATTGCCATTTGACACTTTGTAGCTCTGCCATGAACCTGTAATGCAGACTTTTCCCTTAGAAGTGGAAAGGACAAGCTCCTTCAGTACTTCACAATTTACACTGTTTTACTCATGCCAAAAAAAGATTCAGTAATGTATTACTTAATGATGTTTTTCATGTCCCTTTTTCCCCCAGATCCTACTTGGACATGTTTAAAGTCATAATGTTCAGCTACCTCTTCTGGTTTGTGCTTACCATCATCTTCATCACAGGGACCACCCGAATAAGTATATTCTGCATGGGCTACCTGGTTGCCTGCTTCTATTTCCTGTTGTTTGGAGGAGATCTTTTATTGAAACCCATTAAAAGTATCCTGTTCTACTGGGACTGGTTGATTGCATACAATGTTTTTGTGATCACAATGAAGAACATACTGTCAGTAAGTCCTGCACTTTTTTGAAGTTTTATAGGAACAGCAATTGGTAGCATGGCAACCAGCTCCTACTTTACATAAATTGTATGACTTAAGTGAGATGCAGCCAGCTTAATCTGCAATACTAATGCATACTCTCATTCTTTTTGTAGAGTTTCACCATTGTCACTAATCATCCCCATGTAGCTGCTATAGATACAGAGTATCTGCTTATATATTGCTTATTGAATGTGTCTTAAACCACATGTTAAATAGGTGTAGTAGATGAACCTGGAAGTACAGCATGACTTACCTGCTCACACGTATTGGGAAAGGTTTTATATCCACTATGTATCTTACACATCTTCCATTTCCCCACAGACTGTTATATCCCCAAAATATTTTTGTTGAACTTTATACCAACATGTCAAAAAATATATAGTTTTCAACTATTTGACTTGATTTGTAATACTGAAAAGATTGTTATCAAAATACTATTTACTTTCTAGGGCTCAGTTTAGAAAGAGAAACTATATAAAGTAAAAGACCTACTTTTTCTTTCTTAGCCCCCTTTCTGCTTCAGAACCAATCCTTCAACACCTCAATAGTTTCCAAGTACTGCCTGCCGTGTCCTCCATCCCTCTTCCTATCTCTGTCTCTCTGTTTGTTAAATATAATTGTAAGGTTTCTTGAAAGATGTATATATGCTTTTACCACAGAAGCAATGGCTGTGTTTCCATTACCTTTTGTACCTTTAAACACTTACCCCTTCTTAGACTTTGTATTGCTATTTTGTTTTTCCCACCTTACTCTTGTCATATCCATTTATCATCCTAATAGCCACTGTGTCAGCTGTTTAAAAAAGGTTACCTTAACAGCATGCTTGTGCTTTCAGCCTAGCTTACTGAGTAACATAAGTGATCAACTTGCTCTACCAGCTTGGTCCTATTAATCTGTCTAGTTCTCTTTACTTTTGTTTTAAACTTGAGTTTTGCTTATTTTCATTCCACACATTCCTCTGAAGACTTTGAACCTAAGTCCTTCCTGCAACTAAGTCTCATTATTGCTTAGTATTACAAGACTATTAGCATGTGCAATGCATATAGTTAGTTTCCGTCCCAGAAAAAAATAGTACTCATTACATCTCTTTGGATAAAAAAATAAATAATCAAAACAAGTCCTTAAGCTTTTGGAAGACCTTGTGGCCATAGGCTTAAGACAATAATCAGTCTTTGTTTGGTAAGAATCTGATCTGTATTAGTAGCTAGTTTGCAATGTAGTGCAGCGACTGTGAGATTAGACAGGGCTGTTCATTGTCCATTCTGTGTATAATAAACCACCGCAGTTCAAGCAAAGCTTAAGGTTCCATGCAAACACAGTAATGGACAGTGGAGGGTTATGAAGGTTTTACTGGTGCTGAACTTGATTCACTATCTACAGTTTTTCTATTAAAAAACTGTCAACCCCATAAGGACCAGTACTAACTCATTTAACTCTAGGAAAATAGGGCTGACTGTCTTAACCATATGATAGAATCCTATATTTAAGTTGCGCAGACAATGTACAGACTGTTTAAAATATATTACTGTAAGAAAATGGGTGCAATAATGATGTGATTTGGTGATCCCAAACAACAGCACCTCATTCAGTTCTACTAAACTCTGTCATTATGCAAACAGTGACAAAAAATACAAACTGTAGCACAATTACATGAAAAATAAATCTTTTGAAAAATCTGTACCTGCTTAGAGATCAGCAAAACCAAATTCTGTTTTGTTTAAGACACTGACTATATGTTCAAAGGCTTACTAGTAACCCCTAGGGGTGGCAGTGTCCCTTAAACCAGATTTATGCAGTACTTCCAATAGTCATGCTCCCACTTAATAGAAAAATAGTTTTCTTTTTAAATTAATATTCTATCCTGATTCAGTTCTTACTGAAATTACTATAACTGCACTCAAATTACACCATTTGACTGTTATATTTTTCTCTGTCTGTTGGGAATACAGAGTATATTTGTCTCTGTCATGAATTAAGAGCTAGGATTTACAAAATATCTCCAACCTTCCTTGAAAATTGTGATGTTTGTTTTGCAGATTGCAGCTTGTGGCTACATTGAGTCTCTGATTAAAAACAGCTGTTGGGCGATTCAAGCATTTAGCTTAGCTTGTACAGTTAAAGGTTACTATATCCGTAAGTACAGACTTTCAGACTTATTATTTCATTTGTCAAAAACATTTAAAAAGACAGTTTACATTCACTAATTATTCCACATGCATTCAAATCTACTGTGTTTTTAGTGTTTAAAAATATTCTTTTGAGTATCATTTTAATACGGCAAAGATAATAAAAATGCACTTGAGAAGAGATGAAAATAAGGCCCAGAAAGAATAAAGATAATGGCTTAATTTTAAAAGACTTGCATAATGACTGTATCACAGTTGCATTAATTGTGCCAAGACTGTTAGACTACAAAAAGGTGGTCACACTTCTGAACACAGTTATGTCAAGATGCACATAAAAAATGATGTGTACATCACAATTCTGACGTATTTAATTTTTGTGCAGTAAAGTATTGTAAAGGCATCAGAATGCTTCATAATTGGGTGCATACATTCAGACCCATTAATAATGACACAGCCACAGCAGAAATACTGACTCTAGTGCTGTACTGAGACTTTTAAAAATACAGCCCAACACCTTGCATTTATTTCTACTACAGCACTTTCTGAAAAAACAGTTTTCAGCCAGACATGCGTCGTATAGTGCAAATAGCATGTGTTGGTTTTATTGAATAAAAATGTATAATGTCATTGAGATATTTTGTCTGGAGATGCAGTGTGGTCTAATGGATAGAATAAAGGTAAAATCCCACCACAGTTACTTAATTTCCCTCTTGTTTAGTCTTCCCAGTTACAAAACAGGACCAATTAATGCAGCACATTACCATAAACTAAAGTAGTGTTTCAGTTGGACCGCCCTGGGTCAATGAAACAACACATAAAGGAAATTCTCCTCTTAGAGAAGTCTCCATTATCTAGCTGGATCACTCTCTACACATTCAGTTATATAAAGTCATTGAAGTTCAAAGCATTTCCACTGAAGCCTAAAGTAATTGGGTGGTTGAAAACTCATGAAAGATCATTTGAGCATTTGAATGTTACACTGGTAAGGCACAGGTAGGAAAATGGGAAATTGTGATGGACTACAACTGTTTTTCTGCCAACACATTTCTATGTCTCTGTTTCTAAGAATGTAGTGTAGTTTTTGCCCTCTACCTGCTGCAATGGTCTGTCGATTAACTTTTTGCTAGTCCAAGTCCAAGTTTCAGTCCCCCTCCTCACAATCACACGTTAAATAGAAACAAAGTATTGGGAAAGGCTATGATTGATATCAAGCTGGTCTGTCCCCATGCTGTTATTTTATATCCAGTTATGCCCCTTCTCCACAAGTATTTTGCAGTTCAAAATTAACTTGATGCTCACAGATCAATTTTCCAATGGACAGCAATGCACACTGCCCCACCCACACTATCCCTGTAGCCTGATATTCAAATGTACATTATTTGCATGCACCCTGATTAAAAATGGGGAGTTGAACACTTTCCACATTTAGAGAATGGTCCGCTAGGGTCCTGACACGCAAGCTGTTTGCATCAACACAGAAAGAAACTCAGGTATGATGCCATATAAAGATAGCATTTAGAAAAATCTGAACAGTAAATGCTCAAAATATACACCTACCAGCATGTGTGGGCTGCAGAATCATTCTCATCTACCATCCACCTAGTGGTGAGAAATTGTTCCTGCAGGAAGTGGCAGTCTTCATCATCAACGTGGCATTGATGGTCCTGGGTGACTTCAATGCCTGGATCAATGATGAACTCTTGCAATTTGTACAAGACTTCCTCCAACTTTTGCGATCATTGGGGTTCACACAGGAAGTTGCCTCTGCTACTCATAAGCACGGTCCCTCACTTGATCTGGTCTTCCTCCTGGGGGTCGAGTCCTGTTATCTGGTGGTGGAGCCAGTCATTTGGCCTGATCATTACACCATGAGATTCAATCTCCAGCTCCCCTTATAGGCCTGCCCCTGTGGAGATGGTCAGATACCACCCATTGATGGGGTGTTACCCCAGAGGGTCTTATGGTGGTGTTAGACCTATCAGGATTTTCAAGGATGGGTGAGGATCCAGAGAATCTAGTCTTGGACTATAACAAGGCTATCACTGAGGCTCTGGATGCTATTGCCCCAGTCCATGTTCGCCCACTCTCTCTCTCTCTCCGCCCTCTGTCCCCTTGGTTTGATGGGACCTTGAGGGAGTCGAGACAGGTGGGTTGAAGGTTAGAGTGTCATTGGTGGAAGACAGCCCTTGATGCCGACCACCTTAGATTGATGAACCACTATCAAAGTTATCAATCAGCAATCTCATGTAAGAAGGCAGAGTTCCTGTCCGGCGAGATAGCCGCTGCTCTAAACCAACCAGCTCAGCTCTTTCAAACTGTGGACAGGCTGTGCAACCCAGCCTGCCTACAGGTTTGAGGAGCATTTTTACAAGATAAGTGTGATGAGTTCACTCGTTTTTTGCAGATAAGGTGTCTGACATCAGGGCTGAAATCTGTCCACCACTATCTATGGAGGTTTGTGGTGGTTGGTGTATGGTCACTTTCCCTCAGACTTCTTGGATATCTTTTGACCGACCAGAGATAGAGGACATCATGTGGATTGCCCAGAGTTTGTGGCCAACGTGCTGTAGTTTGGATCTGGGCCCTACACGCCTAGTATTAGGGTATTTGGAGATCATTGGCCCAGTCCTTGCAGAGATTGTCTGGTGCTCCTTAGAGTCAGGAGAATTTCCTAGCTCCTTGAAAGAGGCGGTGGTGACACCACTTCTTAAGAAACCTGTCTTGGACTCAGGCATCTGTGCTAACTACAGACCTATCTCTAACCTTCCCTTTGTTGGGAAGGTGATTGAGAAAGTTGTTGCGCTGCAACTGGCGAACCATCTTACCATCCATGATGTCTTTGATCCTCTCCAGTCAGGCTTCTGAAAGAGACATAGTACTGAGACCGCTCTGGTTTGGTTGCTCAATGGTCTCCTGATGGCAAGAGATTGGAAGTGCCATTCCACCTTGCTGTTTTTGGATCTCTCTTCAGCATTTGACACTGTGGACCATGGGGTTCTGCTCAAATGCCTGAGGTTCATTTGTGGACTGGCTGATCCAGTTCTCAGATGGTTTCAGAGGAATTTTTTCCTCTGAACCATTCTGTCTGCCATGTGGGGTTCCTCAGGGCTTGGTGCTGCCCCCCATGTTGTTTGCATTGTATGTGCTGCCCCTCAGAGACATTGTAAGACAATATGGGCTGAGTTTTCACTGTTATGAAGATGATACACAGCTCCATCTGTCTTTTGCATCTGACCAGGATAGTGTGGTCTTGATGTTTAATAACTGTCTGACAAAAATCCATGACTGGATGAAGTCCAGTTGGCTGACATTGAATTTAGGGAAGACTGAGGTGTTAATTGTAGCTCCAGGGTGCCAGATAGAGAGGTCGGTGGTGGGGTTACCTTCTGGGCTTTGGCTCAATGGGGTACAGCTGCCTACCTCTGAATGGGTGCATAACCTGGGGCCGGTATTTGATGATGGGCTGACACTGCAGGCACAGGTGTCGGCAGTCATCAAATCTTCCTTTTACCATCTTAGGAACATCACCAGAATTAAGCACCTTGTTCCGTCCAATGATCTGCCCACGTTGATCCATGCTTTTGTGACCTCATGCCTGGACTACTGCAACTCCTTATATCTAGGCCTTCCAGGGGTTGATGTCCACCACTTGCAGCTAGTGCAGAATGCTGTGGCATGGTTATTGATGGGGGCATCCCGCTCCAGTCTTATTACTCCAGTGTTACGTGATCTGCACTGGCTGCCTATTCAGTGGCGGTCTACCTTCAAGGTCAGTCTTCTGACCTATAAAGCCCTACACGGATTGGGACTGAGTTACCTGCAAGAGCTTCTGGTTCCTTACAGCCCAGGTCAACCCATCCACTCAACTGATGAGGGGTTGCTAGAGGTTCCCAGGGTGCGGTTAAAGACATATGGTGCCAGGGCTTTTATGTTCATGGTGCCATCCCTGTGGAACTCTCTACCTTGCCAGATCAGAGAGTGCAGGACTGTGGAGGGCTTTAAGACCAGCTTGAAGACTTATTTATTTAAACATGCATTCAATATTTGAATTTTTAAGTTATTTGTGGATTTTGAATTGAGTAGTGATTTTGTAATTATAAAGAATAAATTGTGATGTCTGTATGTGAAGCGCTTTGACACTGGAATAGTGCTATACAAATAAAAATATTATTATTATGTGTGTTCACAGAAATGTCAGACCATATTTTGTTGATATTGTATGAGCTGCATTGTTTGCCTGTGAGGTGGAGGATCCACTTAAGGGTCTTTCTTTAAATTTTCTAAGAAATTAATGTACTGGCCCACCCTCTACATCTGGGATCTTTTGATGCCCTGCACCTCCAGCAAAACCACATGTTCCATAGATCAGGAACCTCTCTGCATCCTTCAGCCTCTGCTGAACTCATCTGGAGACCACTTATTTGAGGTTGCTGTTCCTTTTTTGGAAAGCTGTACCTGCGGAGAATCACCTTGCTCCTTCTTCAAGAGTATTTCAGTAGCAAATAAAGACCTACCTTTTCACCCTGTCTATTCCAAGCCTGCAATTGAACACTGATTTTATAGGATTAGTATTTCTGTAATATTTATGGAATGTATGAGTATGAATTGGGGTTGCGTGGTAGACATGTTGTTATTTTTGGTATTTGATTTTGTTTTACTGTAAAGCACACTAAACCGTGGGAAAGTGCTGTATAAAAATCGGCTTGTCTTTCTGTCAAGTGATCCACTGTTTGCATCTAGGTTGTCTAACAGAGTAATAGTAATTATTATTTATTAAAGACTTTTGGGGACCACAAACATAAGTGAAACAAAATAACCCAAATGGGGCGTATGTCTGAGGAATGTTTCAAAATTATTTTTTTATATTTATCATTAGTTATAACTTTTTCTGCCCCCAATCTACCTCCTGAAGCTGTTCAGAGCACAACAGTAATGATAACCACCTCAATTCAGTTCACTATCCACACTTAGGCAGTCTTCCACTGAGTATGCTCAGTCACTGCAGCCATCTTTAAGCTCCACTCATCCTACTACCCAGCCATTTAGTCCTCCTGCTCCACGCCATTTGCACTCAGATCTTTTATTTTGTTGAAATGAACAGGTCTCCTCCTTCACAGTTATTTCTAGTGAATTAGAATTCTGTTGGTTTTCAGTCTTTTTTGGCAATTTTTAGGGCACTTTGTTTTTTTTATGACTCTCTCTCCTGAACTCTCTCATCTGGCTTCCTGCTTCTTTGTTGAGAGTCACAAAGGAACAGAAGATGAAACTAGGATTTAAGAGGTCTGTTTTCTACAGGTTCTTAGTGTCAATCACCAATGGACACTATGCCTGTGTTTACTGCCCGGGCCTAGGTCATGATGTGGCATGTTGCTTCAGGTGTCAAGCAAAAGATGCAAAATCATGCACTTAGGGCTCAGAAATAAAGGGCTGGGATACAGAATGAGTGGTGAGGTAGCGATGACCACCAAACAGGAAATAGACCAAGGAGTAATCATATCTAATGACCTAAAGGTGGCCAGGCAGTGTGACAAGGCTGTTGGGAGGGCTTGTGGGATGCTGGGGCGCATAGGGAGGGGTATTACCAGCAGAAAGAGGCTCCACCTAGAGTATCGTGCCCAGTTTGGAGACCCCATCTCCAGAATGATACATACAGAGTAGAGGCTGTCCATACAAGGACAACTAGGATGCTACAGGATCTGCATCAGAAGCCCCATGAGGAGAGAATGAATGACCTCAATCTGTATAGCCTGGCAGAGATGGGGGGGGGGATATGATAGAGACCTGTAAATACCTTGTGGGAATCAATAAGGTATAGAAAGGGAGTATTTTCTTAGAAAAAGATGCAAGGGGACATGCAAAGAAGCTGGAGGGTGGTATATTCAGGAGAAATGTGAGGAAGTACTTCTTCATAGAAGGAATTGTGGATCCCTGGCACAGTCTTTCAGTAGAGGTGGTGGAAGTGAAACAGTGGTAGGGTTCAAGAATTCATGAGTAGGCCTAAGAAAATCATTGTGTGAAGGAAGGTGGGGGTAAGAGCTAGAGATTAAGTAGGGTCTGCAGAGACACTGTAGATAGGGAAGAAGACTTGGTGGGCCAAGCAATCCTTATCTGCCATCAAAGTCTATGTTTCTGTGTCACATGCATCAACCCTGGAATAGTATCAGCGGTGGGTGCTCCTGGGCAAACCTAAAGTGCACACGCCGACTGTGGCTTTTCAGTTAGTACTGCAGTTGATTATCCAAGAGGTAGGAAAACTGGCAAGGATTTTCCGGTCCTGAACTTAACTGTTGGTGGCCAAGGAGACATTTGTGTTGGATCAAATGACTCCTCATGAGGACAAAGGGTTTTGAAACTTCCCTGTCTCTCCACTCCTTTGAAAGGAAGCCATTATCACAGCAGTATAAAAACAAGAAGAAGGGTTCACACCAGTCATGAGATTGCTGTTGAAGGACCTTTCACACTCTCCCTGGACAGAGGATTCATGTGGTTGGTTTCCCTCAAGGGAAGTTGTGCAGCCCATTGAGCCTTTTGGCCTGCCTATGGAGATTCCAATAGAGCAGCCAACTGAGTGATGCTTGACTCCATCAAGAATGTTTACATCAGGTTTGGCAGTACAGCAGCCAGTGGCATACTGTTCCTACCACCTCCACACAAAGCAAACAGAAATCAGTTTTGTAATGGCTTGAAATGTAAAGTTACTTACCACAGAGATAATAACTGTGTTTATTTGTCAAAGCCAGTCAGATTGTCTGTTGTAATGTATCTCTGAAAAGGCGTGCTACCCAGAATCTGTGCAAATGTTTGTGCTGCATATTGTCTGATCACTTAGACTGAATGTTATTTTCTTTTTTTGACAATAAAAAGAGAATAAAGAAAAGAATGTACCATAGAGGAGAAGGATTTATCTCCCTCTTGGCACCTGGTGCTGAACGCAACACAGCCTAGACAGGGTGGGTTGTGACCAAAAGCTCCTAACTGGACACCCATTAATTTAGTATCCACTGGTCATCCTAGCCAAACAGATGGAAGATGATACCCTATTCTCAGTCTGCGGGTACTAAGCAAACTAATTTGCAGTTGGAAACTTCACCTGTTAAGCCTACACTAGTTCATTCTGTCCCTGGAGCTAGTGGCTTGGTTCTGTTCCATGGATCTCTAGGATGCATACTTCCATATCTACTTTCAGATGGATGGAACCCTGTATCAGTTCAGAGCCATGCACTTCAGTCTGTCCTCAGCACCCAGGGTGTTCACCAAGTGCCTGGCAGTCATGGTGGCCTTTCTTAAGCACAGAGGCATCAAGGTAATTCCATATTTCGACAACTGATTCATCATGTGGAGCTTCTTGTGGGATGTGTAGTGTCCAGGGATATGGCTATCCAGACTTTCCAGGATCACAGCCTAATAGTCAATTTGGCCAAATTCAAGCTCACCACAGAGCAGGTGATTCACTTCATTTTTGGGGAGCTAGAATCCGTGCAAGTCAGAACTCAGTTGCCTTTACACAGGGGAGGACCTCTCCTCTATTATCCAGTCATTCTATGTTGGGTAATCATGACTAGCCTTGGATTTCCTATAGCTTCTAGGCTTTATGGACTCTACCATGGTCATGATATACTAGGCCTGCTGGCACATGCTACCCATTTAGTGGGAACTGAGGTGCCATTAGTCTTAGTCGCACACAGCCCTGAACCACCCAGTCCAGGGGACATGTTAAAGCTGGACCTCATTTAGTGGTGGCTGTCCCCCTCAAACATCACAGGTGGAATCCCATTTGTCCATCTATAGCCCCCAATCACACTGATTACAGATACATCACTGGTGGGATGGGGTGCACATCTGCTGGACTGCAGAATAAATGCATTTTGGTCTTAGAGTGAGCTGAGGCTCCACATCAACCTGCTAGAGCTCCATGCAGTTCATTGGACTTTAACAGAGTTTGCAATACTGGTTCGAGCTCAAGTGCTCCAGGTCAGCACAAGACAACCTGACCCCCATGTTTCTACCTGAACAAGAAAGGCTGCATGCATGCCTTTTCACTCTGTCAGAAGACACCAGATAAGGTGCCTGGCTTGCTCCCTGCATGCAGACTTGTTGGTTGTCCATGCAACAACCACCATCTACCAGCTGACAGATGCTTTCAGTCATGTACGAGAGACATCTCATAAATTGTCACTGCACCCACAGGTAGCTTCCCAGGTGTTCTCTGTATGGGGAATGCCATCAGTGGATGTGTTTGCTTCCTGGGTAAATAGAAAGAAGATACTGTTCTGAGCCTGGACTCCTCAGCAGGATACTCTGCTGGGGGATGTGTTCTGTTGGTTTTGGGCTCATGGCCCCTTATTTGCCTTCCATCTGTTCCCTTTTGTTCACAAGGTGGTCCTCAAGGTGCAAAGGGACAGGAACTCTCTGGTTTTGATTGCACCACACTGGCCACACCAGTTCTGGTATCAGGAACTTCTCAGTCTCAGCAGCAGACCTCCATGGCTGCTTCCACTTCTACCAGACTTGCTAATGAGGTCTGCAAAGATGGTCTGGAATCTGAACCTGCAGTTCTTGTACATGACTTACAGGTTCTTTGAACATCTGAAGTTCCAGGTCCTTGGGCTTTCCCAAAAAATTCTGCAGGTGTTTGAGGCATCTCAGGAGTCAACTCACAAGACATCCACTTGTAAGTCAATAAGGTTTTCATGTTTGTACTCAAAGTGGGGGTTATTGCCCCTCTCTTGCTTCATATCACACATACTTGGTTACACTTGATCCCTGTCTCAGGCAGGATAGTGAGACACAGTCCTCAAGGTGCATCTGGCTTCCATTTTGGCATACCATGCCAAAGCAAGGTTGCCAACAAGTGTGCAGGACAAATGGGTCAGTCATTTGTTTTGGACCACCTGTACCTTCTAGTGCAGGAGTCATCCTCTTCATGGTACTTAACACTCGCAGTGTCATGGCTAGTGGGGGAAACATTCAAACCTATAGATTAGTGTGATCTCTCACATCTCTCATGGAAGACTATGTTTTCGGTCACCCACACCTCGGCCAGATGGGAGAGTAAGCTCCAGGCATTTTTGGTGGAGTTTCTGTACTTGGTGTTCCACAAGGACAAAGTTGTCCTCTGCCCCAACGTGAAATTCCTGCCAAAGATAGCCTCTGAGTCTCACCTTAATCAAGCATTCATTCTACTGACCTTCTTTCTGAAGCCTCATGCATCAGAAGCTGTGTGAATGCTCAGCATGCTCTATGCCCGCAGGGTTCTGCTCTTCTACAGGGATCGTTCTGTGAGATTTCATGATAAGGCTCACCAGCCATTTGTCAAATACAATACACTGAACTCACCTTAGGCAGACCAGAACTCAAGCATATGACTGACCAGTGGATAATGTACTCCATCACTCTGTGTTACAGGTTGCTGGAGAGGAATCACCCATGGTGTTAAATACTCATTCCACCAGGCATACTGCCACCTCTATAGCTGTGGCCAGGTATAATTCCATTTTTAAAATATGAATTTAGAGCTTCTACCTAGTCAAATGGGCAAACATTCATTTCCCATTATAGCACTGACTTGCATAGTCATTCTGAGGCTGCTTTTGGGTCCTCAGTCTTTCAGTCTCCTTTTGCCTCATTTCAGGTATGTGCAAATGCCTCTTCCTCCTGAGGACTGCTAGAAGTTTGCCTAAGCATGGATAGTGAATTGAAACTAGGTGGTTAGAAAAAGAGGTTACTAACTTGTAACCATAGATCTTCCATGAGATAATTTCTTGCAGCAGGTAATACACTTAGGTCATCACCAAACAACACTGTAGTGTATGGCAACTCTCTTCTAGCAGTCTTTTGCCAGGGGCTGGCCAAATATGATGTCATTATTCTGCTTCTATATAAGAATGGGTGGTCCCTGGCATTCTCAGTTCATTTTTCCACCATCTTCAGCTTGCACGCAGCAGCTAGTGTATAGAGCAGCAGTCATTGACAAGCACTTGAGCTGGAAATGGATTACCTCTGTTTCCTTTCCTTCATTGATGAATGTCCAAAGAATCTACAAGCAAGACAGTGCTTTTTCACTCATGTCATTGTGGCAAGAAGATCTACCATTATGACAACCATACAGCTTGTGTTAAGTGCCTGAGTCCCACACACGATGCCATCTCCTGCTTTCATTGCCAAGAATTCAACCAGGCAACCCATCGACGATGGCTACAAGAGGTCAGAGCACACCTCATGGAGCAGAAAGTGTCTCTCTTAGAGAAGGGAACCCATTCCAAGGAGCCCCCTACTACTGCTTCATATAAGAAGCATAAGCATGATAAGGATAAAATATCCTCATCTTCATAGGGCAAATGCTCGCCGATGGTCACCACCACAGGTGCTCCACCATCAATGATGCCTTCCAGGACTGCTTCTTCGTCGATGGGAGTTTATACCCTTTCATCGATGGTGCTTTCCGGCACCCTGTCAGCAGTCTCTATGGAACTCTGTGTTGGTTGCCTTGACATCCCATCGACAATCACTCATCTCCCGTTGATGACTTCTCCATTTAATCATTCCAGTGCCTCTTCCTTTCCTGCCCCATCATCGACTGGCCATTCTTCTATGGGCAGAACTACTGGATTTGTAGTCTCTGCTGCTCCTCCACCTTCACAACCATTCTCCCATAGGGGACAGATGGACAGGGATCGGGACCCTGGACTCTACCATCCAGGTGCTAGACCTGTTTATACCTCATGTCCTATTTTCTCAACTATCCCCCTGGTTTCTCAGAAACCCCATACCCCACCCCCTCCCTCTACCTCATTGGACATATCCTCAGTGGTACAACAGGTTCTACAAGTAATCAGATGCTTGCAATCTCCTACTCCAGGGGAGGCGGGTCGCTCTTTCTGTTCCCCTACCCCTATGCCTAAATGCTTCCAGGGAGACAGGGAACGCTCACCACCCTGGTCCCCTCCCTTATATGAGGAGGAGTACTTTTCAGATAAGGCTAAATTTCTTGACAACTTTTCCGGAGATCTGGAGGATGTTAACCTACAGGACTTGGACTCTCACCCCCATCCTCTCTATCTACTATCTCCTCTTTACATAAGGATGCCTCCTGCCACACAGTTGCCTCTCCTCCTGATGACCCCTCTTTTCATCAGATGATGGTTCAAATTTCAAAAAATCATGGATTTTTCACCACCGAACATGATAAACAAAGAAAGGATATGGCAGACTATCTAGAACTGCCTGAAGAGCCTGTAGTAGTGGTACCCCCACTTATACAAACCTACCAAAATGCCATATTGGCACCTGAAACCAACCTTCAGGGGTCCCAGCCATTCCTTGGAAGGCGCATCACCTTTACCAGGCTTCTCTTGACCATCCCTTTCTTTCCACTAGCCCTGAGGCTGACTCAGTAGTGATTATCGCAGCTCATGATCATACTAAATGACCAAAACACACGAGCTCATTACCCCCTGATAAGGAGTCCCACTGACTTGACTACCTCAGGAAGAAGGTGTTTCAGGCAAGTACCATGAATCTTAGAATTCTAAATGATATGGGACGCATGGCTAAATATCAACGTACCCTCTGGTCCTCTGCTATAGAACTAGTCAATAAACTGCCTCCATCTCAGAAGAAGGACCAATTTTTGGCTACAATTTCCACTGGCAACTCCATATCTGGACACCTGCTCTGCTCAGGTTATGATGCTGTGGATACTTCAGCCTGCACAACAGCAACAGGGATTACCATGAGATGCCACACTTGGCTACATGTATCAGGATTCACACCAGATATACAACATAAAGTGGTAAATGTCCCATTTAATGGATCTAATCTGTTTGGTTCAGGTTCTCAAATGTTTCTGGATGATCTCAAGGTTTCAGGGCAGACATTATGGCATGTATCATACCTCATGGCAATGTTACCAATACCGCTTTCAGTTCTCCTTTCAATTGAAAAGGGGTGGTAAACACAGAGGTGGATACTATGGCCATTCCCAGCCTTCCTCCAGGACTGCCACTCCTACCTCCAAGGGTTCCCACTCCCACCTACTGGGTGGATCCAGCCAGCCCACTTCCCAGTGACCAACCAGGACATTGCCCAGGCTTCCTCCACCAGGCCTCGGAAGCCATGGGAGGTCACTTGGCCCTCCATTTAGAAGCCTGGCAGGTGATAACATCAGGTGAGTGGGTACTCCAGATCATAAAGTCGGGGCACATGCTAGAACTCAAGTAAGTGCCTCCCCTTCAACCTCCCCACTCTGTCCATTACCTACCTGACCATATTCCTATTTTCCAGGAGGAGCTTCTGGCACTTCTTCACAAGAATGCTGTCTATCCTGTCCCTCCATGGGAGTACCACCAGGGATTTTATTCCCACTTCTTTCTGGTACCCAAATGTACTGGAGATCTCAGACCTATACTAGACCTCAGACAACTGAATTTACACATTCAATACAAAGGGTTCTGGATGATCACCTTAACATCTATAATGCTGATGTTAAAACAAGGGGATTGGCTATGCGTATTAGACATGAAAGATGCCTACCTACATATCCCCATCCTCCCCACCCACCACAGGTTCCTTCGCTTTTATCTGCTTGGGCAACATTACCAATTTTGAGCACTCCTGTTCGGTCTTTCATCCACCCCGAGAGTCTTTTCCAAGTGCCTAGTGGTTGTGGCGGTGGCCCTGAGATGGGATAGACATTTCATCTTCCTGTACCTGGATGATTGGTTTATAAAGACAGACTAAGAAACCTCTCTGCTTTCATCCCTACATGTGACCCTCACTCTGTTCCAGTCCCTAGGAATTATGGTCAACTGGCCCAAATCCAATCAAACCCCTACCCAGTCACTCCAGTACATAGGAACTGTTCTGGATACTGGCTCTGCCAGGGCTTACCTCCCTGCCAACAGACAAAACAGAATTCTGTCTCTGGCTTCCCAGATACAAACACAACAATTTATTATAGCCAGACATCTTTTATACCTTCTGGGGCACATGGCCGAAGCCATCCCCACAGTTGCATTTGTTCATCCACATATGAAACCACTCCAATGGACTCTTCAGGAAAAAAAAAATAGCAGCAAAAGATGGGGGATTTTGATGACAAAATTAGAGTCACTCCTGTTCTACGCTCGGCTCTGAATTGGTGGACCCGGTGTGCCAACCTATCTCAAGGCATGCACTTCCACTCCCCTCCTCCCCAGCAGATGTTGACTACAGATGTTTTCCTCGATGGCTGGAGTGCACACCAGGGTCCCTTCAAGATACAGGACAGGTGGTCCCAATTCTCCATTTCTACCCATATAAATCTGCTGGAAATGAAAGCAGCCTGCCTCGCCCTTCAGGCTTTCCACTCGCACCTCTCCCTGGGGCCTCTCCTGATCCAATCAGATAGCACCTCAGTGGTGTACTACCTGGTCAAACAAGGAGGTACCAAGTCCTGCACTCTGCAGAGAGACGATGGCGGTTTGGTGGGAGGCCATACTTCAACACTTATCATTGATAGCTGTCCATCTACTGGGTTACCACAATACCCTGGCCAACATTCTCAGTCACCAGAACTCCATGCATGAGTGGACACTTCATCACAAAGTTCTTCAGATGATCTTTCAATTATGGGGAATCCCACATCTCAACCTCTTTGCCTTCCCCATCAATCACTCACCCCCCCCAGATGCTAATCTATTATCTTAAATAGAAAGGGACAGTCTACAGATGCCCTGTCCCAACCGTGGATAGGACTCTTCTTATATGCTCCCCCAGTCCCACTCCTGCAATGGACTCTATTGAAACTACAACTCAAACCTGCCACCATGATCCTCATAGCCCCTCTGTGGCCTCAGCAGGTGTGGTTTCCGCTTTTTCAACAGTTCTTAGTAGCAGGCCATATTCTGTTGCCAATCAGGTGAGATCTGTTGACCCAAGATCAAGGAACCATTCTTCATCCCAACCTGAAGTCACTACACCTTCATGCTTAGCTCCTGAGGATGGTTTCATAGCCCATCTTCAAGTCTCCTCACCGGTGGCCAATATTCTGTTGACTTCATGCAAACCATCTACCAGCAAAACATATAATGCTAAATGGAAACACTTCTCCATATGGGCCACTTCCCAAATCATTGGACCCTTATTCATGTCCACTGATTAAAGTGTTGGACTACCTGGCCTTGCTTGCATAGACAGGTTTGAGCTACTCCTCTATTAAGGTTCATTTGGCCTCTTTCTCGGCCTTCCATGAGCCCTTGGAAGGGAGACTACTGTATCAACATCATCTTGCCAAAATGTTCCTGAGAGGAATGCTACACATCAAACCTCCCATTAAACAGCCCACCCCTTCATGGGATCTGAATTTCCTTTTGGAAATATTGACCCTTGAGCCTTTTTGAACCAGCAGCCATTTGTAACCTCTGCTTCCTTTCTTGGAAGACAGTATTTTTAGTAGCTATCACTTCTACTCGGTGTATCTCCAAGCTTCATGCCCTCATGTGCAAAGAGCCTTCTCTAATCTTTCACAAAGAGAGAGAGTGGTTCTCTGAACAAGTCCTTCCTTTTTACCTAAGGTGGTCTCAGAACACGCCTTAAATCAGACCATTGAATTACTGGTTTAGTACCCTGAGCATTCTAATCGGGGAGAATACCTCCCACACACCTTAGATGTCCATCATACTGTATATTGAGATACAATACCAATTATACCAAATCTGTTAGAAAAACTCCTCAGCTTTTTGTTACCTTTGCCTCAACCAGGGAAGGTCTCCCAGTCACTAAACAGACCATCTCCAATTGGCTAGTCCATTGTATAACTTTTTGTTATAAGAAATATAACAAGCCATTACCAGGACCTGTCCAAGCCCATTCTACCAGAGCCATGGCCACTACAGCGTCCTGCCTTAAAGGGGCTTGTATCACATACATCTGCAATGCAGCCACATGGTCCATGATACATACTTTCATGAAGCATTACAACTTAGATATTGCTTCACGCCATAGGACGGCCTTTTGCCTAGCTGTCCTACAAGGCCTTTTATCATAACTTCCACCGTTCCTGGGTTTAGTGCTTGGGAGTCATCCCAAGTGTATTACATGCTGCAAGAGATTACCCTGTGGAAGGTAATACAGTTGCGTACTTACCATAATGGTAGATCTCCGAGGGGTATCTCTTGCAGCAGGTACAATCCCCCTCCTTCTCTAAGAGAACAACTTCTGATCCAAATACATATGGAAGGAATACCTATGGTACCTTGGATCTCCCTCAGTCCTCACTTAGCAAGCTGAATCTGGTGGGGAACTAAGGACACCAGGAACCGCCCACTCTTATATAGGAGCAAAATGATGACATCATGTGTGTGTGAGGCCCCTGGCAAATGACTGCTAGAAAAAAGCTACTATGCACCACAGCAGCCTCTGGTGATGACCAAAGTGCATTACCTGCTGCAAGAGATACCCCTCAAAGATCTACTTTTACAGTAAGTATGCAACTGTACTTTCTACTAGTAGTGTTAAGTTCACAACCACACAACTCACTGGACTTCCCCAGCAAGACTTGCTTCAAATTCCTCTTCCAGTGCACAGGTCAGTGGGCAAAGGTGACAGAACTGGAGAATCACATGGTTGGGTGGTAGGAGGGGTCAAGATGAAAGATTATTTCAGTAACTGAGCATGCTCAGTGGAAAATTGCCTAAATGTAGATGTGAACTGAATATCTGTAGTACAATTATAGTTACACATAAGAAACTTCCGTTTTTCTAAGGATAAATACTGTTGTACAATAACTTTAAAAGTGCCCCATTTAAATTAACTGCCCATCAGCTCTTCCTAAACTGCCAATGTTATGTAATTACAACTGGATTGTGAAAAACTGAAATGAATACTGTGCATGTGCTTCATTCATAAATCTCATCCTCGGAGGATGCTTACCCTCCCACAAGCATTATCTGACATACAAGGTCTACTATGCAGGGCCCTATTGTTATTCTAAATGTAATTTCAAAATAATTCTAGAGCTGAGCACACAGAATGGTTCTGACATTTTTTTTTACACTAGTGGTCATTTGCCAGTGGGATAAGGATTGCTAGTGAACCAATCAGAATGTAAGATTCCATGCACAGCATTCTGTGACCTTGTAAAATTCTTGAAGTATCTCAACATAGGCTCAGGTATGTATCTTACACTTGTACAATCACATGTTTTGGACTTTATCTCAGAGTTTTCCCAGTATATGTTTTGAATGAAACACTTTCTTAAACACTCGATATCTATCCCCTCTATTGGACAGACTCAGAAAGAACTCTAGCTGGAAATAAAACCTGTGACACTGCATCCTGAAGGTAGCAGCTATAACCATTCAGCAAAAATTAAATTCCCATCAGCTCTGGGAGGTTAAACTGAGAGTTTCACTTCCGTTACTATTAGTCTCCCACCACTAGAAGGCGCTGATATTGCTGTTCCTTAGCACTATAGGACTCTGTTGTTGCAGCATCTCACATGGCATCCAGATGGTGCTGCTTTTCACAGACTGCTTTTCCAGATATACAACATGCAGTTATAGGAGAGAATGCTTGAAAATAGGGCCTCAAATAAGCAGGCAAACTGTGTTAACCATACCATTCAAAGTTTTCACATAAACATCACGTACACTTGCATCCTTCCATGGTAATACATAAAGCACCTTATCTGTGTCCTTTGAGACCAGAGTCTAATATTTCACGTTTAAATCTGGGCCATTAATGGAGTCTGCTGAGTGCATCAGACTGCTCGAGTTGTATTTTTATGTCATGCCCAGACATTAAGATACTTAATAATGGCACTATAACATGCTCTTTTTCCTTCTTTTTTCTTTTGATAGCCGGGGACACTCCAAACTGTAAGCTTCCAAGTGGTGAAGCTGGCATTATTTGGGACAGCATATGCTTCTGTTTTCTGTTGCTTCAGAGAAGAGTGTTCATGAGTTACTACTTCCTGCATGTTGTGGCTGATATCAAAGCATCGCAGATCCTGGCTTCCAGGTAAGTGACATTGTTGTGCTGCCAGGGGACTGTAATCCCCTTTTCTGAAATAAAATGGAGAAATCTCTTCAGTCATAAAAAAAGAAATGCCCATACCTGTACAATGAGAGGATTTTTATTGTCAAAATGCAAACTTATTTGTAGATTGTATTAATAAAAATGGAGACCGTGAATCATTTGGTGTAGAATGTTGTTGGATACATAATACTGTATATGGAAACATTTAAAAGAGAACTATGCTGAATCTGCAAGTCATTTTCCCCAGCGGAAGCTGCTTTTTTAAACACTGGTTCAAAATGATATTGTTCTATATATGGATCCCCTCCTTGCCTAAACTTCAGGAACATATGATCCTCTGCCAGCTCTCGTCTTTCCTCTGACAATGCCTTCTTCTCCACTCCCTACCAGTAAGGCTTCAGGAAATCCCACTCTACCACCACCTCCTTCCTTAGGCTCACAGACTCCATTTTGTCTGGCATGGACCTGGGGCTGGTCCACTCCACCATCTTTGCTTGATCTGGCTAAAGCCTTCGACAATGTTACTCATCCCATCCTCCTGGACAAACTTTAAGCAGCTGGCCTGTTCTCCACCTCTGTCAAGTGGTTTCATTCATACCTTGAGGGCAGAACTCAAGCTGCATGTATTGGTGATGCCACCTCCCCTCCTCTCCCAATCTAATCTGGTGTCACCAAGGGTCCATCCTTGGCCCTGTTCTGTTCTCCGTTTTGCTAAATGGACCCCTCAACTGCTCTTCTGTGTCCAGTCACATGTATGCAGGTGACACAGATCTCTACATCTCTTGTTCATCTGCCTTGGACCTCATGACCCGACTTCAACCAGATTTCAACAACATCCTGCATTGGTTTCAGGCAAATCAGCTGTGAATCAATACCAAAAAATGGTCTCCATGATCTTTTCACATTTATTTTATATTTTAATAGTATAAGACACTAGGCAAAGCCTGTTTCATGGCCGTCCTGTTTACAGAGCAGTTTACATGAAAGTGTTGCATATATCCAGCTTTAACATAGACGCCAAGATTAAATACAAACACGCACCTTGATATTTACAAACATTAATAACATTTACACATAAAATGATAGAATTCAAAAAAGCAGTCTTAAAACTTAGATAAGTCGGCATGTTGTGATATTTTGAACCTTTGTCACTGAGAAGAGACTTGCCATGCATTCCTGACACCCTCCTTTCAGACTCTTGATGGTATTGTGATTGAAGATGTTTCCTCCTTTAAATACCCCAGGATATGGTTGGATTGTCATCTTGACTTCACTACTCGCATGAATGCTGTCCACCAAAAGCTACACCCTAAACTTGGGACACTTTACAGGGACAAACCTCTGGTTAAACTCCCTCAGCAAAGATCTAGTCACGGAACAAAACCTGGGACCCTTCAAAATCAAATTACATAATTACCTGTCTACTCTTAGCACGTGTGACTGCGACAGATCACCTACTTTTCAACTGACAACCCTGTAACCCCCATTTTCCCCATCTCTCTTGCCAATCCCCCACTTCTATCTCTTATTTCCACACTCCCTAGCTCACTTTTCTCCTCTGTTTCTCTTGAAACCTCCTCTCCCTCCCAGATCATCACTTCCACTGTTACCACACTATCATATAGTACCACCTGGGGCTCCCCCACCTCACTTATTTCTCTCCCCCCCCTCCTGTAACTCCCCATAACCTGTTTTCCATTTTCATAACCCTATTATGAAACCACCCAGGGTGGATTCCATAACTGCTTCTACCCCCCCATGTTACTATATCTTTACCGCTTCCCTTTTGCCATCCTCTGCTCTATCCCTCTCATGAACTTTACCTGCATCTAGCATTTGTTCTCAGCAGTCTCAGACTCAGTCCCCTCTTACCTCTGTGCTCAGACTCCCCAGTTTGATTATCATCTCACACTGTTCACAGATGCCACATATGGTGTTACAACCTCAGACTGCTTGTAAATAACTGTAGATATGCTATCTCACTAATTGAATTTTCTACTAATGACTACTATCTGTGTTTTGTTAATGTGTTATTGTCTAATAGCTGTCTGTATCACTTTTGATGTGGAGCCTTTGTAAACGAGCTTGCTAGCTCAAAGGTTTTAATCTGAGAATTCAATAAATAAATAAATAAAGCAAATATCCTGCTTGCTGCCGGTAGAGAGATTGTCACAAAGATAATTCTACCTGTCTTCAGTTACATCAATATTGTATATAGCACTGCTCCCGAAGTCCCAAGTCCCCCTTGCCAGGCTGGATCCTGTCTTTCACTCCTTCTGCCACATTGCCATGGATTGCCTCCCCAAAAACCTACCACTCTTCCCTGTGTTCCTGCCTTTCCTTGCCTTCCCTTGACACCATACACCTCAATCATTGCACTACCTTCATCTCCAAATTCTGACTTGACTTTCTACCACCCACCATTCCTCCCTCCTCTCCTCCCCTCCTTCCACCTCCTACTCCCTCCACAGCTTTGACACCCACTCTGTCACCCTCCCCCCATAAAATCCTCTGCTGGTCAAGCAGCAGCTGCTTTCCCTTTCCACTTCCAGAAACTTTGGAGCACCCTCCCTCTTGCTACTCACAATGCTCCATCTTGTCTATCTCTAAAATCCTTCATCCATAAATTCATTACTTACTCCTGCAGTTGCTGCTGATCCTAGGCTAGCCTCACTGCTACCCCTCCCCCACAATATTACCTCCTCCCCACATCTGCTATGATTGATTGGTCCACAGTCCCCCTTTGACTTGCCCCTTTTTTACTCCCTGTCTTCCTTATCTACCTCATGTTGCAGCTAGCTGTACTTTGCTTCTTATACAGTATGCTATAGTTTGCATTTCTTGGTCACAGTGCTTCCTCCTAATTTTGTACCATGTACTTTTATTATTATTATTATTATTATTATTAAATATTTGTTATAATTGTAACATTACTGATGTACTATAACTGATTGCACTCTTTTCATCTGCTTTCCCACCAGGATACATCTGGAAATGAGCTGTTTAGCTCAATAAGTTATTCCTGGTGGAATTCTTTGCATAAATAAGTAAACACATACATACATTCCCAGCTTGTTTGTACCACTGTTTCTCTCATATCCACACTTTTCTTTGACTACCTAGATCCAGGCTATTCCTAAAAAGGCCACTTGGACCAGTATACTTATCCAGTCAACAAATAAATAAATAAAATAAACTTTGTAGTTGTAAGGGACATAAACTACATCATACAGTTCTAAAATGGTGCTTACCACCCGAACGTAAATCAGAAATACCCTCTGTGGTTACTAAACACCTGTTCAGATGAAACAATAACATAATTTGAACCATTACAGCTGAACAGCTTCTACTGGGGAAATTACTTAAAGGTTCAGTGCAGTTCTCCTTTAAAAGGAAACAACTCACATTTAAATATCCAGCGTATTTGTTCTTTGTAAGAAGAAACAGCTGACATGTCTAGAGTGTTTAAAATCTGAGATAATGTTATAAATGTAGTACAAAAACAATTAGAGAATTCTGACCGAGGGATATTTTGTTAAGTAAGTTATTTTTCTGCTGCCGTTTCATCAAACCCACATTTAACCTTTTCAAACATAACCTAGAAGAATTACATTAAAACTGAATTATGGAGTCACGTGATGCGCCTGAAAGCGTATCAAGCGTCTACGGGGCTCTCTCTCTCTAAAACGCATAATTTTAAAACTTCGCGCCCTTTTTGTGACTTCCTGCTCGCATTAACGACTTTAGGAAAGACCGGAGAAATGATCGGAGAAGTACTTACGCGTCTTTGCCAGAATGGACAAAACAAAACAGGAACTGGAGGCGAAGCGGCCCCGATGCAGCTTTTCCCCGATGGCACCGCCAGAAGATCTAACGCCAGCGCAAGTCTATGGAGAGCTCACAACTATCAAAGATGCTCTATTTAAGCTAATAGAGGATGTGGCAGACTTTAAGCCTGCATTAACTCAGTTGGCTCGTCGGGTCACAGACGCAGAAGCCCGTATATCCTCTCTGGAGCGCAACTCAGACAAGCAAGGCCCTGCCATGATTGACCTCAGGAGGTCTTTAACAAAGCTAGAAGATTGCCTCGAAGATCTTGAAGGCAGAAACCGCAGGAATAATCTTGTTTTACTTGGGCTGCCAGAAGAGGAGGAAGGGCCAAACACGATCTTTTTTCTACAAAAATTCTTGAAAAAACAATAGGCCCTCTCTTAATGGACCGAATACATCATTGAAAGAGGGCACAGGGCCTTAAGAGCGAAACCTCTTCCTGCAGACCCTCCGAGGCCTATAATTTTCAAACTGCTGAATTACCTCGATCGAGAACACATATTGAAAAAAAAAAGAAAGCTCTCAGCAATCCTCTGGGAGGCAAGAAACTCCAGTGGTGCCTGATTTGACAAGAAAGAGCAGGATGGCGTGGGCCAGTTTTCGACCTATTACTTCTATAAGCTTTGGGCTTCTGGGGATAAAGCACTGCATGTTATACCTACAAGCTTGAAGTTACCCTCAAGGAAGGGAAGAAGCTGTTTGAGGCACCAGAAGAAGCTCTGAAGGTGTTAAAGATTCATTTCAGACCTCTTCCATAAGACCTGAAAAACACTGTTGATGGACTAGCCTCCAGCATATACTTGAATATTGGACTGATTACGCTACTGCACATGTGGTTTACTTCTAAGCTGCCTAAATGGTGGACTTTAAAGGACTACTGTTACTATGTTCTTGTTACCCTTTCCCCCTTCCCCCCCCTTCCTCCCCCTCCCCCTTCCTCTCCCTCCTCCCTTTGCTCCTCTTCCTTCACCCTTTATACCGTCTGGTTGCTCTTCTTGGTTTACAGCTAATATTAAGGGTACCGGACTCAACATACTTAAGGCATATTCAATAAGACTACATCTTATTATGTTTAGAGGAGGTTTCAATGGCACTCCCTGTTAAAAGGGTTTTAAAGGGATTTGCCTGGGCTGTTCTAGGCGTGAAAGGCGGCTATGCTGCACTTGATAACAGACACTCCTATTTGTAATTGCCCCTCTGATAACCCTTATGCGAGGACCATTCACGGTTATATGGTAGCCAGGCGTATTCCTAAACCAGACTCATCTAGCCCTCCTTTCTTCAGGGTTAGTCTGGAACCCCTTTCTACTACAATGTTATTACAGTTTGCTGGTTATTAAGCGGGGTTAGTGGGCTAGGCCCACCCTGAGACTCTATAGTCATTTGTTCAAGGTTGGGTTATTAGAAAGTGGTGTTAGTATACAATCTTGTTGTACGTTTCAATTTCTCAGACTACGCCAGTACTTTTAGGGCTACTTCGTTCAATCCACTTTGCCCTTTTGTCTGGTGGTGATGTAGCCCTAATTTCAGTTTCTGCAGCTTATCCCCTTTGAGTCCACATAGATGGACCTAAGCGAGAATAATCCATCTGAGTCATATAATAAAATGTTTATCTAAGGCCTTTATAGTAACACTAAACCTCAAAGGCAGGAGGTCAGCTGACCGACTCTTTTTTGGGAGTGAGAGGCCCCACTTTCGGAGCGTGCCACTGTCCAGCAGTTTGGAGGCGGCCTGGGGCCGGGGGTAAGCGTAGTTATAGTGATTAGGGTATGGGGATGGGTTTGGATAACAGGGAGGTTATCCCTTTTTCAGTTTTTGGGTAAGTTGGGGTTATTGGGGGGGGGTCTGGCAACCCAACAGTCTAAGTTTTATTTTGTATTGTCTTCTATATGGTTTCTGATCTGAATATAATTTCTTGGAATATAAAAGGGGGAAGAGATAACAAAAGAAGTACATAGTCCTCAACCATCTGGCATGCTTTAATCCCTCAATAGTATTTTTACAAAACGCATATGATCCTGAACAACTTCATTTCCTTAAAAAAAGATGGGTGGGCCAAGATTTTTGAGGCGGGTTCTCTGAGTAAAGAGGTGTAGCCGTTTTGGTGGCCAATAATGTTTCTTTTTTCATCAGAGGTGATTTCGGATCCAGAGGGTAGGTTTATCCTAGAGTGGGTAAACTGCGGGTGCAAGTGTAGTGTTAGGCTCTGTTTATGGACCTAATCAGGAATCTCCATCCTTTTTTATGCAGCGGGCGGTTCTTATTGCTCCCTTAGCTGATAACCCAATAATTTTAGGTGGGGATTGGAACCTGGTCCAATCTAATTGCTTGGACCGCTCATGGTCTAAAGGCTCCCCCCCATCCTCAGCCCAGAGAGCAATGTTAGAACTTATGTCCTCAATAGGATTATTTGATCCATGGTGCTTAATTAATCCTAAGGCTAGACAATGTACTTTTATTCTCCGGTTCATAAAGCTACTCCCGAATAGATTTTTTAGTAAACCACCAAATCCTCCCTCTGGTTCAGGAGGTCACTATTTCTGGTCGAGTAATTTCCGATCACTCCTCCGTTGGCCTCCGGTGCCGTCCACTTTCCCTGCCACCCAGATCGTATTCATGGTCTCTAAACAATCATTTATTCAAAGATTCTTCCTTATTGGAGCGATTCAGATCTTTTATGTCCCACGCTATTAATGTGAACTGGGGATCACTACATGCAGTTGACCAGGTATGGGCGGCATTGAAGGCCACATGGAGAGGTGAGTTCATTAGGTTGGCAACAATCCGTAAGAAGAACATTACACGTTCATCATTGGATTGTCTGGATAGAATTAGGGCCCTGGACTCCATAGGTGAAAAATTAAGATCTCCCTCCCAGGAGTAAGAACTTGCTTCCCTAAGAGCCTGGTACGAAGCGACTATGCAAGAGAAAGTAGAAAGATCCGCTTCCAGTTTGAGGGCATCTTATATAGGGCAAGGCAGCAAAGCTGGGAAGATGCTGGCTTGGCAGCTAAAATAGCGAGCAGCGGCAAGGTGGGTTGCCACGTTAAAACACCCCCAGACAGGTGATGTAATTTCTGGCCCAGAGGATATCTTGAACATTTTTGTTGATTTTTATAGGAACCTATATGCAAGCGAGCCATTGCCACCAGAGACGATTTCTAGAATGAGAGAGTTTCTCACAGAGATTCCCTTTCCCAAACTCCCTCAAGACCTTAGACAGGTCTTAGAGGCCCACCTTAAGCTTGAAGAAATTTCACACTCCATCGATGCTTTGAAACTTGACAAAGCACCAGGCCCGGATGGGTTTACTGCCTTGTTTTATAAGACTTTCAAAGAGACTTTGGTCCCGCTCTTACACCAACTGTTCACCTTCTGGTGTGAGGAAGGGATCAAGGACCACTCTCTTTTCAAGGCAAGGATTATTCTCCTGCCAAAACCAGATAAACCCCCAGATCTGGTGACGAATTATAGGCCAATATCCTTATTAAATATTGATATTAAAATATTTGCCAAGATTCTGGCCAGAAGGTTGAAATCAGCCTGGACAGGGCTATTAAGCCCTGAGCAAGTTGGATTTGTGGAGGGTCGGTCATCGGCAGAACACTTTAGAAAGTTGTTTTACTTAATACAGGAATCTGTGAGCCCGGACAGGGAAGCCTCACTGGTCGTTCTAGACGCAGAAAAGGCATTCGACAGGGTGGAGTGGGAGTTTATGTTTGAGGTACTCTCTAAATTTGGCATTCCAGATAATTTTTTGAGTTACACCCGGATTCTGTACACATGACCCTCTGCGAGGATCTCCTGCAACAACTTGATATCACTCCCTTTCCGATTAATGCGGGGAACTCGACAAGGGTGCCCCCTTTCACCATATTTATTCAACTTATACTTGGAGCCACTTATCAGAGCCATCAAGATGGACGCTGGCGTCCATGGGTTGCGCATTGAGAATGCTGAATTTAAACTGTCTGCTTTTGCAGATGATTTACTAATCCATATTTGGCATACTCAGACCTCCCTTCCACAGCTGTTTTCTACTATTTCACGTTTTAGTGAGTTTTCTGGTTACAAACTGAACAAAAATAAAACTCTAGTTTACCCACTTTCCCCTCATTTACAAAGAACCTGGTGTTCTTCCCTGGGCCTGTGCTGGCAGACAAATTTTCTTCCGTATCTGGGTATAAAAGTTTCCAAAGATTTAACAAAGTTTTTGATTTGAACTTTAAACCCCTTCTTAAATCGATTAAGGATGACCTTGGAAGGTGGACCAAACTTCCCCTATCCTTTTGGGGAAGGGCCAATACAATAAAAATGATGATTTTGCCAAAAATTTCTTACTTCATTTTTAACCTTAATGTGTACCTTCAAAATCCTTTTCAACCTTTGTCACAAATACTGTACTGACTTTTATCTGGAATGGTAACCTCTCCGTGGGGCTTATCCGAAAAACTCACTGTCAGAGGGAAGAAGGAGGCCTACAGTTGCCAGATTTCTGTATCTATTATTTAGCAAGCCATGTGGCAAGGTCAGCTCAATGGGCATCCGAAACTCTGTTATCTACAGCAAGTGGCGTCCTAGATGGTTTGATGGCTCATAGTGTTAACTTGGATTTAGAGTCTCTGCTCTTTTCTCCCTGGCCTAAAATCCCATCTAAACTTAAAGGCACTCCACTCAGCTGGGATATTAAAGCTCTTCATCAGCTTTACTCGTTCCTAAATATCCCCTTTAAAAAGACTTGATGCAACCCCTTGTTAACAACCGAACCTATTGATCGGTAACCAACCATTAAGAAGGGGTGTGGGTAACCCCTCCAGTAAACCTAGAATTGCCGATTTTGTCTCGGGTGGCTACCCTGTCCCATTTTCAGAACTGGTGGGTAAGTTTAAAATAGATTCAAAGGACAGGTTTCGGCTATACCAAATTCGAAACTGTGTCTGCTCCTTCCTGAAAGGGGGACAGGGGTATGAGAAGGCAGGAAGCTTGATAAAGGAAATAAAAAATCTTGCGTTATCTAACAAAGCGATATCAAAAATTTACAAGTTTATTCTTAATTTAAGGGATTCTAAGGCCTCCCCTGCCCCGCACTATTGGAAAGTGAATTTATCCCTGAACTGGTCAGAAGAGACCTGGACAAAGGTCTGGCAGGATCTATATAATTGTATTAAACAAGATAGACTACGGGGACTTCAATTTAATATTTTACACAACCTGTATCTTTCCCCAGCTAAACTCTCACGCATATATAAACATAGGTCACCCAAATGCCAAGATTGTGGCAACCCCTTGGCTACTACCCTACATAAACTCTGGGAGTGCCCCAAGGTAGTCAAGTTTTGGGACCTAATCCGCTTATGGATGACTTCTCTCTGTGATGTAGTGCCGCATTTTAACCTCGAGACTTGCATCCTTGGCAGGTTTGCTCATATCCCATCCACAGCTCACAAATACCAGATAGCCTTAATCACCTTAGTGGCTAAGCTGTTACTTCTTGATACTGGGCGTGAGAGAATACCCTCATGTAAAGAATGGTGGGACACTTTCCTGGAAGCCTTAAGCATGAGAAAGGGTTGTGGCCTCTTTCTTCAATTCGAAAAGAAATTTGACAAATGCTGGGGCACTTATATCAATGCTTAAAGACAACTTGGCTATCAGCACAATTACCATCTAGTATAGCCCCACACTCTCTAAGTAGGTGATCAGTTTCTTATTTCACCTCACTTTCTGTAGAGGAATTGAAGTTGCCTATGGGAATGGTTATCTCTTCAACCCCCTTATTCTTTTCCTCGTTTTCCTGTCTCCTTCATTTATTTTTTTTACCATATGCCTTTAATCCCGCCTATTAGCCCCTTTCTAAACCACTATTCCTTTTCTGTTTTGTATTCCGGGCGGGTCTAAAGGGATCATCATACCAGGATACATTTTTCCCCTACTATTCCATAGTGATCCCCATGGAACTTCGATTTTCTCTTATCATGTCCTCGCTTGCTGGGCTGCCAGACCTAGTGGGTGGGTGGGATTCGGGATGGGTTGGGGGGTTTTCTCCTTTTCTTTTTTTATATAACCTCTTGTACCTTATTCCATTTATTGTACCAAAATGTAGGGGATGCATTGGGATGGGGCACAAATGTAATTTCTGTTGTTATTTCAATAAAGTATAGTTATTTGCAAAAAAAAAAAAAACTGAATTATAACCAAAAGTAAAATAATTAATGTTTAGAAGAGGAACAGTCAGAATTTAGAAGGAAGATGGTAAATTGCTAGTCCACGCCCTCTTTGACTCAGCATTTTGTAGTATCATAGGTATTTACAATCTGTGCGGACTTACGTCCATTATGCTTGCCATTCTTTTGTAATCCAGTCTATATTTGTTGTGATAGAAACTATCTAACCTCTGTTTGAATAAATCCATTGTTTCACTAGTAACTACCTCCATCAGAAGGCTGTTCCATAGTTTCATCACTCTCTGGCTAAACTAATATCTTCTTTTTAAAAGGTTCCATTTATCTAGGGTTAGCTGGAGTGTATGTCCCCTAGGCTAGTACTCATTGTTCTTTTGTTTTAGGCCCAGGTCCTCCCATAATGCCTTATCCTAAAGGGCCCTATATACCATGCACATACCCCCCCCCCAGTTATTCTATAGTGCAGTGTATATAGATTCAAACTATCCAGTCTTTCTGAATATGTTGCCTTCCCAAGATCTGTCATTACTCTTGTGTCCCTTTGTTGTATATTTTCAAGTTTCTTGATGTCCCATTTTTTGTATGGCGACCATACTTGTGCACAGTATTCCAGATGGGGCTGTACCAGCGCTTGATATAAGGGAAGCAATACTTTGCTGTTCCTGCTCTTTATGTGCTGCAGTATACAAGTTAGGGTTTTGATTTGCTGTTTTGGCAGTGAAGTTACAGTGCTAGCTGAATTGCAGATCATTTGTGACCCTAACCTCCAGGTCCCTTTCCTCATTTGATTGTGGTAAGTTATTGTTCCCAATATTATACATTTTCTTCAGATTTTGTTTCCCCATATGCATAATTATACACTTCCCCATGTTTAATTCTAGCTCATATTTGATTGTCCATTGGTGTGTAGTATTTAGGGTCTCCTGAAGGTTGTCACTATCTTCTTTGTTTTTTACTATAGCCCCAATTCGGCAGTCATCTGCAAACTTCATCAACCATACCTTCGGATGGTCACATTTAAGAGAGGATACATATGTGTTGAATAGACAGTGACCCAGCACAGAGCCCTGAAGGACCCCACTTGTTACCCTCTCCCAGTCTGTTAATACTCCATTTATCATAACCCTCTGTTTCCTTTCTCCCAACGATGCCTCAACCCAATTTGTTACGTTATTATCTATTTTAATATTACTTAAAATATTCATTCATTCTTTTGGGGGAGTTTGTCAAAGGCCTTGGAGAAGTTCAGAAAGGCCACATCAGCTGCATTGCAGTCATCCAATGCCCTGCTAACCTTTTCATAAAATGTCAACATGTTTCTCTGACGTGACTTAGATTTAATAAACCCATGTTTAGTTGGAACTGTTAAATTGTGTTTTTCCAAATGAGATAAAATGTGTTCTTTCAGGATAGCTTCCAGAATTTTACCCATAACTGATGTCAAACTCACGGGTCTAAAATTTTTGGGTTTATTTTAGGGCCCTTTTTTAATATGGGCACTACTGTGGCCTCCTTCCACCCCTGAACCACCTCTCCAAGGTCTAGAGATATTTGGAATATGTAAGTCAATGGTGGTGCCAAGCTCTCTGTGAGTTCCCCGAGTACTCTTGGATGTATATCAACCGGTCCTGGTGATTTGTTTATATTGATGTTCTGAAGTCTTTTGTTACATCATTTGGGTCTATTTTTATTTTCCTGGGACTTGATTTAGTTTTATCCTCTCTATCACATATGATACTTGTATTAAATACTGAACAGAAATAACTGTTCTGTATATCTTCCATTTCCTTGGCATTAGCTGTATTCCCCTGGTTGTTAATGTATGGATCTATATTGTGGTGTACTTTTTGTTTATTATTAACGTACGTGTAGAAGGCCTTATAATTATCCTTGGTCCTAAAGGCCAGTTGTAAATCATAGTCAGCTTTTGCCGTTTTGATTATTTTTTTTTTTTTAGCTTTTTGACTTTTTCTCTATATACTATTATCCCATCAGGATCATCCCTTTTGTGTAGCATTTTAAACGATTTGTTCTTTTTTTTAACCATTTTTTTTATTTTGGAGTTAAACTGTATTGGGGTGCATGTTTTGTGCCGGTCTTTGGGTTTACTAGGTATGGCTGTATTAGCAGCAATACTAATCATTCCAGTTAATGTGTCCCACATCTCATCTAATGTTTTGCTAGTGAATTCAGCTTCCCAGTTCCATTCAGTCATGTTCCTATTAAGTGCTAAGAAGTCAGCCTTCCCAAAATTTAGTTTACATGTTGAACCCATTCTTTTGTCAGTAATATGTTCATTTATTTTGAAGAATACAGTGCAATGGTTGTTGTTCCCCAGAGGACTACCAACCACGACATTGTCTACTTTATCTGTCATATTGGTCAGTATGAGGTCCAGCATATTTCCTCCCCTGGTTGCTATATTCACTTTTTGTTCTACTCCCATCTGGTCCAGTGTATCTAGGTAACATTTATCTGTACTGGTAGTGCCCTTTAATCCCTTCCAGTTAATTCCAGGCAGATTAAAATCACCTGCTAGAATAATTTTTTCCTCTGGGTTAATATTGGATAAAAATGTTAACATCAGGGCATCATCTGTTGTTGAAATTTCACAAAAGGAACTTTGTCTCTCTACGATAGAATATAACATACTATATCTTCTGTTTGTCATGAATTAGTTTAAATAAGAATGGGTGGCACCAAGGAGTAATAGCATCATGGAGGGAAATAAGTACATGAAAGGAATAAACAAGACGGGTACAGGGGGGTTGTTCAAAGTAAGGGAGGGAAGGGCCACCAGGGGCCATGATATGAGACTGGAGCGAGGAAGGTTCAGGAGGGAGATGAGGAGACACTTTTACGAGAGGTGGTGGCTGGGTGGAATCGTTACCTGCTGAAGTGGTATGCAGTAGAACAGTGGAATGCTTCAAACGAGGATGGGACAGGACAAGGGGGAGGGTTAATGAAGGGGAAGGGTGGAAGGGAGGGGCAGCTACAGACTAAGGGGTGCTAGCTGCACATTCAAGCAGACTTGATAGACCTCTAGGCCTTTATCTGCTGGCAAATTTTGTATGTTCGTATGTTTGTAAGTAAATGATAAAGCCAAAATGAAAATATTTAATTATGGTAGCCCTGATGCCCCTCAGCTAATGGAAATGTTGGAAGCTAGCTAAGGAAGAGTGGGCTTGCTTGGCTGGTGCCCAGAAGGATCTTCTTTTGCTAGTGTACTATAGGTGGGATGAGTAGTGTGAGGGTTGGGTATTAAGCAAGGAGGAACTTAAGGTTTCTGTAAACTGGTCTTTGACTGTGGTGGGATGAGAGGGCATTTTAAGTTACTATCATGGAGAGGGGAGTACACAAATATATGTATTTTTTTAGCATACTGGTTCATTTTGGTTTGAACTGATATATCTCTGGGAGGGAGGGACTGAGGACTGAATTTGTCCTGAACCAGTTCACCCATCCTACTTTTTGTGGAGTTGACTAAGGGCAGTTGTGTAATCTAGGTTAGCAACCCAATTAAAAAGTCAAATAAAGAATCGCACAGTAATAACTTTAAAAATATTCAGTTTATGATGTCACACCACAGAAATAATAACACAAATGTGCTAGAACAGAGGTGTAACTCATTTGACTCCTAGCAACAGTGTGGAAAATTGTTGCAAGGCTTGTGGAAGACAAGATAGAGCCTGTTTTGAAGACAGCAGCAACTATTTTAAGCTATTATAATTTCAAAATTATAATTATTTATAGTACTGTTATATATTAATATTATATTTAATTAAATGTTAGTATTTATATTATTATTATAAATTACATTTTAAACTAATAGAAACTATTTTGAATATGATCTGGTGGAGCCCTACATGCTGTACAAGGGAGTCTGGGTATTCAGGGGCTACCTCAGTCTCCAGAGGTGTAAGAATTTTAAGCATCTTAAATGTGGTGAGATGCAGTCTGAGAATTTTTGTAGCTTCTTTAACAGAATGACACTTTTGATTATACTTTTTGGGGAGGAGGGTGCAGTAAACAATTATTTCTTAAAGCACTAAGCACCATATTTTTTGTCAGTGTTTGTCTGCCTCACACCACCCCACCCACTATATCCTGCCTTGAAAATATTTACTGTTTATTACTTTAGAATGCACCTGTGTTTTTCATAGGTGATGTAAGGCAGCTGAGCTTGTTCTTTCACTCACATTAGCCTGGGCCCAGGCCTTGACCTCAACCCAAGGTTCTCATACAGATGCCACAGGTGCACTGAATTAGCTGCTAGTACAAGCATACATAAGTACATTTTTCTCACACAATCATTCCACTTAAGGGTGTGCATTAGTTTATATGAAAAGAATAACATGTTATGATGCTTGCTTGGAAAGAAAAATATAGATACAGTGCATAGATACAGTAGTTATTGACAGACACAGATTTTAATCCATCTGGTCTGCCCCATTTCCTATCAAGAGTTACTGGCTCCCTCCTGCATTTCAGTACTCAAGCAATCCCAGGAGTTCTTAATTATCCCTTTGTGTGTGCCCCATTTAGTTTTGAAGTCTTGGATAGATCTAGCATTAACCATCTTCTTTGGCACCCTGTTCCACTGGATCATCACCCTTTTAGGCTTAGCCCCACCCCCACTGAACGAATACATTAGAAACCACAAATAGACACTGGTTACAGCATCAGTCATCACCTCATGGTTATGTCTTTAGCCCCACCCCTTCAGGTACACATGTATTTTCATCAAGCGACCGCATCTCAAAATGTGGTCATAAAACATCTGTTATCCTTAGAATGTTCAGTTTTTACACTGTGCATGCTTGTGTTTTTTCCTTCATTTCTCACAAACAGGTATGTTAGGGAAACACACATACCTTGGGGCAAACTCTTTCAGACCTGCAAGTTTCAGGAATGAATTTCTCCTAGTTTTATAGTTATAGGTGAGCAAAAAAAAGGTCTTAATTTTTGCCATTTTCACATTTTGTGCATCTTCATAGCTTTTTCCTCCACAGCAAACTGATTGCCACACAATTTTCAGACTCCAGACATCCTGGCACCAACTCCTTGTCTACCAAATATTGAGTAAATCGGTTGAACAGGGGTGGAAGTGTTCAGGTGCAAAAATCAGGTTTTAACATTAAAGTGCTTACTCAATCATAACATACAGGTGCAACTGCATCTATATAACATAAATATATATGTGTGTGTATATGTGTATATATATATATATATATATATATATATATATATATATATATAGCATTGGGGGCATGTGTGATTTTATATATATATATATATATATATATATATATATATATATATATATATATATCTATTTACACCAGTGGTGAATAACTGGTAAATAAATCATGTTATTTTGGGATAAATATTTATTTTCATTAAAACACCATTTATATCACTTAGAACACAATTTATTTAACTTAGAACATGTAATTTCCACTTAGAATTTGGAAATAGAACTTTTTTTATTTAAAAGTTGATAACTGGGAGAGGCACACTGAGCTGAGACTAGTTTCCAAGTGCGATCGGGGGGGGGGCAGGAGATACAATATCATCAAGTACATGTGGTGTTGCCATCATACAATAAGACAAGGAGAAAAATACAGTTATCATGCAGGTCATAAAACAGGCTACAAGATACATCATCCTTGAAAGTACATGTTGAAGATAGCAGAAGGGGCAAAGAGAGGAGGCAAATCATTTTTTTAGATACATTAGGGAACTTAGGAAGACAAAAGGGGGCATAGTAAAGCCTGCTACTGAGGAAGGAAAATGCACCAAACATGACCCAGAGAAAGACAAAATCCTCAACTAATACTTCAGCTCTGGGTTTACCAGAGAGGACCCAGGGGATGGCCCAGCCTTGAAAAATACAGCAC
The DNA here is from genome assembly GCA_016271365.2 of Neoceratodus forsteri. NCBI lineage: Eukaryota > Metazoa > Chordata > Ceratodontiformes > Ceratodontidae > Neoceratodus > Neoceratodus forsteri. The sequence goes on along the minus strand of CM057455.1, from coordinate 336,009,577 downwards.
CCCAGGACCAGGGGTAGACATGAGTTCCTTTACAGAAATCAAAGTACAGGAGGTGCTAAATAAACTAAAAGCAGACAAAGGTATGGGACCAGCTGAGATGCATGCCAGAATCTTTAAGGAACTGGGGGCAGAATTAGCATCCCTTCTGGCACTTCTATTCATGACATCCTTGAAGAGCGGTGTGGTACCCAAAAAGGCTGGAAAAAGGCAATAGTGGTTCCACTTCACAAATCAGGCAGCTACAAAGAGGTTAGTAATTACAGACCAGTGAGCCTCACATCTATAGTAGGGAAACTAATGGAGACACTACTCAAACAGAGGATCATATCATTCCTCGAAACTAGTGGCCAACAAGACCCTAAATAGCATGGTTTCACAGCAGGTAGGTCATGCCAGACAAATCTGCTCGAGTTTTTTGACTACGCTACAAAAATTGTGAACGACAGTGTGGCAGTAGATGTGCTCTACCTAGACTTTAGTTAGACCTTCAACTCAGTTCCACACAGAAGGCTGGTAAAGAAGCTTGACCACACAGGGGTTGATCCAGAAGTAGTCAGATGGGTACAAAACTGGTTACAGGGCAGAACCCAGAGGGTACAGGTTAATGGAGCGCAATCGATGGAAGGCAGGGTGGCCAGCGGGGTGCCCCAGGGCTCAGTGCTAGGGTCTGTGCTCTTCAATGTTTTTATAGCAGACTTCATTGACAAACTGGAAGGGAAGGTGTGTCTATTTGCAGATGACATCAAGAAATGTAGCAGGGTGGACACTCCAGAAGAAGTGATTAAGATGGAAGCTGACTTCAAGAAACTAGACGAATGGTCTGGAGTGTAGCAGCTGAGATTTAATGCCAAAAAGTGTGAGGTCATGCACATAGGAAAGAAAAATCCAAGAAAGGAGTATTACCTAGGAGGTGAAAGACTGGCAGCCTCAAACCAGGAACACAATCTGGGAATCATAATCTCAAATGACTTGAAGGTTAGTAAGCAGTGTGAGAAGGCAACAATGAAGGCCAACAGAATGTTGGGCTGCACTGGGAGGGGAGTCACGAGCAAGAAGAGAGAGGTGGTACTACCACTGTATAGATCACTGGTCAGGCCTCACCTGGAATACAGAGTCCAGTTCTGGAGGCCTCACCTCAGGAAGGACATTGACTGGGTAGAAACAGTACAGGGAAAGGTGACAAAAATTATTCAGGGTCTGCAGTACATGTCCTATGAGGAAAGACTTAGAGAACTGAATATGTACTCCCTGGAGCAGAGAAGAGAGAGCGGGGACATGATTGAAACATCCAAGTACATAAATGGCATTAACAAGCTACAGGCACGGGAACTTTTTCACTTCAAGAAGAGCTCCAGGACCAGGGGACATGACCTCATGCTGCAAGGAGGAAGGTTCTCTACCAACACCAGGAAGTTTTTCTTCACAGAAAGAGTGGTGGATGCTTGGAACAGCCTGCCCCAAGAGGTTGTGGGGGTCAACACTGTAGGGGGATTCAAGAATGCATGGGATAGACGCAAGGGAGCCCTGACTATGAAGGGCAACTAGAGCATCAAAATAGATCTAAAACAAATGGGCAGACTAGATGGACCTAGCGATCTCCTTCTCCCATTAACTTCTATGTTTCTACATTTATACAATGAGACAAAGGGAGAAATGCACTAGTACAAGTCATGGACTGGTTACAAGTCAAGGCCTGGGTATGAGGCAAGTACTGTATGTCAAACAAGGTGCAGATATACATATACGTAGAACAAGGTGCAGGTATACATACAATATAATGGCAGTGCCAGTGTGCAGGATGTAAGAGTGTAGAGAGATGGGTGTTAAGCCTGGCAGAGGCAAGTGCATGGCAGTAATAAGACTGTTACATTGAGTTAGCCATGCAAACAGGCAGTAAACTGCCAGCTTGGGTAGCTGAAAAAAATGCAGTGCTGGCAGGCATATGCTACCACATAATAGGGTCTTATTTAAGATGCTGGGCATCTTACCCGGTCAACAAAAACTAAATAAATAAAAAAAAAAAAATCTAGTCTTTGGGAGTTTGTGAGTTGAAGGGTTTAGGTTTCATGAGGGCATGAGCAGGGGGGAGGCAGAGATGGATGAAACATCCTTTTGAAGAGGTTTAATGATGGTAGCATGCAGAGACAGGAGGGAAGAGAGTTCCACAGATTTGGGAAGTGAAAAGAACATCCAATCTGGAGAGGGTGGATGCAGAAGCAGATCAGTAAACAACATCTCCATAGTTGAAGAGTGGAAGGATTGTGCTGGTGAGGAGGAGCTTGCAAATGGGGAGGGATAGGGCAGCTTAACTTCTGTAAAGATCCCCTGGTTTGGGGCAGAGCTTGGAAAGAATATAGTTGATGTGTGTAGTGAAGTCTAAGTGGCTGTCAAGCCAGACACCAAGGTACTTGTATGCTGGGACTTTATCTAAAGTAGTGCCTTTGAGAGTGGAGAAGGAGGGGGTGGAGTTTGGTGAGTTTTTGGGGAATGCCGAAGTTTATGAATACAGTTTTTGAAGTGTTAACTCTTAGCTGGTTGTCTTGGAACCAATTCAGGATGTGACTAGAGGTGGGTGAAGTGGGCGGAATTCACTTCAAGGAGAAATCTGTGAAATTCCGCCCATTTCATGTAATAATCCATAGATTGGGACTGGGTTAGCAAACTATGTAACTTATGGATGTAATCAATAGACTGAGAGGGGGTTAGGATTTTTTATCTACATGTGGGACAGCAGGTGGAGGGGAGGGACCACTAGCCACCAGGGATCTACTTATTATACTAGTCTAAAAGACTGTCTAAGGTGAAATTTCACCCATGGAGGGAAGGTGAAATTTCACTGTGGAAGATGACATTTTTCCCACGGAAGGTAAAATTTTGCCTAGGCAAAATTCCAATTTCTCCGGCAAAAGTTCACGAAGTGCTCTGCGATGCAAATTTCCCACTTCACCAGCACTCCCCGGGTGAAATTTAAATTTGCTGCATCACTAGATGTGACTGAAGTGAGGGAGGAGACCTTGGAGGCAGACAGGCCAGAGGTGTAGAGGATGGTATTGTCTGCATAAAGGTGAATCTTGGAGTGATAGCACACAAGGGGGAGATCATTGAGGAAAATAGAAAAGAGGATGGGACACAAAATAGAGCCTTGTGGTATGCCTGTTAGAATGGGGGGGGAGGGGAGTATCACCAGCCTGGGCATGTTGTGATTGGCCAGAAAGATACGAACCGAACCATTTGACTGATGGGGGGAGAGATCGGCTAGTTCAAGCTTGGTAAGAAGGAGAGGGTGGGAGACAGAATCAAAGGCCTTAGCTAGGTCTATGAATATGGCTGAGGTGAGGTGGCCTAGATCCATTCCAGTGAGGATGGCATCTGTCACACAGAGTAAAGAGGAAACCGAGGAGTAATTCTTCCTAAAACACAGTTGATAAGGGGACAGGAAATCTGAAGAGGTAAGAAATGGGAGAGTGTGGTTAAGACAAAGGATTCTTGGAACTTAGTCAAGACAGGGAGGAGAGAGAGGTGGTGGTAGTTTTCTGGTAGAGCCCTGTCACCACCCTTATGAAGGGGGATTACTTTTGCAGCTTTTCGAGCCAAGAATGAAGGCTAGATTAAGAAGATGTGGCAGAGGGTGAGCAATGACTGGGGCAGAGATCTGAAGGAAGAGGTGGGTCGAGCCCATCAGGACTGGATTTACGTGGGTTTAGGATTTGGAGGGCTCAAAGTGCCTGTGGGGTTGGAGGAGTAGGAGGTGCTGTGGGGGAATATGGGGGGGATCAGGAGTGTGCTGGTGAGGGAAGGGTGGACAGGGGTAGATGGTAGGGTGCAGGTTGTGAAGAAGTTGTTTAGGGTAGAGGCAATAGTGTGAGGTCAGAGACTAGGATGTTATTTGATAAGGAGGGAGGGAGGGAGGAGGGAGCTAGGTGGGGGGTTGAGAAGGGAGGCGAGAGTATGCCAAAATTTGTGAGGGGAGTTGAGGTTTTCATATAAAGTATTCTTAAAAAAGCGGGATGTAGCTGTTGTGATAGGTTTGGTGCAAGCATTTCTTAGGGCTCTATAGGATGTGAGGGCCGTGGGGGGGATAAGGATGTTTTGTAGAGGGCCCAGGTGCAATTGCATTTGTTGCAGAGTTTGATGATGCCAGGTGTAATCCATTAGTGGTGAAACTGTCTCATCCTGCATCTATGCAAGGGGACATGTTTGTTCCAAACATTATTTAATATCTTGCAGAATAAGGAGAGTGCCATGTTGATGTCTGTAGCAGTGTAAAAGTGGGATCAGTCTGAGGATGCGAGGTCGTGTGGTAGATGAGAGGTGTTTAGGGAGCTTGTGGAACACGTCCAGTGGTAGGTGGGGGGAGCGGGGGAACTGGAGTTTGTGAGTACAGAAAGTCATAAGGTGGTCACTGAATAAGTCAGGGAGAGTGCCTGCGGTGGAGATCCAATGTGGGTTTGAGGACAAGATCCAATCCAGGAGGGTGTGGTTCTAGGAGTGGGGGTTAGGTCACAGAGAACAATGGGCCAGACAGAGAACTTGCTATGGAAAGGAAAGCAGTTTCAAGCTAAAACAAAGTAAAACACCAGTAAAAACATTACAAATGGTGTGGTATATATCAAATACATAATGGGTTGCAGTAGAATAACACATTTATCTTCACACATGAGTTGTAAGACTTTTATAACTAACTTGTGGCTTGGCCAGTCATGAATTATGGGTCTTACCACTCACTAGTGGAGATAAATGTGTTATTCCACTATAATCTGTTATGTATTCCATATATATATATATATATATATATATATTACACACACACACACACACACACACACATAGCGAAGCTCAAGAGTTCAGATGTTATCAGAGCCTGAGGTGGTGGTACAGGCTGGTTGGGCATGTGGTTGCCCAGCCAGTATTTTTTATAGTGTATAGTGTTTTGTTTTGTTTTTTTTTTTTTAAACAAGTGAAAGTGTTTTCACAGTGCTCCTCAACAGACAACGCGCTGGCAGTTTCAGTTCAGAACTTGAACTGATTACCGCGTTCGACAGTGCTATGAAAAACACCAGCTACCTTGAAGATTTCTAATCAGCAGGAATCTTGTTGTACCACAGAAGGGTACAACCACATTCCATGACCTTTGAACTGTGGCACAACAAAGTTACAGCTGCCATGGAAATCCTTGCAGACCAAACCCTCGCTGTACAGTGTGTGTGTGTGTGTGTGTGTGTGTGTGTCTGTGTATATGTATATATACATGTATATATTGCAGCTTATCAGCTATCTCCACAGTTATTTTACACTCACTCTCCCTTTCCAACATAAAAATGCTGCACATAGCTTATAAAACTATCCTAGGAGCAGCCTTACTTGCCACCATAACATCCCTCCCACCCTCGTATCTGCCCAATAGACAACCAAGTCTGCCATATATCACTATCCAAATCACACACCCAAGTACCTGCTCCTTCCCCAACTTAGGACAGCACCTCTTCGCTACACACCATGGCTGGCTTTCAGGTCCTTCCATTCTCCCCCTATCCTTTCACATTGGGCTGTCAGTGATAAAATTCCCTGCGGTGGGAATTTCCACACCTTCCCCCAAGATTCCTCCTGCCCAATGCAGACCAAAATGTTTTTTACATTACACAAAACTGGTGCTAACTTTACTACTCCTCCTCGCAGGATACATTGAGTCAAACCCGGGACCTGCAACCCACACCAGTCACAACACTTGTCCTACTATCCAACTACCCAGAGGCCTAAAAGTAGCCCACCTAAATATATGCAGTCTACTACATAAACTGCCCTTGCTCCAACCAAGCATCCTGTCACTACATCCTGACATCCTGATAATAACTGAGACCTGGCTGAAACCACACAACCTGGACTCGGAAGTAGCTATCCCTGGTTACTCCATCACTCGTCATGACCGCCCAGGCACCAAGAGAGGTGGCGGCATTGCCATTTACATATCATCCCGGATAAAGTTCTCTATAGTCCCACTACCCGATCTCCCACCATCCATTAACACCCTACTGTTAAAAATTTCCTTACCTCACACAATCCCCATATTTATAGCAGGCTCCTATTGCTCCCCGGACTCTCAGATGACCTTGGGCATAGCGCACCTGGACACCCTAAAAACCATTGCTTCAGGGGGCGAATGTCATATTCTTGGTGACTTTAGCCTAAACTGGCTCTCCAGTGCTAGCACAAAGTTCCACAACCTTGTAGCTGCACTAAATCTGGCTCAACAGATCTCTGTGCCCACGTGCCTAAATCACAAAACTCAAAACCACTCCCTACTGGACTGGGCCCTCACCTCGCACCCACACAGGATTATTGCCTTTGGTCTCCTACCAGACTATCTGAGTGATCACCACACAATTTATGTAGTAAGAAAAATATTTAAAGCCAAGGCACCTCCACCAAGAACTCTCCTCATCAGGTCTTACAAATCTCTTGACCTTGGAGGGCTCCTAAATCACCTAGCAAACTCAGACTGGTCCTTCATCCCCAAGGCCAACTCTATTGACTCTGCCCTAAACTTCTTTAAGTCCAGATTTCTTACTGTCTGGGACCATTATGCCCCACTCAAAAAGGCCAGAGTAAGGGATGCTCATCTGCCCTGGATCACAGCTGACCTTATGGACCACCTCTAGCTAGGGACCAGGCATGGAAAGTCTTCAAATCATCAGGTACCCTCATTGACCACCAACACTACTGCACACTTTGCAATACCTGCACCAGGCTTATCTGGCAGGCCAAAACCTTCTATTTCTCATCATCCTTACAAAAAAATCTAAATCACCCAGCTAAGTTTTGGAAGTCGATCAAATCACTCTTCTCCCCCAACCCAGTCCCCCACCCCTGTCCTAGTTGTAGGCGGCTCCACAATATCAGAATCACACACAGTGGCCACTGCTTTCAACTCCTTTTTCACCAGTAGTGCAACCTCTCTCCACTCAAATCCACAGCCAGTACCACACCCTCCTACATCTGCATCCTCACAAACCCAAACCCCCTACCTGGCTTTCTCATTCTCCCTGGTTACTCCTACCGAAGTACTCAATGCCCTGCGTGCCCTCAACCCCTCTAAGGGTAAATACCCCTCAGGGTTGGATGCCAAAATGCTCTACCTGTCAGCCCCTGCCATTGCCAACCCCCTAGCTTCCCTATACAACCTATCCTTCACTACCTCTGCTATCCCCTCTGAGTGGAAGCGTGCCACACTCATCCCCCTCCCTAAAGGTGGCGACCCATCCTCCCCTGGCAACTACCGCCCAATCTCCCTCCTCCCCATTATTGCTAAAATTGTTGCTAAAATCTCCCTCCTCCCCATTGTTGCTAAAATCCAGGAACATCTCGCAACTCTCCTCCTTACTTGATTCCGCCTCCTTCTTTACTCCTTACCAATCAGGCATTAGAAAATCCCACTCCACTGTCACGTCCCTCCTCAGACTCACTGACTCCATCCTTACAGGCATGGATAAAGGCCACATCACATCCACCATCTTTGTTGACTTAGCTAAGGCCTTCAACACTGTCTCGCATGCCCTTCTCTTGGCAAAGCTCTCCAGCGCAGGGCTCTCCATTGCAGCCACCAGCTGGTTCAAATCTTACCTGGCTGACAGGTCCCAATCAGTCAGAATTGGGACCTCCACTTCTGACTCCCAGTCCGCCAACATTGGTATCCCCCACGGTTCTGTCCTTGGCCAAATCTTGTTTTCCATCTTCCTAAATGACCTGCTATCAGCCTGCCCACACACATCCATTCATATGTATGCAGATGACACAGTTCTGTATACTTCAGGCCCCTCCCCACTGGAAGTGGCACCCAGACTCCAGCAAGACTTCAGTGCTATTCAACATGGGTTGCACTCAAATCAGCTTTTCTTAAATGCCAAAATAATGGTCTCTTTAACTTTTGGCACAAGGCAGAGACTCTCCCGACTCCCCGCCAGTCCTACTTTTAAAACCCTAGTAGGGACTCCCATAGAAAATTGCACCTCCTTCGGATACCTTGGGGTCTGGCTGGAGCAGCACCTCGATTTTTAGGCACATGTCACCGCTTTCGATAAAAAATTACACCCTAAACTGGGTGCCTTATTCTATAACCATGGCTGTATTCCTCTGTCAGCCCACAGGGCAATTGTACAGAAAATGATCCTCCCTCTTTTTGATTATGTGGACGTAGTCTACGGTGCCACACATAAGACCACCCTGGCTAGACTGGATCCTCTTTTCCACTCCTTCTGTTACTTCGCCCTGGACTGTACACACTCCACCCACCATTGCAACCTCTACCGGTCCCTTAACCTCCCCTCACTCTACGAAGGCAACAGTCCCACTGCAATAGCCTCACGGCCAGATTCTGGACCCAGTCACTACCCTCCTACCTCATTACTACCCTAACTGCTCAAACTCCCCCTGTATACTCACTTAGGAATTTTGACTCCTGGCTCCTGCATGTCCCTAAGATGTCAACCTCTGCCGGCCAGTTGGCTTTCAGAGCTTGCATGCCCAAACTATGGAACTCTCTGCCTGTGGACATTCAGCATGCCCCCACCTCTCGGCAAATCAACTCACTCCTCAAAGGGCACTTCTCCACCAACTGCTCATGCAGACTAAGCTCACACTAGACCAGGTACTAGCTCTCCAACTGGCGCCATCTGTGGATACTCCAAATATTTATCTCCAACTCTTGTGAATGTTGTCATTTTGCACTGCATACCATGTTTAGCTGCCGTGTACACCCAGATTGTATGGTTGCTTGTGGTGTCGCATTCTGTATTTATTCTGTACATACCATTGTATACAGTTCATTTTTGTACATATTTGTGAAATGTCTGTACTTTTGAATTTGTATGTATCCTCCCATCCCCTACCCCCAGGACGCATCTGGAATCAAGCAGTAGTCTGCTCAGCATGCCTTCCTGGTAAAACTTTTAAATAAATAAATAAATATATACATATATATTTTTACATTACTGTCTACATTTTTTCCTGCACTTCATAATAAGGTCCATACTAAGGTTGCTTAGAGAGCATGAGAGCCAGAGCCTCATGATAGGTCTCATACTAATCAATTATAATATGATAACTGGGTATCAGACGTTTTAAATTCAATTTTATTTTTACTAATAATAACAGGAAGGGAAAGTCTATTCCATGGATTGATAGATCTAAGAGTAAAGAAAAACTTCTTATGTAGATAATTGTGAGATTTTCTTATCAATTGAAGTGGATGACCTCTGGTATCATATCTGTGATTTTTGAACTCGAGTCCCAACTCAGTCATTAGTTCAGGATCCTGAATTATGAACTGAGGATCATAAATAGAGTAATCTGATTGGCTGAGAGCTCTTTGAAGCTGTGATGATATCAGGCTACATCATCATGGCTCCAGAAAAGTTCTGGTGCCACCAACCTCCTTGCTCTCTACTGTCTGAGAACTATTTTTCAAAATGTGCTCCTACACCACCCAAAAACTTATTCATAAAATGTTTAAAACCTGTTTCTATAATTGTTTTTATTTAAAAAAACTTGAAACTCAGTTCATAATAGCAATAAGTCACTCCAGGGTGTGGTATATCATGCGATATTGTCACTTCTTGGGTGGTTGGACGCACTCGGCCTGCAGCCTCGTGCCCAACCACCCAAGGCTTGATGATTTCTCATGATATACCACACTCTGTCATGCCTTATTTGCTTAATTATATAATACTAAAATAGCATGTCCCCTCTTAACTGATGAGTTTCTAAAGAAAATAGATTGTCTGTCGAGTCTGTCTTGATATGATAGACAATACATACCATTTAGATGTTTACTGTATCTCCTCTGTACTTTCTCCAATTGATTGATTTGGGACTTTTTTATATGGACACCAAAGTTGTGATAAATACTTCAAATGTGGCCAAACATAAGCTCTGTACAATGGCATTAATCCCCTAGAATCTCTAGATGTAATGTTACATTTAATGGACCAAATAATCTTATTACCTCTACTAACTGCATTGTTAATATGATGTTCATAGTCTAGATTTTTGGAGATAATGATGCCCAGGTCCTTTTAATCTGTGGTAATATTCAATGTACAGTCACCTAAAACATAAATACTCTCAGGATTCTTAAGGCCTAAGTGCATGACCTTGCACTTATTGCTATTAAACTTCATACCCCATGTGACAACCCAAGCTGAGATAAAATCCAAATCCTGCTGGATAATTTCTATCTCATCAGGGCTTGAGCAAGTATCCCCAATCTTAATGTTGTCAGCATATTTGACAGAAATTGATTGACAGTTGGTGCTAAGATCATAAATAAAAGCCTGGAATAGACAGGGGCCCAAAACGGAACCCTGTAGTACACCACTGGTCACATTCCCAATATCTGAGAGACATCCATTGATAATGACTCGTTGTGTGCGATTAGACAGCAAGTTAAGGATCCAACTTAGAATATATCTATTGATATGTAAACACTGTAGTTTTAACCTATATTGAATAGACATTTTTTGCTCTCACCTACAGTCTAGTTGGAACAGATCTTTTTTCTCTGCAGCTTTCAATGTAGAAGTGGCCTGTGCCAAGGTAATGCTTTTTGAAGGTTTTGTGAAAAAATATTGCACTGTTCCAAAGTTATAAGGATTTGAATGTTTTCTTCTTAGCTTGCTCAGTAGGGTTTTTGGATGACCCTCATAGGGCACAAGAAATTTGGGGTTGTGAGAGCTTTTTGCTTTCTCACCAATTACTTCTCACAACCCCAAAAAATGTTGTTTTTTTTTTGTGATGGGCACCATCTTGTTTTCCCCCTGAACTTAAAAACATGGAAAACACATAAAAATTACTTATTTTTGAAAAACAAGCACCTGAACCTAACTAAATAGGACCCACTTAGCTAGATTCTTGTTTGTTTGTTTTTGAAAAGAAGTAGCCAGAAATATATTTTCTTGGTACCACAGAATCCAGGGTGCCCAGCTTAGCGAGGGGAGCCATTAACCTGTGTTCTCTGTACAAGAACAGGGGGACGTTCTTGACAACTGCAGCCGCAGATGGAAACATGCTGCCAGCTTGCATTCCTGTAGAGAGCCAGCAATCTCTTTCTCTCATTCTTTATCTATCTATCTATCTATCTATCTATCTATCTATCTACTTTTCAGTGACTTTCTAAGGGTGTTCATAGAAACTTGTGCTCGCTCTGACTGATAGTCTGCCAACCTTGCATTACTGACTTTGCGAGTACATTGAAAAGAGGTAACAGGTTTATTATTCTCAAGACTTTTTCTTTGGGTTTGGCTGCCTGTGATGCTATGAACTGTTACATATAGACTTAGTGTTTATGTCTGTTTTTTCTCCACTGCATGACATCAGCTTTATGTTGTATTTAAAGCCTTTTATATATAATCTGCTGATGTAACCATAAAACTGATTCTTTGGTTGATGCCAACAATTAAACATAGCACCATAATTCTGATTAGTAAATAGGGATGGGAGGACTGGTCTTTTGAGAATCAGAACCCCTTGGGTCCCATTATGTCCGGCAAACACAATTAAAATAGAACTCTGCTGTCAAGTGTACTAGGTCAGTGAAAATACCTCTCCCATCTGCTAAAACCACCCCCACACCTGTAAAAACCCAAAGGAAATGTCCCATTAATAATAATAATAATAATAAAAAGATGATTTCATTTATTTCATTTTTGGACTGGATGGCTTTTTTTGCCTCCTAACCTATTTCCAGTTTCCACTCTCTTCAGCAGCACTTCAAGTGCACATGTTTAACTGCTGCTGCACAGCATGGGAACAGAAATACAGTTGGCAACAGTACAGAAGCAAGCCTGTAGTCCAAGAACGTGGATGGTCGGTCCATCGCAGTTGATTGGTCCATCACAGTCAGTTGATCAAGAGATCAGAAGTGGTCATTCAGCCAAGGGAACAAATAGTGAGTGGTTATACTGGGAAATTGGTCCAGTAGTTGATGGCTGGCTGAAGGAGCAGGCAAGTTGCTGTTGGCAGCAGCATGGCAACGGACAGCAAGGGCAAGACTGCCCCGAAGATAAAGGTTTGTCTTTCAAGTTAGGAAAATTGCAGTTTGTAGTACATGGTGGGGGTATTACATGCACTGCAATAAAGTCTGAGACTGATACAGAATTTTTTTGGTGGGGAATAGGGACACTATGCACTGTAAGCAGCAGTCAGTTGCCAGGACTGGATTAGGGAAGGGGGTCAAAATGTTATAACTATGGCAGAAAAAGGGGAAGAAATTTGAGAACTAGGGCAGGATGTGGGCAGAAATGGGAAATCTGGGGCAGGGAAGAGGCAGAAGTCTGAAAACAGGGAAAGAGGGGCAGATATGTAAAATGTGGGGCTGGGGGGGGATAGATGTGTGCATACTTCAGTCCCTGGAGGCAGTCCTACAGGATATAGTCAAAGACGTCTCCACTAAACTCCTCATCTTGGGAGACTTCAACCTGAACTGGGTCCAGGATACCAACCAGTCCCTATCTGGCCTGATACAAGATGCAAACCTTGTACAGGTAATCTCCAAATGCACCAGACTGAACCACAAAACAGGGAATCACTCTACCCTCGATTGGGATCTGGTGACTAACCCCTGTAACATCCAGTCAGCTGGCATCCTGGCTGATGTTCTGAGTGACCATTCTCCTATCTTCTGTATCTGGAAGAATAGGGTGCCCAGAGTGCAACCGCGTATCCTGGCCACATGGGATTACACCCACTACACACCCGAGCAATTCACTGGTTATCTTAGCAGCCTAGATTGGAGCCCGATCAAACTCCTCCCTGCTCTGGACGAGGCTTCTTCCAGAGAATGTTTAACACAGCAGCTAACCTCTTTGCCCCTAGGAAGAAACTTTGTGCCAAGATTAGCTGCTACAAATGGATAACCTCTCCACTAAAGGCCCTCATGACGCACCGTGACAAGGCTTAGAAAAAGTTCAAGCGCTCCTCACTACCGGCCGACCTTATGACGTACAAAACATTCAGGAGCAAGTGCAAATTGGCCATAAAAAAAGCCAAAAGGGAGTACATCACGCGCCTTCAGAAAAATAACCTAGGGAACCCTAGACTTTTCTGGGCCCACATTAACGAATTGGTGAAGGGGAATGGCAAGTCCAAACCCGGCTCCATCAAGGTCAATGGACAACTAATTCATGAGGATCCCCTAATTACCACCTCACTAAACCACCACTTCACTAACCTTGACTCATACAAGGCTGACCTACCCCCCCATCACAGACCCTAGCACAAGGGTTCCCCCTGAACTCGACTACCCATCCTTTCATCTATGGCTAGTCAAGCCTGAAGAGATTCTTTCACAACTTAAAACTCCAAAAACCTTGGGTTCAGGGGACCCAATGGGATTCACCCCAAGCTGCTGAAGGATGAGTTCCGGCCCTGGTCAGACCCCTAGCCTGGCTTATCAACTGCTCTTTGAAGGAGGGCACAGTCTCTGAACAGTGGAAACAGGCTCATGTGGTCCCAATCCACAAGGGCAGCCGCCGGGAGTCTATTGGCAACTACAGACCAATCTCCCTACTCTGCATCCTGTCAAGAATCCAAGAAAAGCTGCTCTATGGACAACTCTGCAACTACTTGGAGGTCCATAAAATCCTGGCACCCTCCCAGCACAGCTTCAGAACTGGGCATGGGACTGATACTGCACTGACCAAATTTGCAACAGACTTACTCCAAGACCTGGACAAGGGTACCCATACTGGTGCAATCTTCATAGACCTTTCCAAGGCCTTCGACCTGGACCTCCACAACCTCCTACTCGCTAAGCTGAGCAACATAGGCCTAGACTGTCGTGATCTAAAGTGGTTTGAGAGTTACTTGACTGGCTGCACACAGAGGGTAAAGTGGAATGATGCCATATCGGGGCCACTTCCACTAAAAGAGGGGGTGCCTCAAGGGTCGATACTCGGCCTCTTCCTCTTCTCCCTGTTCACTAACGAACTATCTGACTACTGCGACGGGCACTCCATCGTCCAGTACATGGATGATGCAGTCATCTACCACTCCGCTGCCAATCTGGAAGGCCTTAGCCCCTTACTCCAAGATGACCTCCAGTCACTGGAGCACTGGTTCACTTAGAACAGAATGGTCCTCAACATGGCCAAAACTAAGGCTATGCTGTTTGGTCCTAGATCCCTTGGTCAGGACAGAACACAGCACCTACAACTCACCTCCACGTCTGGCAACTGCCTACAAATAGTGCCCTCCCTAAAATACCTCAGCCTTACCCTGGACCAGGGCCTCACCCAGAAGAACCACATGGACTCAGTCACCAAAACCTCACATGGGAAACTAGGCACCCTCTACTGTCTGAAAGACCAGCTAGTACTGAAGCCAGGATCTCAATCACCACCAGCGTCCTCCTCCCGACACTCATATGCTGCCCCAGTCATGCAAGGGCTGGGGAAGCTGGAGAGGAACAGACTTCAGGTACTTTACAACAAGGTGGCTCACTTCACCTCCCAGGCCAACCCTAGGGATCACCACTGCAACTCCCTATCCTTTCTAAACTGACCCTCACTGGATGCCTGCCTCCAGTACTCTTTGCTCGGCCTAGCCTACAAGTTAGTCAGCCTGACTCCCCCAGCCTCTCTGGCCTCGTTTCTCTAAAGGCCAATCCCCAACACCTCTGCACAATAGGCCGAACTCTCCTAGACGTCCCCAGGGTTAGAACCAAGGCAGGCAGTATGTCCTTTGCTCACACCGCTCCCACATTGTGGAACCTACTCCCTCCTGGGGTGCAGGAAGCTCCCTCTATCAAAACCTTCCATACTAGGTTTAAGGCCCACCTGGCAGACACCATTTCTTGCCATTGTACTGGCTTCTGATAGGAACCCAGAGATAAATGGCTAACCAGGTCCTATCCTCCTCTACTGTTAAACTTCAAATATACGTACTATGTTATCACTGTTGATCAACCTATTTATTCGATTTGTACTGTCATGTTCCTGTATTGCCATCATAACTGTGTTGTTGTGATACCTGTAACCTGAATTAATGCTGTTTTAGTCTCTTGTGTTATGTAATCCTGGGTCACCCCTGAAAAAGGGACCTCCGGAGCTCAGTGGGCTTACCCGGTCACCAAAATTAAATAAATAAATGAATACTGGGGAAGGACAGTGGCTGGAGATATGTTTAACCATATTCCACACAGAAGGTAAGGGACTGGAAGACAAGAAAGAAAAGGCAGAGCAGAAGAATGCATAGAAGAGTCAAAACACAGACCAACACACACATGTTAGAAAAAAGCCCTTATTTTTTTATTTTATTTGTGCATTTTGTGAAAGTTTTCATATTTCCTAAATATTTCCTAAAGGTTCTGATTTGAATCAAAACCAATCAGAACTAATCAGGACTCCAACCTAGATCCTAGTACTGATAATAAGGATCAGGACCTTTTTGGGTCCGCCCACCCTTATTAGTAACCATGTTAGTGCACAGTAATACTTCAGGTACAATTCACCGTTGTTCAAGTGTTATTAGGGGCTGTTTGCCAAGACTCTGGAGCCCCAAAACCATTTTTTTCCCTTTTGCTGCTTAAAACTCCTTCTATCCTGATGGCAATTTTGGGTCGGGTTCAGCAATGGATGGTTCTGATACCATATGGTGCTATGGGTAGGAATGAATTTTAAGGGGTGGGGGGGTGTTAGGGTTGGATACCCTAATGTTACATTTCCCTACTTATGTGGCATTAACTTAAGCCTAACTGGTGCATTAATTCAGTTTGCAAAGAATATCTATCTATCTATCTATCTATCTATCTATCTATCTATCTATCTATCTATCTATCTATTTATCTATCTAAGGGACATGCAACAGGGACCTGTGGAATACATGATTTAGTTTCACTTGGTCTGTTTGACCTTGGGTAACCTCATGAGTGATATAAGCCATGAATGATGTTCCCAAGACTAAACAGCTTGGATGGAAATAAATCATGTATTCCACGTGGTCCTTGTTGCATATTTCATTTATAAAATAGGAGTCTTTTAGGATAGTACAGGGCATTTTGTTTTAATTTATTTTTTATATAAATTTCAATGGACTTTTTATAATTTGTCCAGTAAAACTCTGCTTAGTATAGTGGTTGCTATGTGGTTGTTAGGGACTCTGGAGCATCCTCACACATCCAACATCCGTGGCATGTGTTATAATTGCCGATCAGTTTGAAATTTGCATATTTTGGGGCAAACAATGGCAGCCCATCTTAGTGTGTGGGCTAGCAAGGTGCTAGTGTGACACTAGCTAGGTGTTGTTGCAGCTCAATGTGCGGTTAGGGACATCATTTAAAAAAAACTTGCTTCAGTTTAAATTCATAGTGCATATTTATTGTGAACCATATGGTTAAAAGGAGTGAGTGCACAGTCTGTGAGAGACAGGAAGACATGCTTTGTGGTCACAGAAGATGAGTTAGTAGAGACTGGGTGACCAAGACATTTAAATTTAAAAAACATTTATGCCAGACCACTGGCAAAGTGGTAGGGTTTCCGCTTGTGGCACTGATGCCCCAGGTTTGGGAACAGATCCAAGGAGTCAGAGGGCTGGCTGGGGAAGGAGGACTGAGCATCCCATTGACTGCTCTCCTCCTCCGGGGGGAGGGTGGATGAGCATTCAGCATGTGATCAACCTCTGGCGGAGCAGCTGCCAGAGTCTGAGTTGTATGGAGGAATGCCAGATGTCAGCATTTCAGCACTGTATGTCATTGCATGCCACTCCTTCCATGGGTAAAAGCAAGCAAAAATGCCGGCCCTGCAAATGATGCTCCACTTCTCCAGTCCCACTACACCAACTGTGGCACTCAGCTGGTGACTGAGCATACAATCATCATTGGAAATGGCCTGACCCCATCACCCCACCCGGGGGGGGGGGCAAGCCAGGGAGGAACACCGGTAGTTGAGGGTCTACGGGTAACCAAGTACAGGCTCCTTCAGGGGTGCACCAATTCAATTGCCTCATCCTGGGGGGTAAGCCTGGGAGGCTCATCACTCAAGATAAGTCCTGGGGTGAGTGGGAGGATCAGAGGCTGACCTACTGGGATTGAAGCACAAAAAGAAAATTTACATATGCAGCTTTGGGTATCTGGTGTGAGAGAGGAGCAATATTGTGAACTCCAATGAAAGAGTGCAGTCTGAGTGAGTGTGAGAGAGAGAGAAAGAGAGGAAGGATGGGATTTAGGATCAGGTTCGGAGGTCACAGAAGAGAATACTGGGTTCAGCGAGTTGAGGAGAGGCCTGAAGGCAAGCGGCCATAAGGAAAAGGAAACAGAAAAATTGTTCTGGAGTCAAGTGGAATACAAAAAAAAGTACAATACTTTTTTAACTTTCCCCTGTTTGAAGGATAGGCAGGAATTGTGCAGCAAAGGTGGAAGAAGGCAACTAGTAGTCAGTAGGGAATCCAACAAGTGGTGTGAGCACTGCAGCAAGCCAAGTGTCTTAAAAAAAGAGTATTAGAAAAAACTAAGAGTCTTCATTTGCTGTTCAGAGAACTGGGTGCTTTTAGGAAAACAAGTATCTTTCTGAGTGGGAAGTTTGGTGCAATGGGTACAGTTACTTCTTGTACTTGAAACATAGAATTTGATAGCAGATAAAGACCGGTTGGCCCACCTAGTCTGCCTGTTTCCCTACCTGATGGATAAGCTGCAGATCCTAGTTATCCAACAGCCCACTTCCTTCTACCCCCCATTAGAATTGCCTTATTTCTGTCTCATGAATTCTTGAATTCCCCCACTGTTCTTGACTCCACGACCTTCTCAGGAAGGTTGTTCCATGCATCTACAACCTTCTCTGTGAAAAAATACTTCCTCACATTACCTCTGAGACATCCCCCCTCTATCTTCAAATTGTGCCCTCTTGTTCTTCCACATTTTTTTCTGAAAGATGCTACCCTCTTGGACTTTGTTGATTCTATGGAAGTAGTGCTGATGGGAAGGCAGGGGGGAGGGGAAGTGACATACCTACTATGTACATAAATGCTAGATGACATAGCTACTGCGTACATAAAAGCTGATGACAAGTTTACTGTGTACATAAATTAAATTAAATGCTCAAATAACATTTATGCAAAGACTTTTAGGTCCACACCTACTGCATGAATATAGATATGTATGTGTCACTATGTGTATTGAATCTTAATTATATCCTTACCTCTTCTATTATTTTATTAAGTTTTTTTCCTAGTTTTCAAGGTTTTTTTAGTGCCTTGTAATGATGTGGCCTGTTGTGCAGTACACTGGAATTAAATCTTGATACTCCTTGCAAGACATCATAAGCCTCTGTCAACACTAACCTTTTTCCATGCTGGTACCTGTCAAATGCTATTTCTCTGTGCACTGTAAAGTCGTGTTGTGTGATCCAGTTGATGCATTTTGAAAGATAATTTAGATATTATTCATATTATACTGTACTTTTTTTTAAATAGTATCAATATGTGTCTGTGGACATTTAACTGTATCCTTCTTGTCTTTTAGATTGTACAGTTTGCTTAATTTTGTGGCTTATATTGTTTAGATTTTTTGTGAATTCAGCCTGAAATATGGCTGCAATAAAGTTTTACCTAATGTCCTTCTTTACCAAATTTTCTTAAAGGAAAACTGTATAAATCTAAGAGAAAGCACCTGCAGGACCCCCGCATCTCTGTTACATATACCAATGTCAATTATAAAATGTGTAAGGGTATTAGAAAAAATGTTATTGGTCCTTAGCCATGCAGAAGCCTGCAATGAACCCATGGCAAAATGGCTAGCCAGTCTCATTTCCTGCATTAAAATTCGTTATATTTACCTCATGGAACTTTTAACTTTCAAATGACACTCACTTTTAGGTTACTTTATTTATTTTACCAGGATAAGGCTCCATTGAGCTTGCTCATTTTCAATAAGGTCCTGGATAGGACAGCATACAGTTAATGTACAAGACAAAAATGTTCTCCCTCACTAAACTCTTTCAACAGGGCCCTAAAAATTAAAATTCCATTAAATGCTTTTCTTAAATAATCAAATACCGTTTTCCTTCATAGTCCACTCATTATTCACGTCCACATATTAAAAAATAATGTACCACTCATACTTTTAATTTCTAGTGCTCCTTTGCTTACAATAAAAAAAAATTACCTCCTGTTCTTATCAACTTACCAGAGAAATGTCTTCTGTTTACCCTGTCTCAGGGCCAATACTGTGGCCCTGGCTTAAAAAGAAGCCTTCTTTTGTGACTGTGTTGGGGAATGAATATTCTGCTAGTAGAATTATGCAGACTTTTGAATTCTAGTATCCTGTGGAAACCATTTCATGTGTGGGTGTGGCTGGGTGGCTTGGGGATATTCTGCCATCAGAGGTGTTCAGAATTTGGAATGCATTCCCTGGTAATAAACACTCATTTCATCTACTAAATTATGACATGTATAAGGAAAAAAACAAGGTGGAGGAAGGTGGAATGTAAAGCAATGGGGAAGGTGGGGAAAACAGTTAAATGGGCAAAGGCAGACCCAAAGAGTTTTTTAGAAAAATATCCATGTACTATAATTCTTAAAAGTGCACGTGCTGGAATCGGATCTGGCCAAAGCTGATTGGAAGAAACCTACATCCCCATTACCACCACCAGCAACAAGAACCTCGAGCTCCTCAGCTTCATCGGTTTAAACAGGGTTGGTTGATCTTTGGCAGATGGGCACTGTATTACGCTGGTCCAACCATTTTATGAGCATCTAATATGATGCCTTTATTACCTTATGGAGGCTGTGTGGGGAGGCATTCAAGCATAGATAGCTATAACAAGTGGGCAAAGGAGAAAGAAGTAAAACTGCATATGATGGAAATACAAACCTTGTTTTTGTTTATACTTGAAATGGGGGTCTGTGTGAAGTCTGAATTATCACCAGTGTACTGTTTCATAGGTTTGTTTTGAAATACAGTAGCCCTCTTTCTTTCTTATTTAGTTCTTGAAATCAGTTACATCAGTTGAGAGGAAGCCTTACATGCAAATCTTCGTTGTAGGCTTCTGCCTAATAGTATAATTGGGTTCTCAAACTCATAAGTAATTAAAAAATGAATATTGGGTGATAAAAATACAGCATTATCAAGGGACCATAAATCAGGGGGAAAAGTATGATTTCAAAACAAACTCATGAAACCATACACTGAGGTTATTAGATTTCACACATGCCCGACTTTCCAATTGTATTAAAAAAGTTAACAACAAGGTTTATGTTTTCTTTAAATATATGTGGGTAAAAAAAAAAATAAGAAAAAAGGAAAAAAAACCTTCTGTGACAAAAAATTCTCATGCTACTAGCACACATCTATAGAATTTGGGATCATGTTTTTAACTGACGGATGCATCACATTATTACAGTATTGTATTTGATGTTTAATATAATATTTAGTTATGAATTATGTATTTAATGTTTTACTATATTTTGTGTTGTTCTGAAGGAAATGTATATATAACCTCAGGCCATACATTTTATGATAGCTTATTTTATTGCTTATTGTAAGTTTTCTTTTCTATATTATGTTCTTTGTACTGTTAAATTGTGTACAGCATTTTTCCTTTTTATAACTCTTTTAATACCTAGGTAGTACCTTATTTTTTCAGGTCACTCCTGAAAAGGGGCCTTGTGCTCCAGTAAGTTTACCTGGTTATCAAATTCTAAGACATTTGACAGGTGGGTCCATTTCATAATTACAATAAAGTACTCCAGTGTGAGATTCACTGTGGAATTTATCCACTTCTCATGTGGTTTAAGGCACTCAACCATTTCTCTCAACACACTGCACAAGGCATGAGTAAATCTCACAATGACTCACCCCTTGCTGTGCCTTATTGCTTTAAAGCAACTTTTGTTTTTCTCTTTTTGTAAAGGTATGCAGGTAATGGCCACTGCACCTCTGGTATCAACAGTCGTTTTCCCTACGGTAGATGATGACTAAAACACTTTTGCCCAACACTAGAGATACTATGCCAAAATCCCCAACCAAACTGAACAAGACAAAAGCAAAATGTAAAAAAAAAAACACTGTACATGCAAGGTGTTAACGGAACAGCTATCTTATCAACTGCAGAATATTTTGATGCCACAGCTCTGCAGTTTTAAAGGAAAGAAAACTAAATCCCTGTAAGAGTTACAAGTGTTTATTTGATTTAAAAAAAAAGGCTTTCATTTTTTTTAAATAATAGAATGCTTTTTGGTACATCTGCAAACTTAAAAGTAGTTATGGGCTGGATTTCCAAAGCTCTTGCATTTCCCAGTTTTTGTAAATGCCTGCATCAAAATAAATGCACCATGTCAGATTGCTATTTTCAGACATGCTGCTGCATTTGCAACAGTTTTCCTGCATTACAGCAAACAAATGCCATAGACCTCATGTTTTTGAGGCATGCGCCATTTCCTGATCACAACTTACGGCACTTGCATAAAGAAGGTTGGCAGTGGATAAAAATAATGGTGAGGCCACATGATTGTTAAGGCCCCACTGACAGCTTCACCAAAATGAAGAGAGGCCAAGTTGTATACAATCTATGTTTTATACAATCTAACTTTGAGATGTAAGTAGCACAAATGTGCTAAAATCATGATGGAAGATATCATGCAAGTCTAGAGAGCTTTTAAAAATACAGCCCTACATTTTCAACAGCTCAGGCTCATCTTTTGTATATCTGATCATGTCACAAACATTCCTCAGTTTCCCCGGAGGGATCACAGATTTTCCTTGGAAGATATTATCAGAAGAAAACCACCAGTGGTAGCTCAATGATACCACTATAGCATTAAGGCAATGCAAGCATTTCATCAAGGAAGGCAGGTTGTGGCATTCACAACATTAAAAGAGCTACTGAGAAAGGAATTATTTTGTTTCTGCCCTGAGGAAAACAGATTGTAGAGATACAATCATGTTAGTTAAGCTGTCTGGTTCTTGGGTTACAATATGTAGAAGTTTGAAGTTAACTGCTTGAAGAAAAAGTGTATTACTACACCCCGGGTAAGAAAAATAAAAAATAATCTTACTACTTATATGACAGGAAGTTAAAGTAGGTAGTTGAAGAAAGAAAACATGGCATTCTAATGAGCAGTGACCTTAAACAGGAGAAACAGTGTAGAAGGTTGCTTCCATACTAGCAGGTTATTGAGATGCATTAAAAAAGCATGCATCAGTCAATCAGAGCAGTTCATCCTACCTTTACATAAAATCTACACATGTGCATGCCTGGATTATTGTACAGCATTTTGGAGTCCCTATCTTAGGAGAGATATTCAGTTATTGGAGTGGGTCCAACATTGGGCAACCAAAATGTTACCAAGATTAAGTGAACTGCCATAAGAAAAAAATGATAGGGAAGCCTGAGACTATTTATACTGGAGAGCAGGAGGAAACGATTAGACTTACAATACTCACACTATACAAAACATTAGGTGATGAAGAACTAAACAGAATTGTGCCTTCAGTATAAAGAAAGGCGATTTAACAGAAACTCATATAACAAACAAATTCAATTAACTAAAGTAAATAAAAGTAGTAAAATTGAATTCTTTATACAATGATCCATGAGGTTGTAGAATGGGCTGCCCAGAGAGATAATTGAGGCAGAAACACTTGAAAGGTTTAACAACTTACTTGATAAGTATATGCACAATAATAGAATAAACGGCTGTATATCGGAAGAGGTAGATAGCCTCAATGGGTAAATAGCCTTCTTCTGTCTTTCTACCAAGTACTGTACCATGTAGCATAAGTTAAATGTTACCTGCATTTAACATTTTACAAATCATGGTTTTCCACTTATTCACAGCCCTCTCTCTTTTGGTTGACTATTGTATATGTGCAGCAAGCAGCTGTCTCTACAGTCATCACATATTCCCTTATGTTGTTCAGTATCCAGCATGTGAGTGCTGGCTCTGTGATATTCAGACGAAGGGGTTGGCAGTGGAGAAAAATAACAGGGAGGTCACATGATTGTTGAGGCCCCACTGACAGCTTCACCAAAATGAAGAGAGGTCAAGTGCTCTTTTATTATAATGGGGAGTAATGAGATTTTAAAAGTTGACTGCTTCCAAAAGTAAGAATGATTTCTAAAGAAGGATAAAAATCTGAACACATGATACAGCAATATTTCAAGGAGCTAACAGTTTTTTTTTTAAATAAAAAGTCTTTGAACTCCTGTCTGGATGCTCAAAGCCAGTTCAGTAGAATGAACTAGCTTTGAGCATCCATTTATTTTGACAGAGCTCCTGGGACCAGATTTTTGAAGGGATTGGACACCAATGCAAATGTCATTTTAGCTTCTGCCAGTATCCACCCAATTGTACCCACACTAGAGAGCCATAGAGAGCCAACTTCTTTTGGGGGCTGATTATTACACTCATACCTGCAGCCTGTATTCCTCGACTGGATGTCTCCCTCTCTCCCAAAGGACCAAATACTAAGCCTGCCTACCTGGGGAAAAAAGCGCTATTAGGACATACACCAGAATCCCTGTCTATGCTCTTCCAATACAACCCTTCCAAAAAAAATATGAGGAGCTCCATCAAGGGCCACCTACAAGTACCATTTAAAAGAACCACCATGGCACAACACTTCCTTCCTGTACCGCTGTCCACTATGGCTTAATGACCTACCCCTCACCGTCTGGCAGCAAGAAAATATTGGCCTGTTCAAGAAAGCTCTCTGTCTGCACTTGGCTGACTCCCCCAGCTGTGACTGTTTGGCTTAGTGATCACGGCTTGGCCTTTCAACAAGACAAAGCCACTTCTGGCTGCTATTGTCTTTTCTCTCCTCTTTCCCTCAACCTATCTTCCTCCCTCAGCACTTAGCAACCTCCGTCTTAGCACTTAGTAACATGGCTTATGCTTTCTGTTTCTTGTTTTTCTGAGCAGGAGTACAATCCTGTATATGCTGTTTGCGATACATTGTATCCCCCAACTGTGTACTCAACTTACTACCCCATGGTTACCACTGCAATGCCTTTTGTTTGTACTGTTGCTTTAAATGCCACTGCTTGTCTTTTGGTTTAAGCACAGTTGTGTTGTTCATGACATGGAGCCTTTGTAAAAGAGCCAATTGGCTCAAAGGTTGTAATTCCGAAAATGAAATAAATAAATAAATATTCTCAAAGGATGCCAAGATTTAATGACAGTTTTATGTGATTTGTGGCAGCTTACATCAACAAAAATGATGCATGCCTCACTTTTTTTTGATGCAAGCCATGAGGCAGTTATCACAAACCTACACTATTGCTGCCAAACTTCCTGCACCATTAGAAGCAGCCAAACTTTGAATGCAGTTTTGCAGAAATGCGCTGTGGGACCTCTACAAATCTACCCCCTAGTATAAAGAAATCCAGAAAATCTAATTGAGGGATCATGCTGGAGTCCATTGGGAAACTGTGAGTCGAGTCTTCAAGTTGTGGTTTCCTATTGATTTATAGTCTAGTGGTTTAGCTCTTTGGCAATAAGGCTACAGACTGGGAGAAGGGGTGCTCTGAAAGGAACCCTAGGCTGGACACTGATTCTTCTCTACTCAGGGTAGTCAGTTATGAAAAAGAAAAATGATTTGCTTAAATCAGCAGTGCAATAAAATTAGACAGCAATTTTGACCCTGCATTTTTTCGTTTTAAAAGATTCCAGGCATTGACAGGTATGCTAATATTTTTCTTACCTGTAGCTGAAACTAGCTGTTTAGAAAAACATTTGCCATCACACTGCAGCTTTAAGGCTGGTTTAGTTCTCCTCTGTTAGGACTAGCATGGCTATGTGTGTTCTGTTTTATTAAACAGTTTTTTTTAGAACTGCTACAGGATACAGTAGTCCTTTTTGTTTTCTCAATGCCATTTGCCATATAATAAAAACATATCTGCTCTTCTTTTTCACCTATGGTTCATGAGAAAAGAAACGGTTTGCTTTGGTAAAGCCTTAGGACCCTATAGCACATAACCAGGTATTTAGCCCCCATACCCAAGGATGTAGACAGGCTTCTCAGCATCCATAACCTCAGCCACACAGATCTGTATGCCTAGAGAAGCATAGATGGGCCGGGGGGTTCAGATGAAGCTGGGCAATACATTCGACATCCAGCCAGGTTCCCATGTCAGCTCAAGAATGGATTTACTGCTCTCATTGGAGCAAGAGACTGTGGACTGTGACATTCCTCCAAGGACTTCCATTATTTATAAATTACATAT
This sequence comes from Neoceratodus forsteri, assembly GCA_016271365.2. NCBI lineage: Eukaryota > Metazoa > Chordata > Ceratodontiformes > Ceratodontidae > Neoceratodus > Neoceratodus forsteri. The sequence goes on along the minus strand of CM057455.1, from coordinate 335,984,372 downwards.
AGGATAAAGTATGGGGAGAAGTGTGTTACGAGATTAGCACACACCGAGTTGTTGGATAGCACATAAACCCGAGGCGAAGCCCGAGGGGTTTATGAAATGCCATGACCCAGGGTGCGGTTAAATTCAAGTTTAACACACTTTTCCCATATTTTATTTTATATAATTGAAGGGTCTGCCTGAAAAGTCTGAGGTCGCTTTTTGTTTTTCTGAATTGTGTTGTGTTTTTCTGCGCTTGTCTTTCGTTTCAAATCGGCTTTTTTTTTTTTGACTTCTGGCTATGGCGAGGCTGCTGGAGGCCATTTGGTATAGAGGCAACCCCCGAGAAGTGTGTATTTTAGTCAGTGCCGCTTGAGGTGACAGGGACAATTTGAACATGCGCTATGTTTAGTCTCGAGCACTTTGTTGTTCAAAGGGAGCGCGTGAATGCCGTAACACCTACTCAGGTGTTACGGCATTTAACACACGGTTTTGGCAATGGGCAAAAATGGAGACCATTAATTATAAAGCAATTATTAATAATAATAATAATAATAATAATGTTAACCCCGCACCCCTGCATGCCATACTGGGGGAAGTGAGAGCCAGGGCAGAAAGGATTAGAAAAGTCTAGGGGGTTAGTTGGGCCCTGCGTGGAAGGACCTAAAGTGTTAGTGCTGAGTCCCCAGACATAATGCTGCCATTCACCATACCCCCTTCATGATGCATATGTTTTTTGAGAGTTGTACAGAAGTGGTTCCTGGTGCATGGCCCACATACTGTAGACTCATGGATTAAATGGGACTGGGTGTGGAGGTCTGCAAAGCCCACACCGTGGACGCTGTGGGGTGCCCTACATGTGCAGAGGGGGCACACCAAAGTTTCTACAAGCTCTACAAATGTGCAGAGTGAGCAAAATCACTTTATAAATAGGGCTCATGATGGCTTGCTACTTGTGTTTATTATAGATTGTGAGAGCATCATGTGACACTCCTGACCAATCACAGTGTTTCTCTTTCAGTTGCACATGAGGTACCCTTATTTCCATAAGAGTGTCTCACATGTTTTGCTGCAGGAATGAGATTCTTGCTAGCACTACCTGCAGCACACAGAATGGAACCAATGTCTAGAGAAAAAAGGTAATTAAAAATATCATTGCACAATCTACAATAATTTGATTACGACCCTGTGGAGCCTCTTATGGATATGAGAGTGTTGCCTCTTGCATACCTAGGACATCAGAACTGCCCACCTGTGGTTCACAGTTCTCTTGCCCTTAGAAATATTTCAAAGGTTTAATTCACTGGAGAAAATGGTGTGAATTTGGAAATTTGCAATTTGCAGAGCTTCACAAACTTCCTGGTGTGTGCACCAATTCATCAGTGAATATTTATATTTTGCTTTAAAAAATCCTTCACAAATCCCCAAATCTCCCCCACTGTGATGTAGTTCCATCCCCTCCCACCTCCAAAGCTTTAAATCTGCAAGCACAAATTGATTTACATACACCAGATGTAATAGCCATTACTGAGACGAGGAGAAAAGAGGATGAAGATTTTTTTGGGAAGTAATATTATGGGGTACTCCTTTTTTGAGAATACAAGAGCCAACAGGAGAGGATGTGGGGCAGCTCCAGATATTAAAAACATCTTAATAACAACTGATATTACATAAAAAATCAAGACTGATATGAGATTCAAATCCATTTGGATTAGAATACAAGGGGAGGGGGTTAGTAAATCAGTTATTTTGGGTTGTATTTATCATGCCCTGATTCTCCCATAGATCTGTCCCAACAAATAATGTCTGAGATCAGTAGGGCTGGTGAAAAAGGAAAATTTATTTTTATGGGGGATTTTAATATTATAGGAATTGATTGGAAAAATATGACTGCTAAAACTAACTTGAGTTCACTTCTTCTGAATACATGTAGTGAACAAAATTTGATACAACACGTTCAGGTTCCCACTAGAGGGGAATGAAATTCTAGATCTTGTATTAACCTCAGCCACTATTTCAGTTAAAGAATGTATTGTTGATGCTCCATTATCAAATAGTGATCATAACACTATTAGATTTTTTGTGGATTATACCTATATACCCAGAAAAAGTTGTACTGCTAAATTCTTGCTACATAAGGTGGATAGGGAAGGTATTGCTAAAGACCTTACAGCTGCATCTTGGAAAGAACTTCTAAGCAGGAAGAGTGTAAATGATATGTGGGAGATCATAAAAAGCAAAATCTTAAAAGTTGCACATGACAATATTCCACAAACAGTAAAATCTCGTGCATATAAATGACCACACTGGCTAAATTACAACATTAGAAAGTTAATTAAGAAAAAGTCAAGAATTTATAAGAAATACTTAAAAAGTCACAATAAACCCACCTACAATCATTATAAGAATATTCACAATGCAAATCTAAAATTAGACAAGCCAAAAGGAACAAGGAAACAAAACTTGCCATGGAAGCAAATAAAAACAACTTTAAACAGCTTTATTTGTATATTAACTCATTGAAGAATCCAAGAAATGAAGTTGGCCCAATAAGAAAAGGTGTTGATCTAATAACTGTCAATGACCTGATGGCCAAGGCCTTTAACAGACATTACTGTAGTGTATTTAATAATACCCCAAAACAAAATCAATTAGGCAATAAAAATCATAATACTCTAGAAAACTTCCAGGAAAAAAGACCAAAACTGAATAGAAAATTAGCAAGTTAAAAAAGGAATCATCCCTTGGGCCTGACAGTATAACAGTTGGAATCCTGCAATTAATGACCATGCATCTCCTGGAACCACTTCAAATACTTTTTAATTTATCCTTAGAAAAATCTATAGTCCCTATGGGGTGGAAACTAGCCTTTGTAGTTCCCATTTTTAAGAAAAGAGATAGGGAACAAATGCTTAATTATCCACCTATTAGTTTAACAAGTGCGGTAGGTAGAATGATGGAATGCATCATTCAAGATAGAGTACTAACACAAACTAATGAACTGGATCAAGAACAACATGGTTTCATAAAGGGTAAGAGTTGTCCAACTAATTTGCTCAAATTCTATGAGCAAATTAATATGTATTTGGATAAAAATTTACCATGGGATATAATATACCTCGATTTTTCACGCGCATTCAATTTAACTCCACACTGGGCAATAGTTGAAAAAATGTCACATCTGAATATGGGCCCTACCAATCTTAAATGGATAGTTGATTGGTTGAGGGAAAGAAAACAATGTGTTATAATAAATGGGCATGTTTCCCACAAGGAACTTGTTGCCAGCAGAATCCCTCAGGACTCTGTTTTTTGGGGACCAATTCTTTTTAATATTTTTATTTCTGACATGACAAAAAAGTTGACGTGTATAATAATAAAATACCCTGATGATACTAAATTAGGGGAGCCATGCAGTTCACTTGAGGAATCTGATAGACTACAAAATGATCTGGATAATGTTATAATTTGTACCCAGAAATTGGATATGAGATTGAATAAAGATAAGTGCAAAGTTATGCACTTGGGTAGATCAAATAAGAAATACAATTACCATCTTGATGGAATTCCTAGTAGAATCACCAGTAGAAAACAGGAAGACATTATCCCTCTGTACAGACAGCTGGTGAGACCCCATCTGGAGTGCTGTGTGCAGTTCTGGAGACCCAATCTCAACAAGGACATAGACAAGATGGAAGCTGCCCAGAGGAGGGCAACTAAAATGGTGCAAAGTCTGCACCGGAAGACATATGAAGAGAGGCTAAAGGAGCTTAATATGTATAGCCTCGAGGAAAGGAGGGAGAGGGGGGACATGATAGAAACTTTCAAGTACCTCAAGGGAATCAACAAAGTCCAAGAGGGCAGCATCTTTCAAAAAAAGAGGTGTGCAAGAACAAGGGGGCACAATTTAAAGATGGGGGGTGGCTCAGAGGTAATGTAAGGAAGTATTTTTTCACCGAGAGGGTTGTGGATGCATGGAATGGCCTTCTGGAGGAGGCTGTGGAGTCAAAAACAGTGGTTAAATTCAAGCATGCATGGGACAGTCATAAGGCAATTCTAGGGGGTGGGGGTAGAAAGAAGTAGGCTGCTGGTTAACTAGGATCTGCAGCTTATCCATTAGGTAGGAAAATGGGCAGACTGGGTGGGCCAAGCAGTCCTTATCTGCTGTCAAATTCTATGTTTCTATGTAAGACTGACAATGAGAAAGTCTTAGATATATACATAATACATGATCTCAGTAGTGACCAACAGGTTAGTGAGGCCACAAATAAGGCTAATAGAGTACTGTGGTTCATCAGAAGGAATATAACATCCAGGTCTAGCACAGTTCTTGTTCTTCCTTACAAATCATAAGTACAACCACACCTTGAATATTCATCTCAGGTTTGGAACCCTTATAAAGTGTCAGAAAGAAAGAAACGTGAACAAGCCCAACTATGTTTTACTAAAACAGTAGAGGGGTATCGTGCTCTTTCATATGAAAATCATTTGGAGACCTTACAATGTATGTCCCTGAAAACTAGAAGGGCACAGGGTGACATTTTGTTTCTATATGATGTTTTGCAGGATCTTAATCTTATGTGCGACCTAAATATTGAGTATAAGGATAACAATATAGAAACTAGGGGACATCCATTGCAATTGAAGGGGAAGTGATTTAGAACTAATAAAACAAAGTACACATATACTGTAAGGGTCATAAACCTTTGGAATTCCTTGCCATTGAATATAATTTTGGCAGACAGCAAACAAACATTTAAAGCATGCTTGAATAAATATATTCTTAGTGGTGCTGATTTAAGATATTACATGTGATGGCCGGAACACAAATGGGCTTATGCCCCCCTGGTTCCTATATCTTCCTTAGTATGAACCTTAGTATGAAATCTCAACCCTCACCCATCCCCCATTAGCACTCTCCTCCCTCCACTCCCCTGTTCTAGTGAATGTATATGAAAGTGAAGTCCTACCTGCTCTGACTGTCCAAAAAGTTATTTATACACCCATCCCCCATCCACATGCCAAACACACTCCTCCAGCATCCCCCACTCAATCACACCCTATTAGACAAGAAGACCCACCCAGCCAATTCCCCTGACCCCCAACACACTTGACAACCCACCAACATCCATAAAAAAATATGCTGTGATCCTGTAGTAAAGAAAACAGTCCCCCAAAGCAGAGCAGTGGTAATGACATTGACACATGAATGAATGGTGACATCTTTGCTGTTAGTAAAACCTGATTGGCTGTATTTTCAGCCAATCTGGTTTTAATAGAAGCAAAGAAATCATCATTCATTGTTCATCATGCATAAGCGTCATTAGTTACTGAGGAGGACACTGATCAGAGCAAATATTCTGCAACAAGTGACTGTTTTCTTTATTACAGGATCACAGAGAAACAGATTTTTTTATGGGTGCTTGTAGAGGGAGGATGATGGTGGGGGTCAGAGGTTGGTGGGGCTCTTCTTGTGCAGCAGGGTGTGGTCTGTTTTGGGGGGTGGTGGGTGGAGTGTAGTTGGTCTGCACGTGGGGGAAGGGTATAAAGTACATATACTATATACAGTTGGAACAGGACTTCACTTATATATATATATATTAGGGTTGAGGAGCCATTTCTATGTTAAACCCCAAAACTTTGCACCTTAATAACTTTGCAACCGTTTAATGGATTTGCCTGAAATTTGGAATTTATGATCAAGAACCATAGGCCTTGGGATCTGCCAAGTTTCGTACTGGTCGGATATACGCCGCGGAGTTATTATGTGATCTGTGCGCCGCTTATGCTTTTCTGGAATTCTGTGGTCGCTACCACAGGTCGATGGTTTATGACCAGCCCTAAATCTTCAGGGAACATGCAGCCGGGGTCTCCGATGTGCCTTTCAAAGATTTCGTGAAAAAATATTAAACGGTTCAAAAGTTATTCAAAAAACAGTTTCCCATTATGTCAATGGGAAAAGTTAACAAAAAGTTCAACACTTTCGCAAATGCATTTTTACTTTCACAAATGGGCCTGTTACTTTCGCAAATCGGCCATTTTATTTTCAGTTGGTGATCAGAAAAATGGTTGGCATTTAAATTTGGGACCCTCTAGCAACCTAATTTTTTTTGTATTCACCTAGTCAGGCCCTGAGGATGCTTGCCATGTCTTTATTTTGTGGTAAAACACCCAGAAATAAGTTTTCAAATTTCTGGAAAAGTACTTTCGACCGTGCTGGTACTCGCGAAAGTGTCATGAAACCTCTATGAAAGCTTTAATTAATTAGGCAGTAATTTTCTAGTCTGGAAAATGACAGCAATTATGACTGCACTGCAAAATAACGCTGGGAGTTTTGGGTTGAAATTTGAGGAACGCAGCCGACATCTCACAGATGTGCCTTTTAGTGTTGTATTAAAAAATATTACATGGCGGCAAAGTTATGGCACTCCAAAGTTGACAGTTTTTCCCATAGGATAACATTACGGCGCCCGAAGCATTACAGGAATCCTTTGGCACCCTGCTGCAAAATAACGGTTTGGTCTTTTTTCCTGAAATTTGGAGGGAAGACAGCCAACAGTACACAGATGTGCCTTTCAGTAGTTTGGTGAAAAAATATCACATGGCGGCAAAGTTACGGCACTCCAAAATTGACGGTTTTTCCCATAGGATAACATTACGGCGCCCGACACTTAACAGAAATCATTTGGAGCCCTGCTGCAAAATAACGGTTTGGTCTTTTTTCCTGAAATTTGGAGGGAAGACAGCCAACAGCCCACAGATGTGCCTTTCAGTAGTTTGGTGAAAAAACATTACAGGGAGGCAAAGTTATGGTGCTCCGAACTTTTCTTTTTTTCCCATAGGATAACATTATGGCGTTCACCGCGCCTTTCAGGGCCCGTATCTCGGAAACGGTGCGAGATACGGACTTTTCGTCAGAAAATTTCTTAGCCCTTAATAGGGCTAAGATCTAAATTAGCCAGGACAGTTGTAAATAATATGACTTTTAATTTTTTTTTCTACGTCATACGGTTCCTGAGATATAATGTATTTAGTATTCCAAGATCTCATTTTCTGCGCCGATACTCATTATTTTGCATACATTATTTGTACTCACTGTCTTTCTCAATGCAGGTTTTGGGAAAACCAGCCTGATAAACACATTACTGTTACTGTTGCCCTTTCGCTTTGGATCCGTACCGTTCACTTACCATTGGCGTCCGCCACCATGTGCATTATCCTTTGCGTTTTCATTTGCGCTTGCGTTTCTGTTATTTTTTGCCATTTCTGTCTACAGTACTGTTTATCTTACTGTTTCACTTTACATCACCATGCCCATTGACATTTCTGTTTGCAGGCACCATGTTACTATGTGACAACACATCACGTGGCAGACCATTCCGTCTATGCCACCATGTGCGTTACCCTTTCTGTTCTCATTCGTGCTTGTGTTACCATGTGCGCCACTGTTAGCATTTCTGTTTGCGTTGCTGTCCCTGTTAGTATGCCACAACACATCGTAGTGGGAGGCGCTGCATTACATTCACTATTTCTCGTTATCATTCTCAAAAGAGGAATTAGAGGCAAAAGCTCCATTTAATGCATTAGTTAGGGTTGTTCCACAGCGACAAAGTGAGGAAATTCACTGTTAGGGTTAGAAGCCCCTTGGACCCCGCTCACCCCCAACGGCATTGGGGTGTGCATTGGGATCGATGGGTCCCAACTCTCACCCATTCTCTATACTTATTCTGCTTTACACATGTCATGGGGTGAGAGTTAGGGCTGACGATCCAAATGCGCACCCAATGCCGGTTGGGAGGTAAGGGGTCCAAGGGGGTTTTCAACCCAACAGCTTAATTTCTCACTTTTGTCACTGTGGAACAACCTAACTAATGCACTAAACGGAGTTTTTGCCTCATATATATATATATATATATATATATATATATATATATATATATATATATATATATATATATATATATATTTGCCAGGGAAGGGAGAAGGAAGATGGTGCTAGCAGGGGGATGTGAGGGGTCTATTACAAGATTTAAAAGTGTTTTGGAGGCATGAGGGGGAGAGATTATATCACAGTGGCTAGGGGGAGGTATATTATGTAATATGATGACCTCAATTTGAATTGTTTTTGCTAACAAATTGCACAAATTTGTGAGGCATAAGTAAGATAATTGTTAGTTGTTCTAGTTCTATGCAATGAATTTGGGCAATTTTCCAAGTGAATAAATATGCAAATTGTGGTTGTCAGTCAAGCAAATTTAGAAACATTTACAATTTTTTTCATGGGGGTGGGATTTGAACAACTTCGGACACCATTACTTGCCCTAAAAACACACAAGGTGACCCTTTTATGTCCCTAGGCCCTCCTAGTTTCTCTAAAAAGTTATACAATAAACTGCTTCCAGGATCTAAAGGGCTGTAAAATGATATTAGTGCTGTTTTAAACCTCTTAAGATTTGTTAAAAATGTAACAGGAGCTGATGGAGAAGGTATTACCATTGGACTGATGGCCTTGGCTTTAAGTGCCCATGTCTGCAGTTTTTTTTTTTTCCATTAAAGATTTTTATTGGGTTTCAAGGCCAAACAATTTACAAGTAAAACAGTTAAGAAATGCATGTTAACAGTAGAATACATCAAAACTCTAATTCATAAAAAACAAAGCACATTACATTTCAAAGAGTAGATGGGAAAGTGTTACAGAAATTTGTGGCGACCTAAAACTAAATTCAGTAGTACAAAAAGCTTAATTTTGGAAGGAACATACTAAGCTAAACTTGTTTGGGTTTTATTCAACAAAAAAAATATTCAAATAGGTGAGCACAGTTGTACAGAATTAATTACAGATTCTAATAAACCTTTAATAAATTAATCTAAATTTCTGTCATGTATTTTGGACCAAACCTTATTATTAAAACTATTCACCTAAAAAGACTAAGAAGGGTGACCAGGTGACATGAAATAGAGGTCAGTTTCCAGAAAAGATATGGGTAATATGTTCATTATTGATAGCCTTTCTAATTTTTTATATCATTCTTTTATAGTGGGGGGGAGGAAGTGATTTCCAGTTTGATAACAGTATTCTTTTAAAAGTAAGGGCAGCCACCCAGACTCATACTTGCTGATTTTTACTGATAAGTTTAGATTCTGAATCTATTCCCAGCACCAGAAATATTGGGGAGAAAGGGACTATAAGGTTTGAAGTTTGGGAACATTACTTTGCCCTAGTCATTATACCACTGATAACACCCATTCTAGTGTGATTTCATTGGTAATCCAGCACCATAAATATTCATTGATAAGATTTCTGTTTTAAAAACTGAAACGTTATTTCCTCCCAATTTCACACAAAAATATTTCTGAAAAATACAGTCTGCTTGTACCAGAACAAATATTTCAATGGCAAACTTTGGACTGGAAACTTTTAAATAGAAAATGTTTAATTAAGCTCACCCAATCTGGGAAATTAAACTTTTTGTGAAAACTTCACTTATGAAGATATTTTCCTGTTCACACACTCGGTGAATGATTGCAGTTCATCCAGAAATTATCATGTTATTTGTACTTTCAGAAAAACAAAATGCAACTGCAGAGTGTGGGGGGGGGGGGCACAGTGATTTTACATAGAAACATAGCAATATGGACTTTGATGGCAGATAAGGACCACTTGGCCTACCTAGTCTACCCATTTCCCTACCTACTGGATAAGCTGCAGATCCTAGTTAACCAACAGCCTACTTCTTCCTACCCCCCACCAGAATTGCCTTATGTCTGTCCCATGCATTCTTGAATTCCTCCACTATTTATGGCCCCATGACCTCCTCAGGATGGCTGTTCCACGTGTCCACCATCCTCTCCATTAAAAAATACTTCCTCACATTGCCCCTGAGCTGTCCCATCTTCAAATTGTGTCCCCTTGTTCTTGCACATCCCTTTTTCTGAAAGATGCTCCCCTCTTGGATTTTGTTGATTCCTTTGAGGTACTTGAAAGCTTCTATCATGTTCCCACTCTCCCGCCTTTCCTCAAAGGTACATATATTAAGCTCCTTTAGTCTCTCTTCGTATGGCTTCTGTTGCAGACCCTGCATCATTTTAGTTGCCCTCCTCTGGACTGCCTCCATCCTGTCTATATCCTTGTGGAGATGGGGCCTCCAGAACTGCACAGAGTACTCAAGATGGGGTCTCACCATCTGTCTGTACAGAGGGATAACAACTTCCTGTTTTCTACTGGTGTTGCCCCTCCCTATACATCCCAGTATCCTCCCAGCCCTCTTTACTGCCTTCTCATATTGCTTTCTTACTTTAGGTCATCTGATATGACTACCCCAATGTCTCTTTCCATTTTTGTTGTTGTTAATACCTCCCCCCCCCCAATGTGTTTTCTTCCCCTGGGTATTTGTTTCCCAGGTACATTACTTTGTCTTTCTTTGTATTGAATCTAAGCTGCCATGCCTTTGACCATTCCTCCAACCTTGCCAAGTCCCTTCTCATCCTTTCCACCACCCCTTGAGTATCAACCCTGTTGCAGATCTTTGTATCATCTGCAAAGAGGCATACTTTTCCTTCCAGTCCCCCTGCAATGTCACTTATAAAGATACTAAAAAGGACCGGATCCAGTACTGAACCCTGCAGTACCCCACTAGTAACACCCCTTTCTTCAGAGTGGACTCTGTTTATTATTACCCTCTGTGTCCTGTTGTCCAGCCAATTTTATACCCAGGCTACCACCTTGGAACCCACTCCCAAGCTGGCTAATTTGTTTATTAATCTTTTGTGTGTGACTGTCAAATGCCTTGCTAAAGTCTAGGTAGGCCATGTCCACAGCCCTCCCTGGTCTACTACATCGGTCACCCAATCAAATAAATCTATTAGATTTGTCTGACATGACCTTTCCACTGTGAATCCATGCTGTCTTCGGTCCTGTGCCCCACTGACCTCTAGATACTCAACAGTTCTTTCTTTCAGAAGTGATTCCATCATTCTCCCTACCACTGAGGTCAAGCTAACAGGTATTTAGTTTCCTGCATCTGCTTTGCTCAAACATTTGTGAAGGGGAATCACATCCGCCCTCCTCCAGTCCTCAGGTACCACACCATTCTCCCATGATTTGTTAAAAAAGGTAGTCAGTGGTGTCACTAGTTCTCCCCTTAGTTCTTTTAGAATTCTGTGGTGAAACACATCCGGCCGTACTTTCTTATCTCACAGCCAGCTCAAATGATTGAGTTGCATAACTATAACAGCTTCTGCCAGAGAATTGTCAGAGAATACCAGGACAAGGAGCTGCTGTTGTGACTGGACTTCTCTACTGGGACTAAAGAAGCAGAACTCTACTACTGGGACCTTCAATTTAGTGGGACTTAAGAAGTAGACCTCTACTACTGGAACCTTCAATTTAGGCTAAAAAAAAAGTTAGTGTGTTTGAGTTGGCTGAAGTGAATTATCTGAGCAGTTATCTAGGTGTTACTCTCAGGTGGCTGAAGGTAATTGTTATCTGTGCAATTTAACTAAGTGTAGAAAGATCTGTTAAGTAGGGGAAGTGGCTTAGCTAGAAGGAAGCCAGGTTAAAGCCAGATTTAAATACTACCCTAGATAGCTTCTGCCATAGAATTGTCAGAGAACACCAGGACAAGGAGCTGCTGTTGTGACTGGACTTCTCTACTGGGACTATATTGCCCTCCTTCCCTTCCCTCCACCCCCCAAGCCAGTTCTACTTTTACAGGCACAGGATTTGACTGACAATAGGAACTTCCTGTTTTGGAACAGGAAGTGAGTGATCACAGAGCCACCAAAGACTCACCATCCTAGAAGGACAAGAGTAGTTCTCTGCCCCCCCCCTGCTGCTGGAGGTCTGCCTCTGAGTAAGTAAGGGGACTACTGTGAAATATGGGATCTTCTTGTCTCAGAACAGAAAGATCAGGTGCTTAAAGGGCACAGAGGCAGTAACTATGTAGGGAGAAAAAAATAAACAGAGGAAAGAGTAAGTATTTCAAACAACAGTGAAGAGGCCAGAAATAAGACATGATGGGAGTGGTGCAGTGCAGTGGCTGTGGAGCAGCAGTCTTCCAGAAGATGTTCTGGAGGATGGGTGTTGTCCCATCTGCAGGCACCTCTCTGGGCTGAGGAAGGAGGTTGCTCATCTCCAGGCTGAGTTGGCCAGGATTTGTGGGACCTCCTCTCCCATCCAGGGACCACCAGGGCCACTGCCATTGCCTCAGAAGTTGCTAAGAAAGAGGAGCAGTTGGACCACAGTGGGCTCAGGGAGGATGAGGGTGGTGGAACAGAGGTGCATCCCTCCAGTTGTACCTCTCCACAATTCATATGCCATTCTGGAAAAGTGTGGTTCCTCTATGGAGGCACCTGCAGTGGAGACCAAGGAGGATGCTAAAAACCTCCACAAAGGAGACCCACAGGAGGGTGGCATGGGACCCCACAGGGGAAGGAAACAACTCCTGGTGGGAGACTCCATTGTTAGGAAGGAAGAACTGGGGGAGGAAGGGAAGAGGGAGGAAAGGTGCCTGCCTGGTGCCATGGCTTGGAGGGACAGGGGGCGAATCCTCAGGATTGCCGGAGCAGCTGCACAGGGGAGGGAGCTGGATGTCATTGTCCACCTAAGGCCAAATGATCTGGCTAAGAAAGGGATCAGAGTAGTGCAGGAAGAGTTTGTGAAGTTGAGGAGGGACCTTAGACAAGCAGCACACACGGTAACCTTCTCGGAGGTGCTGCCTGTCTATGGCGTAGGTGAGGCTAGGGTGCACCACACCATGGGATTCTATATGTGGTTGAAAACTGGTGCAGAGCTCAGGTATTTGGCTTCATTCGGGACTTGGGGTCCACCTGGAGTGATGCAGGCCTATACTGGAGCGATAGTCTGCATCTGTCCAGGAGGGGAACCAGAATCCTAGGTGATAGGTTTAAATGCTTCATTGGCAAGCATTTAAACTTGCCAAGGGGGGAGGCACTGGAAAGGAGCAGGGAAATCCTAGCCCCCCCCAAAAAAGTCAGTGTAGTAAGTGAGGTAAACACCAAGTTAGAGATGTCGATAGGGAGAAGGGCAGGGGTAAATGGAGAAAGTGACAAAGGCAATAAGGACAAGGATGGGGAAAAAAGGGGTAAGGCCAGCAGGAAATGGAGGGTAATGAGTACCAGTGCCCATAGTCAGGGCAACAAGCTCCCTGAACTGGTGGCTTTGATGGAAGAGGGATGCCTGGATATCATAGCAGTCACAGAAACATGGTACACAGAGAACCATGACTGGGATGTTAACATACCAGGGTACACAACCTACAGCAGAGACAGGGAGGCAAGAAGAGGGCGAGGAGTAGCTCTCTATGTAAGGGAAGTGATAAAAGCAACTGAACAAAAGAGTAAACAGGGGGGCGCCTTAGAGAATGGAAATGGCACCACAGTCTGCACAGGGGTTGTTTACAGACCCCCACATCATGGGGAGGGAATGGACAAGGATATGATAGAAGGCATTCTTAGGATGGCAGAGAAAGGGGAGAGACTTTTGATGGGAGACCTGAATATGCCAGATGTTAACTGGAGCACATTTGTTGTAGCCACATCCAAGAGTGGGGCCATTTTCAATGCCCTACAGGTGGCATGCCTCAGACAGCTAGTTTTGGAACCCACCCATGAGGGAGCAATCTTAGACCTTGTACTCTCAAATGGGGATACTGAGAGGATCTCAGATCTAGAAGTGGGTAGCCATCAGGGAACAAGTGACCACCAAACAGTGTGGTTCATGATAAACTCAGCTACAGAGTCAAGCCATACAAAAGTGAGGGTACTGGACTTCAGGAAGGCTGACTTTGACAAGATGGGAGAGTGCCTTAAAAAGCACTAGCAAACAGGCTAGAAGGAGTGGTGGAGCAACAATGGGAAAACATCAAAACTGCCATCACAGAGGCAACAAGCCTTTGTGTGAAGCAAATAAACAAATCAAAATGAAAGAAAAAGCCACTATGGTTCTCAAACGAGGTGGCGGGGAAGGTCAGGGAGAAAAAGATAGCATTCAGTAAGTATAAGGAAACACAGAAGAAGCAGGACAGAGAGCTGTACCAGTTAAGGCAGAAGGAAGCAGGGAAGAAAGTCAGAATAGCAAAGGCCCAAACTGAGGAAAAGATAGCCAACTCAGTTAAGAAGGGGAATAAAACCTTTTATAGGTACATCAGGGAGTGTAGAAAGACAAAGGGAGGGATAGTGAGACTGAATAGAATAGACATTGGGTGGGCAGAGAGGGACAATGAAAAAGTAGGGATACTGAACAAATATTTCTGCTCAGTATTCACAAAAGAGGAGGAGGGGGAGGTGCCTAATCCAATTAACAGAAGCACTCCGGATAGGGGGGTCGATCCCAGTCCTTTCACAGAAGAAAGGGTTCTGAAAGAACTCCTAAAACTGAAGATGGACAAAGCAATGGGGTCTGATGGAATTCACCCCAGAATTCTAAAACAATTAAGGGGAGAACTAGTGAAACCACTGACTACCCATTTTAACAAATCAAGGGAGGATGGTATGGTACCTGAGTACTGGAGGAAGGTGGATGTGATTCCTCTTCACAAAAGTAGGACTAGGACAGAGGCAGAAAACTATAGACCTTTCAGTTTGACCTCTGTGGTAAGGAAGGTGATGGAATCACTTCTGAAGGAAATAATTGTTGAGTTCCTAGATGCCAGTGGGGCACAAGACCCAAGGCAGCATGGGTTCACAGCAGAAATGTCATGTCAGACAAATCTAATAGATTTCTTTGACTGGGTGACCAAAGTAGTAGACCAGGGAGGGGCTCTGGACATGGCCTACCTAGACTTTAGCATGGCATTTGACACAGTCCCACACAAAAGATTAATAGCCAAATTAACCAACCTGGGAGTGGGCCCCAGGGTCGTAGCCTGGGTAAAACATTAGCTGGACAACAGGACACAGAAGGTAATTGTAAATGGAGTCCATTCTGAAGAAAGAGGAGTTACTAGTGGGGTACCGCAGAGTTCAGTACTGAGTCCAGTCCTTTTTAATGTCTTTATAAGTGACATTGCAGAGGAACTGGAAGTAAAAATATGCCTCTTTGCAGATGACACAAAGATCTGCAACAGGGTTGATACACAAGAAGGTGTGGAAAGGATGAGAAGGGACTTGGCAAGGTTGGAGGAAAGGTCAGAAGTATGACAGCTTGAATTCAATGCAAAGAAGTGCAAAATAATGCACCTGAGCAACAAAAACCCAGGGGAAGATTACACTATGGGGGGGAGGTAGTAACAACAACAAAAACAGAAAGGAACCGGGAGGTAATCATATCAGATGACCTTGAGGTTAGCAAGTAATGTGAGAAGGCAGTAGGGAGGACTGGGGGGATACTGAGATGTATAGGGAGAGGCATCGCCAGCAGAAAACAGGAAGTTGTTATCCCTCTGTACAGACAGTTGGTGAGACCCCATCTGAAGTACTGCATCCAGTTCTGGAGACCCTTTCTCCGCAAGGACATAGACAGAATAGAGGCAGTGCAGAGGAGGGCAACTAAAATGGTGCAGGGTCTGCAAGAAAAGCCATACGAGGAAAGGAGCTTAATATGTATACCCTTGAGAAAAGGAGGGAGAGGGGGAACATGATAGAAACTTTTAAGTACCTCAGTGGAATCAACAAAGTCCAAGAGGGTAGCATCTTTCAGAAAAAGAGATGTGCAAGAACAAGGGGGTACAATTTGAAGATGGGGCCGTGGTTCAGGGGCAATGTGAGGAAGTATTTTTTTCACAGAGTGGGTGGTGGGCACATGGAATAGCCTTTCTGAGGAGGCTGTGGGGTCTAAAACTGTAAGAGAATTCAAGAATGCATGAGACAGACATAAGGCAATTTTTGTGGGGGGTATGAAGAAATAGGCTGTCGGTTAACTAGGATCTGCAGCTTATCCTTTAGGTAAGGAAATGGGCTGACTAGGTGGGCCAAGTGGTCTTTATCTGCCATCAAAGTCTATGTTTCTATGTCTATGTTTCTATATTTCTAAATTGCTAAATTCTGTTTCCTGGAGAAATGTTCAGCCATGAGTTACTGAGATGTGACACCTTTCCATTACATCCCAGCACACAGCGACAATTATATCTGCTGCAAAGTGGTCTAACGTGGTGTAGCCAGGATTTGGGAACCAGGGGTTTCCACCAAAGAAATCATATTACCTAGTCTCAGTACAGCTCCAGTATATAAAAAAAGAAATTTATGAAAAAATAATGGAAACAAGCTAAGATGTGATTTCTGTGCAATCAGGAACATCCCAGACTATACCTACTATATGTCAAACTGAAGTGTGTAAGTGCCATGATTTGCAGAACTTTGGGTTCGGCTTGCATCAAAAAAATGATCACATGTGGCTGTAAAGCAGAGAGACTGTTGTAAAAATTCCCCCAGTTTTGAAGATCAGCTGAGAGAATGTTGCTTAATATGAGGGGCTGCAGGAGTAACCTACATTGAGTTGCATTTCTTCGATCACAACTATTGAACCCCACCCCCCCAGCACCCCACTACCACCACCACCAATCTTCGAGATTACAACAGAAACTATTAAGCAAGTAGCAACTTGAGATGAGAGTATCAAAGTTATGCAGACTACTGGCCAGTTAACGTGAATTTATTGAATGGAAGCAAAATAGGGGTTTATGTTCGATGAACGCTTCCATCTTACTTAGAAAATGTTTTTCACAGCACAAGCTGATTTTCAGAAGGATGTGGCTGTTTCTTGTTTAACTTCATTAAGAAGGCAATGGCTATGTATATTAGAAGATGTGCTTGTTAAATTACCCTCATAATGCAAATCAGTTGTGCAAGGAAGTGAAAAATCTGATTTCCTTAGAACCAGCCTACCACATAGATTTTCTGATGACTGCTAATGTAATGTAGCCAAGCAGCAGTGAACCTGGGATGGCATCATGTCAGTCTCAACCCCAACTTCAGTTAAAATAATAACAATTTTTAATATTATAAGATTTGGGGCCACATTAAAAGGAATGTGTTGACACAATCTGAAAAAGTGAGCCACAGAAGTAAGAACTATGAAAGTACAGTACCCCACAGATTGCAGTGTTAATACAACAGAGAAATCCAGTCAACCACACAGACAATATGCTTTGATTCTAACATAAAATACAAGTCAGAATAAATATGTGTAAATAATAAAATAAAATGTCAGTAGTACAGTATTACGCCAACTATGGCAGGAATAACACAGCCAAGGTGTCCAGCTGTGTTGGGATATATGAACACTTAGAGACATGTCCATATACTGTAGCTAGCATAGTAGCACACACTGAAGTGTGTTACTCCTCTTGTAACACAGTCATAAAATAATGTACCATCCTGTAGGGGAACGAAGACAATGAACCCTAGAGGAGGGTTCCACCCCTAGAGGTGACACAGGAGAGATTCCCATGGTTAAAGGTACTTCAGGAAGGAGCCCATGGGAGAGAGAGGTGTGTCACTGGAGGAGGAGGGGTGAATGGAGGGGCAACAAAAGATGGTAAAAGGTAGCATGAGGTAGAACGTCTCTTAAATGGGCTGAGCAGGGGCTCTCTCCCACCCCCACCTACCATTCTACCCCCTCTCACCTCCCACCTACCATTCCACTCCCTCCCTCTCATCTCCTAATGTCTCCCCCTCCCTAGCACTCTATTTCTTGTTGTTCCACCCCAGACTACCTAGCACTTATCTTTCTGTTCTTGCACTTACAACAATGTCAAATGTTTGACTGCCTACCCCCTTATCCCCATCCTTCCCCCTCTTATCCCCCACCCCTTGCTCCACTTATGTCACACCAGGATGGTTTTCATTTGTATCTGTGTCTTGCCATATATACACACGTATTGTTAATTGCGCATTGTTATTTGCCACTGACTGCTACTGTGCTAGTCTATACACATGTTCTGTCTTTTGCTACTAAGTTAACCTCCTGATCTGTATTGTATCTTACCACTGTTTGCCTGTATGTTAACCTCCTGACTTTGTATTGTATCTTACCACTGTTTTGCTTACACCCATTGCTGACGCAGAACCTTTGTAAAAGAACTCTTGGTTCAAAGATATTTGTAATCCTAGTAATTAATAAATACAATTAAAAAAAAAAAATTAAATAAAATTGAACTATAGGCTTTAGCCTTCCAATTCAATGTGGCTACGCAACTGGTATAGTGCTATGCTTGTGTAACGTAGATAATATTAGGCTGTTTGCCTCTTTATCTGTGGGATATATAACCTGTGGGGGAATGAAGACAAGGAACCCTAGAGGAGGGTTCCACCACTAGAGCTGCAACAGGAGTGATTCCTTTGGCTAAAGGTACCTTAGAAAGGAGCCCAAAAAGAGTGCTGAGCAGAGATATGAGGTGCTGGATGCATATCAGGATTGAGGACCTGTATGTAGATCAGTTGGTAGTATGGTTTGAATAGAGTAGGCAGGAAACAATGGGTGAATAGTGACCTGCTCATAGGTCTGAATGTAAGGCATGGAGGCATGACTTCCTAAGGAGAGAGGGAACAGCTACAAGGGAGAGACGGGACAATTACAGGGCCATCACCCAACTCCATCCAACAGATGAAACCTAGCTATGTGACCTGGGGAATATTACTACAACTATCTAGATAATATGACTATTAGCACAGAGGAGAGGAACCCCCCCCCCCGAGGAGGAAACTTCTGGGGAACCAAGGCCTAGGTAGCCTTCCCTCCAGGATTTGGAACAGTTTTGCTTAGTGACAGCTCTGTTACTGCAATGTAGTAGACCAATCCAGGGAGATTTTGATTGTGGGGAACACTCTCACTCTGTCCCTTTAATGGGAACACCGTAGAGGGTTGTAAGTGAACTCTGTAACAACAGGCCACTTGGTGCCAACCTCCAAAGCGGGATGAGGAAAGTAACGACTGTCGAGGTGCTCATCTGGCCCACTGATCTAAGAACAAACCATGTGAACCAGAGGCGGCTGTAGGGAGAATAGCTTAAAGGGTGCTTCCAAACACGCTTGGGCAGCTAAAGGGGCCCTTCCCGTGAGAGCACCACCCCTCACCGCTGAAGTCTTAAATGCTACATCTAGAGGTGCCATCGGTATGGTTGAGGACTGAAGGTCCACCCGAGCAAAGACATTCCCAACTATGGGCCAGGTAAGAAAGACCCCGTCCCAAGCTTTGCATGCTCAAGATGCACACTTTGTGGGTGCAGAGAGAGACCGTCGGCCACAAAGCGGGCCCTGGAAGTAATGAACATGGCTGGCATGTCTCCGATGTGGAGAGAACTGAGTCGTAATGTAGCATGATGCCTCTATGTGAGTCATATAGGGGAGCTTGCTGCCAATGGAGAAACCTGTATATAGGTCAGAATGAGCTAGAGGACCTTCACATGGGTCTGATAAAACAGATAACAGTTTCTAACCACTAGAGTGCGTACCAGCCAGGACCATTGGAATGCCATTTGGGAGTGACTTGAATGGTGGGTGAGAAATATGGTAAGACCAGGCAAACCCACAGCCGACTGTTGGTTGGAAGAGGCTGTGAAGCTGGTACAATGAAAGATGAGGTTCGAGAGTAGTAGACTGGAATTGCTAATTGTATTAGTGCCATGAGGGTTATGCGAGTAAACTTGATTTGATGAATATGTTGATGCCATGGACGCTGGTGTGGCCATGAAGGCTGGTATGGTAAGGGTCGGTGAAAACCAGATGTATTAGTATGAGTAGGAGGGAGCTGGTATATTGAGAATACAGTATGGGGACCCAGATGTGGGTTGATGATGTAATACCTTGAAGGCAGCATAGAACAGGAGCAGAAGCTGGACATGCCAATGGTCAATTCATACACAAAACTTACAAAAGCTGCTCCCCCTATCTGGAGCCCCAGTGCGTGCTATAGTCCCCTGCCATGGAAAAAACAGAGAGCCACAACTGGGTGGGTACTGAGATGCCAAACGGTTAAGTAAACCAATAGTATAATTTGTTTGCACAACTAGAGAACTGTTGCTGCTGTTGACTTTTTTTAATACATATTTATCATTGCATGTGACTGTATAAGTCTTTTGAAGTGTTTATGAAACTTGTGTACCTGTGTTGTATATTTATTGTAATATGTGCCATAAATGAATGTGGACCACATTGAAAATGAGCTTACACTCAAATGGGCTATCATTTTCCTTGGAATGTTCTTAAGGAATAAACTTTTACAAACAAACAAACATTGATAAAAATACCAGCATCCAAAGTAGAGCTGACAGGCCCTGGGGTGAAGTCATGTGCAGTGAAGGGAACCAATAGTATGAATTGAATTGATTAATTACCAGCTCCGGAAGTAGGACTGATGGACACTGGGGAAAAGTCAGATGTGGGTAATGACAGAGCCAGCAATGAAGATAGTGAGGTAATGCTGGTGGCTATAGCTGAGGCCAAAACAGTAAATGGAAGGAGAGTCCAGCTGACTGGGCAGAGGAGGAGAGCTGAGAGTGAGAAAGCAGCAAATGCATGCATCATGTACAGAGCACGAGGAACAGTGGCAGGAGTGCAAGGGAGTCAGAGGAATGAGCAATGGAGCAGTCTGTGATGCCACAGCAGCAGGCAAAGTGGAGCAGCCAGGGAGAAGGAATGCCACTGTAACCC
Organism: Neoceratodus forsteri; assembly: GCA_016271365.2. Classification (NCBI taxonomy): domain Eukaryota; kingdom Metazoa; phylum Chordata; order Ceratodontiformes; family Ceratodontidae; genus Neoceratodus; species Neoceratodus forsteri. The sequence continues at coordinate 335,963,789 of CM057455.1, read as the reverse complement.
AGAAGAGAAAGGGGATGCTTGGGAGGCAGGGAGCAGCAATGAATGAAATGGTGGAGAACGGTGGCACTACAGGAGAGGGTAAGCAGCAACAGGATGAGCCAGCAGTTGGAAGGAAGAAACCCAAGAAGGTACAAGATGGAAAGAGGGGAGGAAGGAGGATACGAGGTTGCGCCGAGCACCAAAAGAGTAGAAGGAGGCAAGGCAAAAGGCCGTGACAAGCGGCAAACGAGGGGAAAGCACAGCAAGAGGGAGCGAGGGAAGGGAGGGAGGCACGGAAAGCCAGGGAATGAAAGGCACCATGAAGAGAATGGGTGAAGCAGGTGGGCAGTCAGAGGCAGAGCAGGCAAGAGGGGGCAGGGAAAAAGAAAGGGGCAAAAAAAAAATGACAGAGAAGGAAGGGAGAGCAAAGCCTCCAGCAGCAGCAAAAGACAGTCGAAGGTAGCATGTGGGAGAGCGGCCCTTAAATGGGCCGAGGCGTAATAGTTGCTCTGCACTACTGAATTGCTACAGGCTTTAGCTTTCCAATTCTCGGGCCAAGTACTGTAGCACAGATGCAGAATGTTCACAACTAAAGCTTCTCAGAAATTTTCCTTGTTCATGGAGCTTACTGCACAAGAACCATCTCCGTTCAGTAGATGTTAACAGCTGTAGAGACCGCAGTACATTCACTGTTCTCTAAATGAGGCTGGCGTGGGCCCTTTTCTGAAAACCTTTTTAATGTTAACAGCTCAATATGAAAAGTTTCTGCTTATAAACAGAGCTTCTCTGGAAGATTTTGTGGCGCAGAGGCACAGAAATCTATTGTTACTCAGAGAGTAGTATTTAAATGTTGCCGTACAGTAGACACTGACATTAGTTTTTTTTTCTGGAACTGAAGGGAATCAAATATGTGCCCGAAACTTGTGTTTTTTCTAATTATCAAATAATTGACATATGTATATTATTAAAAATCATTTTTAATGTAGATTTTAGTACACAGTCATTACTTTTTTGATATTTTCTCATCTCATCAATGTTTACATTTGAGCAGGATGTGTAAGTTGGGGATTGGAAAATATTGATTGTGCTATGGGCTGGGGTCTTCCTTACTGTTGATTATATATATATTTTTTTTATTTTTTTATTTTATTTATTAAGTACTAGGATGGCAAACAGTTTTGAACCAGAGGTTCATATACAAAGGTTCCGCGTCAGCATGAAATATAAATAAACACAGAGTACAAATCAAAGAAAAATTCATACAGTAAAGAACTAATCATGATAATATACTGACAGTAAATATAGCAAATACGATTTGTTCAGGTTGCATAGGACAGGAGTACAGAGAACACTGACAACAAATTGGCATCATAAGCCATTAACAGTAGATACAATAGGTTCAGGTAACATAATGCCAGATTACAGGGTGTACTTATTCCAGGAGATGTTCCACAGGGTGGGAGGTGGGGAGCAGAATAGCATAGGGTTAGAATGAACACCATGGAAGGTGTGCAGTGTAGGAAGGGAATGAGGAAGAGAACAATGCAGTCAAAATTATGACATTGTTGTGAAGTGCTAAGCCACAGGTGTGCCGGGGCTCGAGGAAGGGAAGAAGGGGGAAAGGGGGAGGGTTTCGGGAGAGGACCAAGAGTAATGTAAGGGAGGGGAAGCAGGTGGTATGTCACAGGGAGGAGGAGGAGGTAAAGAAGGAGAGAGAGAGGGGATGGGGCAGTGGAGGGACATGGCAACGGGAGGAGGACAGCAGGAGAAATGAAAATAGTGAGGGACAGCAGGTGGAGTCCTGGTGGTTAAGGAAGGAGGGGAAAGAGAGGTGAGCATCAGGAGGTGATGTGCTAGTTGTTTGAGGAATGAGGAGGAAGAGGTGGGCAAGAGGGGTGAGAAGTTAATTAGTGAATTTATTTATTTCAAAAGTTTTACCAGGAAAGACATACTGAGCTGAGAAACAGCTTGTTTCTGATGTGTTCTGGCGGAAGGAGTACAGAGAGATAAATTCATTGGGCTAGATTCACAAAGTGGGCAAAAAAAATCAGCATATGTGGAAAAAAGGCTTGCAAAACTACAGAAACGCAAGTGCAGCATATTCACAGTCAAAATGGTCACACGTGTGGAAAATCGCAAAATGGGCAAGTTGTGAAATTCCGCAAGTGCCGAAAATCCACAACAGTTTTTTCCACAGCTGTAGAAATAATATAAAAGGCCCAGCAGACAGAACTACAGCAGGTGATCCATATTAAGTGGAGCAGGAGACTTTGACAGTCTTGCAAAAGTTGCAGCAGAATCAGCACTCCCAGCAAGGCAAGCAGCCAGTCCCACAACTGGGATGGTATCCAGTAATATCGACCCAAAATGAGTGACTACAAAAATAGTAACTAATTTTGGGTGCTATTATTCTGGGCTGTACAATAGCGAGTGTATGGGAAATTGACCGTGATGAAGGGGGAACTGAAGGAAGGAATAGCGAGGAGAAGGGGAGGGACCGGGAAGGGGTTTTGGGGGACTGGTGTACCTGCTGCTGCCGAGCTAGCCATGTGGCTTGGTGGTGTGGGTGGCTAGCTCTGACACAGCAGGTACTGGTTTCGGGACCTGGAGCTAGTGCATTTTGCCGCAGCCATAAGCTGTAGCACTTAAATTTTGCCAAAATCTGGATTTTACCCCCTCCCTGACATGCACCCCCCCCCCTGAGTCGAGAATCTTAAAAAGCCCCCTGCAAAACCACTTTTTTGAAATCCAGATGATGGGTCATCTTGAACTGTATATTGCTGATTTGCTTTTCAGAGATATACACTCGCCATAATATCAATCGTTGTTTTGCGATTGCTATTATGACCAACTGGGACCATGGTAGCACCACCTGTACCAGCAGGACCTTGCACGCAGTGGCAATCTGTATCTGTTGGTTGTGTCTCTGAGGTGTTTCTTTCTCCTGTAGCACACACTTCTGGCTGTTACCACCTCTGCCTCTACTGCCAGTGGGGCTCCTTTATGGGCTGCACAGGGTCATGTGGTTATGCTTTGTTGCTTTTCAATGGAAATGTGTGCTAGTTTTGGTGTAGCAACTGACACTGCTATACAGCCCACAGGTTTGCTGCTGTTTGGTGCCTGTACCCCCACTGTGATTGTTCCCCAGGTGTTAGTATACTGCCTTTTGCTCAGGGTGAGTTACGCCTCACTCAACTTGGTGCAGCATGTGCACAACATTTTTTCCACAACTGTGAAAAAACAGTGACGAGAATAGGGCAGAATTCACAAAACACTTTGAAGGGGGAAAAAAATGCTCAAGTCCCCAAAATTTACCAGTTGCAGAAAAAAGGGGGGAAATTGCATTGCATCATATACACAAAATGCCCACAGCTGCAGAAAAAATACATTGCGGGCTGCAGAAAATACAGAGCTGTGGAAAGTTCCTGCACAAAAAAAATGGCATTGAAAAGTATGGCATATCCCCTTAAATGCTATTCTCAGCCATTGTTTTCCACAGTTGTGGAAAACATGTTGCGTACATGCTGCACCAAGGAGAGTGAGGTGTAACTCACCCTGAGCAAAAGGCAGTGTACTAACAATTGGGAAACAATCATAGTGGGGGTTCAGGCACCAAACAGCAAACCTGTGGGATGTACAGCAGTATCAATTGCTACACTAAAAATAGCACACATTTCCACTGAAAGACAGCAAAGCACAACCACATGACCATATGCAGCCAATAAAGGAGCCCCACTGGCAGTAGAGGCAGAGGTGGTAGCAGCCAGAAGTGTGTACTATGGATGTAGGAGAAGGAAACACCACTGAGACACAACCAACAGATACATATTGCCACTCGGTGCAAGGTCCTGCAGGTACAAGTGGTGCTACCATGGTCCCAGTTGTGTGACTGGCTGGTTGCCTCACTGGGAATGCTGTTTCTGCTGCAGCTTTTGCAAGACTGCCAAAGTCTCCTGCTCCACTTAATGTGGATCATCTGCTGTTCTGTCTGCTGGGCTTTTTATATTATTTCTGCAGCTGCGGAAAAACTGTTGCAGATTTTCGCACTTGCAAAATTTTGCAACTCACCTGTTTTGCGATTTTCTGCACCTGCGAACATTTTGATTGTCAATATGCCACATTTGCATTTCCTCAGTTTTGCAGGCCTTTTTTCTGCATGTGCAGATTTTTCTGCACTCTCTTTGTGAATCTATCCCATAGCCTTTAAGGAGATATGCCATACTTTTCAATGCCTTTTTTTTGTGCAGGAATTTTCCACAGCTGTGTATTTCCCACAGCTCGCAGTGTATTTTTTCCACAGCTGCAGCTTTTTGTATATATGATGCAGTGCAATTACCCCAATTTTTTGCAAATGCGTAAATTTTGGGGACTTGCGTGCATGTTTTCCCCCTTAAAAGTGTTCTGTGAATCTTGCCCATAGTATTTACAGAACTTAATCAGATACTTATGCAAAGAAATGGTATAAAGCAAATACAATGTGAATAAACAGAGCAAAACAACATCAGTATTGCAGTATGCAGACTTAGGTGCAGCATGTACAACAACCAACCATTTAGGCAGAGGCACTGCTCATATATGGGTTTCGGGGTAAATGCTTTCCAGAAACCCATTTAGCATTTGTGGGAAACCAAGTGGGCCCCCATGCAAAGTTGCTTTGGGTGGCAGCATAAAATATGGGTGGAAAGTTGACACCCAGTTAGGCTGCCACCTGCTAACGCTAAACACAAAGCTTGGCAGTTTAACGATTAGTGCAGAAAAGAAGGTGCAATACAAATAGTAAATTCAGATTTTATGAGTGTGCAAATGAGGTTTGCATCTGTTAACATCAAGGATTGCAACTGTGTTGTGGCACGGGATTGTGCCAGGCAGTTGTTGCAAAGCCATGATGCATGAAAGTGCCCCTCCTTACCTTTGGTGCCCTGATGGGCTAGTGATTCCTCCCTTCTGGGCTTGATGGCCAACTCTCTGGCTGCCCAGTAGACCCCCCACATGCTCTCCTGCCCTTGGAGACTCTTGTCATATTGTGGTACCAGTCCCAGTGCTCTTCCATACCCTTCTCTTTGGCAACTTTTCCCCAAAGTCCATCCACGGCTTGGATAGCTGTGCCTGGTTACATCAATGTATACCTCCCCCATCTACACTTCCTGGTTTTTACAGGTGGTTACCCTGGGGGTCAAAAAAACTGCAACCAGGCTTGAGAGGGCAATAGACCATTTGCATGATGTCCATCACACTTTGCCACACAGTTGCAGTGCTGTTTGTGATAGTACAGGAAGGGGTTGCAACCCCACTGAGCATAGCTGAGAGTCCATGAGGTCACCAGTGGTGCTACCATAAGTGGTTGCACTGGCCAGTTAGGGCCACCATTGATGACTGAGAATAGGTCCCAGAATGTTTTTCAAATGACTGTGGCACTCTGTCCTGACCTATCAACTGAGTCTCTACCGGGGAAGGGGAGACCCAGGCATTCCTGCCCTGGGGGGCAAGCCAGGGTGCCCAGGGAGTAAGGGTAAGTCCCAAAAAGCAAATGATGGAGCTGGGTGCAGAGGTCAGGACTGATGAGGGGCCAGTCGGCCAGAAAAAATATACTGATTGAAACAAAGCCCCCCGACCCACCTGCTCTGTCCCCACTGCAACCACCACCACCCTCCGGCCCCCTGCATACATTAGAGGCACCCCCACCTCCTGACAGTGCCCAGCACAGACAATCTGCTCACCTCAGTGGCTGGCTGATGACTGACAGTTCGTAATCATGCACCAGCTGTACAAGCAGCTGATTACAGCTTGGTCTGTCTAAAAAATTGGTTAAAAGCCGTAGCATGACCATGTGACAAGGTCCCTTACCACACAAATAACATTTCTTGCACAATGACATCATCCTCTAGAGCATCATGACATCATTGTATTACTATACCTCAGTTTCAGAACGTTTCAAAACAGTTGGCCCGACATCTTGAAAAACTGCTAGTCAGGTGCATTATGAGCTAACCTGAAATGCTCTCTATGCCTTAGCTAAATTTCAACTTTTTCCCTACTGAAGAAATATCTGCAGCACTTACCAGAATGTTTGAAAACAAACATCCAGAACCAACTAACAAGAAATAAAAAAAGGCATTGAAACAATGAGTAGTCACCTCTGGTTAAATACTGTAGATGTTGATACAACTGAGGACAATATACACTAACTCAATACCAAAAACAGCACCCTGTGGGCCAAGAAAGTGTTTTCAGACTGAATTCGAGAAACAAATCAGCAGATTGATTTCAAAAGCCTAAAAAGTGAATATTATTTTTGTAAGTCCTATTCTCTAGATCATCTTCTGTACCTTTGACATGAGGTAGTTGTTCTGGGCTGCCAACTCCAGGAATATAGCATGATGTGAGTCCTTAGTCTTTACTACAGTAAGAAGACGGTTCTGCATGGTGGTCACCCAGCCTGACAGTGCATGCAGCTGCTGCACCACCATCTGAGCAGGAGCAGCAGCAGCTTTAAGAGTAGAGGTGTCCTGCAGAATTTTTGCTCAAGCATTAAGGTGATCCCCTGCAGTTTAGCAAGCTGTGTGTGGGGGGAAGGGGGGTGACATCATGCTGGGATCAATGCAGCTGCAGTCCAGCCAGCATGGATGAAAGTGAAAACAGGCCTCCCCATCAGCATGTCACAGACCCGGGAAGGGATAAACAAAAAAACAGACTCCTCACTAGTAAGATTGTCTCAAAACAGCCCAACCCCAATACTAGCGGGTATTATTGATTGAAGGCTCTCAGTGTTAACAAGAAATGGAGTCAGACAGTGATGAACTCAGAGCAATTACACTGAGTAAGGAAGAGGAACGCAAAATCATCCAGCAATCGTGGTTGAAGGCAGACCACACCCCCTTTAGTTTTATTGCTAGTACTTTGTATGGTACCCTATCAAACACTTTACTCGGCTCCATATATATTATGTCTACAGCATGTCCTGCCTCTAATTCTTTGCTTACTAGCTCAAAGAATCTAATAAGGATAGCTAAACATGGTCTGTTTTGTAGGAAACCATGCTAGTGAGATCCATAATGTTTAACTTAAGCTATAGTCAATATGCCTATTTATGAATGTTTTGCAATATTATCCCACACTAGTCAAGCTACCAGGGGCTGGATTCACAAAGCTTTCTGAAGGTGCAAAACCTTTCCTAAGTCCCCAAACCTGCTGTAGCTATGGAAACAAAGCGGAATTTGCACTGAGTGCTATTCACAAAACCCTCCGCAGCTGTGGAAGAAAAACACTATGGAATGGGGAAAAAAGTGCAGCTGCAGAAGTCCCTGAGGAAAAAAAGGTGTGAGATAAGTAAGGCACATCCCCTGAAAGGCTATTCACAACCAGTTTTTTTCCGCAGTTGCAGAAAAAATGTTACACACAGTGGAATGAGGTGTAACTCTCCCTCAGCAAACTGCAGTAGTGCCCCAACAATTGGAATCAATTAAGGTGGAGGTGAGGCACAGGTAATAGCATCCCAGTGAGTATAGCAGTAGCTGATGTTACAGCAACAGCAGCACACATTGCCATGATATGGCAACAAGCAACAACCACCAGACCCAGTGCAGCCCATGACAGAGCCCCACAGGCAGTAGAGCCTGACCGCCTGAAGTGAATGTTACCCCTGCAGGCAATAGGAACACCCTAGGGAAGGAGGACCAGCAGTGGCAGTCAGCCACTGTGGTGCCATGGTATTGTTGGTACCTGTGGTGCTGCAGTGGTCCCAGTTGAGGGACTGGCTGCTGGTCTCTTTGTGGGTGCTTTCAACTTCATGCTATGGCAGCAAAGCTAAAGTCTGCTGCTCCAGCTAATTAGGTTCACAGTTGCTGTGCCACCTAAGCTATTTCTGCAGCTGCGGATCCGCAGTTGTGGATTTTCAGCACTTGCTCAATTTCCACAGCTGCTGAATTTGTGCAGCTGCGGGGATTTTACGAAATTCCGCACCTGCTCAAAATTTCTTTATGAATATCACGCAACTGCTTTTCCGCAGTGCTGCAGGCCTTTTTCCCACAGCTGTGGGATTTTTGGCTTTCTTTGTAAATCCTGCCCCAGGTCTATAATTACCCAACTCCTATTTACTACCTCTTTTGTGGATATGGATGGCTGCTGCCTCTTTCCATTCATTTGGAGCTTTGCCTATAACTACTGAGTGTTTAAATATGTCAGATACGATGGGGGCTAGTTCATGAGCAGTCTCTTTCAGAATTCTGAAAGTGTAGTACATTGGGCCCCGGGGCTTTGTTTATTTTGAGCCCTTTCAGCTTGGCCTACAGATCTTTCATCGTGGAAACAAGTGCCTCCTCCTTTCCCTCCCCCTCAATTTCAATGTCTGAGTCATTCATTTATTGCTCTTTATTGAACACTGGTGTAAGATACTTATTAAATTTCTCTGCCATTTCATTTGGGCTATTAGTATACTGTCCTGTAATTTTAGTCAACCTACTTGATATATTTTTAGATAATAATTCATTAAGAACTGTTATTATAATCCTAGCTAAATTATCTATGATATTTATTTACTTATTTATTGATGTAGGAGTAATTTATTTTGTGCTGTTTTATAGTTTCAAGTTTATTTCACCAGGAAGACTCCATTGAGCAAGCCTATTTAGAAGGAGGTCCTGGACAGGTTACATACAATATATATAGTAGTTTTATACAAGAAAAAAAGAAAACACATAAAGATAAAAATAAGGGTATACAGTGTACAGTGTAGCTGTATAATAATCAAGAGAGATCCAGAGGTGCAAAATATAAATACCAAGCACAATTGGTTTCAAGGCTAATGCAAGGAGTCTGTCAAACAGCACAGAGTATGGGATACAACATATAAGGCAATACATTGTTAAGGTATGTACACAGCCACATAAGACACAGTGAGCCCGGAGGTCTGCTCCAAAGGGAGAGGCTTGGATACAGTTAGAGATTATGGGGATAGAGGGAGGCAAAAAGGAATGCCTTGCAGAATTGGGGGGGACTAGGGGGATTGAGGCTAGGGATACTAAACTGTACATCAGTAGCAACCATCTAGAGAAAACTTGGCCACAAGACTTGTAAAGGTATTCAGGGGGGGCTAAAGTGGCTAGTCTAAGGGATGATTCCAGCTGATTCCAAGCCAGGGGGAGAACATGACTGATAGCAGCCATACCATAGTTACTGCAATATTTAAGGACTTCAAGTGTGATATAAGAATTCTTTCAGAGAGAGTAAGAGCAGAGGCACAAGGAAACAGTGTTGAGATGTTCCGTAAGATGGTAATTGGCAGAGCAAGGCTTTGTAAATCCAAACATACAGTACATATTTAATAGTCTTCTGGTGGAGAGGAAGGTCAAACCTAGTTCAGCATAGAGTTTACAGTGATGCGTCCTGGCTGGTACATTGGTAATGAAATGTATGGCACAATGGTAGAGAACATACAATTTGCGCAGGCTAGTTTCTGGGCAGCGGATATATAGACTATCAGCATAGTCTAATAGAGGAAGAAAAGTGGATTGGACTAGTCTTATTCTAGAATCTTTGGGGAATAATGCTTTGCTTCTGTAAAGAAAGCCAAGCCTTTACTTTAGCTTCTTCACAAGCGCTTCAACATGGGAGGAGAAGGAGAGGTTATGGTCCAATAAAAAGCCAAGATATTTAAACTTATTCACCCTTTCCAGAGTGTCACCTAATAAGGTTACAATAGGCAATTGGGAGGTTGGTTTTATAGACGGGGCTGACTGATTGCTGGGTTGGAAGAACATGACTTTTGTCTTTTATAATGATGCCTTGAGCCTCCAGAAAAGGGTGTCAATAATTACAAATAAAAATGACTACTGTACTATGACTTTCCTATCTAAATTATTGTTGGTACCTATGTATTTGAAAAATTCCTTTTAATTACTTCCTACCTTACCGGCTATATTCTGCTCTAGTCTCCTTTTTGATTTCCTCGTTAGTGTTTTACATATTTTCTGGGACTATACTTATCGCACAATCTCTGTTTAGTTGTGCCCTTTTCCACCTGCTGTTTTAAAGTTCAGATACCTTTTAGTTCTGTTGTCTAGTCTTCTTGGGTTTCTCCGATCATTGTTTTTAAATTTGCAGACTATTTATTTTATTTTAATTTTTTATTTATTTATTCTAGGATTTCAAGTACCTTTGAGCCAAGGCTCTTTTACAAAGATTCCACGTCAGAAATAACAAACAACACGGAAGCAACAGTGAAATAACAGTAAACAATTCATGTACAATAGTGCTATTGAAAGGGGTCAATTGTAGGAAGAGTAAGGTGTAGAGAAGGAGGATAAGTGTAGGTAGTTAACAGAGGCAGCTATAGTAAAATGGTGAGCACAGCTAGGACGCATGTGCCCACAAGGAATGGGTAGAGTCAGGTGCCCGAGGGTGGCAGAGAAACAGGGATGAGAGGAAAGGGGAAGGATGAAGATGCAGCTGGAGGCATTTGTCAAAAAATAAATGGGAAGGAGTGATAGAAGAGAAAAAGGGGGCAGGGTGGGGGAAATAAGTGCTCTAATGGGTCAAGGAGAGACTAATGAGTGGTATGAAGACTTGAGATTTGAAGTGGTGCCTCAGGAGCTGGAGGAGGGGGACTGGGGGGCCTGGGGTTAAGCAGTATGTGACAGGGATCATGCAGTTCAGTTATTTTTTGTATTGTATTTTTATTAGTATTTTCCAAGTACAGTAATACATATAGATTCCGACAAATGTACTGTCATTGCTGGAAATTTTGCATAAGTGTGCTATCTCTGACTTCTACATGTTCCCATGATGTTTTCTTGTATCTACTGTTGTCTATGTACCCTATGTTGTAATCTCCCGGTCGTACCTGAAAATAGACAGCTATGCTGTCTAGTGTACCTACCTGGTTAACAAAAACTAAATAAATAAATAACAAATATAAGTTAGGATTAAAGCTGTGTAGGTCATCATCTAGGAGAGGCAGTCTCATGAGCTAGAGGCAATGAGATGGGCTCAGAGCCTGGTTTTGAACAGACCTAGTGTTGAGGCAGAGGAGATGGTGTGGCTGAGACCTTGCATCCATAGAGGAGCCCTATAGGTGAAGGAGCTTTGGCCCTGCGTAGTTGAACAGCGAGAAACTTGTAGAATCTGGGTTGTCGAGTTCCTGGTGTTCTGTCGGTTGGTGTTTTGATGTAACAAGGCAGTAACACTGGGGGGGTGTGAGGCCAAGGTTGATTTTTCCTGCCATAGCACATGTGAGATATTTTATATGGTTGGAGAGTTGAAGCCATCCAGATTGTTCATAGAGGGCACAGGTGTGGGTGAGGCAGTGGGCACCAGTTGTGAGTCGGCATGCTTTGTTAAGTGCAGTTGTTATATGTCATAGGGCGGACATCATGGTAGAGCCATAGATAATAAGGCCATAATCAATAATTGACACCACAGAGCTCTGGACAGCAATCTTCAGGGCCTCTGGGGTAAGGTGCTGCCTGTGCTTGTAGAGTAATTGAAGGTGTGTTCTGGCAGCTTTAGCCATGCTGTCAATGTGAGCCATATAGGACAGATTGAGGTCAAGCAGAATCCCTAGGTATTTGAAAGAGTAAACTTGTTCAAGGACAGTCCCCTGCTTGGTGGAGATGGCAAGGGGGCGTTACTTGTAATGGTTATGTGAACTGCAGAATAGCAATGACTTGGTTTTCTTGTGATTGAGGACTAGTTTATGATTTGAGAACCATGTTTCAATGGCACTGAATCCAAGTTGGAGGGTGTGTTGTAGTGGTGAAAGGTCCTTGTGCATAGAAAAGACAACACATCATCCGCATACAGGATGATTTGTTCCAAGCAGGATTGTGGTAGAAAGTTTAAAAAGAGGCTGAAAAGGAGAGGGTCCAGTATGGACCCTTGAGGTACTCCGAAGCAGACAGGCAAGGTGTCCGAGATAGCATTGGCAATTTTTACTCTTTAAGAGCGGTTGTCAAGGTAGCTTCTGAACCAGCAGGCTGAGTCTGGTAGGAGGCCAGCAAGGAGTAGTTGGTCATACAGCAGCTGATGATGGACTGTGTCAAATGCCTTCAAGAGATCGATGAAGACAGCCCCAGTAAGAAGTCCTTTATCAAGGGAACTATGCACTGCATCAGTAAATTCAAGCAGGGCAGTGGTGGTACTATGCCCTTTTCTAAAACCATGCTGTTGAGTGCACAGAATATTATATTTGACCAAATAATCAGTGAGTTGGTCTGCAACAATATGCTCTAGGGCCTTGGATAGTGGTGGCAATATGGAGTTCGGGTGGTAGTTAGAGTGGCAGTTCTTATCCCCAGTTTTGTGGACCGGGGTCACAGTGTCAGTTTTCCATATTTCAGGGAATGTACTGGTGTGGAGAGAGAGAGGTTAAGAATTTTAGTTAGGGGACTGAGGATCTCGTCAAGTGTAAGCAATAGCAGCTTAAGGTCCAGGGTGTCACTGCTGATTCTGGAAGCGGAGATGGCTGAGGCGATGTGGCGGTGAGCTTCATTCATCTTAATCTCCCTGAAGTAAAAATGAGGGTGGTTTGACAGAGTGCAGCGTGTGTTAGAGGGGGTGTGACTGACTGTGAAGAAATCAGTGGTAGAACAGTATAGAGGTCAGTAAAAGCCGTGTTAAAGGTATTTGCAATGACCATGGGATCAAGGGTAGTGGACCCTTCAACAATTAACATGGCCGGAGGGGACTTTGATTGTTTCCTAGTAATGTCCTTGATATTGTCCCAGAAAGCATGACCATTTCCCCAGGTGTTGGTGAGGTCGTCCTTATAATATGAGCTTTTCGTGAGACGAATGGATTTTGTGCAGGCATTATGGGCATGTTTGTATTTTTGGATGTCAGATTGTTTGCCTGTGGCTTTAGCCGCTGCCCACAAGTGTTCCCTAGATTTCAGCTGGGAAAGGAGCTCTGCAGTTATCCAAGTTATCCAAGGGTTGCAGAGGGCTTTTGTTTTTCATTTTTTTGAAGGAGCGAAGAGGTCACAGGCCTTATTGAAGGCGGTGATGAAGTAGCCGAGGGCTAGGTTAACATCCGTCGCCTTGCAGATGGGCAGCCAGTCTTGCAAGGATAGGTACTGATTGAGATGGAGAAGTTGACCACGGGGGAGGACTCTGCTGGTAATGACTGTAGGGGGTGGCTTTAGAAATTTATTAGACCATTCACATATAACCGGGGAGTGGTCACTGAGAGAGTCTGGGAGAACAGAGGTACGAGAGATCCTGGTAGGGTGATTGGTGAGAACCCAGTCCAGCAGGGTACTGGTGCCAGTTGTTAGTGGCATATGTTCCTCTGACAGGTTATTGATTTTGTTTTTAAGCAGTGTCCATTTCTCATTCACCACTGCCCCTATGTACTCTACCTTCCAGTTCCATTCTTGGGGTATAGCTCTTATTCCTCCAAAATTAACTCTGCTAAAATTAGGACTCATACAGCAGTTACCCCATCTCCTTTTTTGTACTTGATTTTGGTTTTTAATTTTATTTATTTAAAAGTTGGTAACAGGGAAAGGCACACTGAGCCGAAGCTTGTTTCCAGGTGTGACCCAGGGGAAGGGGACAAACCAGTGGAAAAAGCATGCATAATACAATGCAAATAAGAAGTAACAAGTAGTAAGTAGAGACATAACATGCAGTAGTAACTTCAATAATAAAAACTGCAAACAAGCAATACCATGCAGGTATACAATGGTATAAACAGCAAACATTTGTCAGTGCCGAATGTTTGCTTGCTGGCATTAGCAGTGGAAGTGCAGGAGTTAGACTGATGCAATATAGGAATGGCAGTGATGTATTGAACTGACACCAACGCCACCCCAACCCTGCAGAGATGGACAGGCATTGGGGTATGCCTTTGGGTCATCACCCATAACGGTCACAACATTTCACCTCACCCTACCCTGCAGACACTGACAAGTGTCGAGGTGTGCCTTAGGGTGTTCAGGCTTTACACTCACCTCATTCCATAAGGAAATACACTGAAATGGGTGCAGTATAGGAGAATGGTGTGAACTCTTGGGCCAAAGAGTCCAAGTTGCACCTCGATGTCTGTCACTGGCTGCAGGGTGGGGGGTGTGGGTGGAATGCCATGAGCATTACTGTTGACAATCCCAAGTCACACCCCTGATGCCTGTCAGCCCCTACAGGGTAGGGCAGATGCTTGTCAGACCCTACAGGGTAGGGGGTTATGGTCGGAAACCCTAAGGCCTTGGGCATTTCTTGGTATTTTTACTCTGAGTTTTCAACATGGACTTTTTGTGACCCCACCACATGAACAGTGACACTATCAGTTTTGTTAGCAGAAAGGTGATTTTGCACAGTGACTGCGCCATTTAGCGCCACAGGTGTGAAAACTCATTTCGAACATGATGTGAAAAATGACAGCTGTACTGTTCATGAGGAGGTGTAAAAAATGACAATGTTGAAAATCTGGAGTGACAATGTAAAAAAACTGGTGGTCATGAGCGTGCATAGAAACTGCACAATGCACACCCATAATGCAATTATTTGGGGGATTTTTTTCATCAGATTTTCAATGTAGGCATTTTGGGACCTCTGCTCATGAACAGTGTTACTGTGATTTTCTTAATCTGTCCCGAACACTGATTTCCTACAGTGACTGCGTTATTCTGCACTGGAAGTGCGAAAACACATTTCAGCCAGAATGTGAAAAATGACAGCTGTACTGTTCATAAGGATATGTGGAAAAATGCCAATGTTGAAAATCTGGAGTGAAAATATTACAAATTTGTGAAGTTGTGAGGGTGTGTAGACACTGCACAATGCATGCTCATAACACAGTTATTTTATGGACTTTTGTGAACAGATTTTCAACATAGGCATTTTAGGACCTCTGCTCATGAACAGTATCACTGTGATTTTCTTAATCTGTCCCAAACACTGATTTCCCACAGTGACTGCGCTATTCTGCGCTGGAAGTGTGAAAACACATTTCGGCCAGGTTGTGAAAAATGACAGTTGTACTGTTCATAAGGAGAGGTGAAAAAATGCCAATGTTGAAAATCTGGAGTGAAAATATTACAAATTCACTAATTTGCGAGTGTGTGTGGAAACTGTGCATCGCACACTCATAACACAGTTATTTTGGGGAATTTTTTCACCAAATTTGCAACATAGGCTTTTTGAGAGCCCTCCTCGTGAACAGTGACACTGTCCCTTTGTTAACTGGTCCCGAAAGATGATTCCCTGCAGTGACCAAGAAATCACCTTTTGGGACCGAATAACCAAATGACAGTCACTGAATTCATGAGGTGGGGTCCCAAGAAACCCATGTTGAAAATCTGGTGCAAAAATTCAACAAAATGACTGAGATATGCACCAAAGTTGAAAAACCCCTATTTATACCATTATTCAGCTTATCGGCATTTCTTCAGTTTGCGATCGACTTTGAAGAGTGCAGACATGTTCCCACTCCACCAAAGATCATCACACCAGCCTCTGGAGGTATGTATGAGGTGTGGGGGTGTGGGGAGGTGGGGTACGAGAGGGTGGGCGTGGGTTGGGGGATGGGGGCAAGAGTCAACGAGGGACCATTTTTCTTTTGTTACAGGTTTTATTTTACGAAGACAATGTGCAACTTTGCCATGTTGGGTGGGCTCAGTGTGGCACCTGGAAGTTTGTTTTGGGGGCAGGAGAGCCAACAGGATTGGGCACCCCACTGGCCATAACAGTGTGGGGTGGGGAACACATGAGGATGTTGAACTTTGCCACGCGGGAGGAGTCCTCGATGGCACCTGGAAGTTGTTTTTTGGGTGGGGCACTGGAGCTGACGGGATTGGGCACCCACCGCACACAACAAATGGGGAGGTGGCGACTGCTACAGTCACGTGGTGACGACAGGGCATTTGTATACTGCTGAGGGCACGGCAGTATGCAAATTGCCTACACATTACCACCGCTGATTGCAGTGGTCATTTGCTTTCAACTGTAGGCCATTGCATCTGAACTGCTGTCATAGACAGCTGGGACATTCATTGGTGCGGTGCAGCCATGCCTGCAAAAATGCTCAGGGCATTGGAAGCAGCAGTGCCACACCTACGAAAACACGATGGTGGCACCATGTTTCTTGCACATGTGTGCAAGCTAACATAAAAAGGAGGTATATATACAGTAGCAGCAAGGTATGGATTGAAAAAATGTATATCATGGTGCAAGCATCTTATGAACAGTAGCAGAACGATTATAATTGTAGTGCATACACTGTACACGGTATGGTCCAGGAGAGCAAAAGTGGGTGCGCATAGGGAAAGGAGGTGAAGAAGACAAGTTGAAAAAGGGAGTGATAGTAGGATAACTACAGGTGGGACAGCCCAGGAGTCCAAGAATATTTGGTGAGGAAGGTAAGGACCTGTGAGGGGAAGAAAAGGCTAGGTTTGGGAGGGTGTAAACGGGGTCAAGGGGGATGACATGAGCAAGTACTGTAGTGAAGGGGGTAGCAAAGAGCAGGGATTTAAGGGCAGAGAAAGTGTGGGGATGGCGAGTGTTCCGTGAGAGTTGGTTCCAAAGGTGAGGGAGATAGTAGGAGAGGGTGGCCTTGCCTGATCAAGTGCGAAGATGTAGGAGAGAGAGAACATTCAAGCATCCTTAGATTGGAGGGAGTATGATAAGGAACTTACCGGAGATAGGCAGGAGTTGAGGTAAGGGAGAAAGGGTCCCAAATCAGAATTTGGAGATGAAGGTGATGCTATGGGCATGGTACTTCCCAGGTAGAAGCATTAGGGAGGGGGGGAGTAGAGGATGTAGTGGTGAGCGAGGGGGGGAAGAAGTGGCAAAATGGCAGAATGAGTTCAGTAGATTGTCAAGTTTTGTGATGAAGGTAGAGGGTGTGGAGCCATAAAAAATGTCTGCATAGTCTATAACTGGTAAGATACTGTAGTTTTGGTGACTAGGTAATGGTAGGTGGACAAAGGGAGACAGCCCTTGTGGGGGTAGAGGGCTCTAATTTAGGATGAAGTTTGGAGCAGATGGAGTAAATGTGGGTACAGAAGTCAAGGTTGCTGTCAAGCCAAACCCTGAGATACTGTATGTGAAAGATTTGACTGTGCCAAGTACAGAGCCGTCCAGGGTGGCAAAGGCAGGGTGGTTCTGGGATCTGGATAGTCTTTGTCTTGATCCAAAGAACACTGAGACTGTTTTTTTGGAGTTAGGTTTGAGCTGATTGTTCCTGAACCATAGTTGCACTTTATTGAAGTTGTGCTGCAGGGGTGGTAGCTACATGTGTGGCATTTGGACCGGAGTGGTATATCATGGTGTCATTGGCATATATGTGGATTTTGGAGGGAGAGCAGATGGACAGGAGGTCATTTATAAATAGTGAGAAGAAGATAGGACAAAGTGTGGAACCTTGAGGAACACTGGTTTGGATGGGGGGGAGGATGTTGCCTACTTGTATGAATCACTGTCTGTTATGGAGGTAGGAACTGAACCACCCTTCAGCAGATGGGGCCAGACCATCGGAAATAAGTTTTTGGATAAGAAGATGGTGAGAGACTGAGTTGAAGGCCTTTGCCAAGTCCACGAAATTAGCAGTGGTGACAAGGCCTTTGTCCATTGCTAACTGGATGTGGTCATTGACTCAGAACAGGAAGGATACAGTGGAGTGCTGCTTCCTAAAGCCTGCCTGGAAGGGAGAGAGGCTGTTGGAAGCAGAGATGTGTTCCAGGAGCTTTGAGCAGATGACAGACTCCTGGAGCTTGGCGAGAGCTGGAAAGAGAGAGATGGGTCTGTAATTTCCAGGTGTAGTGAGGTCCCTTCCTTTATGGAGGGGAAGCACCTTGGCCACTTTCCAGGCATGGGGGATGGAGCTGGTAGTGAGGGAGAGGTTTAGGAGATGGGCGATTGAATAGCAGCATCCCATGGTCGCTGTTAGGAAGTAGTTCTACAACTCTGCAATCATTTACCACATTGTACTGATTGCTCAGTATTAAATTCAGGATTCAATCAATCGATCATCTTTATTTTACCAGGCAAAACACCACTGAGACAGACACATTTGCAAGGTGGACCTGGGTAGGTCAAAACAAAAACATATAAGCTAAATGTTGCTATAATACAATAAGACAATAGTCCGTGTACAGCAAATACGAGATAGGCATAAATAACAGTGCATACAATGTGGCTAACCGTACAGCAGATCTCAAAAACTCAAATACAACATTTAATTTTTTTTATATTTTTTTTTTATTTTAGTCTTTGGTAACCGGGTAAGGCCCACTAAGCACAAGTGCCTGTTTTCAGGGGCGACACAGTATGCAAGTGGAGGTTGTGAGAATCAGACCAAGGTCTGTTCTGCTGGATGTACCAAGCTCATTCACAGCTCGTTACTCTAACCTCTAGGCTATACTGCCAGCCCTAGCATTGCCCTAACGCTGATAGGGCAAGAACAAAAAAAATTACAGAATAATACAAATCATTATTTACAATATAAACAATACCTGCCCAATCGCAACAAGACTTATAGGATAGACGGGGGGGGACTGGGAGTCAGGTAAGGGGAAGTCGGGGGGGGAGGTGTAAAGGGTAGGACAAGGTGAGGGGAAGTCATAGGGGAGGTAGTAAAGGGAGGACAATAGGATGTTTAAGAAGAGGAGAGTACTGAATTGGCAATGGGGTGGACAAAGGAAGACTAGCAGGACGTGACGTGTTAGAAGATGTACAAGGGGGCGGACAATGTGCAAGTAGTATACAGGGTTCAAGATACAGGGCTCAGCTAATTAAAGCAGTCACAGGATTCACTGAACTTATGAAGGAACAGAGCCTTAAAGAAGGCCCAGTTTACTGGTATTGAAAGTTTTAGAATATTTTGCATGTTGTTCCATGTTGCTGGAAGGGCATGTCTTATAGCTGCTGCTCCAAAGCGTGCCCTGATTTCAGGGACAACCAGGGAAATCAGGGAAAGGCTTCTCAGTGCATAGCAGCCAGTGGGAGAGATGGGCAGACAGTCAGAAATGTATTGTGGAAGTTTGTTGATGATAGCACTATAGGTCCAAAAGACTGCATTCCTATGGCGTCTGAAACTAAGTGAGGACCAACCAACCATGACGTAAAGAGTGCAGTGATGGGTATGATATGGTGCATCCATGATAAATCTGATTGCCCAATGATATAGTGTGTCTAATTTAAACAAGGCAGAACTTGGGCCTTATCCATAAATAAAATCTGCATAATCCACGAGTGGCAGGAACGTAGTTTGGACTAACCCAACCCTTGCTTCTTGTGTAAGCAGGTTCTTAATCCTGAAGAAAAGACCACACCTCTGTTTCAGTTTCTTTGCAAGCTCCTCAATGTGTTCCACAAATGAAAGTCTGTGGTCAATCCACAGGCCCAAGTACTTGAATTTAGCCACAAATTCAAGGGACTCGCATAGTAGGACAGTGACTTGTAGGGCCATGGCAGAGTTACATGCCTTTGGTGCAAGAACAAAGAGTGAAAACAACATTGCCATTTTTTATTGGCATTGAGTAATAACTTCAAGTGCAGAAGATTTTTCTGCAGGGTGTTGAATTCATCTTACAGGTCTGCACATGCTGACTCTGGGGTGGACCTCGCTATGTACAGGACCATGTCATCAGCGAAGAGATGTATATTGGCCAATTTGACCCCTGTATCAATATTGTTTATATAAATTGTGAACAATAGAGGGCCTAAAATGGACTCTTGAGGGCCCCCCCCTTTAAAATGGGTTATAGAGGGGGAAGATCCCACCAGCCTTGCCACTCTGGTGGTGATCTGTTAGATAACTTGTGAACCAAGTTACAGCCAACTGGTCCAACCCAAGATTACTGAGAGTAATGAGGAGCAATGCATGGTCACCTGTGTCAAACGCTTTGCTCAAGTCTAAGAACAAAGCGCAGACATGTTGTTTCTCGTCCAAGGCTGTTAGCCAATCATTGTATACTTTGGCAAGTGCAGACATTGTACTATGCTGAGGCCTAAACCCTCACTGTATTGGATTTAAAAGGTTATTACTCTTGAGAAAGCACCTGAACTGTGTGTTAACAACTTTCTCCAGCATTTTGGATAGAATAGGGAGCAGAGAAATAGGGCGGTAGTTATTTAAATTGCTCTGGTCTCCAGACTTGAACAATGGTATGACGTGCGCCATCTTCCAGACTTCAGGGAGGACACCCTGAGACAAGGACAGGTTGAATAGGTACATAATGGGAGGAGATAAGGTGTGATAGCCTAGTTTTAGGTAGTACAACTTAATCTGGTCAGCACACGCGCTTTTTCTTATATCCCGATCCAAGAGTAAATCTTCCATGTTTTTTCTGTCACCAGAATGAATGAAAAGACTGCATTGTGTGTGGTAGACACCGGGGATAGGCAAGCTGCATCCTGATTGCACAGCTGAGTGCGAAGAGCATTGGCAGGGGAAGTATCAAATGCCAACCCTGCTGTGGTAAAGTGATCATTAAGGGGATCAAGTATCTTATGTTTATCAGTATGGGCAACCCCATCAGAGAAGACTTTGAATGGGAGTGAACTGGCAGGGCTGTGTCCTTCCAAACCTTTGAGCGTACTCCAGAATTTAGAAGCACATTTGGAGGAGGATTCAAGCTCACTAAGAAAATATCTAGCCTTTTTTGCTCTGACTACTTTAGTGCTATGATTTCTAGCTACCCTGAATACTGCCCAGTCATCTGGGTGTTTGGTTTTTCTTGCCCTTTTCCATAGGGCATCACTGTTTTGTAGGGTCTCCATAAGCTCATTGGTGAACCATGGGCAAGACTTTTTTCTTGTGTGGGTTTTAACTAGTGGGGCATGCTTATTAATGGTATTGAGTAGAATGCTATGAAAAGTCTCATATGCCTCATCCACAGTGGGGGCTAAGCAGAACTTTTGCCAGTTGGCATGCTGCAGGACCAAAAGGAATGCATTAGAATAAAGTTCCTGTGGCTTCTTTTGAAAACATATGTAGAGGTAGATACATGTATAGGAGGTGTCCTTACACATGCAATGAAGCAATGATCACTGAGATTGTTAAAGAAAACACCAGATTGGGTATATAGATGGGATTTGTCTACAGATATTAGGTCTAGCATTGTGCTATGAGCCAGATTCTTGATGTTTGGATGGGTGACTTCCAAATTAAGTTGAGTGAGCCCGAAGGCATCGCAAAGGTCTTTTAAAGGTTTAGAAGAACCAGACAGCCAGTCGAGATTGAAGTCACCCAGGATGGCTACCTCTGAAGTCAGCTGGGTTAGCAGAGCATTTAAATGCTCCATAACTTTTAACCCAGCAGATGGGGGCCTGTAGCAACCAATAACAGATAGGGACATAGATTGAGAAAGCTGGATCTTTAAGGTCAGGCACTCAAATTCCTTGGGGAATGAGGTGGCATCCACCAATAAGGCACTGAATTTACTCCACACATAGATAGCTGCCTGACCTCCCCTAGAATGCCCATTTGCAAGAAATATATTGTAATCAGGAATGTTGATGGAGTGGTCCTGGGTGGATGCTTTCAGCCAGGATTCTGTTATCGCCAAAACATCAGGGTTGGCAAGGCAAATACAAGCTGAATGGCATCAAACTACTTCAATAAACTGCAGGCATTGACATGCAGGAAGCTCATCCTTTTCAGTTGAAGGAGATCTGAAGGCACTGAGATTGAATGAAGAGGCCCTGGGTTAAGTTCAATATTGCCAGCGCATATTAGTAACAACAGGAGCATTTTTATTTAGGCGTTAACAGAAGTTTAAAAGGATGTGCACTGCTCCTTTTCTGACGAGAGTTGGAGGCTGGTTGGAGCTTTGTACAGCATAGGTCCCCAGGGCCCAGTAAGGCATGAAGTAGTACCCTGATCACAATAGGGTTTGTGCCAGAAAGTACAGAGGGCGATGAGATTGCGCTGGCATGGCACAAAATTGGTGAGGGTAAAGTACCATACTGCTTGAAGAAGGCAGGAATGACAGTGAAGTCCATGTATAAATGAAGGGCATAACGATAATGAAAAGGGCAGGGAGAGTACTAATTATCATTGAAGGGGGGGCTATAAGATGCAATGAGGCATTTGGTTTGAGAAGACAGGGGAGAAAACCTATTGCACACATGATAACTAGAGTGTAAGACTGCATGTTGGAAGGGAGAGTTCTATTCTACAGGACCATAAAAACTGCTTGTCAATAGTAGAAGGAGCTAGACTACTTGTTAATTCTAGTATGATACTAAACTGAGTTGCTTGTGATGATGTGTAAGAGCTATAATAGTAAGCTGTGGAAATTTTAACTCTTAATTGGCACTGGTAGTTTGCAGAGTGATAAATAGACAGGCGTGTGAGCAGGTATTACCTCCTTTAAGAGCTAGACCCAAGGCTGTAAAAGCTCAAAGCTGTAGGTATGAAGGACTGTACAAAACTGCAGAACACAGCCTTAGACAGCTTAAAACATCAATTGGTGAAAGCAGCAGTATACAGACAGTTTTAAAAAAGACTTAGATAAACATAATTATAAGCAGAAGCAGTAGATCACATTCAATTCAAAGCATACTGAGAAAAAACTGCGCAGGGATTTTCAAATGTGGATGCTGGACGCCAAGACTGGCTCCAATGGCTACCTTGAAATAGCTGCTGCTGTGGCTCTACTGCCAGGTCCAGGGGCTGGGGGCAACTCAAAGAAGCCCCGAGGTTCCTGTGAAGGGCCCATGAAATAGTTGCTGCTGTGGTTCTGCTGCCGGGTCCAGTAATAAAGCTTACCCTTATACCTTCTGACAATGATGCCAATGCCACATTCTCCTGCCAAGTTCGCCATTCATCCTTGGTCCAACCCCTTCAGAAAGGCTTTCGGCTCATTTTTGGAGGTAGGTCATGTGAATGTTATTTATAGGATGTCAAAGTATGGCAGATCATTGTGCATAATCCAGTCCTATGGTAGATCATTGTATATAATCCAGTCCTATGGCAGATCATTGTATATAATCCAGTCCTATGGCAGATCATTGTATATAATCCAGTCCTATGATAGATCATTGTATATAATCCAGTCCTATGGCAGATCATTTGTATATATTCTGGTCCTATGGCAGATCATTATATATAATCCAGTCCTATGATAGATCATTGTATATGATCCGGTCCTATGGCAGATCATTGTTTATAATCCAGTCCTATGGCAGATCATTATATATAATCCAGTCCTATGATAGATCATTGTATATAATCCAGTCCTATGGCAGATCATTGTGCATAATCCAGTCCTATGATAGACCATTGTATATAATCCAGTCCTAAAGCAGATCATTGTATATAATCCAGTCCTATGATAGATCATTGTATATAATCCAATCCAATGATAGATCATTGTATATAATCCAGTCTTATAATATATCATTGTATATAATCCAGTCCTATGGCAGATCATTGTATATAATCTAGTCCTATGGCAGATCATTGTATATAATCCAGTTTTATGATAGGTCATTGCATATAATCCAGTCCTATGGCAGATAATTGTATATAATCCAGTCCTATGACAGATCACTGCATATAATCCAATCCTTACTCGACACTCCTCGGGGGAGCCTTAGAGCATCCCCTTACTTGAAGAGTCAGGCCCATCTATGGTGAACTTAAACATCCCAGTAACAGCTGCAGACAGTGGAGTGGGGAAGTGTATCACATCCAGTACATTGCTTAAGTTACTGAATATGCTCAAATGCTTAAAGGTTTAGCACAGAATCAAGTAAAACTGTGACCAGCCTGGTGAGAAGCACAATAAGAATAGGATTGCTTCCCGCAGTTTGATTTTTGACTTGTTTGACATCAAGACCCTGTACCTTAAAGATATCAGAGTGTCACTCTTTCTTCAGTAAGAGACTCACAAGTACACATACTGTATGGATTTAAAACATGTACCAAAATAAGTATTACAAATGATAAAATAAGTATAACATATTGAAATAAGTAGTATGCATACCAACACATCAAGATGATTAAAGTACATACTGAAATGGGAACACATACTGAAATGTGTACAGCACATACAGATATGATTATTAGACATACTGAAAAGCATATGATGTTGGGAACCAATCACAATGCAGTTGGAAAACTGCATGGGAAATTGTTCTAGTGTTTAGTGTGCTTTTCAGCTAGAAGCTTTTCAAATGTATTTTATGTTTAGCTACAGTTTAACTGTGCAATTCAATTATTTTAGTAACAAAGCGTTGGAGTGAACTGCTTCACTACCTGTTCAGCTTTTGTAGACCTGTATATGTCAGATAATTGATGTGCAAAATACAAAGTGCTGTATCTGTCAGAAAAGGAATAAGAACTGCCACCTTTTGGTTGCATGCTACTGTATAACTGCCGCACTTGGATCAATACTGTACATTATGTAAATTAGTTAGGTTCCCAAATCTTCTTTTGGTTGCAGAAAAAAAACACATATCGTGTTAGAAGCAGAATTCAGCATTTATGTTTATATTAGCAAGTTTTTTCTTCTAGTCTACCCTTCAGATAGACTGAATTTTTTGAAATTCATGGAAATCCTAATTAGCACCCATGACTAAAGAGTGGGGGTCCAATTTTGAGACTGGGGACCTAAAACATGTAATAAGAAAGAAGAAAAACAAGCATTTGTCAATGCCGAATGTTGTCACACTGGCATTGGCAGTGACAGAGCTAGAGACGCATAATAGGAATGGTAGTGAAGTATTGAAGTGACGCAAACCCCACCCCCACCCTGTAGAGAGCAACAGGCACTGAGGTGTGCCTTTGGGTTGTCAGCTATAACACTCATGCCATTGTACCTCACCCTACCCTGTAGACACTGACAAGTGTCGGGGTGTGCTTTGGGGTCTTTGGGCATTATACTTACCCCATTCCATAAGGAAATACACTGATGTGGGTGCAGTATAGGAGCATGGAGTGAACTTTGTGGCTGAACAGTGCAAGGCACACCACAATGCCTGTCAGTGGCTGCAGGGTGGGGAGGAGGTGGAATGGAGTGAACATTACATCCGATGATCCCAAGTCACACCCCTGATGCCTGTCAGTCTGTACCAGGTGGGGTGCTACAGTTGGAAACCCTAACATCGTAGGCATGTGGTGGTAGTTTCACTCCACATTTTCAACATGGGCTGCTTGTAAGGCCACCTCATGAAAAGTGGCACAATCACTTTGTTAGCTGAAAGGTGGTTTTGCACAGAGGCTGTGCCATTTCATGATAAAGGGACGAAAACATATTTTTGGGTGGGATGTGGAGAATGACAACTGTAATGTTCATGAGGAGG
The DNA here is from genome assembly GCA_016271365.2 of Neoceratodus forsteri. NCBI lineage: Eukaryota > Metazoa > Chordata > Ceratodontiformes > Ceratodontidae > Neoceratodus > Neoceratodus forsteri. The sequence goes on along the minus strand of CM057455.1, from coordinate 335,938,569 downwards.
TGTAAAAAAATGGCAACATTGAAACTCTGGAGTGACAATATGAAATATTGGTGAAGCAATGAACATGCATACAAACTGTGTAACACACATCCATAACCCATTTATTTTTGGGAGTTTGGTAGCCACATTTGTAACATAGGCATTTTGGGACCTCCCCTTATGAACAGTGGCAGTGCGATTTTATTAATCTGTCCCAAAAGTTGATTTCTCACAGCTACCACACCATTATGCACCACGGGTGCAGAAACACATTTTGGGCAGGATGTGAAAAATGACAGCTGTACTGTTCATAAGGAGGTGTGAAAAAATGGCAGTGTTGAAAATCTGGCATGGAAATATTGCAAATTTGCGAAGTTACAAGGTTGCGTGGAGACTGCACAACGCACGCTTGCAACACAGTCATTTTATGGACTTTTGGCACCAAATTTTCAGCATAGGCATTTTAGGACCTCTGCTCATGAACAGTGTCACCATCATTTCCTCAAACTGTCCTGAAAAGTGATTTCACACAGCGACCGCTCTATTCCACGCCAGACATGCGAAAACACATTTTGGGCAGGATATGTAAAATGGCAGCTGTACTGTCTATCAGGAGGTGTGGAAAAATGACAAGTTTGAAAATCTGGAGTTAAAATATTACAAATTCATGATGTTACGAGTGTGTGTAGAAACAGTGCAATGCACGCTCTTAAAACAGCCATTTTTGGGAGTTTTGTTACCAAATTTTTTCCCCCTCATGAACAGTGGCACTGTCATTTCGTTACTTGGTCCCGAAAGGTGATTCTGTGCAGTAACCACGAAATCACCTTTTGGGACCAAATAACACCATAGTAGTTCCAGAATTCATGAGGAGGGGTCCCAAAAACCCCATGTCGAAAATTTGGTGCTAAAATTCCCAAAAATGCCTGAGATATTCATCAAAGTTGAAAAAACCCTATTTATTCCATTATACAGCTTACCGGCATTTCCTCAGTTCACGGTCAGCTTTGAAGAGTGCAGACGTGTTCCCGGTCCACTGAAGATCATCACTGGACTCCAGGTAAGTATGGGGTGAGGGTGTGGGGAAGGCAGGGTGCACAGTGGGTGGGCGCGGGTTGGGGAGGGGCAGGGAGACCGCAGAGGGACCATTTCCTTTTCCACAGGTACAAAACAAAAACATTGTGGGACCATTTTTGTTTACAGGGGCATGTGGCATGCTGGGGTGGGCTTCCAGTGTGCCAACAGAGCCTTGTTTTTTGGGGCAGCTGTAGCTGATGGGGAGTTGGCACCCCATCAGCACACAAGGAAAGTGGGGGAGGCAAGAGCTGAGGAGATTGGGCACCCCTCGCATATATAACAAATGGGGGTTCTTTATGTTGGCAGGCAGTGGCCCCTGTCAGCACATACATTGGGGGCAGGGTAAGCCAACAGGGGGATTGGGTTCCCCCAAAGTTGTCAGTTTAGCGGGCAGTGTGCTGCCATGTTTGTGTTTCTGGGTAAGCACATCGGGAGGTCCACTGCATGTGATGAACTTTGCTTGCATTGCAGCAGACCTTTCCTTAGATGTGCTCACCCGGGTGGTGTGGCATCGGCATGATGGCTGATTGGAGAATGAGGGATGCACCTACTGATGCATGCCCTGCATTGGCCCAACAGTGACCGTGCCTCCAAATCTGCACTACCAAATGCAATATGCAGCGCAAGCCAACATAATAAAATGATGGTTAAGAAGGTTAATGTTATAAGAAAAACAAAATAATTATTGAGAGACATTTTGAAATCCTCTAATGTTTAGCTTCAGTCTACTTTTCTTAAAAAGTTAAATATTTAATCCATCTCCAGTAGTTGTTAAGAAACTGGAAAATAACTATTTTCTGTATTCAGCATTTAGCTTGCATGTGCCAGCAATGTCCTTTCTGGGTCTCTCTGGTCTTGTCCTGCTCAAAGGAAACAAGTTACAGCTGAAGCTGAAAGGCTCCAGCTGTACTTTATTGTCCCCATTTCCCCCATTTTTGGTTCCCTGAGTCCCCCCCTCAGTGATCAAGGTCACCACAGCTACTCCTCTTCCTCCAGTTGGGAAGACAGCTGAGCTGCTACCTTCACAGTTGCTGCAAATGTTGCTTGTGTTCCACAGTAGGGGTACAAAAATGCTAGACAGCCTGCACCCAGCCTTCTTGGAAGACAATCTCTTCATCTTCACAGTGCACCTGGCCCTCAGCCAGCCTCAGTGTGGGATTTGGGGATCACATGTGAACCCCTGTCTCACAGGTTGCAATGCACACCACTGCCAGTGTGCCACTGTGCTGGTGGACAACCATAAATTTAGAAACAATTTTCCCACATCATTTCCATTAACTACAAGATTTGATTTCCACAGCAGGAAGTCTCACATACTCTAACTCAACTAGAATGGTGAAACCATCCCTTTTTTCCTGTTGTTTGGCTCACCCAAGGAAGACTGGCCTTGCAGTTTTGCTCTTCCCCAGCTGGTAGCCACCAAGACCATGGAGCAATATCTAAACCAAATTTTTTTTATAGATTAATAGCATTTATTAAAACAACATAACCAAAACTAAAATGAAGCATATGCATATTTAGCCTGCCCAACAACAACTGAGAATTGCTAAGGAATTAGTGCAACATTGTACTCATAAAGGTTGACAGCATTATGTAAGTCCCATTTTCTCTTGTTATACTTTATTGTTAATGACTTTTCAGCTTTTTCTAGGCAAAAAACAGATAACATTTTAGCAGAAAAAAGAATTTTGATTTTTAAAATAAAAGCTAGCCTTAGTCCAACTCATGGAGCAGTATAAGAAAAGAAATTAACTACAGATCAGCTAAAAATAAAAGCCATGGAACAGTAGTCACTTTTCCTCATGCATCTAGCTGATTCAGCATTTATTTATTTGAAAATATTTTACCAGGTAAGTAAACAGAGAGCTGATAGGCTTGTTTCCTGTTCTGACATGGGGGAATGGTACAGGGCATGTCAGGGATAATATGAATCAAGCTATACAGTACGACAGAGCCAGAACATATACCCTGTACAGAGTCATAGTATACAATAACTAATGGCAGTATGTACAATGAGAAAATACACAGAGGACTATTTATAGGGTCCTGGAGAAGAAACAGGCATACCTGTACAAAACAGAAACCAACTATTGTTATTATCATAAGGCAGAAAAGAATACCTGAGCAGGATGCCCATTACCATTCCATGGGCCATGCCAGAAACTGGACACAGACAAGATATAGGCCCCTGATCTAACTTGGAGCAGTCTGGAAATAGAAATATAGAAATATAGAATTTGATGGCAGATAACGACCGCTTGGCCCACCTAGTCTGCCCATTTCCCTACCTGATGGATAAGCTGCAGATTCTAGTTAACCAACAGCTTACTTCCTCCTACCCCCAACTAGAATTGCCTTGTGTCTGTCCCATGCATTCTTGAATACTCCCACTGTTCTTGACTCTACAACCTCCTCAGGAAGGCTGTTCCATGCATTCACAACCCTCTCCATGAAAAAATACTTTCTAACATTACCTCTGAGCCATCTCCCCTCTATCTTCAAATCTATTTTTGTGCCCCCTTGTTCTTGCATATCTCTTTTTCTGAAAAATGCTACCCTCTTGGACTTTGTTCATTCCCTTGAGGTACTTGAAAGTTTCTATCATGTCTCTCCTCTCCCTACTTTCCTCAAGGGTATACATATTAAGTTGCTTTAGTCTCTCTTCACAAGTCTTCTGGTGCAGACCCTGCACCATTTTGGTTGCCCTCCTCTGAACAGCCTCCACTCTATCTATGTGTTTGCAGAGATGGGGTCTCCAGAACTGCACACAGTACTCCAGATGGGGTCTCACCAACTGTCTGTACAGAGGGATAACAGCTTCTTGTTTTCTACTGTTGATGCCTCTCCCTATGCATCCCAGTATCTGCCCCAGCCCTCCTTACTGCCCTCTCACGTTGCTTGACCACATTTAGGTCATCTGATATAATTACTCCCAGGTCCCTTTCGATTTTTGTTGTTGTTAGTATCTCACCCCCCCCCCATTGTGTACTCTTCCCTTGGGTTTTTGTTTCCCAGTTGCATTACCTAGCACTTCTTTGCATTGAATCTAAGCTGCCATACATTTGACCATTCCTCCAACCTTGCCAAGTCCCTTTTCATCCTTTCCACCCCACCTTGTGTATCAACCCTGTTGCAGATCTTTGTGTCATCTGCAAAGACACTTACGTTTCCTTCCCGGTGTTCTCCAGTGTCACTTATAAAGACATTAAAGAGGACCAGTCCCAGTACTGAACCCTGCGGTACTCCACTAGTTACCCTTCTTTCTTCACTGTGGACTCCACTTACTATTACCCTCTGCGTCCTGTTGTCCAGCCAATTATTTATCCAGGCTACCACCTTGGGACTCACTCCCAGGCTGTCTAACTTGTATATTAATCTTTTGTATGGGACTGTGTCAAATGCCTTGCCAAAATCTAAGTAGGCCATATCCACAGCTCCTCCCTGGTCAACTACTTTGGTCACCCAGTCAAAGGAATCTATTACATTCTTCTGACATGACCTTCCCTCTGTGAATCAATGCTGCCTTGAGTCCTGTGCCCCACTGGCCTCTAGGTACTCAACAATTCTTTCCTTCAGAAGCGATTCCATCATTTTCCCTACCACTGATGTCAAACTAACAGGTCTGTAGTTTCCTGCTTCTGACCTGCTCCCACTTTAATGAAGTAGAATCATATCTGCTCTCCTCCAGTCCTCAGGTACCATCCCATCCTCCCATGATTTGTTAAAGAGAGTAGTCAGTAGTGTCACTAGTTCTATCCTTAGTTCTTTAAGAATTCTGGGGTGAATCCCATCAGGCCCCATTGCTTTGTCCACCCTCTGTTTCAAGAGTTCTTTCAAAGCCCTTTCTTCTGTGAATGGACTGGTATCAACCCCCCTATCCAGAGTGTTTCTCTTGTTTGTCTCCTCTTCCATTGTGAACACTGAACTATCTGAGAAATATCTGTTCAGTATCCCTATTTTTTCACTATCACCCTCTGCCCACATTATCTCCCCTTCATTAAGTCTCTGTATCCCTCCCTTGTTCTTTCTTCACTCCCTAATGTACCTATAAAAGGTTTTATCCCCCATCGTAACAGAATTGGCTATCTTTTCCACAGTTTGGGCCTTTGCTATTCTAACTCCCTTCCCTGCCTCCTTCTGCTTTAACTGATAAAGTTCTCTGTCCTGCTTCTTCTGTGTTTTCTTATATTTCCTGAATGCTATCCTTTTTCTCCTTAACCTTCCCTGCTACCTCTTTTGAGAACTATAGTGTTTTTTTTTCCTTCATTTTGTTTCATTGATTCGCTTTACATAAAGGTTTGTTGCCTCTGTGATGGCTGTTTTGATTATTCCCCATTGTTCCTCCACCCCCTCTTTCTTGACCATTTGCTAGTGCTTTTCTGTGATTTTCCCAAAGTCAGCCCTCCTAAAGTACAATACTCTTGTGAACCACACTGTTTGGTGATCACTTATACCCAGATGGCTACCCACTTCTAAATCCAAGATCCTTTCTCTGTCCCCATTTGAGAGTATGAGGTCTAAGATTGCTCCCTGCCAAGTGGGTTCCAATACTAGCTGTCTGTGGCATGCCTCTTGTAGGGCATCAAGAATGACCCTACTCCTGGATGTGCCTGCAGCAAAATGGTGACGAAGCCATGAAGTGCTCCTTATATTTACAATACCTCTGCAGACAAGCAAATATTAACCAAAAAAAAAGAAAGCCTGGGAAGCATTTTGTATATAATACACTAAATTTGCTTTGTTCACTATATAGATTTACTTTATAACTAACATTTATTAGTTTTGCAATCCAGTGCATTCTATTAGCCTATTATTCAAACAGTATAGCATATGTGATAATATAGCCCATATTCGTGACATCATTACAGCTAGGAGAGAAATGGCGACAATGCTTTTCTGCAGGTGGCTTTGCCCCGGGCACCCCCCCTTTGTGGGGTCTTTGCCCCTTGCACCCCCTTATTTATATAACTAACTCTAAGGTCGTAGCACCTCGGGGAGGGAGAAAAGCATTTTTGACATATCTGTCCTTGCTGTAATGCAGTCGCTGAACTTTGGGTTTGCTGTTATGCAGTCGCCAATACTACCAGACACCAATAACATATGAGGGTCTAAAGTCAGAAATCGAAAAAGTCACACAAGAGGTCAATAAGCCAATTTATTTCTTTGTAGAAAAGGAGGATAGGTCATTTATCTCATGGATTTGTGCACTCTGCTGCATCTTCCAGATCTGCAAGATCTTTATCAGGCTGTGAGACACAAATAACTTGAGTCTGCTTCAAAAATATTGTACACTTTCCTGTCTTTAATTACTTTCAGTTTTGCAGGACCAAGTACATTGAATTGTACTCCAGTTTCTAACATGTCTTGTTGGTGGCCTCTGCTGCATCTGGAATGAATAATCTAGATAGGCACAAAAACGAGTATCCAAATACAGTAATACACCATTCATCCTTTCTGACAGTCTATTTTCAGGAACAAACCAGGATAAACAGAGCACATATAGGTAATTACATAACGAATGTGGTGACAGACTCAAACACAAATCTAGTACAATACTGCTTTTAGGAGCAAGTAACACACAAATGAACACAATAGCTCAGTGACACTTACAAGTAGACAGGTTACAGCAGTGCTTGATGAGGGCCAGTTTAAATGATGAGAGTCTGAGTATCTGGCCAGATGAAAGGATTCCAGAGCCTTCTGTAAAGGCAGAGATGGAAAAGGCAGCAAGACCCATTTTAGTAGTGCACCTACTGTAGGAACATTCAAAAGCAAGACATCACAAGAGCAAGAGTGGTAGGGTATGCCAGATGACGGCAACATGAATGATAAACAGATAGGAGTTCCAGTCCTAATAAATTTATTAATAAATCAGCCCATGACAAAGCTGTAACTGGAGGAAGGGCAAAGTCAACCCAGGGAGGAGCAGAGGGAGCAGCAATGAATAATATGAGAAGCACCCAGTACAGAGTGGGAGATACTGTTCTAAGCTATGACCCACTATGATAAGGAAGATTTGGAGATGCTGTAATACACTAGGAAAGGGACAAAATAGATAAAGTAGCAAAGTCTCCTTCACAATGGGCAGTGTAACAACTTAATGTTAGGCTAGATCTTACCCAGAAGGCCAGGCCCAATTTGGCATTAACCCACTTGCAGGCAGCAGCAATATATAGGAAGAAAGCCAGAGAGGAATGCAAGGAGGCAGCAAGGTATTTAAATGAGGGCATGCTTTTAGTTAAGGATCCATCTGTGCCATAAAATGAGATTCCATTAGGCTAGAAGTGAAGTTTGTGCTTTGAACCAAACAGCATGGACTTTCTTTTCCAAGTGTTCATGACTAGCTTGTTCTGGGTCCGCCAGCTCTAGAAACAGCCAAAGTAATTGTTTAGGCCTTGATTTATTGTGGTCAGATTGTTAGAACTATAATGAAAAGCAAGAGATTGTCATGTATCCATGATATTTCCTATTGTATTATGTACGCTGTACTTCTGTCAACCTCAACTGTAAATATGTAATATACTTTATTGATACTAAGCTGTTGTATGTGACTCTAGACCCTTTGAAAATAGGCCCTGCCTAAAGGATTGTGTGTGTAATAAACAAATAAAATAAAGTATAATGAACAGGAAGGTCATCAGCACAGAGGAGACTTGATTCTTAAAGTTTGCATTTTTGTTTCTAATTTGCCAAACTGTTCAGTAAGCTTTTCAACAATTTCGTAAACCTGTGATTGCATATCTGTACCATAATCCTGTGGGTTATTGAATGCTGTGTATCAATGTTTCCATTGTAACTTTCATTGCTATGTTAATGCACTGTGCTGTACTGTATACATACTGCACTTCCGGGTCGCTCCCGAAAAAGGGATTGCAATTGTCTCAATGGACCTACCCAGTTACCAAAACTCAAATAAATAAATAAAATAACTCATTTATTGGCTTCAGTCAGGTTTTCTCCAGCAGTTTTAACATTACTCTGTAAAAGTCAACTTTGGCTGAACAAGCCTCAAACATATGGTAGTATGATATATGGTTATCCAATAGAAAATCTTGTCGAGAGAATGACCTAGAGATTTAATGGTATACTGACGTTCCTTGTTAACAGGTAAGGATTGCAGAACAGAAGATGAATACTGACTTGGTTTTATTGGGGTTTTGCAAAGGGGCTGTAGTAGATCTCTGACAGCTATAACTTTCAAATGAGCACTAGTGGCAGAACATAAGATGGTAGCAGCCTGTGGAGTGTCTTGCCTTGAGGAGATTGTGCCTCATCCAGCTACTGTACGTCACTCTCCTGATTCAGAACTGTGGAGCAAAAATGCTTTTCAAGTGGCCCAAGTTTAGGTGAAACTAATTTCTCTGAGGATGTTGATAAGCACACCTTTCTCTTTTCGGTAGTATTAAGTAATTTGATTAAAGTTACAAGAGCTATCAGTTTAGAAGTTAATCAAGTTTTCAAACAGATTTCAAAGATTTAAAGTTTGAGATCTAGAGATGATCAGGATGGTGCCATCGTATCCATCGTGCCCCATAATTCCCATTTTCTGTAGGGTACTGTATTTGAATGTCAGTGGGTGTTTTCTGTTTTACCTTTATTCTTATTTCTCAAAATAAGAGTCTGACTATTCACTTTAAAATTTAAATTAGTCTAAGTGCATTTTGCTTGTAAATGAATTGCTTATAGAGCACTAGTCCTTCATGCAGATTTTTGACTGTAAACAATAAAAAGTAAAGCAAGTTACTAACAGATATAACAGCTGAACTTTCATGCGTGAACAAATTCACAGTCTGGCTCATCAAGTCATATAATGAGTAGAGATGTTACAAAGTAAAACATTGCCAGCAAAGATGTGGCAAAGTGACCAATTCACCTTTCATGAAAGTTGGGCAAAGCATCGCCAATTTGGGTCGTAGCCCAAACCTTCATTAAAAAGCTACTGACACCTGAAAGAAAACTTTGAAAAACATAATAATTACGTACAATTCAGCTTGCATTTCATATGTATTCTACATATTTCTCTTCCTTGTTAGTTATTGCTGAGTAAATTTATGAGTACTTGATTTGATCCCTTAGATTTCCCTTAGTTTACCTGCCTCTGTAGCTTACTCCCTGTTTCAAATCATAATGCTCATGTGACATCTCAATCTGTTGCCATGGGAGTAACTGTGATGTCACAAGTAAGGTATTATGACCTTGGGTAGGGAGAAAGCAACAGGAATAGATGAACTCTTCAAGAGCAAAGATCCTGTTGTCATGCAAATGACCTCACTAATAAATAATGGGGAGGAAGAATACAAAACTAATGTGAAATATAGGCTGAAATATGTCTAAAATGTTATGTTTTGTTAAAGTTCTCTTGAATGTGTCAGCTGCTCTTTAAGTGTGGCAAAGTACCCTTTGATGGTAAAGTTTCTCTTTAATTTTCCTGCAGGGCACATTGACAATGTATTGAACCATGCAGGTTAATACATACACGTTAAAAGTGAAAAAAAAACAATGGCACCTTCCCCCCACCCTCCTAGCACTGTATTGCCCCCCTCCCCAGCCCATGTAATAAAAATAATTACACCCCATCACCCAAACCATTATTACCCCATATCCATCCCTCCTCCCCCCATGGTTCAGGTACTACACAACATTCTACATGTCCCCATGCCCACTTAGGACTCAAATCCCCCCTGCATTCCCAAAAATAATTAAATATAACTTTTAAATTACACTTAGCACTGCAACACCCCCATTTCCCCCAAGGCGTGCTGATTTAAAAAGATGAAATGCTGTTGTGGAGACAGAAAAATGAACACACCATCTTTGCTCATACCCACTGAGAGCAGAAGTATGCTCACAATATTTGAGCATGCTGTCTCTCTCAACGATTTAGACAGTGGCGTGTACTCTTGGGGGAGCAGACGTGAGGGTCTTGGGTGATAAGTGGAATGGAGGAAGGGGACATTTAAGTACTATTAGGACTGCAGGGAAGGAGGGGGAGTTCAGCGTTAAGTTGGTTGTGGGATGGGTGGGGTGTTGTTTGTTACTTGGGCCTGGGGGTAGGTGGAAGATGGTGCGCTAAGTGGTTTGGGGCAAGAGGTGTATATTTTTGCATAGAAGCATAGAAACATATTTTTTGATGGCAGATAAGGACCACTTGCCCCCGCCTGCCCATTTCCCTACCTACTGGATAAGCCATTACCTGAATTGTGGAGGAAATGTTGGAGATACAGTGCTACAAGGATTAGGGAAGGGTTTTAACATTTTTTCTTTTTTTTTAACAGCAGCTGTGCTTTGTATAATCCTTTTGCCAGCAAAGGGGAGCTGGCCTTCACCACTGGCAAAGCCCATGTCATTTTGCCACACAGACTGTGTCCTTAGCAAAGGATGCACTTCTTGAAGTTTTTTTTAACTTTATCACAAAGACCACTGATAAGCAGTGTGCAAACTTTATCCATTTACATTATATTGCAGAGTAAATTGCAAGTACATACACAAGTATTGCATTGAAGTGATTTCATGCATAAAAATAGTGCAATTACTCTCAGTGTGCCCCATTACAAAATCTAACAAGTAACCCCAGACTCCTGAACCTAGAGCTTCCAGCTTCATCATTACAGCCAATCTTGGAAGTTATCATCAATCTGTCATCCAGCTGTTATCAGGCTGAGAAGCACTTTTGGGTCTCTGTTAGGATCTTTCTTGAGTTTCTTGCCACTGATACCTGGATGAGATATTGATTACCAGGCTGGCAGCCATTGTTTTTCAGTCTTTTAGGGCAGCTACTACATGCTGGCAGCTGTAAGAGATATTTTAAGCCGCCCAGTGAATGTTGACTTTTCTCAAAAGTGTGGCACTTGTGATATCCTCTTTGGAACTACACTGAGTCCATTGGGCTGGAACACAATCAGATTTATTTTCTTCTACTGTGGGTCGAACTTTTTACTGGTTGCTGATGTCATCACTGGAACACGACACATCCCTGCTTACAGGAAAATTGAAATGAACTTTGAGGTTGAGTCTGTTACTGGACTGTTTTAATTCTGACAATGGACTGTCAGCATGTCTTTCCCTTTTTGACAGTCTAGTACCAGAGCACTGGACTTAAAGAAATGGCCTTGCCACTTTGCAGTGCCTTCAGCCATCTCTCCGACATCATGCTTTGCTCTCATGTTTATTTGCTGCTGCTTGTTTAAAGTCTGTCTTTAACACACCCTTCAGCAATTCTTCATTAGTGGTTTCTGTAATGCTAACCAAGTCTTCAGATGCATACCTTCTCTGTCTTGCAAATCGCACAGGCTCGCTCCAGTGCCCATTGCCATTCTTAGGTTCTGAGAAAGCAGTGCTCATGCCTGCCTCTGATTCCAGGTCACCATCAGATCTCTCCTCTCTGCTACATTACTGGGGATCTATGACACCAGCACAACACCAAAAACACTGACATCCTTGACCACGACAAAAACCCACCGACACCCACAACTGCGATGCGACCCCAAGCTGACCGGCATGATCATGACGCACAATCCCCCATGCAGGGGCTGTGCCCTCCACTAAAGATATCTAATGCCACATCACACGGAGAGTGGAGTTAGATATTTACCCCCCATCGCCCTACAGTGTCTCAATGCAAAACCCCTGTCGCTGTCGAGATAGGCACACTATGGGTTTTGCTGTGGGGGTTCGGTGTACTGGTGTCACTGTAGCAACAGCATACCCATTTTTGCAGCTTCTCCTAATTCTTCGATATACACTCTTTGCCTGCCCCTTCCCCCCAGCTCTGCTCTCATCCTGCTGGTAGTTCTCCAGACAGAAACTTGTAACATAACCAGCCAATATTAACACAAAAGCTATCGAAGTCTCTCTCTCTCTCTCTCTCTCTCTCTCTCGCAACATTTTTGACCAGACGACCTCTGTTGTTAGAAACTGATTTTTAAATGGCTTATACTTTTTACCCTCAGCCTCAAGCTGTCCCTTACAAAGCAGATACCCCGATTTCCTCCCATTCTATATGGGGAATGGAGAACTTTAATAAATGATAAATCAATGTGACAGACAAAGATCTGGTCAAATGCGTTGTATATGTTGTCTCAGCATAGACGTCAGGCATCACAGTGTACTGAAATGAACACTTATATGATAGCTCTGATACAAAACATTTATTGTTAAAAATTGTTAACACAGCAGCATCACTTCCAGACCAACAACATTTCATTTAATCCTCTATGCTTTCTCAAAGCATGACTTAGCAGTTACCTGTGTACCATTTTAAGGGCACCTGTTTAAAGTCACAGTACATAATTTATATAAAACTGATAAAAGAATTGCAGCCAGTTGTGATTCAAATGTGGCTACAGTTCTTTTATAAGTTTTATTTAAATTATCGCAATGTAACTTTTAACAGGTGCCCTATATTTGGCTAAGGTAATCATAAGCCACTTTGAAAAAGCATAGAAGATTACATGAAACACTGCCAGTTTGGAGTAATGCTGCTGTGTTAATTTTTAACAATAAATGTTTTTGTATCAGAGCGATCATGTAAGCTTTTTCATTTCGGCACACTGTGATGCCTGACTGCTATGCTGAGACTGTATAACTATACATCAAAGCTCCAGTATTTTCTTTAGGTTGCTGCCTTATTGTGGAACATTTAGCTTATATATATCATATGTTTTTCTGGGTTTATACCAACGTAGCAAGTTCTAATAGTCCCTCTCTTAAGTTGTTGTTATAGGACCTACATTTTCTGATGAAAATATCTTTCTCTATTGTTTCCAAACTAACATTGATTATTTTTGTTTGAAATTACAGAGGTGCTGAGCTGTTCCAGGCAACAATTGTCAAAGCGGTGAAGGCAAGGATTGAAGAAGAAAAAAAATCCATGGACCAGCTTAAGAGACAGTATGGAACTATCATGTGTTCTGATGTTTACAAGTTTATAATATTTTCTCTTTAGGAATATGCTATAAATCATTATATTTACTGTACAGTTTAGAGGAAAAAAGCAGCATGTTTACTGTTTCAGTAGGGACCACTAGTGTACAGGTGTGGGGGTGTTCAGACTTTGAATTACCCAACACACATATGTCCCCCTTTAAAATGACTAAGAATGTTCTACCACATGTACTTTCTTCATAAGTAATGTAGAAATCCACAAATAGCCAACTAATGCATCCACTCACAAAAAACCAACATGTTGCCTCTGATCATATTGAAAGATTTGGGGAAGTGTTTAATAACCATTTTTTTCCAGTTAGACCCCATTCTGATTATCCCTCTTTCACAAGAATAGCCAAAGATTACATTTTATAGTTAAATCAGTACAGTAGACCTATATATCCATATACACAAATGGTTTCATAAAATCCATCATCCAACAGAAGAGGCATGCCTTGCTCTGAATATTAATGCCTAATTTGTTTTGCCTGTGATTTGCCTTCTGCAGCTGCTTCCATTATTGAAAGGTGCTGTTGGCAACAGCATATGGGAATTCTGTATTTTTTCAAGCAGCACCTCAGTATAATAGAACCTTAGGAAAATCAGTAAAATGAAAATAAAAATCTGTTCATATATGAACCTGCTGTATTGGTGCATGCATCGGGTTAGCCTTCAGTTTGGCATTTGTAGTTTCTACAAGCAGGAGTGGCCACAGGTCACTAGTGATGTGGAAAGTTTCTGATTTGCACAGATCTGTTGAGAGGTCATAAGAAAATAAAAGTTAAGACAGAGAAGAAGCCTTTTCATTCCCTTTCTAGGATGGACCGAATCAAAGCAAGACAACAAAAATATAAAAAGGGCAAAGAGAGGATGTTAAGTTTGGCCCAGGAGTCTACAGAGGGGCAAGACATTCAGAAGGCTGATGACGATGACGATTCAGGTATCCATCAAACTAACACAAAACTATAAAACCATGAAAAGTCAAAACTGTAACTTCTGTATTTATGCTGATCATTATTTAAAAAAATCAGTTAGTGCATTTTAAATAAGTGATTAACATATATTTTGAGAGCTAGTGATCTTCCAGAAGAAAGTACAGTAGGTAGTTGGACACGAGACCCATCATGATGACAGTGTCTAAATGTCTTGTTTGAAATTATAGTTGAAAAATAAGACTTTTGATTTATTATTTTTATATTTGTGGCTAGCCCCAGCTTCCAGGGCAGCAAGAGACACCAACACTGCAAAACAGAGACAGGAGGTCGGATTTTCAAATGGGTGAGATTGCTGCGAGTCCCAGACGTGCCAAAGACATGGCAAACTGGGTTTGTGGCAATCTAATGGCATTTTCTATCCTGTGTGGCAATTGATACAAGTTAGACCATCTTTTTGAGGTCTGACGTGTATCAATATCTGGGACTGTTTTTATGGAACTTGTGTCCAAGATTTGGCACAAGCTGCCATAAAGCAAGAAAAATGTTGCAACTGCATCCAAGCTTTGAAAATCAGGAGCAGTTGCAGCACATAGGAGTGATGTATCTGCGGGAACAACATGTTGTGGCACAGGACTTGACACAAGCCCTGTGTTACCTTTTGAATATCTGACCCAGGGTCTTAGTAATGAAGTAGAAGAATGTAAGGAAAACTGTTCTGCCACTAATTCCAGTCTATCATTTACTGGCAGTCCAACACTATAATAAGCAGGTTAAACAAAGAAACAAGGAAAAATAGAATTTGATGGTAGATAAGGACCTCTTGGGCCACCCAGTCTGCCAATTTTTTCCCTACCTACAGTATCACTGCAGACCTTACTTGATCTCAGGCTCTTTCTCCCTACCCCCATCCTTTCCACTAACATTCCTCACATGCATTCTTGAACCCCACCACTATTTTTGCCCCCATCACCTCCACTGGAAGGCTGTTTTAGGCATCCACCACTATTACTGTGAAGGAATACTTCCTCACATCTCTTCTGAATCTACCCCCCTCCAGCTTCATTGCATGTCCCCTTGTTATTTTTGTTCTGAAAACTATTTTCCTCCTGTACTTTATTAAGTCCTCATATCATATCTGTATCATATCCCCCCCTTTCCAAGGTGTACATACTGTGGTCCTTAAGTCTCTTCTCATAGTTATTATGCAACACTATCTCCCTCTTTCTGCTGGAGATACCCCTCCCTGTGCACCCTAGCATCCTACTAGCCCTCCCAACTGCCTTGTCGCACTGCCTGGCCACCTGTAGGTCATCAGATATGCAGAGTATAAAGTGCGGAAAAAAAAACTGCCAGGTCTCTAATAGTCATAATTATAATAAGATGTATGGACTACTACTGTGGAAGTCCTTTTTTTCTTCATAACGTAGAATTTGTCCTATGATTATTATCCAGTTTTTCAATAATAAGTCAAAACACAGGAAGGAAACAGGAAGATAGTGAAGGAAATTGAAGGACAAAGAAACTAAGGGCCATACTGTCCTCTTGAAGCCCTGGTAAGAAGAAACAAACATGGAGTAAGGGCCCTGCTTTGAGACCCTGTGAGACCCACTTTAAGCCCTGCAGATATGATTACTCCCTTGTCTCATTCTTGTTTAGGGTTTGTCAATACCACTTCACCCATTTTGCACTCCATGCCTTGGTTTCTGTACCCTAAGTGCATTATTTGGCCCTTTTTTGCATTGTAACCCAACTGCCATACCCTTGACCATTCTTCGTATTTTCTCTGGCCTCTGCTCATCCTTTCCACATACACCCCCGGAATGTGCACCGTACTTCAGATTTTGGTGTCATCTGCAAAGAGACAGTCCTTCCATTCTAGCTGTTCTGCAGTGTCACTTATTATGTTAGAGAGGACCGTACCCAGCACTAATCCCTGAGGCACCCCACTGGTCACCCTCCCTTTCTCGAAGGGAACTCCATTTACTGTACCACCACCCTCTGTTGCTTATCCCTTAACCAATTTCTTACCCAGCTTACACCTTTGGACCCACTTCTAAGCTATCCAGCCTGTTTACTGGTTACCTATGTGGAACAGTGTCAAAAGGCTTACTAAAATCTTGGTAGGCCATGTCCACCACTCAACTGTGATCTAATTCCCTGATCATCCAGTCAAAGAACTCTTATCAGATTCATTTGACGTGACCTCCTCCACCCACCCAACCCCTAGCCCCCATGCATCCATGCTGTCATGGGTCTTGTAACCCACTGGATTCAAGAGATTCCACAATCCTTTCTGTGGCAGTGATTCCATTAACCTTCCCACCACCAATGTCAAGCTGACTGGCCTATAATTGCCAGTCTCATCCCTGCTACCACTTTTGTGAAGTGGAACTACATCTGCACTCCTCCAGTCCTCCGGAACCACTACTGTTTCCAGTGAACTGTAAAATAGGACTGTCACAGGTGCAGCAAGTACCTCCCTGAGATCCCTCAATACCCCTGGATGCATCCCATCAAGCCTCATTGTTTTGTCCACTTTCAGATTAGTGAATCCCTTCAGGACTTTCTTCTCCAAAAAAAGGAACAAGTGTCCACCTCCCTCAAAGTTTCTGTAACTTTTTTTTGTGGTAGCCCCTCCCCTTCTCCTTCCTCTGTGAAGTCCCCAGGTAGACAGTGACATCCAGCTCTCCCTCCCATCCTGCTGCCTACTGATCCTCAGGATACACTTACCATTCTTACATTCCACAGAGCTGAGTTGGCATCTAACCTACTTCTCCTCTCCCACTTCCTATACCCAAATCTATTACCCTCACAATTGAGTCCTCCACTAGAAGTTACTTCCTCCTCCTCTGAGATCCTCTATTACCCTCCTTTGAGTATCCAATATGGAGGACCCCCACATCCTCACTGGTCACTACCACAGGTGCCTCCTCCTGGCAGTTCTACCCAGCCAGAGTGGCATAGGATTTATGTAGTGGTACTAGTTGAGGAATGTGCCTTCCATCCACCACCCTAACCCTTCCAGAGCCCACCATAGTCTAGTCTCTCCTCCTCCCTGGCATCCTCTGAGGTAGCAGTAGCAGACATGGTGGGGGAAAAGGGACCCCAAATTCTAGCCAACTTAGCCAGGAGTCTAGCAACCTCCTCCCTCAACCCAAAGAGGTGCATGATGGGGCAGCACCGCAGTCTCCAGAAAGTCTCTCTGAAAACTGCTCCTCTACAGCCATTGCACTGCACCACTCTCAGAATTCCCGATTCCTGCTCTCCTTGCACCACCAAGAAATACTTTTGTATCCTTACCTCTGATAGGGTGTTTCTAGTTTTCCCGTTTTTGTTGCTGTGCCCCTTTGTACCTTTACCCTAAACTGGGTTTCCCTTTTACACCTCTCAACAACTAGTTCTTTCTTGTCTGAAGTGTTTTCCTCCTTCCTTTAGCCCTCATCTTTCTCTGCTGTTTTCCTATTGTGGTAGTGGCACCTTTAACTTTCCCTAGCCCTTTGCTATCTGACCCTAGATAAGTTGTTATTAGTGTTACCCTATACCATACTTAAATCCTTTTATTCTCCTCCCCTATATAGAGTATTGCACCTATTCCCAGGTTTGGCCTGCCTTTGACCCTCCGTCCTTCCAAGCAGTGAATATTAACAATAATAGTGAACAAGTGCCTTGTCTTTGTTGACTGGCAGAGTCCACTGTTTCACTGCTTCCGATGCCTGCCGACCCCTAAGATGTCAGTCTCATGTCTGTTCCACTGCTGTGTTGTTCCACTCATGTGCTGGGTCACAAAATTGCGTGGGAACACATTAGGAGTGCCTTCTTTTATACACAAAGTAGTGCCTCCCCCAGGCAGGGCAGCTTACTAAGCCCCTGATTGGTTTGCACTTCTCACATGACCCATTCCTGCAGTTCACAAGCATCCAATCTGGAGAGACAAGTGTAACCCCACCCGGTATGCCATTTGTATCTGACAGCAATACCAGGTGGGCTGGGTTCGGGGAGGAATAGGTCACTCAGCACATAGGCTAGGTTTGGCTACTCTGCACAGGGGCACCCAAGTAACTCCGAACACAGGAATCAATAACTGTAATGTCCAATACCAGAAGTGGGATTCTAAAGTGTGGCTTTTATTCTCATTCAAACAGAATAAACAAAGCATAGATGGACCCCCACAGGGCTACACTCCTGGTAATGCAGATTAAAGGAGACCAGAACACATCCTCATCACTTTTGCCCTCAGGCTCTACCACACACTGGGCTCACAGCCCGGACTTGTATGCTGCTTTGGGTTACACAGCCCGAACTTGTACACTGTTCTGGGTATTCTCTGGCTCAGCTCCCTTGCCAGCCACTTGGACACCTTCCATATATCATGGAAACATTTTCTGGTGGCTCCCTAAACCACCTAAGAGCACCTCGGCTCCATCAGGGAATCTTCCTCATTAATCCCACGTCTGGGTACTTTCTTCAGGCACTGGCCAAGTACCTGAGGGAAAGCAACAGGTGTCTCAGAGCAAATCTGTAGAAGTGAATTTGGTTACTACTGATGGGGGGGTCTCCCGCCTCTTGATCCCACAATTCATTCATGGCCATTTCTCTGGACATAAACACCTCACCCTTTAACACTTTGCTATGTAGATTCTTGCTAAATAAATTTCACATTCCATCTATTTGTCTTTCTTCCCATTTGTGCTGGACTTGAACATACTTAAAGTAAGTGGCATTGTCCATTACTCTAGACCCCCCACATAGTTAAGCAGTCCAATCCCCACATTCTCTCTTTCCATTTGGCTGAACTTGAACATACTTTTAAGTGGCATTGTCCATTACTCTAGACCCCCCCACAGAGTTAAGCAGTCCAATCCCCCACATCTTCCAACTGTACTAGGCTGTCTTTTCCTGACCCCACAGTAACAGTCCCTTTAGTTTCCTTCTGTTCAGGTGAAAACACTTGGCCCTTTTTCAGAGTGAACTCACCCTTTGGTTGCAGGTGCCCCACAGGCATTTCCTCCTCTAGAACTCTTCCTTTCAGAGCTTTTGGTGCCTCAGCACAACTCAAACAGACAGCTTCTGACCCTTAGCCAGACCAAGGGGGGTTGCCCCTGGAAAACAGGCAGACACCTTCCCCCCATCCCCTCAGGGACGGGGCTCTGAACCATTGAGAGCGGTCTACACCACTTCAATTACCAGTTCCTGTGTTCCTCTTCTGATGGAAACACACATTAAACAAAAGTAGCTCTTTACCAGAGCTTAAAGCTCTGAGAGCCTGCACACACTCTGCTGCACTACAGTCTCTCTCTAAGACTGCCACAGACTGGCTTCAATTTCCCTAACGTTCTACTCTAACCTCCAACTGCAACATTCCAGTGTGGCTTATGCAGCTGCGACAGTTCTAAAATGATGTCATCCCTCAGTCTCAGCTGAGACTGAGAACAGAGTGAGACAGTGTGAAATCCATTTAACTGGAGTTTCACAAGCTGCCTTCCCTGCCTACCACTAGGTCTTACTGGGATTCTAGTAACCCTGGGTAACAGGGGGGCTACACAAGGACCTGTAAAGAAAGAAGCTTGTGGCACACCAAGTGACTTAGTGTAGATTAGTGTACTCTAATGTGCTGGAAAAATGGCAATCTGTACAAAAAGGAAAAACAAAAGAAACATGTACTTTCTTCCACTCCCTCAAATTATTGGTGTTTAAATCAATGTAGTTATAATCAAGTCTAAATCAAACCAAGGTATTTTTGATCAACTGAGTTTAAAAATTATTTTGTGTTCTGCTGTGTTTAAAAACAATATACTAGTGTTGCTCAGCCCAGTTCCTTTACTTAGAATCAAGATACTGTATATGTGTTCACCAAGCACTTAACTAAAATCCAACCTGCTTTGCATTCCGCTTTTGTTTGTCAGCATGCAAACAAAATAAAAAAAAGTTAAGTAGCACTGAGAATACACTTTTTAAAAGAGAGACAGACATGTAAAATGAATAATATACAATACTTTGACCTTTACAGTGTATGTTTTTAAAGGTTAAGACTGATTTTATGTTGCATTTAATTGACCAACACATATAAAAATGAGTTGTAAATGGAGTCTTGCAAAATAACGAAATCTAAAAATATGGTCCTGTTTTACATTTTCCTCTGCCTTTATTGCAGTTCACTATGACTCATTGTGACCCAGCATCCAGCTGTATTTTATCTTTGAACAGTAATTTGTAGGACTATGCTTTTCAGAATAGTTTCCATTGCATTTTTTTTTGAACACCGGTAGGAGGACTGTCAGCTTGTGTTATAGGGGATTTTAACGGTGTTTGTTCCAGACATTACCATGTTGCAGACAAGACTGTTGGCTACTACGTGACATATTTGAAAAAAAATAATACTCAAAATGTCATTTGACCTTTGAACAAATGTAGCTTACTTTTGTTCTGCATCAGCTCTCTGGAATCTTCAAAAAATTCATCAACATGTTTGTAATGTCTCATTTTCTTTTGAAGCACACCATGTGCAAGCTTATTTACTGAGGGGAACATACACTTAAAAATGTATACATAAAATATGTTATTAATATATTGCATATGACTCTAAATATGTCTGAAATTAGACTGTTTGTCTTTTATATGAAACATGCTGGATGTGTAATTTTCCTCATTAAAAAAGTTTGAAAAGTACATGTTATACTATTCTAAGCATTTTACTGTTTGGACAATGTACAAAATTCATATAACTGTATAATAAAAAACTGTATGGCATGTACTTCAATTTATTTGCATCTTCATTTCACATAATTAATGTTTGCACCTATTTTGTTTTAGGAGAAGCAGACAAAGAAAAAGCCAAGGGCAAAAAAAAGCAGTGGTGGCGACCTTGGGTTGATCATGCTTCCAGTAGGTTTCCTCAGTCATCTATCAGATACATGATTTCATCCTTATATCCTTGACTAGAACCTGGGCGGTTACATTGGCCTGTTTCCTTTGCATGCATGGTTTTGTGAATGTGGCATTATAGGAGGATTGGGCAATTAAACAAAATTTCTCTTTCTCTCCCTCTCTCTTATTTAACGGTCATTCCCAGCTCATGCTATACGAGATTGCGTTAATCTGAAGACCTTCCCTATAAAGCCACATGCAACTGGGTAATAAACAAGCCTCTCCAAGGTGGCAGACTATGGCAAAAATAGGCCTTAGACCAGTTCATCCTAGGTCCAATCAGCTCTGGTAAGTCTGAAAGTCTGAATGGCAAAAATCCCTATTTTGATAGGTTGAATGCCTTTATCAAGGGAGAGGGGGCCAAGTCTGCCCACTAGGCCTTATGGTTTCCATACCTCCACAGCAAGAACCTGAATGACACTCCAACCTTCCCTATTAATTATAGGCCTGCCATTCCCTTGATAATACAGAGTTCAGGTCTTCCGTTCAACGATACAGCAAGCTTAGACTATGCTGTCTTGAAGACATGAGTGATGCAACCTAGGTTGAACTGGATCTACCATTTTCTTAGCCAGGCTCAATCTCTGAAATGAAGAGCTGTTTTCCCCTAATACAAATTGTGCCTTTATTTCTGTTGATAATTGGAATATAGCCACTCTATATCATAAACGTGTACCATATGCAAAAACTGCTTGAAGGTTCGAGTTTTCATAATTTTTGTATGTTATAATTAAACATTAAGAGCCCAATATTCAAAGCTTTTTCAGTCACATGGTATTTGCCATCTAGAGACACTTTCTTTTGAGTTTCAGTTGTGTGCTCTTGTACTTTACACATACAGCACAAACTCCTGGAATGAGTGGGAATGAGGACCTCATGTTCCTGAGTGTACAGGAAATATTCAATGTGCACCTTGATTCCATGGGGACAGAGTAGTGCGTGGTCAGTAAACATCCATCCAGCAAGACATAAAGCAACACCATTCTGCATTATGTTATATGCAACATGTTTACCTTCTTGTCAGAATTTGAGGAAGGGTACCCTTCTGAAAAACGCAGGCACATTACTGTCCTCAAAAACACAGTGAAAGATTTTGAGAATTGATAGACAATACAGCAGGACATCAAAGAAGAGCAGATGCAACCTATTTTGACAATTTACTTGGGGAGCAGACAACAGAGCAGGGAAGAAGTATAGATATTAGAGGGTTGAAGGAGGCAAGTAAGAAAGGGGAGAGTAAGTCATTGTGGGGAGAAAGAGGGGACAAAAGTCTGGTCATCCTACACTCTGGAATCATCTGTCACCCATCTATCCCACTGGGTCTGCATTTTTGCAGGACCAGTCAGAGCAGGGAATGGGAGAGGGTGTTCCCACAAAGGCTTTAAACATCAAGAGGCATGGATGCCACACCAGGAGTGGTGAGTCTAGTGCAGGCAAGCATCAGGTCGGAGTGGTAGGTTACTCAGTTCTCAGATTTACAGACCGGAAGCTATGCAGTAGTGATCCAGAGAACCACCTGTTCTGCTGCCTGCCAAGTTCTAAAGGTGGCAGATTACACATTGCAGCTGGACAAGTTGCTGATGGGGGTGGAGGAGAAGCTGGTGGTCATTATCCACGTGGGTGCAAGGGATCCTGCAACAAAAACAGGGAACTAAAGATGACAAATTTAGGAGCAGGATATCCATGGTACTTTTCTCAGAAATACTAACAGTGTTCCATTTAGTACAGCGTAGACAAAGATCTAGATGGGGAGTTCTGTGTGTTGCTGAGAGATTGGTGCAGAGACAAGGTTTTAGGCTTCAGGGCAACTGGCAAATTCTGGGGGATAAGAAAAGCCTGTACCATTGGGCTGGGCTGCTCCTAAACCAAAGGAAAAATGATGTGCCAACAGAAAGAATCACTAGAGTGGCAGCAGGAGCTCCTAAACTGGGGAAGGGGGGCACAGATTGTTGCATAAAAGCCGAACAACCAGAAAAATGAAATGTTGATAATGAGTCTACATTAAGTGCAAGGGGCAACTTCTTTATCAAGGAAAGGAGTAACAAATTAAGAAGAAGATGAATACTGAAAGGAAGTGGGAGTCACCCCAATACATAGGTTCTTTCCCCTTCCATCAATTGCTCCCATAGAGGTTCCTTCCACCCCACACTCTCCCTCTAACTTCTTGTCCTCCATGGCTCTGATGCCCTCCCTGATGTACAGTACTACAGTACTTTCCCCTTCCCATTTTTCTCTCCTACCTAACCAAGTCATACTGTAGCTGGGCACCATGATGTTCCAGTCATGGCTGGTGTTCTCCACATCTCTGTTATGTCCATGACATCCTATTCCCCTCCCCCCCACCACTGTCATCTGTCATCACCACCTAAAGGTCACTTATGGTGCTAAGTTTCTTGTCAATAAAGGATTCAGGGAAATTCAGAATCATAACTGGATTTTCTTATTTACATCTATGTGCATCAAACAGACATTTCAGCTCCTTCCATGCCAATGTGCATTTTTATCCTGGCATACTAAATTATAGAAAATGGGCACCTCATAACCAAATTGTGAATCAATACTGGCTTTAAATAATGGGTCCTTATTAATTATCACTACAAGCAGTTTAAGAATTAAACAGGCAGAAAATGTAATAATGCTTCCTTCTTTTTATAAAATATGATTGGTATGTGAAGCATGGCATTGCCTTTAGACCCCGTCTCCCAGATATGTATTCATCATAACCAGATGTAACTGAAGATGAATGCTCACCATAGAAACCCAGTGCATTATATAACTTCTGCTCAGATCCAAGCTTTGTCAATTTTTTCCATGAATGTCCAGTTGTCCCATGTTTAAAGACTTGGCTAGTGCAGAAGGTGATGTCATGACTTACAGCTTTTACAAGATACTATCCCTTGTTTAATTATATTTTTTTATGCGTATAGTCCTACTACCCTGTTAGAAAACAAAGAGAATTCTGTTCAAGGATATAAGGCACACAGTTCATTGTGGTCTAAAACAACTGTATGTCAGTTAAATGTCTTTGCTTAGATGCAGAAGTTTGAGTAGAAGACATTAAAACATTCTTGTTCCATGATTTTATAATGTTCTGCACCTACCACCAATGCTGAATGCTTGAAATTGCTGCATCAGTAGTCTCAACTGAAGCAGCCTGTCGTATAGTTAATAATGTCTGGACTTAGTCATTTTTGTTTTCTTGTTGAATACTAGCAACCCTTAGTCTTTTGCCATCATTACTTTGTTGTAGTCAAATGATTTACTCCCACAGCCTTTTTGTTCCCGATACTTATATGAAAGTCTTGCCATGGTTTTAGCTTTCATCACTGTTTCTCCACGATATCCCTCCCTTATCTTTCATTTCACCAGTTTTCTTTGTTACTCATCTATACGCTGACCATCACAATCATAACATACAGTATTCCTCACCTTCTCACTCCTTCAGGTCAGTCCAGTAACATGGACAATGATCAGTGCTATTCTGAATGTTATGAAACTTTACCATCTCCTATTCTCCCTCCTCCCTGCCAACAAAAGCTGATTTTGCTGCTTACAGTTTAATGATTAAGCTAGCCTATTATGAAAAAGAATCTATGGGAACACAAGGAATATAGCACATTTAACGGACTGCTTGTCAAGTCTATAACCTTGTATCACTTAGTGGTTCGAAGTGGTGATTACTATCTGTTTGAGACGGACAGTGAAGAAGAAGAAGAAGAAGAGAAAAAAGAAGAGGATGAAATCCCAAGGAAGTCAGCATTCCAGGTATTAATCATATCTTGTCACTTTTCTTACAATGCAACCTACATAACTGC
This sequence comes from Neoceratodus forsteri, assembly GCA_016271365.2. Classification (NCBI taxonomy): domain Eukaryota; kingdom Metazoa; phylum Chordata; order Ceratodontiformes; family Ceratodontidae; genus Neoceratodus; species Neoceratodus forsteri. Next base: position 335,913,914 of record CM057455.1, on the reverse strand, counting down.
TTCTAATGGCAATACGTCACAATTGAAGCGAGTCCCTTTGTGAGGTTGATATCACCTTTAAACACCACCTACATTTTCTCATATTGAAAGCCTCTTACAAATAAAATGTAGTAATTTTTTTCTGGTTGGTAAAACAGTGATGTATTGGAACCTGTATACAAAGATGGGGTATTTTTTTCCTATACAGCTTTTTCTTCCCATTCATGCTCTTCATGAATATACCCTGTTTAAAGAGATGAACCCTGTTCAGGCCTTTTAAACTCTGACCTCCACAGGTCCTTACCAGTCTTGATGTACCCTATGGCTCTAGGTTCTATGGCAGAGGCATCAAGGGTAGGGCTGACCCCCCCACCCGCAATCCATATGTGACTAGGATTCGGTGATGGTTACCACTAGGATCCAGGGGAGTTCTTGAAGCTCAGGCAATCATATAGAGGGACATGGGTTTTTATTTCAAGCTTTCTCCTTTTTTCCTGATGCCTCACCTCGTGTGGGTGGAGCCTTTCTGGTGGCCTCGGCTGCAAGTAGTGATGTCCTAAGGAGGAAGCAAGTTCCCTTGACCCACTGTAGGGTTCATCACAGCACAAGCTGCCCAGTGCCAACTCTGCCCGGTCACAGTTCACTGCCAAGCGGTGCTGCTGCCACCTGGCCTCCTGATGTGGCATTTTGAGCTCGCTTCTGAACTTGGGTCACCAGCATGGCAGTATGAAGCATTGCCACTGGGCCATCGGGGGGCCTAGAACTGGGGATTTTAAAAAGGGTGGACACTGACATAACTGCATGCAGTGTCTGCATCTGCATCCATGCAATTACATCTGGTCCACTCACCCTGTTTTCAAACAAACCTGCCAATTTATGACAAAAGTCACAGTTTGAGGCAATTTGTGTTAAAAATGTAGGCAGATTTAATTCACCTCATTTTTGGATGGTGATGCAGCTCTTTTGGGATGCGAAAGCATCTGAAAGGCACACTGAGTTAAATGGCCTAATGGTTCTGACAAATGTTTGCCTTTTGTAAATATGGACAGTTGGGTCAAAGATGGGACTTTTCAAACATCCCCCTCCTCCAATCGACTGGAGTGCTTATATTCTGCTCGCAGGTCTTATTTATGAACTTTTGGTAAAACTAGAATTCATAATGCATTAATTATTCATTTTGTGTTTTAATCTTAGTGATGGCATATATTAACTGCAGCTTATAGTGAATCAGACCTGTATTGAGTATTACCTGCAATTCTTAGTGAAGCAGACCTGTACTGATTAGTACCTGCAGTTCGTAGTGAATCAGACCTGCATTGATTAGTACCTGCAGCTCTTAGTAAATCAGACCTGCATTGATTAGTACCTGCAGCTCTTAGTGAATCAGACCTATACAGATTAGTACCGGCAGTTCTTAATGAATCAGACCTGTACTGATTAGTACCTGCAGCTCTTACTGAATCAGACCTGTACTGAGTAGTACCTGCAGCTCTTAGTGAATCTGACCTGTACTGATTAGCACCTGCAGCTCATAGTAAATCAGACCTGTACTGATTAGCACCTGCAGCCCTTAGTGAATCAGACCTGTACAGATCAGTACCTGTAGCTCGTAGAGAATCAGACCTGTACTGATTAGTACCTGCAGCTCTTACTGAATGAGACCTGTACTGATTAGCGCCTGCAGCTCTTACTGAATCAGACCTGTACTGATTAGTACCTGCAGCTCATGGTGAATCAGACCTGTACTAATTAGTACCTGCAGGTCTTAGTGAATCTGACCTGTACTGATTATTATTTGCAGTTAAATGTTTTGCTTTGACTTTCTTGATTCATTTGAAAAGCACTTTACTGCAAGAAATGCATCAGGAAGTGTGCTTTGGGGGACTGCTGTGCACGTTTGGAGTGGTTGCACCCCAAGTTTTACTTACATGATTTTTGCACTTTGAAAATATTGCAGACACTGGCTTTTGTGGATATTTGTGCAATATAAAAAAAGACTGGCACAAGCTGAATTCTGTTTTCTGTCTCATTTCCCTCTTCAGTAGTGCACTGGGCATGAATCCGGTTGGTGTCAGCTTTTGTTTCTTTTCTGACTGTCATATGGTGAGCCCAGTCACAGCCACCTTTGGAAGGAGCTTTCCTATTACTTTCCTGCATATCACTTACCCTAATACATAGAAACATGGAATTTGTCAGTAGAAAAGAACCGCTTGTCTCACCCAGTCAGTCCAGATGTTCCCTGCCTAATCTATCTCAATAGATCCTATCTAGTCTCCAGCGACCCTCCTACTTTTATAATATACTCCTAAGTAAAGCCCACATATGGTTGAACCCCCCACCACCACCACTGTTCTAGCTGCCACAGCTTCTGTTGGCAGCCTGTTCAGTGTACCACCCTTTCAGTGAAGAATCATTTCCTCACATCTTTCTTTACCCCCGCTTCACTGCATGCCCCTTGTCCTTGTGCTCTTTTTGTTTGAGAGTCCCACTTCCTGCACTCTGTACACCACTGTGTGTAGGCCTCTATCTCTCTTTCCTCTCTTTTGGTTTGTACATGTTGTGATCCCATACTCTCTCCTCATAGGGCTTCTTGAGCAAACCCTGAACCCTCTTTGTTCCCCTCCTATGCACTACTTCCACCCTGTCATTGTTCTTTCAAAGATGTGGACTGCAAAACTGGAAACAGTACGTCAGGTGGTGTCTCACCATTGAGCTATACAATGGCATCACCACCTGCCTCCTCCTGCTGGAGATACCCTTCTCTGTGCATGCCAGCATCCCACTAGCCCTACCCACTGCTTTGGCACACTGCAGTGCCATTTTGAGGCCCTCAGATATGATAACCTCATGATCCCTTTTCTATTTAATGACTCTCAGTGCCACTTCCCCATCCCATCCTGTACTCAGCTCCTGGGTTCCTATGCTCTAGGTGCATGGTTTTGTGATTTTGCACTTTCTGACATTGAACCCCAGCTGCCATGTTTTTGACCACTCCTTGAGTTTCCCAAAATCCCTGCACATTCTATCCTGTGTGTCCACCTTATTGCAAATGTTGATATCATCTGCAAAAAAGACATATCTTCCCTTTCAGTTCTTCTGCAATGTCCCCTATGAAAGAGTGAAGAAGTCTGGTCCCAATACTGAGCCCTGGGTTACCCCGCTGGTCACTCTCCCATCCTTTTTCTTTATTACATCTATGTTTTTCCCCCTTGCAACCACTGACCTGCTATGAATACAACCATCACTCTGTTTCCCCCAAATGACCCCCGGAGTTACATCCACATACCAGCTAGCATATGCAACTGTACCCATGAAAGGGCCCCCCCCCCAGTCACAGCACCAGGCCAGGAACTAATACTAGCATGTGGCTGCACCAGAGAGCCCCGCTGCGCTCAGAAAGCTGTGGCTATCTAGCTGCTGCAGTCCAGGCTGCCATTTTCCACCCTGTAGATCTTTTCCCCAGAGTGCAAGTGTGCAATGACGTTGGAGCACTGACATGCAGAAATCTACTGCACTCCCCCCCTTGCTACACCGACTCTAGCAGTGCCCCTGGTAGTCACCAGGGGCCACTGCAGAGTGGTGGGAACCCACATCCCTCCCCAGGATAGGAGAGCAGTCCTCTGGATGCTCAATCCTATCCCTCTCCTGCCGACCCCTGACAACCCAGGCTCGCGTCCGAACCCGGGTTGCCAGCATGGCATGAGGTGTTGTGTCCAGTGCCTCAACCCTCAGCACCACCGGGCCAGTCACTTTCCAATCCTTAGAGTGAGTGCCATTAACCACCACCCTCTGTCCCCTATTCGTTAACCAGTTTCAAACCAAGTTCACCACTTTGATCCCACCCCTAGGCTGCTCAATTTTTTTATCAGCCTCTTGTGCAGCATAGTGTTGAAGGCCTTGCTAAAGTCCAGATAGGCCATATCCACTGCCCTATCTGATCTATTTCCCTGGTCACCCAGTCAAAGAAATCTACTGGATTAGATTAATTTAGATTAGATTAGATTAGCATGACCTTACCCCCATGAATCCATGCTGCCTGTGGTGTTACAACCCACTGGATTCAAGGTACTCTACTAGTCTTTTGGTTAGTAGGGTTTCCATTTATTTCCCCACCACTGAAGTAAGACTGACCATCCTGTAATTTCTAGCCTCCTCCCTTCTGCCACTCTTATGTAGAGGGACCACGTCAGCTCTTCCAAAGTTCTCTGGAGACACACCTGTTTCCAGTGCACTGTTGAAGAAGGCTGTCAGTGGGTTAGCTAGCACCTCCCTTTTTTAGTACTCTTGGATATACCCTGTCTGGTTGCATGGCCTTGTCCACTTTCAGAGCTGCAAGTCTCCTCCAGACTCTTTCCTCTGAAAATTTACTTCTGTCCACCTCCACTTCCACCTCCCCCTCTTCCTGCTGGTCCCTGTTGGCCCATCACCCCCCCCCCACCACACACATACACACACACACACACACACACACTGTGAAGACTGCGCAAAAGTACTTGTTTAGGATGTCAGCTTTTTCTTGGTCCTCTTCTGCATAGTCTCCACCTTCCACCCTATTAAATCCTCATTATCCCTCCCCTTCCTTTCCTCATCTCACTTATGCATCGGAAGAAAGTCGTTAGTTAGTTAGTTAGTTAGTTAGTTAGTTAGTTAGTTAGTTATGCATGTATTTAAAAATTGGTAACCAGAAGAAGCACAATGAACCGAGGCTGTTTTCCAGGTGTGACCTAGGGGGAGAGGGGAAGGGAAGTACCAAAGAATAACATTGTAAAAACATCAGAATGTGGTTACATAGGCAGCATCACAGGTACAAGAGGAATATGGTGAACAAGTAGGGAAACAGCAGCATGGTTAATCATACAGCTAGGATAACAAAGTGTGCAAGAATAAATGCTCAGTGCCTGTTGGAGGAAAGTGTCAGTGCTATGTTGTCCAGACTCGGGATGGAGGTGTATTCACAAGTAGCTGAAATTAAAGGGGTCAAAGGGGAGAAAAAGTCAAGAGGGGGGTTGGCAGGGACAGGAGGGAACGAAAAGATGCCTCGACTGGAATCTAAGGGCCAGAAGAGAAGGGGAGAGGCAGAAAGGAGCGGGGATCAGGTTTCAGAAGGAAGGAAGGAAGGCAGTAGAAGGCAGCTTGCCCAGCAGAGGAGTGAGGAAGGGGAATGGTGAAGGTGTAGGAATCTCTGGAGCAGAGAGACTAAGAAGTGGGAAGGGGGGGAGACAGAGGAGAGGAGTGACAAGAGGTAAGAGGGAAGGGAACCAAACCAGAATTTAGCAATGAAGGAGGCACAGTGAGTCTGGCGATGAGAAGGCAGTGGGAGGATGCAGAGGGAGGAATAGAGGGAAGAGTCCCCTTATGATTATTATTATAATTATTTTTATATATTAGCCCTTTATGACCCTTGGTGACCTCCCTCTCTCTGCACCTTTGTTCCTCTCACTGCCTTGCCTGGCCCCTTCTGCTTTAGTTAGTAAATCTCCATACCGTTGCTCTTCTCATCGCTTTGCCTGTTCCCTTCTGCTTTAATTAGTATACCTTCCTGACCCCCACCTCTTTGTTTCCTTATGCCTCCTGAATGCCACCCTTTTTTCCTTCATCACCTTTGCCACTCCCTTAGAGAACTATAATGGTATATTACCTTCTGCTTTTACTCACTTCCTTCACATAGAGGTTGGTCTTCTTAATTATGCCCTCCCTTATTTTCCCTGCTGTGTTTCTACCACTCCCTGACAATCCCCCCTCAAAGGCATTTTCTGAAACAGTCTCTCATTTCTTTAAAATCCTGCCTCCTAAAGTCCTCGTATGGTTAGCCTCTGTTCCTGTCTTTATGTGAAACCACACTGCATGGTGATCGGTGGTACCCAGGGGACTGCCACTGTGACATCTGTGTCTTGTCCCTGTTTGTAAGCATTAGGTCCTGCACTGCCCCATCCCTAGTGAAAATAGGCATATGTTTTGTCTCATGTACTTACCTGATTAACAAACTCTAAATAGAGAGCTCTTTGACTAGCTGTCTAAGAAAAGCCCCTTGTAGGGAGTCAAGGATGTCCCTGTTCCTTGCCAAAGCCACAGTTGGAAGGCTCCACTCCGCATCTGGCAGACTGAAGTCCCCAACTTGCAGCACTCCCCTTACTTTCCATTCTGATGATGGCTTCCCAAAGTGCCTTATCTCACTCCTTCTCCCTGTACTGGCAGTTTGCCCATTACTCAAGTATCAATAGCAGCTCCAGAGTCTGTCTCCAGGTTGACGCACACAGCACCTCTAGCTGCTTCTTTCCCTCGAGGTGCACCAGAACCTCCGTGTCTTTGATTTTTTTCCCTCACATATACTATAACCCCTCTTTTCTGCTCTGTCTCTCCTGAACACAAAGAGCCTGGTATGGTCACGACCCAGTCGTGGTGCTCAGTACACCATAACTCCATTATGGCCACTAAATACAGGTTGGCCTCCATCATGATGGCTTACAGATCTGGAATTTTGTTTCCACACCTCTGCATTGGTGCTCATGACTTTCCACACCTTTCTTTCTCCCACCTGCTGCCTGCTTTCCCTTCCAATTCCTACCAGTATTTTTCCCTGAAGCCCCCTGACTCACCTCTTCCCTTCTTACCTTCACCATTATTTGTTTTCCTTGAATTCTCTACCCTTGCTTACCTAACTTATATGAACATACAAATTTGCCCGCAGATCAAGGTCTTATGGTCTATTGAGTCTGCTTGAGTGTACAGCTAGAAAGCCTTATACTGCAGCTTCCCCTCTCTCTCCTCCCCTGACCCTTCCTCTTACCCTATTTCATCCTCTTTTGAAGCATTTAACTGTTCTACAGGATACCACTTCTGCAGGCAACACGTTCCACCCAGACACCACTCGCTCCGTAAAAAATTGTCTTCTCATTTCCCTCCTGAACCTTCCCCCCTCCAATCTGAGATTGTGACTTCAAGTGTCCCTGCCCCCCCTTAACTTGAATAGTCCCTCTATGCCTGTCTTGTTTATTCCCTTCATGTACTAATAGGTTTCAATCATATCCTCCCATATCTCCTCTCCATTGAGTACATGTTCAACTCCCTCAGCCTGCTCACATAGGGTATGTCCCCTAGTCCCTGGATCATCTTTGTTGCCCTGCGCTGCACCCCCTCCAGTAACTTAATGTCCCTCTTCAGGTATGGGCACCAGTACTGCACCTAGTACTCCAGGTGTGGCCTAACCAGTGACCTATACAACGGCCTTTGCAGCTGCCTTCCTGCTTTGTGTTGAATTGTTCATTGAGCCCGTTATAATCACCCCAGATCCTTTTCCTCCTCTGTCACAGCTAGCTGAACCTCCCACCCCAAGCTGGTAGCTCCTTCTTGGGTTATTTGCCCCAAAATGTAGCACCTTGCACTTTTTGGCATTGAACTCCAACTGCCAGGTGTCCAACCAGATCTCCAATTTTGACAGATCATCCTACAACCCATGCCACCCTCCTAGGTCATCCACTACTGCTCCCATCTTGGTGTCATCTGCAAACAAACTGATCTTGCTCTTGATGCCCATTGAGATGCCTGATATGAACACCGGTTCCAACATATACTTCCTTTTTCACTTACCTGAGCTATGCCCCTTTTTTCTTCTGCCTTATACCTGTCTCTGCCTTTCTGCTACCCTGCCCTAGGGGAGTTTTCTCCCCTCAGGCCCTCCATCACTGATGCTACATAGTCTGGGTGGAGGCAATTTTTGCCCCCCTTGCCCTTACTGCCTCCCCCACAGCTAGTTTGAATGTTCATCCAAATAGCATCTAAACCTCCCACAAAGGACTCTGGTCCTCTTCCTGGAAGGAGACAGGCCATTTACCTTATAAAGGCACATATAGTACTATTCCTGTTCATGTTATTTAGTTTTTAGGGTTTTATATAGATACATTATTTCCTGCCTGCGTGAATCCCTGCTTAAATTAATGCAGTCCAAATTGTGCTTCCTAGGGGGGTTCAGCAGCTCTTGTTTCACTTACTGTATCTCAGATAGTGTTATTACCATTTTTGCATTTGATGCACTTGTGCACCAAATGTTTTGGGACAATAATGGCAAAGGAGAGGTGTGGCTCTGCCACCCAATGCAACAGACGCTTTACTGGGCATGTCCCACAGCCACCAATCAATGGGAAGCTGCCGATGATGAGAAACTTCAAAGAGAGCCAAAGAGTTGAAAAGAATCTTCCACTGCAATCATGAACAGTTTCGTCATTGCAGCAACACCTCCCCCCTCCCTCGCAATCTTGTCAGCTCCTACACCGAGCACTCTGTCCCCAGGCCTAGCTCCACGAGCAACTTGTTTGCTCAGTGTGCCTTTCCTGGTGAAACGTTTTAATGAAAAAATTAGCAGACAGCTGCTCCTGCTGCCCGCCACACACTCCCCAAAAAGCTGACATCGGGGTGCCCAATCTCCGTGTCAGCATGTTCTCCTCCCCATTATGTGGTACACTGGGAGCCCACCTCGGTGTGCCACAACATGGCAGCTTCTGCCATCTGCCACATGTCCAAAAAGCTGACATCGGGGTGCCCAATTCCCATATTGGCATGTTCCCTCCACCCACCCCCATTATGTTGCACACTGGGAGCCCACCCCGGGGTGCCAAAATAAAAAAAAGCTATTTTATTCTGACACCAAGATGCCCACTCCCAGTGTTTATGCACCCCGATCCCCCAAACCCATTATTTGCCAACATCAGGGTGCCCGATCCCGTGTTGGCATACCCCCTCCTATATTGTGGCACACTGGGAGCCCACCCCAGTGTGCCTAAATTTAAATTAAGTTTTACCTGTAAAATAAAGAAAATAAAGAAAATGGTCCCAGAAGTCTTTACCTGTAAAAGAAAGAAAACGGTCCTCCAAAGTCTTCTTTTTCCCCTGTAAAAAAGAAAATGGTCCACTGTCGTCTCCCCAGTCCCCCCTCCACCAAACCACACCCTCACTCTGCACACCCCACCTCCCCACCCCTTTCACCCCATACTTACCTCTGGAGGTCCAGCACTGCAATCTTCTGTGGACCGAGATGTGTCTGTACTCTTCAAAGCCGAACTCTGAACTGAGGAACTGAGGTAAGCTGTACAATGGGACTCAATGGGAGGGTTTCAAGTTAAGATGATATCTCAGCCATTTTAAGGAATTTTGGCTCCAAATTTTCAACATGGGGTTCTTGGGACCCCACCTCATGAGAACTGTGACTGTCATCTCATTTCTCAGTCCTGAAAGGTGATTTTGCAGTCACTGCGCAGAATCACCTTTCAGGACTGACTAATGAAACGACAGTGCTACTGTTTATGAGGTGGGGTCCCAAAATTTTCCGTCGGCATACAACCACTGATTAACTCAGACAGCTGCAGAGTCCAAAGCACATTTCAGCTCCCCACTCATCCCTAAGTGGCGTCCCCACTAGGATACTTAACCCCAAAATTTTGGACATCCTACTTTGCCTTGCATTAATCTTGTGTACTCTAACATGCCAATCTCTCACTCTCTCCTCCTACTTGCCTCTCTATAAGACTCTAACTACCACCTCAACCATTACACTCCTTCAACCAAGATCACCTTAATTTACCCAACTTGTACTTCTCAACCTTTTAATGTCTCACATTACCATGCACCTCCTCCCTCTCCTATTCACCTTAGCTTCCCTCCCCATCCCTATACCCCTCCATCCCATCATCCCCAACCCCTGACCCAACCACTTTTCCCACTCTCATTTCACCCCCCTCTCTCAGAGCACTGCCCCACTGCCTATGGCCACTAGGAGCAACTATCTCCCATCCACCAGCTTCCTAGCTACCCCTACCGATGCTTAAACTCCCTTTACATCCTCACCCCACCCCCTCATACCCCCCACTCACGCAAAACCACTAAGAAGGTATATATAACCTTATTTGACTCCTCATTACAATTAATCCTTCTCACTGCTGGGGACATAAGACCCAACCCAGGACCAGCCCTCTCCTCTGCCACACATATTCCCAAGGGTCTAAAAATCACCCACCTTAACATAAGAAGCCTGCTCAGTAAACTAACCTTTCTCCAGCCCCTCATGCTAAACCTTCAACCAAATATCCTGGCTCTCTCAGAAACCTGAATCTCCTCTAAAATACCTGATAATAGCCTCCTCATTCCAGGCTACTCCCTTATTCTTTAAGATAGGCCCAGTAAGGGCGATAGTGTAGCCATTTATCTCTCATCCAACCTCCAGTTTTCCCATGTGCTCTCAATCTCCTCCCCCTCTACATTTGAACTCATCCTCATAAAACTCTCCTTACCACACACTCTTTCCATATTTATAGCTGGTGCATACTGCTGCCCTGGTCTCTCCTTATCATCAATCTTAGAACTCTTCACCACCATAACTACTCATGCCTCCTCTGGCGAGCTCTACATCCTAGGTGATTTTAACTTGGACTGGCTCTCACCTACCTATAGTAAAACATTTTCCGTACTTAAATCACTCAATTTAACCCAGTTACTCTCTGAGCCTACCCATCTCAACCTCAAAGCCCACAGCCACAACCACAACTAGACTGGACCCTTACCTCACACCCTTATCGAATAATTGTTTCTGGCATCCTCCCAGACTCCCTGAGTGATCATCACATGATTTACTGCATCTGCAAGGTCCATCATACTAAAGCTCCTCTGAAATTTGCTTTACTATGCTCATTTCATTCACTAAATCTATCCTCTCTCCTAGCTGATCTAGCCTATTCAGACTGGTCACCTATTTATTTAACAAGCATTAGGATTACAACCTTTAAGTCAGGGACTCATTTACAAAGGCTGTGTATCAGAGAACAAGAAGACAGAATTTACAGAATACATAGTAGCAGCAAAAGGGAATTACAATAAGGTTACACATACGAAATTAAGGTTACAGCAGATGTGCATGGTTATGGTTACATATAGCCAAGTTTCAAAGCAGCAGTTTGAATAGTAAGGCAGAGTTTGGTTGTTGTCATTATGAGCTATCAATCTGTTAATATCATACGTTGAGGCACTAGCTAGATCTGATTGCACTATAGTGGAGTGGAAGACTAGCGCAGTTAACAAATGAATGCAAGCAGCCCAACAAAGGTGTTTCTATCTCCACTGCATCCTCTGTAGAAGAAGCACTCAGCTACTTCTGTTCCAAATTCTTTGGGATCTGGAATCAGAATGCACCCCTCAAATACACTAGAGTAAAAGGATCACACCTCCCCTGTGTTAACACTGAATTGCTGGCCTGCATACACGCTGGCTACCAAGCCTACAAAGCTCATAATAAGGCTTCTGGCTCCTACATACAGCTACTCAGATACCAATACCTAAGAAACACATGCACCGGATCCACCAGATATTTATTTATTTATTGAATTTTGATGACCGGGTAGGCCCGCTGGGCCCCAAAGGTCCCTTTTTCAGGGGCGACCCGGGAATACTAATACAGACATATTTGAAGTTAGTGCAGTAACATAACATAGGTAATCATGGGTATACAGTATTCGGCTGTTTACACATAGCAGTAGTAATTAGGCTATTGTAGATCATATTGGTAAGTTGTCATTTAGAGCATTAAACATTTGTTAAGCAGGTAGGCGAAACAACATTAGGGTTCCATAGGTAAGGCCCAAAGAGGGCATTAGGGTGGTTAATTGTAGAGGTAGGAGGAGAAAAAAGAAAAGAAAAGTTAGTACTACCTTGTTGGGGTGGGGGTGGAGTTATGGGTTATGGTGGTAGTGTCAGGTGTAGTGGCACTGGCATACACTTTTAGCTAGGAGATGAGTTTTGAGTCTGGTGTGGAAGCACTGCACTGTATGGGTTTCTCTCACCTCCAGTGGAAGGTGGTTCCATAAGGATGGGGCAGTAAAAGAGAAGGATTTCTGGCCTGCCTTAGTCCTAGTCTTGGGAACCTCAAGCAACATTTGGCCCGAAGACCTAAGGCTGCGCTGGTTACTCTTTACCATGAGGAGTCCTTTGAGGCTAGGGGGAGGGGAAGGGCTAAGTATCTTTTTGGCCAGACAGAGCAAGGGGTAGCTGAAGCGTGCTTCGAAGGATGGCCAGTTAAGTTTTACTAGCGCCTCACAGTGGTGGCTCCTAGAGTGGGATAGGGTGGCAAAGCGGGTCACTTTGTTGTATAGGACCTGTAGTTTACTATATTCCCGCTTCGAGATATCCTGTGTGACCAGGGCAACAAAAGTCAATGTAGGAAGTAGGACACTCGCTGCTATAGCAGTCCTAGCTTCAAGGGTTAGCAGATCCTTAACCCGATATAGTAACCCAAGTTTGGAATGAATTACTTTTGTGACTTGGTCCACGTGTTGTTTGAACGTGAGGCCTTGGTCGAGGATGAGGCCGAGGTATTTTGTGGAAGGAACAACTTCTAGCTTGTTGCCATCCAGAGATGAGAGTTGGAGGAGTTGCGATCTGTCTTGTCCTAAGGCTCTTGGTCCGAACAGCTTAACTTTGGTTTTTTTAGTGTTAAGGACCATTTTGTTGTTAATGAGCCACCTCTCCATGATATAAATATCTTTTTGGAGAGAACTGGATCGGTCACCCAGGTTATTGGAGGACATGTAAATAACAACATCATCCGCGTATTGGATTAAATTGCTGCATCCACAGTGCATGTGCAGTTCGTTGACGAACAACGAGAACATAAGGGGCCCGAGTATGGACCCTTGTGAAACTCCCTCCATTAGTGACTGAGGTTTGGAGAGTCTGTCCTGCCACCTGACTCTCTGAGTCCGACCTGTGAGGTAGATTTTTATCCAACTGAGGGCGTGGGCATCTAGGCCTAAGTGGAGGAGTTTTTGGAGGAGTAGTTTGTGATCCACCTGGTCGAAAGCCTTGGAGAGGTCTATGAAAACCGCCCCTATGCTGGATCCAGCATCCAGTTCTTTGAGTACATCCGAGGAGAGTTTGGTTAGGGCAGTGTCAGTCCCATGCTTGGCTCTAAAGCCGTGTTGTGATGGGGACAGAAGCGTGTGAGCTTCCAAGTACTCCTTGAGTTGGACGTACACTATTTTCTCCAGTATTTTTGCCAAGGTACAGAGCAGGGAGATAGGCCTGTAGTTTTCGATAGGTTCTGCAGGCCCTCCCTTATGGATTGGAACCACGTGCACCTGTTTCCACAGTTCAGGGACATAACCCTCAAGTAGGACCTATTGATCAGCCAGGTGAGTGGCTGCCTGAGCGCTGGGGCACCATCTTTTAGCAGTCTCGCTTTGAGTCCGTCCGGGCCTCCTGAACCTGTCATTTTCAGGGTTTTAAGGATGGCCAGGACCTCTTTTACTTTGGCAAGCCTCAAGTGAAAGAGTGGGCGGTCAGACGATTGAGGAGCTGGCGGGGTGGCCAGGTTTTTTTGTGCCGATGGACCAGCCAGGAGTTTATCAGGGTTGGTGAAGTACATATTTAGGGTCTCTGCAATTTGTGCCGCATCATGTAGTGCCATTCCATTAGCTATGATGGGGCCCAAGGTAATCTTTTTTTTTCCGTTCATTAGTTCATTGATATGGGACCAGAAGGTCCTAGGGTTGCCAAGGTTGGATTTTTGGAGGTGGTTAAAATAATCCTTTTTCGCTAGTTTGGTGACCTGTTTGCATTGGTTTCAGAGGGTCCTATAAAGGACCCAGTCTGATTGAAGACCTTTGTTCTTGGACTTTTTCCATGCTTTATCACAGCCGATCATCAAGGCCTTTAAGGAAGGGGTGATCCACTTATAGCAGTGGCCCTTTACCCGGTAGGTTTTAAATGGGGCCAGGAGATCCGCGGCCCACGTGATTGACCTGTTTAAGAAATCGACCGCCTCATCCAAGGTAGGGAGACTTCTAATAGGGGTCCAGTCCAGGTTGCCCAGAAGAGTGTTATAGTGCTCCGGGGAGAACTTTGAGTAGTCCCTGGATGTGAGAATTCTAGAGGGGACCCTTACCATCCTATTCCTCCACATACAGAAGGTGGGTGAGTGATCACTGAGGGAATCCGCCATAGTCCCAGCCAGTTGAACGTTATTAGAGTTAGACACCAGTACCTAGTCTATTGTTGAGTGGCTCCCCGTTTTATAGTTATACCTTGTGGGAAGGGTGACTATCTGGGAGAGGTTAGCCTCCTGGAGCATGCCTGTTATTGAGGACTTAGTCTCCATGTCCCAGTGCACGTTGAAGTCACCAAGGATGACAAGCTCAGAAGCGAACGCTGCTGGTAGGTTTTTTGTGAGGGACTCAAGGGACTGGAGAGCCCCCATTGGTGGACTATAGTTGCACCCTACATTAAGGTGTTTAGCACCACCAAGGGTGATACGTACAAAGATAGTCTCGATTTCAGGGGGCATTGTAACCTCAAGGCTAATGTGAGCAGAGATCAGAAGCCTTAACGTAAATAAGCACCCCACCCCCTTTTTTCAGGGTTCTATCCTTCCAGTAACTGACATACCCTGGGGCAGCACATTCGTGATCTAGGATCGATGGTTTTAACCAGGTCTCGGAGACTGCCAGCGCATCAGGGCTGTAGAGGGCTAGCCAGGCTTGTAGTTCATGAGTTTTATGCCTAAGACTACAAATGTTCATGTGTGCTAGCCTCAGGCCTCTAGTTCCAGTCCAGGTTTGGTCCTGGGGGGTCAAGATGGAGGTATTATTAACTCCAGGGCCAGGGTTAGGTTGTATGTCACCTGCCCGTAGTAGCAAGGTCCTGAGCAGGGGGAGAATAGTATGGGTCAGGGAAAGGCACCTAGATTTTTTTAGGTTTATATGTCAGCAAGAGGGTAGCCCTGTAGCAAATCCCACTACTGAGTTTAGCGGCTATAAGGAGGGCCAGGTCGTCGGCCAGTGGTGGGCTATAAGGGTGCCAGACCAGGTGTGGTGCCGGACCGTTGGATGGCTGCGCAGCAGGGGCTTGTCTCCCGGCTAGCCAATCCACCCAAAGGATTGAGGCGATGTACAGGGCAGCAAGGAGGAGACCCTTAATTGGCCTCGGCTGGCCCAAGGTGCGGGCATTCAGTGGCCCATCGAGAGGCATTGTCCTCCTTGAGTGGCTTTATTAGACTACAAGAGCTTGGCCTAGTAGTACCTGTACCAGGGTAATTTAGGGGGGACTAACTCCAGTATAAACCACCCTTCCAAATTTTGGAAAGCTGTCCAGTCCATATTCTCACCCCCTACTCAACCCCCCCATGCCATCCTCAAAAATGGTAATTCCATCCTGACAGATCCCCCCCCAGCGTAGCAGCAACTTTCAATGCCTTTTTCACCTCCCACATCATCACTCCCTGCCTGTCTCCCCACTTCCACCACCACCCTATTATCCCCTAAACACCAATATAGTACCCCTTTCTCCTTCTCACCCATCTCCCCAAATAAAGCCCATAAGGCCCTCCTAGCCCTAAACCGTTGCAAATGCAAGGGCCCCAATGGGCTCAATTCCAAATTCTTTTATCTCTCCACCCTCGCTATCTTCTCCCCCCCCCCAGCCATACTGCTAAATCTATCATTGCCTCTGTCCCTTCAAACTGGAAACTCTCAACAGTCATTCCTCTCCCTAAAGGTGGTGACCCCACCAACCCTGGTAACTATCGCCCGATCTCCCTACTCCCCATCCTAGCTAAACTGCAGAAGCACATTGTACTTTCCCAACCCTCCCCTGTCTTGACTCCTCCTTTTTCACCCATTACCACTCTAGCTTCCAAAAGGTCCACTCTATTACCACTTCTCTCATTCAACTTACTGACTCCAAATTCACCGGTTTGGATCAGAGGCGGATCACTTCTGCAATATTTGTCGACTTGGCCAAGGCCTTCGACACAGTATCGCACTCGGTCCTCCTTCACAAACTAACAGCCACCAGTCTATCCACCTTAGCCACCACCTGGTTCCTTTCATACCTAGAAGGAAGGTCACAATCAGTCAAGATTGGCACCTCCCTCTCCCCTCCCCATCAACACTGGAGTACCACAGAGCTCAGTAGTCAGCCCAATCCTATTTTCAGTCTTCTTAAATGACCTTCCTGCTTATCTGCTCTTCAGCAAAATTACACATGTATGCGGATGATACCATCCTTTACACCTCTAGTAATTCCCATTCAGATGTAACTGCAAAACTACAGTAGGATTTCAACAAAGTTCAGCACTTATTTCACTCCAACCAGCTTTTCCTAAATGCCAAAAAGACTGTCTCCATGACCTTTGGCAGTAGGCAGAGACTCTCTAGACCTCACCCCCCCCACCCCCCATCATCTTCCACACCTTGGACAGGACACCTTTAAAGAACATCTCCTGCTTTAGGTACCTTGGGATCTGGCTGGACCAGCACCTGGACCTTTCTGTACATGTGAATGCAATCCAAACTAAACTGCACACCAAATTTGGTGCTTTATACAGAAACTGTGATTGCATTCCACTACCAACTGGCCTCGCAATTATGCAGAAAATGATCCTCCCCACTTTTGACTGTGCTGATATAGTCTATAGCATTGCTTCCAAATCAGCCCTTGCCACACTTGTCACCCTCTTTCCCTCCTTCCATCATTTCACTCTATCCTGCCCCCAACGGACCCATCACTATGATCTCTACAAAGACCTCTATCCACCTACTTCCCTTTCCTTAAATCCAGATGCCGCATCCACTCTGCTAGCTTACTGGCCAAATTTTGGTTTGGGTCACTACCCTCATACCTCATTTCTACTCTCTCTACCACAACCCTTCCCCACATTCCTTCTGCAACACTGATCAAAAAACCCTGGCTCTCCCCCTTACATAGTAACATAGTAGTTGACAGCAGATAAGGACCGCTAGACCCACCTAGTCTGCCCATATTCCCTACCTACATCTGTGGCCACTGACCCTACTTGGTCATTGGCTTTCGACTCACTTCCCCACATCTAGGGTTCCTTTATGTCTGTCCCATGCATGCTTGAATCCCCCCACTGTGTTAGCCCCCATCACCTCCTGGGGCAGGCTTTTCCAAGCATCTACCACCCTTTCTGTGAAGAAAAACGTCCTCACATTTCCCTTTATCCTGCCTCCCTCCAATCTCATATTGTTCCCCCATGTCCTTGTACAACTCTTGTGCTGAAAGATGTCACCCACCTGCACTTTGTTCAAGCCTTTATGATACTTGGTCTCTATCATAACCCCTTATTCCATCCTCTCTTCCAGTGTATACATATTGAGATCTTTTAATCTGTCCTCATATGTTTTCTTTTTTTTTGTACTTTCTTTTTAATTATTGATTGCCCATTATGTTGACTATCAATCAGAAATCTCCCGTAAGAAGGCAAAGTTCCTGTCCAGGGAGATAGCTGCATCAAGAAACTGACCTGCTCAGCTCTTCCGGACCATGGACAGACTGTGCGATCCAGCCTGCCTGCGAGGTTGGAGAGCTTTTTCACAAATAAAGTGTGATGAGTTTGCTCGGTTTTTTGATAAGGTGTCATCGATCAGGTCAGAGATTCGCAGTATGCATTCAAATGAGCATGGCGGTGATCAATGGGAAGTTTCGGGCCCTCGATTTATCTGGACGGACTTTGACCAGTCAGCGATCATGGATATCATGAAGATTGTCCAGGGTTTGCGACCAACTTACTGTAGTTTGGATCCTGGTCCTACACACCTCCTTGTAGGGTGTATGTACGTGATCGGACCAGCCCTTGCTGAGACAGTCTGGTGCTCTTTGGACCAAGGGGTGTTTCTGGAGTCTTTAAAAGAGGCTATTGTAACACCCCTTTTGAAGAAATCTTCCCTCGACCCAGACTGTCTCGCTAACTACAGACCGATCTCTAACCTACCCTTTTTGGGCAAAGTTATTGAGAAAGTAGTCGCGTTGCAGTTCGAGGACTTTCTTACCACTCATGAAGTCTATGATCCTCTCCAGTCTGGTTTCAGGAAGAGGCATAGTACCGAGAGAGCGTTGGTTCAGGTACTGAATGATCTAATAGCGAGAGATTGTAGGAGTCGTTCGATCTTGGTTCTCCTTGATCTCTCTGCAGCATTTGACACCGTGGACCATGGGATGTTGCTAGAACACCTGTGGTTGCACTGTGGACTGTTGGGAACAGTCCTCAGATGGTTCCATTCTTTCCTCATGGGCAGAACCCAGAGAGTAGTATCAGGAATATTTTCCTCTGCTCCCTTTGCTCTGCCCTGTGGGTTACCACAGGGTTCTGTGCTTCCCCATGTTGTTCACAGTGTATATGTTTCCGTTGGGAGACATTATAAGGCATTATGGGCTGAGTTTTCACTGCTATGCAGATGATACTCAGCTCTGTATGTCCTTTGCACCCGAACAGAATGATGCTGTATCAGTCTTTAACAACTGCCTCACTGAGATTCAGGACTGGATGAGTGCTAACTGGTTAAGACTGAATGTGGACAAGGCTGAGGTGCTGGCGGTGGACCTGGGTCACCGTGCAGAGAAGTTGACTCCTGGGTTCTCCTCTGGCCTTATGTTAGGGGGTACCCAGTTGAGACCTTCTGAACAAGTGAGGAATCTGCATGTAATTCTTGACGGCGAACTGACACTGAAGGCACAGGTGTCAGCCATTGTCAAGTCTTCCTTTTACCATCTGAGGAATAGAGCCCAGAGAAAACAACTTGTTCCACACGATGACCTTCCGGTATTGGTTCACGCCTTTGTTTCTTTGCGTCTTGACTACTGCAATGCTCTATATCTAGGGTTGGCGGGGTGGCTCTCCGCCACCTACAGCTGGTGCAGAATGCTGCAGCCAGGTTGCTGACTAGGTTGCCAAGAACTTGCCACATCACACCTGTGCTGCGCAAACTGCACTGGCTGCCAGTGTGGTGGAGAATCACCTTCAAGGTTGCGTTGCTGACCTATAAGACCCTACACGGTCAGGGACCGGGCTACTTGCAAGATCTCCTTCAGCTCTACCACCCTCTCTGCCCACTCCGCTCCACCGATGAAGGATTGCTAGAGATTCCCAGGGTTCACCTTCAGTCATCTGGGGCCAGAGCTTTTTCTTTTGTGGCCCCAACCCTGTGGAACTCTCTACCTCGTCAGATTCAAGAGTGCCTGTCCACAGAGTCATTCAAGGCATCCTTGAAGAGTTATTTATTTGAATGAGCCTTTGAATAGGTCACCTTGTTGCCTTTTAACTGTTTTTATACTTATATTTATTGTGATGATTATTATTTGTTATGTACTTGCACTTTGATATTTGAAAAGCGCATTATAAATAAATTTGATTTGATTTGATTCCTTAAGACAAAAAATTTACACTTTTCAAAACTGATTACAATCAAAAAATATCATTAAGAAAATAATTTCCCCCTTATTTCTTGTAACTAAATAAGGCACAAAAAATTGATTTGTTTAATTTTTGGGGGGTTAAAAAGAAAAAAAAAACAAGCTTATTTACTTTGAGCCACATTAAGAGAAAAAAAAAAGAAAAAATGTTTGTTTTTGCTCCAAGCTTTTAACTACCCTGCTACAAATTTATAACAAAAAACAGGCATCTATCCCCTTAAATTCATTTTAGTTTCGGATCCCAAGTATAGGCAAATCAAAAATCATTCAAAATCTTTAATTTCTGTAATATTTCTGTAAAGACACAGTTCAAGCCTCAGATGGGAAGATACTCAGTCACCTCGGCTGCCTCCTCGTCCTCAAAGTTAGAGCCAATATCTTCAGGAATTTTAATGTTACTTTCAAAAAAAAAGTTCTGGCAGCATCAGGGTCATCAAAATAATAATTCTTACCCTGGAACTGGACTCTTAAATGGGCAGGACCATGTAAGACCACAGTAATTCCAGCGTCCTTGAATTCTGACTATATAGGCAAAAGGCGCTTTCTCCTACGTTGGGTCTGCATAAAGAAGTTAGGATACAAATGAATGCGATGTCCCTCATAAAATAAGTGCTTTTTTTGTCTAGTTAATTGAAAGATTTTATTCTTTTTGGCAAAGGTATGGAAGGAGATTATCATGTATCTTGTCCCAGGTTGTTGAGCTGAATTCAGCAAATCTTTAGATTGACAAGAAGCTGGGCAAAAAACAGACTCCACAACAAAAAGAAGGCTCAATTGAAAATACAGCTGTCAAAGCCTTCTGTACTGCTTCTTTCAATTCAGTATTTGTCACACTCCCAGGGAACCCAATTAGCCTCAAATTTCTCCTGAGCATGGTATTTTCTAAGCATTCTAATCCTGACATTTGGGCCAACTGCTCGTGTAGTGCTGTGTTGTAGCTCCCTCTAAGGTAAGGACCCTAGATGAAATGGCCTTCATCTCCCCTTCATTATTTTCAATCAATTTCTCCATTTTCTCCATCCGTGTCTCCACAGTCGTACAGTGGACAGATATTTCTAAAAGTGAATTCTCAATATGAGAAGTTGACTGCCTCACCTCAGCCTGAAACTCACTCAAGAACGCTTGTGTAGATGCAAGAGTGGGCTTCTGTGATGCCTTCAGCTTTGCTCCCGCATCTAGATGGGTTACTGCAGCAGGGGAGACGCCTGCCCCAACCCCTCCAACAGGCCCTTGGGCCAGAACACCTCTCCCAGCAGGTTTTGGGGAAATACATTTCTCCATATCTGATGATGGAAATTCCATCCGAATAAGTAGAAAAAAAATCAGTCAGAAAGTATCCACTTTTTTATAAGTTGCTTCCGTTCCAAAATAACAAACGCGTCTAGCGCTATCAAGGGCTCAACAGCAACCCATCCTCATATGTTTTCTGATGCAAGCCCAGCACCATCTTGGTTGCCCTTCTCTGGACCACCTCCATTCTGTCTATGTCCTTGCGAAGATGTGGCCTCCAGAACTGAACACCATACTCCAGATGAGGCCTCACCAGAGTTTTGTATAAGGGCATCACCACCTCCCTTCTTCTGTTAGTCATACCCCTTCCTTTGCACCCCAACATCCCACTGGCCAACCCCACAGCCTTGTTACACTGTTTGGCCCCTTAAGGTAATCTGAGATGATGATCCCTATATCTCTTTCTTCCCTGGTGACTGTCAGCACTCCCCACCCCACCCCCATCCTGTAGCTCTCCGCAGGGCTTCTTCACCCTAGGTGCATGATTTTGCACTTCTTTGCATTAAACTTTAATTGCCACACTTTGGACAAATCTTCCAACCTTCCCACATCCCTCCTCATTCTTTCAACCCCCTATGGATTGTCTACTCTGTTACAGATCTTGGTATCATCTGCAAATAGGCAAACTTTCCCAACC
Source organism: Neoceratodus forsteri (assembly GCA_016271365.2). Taxonomy (NCBI): domain Eukaryota; kingdom Metazoa; phylum Chordata; order Ceratodontiformes; family Ceratodontidae; genus Neoceratodus; species Neoceratodus forsteri. The sequence goes on along the minus strand of CM057455.1, from coordinate 335,892,763 downwards.
AGATCTTCAGCAATGTCACTGATGAAGACATTAAAAAGGACTGGCCCCAGGACTGATCCTTGAGGCACCTCACTGGTCACCCTCCTTTCATCGGATTTGATCCCATTTACTACCACCCTCTGCTTCCTGTCCCTCAGCCAGCTTCTAACCCAGTTTTCCACTTTGTGGCCCACCCACAGGCTACCTAGCTTGTTCATCAGTCTTCTGTGTGGTACGGTGTTGAAGGCCTTGCTGAAATCGAGATAGGCAACATCCACCAATCCTCCCTAATCCACCTCCTTTGTCACCCAGTCAGAAAAGTCAATCAGATTTGTCTAACATGACCTTCCTGTTGTGAATCCATGCTGCCTTGGATCCTGTGCTCCTGTGGTTTCTAAGTGTTCCACTATCCTTTCCTTAAGCAGTGCCTCCATAACCTTACCCACTACTGAGGTGAGGCTGACTGGCCTATAGTTTCCAGCCTCCTCACTGCTGCCACTCTCATGAAGAAGGACCACATTTGTCCCTCTCCAGTCCTCTGGAACCACCCCTGTATTGAGTGACTCACTAAACAGGGCCACTAACTGTGCTGCCAGCACCATCCCTAATTCCTTTAACATCCTGGGGTGTATATCATCTGGACCCATCACTTTGTCAACCCCTCCTTGCCATTTGCACTAATCTCACCTCTGTGTGTGTCTTTGTGCTCCTTACAGTTTTCCCTGCCTCCCTCTGTCTCTCTCTAGGTGCATTGCCTTATCTTCCTTCTTTTGAGTCTCCTTGTATTTTCTGAAGGCCCCCTTTTTTGCCCCTCACTTAATTCTGCCACCTCCTTTGTGAACCATAGTTGTTTGTTCCTTCTTTTTCCCTTGCTGCTCAGCCTAATGCACAGATTTCTCACCTCAACTATGGCTTCTTTTAGGTGTGCCCACTGCTCCTCAACCCCTCTCTCTGGATCCCTTCTTGCCAGGGCTTCTTTGATCCCTCTCCCCATCCTAGCAAAGTCTGCCCTCTTGAAATCCAGGGCCCTTGTCTTTGTGCAACTCTCCTGTGACACTGTATTTATGTTGAATGCCCATCCACCCTGACTTTCTTGATCCTTTCTCCATTGGTCAACACAAGGTCCAAAATCACCTTGTCCCTGGTGGGCTCCTGAACCAACTACTTGAGGCCTTCCCCTGCAAAGATTCTATGATGTCTTGGCTCCTGGCTGAGGCAGCTGCCAGGATGGTCCAGTCCACATCTGGCATGTTGAAATCTCCCAGCAGCAGTACCTACCTCTCTGCCACCATCCCATGTATTTCTTCCATTATTGCCCTATCTACCTTCTCCCTCTGTGTTTGAGGGCTGTAGATCACTCCTGTGTAAACTGCTGTGCCATTTCCTGGCTCAAGTGTGACCCACAGTGCCTCAGCCTCCTCCATCTCCCCTGCACTGCTATCACTTTAATATCTTCTCTGATGTAGAGCCCCCCCCCTCCTTTTTGCCCTCCCTATCCCTCCTGTGTAGAGTACACCCTGGTACATTTACCTCCCAGTCATGGTTTCTAGTGTACCATGTCTCAGTAATCGCCACTATGTCCAGGTCCGTCTCTTCCATGAAGACTGCCAGGTCTGGGATTTTGTTTCCTAGACTGCAGGCATTTGTGTGAATGGCTGTCCATGTGCTGTAGCCTGTGCCTCTTGCAGTTCTACCTCTGCCTTTCTTCTCCCTCCTTCCTGCCCTGTTTTTATTCTCCTGTTGCCTCTCTACCTCTGCCTTTTCTCTTGTAATGAGCCCGGGAATATCTGTCTATGTTTCCCAGCCTCCCCTCCACTTTTATATCCACTCTTGGCTTTCTGTTCCTCCTATCCAACCACAGTATCTTTCTTTTGTTGCCTCCCTTCCTCTGTCATACCCGTTGTAATGAGCTTAGGAATTTCTGTCCCCAACATTTCCTCCTGTTTCACCCTGCTAGTTAATCTGACTGAGGGTAGGTTGCCTATATCTTCCTGCTGCTGACTGTCTCCCCCCCCCTTAGCAAGTTTAAATGCTTGGCAAGGAAGCATCCAAACTTTGCATTGAGGACCGCAGTCCCCTCTCTGGATGGATGTACACCACCCCCTGGTACAGGGCCCCATCCCTCCAGGTGGGTCCCCAGTCCCCAGTAAAGCCAAAACCATTATCTCTGCACCAGCTCTTCAACCAAGTATTGAACTTCCTTCAACCCTTCAACCAAGTATTAGTTCCTCCACTGCCGGCCAGTCCACCTTCTCATATCGGTGTCCTAAAATGTGGAACGCACTCCCCCACTCCATTCGGAATGCTTCCTCCCCCACATCTCTTTCTTCCCTACTATAAGAATTCACTTCCCCAGTCTGTGCCTGCCCCTAATCTCTCTCCTTTCTCCAACTCCAGGTCTAACCCACCTTCCATGCAATCTGTTTTTATCTTCCCGTACCTTCAGGTACTCCCACACCTTACCCTGCTCTATTTCTTACCTCTGTTGTTCCTGGGACCTCACGTTCCATCTGTTCAGCTACTAGTAATGCTTTATATTACCATTATTGTTGGTAATAATTGTAACTGAGTGCCCATCCACAACATGCCACTTGTATCCAATGGATATTGCTATTTTTTCTGTCCAATATTGAGACAGTTTGCTTATTGTAATCTGCAATTCAGTTATACTGCTGCATTGTTAATATCCAAATGCTGAATCTTTTGAAACTGTTGTGTACTATTATTCTAATGCTGTATTTATTTTATTTATTATTATTTGCAAAACGTTTCTCCAGGAAAGACAACATGAGCTATAAACAGCTCATTTCCAGAAACGTCCTTGGGGGGAGGGGATTACAAAAGTTGGAAGAGCAAACAAATAACATACTGCATACAACGTGAAATAAAAGTACAATAACTAGTACATAATAATAATATAATAATAATAATCTTTATTTCTATAGCACAATTCAAAAAATATCAAAGTGCTGCACAGAATGTAACACTAAAACACATTAAAAAGATTAAACAATAAAACACAGTGCTATCCAGATTTCACACCAGTATACATTAAAAGATATAATACATAAAATCCCCCAAAACAAAATAAAACAAATGGGTCTTTAAGGCATTCTTAAAGCTCTCCATGGTCTGGCACTCTCGAATCCAACAAGGTAGAGAGTTCCATAGAGTGGGGGCCTCGTACATAAAAGCTCGCGACCCCAAAGTTTTCAGTCGTACCCTGGGAACCTCTAGCAACTCCTCATTGGCTGAGCAGAGAGGTCAGAGGGGGCAGTAAGGAATCAGGAGCTCTTGCAGGTAGCACAGACCCAGTCTGTGTAGGGCTCTATAGGTCAGTAAACCAACCTTAAAGGTGATTCACCACTGCACAGGCAGCCAGTGCAGTTCACGCAGCACAGGTGTAATGCGACTCACACGACAGACTCCCATCAGTAGCCTGGCTGCTGCATTCTGCACTAGCTGCAAGTGGTGATATCAACCCCTGAAAGCCCTAGGTAGAGGGAGTTGCAGTAGTCAAGGCATGCAAGCTCACAAAGGCATGGATCAGCATTGAAAGGTAGCTAAATGGAATAAGATGCTTAACCCGGGCGATGTTCCTAAGATGATAAAAGGAAGACTTGGCTACTGTCAACACCTGTGAATGCAATGTCAGCCCATCATCAAGAATCACCCCCACATTCTGCACCTGTTCAGAGGACAGCAGCTGGCTACCTCTGATCCAAAGCCCAGAGGGAAGCCCTGCCACCAATTTCTCTATCCGGTGACCTGGATCCACCACCAACACATCAGTCTTATTGGAGTTCAGCTTCAACCAGCTGGTCTTCATCCAGTCCTGGATTTCTGTGAGGCACCTATTAAAGACCGCACTATCCTGGTCAGGCACAAATGACAGGTAGAGCTGGGAGTCATCTACATAACAGTGACACCTCAGCCCATACCATCTCACAATGCCTCCCAACAGCAGCATATACACCACAAACAACATTGGGGGCAGCACAGAGCCCTGGGAAACCCCACATGGCAGAGAGAATGAGACCAAGGAATACAACCCAGACGCGCCCTCTGAAACCTGCCAGTGAGGAAAGACTGAAACCATCTGAGGACCATCCCTGACAGACCACAGATGTCCCTCAGGCACTCCAGCAATCCCCAATGGTACACGGTGTCAAAGGCTGAAAAGAGATCAAGAAGAACCAAGATAAAGCAGCACTTCTGATCTCTTCCAGTCAGATCATCACTGATCCCCTGAACCAGAGCAGTCCCAGTACTATGCCTCTTCCAAAAACTGGATTGGAGAGGATCATAGATGTCATGGATGACAAGTGGTTCTCCAGCTGCTGCACGACTACTGTTTCAATCACCTTCCCTACAAAGAGAAGGTTAGAGATTGGCCTGTAGTTAGCAGGGCAGTTTGGATCAAGAGAAGATTTTTTAAGGAGTGGTATCACCACCACCTCCTTCTGGGAGTTCAGAAACTCACCCAAATCTAGAGAGCGCCAAACTATCTCTGCAAGGACAGGGCCAATGATATCAACACACTCCAATATGAGGCGTGTAGGGCCTGGCTCCAAACTACAGCAAGTCAGCCGCATGCTCTGGACAATCCGCATGACATCCATGATCTGTGGTCAGTCGAAGTGTACCCAAGAAAACTGGGGGGTAGTAACCACACACCAACCACTAGCAGCCCCCATAGAATGAGCTGATCAGATCTCCGTCCTGATGTCAGCCACCTTATTAGCAAAGAATTGAGAAAACTCATCACACTCATCCTGTGAAAATGCTCTTTGGACTTGCAGGCAGGTTAGATTGCACAATCTGTCTACAGTTTGAAAGAGCTGAGCCAGTCGATTCTGAGCTGCAGCAATCTCCCCGGACAGGAACTCTGCCTTCTTATAGGAGATTGTTGATTGATAGTGCCGATAATGTTCCATCAATCTAAGGTGGTCGGCATCCAGGCCACATCTCCGCCAGCACCGTTCTAGCCCTCGTCCAACTAACATAACATAACATAACATTGCAGGTCTATTACATAACAATGTAGTACAGTAGGAGGATAAACTCAGATAACACAAATAAACTGCTAGAAGCTGGAGGCTGAGCACCAGTTTAAGTACCAATGCAAGACCAAGGGGGCTAGTATATGAATAAGAAGGGGTGTAGAAGGTTGAGAACGGGGGCAAGGCAAGAGTAGGGAAAAGGAGTGGGGAGAGAGGAGAGAGTGGTTACAAATCTATGCCCCTTCCAGATGCTGAGAACCTTGCATGGGAGACAAGAAACAGGCAGAAGGGGAGGAGGGGATAAAGAGTTGGGGGGGCAGCCAAGATCAATTCCCCTTCAGGATGCTGAAAAAACCCTGCAAGGGGACAGGGCCAGGCAGAAAAGGTAGAGAGGAAAAGGGGGGCGGGGAGGAGGATTGGTGGGGAGGAGTAGAGGGGGGTAGAAGACAGGATTAGAGAGGGGAGGGAGAAAGGAAATTAGGGAAACTGGAGACAGGAGTGATAAGGGTTTCTGGAAATGGAAAGGAGGGCTTCAGTGAAAGGAAATAGGTGCAAGGAGGAAAGCAGTAGTGTGTCCCTGGCACAGTATGGAGAGGTAGGGGTGAGAAAAAGAGAAAAAGAAGGTGAAATATACTGTGCAGGCATAATTAGTGGAAGGGACCAGTGAGTGGTTATCTGCTGCCACCTATTTTATTCAGGTGTCCCACCTGCAGAGTCTTGCACAGCTTGTGGTCACTCTGCAGATGTCCTGCAGATGTCACTTAGGCAAATGCTTCACTCCTGCTTTGTACCACTAACTCAATGGGATATGTATGAGATGGAACACTGTGGAGGAGCTTAATTTTATAGCCTCTTCCTGTCTTTCTTCATCCTTCTGATTGGCTCTTCATCTACCCTGGCCCTGCCCATGCCATCCTTTCAGTGTGTGCAGCTCTTCAAAGGTCAACCCCTGTGGTCAGTGCTCAGCTCCACAAACTGTGTGGACTTGTTTTTGGAGGAGCTGGATTTTATCACCTTCTTCTACCCTTCATCTCCTCCCTTCCAGTTGGCTCTTCACCTACCTTGGTCCTGCCTACTCTGTCCTTGCAGTCAGCAAGATGGCCAATTTCCTGTTAAGCAAACAAGCCTAGAGAGTTAAGAAATGCTGTAAAATACACAAAAAATGGTGCAATTCTTCACAGTTCAGCCCCTCTGTTCAGTGCTCTGCTCTACAACCCTTCGCACGTTCATTTTTAGATGAGCTGGATTTCAAAACTCTCTTCCTGCCTTCTCCTTCTCCTTCTCCTGATTGGATCTTTACCTATTCTGGTCCTGCCCATGCTGTCCTTGCAGTGGGCAAGATGGCCGACTTCCTGATTCCTGTTAAACAAGGCCAGAGAGTTAAGAGATGCTGTAAAATGTACAAAAACAGTGGTCAGGGATAAGGGGCAACAGACTTCTAGGAAAACATAAACTGAACTTACAAGCTCAAATGGGCAGACTGGGTGGGCCATAGGCCCTTATCTGTCAACGCTATCTATGTATCTAAACATAGAAACATAGAATTTGATGGCAGATAAGGACTGCTTGGCCCAACCAGTCTGCCCATTTCCCTACCTAATGGATAAGCTGAAGATCCTAATTAATCAGCCGCCTACTTCTTTCTACCCCCACCTCCTAGAATTGCCGTATGACTGTCCCATGCATGCTTGAATTCAACCACTGTTTTTGACTCCACAACCTCCTCCGGAAGGCTGTTCCATGCATCCACAACCCTGTCTGTGAAAAAATACTTCTTTACATTACCTCTGAGCTGCCCACCCATCTTCAAATTGTGCCCCCTTGTTCTTGCATACCTCTTTTTTTGAAAGATGCTACCCTCTTGGATTTTGTTGATTCCCTTGAGGTACTTGAAAGTTTCTATCATGTTCCCCCTCTCCCTCCTTTCCTCTAGGCTATACATATTAAGCTCCTTTAGTCTATCTTCATATGTCTTCCGGTGCAGACCCTGCACCATTTTAGTTGCCTTCCTCTGGACAGCTTCCATCCTGTCTATGTCCTTGTGGAGATTGGGTCTCCAGAACTATACACAGTACTCAAGATGGGGTCTCACCAGCTGTCTGTACAGAGGGATAACAACTTCTTGTTTTCTACTGGTGATGCCTCTCCCTATGCATCCCAGTATCCCCCCAGCCCTCCTTACTGGCTTGCCCACCTTTAAGTCATCTGCTATGACTACCCCCAGGTCCCTTTCCATTTTTGTTGTTGTTAGTATCTCACCCCCCCATTGTGTACTCTTCCCCTGGATTTTTGTTTCCCAGGTGCATTACCTTGCACTTCTTAGCATTGAATCTAAGCTGCCATACATTTGACCATTCCTCTAACCTTGCCAAGTCCCTTCTCATCCTTTCCACCCCACCTTGTGCATCAACTCTGTTGCAGGTCTTTGTGTCATCTGCAAAGAGACATACTTTTCCTTCCAGTTCCTCTGCAATGTTGCTTAAAAAGACATTGAAGAGGACCGGTCCTAATACTGAACCCTGCGGTACCCCACTAGTAACCCCCCTTTCTTCAGAGTGGACTCCATTTACTATTACCCTCTGTGTCCTATTCTCCAGCCAATTCTTTACCCAGGCAATCATCTTGGGACCCACTCCCAGGCTGGCTAACTTGTATATAAATCTTCTGTGTGGGACTGTGTCAAATGCCTTGCTAAAGTCTAGGTAGGCTATGTCCACAGCCCCTACCTGATCTACTACTTTGGTCACCCAGTCAAAGAAATCTATTAGATTCATATGGCATGACCTTCCTGCTGTGAATCCATGCTGCCTTGGGTCCTGTGCCCCTCTGGCCTCTAGGTACTCGACAATTCTTTCCTTCAGAAGTGATTCCATCATTTTCCCTATCACTGAGGTTAAACTAACAAGTCTGTAGTTCCTGCTTCCACCCTGCTCCCACTTTTGTGAAGGAGAATCACATCTGCCCTCCTCCAGTCCTCAGGTACCACCCCATCCTCCCATGATTTGTTAAAGAGGGTAGTCAGTGGTGTCACTAGTTCTATCCTTAGTTCTTTTAGAATTCTGGGATGAATCCCATGAGGCCCCTTTGCTTTGTCCACCTTCAGTTTTAAGAGTTCTTTCAGAACCTTTTCTTCTGTAAATGGACTGGTATCAACTTCTGTATCCAGAGTGTTTCTATTATTTGTTTTAGGCACCTCCCCATCTTCATTTGTAAATACTGAGCAAAAATATTTGTTTAGTATCTCTGCCTTTTCACAGTCACCCTCTGCCCTCCCCCTCCCCTTTATTAAGCTTCACTATCCCTCCTTTAGTCTTCCTTCGCTCCCTGATGTACCTAAAAAATGTGTTATCCCCCTTCTTAACTGAGTTGGCTATCTTTTCCTCGGTTCGGGCCTTTGCTGTTCTGACTGCCTTCCCAGCTTCCTTTTGCTTTAACTGATACAATTCTCTGTCCTGCTCCTTCTGTGATTCCTTATACTTCCTGAATGCTTTCTTTTTCTCTTGAACCTCACTGCCACCTCCTTTGAGAACCATGGTGGTTTCTTACATCATTTTGTTTTGTTTATTTGCTTCACACAAAGGCTTGTTACCTCTGTGATGGCAGTTTTTATTATTCCCCATTGTTCTTCCACCCCTCCTTCCTGCCCATTTGCTAGTGCATTCCTTAGGCACTCACCCATTTTGGCAAAGTCAGTCCTCCTGAAGTCCAGTACTTTTGCCTTTGTATGGCTTGACTCTATTGCTGTGTTTACTGTGAACCACACTGTTCGATGGTCGCTAGTTCTCACATGGCTACCCACTTCTACATCTGTGATCCTCTCACCATCTCCATTTGAGAGAACCAGGTCTAAGATTGCACCCTCTTGAGTGGGTTCCAATACTAGTTGTCTAAGACATGCCCCCTGTAGGGCATCTAGAATAACCCCACTCTTAGAAGTGGCTGCTGCAACTGCACTCCAGTTAACATCTGGCATATTCAGATCACCCATCAGCAATATCTCCCCTTTTTCTGCCATTCTAAGTATACTTTCTATCATTTCCTTGTCCATTTCCTCCCCCTGAGAGATGGGGGTCTGTATACAACCCCTGTGTGGATTGTGGTGCCATTGCCTGTCTCCAAATTGACCCACAGTGCTTCTTCTCCTCCTCCCTGTTTATCCTTTTGTTCTGTTGCTTTGATTCCTTCCCTTATGTAGAGAGCTACTCCTCCTCCTCCTCCTCTTTTACCCTCCCTGTCCCTCCTGTAGATAGTGTATCCTGGTATATTTATGTCCCAGTCATGGTTCTGTGTGTACCATGTTTCTGTGCTGCCACGATATCCAGATGTTCCTCCTCCAGCAAGGCCACTAATTCAGGAAGCTTGTTACCCAGACTACGGGCATTGGTACTCATTGCTTTCCATTTTTTGATGGCTTTACCTTCTGTAGCAGCATCCCCCACTGACCTTTCTACCTTGGTCTTTTTCTCATTTAGTACCCTGTTTTGTAGGGGGAGACTGGGATTTTTCTGCTGATTATCAGTGCCTCCCCCCTTGACTAGTTTAAAAGCTTGCCAATGAAGTATTTAAACCAATTGCCCAAAAGACTTGTTCCCTTCCTGGACAGATGCAGACCATCCTGTCAGTATAGGCTGGTGTCCCTCCAGGTGGAACCCCAGTCCCCAATGAATCCAAACCCCTGTGCTCCACACCATTTTTTCAACCATTCATTAAACTGCATGATGCAAAGTACCCTTGCCTCACCCATGCCACTGACAGGCAGCACCTCTGAGAAGGATACTGTGTGTGCTACTTGACTTAGGCCCCTCCCCAACTCTACAAAGTCCTTCTGCACTGCTTTAATCTCATGATGAGCCAAGTCATTTGTCCCTAGGTGGACAATGACATCCAGCTCAGACTCCCATGCAACTGTTCTCGTGATCCTAAGGATGCGCTTCCTGTCCCTCCAAGCCATGGCACCAGGCAGGCACCTTACTTCAGTTTTCCCTGCTCCCCCAGTTCTATCCCCCTAATAATTGAGTCCCCCACCAGGAGCTGCTTCCTTTCCCTGTGGTGTCCTCTGCCTTCTTCCTGAGGGCCTCCCTTGTGACAGTTGTCTGCAGCCTCCTTAGTCTCCTCTGCTCTCCTCTCCTATGCTCCCCCAGAATGGTGTATGGATTGTGGAGTGGAACAACTGACTGGGTGTGCCTCTGTTCCACCACCCTTACCCTCCCTGAGCCCACTGTAGTCCAACTGCTGTGCTTTCTTCACAATCTCTGAGGTAGTGGTGGTGGCTCTGGTGCTCTCTGGATGGGGGAGGTTCCCTTACTACTGTCCAATGCGGCCTGGGGGAAGGTTCCCTTACTACTGTCCAGTGTGGCCTGAAGATGGGCAACTTCCTCCCTCAGGGCAGAGAGTTGTCTGCAAACAGGGCAGCATCTCAGCCTCCAGAAAGACTCCCAGAAGACTGCTGCCCCACAGCCATTATATGGCACTACTCCCCACATGTCTGTCTACCTTCTTGTTTATTTTTTTATTTTGTTTTCTTTTTGTTTTTTTTGTTTGTTTTGTGTGTGTGTGATTGGTTTGTTATATAGAAATATATATATTATACAATGTGTATGCTTATATTATCAATGCAGTGTGCTAGAGAGGCTATGACAGTGATATGCACCTTGCCCTCTTGAGGAAATGATGTCAGAACCTCAGGCATAAAGGAACAATTTCCAGGGGTGGGTGGGGTAAGGGGTGGGAAGGGTTTGGGCCTAAACTGTGCCCTCACAAAACAATCAGCTAAAAGCGCTGACCTACCACTGCGATGAGTGCCTTCCTGTCAGCAAGATGACCTACATGACAATTTGACAGAGAAAATACCCTGCTACTCAAACAGAGAAAAATCCAAACATCCAAGTCAGACACAGGTAAACCTCCCCAGCCCCAAAACAGCCTGGTGACTTGTGCTCTGAAAGCAGTCAGCCCCAAAACAAGTCAGCTGCGCACAAGGACAGATCCTCTCCTTCTGTTGATTGAAAGACTGCCTTTTCTGATAATTCTAAGTTCTTTATTTCACCTTTCAGTTAGAAGTAGCCTCCATCTGAAGAATATTAACTTTCCTAATGAATCTGCTATAAACCAAAGACAATTGTAAATTGAAAGGTTCACCTCCCTCTGTTGTGAGCACAACTCGCTTTCTTGCAAATCCTAAGTCCAGTGTTGCAGCTTCCAGCCAGAGGTAGCTTCACCTGAAGAATATTAGGTTTTCTCATGAGCCTGCTATAAACCACTTGCTTATAGTACTGGTGTTATGAGGACTGTAAGACCCTTCCAAAGCTATTGGCTGATAAGTAGCTGTGATATAAGCACTTCCTGATACAGTCTGGCCTGGCCTTTTAAGGCACACAGAGATAAACACACAAAAAAAAACACAGTTTCCACCCCCGGCGCACTGTCTGGGTCAAAGACACAGCCTATAACCTGCACTCACTTCAGGACTTATGACAAATACTTAGCCCAGTGAATAACTGACAGTATTACAAATATTGCAATGCATACAGTCAGTCTCTAACTCCAATCAAGTCAGCTGTGCACAGGGACAGACACAGTAAACAGTGTTCAGTCCCTCTGGGTTTAAACTCTTCCTGCACTGAAAATCTTAACAATTGTAACAAAAGTAAAGCAAGGTCCACCTCTCTCTGTTGATTGAAAGACTGCCTTTTTAGATAATTCTAAGTTCCTTATTTCACCTTTCAGTTAGAAGTAGCCTCCACCTGAAGAATATTAACTTTCCTAATGAATCTGCTACAAACCAAAGACAATCGTAAATTGTAAGGTTCACCTCGCTCTGTTGTGAGCACAACTCACTTTCTTGCAAATCCTAAGTCCAGTGTTGCAGCTTCCAGCCAGAGGTAGCTTCACCTGAAGAATATTAGGTTTTCTAGTGTCATCTAGTGTGATTCTTCCAAGGTCAGCCTCTGTGGTCAGCACCTCTGCTTCACAATCGCTGCTAATACTATAGTCAGATCCCTAATTCAAAATCTAAACAAGGTTTAGAAACAAAGAAAACTCCAGAAACATTTCTAGTTCAAGTTCTAACCAACTCGGGCATGAAATGGAAGCAGCTCACCTATCCTTTAATTTGGATATGTTGGATATGCTGCTAACTTTGGTTTCACAATAGAATTATGGAAGAGGCTGCCAGAGCACAGTACATGGCAGAGGCAGGCAGCAGAGATTTTTTTTTAAACTACATCTAGACAAGTTCTTATTGGATAATGTCTTAGTGGCATATGAGATCAGAAGAAAATTGGATAAGGTGACTGGACCATAGAGGTCACACTGGTCTTTATTAGGTAGTGCTGTTCACCTGGGAAGAACAGACAATTCTTCTGGGGCTCAGATTCCAAGAATTTATTTTTTCTCCTTCGAGCCATGGATAATAACAGAGGGCAATTATGTTCTACTATGCAACAACCAAAATATGTAAAATAATTTTGACTCTTGACTGGGGCAGGACTACTCAGATCACTAGGTCTGATTCTATATCATGATTCCTTCTGTAAGTTTGAAAGGCTATGCCTGCAGTTCAGTGGGCTGGAGCAACCAGCCACGCCACCTTTCTGAGCTACAGTACATAAGTAACTTCCTCCCAGCCTCTCTCAGAAGCACTTTTTCTTTGCCCCACCATCCTTCGATCCTCCTCCAGTGGCATGCCTCTCTCATCAGGGCTCCTTCCTAAGGCACCTTTAGCCAGGGAAATCCTTCCTGTGGCACCTCTAGGAGTGGAACCCTCTTTGAGGGTTCTTTTCCTTTGGTACACATACAGGGTGGTAATTTCCCATGGAATAGAGAGTGTGAATGGTAAAAGTTTATCAACAGTTTCGCAAGCATAACACAACACTAAGTTGCGTAGACCCATTGAATCCAACATACTGTCATCTTTTACTATGCTGCTCATTTTATTCTGCATAGGGTAAAATAAAAAATGATGGCATTCAGGTAATCAGAGTCTTGCTTGGGCTATCAGTATATCAAACCTACCAGCCCTGGCAGTGTTCCCACATTAACTTGGCTTGTTGGTATTGATTTGGTCAGCCTGCCTGTTAAATGGAGAGGAGTCAGCAACACACCGCACTGGTGCACCGAGCTGCATTTTTCAGAATATGTGACAAAAAAATGTAAAAGTTATTTTAACATGCCAGTGATTTCCAAAAACATAACATTACATCATATCTAATGGTTCTGTAGAGGTACGAGTCTGTTTTCTGCTGCTGTGAGTCCTGCGTGGGATTTTCTGAGGTCCAGAGTAAGAGTTGCAGGTCCACAGATCTAGACCTTTCTCTGCAGCCACAGGATTCCAAATTGTTATTATTAACAGAGAATTTAGTGCCCTAAAAGCAGATGATTTGGTGCCTAATTGCAACCTTTATGACTGCATCTAAATCATTGACCCTCCTCACACAATACACAGACAGGTCGATATAGAGAGAATCTGTCGGCAGATACGGCCCATACAACCCACCTAGTCTTCCCATTTCCCTACTTGGTTTGGCAATCCCTACTCTTATCTGGACTGCCTTTCCCATGCTCTACTGTACAGCAGGGTGCCTTTGTGCTTATCCCATGCACTTTTGAATCCCTGTACTGTTTTCACTTTCACCACCTCCACTAGTAGGCTGTTCCACTGATCCATTACCCTCTCTGTGAAAAATACTTCCTAGCATTCCCCTTAAGCCTCCCTCCCTCCCTCCAGCCTCATGTTATGTCCCCTTGTCCTTGTGCTCTTTCTTCTCTGAAATATGCTCCCCTCCTCTACCCTATTTATTCCTCGAAGGTATTTGAAAGTCTCTATCATATCCCCTCTCTCCCTTCTCTCTTCCAGTGAATAGATGTCATGTTCCTTGAGTCTTTCCTCATAAGGCTTGTGGTGCAGTGCATGTATCATTTTTGTTGCTCTTCTCTGGACTGCTTCCATTCTGTCTATGTCTTTCCTGAGCTGTGGTCTCCAGAACTGGACACAGTATTCCAGATGAGACCTCACCAGTGATCTATACAGTGGCATCACCACTTTGCTCCTCCTACTGGTTATGCCCATTCCTATGCACCCCAGCATTCTATTTGCTTTCCCCGCTGCTTTTTTACATTGTTTGGACAACTTCAGATCATCATATATGATAACCCCCAGGTCTCTCTCTTGACTTGCAGTGGCTAGAACCTGCTCCCCCATCCTGTATTCCTCTCTTGGGTTTCTGTGTCCCAGGTGCATTATCTTGCACTTCTTAGCATTGAAACCCAACTGCAAAACCCTGGACCATTCCTCAAGCAGTCTAAGGTCATTTCTCATTTTATCTAGCCCCTCCTGTGTGTTGACTCTGTTGCTGATCTTGGTGTCATCAGCGAACAGGCACACATTTCCCTCAAGTCCCTCTGCAGTGTCACTTATGAAGACAAGGTAGTACAGCATCAGCTGGTTTTACTATTAGACTGAGCAAGCACACAAGCACTTTCATTCATTCTGAAGGCGTCCAGCTCGGGAGAAGGGCAGGTTGTGCCAATTGCCTTCTGACTTTAAAACTGGGTGCTGGGGAGGGAGAAGGGTGGAGGGTGGGAGTACTGAGACAGGTGGATGTCCTGAAATCATCCCCCTTTGGCTGTTCTCTCTCTCATTAGGAAGCCACGCCTCAATGCCTCACAGTCAGACCTCCAAGTGGGTCACTATTCACCTGTCATTTCCTGCCTACTTTACTCAAACAATACCACCATCTGACCTATGCTACCAGCTAAACCCCATTATCAACTGACCTACGTACAGATCTTCATTGGCCCATGCTACCAACTGAACCCATACTACCAACCAACCTATACAGGTCTTCAACTCCGATAAGTGTTCACCACCTTGTATGCTTTGCTCGACACTGTTTTTGGGCTTCTTCCTAAGATACCTTTAGCCAAGGGAATCACTCCCATGGCACCTCAATGGGTGTAACCCTCCTCTATGGCTCCTTGTCTACAGGGTGGTATATTCCATGGACAGAGAGGTGAACAGCCAGAGTATCTATGTTACACAAGCACAAAACCAATTGTACAGGCACACTGAATTGGAAGGCTACAGCCTTTAGTTCAAGGGGTGGTGCAGCTGGCCACACCCCCATTCAGCCCATTTAAGGGCTGCTCTCTTCACCCCACATGCCAACATTTTTGCCCCCCTCCTTCCACCCCTCCTCCTCCAGCAGCACACCTCTCTCCCCTGTGGGCTTCTTCCTATCATACCTTTAGCTAAGAGAACCACTCCTGTGGCACCTCAAGGGGTGGAACCCTCCTCTAGAGTCCCTTGCCTTCATATCCATACAGAGTGGTATATCCCATGGATAGAAAGGCAAACAGCCAAAGAGTATCTATGTTACACAAGCACAAAACCAGTTGCACAAGCACATTGAAATGAGTAAGAGCATAAATCAATTTCGAGTGCTAGATAGCAGGAGGCTGGGTGAAGCCAGCAGCCATAGATTAGGTAGCAGATTATTGATGAGGAGGCCAGGCAAAGCCAGCGGCTGTAGATATTGATGAGGAAGCTGACCTTGAAAGTTTATGAGTGAGTTCTGCTACCACAAGAACTATCAAGGCAGGGCCTGGGTGAGGTAGGAGGCTCCAGTACGAGCCAGCATTTGGTGGGTTGATTGTAGTAGCAACCAGCTGAAAACAAGCCAACCAATTCCATTATGGAAGCCGAATTGATGGTGACATAGAAGGTAGGTGTTTAGGCAGTGAGAGGCTGTGATGCCGGTGATTGAATCAATCAGGTTTAGCGTAAATGAATCAGTGATATTTAGCAGACAGGAGATATGTATCAACATTTGTAACAGCATTTGCAACAGCAATAAAGAGGAGAGCAGCATAGGTAAGCATGATGCATCACATATGAGGTAAGCTGAATTACATATATGCTTGGCCAACCAGTTCCATAAAGGAGCAAATCATAGTTTACATAAAAGCATTTGATGCTATGGTTTCAGCAACAATAGTGAATTGATATTATTGCATGAAGAGTGAGTTGATATGATGATAAGGACACAGCCAAATGATAGCAAGCTGTTGAGGCAGCAGAGCAACAATAAATTGCAGTAGACCCATACTACACTGCAGGAAAAGCAAGCAGGGGAATTACAAGCTGGGTGTAATAGCTGCCTGACTGAGCTAATGCTGAATGAATTAAGCACAATTGCTGAGACAAACAGAGCACAGCAGAGAGTGGCAGCTAGCTGGAGCAGGGTGAGCATCAACCAGGTGCAAACAGTTAAGGTAGATAAGCACAGAGACCGCAGAAGCAGGGAAGCAGCAGCTGAGCTGAAATAAACAGATAACAATTGCAGTTGCACTGAGGATTTGTTGAAATCTGGTGAGTAAGATGGAGCCTAAATAGCACAAGTACAGGATTAATGCAATACAAACAAAGGGCAACTGGATGCTAGAAAAAGCTAGAAAGCCCCCAAAAGAAAGAAAATGAAAAATTGAAAAACACAAACACAGGAGAGGAGGAAAAAAGAAACACAAAGAAGCACGCCACAGCTGAAGGCAAGCAATACTAACCAAAAAGCATGAGAATCACAATGAACAGGAGTCCTACATGAACCAAGCAGAGCCCAAAGCAAAAGGGAAGGAGGGAGGCAGATGCAGGGAGTGGACAAAGCCCCAGCAGGCCCCAGCGGAGAAGGTAGAGATGGACAGAACCTCCAGCTGGTAAAGAAAAAGTGCTTCAGAAGGAGGCTGGAAGGAACTGCTTATGTAGCTCAGGAACGGGACGTGGCTGGTTGCTCACCCCATTGAATTACAGGCACAGCCTTTCAATTATTACCTTGAGAAAAATATTTGGATGTCTGATAACTTGAAAGCCAAGGGATGTATCCAAACTCCTGCCTGCACTCACTAGACAACATTCCCTCTTTGCTGCAAGAGACAATGGCAATGGCAACTTTATTTATATGGTGCCCAGTCCCTGAGGATCTGAGCACATTACAATAAAGAACAAATAAAACAATAATGAAATAATAGACTGTGGATCATTTAAAAATCAAGAATCCAGGCCAAAACATAAATTAAAAAATGGGTTTTCAAGGATCTTTTAAAAACAGCAAGTGAAGGAGCACCTTTCACTTCCTGGAGAAGGGCATTCAGGTGCCATAAAAATGAACACCCTAATGTACTATATTCAACAAACAATGGGTAAACATAGAAATATAGAAACATAGAAATCTGATGGCAGAAAAGGACCTTCAGGCTCATCCAGTCTGCCCATTAAACCCAGCCCCATAGGTAACCCTAGACCCAACCCTAAAGGTGGAAGAGTAAGAAGTCTACCCATCCCGGGGGCTAATTAGGGCAAACAAATCCACTCACCCTTCAGACTCATGGCCTTATAGCCCTAATTAGCCCCCTGATGGGTATACATTCTTGAATACTACTCTTACTCATTATTTATTCTATATATACTTTTATTAATAGTAATGTAAATTATTATAGAGGGAAGAGACAACAGAAAAAAAAATTATATGTACCAGTAAAAGCCAGTAAGAAAGATCAAAGCTACCACTTCCCCTATTGCTCAGTTTAAACTAATACAAATTATATTAAGTATTGCATTTCAGTCCATAAATCTCAAATATTTATTTGAAATGTATTTATTCTTTTGAGCCAACTTCCATCTCTTCAGGGGGAAATTAGTACGACAAGTCCTCATGGACTAAAGGATCACGATCAACACTGCATGATGAAAATGCCACAAGGCAAAGCCACGCAGTGTACAACATGGCGAGGTGCCTTAACTGCAAAACCTCAAATTTAACTGGAGTGGTGCTCCATGGTGGCGTGGTGTTGGAATAATAAATCTGCACTTCCCTCAAAGTGCACTGGAGTGGTGATATCCATGGCAAAGAGGTGTTGAAATAGTAAATTTGCATTGGCAAGAATTATGCACTGTTTTGCCCTAGCTGTTTGTGACACACGCATTTTTAGTCTTACAGTACTTTCACTGTGCTGTTTGTTACCGCAGTGAGTTTACTTTCATTCAGTTGTCATGGAACCAAAGGGATATAGCTTCAGAATCATCTGTAATGCATGACAGTCCATTTCCATTTTGTTGCCAGTTATTCTGTTTCTGCCATTTCAGTTTTTGTTGTTTTTAGGAACCGTTCAATTTGTTCTGATTAAAAAATATATGTATTTATTTACATTATAGTTTAAGGAACATTTAGCAGGGTAGGGAACATGCAAGTAGCCACAAGCTCCAAAATGCCCTCTCTAAACTATAATAGTTTATTTCTACAATCTTGAGTAAGAGGGAAATGTCTGGGAAGAGGTAAATTCTGTAGTCCTTGAAATGAATGGCTCCTTTACTACATGCTGCCCTAATTACCAAATCTTGATCAGTTTCAGGCAAAAAGGTAACCATAATTGTAGGTTTTATTTCATCACGGTCCACAGCAGAAAATGATTTTAAAGATTTTGAGATAGTTTCATTATTTTTGTTACAGACAGAATAAGTATTTTCTTGGAGGACAGTCTTTATGCACTTGCTACGAAAGGAAATTTCTCCTCAGGCAAATTCATGAACTCTTTAAACATTTTAGCTACCAATTCTCTCATATAGTTTCATTAGTAAACTAACCAGTCTCAAGTTCCAAAATCAGCTCATATTTTCAGACTCTGCAGTTCTGGAAAGTGGCTGTGCAAGTGTTTTAATTGTGATAATGCTTTTGTTGTCAGTAACTTTTAACTTTAGCGCCTCAAGCTCTTTTTGCATAAAATCCCATGGCTGTTTAGTTTAGTCAGTTATCAGTTATTAGTTTTTTTAATTCTGTTTCCAAGATTTTGTTTCCTTTCATGAATGTATTCGTTTTAATTTCTAACCTTTCAATCATCTAGTACAGCCCACCCATCACACCACTGAGTTCTTTAAAATGTATGATGTCTGTGTTACCTTTCGTAAAGGCTTGTGAAGTTAAAATTTGTTTTGGAGAAATCTGAGGCTGTCTGTCCACATTAGAAACTGAAGCAGCAGGTTTCAACGATTCAGAATCAACCTGCAAGATTGATGCCACTGTTAAATTTTTAGGTATAGCAACTTTTGGAGAGTCAGCTGGTGTCACCATTTTTTTAACTTTACTTGGTTCATTATTCTATTTCCTTAGCCTGATGTTCCAGTGATCCATACAAAGGATGGCTTATAGCCTTCCAGTCAGCCTGAAGGGGCACATCTAGGTTGATGGGCTGCTTTGCCTGACTGCACACTATCTCAGTGCAGTCTGCATGCATTCTCTGAACCTGTTTGTGTAGCAAGAAAGAATTTATCCAAGGGCCCCCATTTATGTTGTGGAGTTCCCAAGTCTGATGAGGAAGATGTAGAAGGGTTGTCCTTACATTTTTCTTATGTTTTTGTCAGTTAGAGCTCTTCCTCATAACAGACTTTAGCAATTTGCAAAATCAGGGTGCTGAGCAGCTAACAATCATGGCTCCTACATAGCTGCCATACTGGACCCAGTGCTGAAAGGACAGCCATGAGTTCATGCATGGCCCTGTGGTCCCTGTGCATTGCAGTCACTGCCCCATTTCCTGACAGGTCACAAATATACAACTGCTCAGGATGGGTTTGTGACCCCTGTTGCACATAATTTGATGGGGGAGCACACAATGACAGCAGTGGTGCTTAGTGGTTGTACCTACCACTTAACACCCAGTATTTGGACTGTGAATGGGGAACCATGTTTTCAACATTAAATCAGTTACAGCCTGCCTGATCTGAGTGGTGATTACAAAGTACACACTAACTATATTGCAACACAGTTTCTGAGTCATAAGCAATAGACTGTTGAGCAGCAGAGATTTTAGCACTCTCACTGTTCTGTGCCTGCCCCCTCCTTAAGGACAAGAGTTTGGTAATGTTCCAGTATCATCAATAGTTTTAGTTAAATGCTTTGGAGTACACAACTGTCAACATCCTGATAAGGTGTACCAGTTACAAGAACACCTTATATAGCCTGAGATGTCTCATGGTGAATGCATATGACTGAATTCATAGCATTGCATTGGTTATACTTTTTATTTAAAGATTAGCGTAGAGGGTAATGCAGTCAAAGGAGAGTGCAACTTATGTTCCTGGCAGTGGATGTTTGAAGCTCTGCAAGGGTAGAGCAACCTTGGTAGCTCAGCTTTAAATCCTCTCATGACCATTAAAGTGAGTTGCACTCAGACTGGGTAAGGTAATTGCACAGGGCTGTCAGCAGAGAGAATCCCTCATGGCAGGACTGGGATTTGTATCTTTCCTCAGGCCAAGGGCTTCAAAAAGAAGATGGGTGCTGCGTCATCAACAGATACTGGCATTGTTGATGTTCCTCCACTTATGGTTACTTGCATTATTTGTTTACTAACATGTCTTAAATACTGTAAATGCTTTGTTTAAAATGGTTCAGACAGTAAAAGAATGCTGTGAAGCTTTGCATGTGTTGTACTAATGTCCTGTATGTCGTAACTAACATGTACTAGTCAGATTCTAATAGTGTTTCTTAATTGTTTTTTTCCTCCTCAGACTGGTGCTCTGCAGTCATAATCAATGTAATCACAAAACCTTTTTCTTGCTTTTCCTTGTTTTGTAAGGGCTTGAATTTATTGACCTTGACAACATGTTTGAACAACAGTGGATCGATGCAATGTTTTAAAATGTTTTATTTATTAAGATGCTTTGAAAACTCAATTATCTCAGTCAGAGTTTACAGGAAAGCACAGGCCAGTTTCACCACCTGGTTTCCAATAAATGTGAACCATATTTATAATAAACCTGGATTTAAGAAGTATATCGCTTAATTAATAGCTTTCCTATTTTCTACTAATTGCTCTTGCTTTGTCCTTCTTTATAGAGAGCAATTGGAAAATTTGCCTCAGCCCTTTTAGCCTTGCCAAAGTCTATCATTAAACTGCCAAAAACTATTCTACAGTATATAATCAGAGCTGCAAAGGTATTTGCCATACATTTCACCAGTGTGTGCAGTGTGTGACCCCATTCCACAGCACTGTAGGAAAATCTGCATTTTCTACATGTTTTTTACATTTTTATGGTGGATACTGAATTAGAATAGTCAAAAGACTTTCTCAGTGGCTTAACAAAAACTAATAATAATAAATTATTCTGCTTCATTTAGATATTTAGTCTTCAGTGGAGGAGGGTATTTATTAAGCTTCCTCAGTTGCTATACATTTCCAACTTCTTGTTTTTCTTTATCAAAATATTGTGGTTCCCTAAGCTTAAAAATGTAAAAAAAAAAATGAAAATGCAGATGTCAATGTTTTCTGTGTTGTCGTCTCCATTCCTATTGTGGCAGTTTTTGAGTGGGTCACTGTTTACCTGCATGTATCCATGGGGTTGGTCATAGATGTGGTGGATGACCTTTCTCAGAAAGCTGGTTAACTAGAGGGGATACCATGAATGGAAAACCCAGAACAAAGTGTTGTTCTCTATTAACTGATTGTTGTGTTGTACATGTTTGCATCAGTGAATTATACAGCAGCAAAAGAACATAACGATACATACCATGTTTTCTCCAACTTGAACAATGTCCCTAATTTGTTGCAATTAGAACAATCTCAAGTGGGTTACAAATGCAACATGAACACCACAACATCTAGAGACAGTGGTTAGTAGCTAATAACATAAAATGGAAACCATTTTAAAAACATTTGATCACAAATCCCCTGTTTTTCAGTTCTCTTTCATAAGCAGTGTACAACAAGTGGCATTCAGAGTCGCTTAACTAGGGAGTAATGTTATTATTTTTTTAAGTATTTACCTTCCAGTTCTCCTCTGACAGCCCCACTTTGATGGGTCCCCCCAGCCCTGTCATCTGGCTTTTTCAGAACTTACCTACCCTCAGCGTCCTCTGCCACAGGACATGTGAGGGGGTGCACAGTTTCCGGTATGGAATTGGCAAGGAATCGGTCATCATCTTGCCATCAGGAGTTTTTTTCTGCTGATTATCACCCCTGGAAAACATGGACATGCAATGGGCACGATGTGCAGGCTCTGTCTCTGCAGAGATGCCCCCAGTGCCCTGAATGTGGTCCCTTCCCTCTACAAGTAAGTCACATGCACTGTCACCTGGACACCTCAGATGGTAGACAAGCAGCGAGCCACAGCAACCCCCTCCCCGAGGGAGGAGACCAGTCTTATGGATGCTCAGTCTTCCTTCCCCCAAACAACCGCTGAGCAATACTCATGTCCATTTCCAAATCCGAGTCACTGGCATGACAGGAGGTGAAGCGCTGAGGAACTCTTCCCTCCACACCACTGGGCCTGCCTAATGCTATTGTTTTTGGGAGATAACTACGCATGCGGTGGTGGTAATTCACCTGTAAAATATATGAATAAATATCTTATTGCCTAATGAACTCAAGACAAGTAATTATCATGTTATGATATAGTCTACTTTCTTAGTTATTAATATCAGCCATTTATTTTTCACTCATTAACTCAAGTTTATTTTATTGTATTATGTTTCATTGAAGGTATTTATAAAGCAACATTTTACAAGTCTCTTTTTGAAAAGACTATAATTCTTGATAATCTTGTTACTTTCAATGAGTTAAGAAATTGATCTCTGATCTTTCAACGTACTGTATAGCTGCTGGTGTAATAATTATTGCTGTCTGCCCCATTCATTTTAATTATATGGTATTTGTATATAATAGGTGACTTGAAGCATTATAAATTTTAATCTGTCTACTGATGTTCCATTACCTCTTGAACAGACAGAACTGACTTGTAAAAGAGATTCTGGTCTCTGTATGTTTCCCCTGGTTAATTAAAGAGTAAATAAATACAAAAAACACAAGAAATAAATGTGCAAAATGAGAGAGTTGAGGTTCCTATGTTTCATGAATAAGGACATATCTGATTTTTGTGCATTTGATGTTCATATAATAGATTACTTAACTATGAGCTACATACATAATGCATTCCATGTTGATTTATGTTTAAATCAAGTAGACTACCTTCTCAGCAAAGTGACTGGTGGTGGTGTTAACACTACTACAGCAGTGCTTTGGAATTACATTTAGCATCATCATCGTCACTAACGGTTATACAGTATGAGTAGGGGGCATATTCAAATTGATAAGCCTGGATGTATGGTTATACTCAAACTGGATATAGTCACCGCACAGTAGCAGCAGGGGTAGACTGGATGAACTCTAAGCCCTTTCTGTTATCTCAATACTATACTATGTTAGTCGAAGTACAATTGTTTGCACTAGGCAATCAGTCTCAGTGGCACTCAGGGGAATTTTCAGCAATGTGACAGACTCTCCCATACAGAAGTGTAATCCTTGCTTTCTAATGTGCTTCCATTTCAGAGGAGAAATTACAATGAAGGAGGCTGTCATAGCAATGTAATCATTTTATTATACAGATTCGAAATTCTTAAAGGGTAGTTGCCTAAATGTAGCATGACAAGGCCAAAACAGTTCTCCAGCAAGCAAGACAAAACAGTTCTGGAGAAAATTGGAGTTGGAGAGAAAAAGGGTCGTCTCTTACCATAGGCAAAAACATTTTAAATTTTCAGGCTTCAGATTCCCGTGAACTGGTTCAACAAGCTCAATTAATATTTGAGGGCTCTTTTTCACTCTGACTTCATGAGCACTGATAATTTGTGTAAACTCATTTTGCACAGCATTTTTGCATGGCACTTGCACTTTTTGGGGTAGCTGGAGATTTGTTTTGCTTCACCCCAATACATTCGGGCAACTATCCTTCATTTAGAATTTTAAACCTGTATAATAAAACAATTACCAATATATTACTATGGCAGCCTCCTCTGACATAATTTATCCTCTAAAATGGAACTAATGATAAAGAAACTACTTCTGTAAGGGCACCTGTTACAGTGGTGAAAATGTCTTTAAATGCTGCTGAGACTCGTAGCGTAGTGCAATCAATTGTGCTTTCGCTGCTGTCTTTTCCCAATATTCAGACAGGCACCACATGACTACTCCTTTAAGAACTGGGTAAACTTGTGTTATTTTTGTGAACTATATGATGTTACTATTGTTCAGTGCTGTCTCTGTGTTTTATAATCCATGCTTAAATCATGATGGGAGAGTAAAGCTTTTTTTTAACCACGCCATGCAAAATAAATATGCTCTTTCTCAGTCACCACTTTATTTAAAGATCAGCTGACGCCATTAGGAAAACTTCAACAAAGCATAATATTTAGACACAGTTCTGCTTGTATTTCACATTAGTTCTGTATTTCTCCTCTCCCGTTATTTATTATTGAGGTCATTTGCATGAAAACAGGATCTTTCCTCTTGAAGAGTTCATCTATTCCTGTTACTTTCTCCCAACCAGAGGTCATAATACTCTGCTTGTGACATCACAGTTACTCCCATGGCAACAGATTGTGATGTCACAACAGAGGATTATGATGAAGTAGGGAATAAGCTAAAGAGGCAGATGAATGCTTTTGGATACAGAGCATGTTTTGATGAAAATTTCCTCAGCAATAAATATTGGGGAGGAGAAATCTATATAATACATATTGAATGCAAGTTAAATTATACCTAAATATTATGTTTTTCAAAGTTTTCTTTGAAGTGTCAGCAGCTCTTTAAGTAATACTACCTGACATCGCTGACATGACCTCAGAAACTGACCTTGGCCTACATTATGTACCCTCACCTTCAAAACCAGGATGCTGTGTTGCCAACCTGATCAGTCATCTAATGATAATGCTTCCCTTGTGTCAGGTATCATTGCTTGAATAAAATGGTGGATAAATTAGTGAGAATGGCGCTTCAGTGTTTCACTTTTGAAGTGTGTACTCCATCAAACTGATTTAATCATGTATTACAATATGATTATCCTCAGAGAGCTCAGCTGGCTCGCTATCAATTTCAGAATTCAATATAGAATTTCTCTTCTCATTTTGAAGATCATCTATGGACTCTTCCCCTCTTGCATTTCTAATATACATACCACTTACTTTCTAATCCATCTTCTCCTAACCTCACACTCTTATCTTAGAAACATAGGGCCTACTTTTAAAACAGCCCATAGAGCGACACAAGTTGCATTGCTCCAGGGCTGCCTTAAACTCTGGGTGCATCACAGACCCTGTACCCAATTTTATAAAAGGGGGTCCCTGTGTTAAAGACCCAGGAGTTACCACAGACGCAGGCTTGTGCCAAACATTTGGTGCATCTGTGACGATTGACACAGGGATCTGCTCCCCTGCTCTGCACACCACTAAAGGGGCTGCAAGGGTTGGGTTGAATCTGTATGCCAGGAGGGGTGCTGGGGGTGGAAGGAGCACAAGAGGTGCCCTAGCCAGAGACAGTGGCACTGCCAGGGTTGTGCAGTGGTACCCATCAGGGGTGCCTTGTGGAAAGTCACACAGATCATAGGATGGGAGCACTTCCTGGGAGGTTGGCAGGGACAGACACTGACAGAGTCCCAGGTGGACACAGCCCTGGCAACTGCCCCATAGGTGCAACATGCACAACCCTCTAGGCAGGAGGTAGCCTGCTACAACACAGGAGGGTGGGTACTAGGGGACTGTTGCTGTGCCCAGAGAATGTTCCCTTCCACCACTGGCAACCCTCAACCTGTAACTACACCTTCCTGCCTACAGTGTTGTGCATGTTGCATCTAAGGTGCAGGTGCCAGGGCTGTGCCCACCTTCGACCATGTCATTGTCCATCCCTGCCAACCCCCCCAGGAAGCAGTCCCATCATATTAGCTGTGTGGCTTTCTGCATGGCAACCCCACTGGGTACCACCGCACAACCCTGGAAGTGTTGCTGTCTCCCAGACACTCCCTAGGGCACCACCATGCTCAATCTGCCCCAGTACCCCTCCTGGCAGGTCCACCCCAATCACCATAGTGTGTTCCAGTGGCACAAATTCCTTAGACCACCTCCTGGCTGGTCTAAGTGGAATCCCTTGTTGTGTCCACGGTGGGGCTCCAAAATTGCAAATAAGGGGATGATGCAGCCCCACCATGGTACAAGCCCCCTTGTGACCTGGCACACAGGTGCTTCTTTTGCAAGGGTGACACAGGGCAGCTTGGTCTCAAAGCATCCTGATTTCGATGCAACCGGCATTCAAAAATCAGGACTGCAGCAAAGTTTGACACAAGGTGCCACTTGTGTCATAACCATTTGGCTAGGCACTTTGCGTCAAACATATCCTTTTGACAATTGGGCCCATAGACTCTGTCAGTAGAAGGAACCTGATGGTCCCCCTAGTCTGCCAGTATTGTGCTACCTCACTCCCTGACTTAGTGTCCTAAGAAGTTGTCCCCACTGCCCCCCCCACCTGCAGTCCCACCCCCAGTGTTCCCTAGTGGGACCATGAATCCACTTGCTCTGTCCCAGCCATGTTAGAACCCATTAAGGCTACCTCTTCCCACCACTTCTACCAGCAATAAGTTCAATAGCACCACCACCCTCTTATCAAAGTAGACCTTCCTCACATCTCTCTTGAATTTACACCCTACTAACCTCCAATTACTCCCGCTTGTGGCTGCTTCACCATTTCTAACAAACAGGTCTCCACTATTCCCCCTATTTATACCCTTTAGAAACTGATATGTTTCTAGCACGTCCTCCCTCTCGCATCTGGCCACTATCGAGTATTTGTTCAGGACCTCAAGTCATTCCTCATAGGATCTGCCTTTCTGACTCTGGATTGTTTTAGTGACCCTTCTACGTACTGACTTTAGCCTGTCTATATCTTTTCTCAGGTGAGGGTTCCACAGCTGGACACAGTATTCCAGTTGAGCCCTCACTAGAGATCTGTATATAATCAGCATCACTCCACTTCTGCTACCAAACCCCTGATATACCCCAGCATCCTCAATATCTTAATATAGGCATTATTGCACCTGTTAGTTAAGGAGTCACTGATGATACCCACATCCTGTTCCTCCTATGTACTGGCCCGCCTAACCCCTCCCATCCAATAATTTGTGTGTAGGTTCCTTTTCCCTCAGTGCTTCACCTTGCATGTTCTGGTGTTAAATCTCAACTGCTAGATCTTTGACCACCTTTCCAGTTTTTACAGATCTTTCAAAAGTTGCCTCACCCTGTCCACCTGACATAAAGCTTTGTGTCATCAGTAAAGAGATGCATCTTGCCCTGGATACCTTCTTCTATGTCACTAACAAACATATTGAATAGAAGGGATCCCAGGATTGATCCCTGTGGCACCCTGCTCATGATCCTTCTGTCCTCATATTTCCCCTCTTTACTACTGCTCTCTGTTGCCTCCTCCCAGCCAGTTCCCCACCCATCCGCCTGACTAAACTCATCTCTACTCCTAAGTCCTCCAACTTTTTTAACATCCTCCTGTGTGACGCTGAATGGAAGACTTTGTGGAAGTCAAAAAAGAGCAAATCAACCCCCTTCCCTCTATCTACTTCCCTACAAATCTAGTCCAAAAACAATATCAGGCTGGCCTAACATGGCCTCCGTGACACAACCTGCTGCTTCTCGCCATCTTGTAGTCCATTGTCTTCGAAGTACACCATCAGATTTTTCTAACTATAGTCTCCATTAGCTTACCTACAATAATATAATAATAATAATAAACTTTATTTATACAGCACCTGTCAAAATACCAAGGTGCTTTAACATACAAATTGAATAAAACAAGATAATACTGTAAAAACTCAATACAAGTATAAATAGATCAGTAAAATCAATAAAATCAGTTTGGGTAGGTGAGGTGCCACAAATGGGTTTTCAAGGCCTGCTTGAAACCCCCCACAGTCATGCACTCCCATAGCTGACGGGGTAGAGAATTCCACAGGGCTGGGGATACGTACGTAAATGCACAGGCCCCTGATGATTTTAAAGATACCCTTGGAATCTCTAGTAACCCCTCATCAGCTGAGCGGAGTGGTTGCCCAGGGCAGTAGGGGGACAGGAGCTCTTTCAGGTAGTCAAGGCCCTGTCCATGTGAGGCTTTATAAGTCAGAAGTCTGACCTTGAAGGTTGTCCACCACTGAATAGGCAGTCAGTGCAGTTTGCGCAGCACCAGTATGATATGACATACCCGAGGGGTCCCTGTCAACAACCAGGCTGCAGCATTCTTCACCAGCTACAAGCGATGGATATCAACCCCCGGCAGCCCTAGGTAAAGAGAGTTGCAGTAATCAAGGTGGGAGGTCACAAAGGCATGGATCAGCGTGGGCAGATTGCCGGACGGAACTAGGTGCTTGACCCTGGTAATGTTCCTCAGATGATAAAAGGAGGATTTGATGACTGCCAACACCTGAGAGCGCAGTGTCAGCCCATAATCAAGAATCACCCCCAGGTCCTACACCTGTTCAGAAGTAAGAAGCTGGGAGCCCTCCAAGTAAAGCCCAGTAGGCTAATCAGCCCCCGACCCCTCTATCCGGTGACCCGGATCCATGACCATCGCCTCAGTCTTTCCCGAGTTCAACTTCAGCCAGCTGGTATTCATCCAATCCTAGATTTCAGTGAGGCAGTTATTAAATACCAAAGCGCACTATCCTGGTTGGGTGCGAAAGACAGGTAGAGCTGGGTATCATCAGCATAGCAGTAAAACCTCAGCCCATGCATCTTACAATGTCTCCGAGGGGCAGCATGTATACCGTGAACAACATGGGGAAAACACTGAGCCCTGAGTGACCCCACATGGCAGAGAGAATGAATCAGAGGAAAAGAACCCTGATACCACTCTCTGCATTCTGCCAGTGAGGAAGGACCTCAACCACCTGAGAATTGTACAAGACAGGCCACAGATGAACCTCAGGTGCTCAAGCAGCACCCCCCCATGGTCCATGGTGTCAAAAGCTGCGGACAGTAGCTGGCCCGGTGGCACTGAGGGCTGAGGCACTGAGGTTTGGAAGTGAGCTCGGGTTGCTGGGGGTCAGCAGTGGAGGGAGAGGATGGAGTGTCCAACAAACAGCTCTCCTCTCCCGGGGTGAGTTGGGGCACAGAGACCGGCGTGGCCTGACACCTAGCAGAGGCTGGGTGTTGACACATCTGGCCTGTTAGAATGGGGCAGTAGACAGCGCAGCTGATGGGTGTGCTGCATGTGGATGCATGCATGGTACACATGCCCTGCCTCTGAGGCAGAACAAGGAAAAGGGGGTGCCCAGTCATTGCGACTTGATGGCCATCCAAGATGTACCTGCGCCAGCTCCGGAGGGGACCACCAAGTGCGGATCTGGTTCATTGGGGAGGGGCTGGTTAACCCCCACCACCCTGCCATGGGGGGTTAAAGCCATGGGGTAGTTGGGTGGTTGCCCTCACTAGAGACTAGCGCGGGTCAGGACGGCGGCCGGATGCAAGGTTGCAGTAACACTAAGGCCGACCAGAGACCCCAGGGGAGAAAAGAAATACTAAAAAAAAAGATTAAAAAAAAAGCTGAAGAGAGATTAAGAAGTACCAGGATGGAGCGGCTCTTCTGATCTGTCGCCATCAGGAGATCATTGAGCACCCAAACCAGTGCAGTCTCGGTAATATGCCTCTTTCAAAAACTGGATTGGAGAGGTTCGTAGATGTCATGGATGGTCAAATGGTTCTCCAGCTGTAGCGGCACAACCTTCTCAATAACCTTCCTCACAAAGGGAAGATTAGAGATGGGTCTGTAGTTAGCAGGGCAGCCTGGGTCCAGAGAAGCTTTCTTCAGGAGGGCTGTCACCAGCGCCTCCTTCAGGGAGCTAGGGAACTCACCCAACTCAAGGGAGCACCAGACTATATGTGCAAGAACCGGGCCGCCATGTCACAACAACCCATAATCAGGGAAGCTGGGCCCGGATCCAAAGTACAGCACATAGGGCGCATATCCTAGACAATCTGCATAACATCCCCGAACTCCAGCTGGTCAAAGGTACTCCAGGAAAAGTGAGGAAGAGTGACCGAACACCGATCACTAACAGAGTGTGCCGGTTGGATCTCCGCCCTGATGCCTGCCACCTTATCTACAAAGAACCGAGCGAGCTCATCACACTCAATTTGTGAAAAGGCTCTTCGGAACTGCAGACAGGCCAGGTTGCACAGCCTGTCCACAGTTCAAAAGAGCTGAGCCGGTCAAGTTCTGAGCAGCAGCCATCTCCCCGGACAGGAACTCTGCCTCTTACAGGTGATTGTTGGTTGAAAGACTTGATAATGTTCCATCAATCTAAGGTGGTCGGTCTCCAGGGCAGATTTCTGCTAGCAATGCTCTTACCTTCGTCCTAGTCACCGCAACTCCCTCAAGGTCCCATCAAACCAAGAGAACTGAGGGCGGAGGGAGAGAGGATGAACTCAGACAGGAGCACTGGAGTCCAAGGCCATAGTAATGGCCTTATTATAGGCCTGAACCAGGGCCTTTGGGCTCCTGCTTGCCTCAGGAATTACCAATATATCAAGTACCACCACAAGGCCATCAGGGCTCACATCTTGTAATGGGCGGTATCTGACCATCTGACCATCTCCACAGTGATCGGCCTATGAAGGGGGTGCAAAAACTGAACCCCACAGTGTAGTGATCGGACCATCTGACTGGTTCCACCCCCAGACCAGAGGCTTCAATATCCAGGAGGAAGACCAAGTCAAGAGAGTGACCATGTTTATGAGTAGCAGAGGTAACAATCTGTGTAAGGCCCAGTGATGTCATCAAATGGAGGAAATTCTGTCCAAACTGCAGGAGTTCGTTATTGACCCAGGCATTGAAGTCACCCAGAACCATCAGCCTGGGTGACTCAAATACCATGCCAATCATGAAGTCTGCTACTTCCTGAAGGAATCGCTTCTCATCCCTGGGTGGAAGGTAGATGAGGGCAATCCTACAGTCTACACCTGCTACTACGATACACTCAAATGACTTGGCTTCCTCAACTGGTACACTTATGAGGACCAGTTCAGTCTTGAAACAGACCACTACCCACCCCCCACGGTCCAATCTCAAGTGGTGTATCACCGAATACTCAGATGGAATCACAGCCTCCAAAGTGGGGCCAACATTCTCATCCAGCCAGGTCTCGGTAATGCAAGCCAGATCAGCCGTCCTAACAAGATCTGCAATAATTGCAGTCTTGTTTTTAATGGATCTGGCATTGCATAACACCGCTCGAGCTGGACAAAATTCCGGGGCCACCCAAGCTACCCGCCCACCAATAATGGTGGTGCCCTTGGGTATGGAGACCAGACATGGAGGACCATGTTCCAGCATCCATTTCACCCCAGGGTCTCTCCTGGACCTAACAACCCTAATCTGAGATCTCCGCTCATTCATCCTCTGCCATTTGCAACCCCCAGCAGGCAATACCCAGCACTCTACAGCGCTGATAGATTGAGAACTGCAAAGAGGGGGAGACAAAAGGGTGGAGGCCATGAAGCGTGGATGATGAAAACAAAATAAATAAAATAATAAACCAATCATAACAATCAAAAATGAAGAATTAAGCCTACCCCTTCAGAAAACTCCTCTCTCTCACCGAGAGGATGGGGTTTAAACAATTCTAAGGCTAATCCAAAATTACAAAATAAATAACCCTACACGCTCACCCCCCAGCCATACAATAAACTATTCTATATTAAAATTCTAGTAACAATTATCTAATACCAGCTTAAACAAGGGCTGTAAGGACAGTCACCAAAGTCTTTAGTGAAGGTGATTCCATTAAAAGGATTCAGCTCGCAACAAAATAAATGTCATAACTTCCAGGTGAAAGTCCACCTTACTGGGACATTAAATCAGACAAATTGTTAAATGAAACAGTAACTAAAATCAACTTTAGTATACAAATAGTACCAGTGCACCTCCTATCACTGTGGTGCACTAGATCCTGGAATTTTTATGTAAAATGTCTTTGGACCCCCACAGGCACTCTCACTATCTGGGATAATCCTTGAATTCGTTAGGCACTCTCACTGCCTGAAGCTCAGAGGATTCAATTCACCAGAGTAAAAATAGAAAGGTCTGACCATCTAATAGGCACAGTCCTCACAAAAAAAGTCCTCTTTATGACGCCAAGAGAAGTTCCAGGGTCTTGGGGATTGAAGCACAGGCGGTGGCCCGAAAAACTCCATCCACAGGGACCACCACTGGAAATATGCACTGCCATGAACTTCAATCTCAGATAGTGCCAGCCCACCAGCTGACCCCTCCCCCCCAAGGACCTGGAAGAGCTACAAGCTCATCAGCCAGCTCCCCAGCCAATCCAGGGCCTGGTCTCCTGTGCAGCAGCAAAATCCAGCCATAGGCCACCAGACAATGTCGGGCCCTCCCGCAGTATCAGCGCTCAACCCTACCAGAATCCAACTCGGAAGAGGTAAGACTGACTGGCCTATAGTTGTCTCGGTCCTCCCTGACCCCCACAAGGAGTGGGGCTACATCCACAAATCTCCAAATTCCTCAACACTAATCCAGACTCCAGAGAGCAACTGAACAGCTGTGTTAAGGGTTCCTACAACTATAAAGTCAGTTCCTTGAGTACCCTTGGGCGCAGACCATCAAAGACCAGTGCTTTATCCACCTTAAGGGCCTCCAGACTGTTTTTCACCCATTCAGCCATGATCACTACCCTCCCCATTTTCTGCACCCATATGTGACTGATTAGTTCCTGTAGAGGCCCATCCTCCTCAGTCATGAATATCAAGCAGAAGAAATTATTTAGGACATTGACCTTCCTCATATTGTCTCCCACTATGCTTCCCCTCCCATCAGCTAGCCTGACAGTCCCACCCTAGCTTTCCTTTTCTCACAAATGCGTCTAAAGAATTTCCCCTCCTTTCAAATGCTCAGCAATCCATAGCTGCATGTTTGCTTTTGCCCTCCTGACCACACCTTCACCTGTTTTATCCTGGTCTTGTACTCCTCCAATTATTCCTCTCCCTTAATCACAGCCATTTTCTGCCCTCACAGCCTCCCTTACCTGCTTTGAGAACCAGGTCAGCCTTTTGTGCTTGATTCTGTTGGTGTCATTTCTTTCACAACAGTTGGTCACCTCCAGCCTTGCCCTTTTATCATTTCCCTTTTTCCTTCAACTCTTTTGATCTGGTCTATACCCACCATGTTTTCCATGACCTTTTTTGGCAGTTGGTAACAGTCTGCTTATTTGAGGTCCAAAACCACTGCCCTTGAAGAGGGACCAGTGTTCCTTATTGTCATTTCAAACCACATGGATTTATTGTTACTGGACCCCAATGGTTCATTAACTGCTGCCCCACCCACCACTCCCAAGTTGATAAGTACCAAGTCAAGAATGGTCTTCTACTATGTGGGGTCCCTGATGAGCAGCACCAGTAAGCAGTCCTGCATCTTGCCTAGCAATACCTGACACCTGGTGATCAAGCTTGCAGTATCCCAGCCTATGTCTGGCAGGTTCAGGTCCCCCACTGACAAAAGATCCCCTTTTGCTACACCTCCTGATGTCCTCCTCCAATTCTGAATTTTCTTCTTTTTTTTTTGCTGCAGCGCTCTATAACTACCCCCAATCTAATCTTTTTTTTACAGTAATCATAGTCAGTATTACCCAGATTGATTCCACTCCCCCATACCTACTTTGTAGTCCCAGCCTCCATAGCTTCTATTTCCTCCCTGATGTAGATGGCTATTCCCCCTTTACCCTTGCACCTGTCCCTCCTATATAAGGTATACTCGGGAACTACCAGATCCCAATCTTTGTTCCCAGTGCTCACATCTCCATGATGGCTACCAAGTCTAACTTGTCCTCTGCTACCATCACTTGTAGGTAACTGATCTTTTTATTTAGGCTTCTGGTTTGTAGGCAAACCCCCGTCCAAACTCCCACCTTGTTCTTTCTCCCCGTGCCGGTTCTACTGTTATTGCCTACCACACTTTTTCTACTCTGCCCATTTCTCCTCCTACTATCTGGTTTGTCATGATGACCACCATCCCCTTCCATCTCTGCTTTTTTCTGCTCCCCTCTCTTGCCACCAGCAGCACTCCCTTCTCCCTTGCCCATTTCCTGGGGAGCTCTTGCTAGATTTTCCCTGTCTCCTCTACTAGGGAAGCCCCAGCATCTGCCTCACCCTCATGCAGTTTAAATGATGATCCATGTAGACTATAAGCTTCTGCCTAAATGCACTTACTCCCTCCCTCCCTCATGACATGAAGACCATCTCCCTTAAATAGCCTTCTATCGCAGATGTTCTCATAGGCTCCTGCAGATCTATGCCCCCCTTCCTGACATCACCTCTTCAACCAGGCATTGAATGCCTCAGTTTACTCCTGCCTCACCCTTCTTTCCCCTTCCTTCTCACTGGCCCACAGTGGTAACACCTCTCTTTGTTCCCCCACATCTACCCTTTTCTCCTTTAGAGGGAGAATATTCAACTTATCTGCTTCGGATAGTTCCTTAAGAATCTTCTCTTCTCATTAGCCAATGAATACCAGTCTTAGAGGTACAGTACATTTTTGCTAGTGTGCTGATTGTCACTGCATGCAAGGAGTCATGGGTTGGCATTCTACCATAGCCAAAATAGCTGCCATTCTGAGCAGGAATCATGTGTGTAGCTATGAGAATGTGGAGACCGCAAATGTATTGTCAAGCATGCTGCCCAGACTGCACATGGCTTCCAAGTACCTTGAGGCTAGAGGCTGTGTCAACTCAAGCAAAGCCATCCACGTTATTTCTATGATCCAAACTTCTTCTGCTTCTTCAGTCGTCCCTTCTCAAAGCCTGACTCTTGCTAACTTCTCTCTTTTTTTATCTCCCCACTCCCCACTGGCTGAATAATGCAATTCAATGTTTGGTTTTGCATTCTGTGTACTTTTTAACTTAGCATTTTCATCACCTTTGTATGTTTCTGTGATGAACATGTATGCTTTGTATTGATCCTTGTTCTTGAAACATTTTTGACATATACAGTATTGTAGATGAAAGATGCTCTACTACATAAATTTGAATTATGTTGTACTATAATGGATAAGGAGACTGGATTCATTGACTGATAAATCTGTAGGGTAGGGGATGGCAGTATAGCTCAGAGGTTAGAGTAATGACCTGTGAATGAGCCTGGTTCATCAAGCAGACCTGAGTTTAAAACCTCCACTTGCTTTCTGTGTAACCCTGACCAAGTCATTTAACCATCCCAGTGCTCCAGGTTTGCTCTTTTAAACAAGCCTTGTGCCTAGTGGGCCTTACCCAGTTGCCAAAACAATAAAAGAAATCAGAAAATGAATTCCATAGAACCTTGGTGATACTATTCGCTTAGAAATCTAACTATGACAGGCAAGGAAGTCTAATGGAAGATAAATTGGATTGAAACTGTGTGCATATGCAGCTCAAATGAATTAACAACACACATGTAATAAACTGATATGTCCGTATTCATGAAACATGGAATCTTCCCATCTCACAGTTTTCTCTTGCTATGCTTTGTAAATGTATTCTCTTTCCCTTCCCATGGGTCACACCTGGAAACAAGCATTGGCTCAGTGTGCCTTTCTTGGTTACCAGTTTTCAAATAAATAAATCAATTCTTACAAAATGGATTTTCCTAAATACCTACAGTACCTTTGGTGAAATGCAATATAATAAGAATGACTTGTTTAAAATCATAAGGAGTACATTATAAACTGATAATTAGTTCTTGTTGACTTCATTAGGACAGCATACATTAATTCATGCATAATTGCAGCTGTATTACTGCTGATTACTTTTCTACACTTTCCTGTAACTGGTCTGTTACCTATTTTAAGTGCAGTAATCAGAGAGTTCTCCTCACATGAATAGAAATGTAGCCTAGTAAAGTTTAATCACTTTTAAGGTAGCAAAATAATTTGTCTAACACCAATACTAACCAACCCTTTAAGCTTTACTGCTGTTTGGTAAGTTCTGTGGTTATGAGATGCAATACAGTAGCAACATAACCAGCTTACCTGAATCACAACAGCTGTTTGTGTGTTGACATGCATGCCTGATAGTGGTGCTTTCCTGTCTTACTGAATTCAGTGGTTGTTTTCTCCTGCCTTTCCTTGGGAGTTTCTGCATGTACCTGCATAATCTGCTCCTTGTAACAGCTTTCATTGGACACAAACATGAAAAGATGCAATGTCAGCAGAATATGATTTTCACAACTCGATGAAAATCATAACAGCCCTTTCCTGTGATTGCTGTATTTGTTGCTTATTAGGTAGTCTTCTTACGTTTTGTTAAAATTGTTTTAATATAAAGTAAAACAAAAGTGATTGTATGGTTTCTCTAAAAAATGTACAGTATTTGTGGGGAGCAATTCATTTATGCAGATGGGTACACTCTAAGTAAGACAAAGCTCAGGAAATGAAAGGAAGCAAATGGAAGAAAGAGGTTACCTTAAATCTATGCTGAAAAGAGAAAATAAAGTAAAAAAAAAAGTTTCAGCCATGATGTCTTCATGATTTGAGTGAAACAAGTCACCGTTGGAAAAAGAAAGTAAATGTCCACATCTCCTCTGTGCTATCTCACCCAGGGAATTCATAGCATAGCACTAAAACTCTAGACCTTGTTTTAAGTGTCTTCTGTCTTATGAATATATCATAAAGTACTCTACAATATTAATTAGGTTGGCAAACCAGTTCTAAATGAGATCTAAACTCCCCGGAGTTAAAATAATTTGACTCAGTTGCAAAATATGTGGGATCAGCTTGGCTCAGTCCAGTCTCTGCCTCCATGGTAGATGTAGAATTCTTAAAAGGGGTAAAAGTTTTGTCAAGCAGGCAGCACAGACAAATGTAATAAACATCCATCTAAAATGCAAATTTGGATAAAACAGCTCCTGTCTACTGGCCTAATGCAATAGTGGGTTCTGCACTGCCACATACAGTAGCTGTATCAACTAGTGTCTGCCCTGCAAGAGCGGTGCTTAGCACTGCAGTAATTAATAGTTTTCAGCAGCACTAAGTACAGGAAAATCTGTTTTTTTTTTTGTGTCCTCTCCCTTCTCCAGGAGAGGGACACCAATCTCCATAAGTAGTTGAAGTAGATAAAAATGCATTGGTACTGCACATATGATTAACATAAGGGGGCATAAGAAACAGGTTTGATTTTTAAAAGAAGTGGTACTGTGGCTGAGTAATTTAAAAAGTAGTCATATCCCCTGTCCTGTTCCCCACATTGGCCTCTGAGTTCAGTACTTCCTCACTGCAGGAGCATCAGTTCCTGCTAACACTTTTCCCCCATCCAGTTTTACCTCTGTTGCCCACCCTGACTCCTCACACAGCTGCTGGAAAAAAACAATACTCACCATCCTGCCAGATAAAATACCTTTTTAAAATGAAATCTTTAGCCTGCTTCAGTGGGGAGTGTTTCTCTGGCTTGCTCGCTGCTGCCATAATCTTGTTATTTCTTTCACTGTTGTCTGTTAGTTTAGTTACCGTTAGTGTTACAATCTCAGCAGGGACAATAATAGCAACTGAACTGACAGAACAGGGGTAGGAGAAGTTGCAAGCTAGAAGCACCCAGGAGTAAAACAAGCTGTAGGTCAATTTTAAAATGTGATTTACCAAGAGAAGCATGGAGTTCAAGTTGGTTTCTAGCAGCTTTCTACAGTATTTACCAGGGGAGAGGGAGAAGATAGTGGCAGGCAAGTGAGTGTCAGCATCAGACCGGAGGAGAGGGTTGTGTAAACTTTTCGGTGGGTTTTAGCAGATGAATGGCTAGTGTCTGAGTTTCTGCTGACTCCACTGGGAGTTAGATAGCAACTGAATGAGGTATTTAGGTTTGCTCAGTCTGGATAGTATGTGCCAGCACTATTGTGGTGGTCTGAATTTAAGTTGTCTTAGGGGTGGATTTCCAGCACCCTGATGGGGAAGTTTGAGTTTCTTTAGTCTGGGGGAAAGGTATCAAAATCTGAGTGAGGGTTGAAGTTTTTACAGACTAGGTAGTGGGAGTCATCAATTGTGTGGAGGATTATGATATGCAAAGAATTGTCAGTGGTGAACAGTAGAATGGGGTGTAGTGTGAAAAAGGGTGAGAATCAGTATCTTGCTGGTGGAAGGGCTGTGCAGAAAATGCTTCCATGTCCATCTTGCAATAACATTTTCCCATAATTTAAATAATAGGAAATATTTGAACTTAAGTTAGTACTAGGTCAAAGACAACATGACTAAACCTAATGTTAACACCACTCTTGGAAAAGCTATTCCTAGGGAGTGTGTGTGTGTGTGTGTGTGTGTGTGTGTGTGTGTGTGTGTGTGTGTGTGTACTGCCTCTTAAATATCTAGATCTTCTTCTTCCAGTTTGTGTATCAGACATGGATTACAGACTCTAAAACTGTCCTAAAGGAACAACAAAAAGCTAAACATCCTAGCAAAGAGGCAAAGAAAAGAGAATGGGAGCACTGGAAGAAGGATGGTGGTGAAGGTAGGTATTATTCTAGTAGGCTTTCCATGAAAACTAATGTGGGTGATAATACATCAGTTATAAACTAGTGCCCCAAATAAATACAGAGATGTGCTGACATGTCATGATACAGCACTTAAAATTAAAAGACTTGAGGGACTAATTCCAACTTCAGGGAAAACTTACTGCATTAGAACAAGCCACAAGTACTCCTACTGGTTAGTCTCCAGTACAGGTTTCAAAAGTGGAATACACCTCTAACTTAGGGATAAGGCTATCCAAAAGTGAGCATCATTTCTGACATTGGTATTCAACAAGCAAAGATAACTGGACTTGATGTTTCTTTTGCAGTTGATCAGTTTTTCCTCCCCACTTCTGTGCAAGCACCTCCTTCCACTGCTGTCTCCAGCCCCAACACCCAGCATCCTCAGGGACTTACCTCACACTGGCAATTCCCCCATGGCTTACCCCCTCCCCCCATGGTGGGGGTTGAAGGCAGGCACCTGTACCACTGACAAATGGATCCTGAGCCCCCCTAATGCCTCCCCCATGGCTTGCCCCTCATGGTGGGAGTCAACAGAGGGTGCCCGACTGCTGACAGAAATGGATATGGTGCTGGAAGAGAGCTCTGCAGCGGGTGCACAGCCTATGAAGCAATGCCCTCATTGTGCTCTGCACCTGGCCATTTTCCACTTTACCTGATCCCCTTGGAGGAAGGGATGTGCAATGCCATCTGCACACACTCACTCATGCTACAGTACATGAGACATCGACGGCCACCATCCCTCTGTCCCAAAGAGGTGTGCCACACTGCCCATCCCCAAGCTTCCATGAGAGGGCAGACACACACTGGAAGCAGCAACCCCTCCCACCCCAGAGGAGGAGAGCAGTCCTCTGGATGCTCGATCCTTCTCTCTGGCTGACCACCTGTGACCAGAGTCCATTCTGGGATTTGATATTTCAATCGAATTAAACTCTATGCAACTTCAGGATAGTGCAGATTTGTTTTAGAATTGTTTAAAGAAAATTTCACCAGTGGCAGCTCTGCAACCTGTGTGGCATTAACAAAAAAAGAAATGTGAAACTTTTTGAGAGGGGGCAGCCAGTACCATCAACTTTTTTTACGTTGCTTTTTTTTTTTATAATGAATGATAAGTGCCCTGGCTCTGTGGCTTGACTTTAGGTTCCAGAAATGCCTTGTCAGTCCCAAAGTCCTAACTTGCAAAATTGTCACTTCAGTTTTGGAATCATGGTTTCAAGAAATCCTATCAAGGGGTAGCTGCCAAATATTTCATGGAATCACCTGCCAGATCTTTACGTACATAAATTTGAGAATGAGAATAAGCAAGAATAGCATTTTGTTAATTGAGGACCTGATATTTCCAAACAGGCCTTCTGCTTACAGCTCAGATCTAGGGCTATTATCTCCAACACTGAGGAACGCTTGTCTAGTTGATCTCACAGTGGGGTGGAAGCACACTGCACTGCCCACTGTGAGACCAGGGTTTGTGTCTGTGTGTCATGGAGGAGAAGCACTCAGTTCCCTAGGACACATGGCACAGGATTCCCAGTGTTTTGCGCATGACCTTCCCCCCTGCTGGATGACTAAATAGTTGTGCTAGCATCAGCCAGGAAGACAGTTGCCTACCAATTCACCCAGCCAGACCAAAGGTGCATCTGGAATGTCCCCAATCATCGGGGTGGGAGACATAGGGACGAAAGGGTCAAGAATGGATGAAACAATAAAAACAAATTTTGCCTATCAGATGAGATTCTCAATCTAATGCTTATTTAGAGAACACTGGAGAACAGACCTCTAGTTCAAATTTGGGCATACTCAAATTATTGTTTTTCAGTACCATGTTGTTATAGTATCAGAGCCAACAATGGATGTCTCATTCATTTCAAGGGTCCATTTTTTTATCTTTATTTCTGACAGTTTTTAATTACAAATAACATTTTCTGGATCAGATCCATTACTTGAAGCCATGCCAGTTGCCACTTTATTCCATGCATTTGCTAGTATAAATGCTAGTATTGTAGAAAGAGCATGCATCACATAACTGGCTTGTAGCACCACGTATTGTATATCCCTGGTGTATCACACCCATTCTGTTTTAATTCTGAGCAGCTCAAGGCTGAATTTAACTTCAACCCAATTGGAAGCAATTAGCTGTGATCCCATAAATGGAGCTGTAGTTTTCTATTGTTTCCAAACTCATCGGTTTGAGTTACTCATGTGTGCCTCTGTAAAATTATGGAAAATTGTTTCTTTTCTATATTTTTTGTGGTGGTGTTGTATGCTGTTATGTTATTGCTTGCAAATAAGAATAACTGTGTCTTGGCAACTTTTAAATCTTTAGGTCATGTTGCTATAGAGTGTGAAGAAAGGGAAGAGGAACCAGAAAAGAAGTCATCGGATGGGCCAGGTATAAAACTATGCTTTTCAAGAAACAATGCCGGGGAAAGAGATTGCTTGTGCTTCAGATATCTTTGCTTTTCAGTCTCACAATGCACAGTTGTGTAACACTGCATCATATATAATGATGTAAAGGAAGTGCCACATGTCTGGAAAAATTAAGAAACAGCAGAGATGAACTTAAGTTCTGAACAAAAATTGAGATATTCAATTGTCTTCGAATCACACTACTTTGAATCCCCAAGTGAATTTTGAAGGGGGGGGGTGGGGTTGAAGGTATTGTACCAGTCACTGGGCACCCTTCCATAACATGCATCCCATTCAACCACTCAAAAGGCCTGGCTCCCACAAGAAGCCAGTTAGTACAATATGTTGCACTGTAATACTGAAATAAAATCTAAGTTAAAAAAGGATTGGCCTGCTACATGTGGGCTCCCCAAGGAAGTAAATTCCTCACTCTTTCAAACCTGGATTTGGTCGATAAAGTTAAGATTCAGTCTGAAGTGCTGAAGGCTCAAGCTGTGCCCAGCGCTGAACAAACAGAAATTCTTTGATAGTCATCCATTTCTATTTGCAGTGGCCATCAAGTAAACAGATTTCTGGTCCAGAAATGTGCTCAGTAAAAACTGCTCAACCACATGTCATGCCAGCTTAACATACACATCCTGCATCAATAAAAGCAGCTCCACCACCACAGCAGTTCAAAAGAAGTGGAGACAGTATTTGCTTGGTACTGCTAGTATAATTTAATGTGTCCATACATAGCAGTATGAAACAGCAAAACATAGAGGGTGCCCTATTCAGAGATGCTGGTACACATGAAAAAAACAACTCCAACTAGTTTTTCATTCTCAGTGTATCATCAGAGTGTGTCAGCCATGATCAATGCATCTCCTTTTAAGCATTAGTTCTTAAAGTGATATTAGTGCAAGTACCAAAAGTGAGAGAGTGTTGGAATAAAACATAGACACAGAACTAAAATTAGACAAACAGCAAAATGTAGCCCTGTTTTAGGCAATATCTGATGTATTATTGTATGGTGTGAAGTGTCTGGATACCATTTAGACAGCTTATGAGCTACAGTATGTGCTCCAAAATCTAGTCATTGTCTTGCAACCATCTCTTATACAGTTCTCTGAGAATTTCATCTGATGTGAGAAGATGGGTTTTGTATCGTATTTCAGCATCTGTAATGCCAATTGTACACAAACTGCAAGTTAAGGACAACAACTATTGCCACCAAGATCTGGATTGCTCCTGTAAAAGGAATGGATATTCCAGTGAGCTAACCTAATTAGCAATATAAATCTCAAATCAAGATAGTGGCTGAATCCTGAAACTTTAATATCCTTTTACTGTTAACATGTAAAATGTAAAATACATTTCAAGACTTCTTGTCCCTGTCAACATGTACAGTAAGTCCTTGCTCAGTTAAGTATTGTGATAGGAAGAAAATATTAGAAGTGGGTATACCACACCTGGAATGTCTAATCCAAAAGGGACACATTTGCTTTCAGAAAAGCAACAAGACAGTGGTTAGCTGATCGGTCAGTGGAGGGAGGCCTTGGAAAACAAGATGCACTGTTTTCATTTGAAGATCAGGGAATGACAATATGACCATATAAGATTATAAATATAAAATACTGTACATAAGGGGTTCTCACACAGCTGGGTGGAAGATAAATTTCACGAGCTGAGTTTGTGTGGCTGATAGGGTTTAGGAAGTGCAAAAATATAAAATACTGTACATAACACAAGGGATTCATGCACAGCAGGGTGGAAGGGCAATTTCATGAGTTGATTCTGTGTAGCAGATATGGTTTAGGAAGTGTAGAGGAGAGCAACAAAAATTATTCAGGGCAGCAGATGTTCTCACCCAGAGAGGCTCAAGGACCTCAACATGTTCGCACTGGGGACCGGGGCATGAATAAAATGTTTAAGTTTCTTCATGGACTGAACAAGGCAGAGACAGGGGAACTGTTTATAGTTAGCAGAAGCATGAGCAAAAGGAGAAACTCAAATAAGCTGGTGGGAAGAAGATTCAGGAAGGATGTCAGAAAATAAATGTCTTTACAAAGAAGGTTGTATATGAGTCAAACAGGCTGTCAGAGGAGTTGGTTTGTGCCAAACTAGTAGAAGGATTCAAGCAAGTGTGGGACAGACATACAGAGCTAGTGAGGTAAGCAGGGAGAATGACATGGGGGAAGGCTAGTGTGTGAATACTAAGGCATGCACATCATACAATAGTTAGGGCCGGCAGACCCAATGGGTCAGCGAGTCTTTTTCTGCATCAGTTTCTATGTTTATATGGGTGGGGGTGGAAGAGGGAAGAGACAGGTAAAAAAAGTAATTCAATAATTTTTTTGTAATATTCTAAAAATCTCATAATACGCAGGTGTGACATCAAACACTTTCTCTGTCATGGAATTTTTCACATCACACCTGTTCATACAGTAGTGGCTATGTACTAGTTTTAGAAGAGGCTGCAAACAGCTGAACCATATCATTTAGCAACATACCTCTCAAGCCTCTGGTTCACAAATCAGTAATAATGCTTCACCATATCAGGGACAAGTGACCAAAGTGGGAGAGTTTGTCAAAGAATGACCCTATTTACTCAGGAAGCTGAAAGAAAAAAATGTATTTTGGAAAAACTAAAGAAACCCCAGAATGTGAAATACAGTAGACTGCAGTGCTTAGCATTATTTTATGCATCTAAATCTTTAGGGTTTATTTTCCAAAAGGGATGATGCAGCTGGAGCTCTCGATTCTGAGTTTAACTGCATCCATCAAAATGTGCCCAATTGTTCCTTTGCCATTTTCGAACATTTTGCCTCATTTCCTATAGTTTGGCAGCTTACTGTCAGCTTGCATCAAACAGGTGGAGCATGCATCACTTTTGGATACAAACAAAACCCAAAATGCCACAAACCATGGCTACTGTGCCCAATATTTGACCACCTTTGATGAGGTCTAACATTTTGGTTCATTTTAAAGTGATAAGGCTAAAACATGTTCCAACTCAGGTGGGACAGAGGACATTGATTGATTGATTGATTAATTGATTGATCACTCCCCATTTTCCCTACTTATTACCTTTGTCCCTCACTGGGACAATTAGAACAGCTGTGACTGAATCCTGACTCCTATAGTCAGGAGGGCAGGTATGTTGCTGGCTGCACTGGCAGCACCCCTTGCACTTCTATGCTGGATGGCAGTTGGATACCTTCGCTCCTAGGCTGGGTCTGCCCTGTCTACTTTTGTTGTATATGCCGGGGGTCTCATTCAACATCTGCTGACTAATGTAATAAAATATCTCTGGTTGCTACCTGACGAGGTACTCATGTACCTATATTATGACTACTGTG
The DNA here is from genome assembly GCA_016271365.2 of Neoceratodus forsteri. Classification (NCBI taxonomy): domain Eukaryota; kingdom Metazoa; phylum Chordata; order Ceratodontiformes; family Ceratodontidae; genus Neoceratodus; species Neoceratodus forsteri. The sequence goes on along the minus strand of CM057455.1, from coordinate 335,848,681 downwards.
ATCTACCTATCACCAAGCATGTACCACCAGTGAATGCCTGTAACACTGGTTGCTTTTTTAATCTAAGCATTATGTACTGTACTGTTTGTTTGCTGTGATGTATTGCTCTCTTGATGAGGTGCCTTTGTAAATGAGTCTATCACTCAAAGGTCTGTAAACCAATGATCTAATAAATAAAATAAATAAATAAACGCTAGGCATCCTGCACCCTTCCTCCTTGGGAGCCAATTGCCTCACCTCCACAAAATGTCTGGTCCCCAGTTTGCTCCAAAGTCAGATTCTAGAGCTTGTATGTGAACCCTTGGTCTCCTAGAAGGCAGCATGTTGTATTTGAATTTATTTGTTTCACTATAGATGTGTTCCATTGAGTGATCCTGGCTAGGACAATCAAAGATCTAGCAATATATATATTCCACCAGTGGTGAGTAAACTGGGGATCAAAAACCATGTTATTTTGGTATATTTTTCAGTTAGAAGACTTGTTACTATATTTCACTGAGAACGCATGTTATTACACTTAGAACATATAGTATGCTAGTACACTTAGAAGACATAATATTTCACTTAGAACATGTTATTTCCATTTAGAATCTGGGAACAGAATACACAGAAACAATGGATCAGACCGCGTTTATGGAAAGAAAGATAGACTTCAGCTAAAACAATGTAAAGCACTAACACAAATATTACAAGATAGTGTATTATATATCAAATACTGTACATAATAGGTTTCATTGGAATAACATATATAACCTGATCACATGATCAGCTGGTTTTACTATAGAGCACATGAGTGCTTTCATTCAGGAGAAGGCTGCCAGCCATGAAGGAGGGCGGGTTGTGTAGATCACCTTCCTCTCAGCTTGCCATAAGGAGAACTGGGTGCTAGGTGAGAGGAGGGTGATGGCAGGGTGGAGGTGACATAATATTTGTTTTGTGAAAATGAACTCTGAAATGCAACAGCCTGCTGTGGGGGTAGGCAGGTTGTGCCAGTCACCCGTTGTGGGATTTTTTTTTATCTATATGAAAATATGAAATTTCGGGTGCAGAAGGGAAGCAGAGTGGGACTGAGATTCTAACAGAGAGTGGGAGACAGTGTAGACATTTTAAAGTGTTTGGGCTGGGAAGGAGAGTGAGGCTGTTTTGTTTGTTTTTTGTTTTGAACAAGAGTATATCCCAAATATGAATAGAGGACTAATAGTACCACTGTTCAGTATTTGGATCCAAATAATAAGTAGTGCATTATTTGTGGTATTCAGGAAATACTATTTATTCCTCGCACATCCCTTTTAGTATACCATTTCATTATACAAAACTGAAACATGACCAATCACTTTTAAAGGTGCCATTCCTTGTGATAGTTTCTATATAATAGATCTGAATAGGGCTGGAAAGGATGGTTTGCCTGTTTGCAGATGACAACAAGATCTGCAGCAGGGTAGACACTGCAGATGGTGTAGAAAAAATGAAGAGGAACCAAGGAAAGCTGGAAAAACAGTCTGAATTGTGGCATCTGAAGTTCAACATGAAAAAGTGCAAAATCATGCACCTGGGGTGCAGAAACATTGCAGAGAGCTATAGAATGAGGGGAGTTGCTAACAGTCACCAGGAAGGAAAGGGATTTGGGGCTTATTATCTCAGATGATCTAAAGGTGGCCAAGCAGAGCACAAAGGCTGTAGGGAGGGCCAGTGGCATGTTGGGATGCATAGGAAGGGGTATCACCAGCAGAAGGAGGAAGGTGATGATACCACTATACAAAACAATGGTGAGAGCTCATCTGGAGTACTGTACACAGTTCTGGAGGCTGCATCTTCCTAAGGACATAGACAGGGTGGAGGCAGTTCAGAGAAGGGCAACTAAGACGGTGCAGGGCTTGCAACAGAAGACTTATGAGGAGGGATTAAAAGAGCTCAATATCTATGCACTGGAACAGAGAAGGGAACAGGGAGATATAATAAAACCCTTCAAGTATCTTAAGGGCTTAAACAAGGTGCAAGTGGAAGACATCTTTTGGTACAGGAGTGGTACAAGAACAAGGGGGCACAATATGAGATTGGAGGGGACCAGGATAAGGGTAATGTGAGGAAGTTATTTTTCTCAGAAAGGGTGGTGGATACATGGAATAGCCTGCCCCGGATGGTGGTAAGAGCGAGCACAGTGGCAGGATTCAAACATGCATGAGATGAGCATAAGAGAACCCTAGAGGTGGGAAGAAGAAGCTAAAGCCGATTACCAAGTAGGATCAGCTGCTGCTTATATGGGTAGGGAATACGGGCAGACTGGATGGGCCTAGCAGTCCTTATCTGTTGTCAACGTCTATGTTTGATAGAAAAAATATCAAAGAATTAATGTGCCCCTGCACTGCACCTCCAGATAACCATCTACAATCATTTCTACCTTTTCACAAGAAAGATAGAGACTGCCATGAGGACTGTTAGCAGCTCACACAACAGCACTGAACACCAGGAAATAAAGGAAACAGAGCAACTTACTTGATGATATAGCAGAGAGATTACTCTCGGAACTTGGCCAAAATGCACAGTACATTCAGACAGTAAGAAATCATCACTGTTACACCCCAAGGAAGTGCCTATTAAGTCATGAAACATTGGTGGAAAAACAGGCACAGAATAATAGCCTGAATTTATGGGCAGACTGGATGGGCCTTGTGGTCCTTATCTGCCATCAACTTCTATGTTTCTGTGCAGCTTCAAAGCAAACTAAATGATACCTTTTTTTCTGAACACATAGTGAGTTTTTAATTCCACAGTAAGATGCCTGTAGGGTAGTGGTCCAGTGGAACAGAATTTCTCCTACTTGTTATTGTTTTAGTGAGTCTTGAGAGACAGCCTGACTTTTCCAAAGACCGATATGATATAACATGCCCACATGTTTTGCAAAGGGGTCTTTAATCCATTTTGGAAGACATGATCATAAGACAGTTTTATACTGGGTTTGTATGGAAGCTTTGGCCAAAGTTTGCTGGAAACCTGCTTTTTCCCATATAATTATTTATTTATTATTGTTTATTGAAAATAATCAGTGACGACTTTTGAGCACTGCTCATTTGCAAAGGTTCCACGTCATATAAGAAACAATACAGTAGACAAAGCAGGGTTACAAATTCAGTATAAATTCATAATTTGTCAGCTCAAGTGGAACCTCATTGCAGGCTTTGGTTGCATAAGGTATTTATGATTAGTATGGTACACTATAATACCAATAAATAATCAATTTTTAAGTATGGTAACTGCGCAACCTACAGCATTATTCAGTTAACTCATTTGTGGGAAGGTCTGGTAATGGCATGTAAACAAAAAATGATAATATACACAGTCCTTAAAGCAATGACCCACGTGTGATACAGCCCTTAAAGCACAGTGATTCACATAATACCTTGCAACTTTCTTCAGTCATCCTGCATTATTAATAATTATTCTGAGGTTGTGTTATGCCACTTGGTGGCATGGGTGAGTATTGCGACATCCCATTTCTTCCTAGATTTCTTTTTCTTTTTATAATTTATTTAGCCTGACTAGCCAAACTGAAATGTGACATTTCATTCTCACAGTTCGTATTAATTGTTACAGCTGCTTGTGCAAATGAACAGGTAGACCATTATGTGTATCATCTCATTAAAAGCAGAGAGGGCCCAGTATCTTACAGTACTTTATCTACCTTGCAGCCCCTCCCCCCCAAAAGGAAAGCATTATCTGGGATGCTCTGCCCTTTTCCACCTGGCTATTCCTTTTACATCCCAGGCTCTTATCTGCACTCAGGTTACCAGCGGTTCAAGCGGCAACCTGGCCATTGCACTGACTGCTCAGTCAGCCCCAGTGTATTCTATTGATTAAAATTATCCATGGGCTGGCAATGTATCTTTTGCTCTGTGCATGAGCCTTAACAAATGGCCTCTTTTTGTTTCACAAATGTATAGTTTCTCTGCAGCTGGCAAAGGGAAAAACAACACATCAGTAACTGTATGTTCTCAGCAGCTCTTCCTCTTGTGTTCCCCTGCAGATAATATAATCAAGAGGATCTTCAATGTTCTCAAGTTCACCTGGGTCCTGTTTTTGGCTATGCTGGATAGTTTTATAAGCTGGCTGAGTTCCATCTCAAGGGAGCATGTCGACATATCCACTGTGCTGAGAATAGAAAGATGTATGCTGACCAGAGAAATTAAAAAGGTAAATGGTTTCATTGTGCATCACTCCTGCTTAATATCCACAGATACAGTCAATCAAAACTGAAGTTCAGTGGTTAGAAATATTAAGGAACTAATAGAACAGGTTTCAGTAAGTACAGAGCAAAGAAAGATGAAGACACGAAGCTGCCAATAAATGCTAAGGAGGGCCTACACTTAATAAGGAAACTATGCAGTTATCTTTCTGTAAGCTGGAGGTGCAGTGCTTCATGTAATGCTTCATTATACTGCCATCAGACTGATGGCATGACTTGTAGAGTAGTAGTGGGGATGCCAACTGCACCAATAAAAATAGTAGCGCATTCAATAAGTAGCGAGGTAAAGACGCAGCTCATGTAAGGCACACCAACTGTAGGTTCATACTAGGATATATGGGGCAGAAGCGGGCATTGGTACCCCTCAAGACTGCCCCCTACCATTCAGTGATAGTATTTAGTCTGTACATTACCTTCTAATATAAAGATGCCTAGTACTTTAATACTATAGTCTCTGAACGAGACTAGCGAGCATACAGTCAGAATGGAGGGGCTAGAACAATTGTGTAATTAGTGACACTAGGCAGACTGACCCAATTACTGTAGTTTGTTTAGCACCATTACTGAAGCAATTGCCCCACCCCATTTCAATCACACTTCTACTCTTTCCATTTAATAGACAATAGACTATGGAGTGGATGGGTTGTATTGGAAGAGGCCCACTGAGCCAGCCAATTTTTCCTCTTCTATCCCCCCCCCCCAAAGATGTCAAAAATCCAGGTTCAGGAGGAAGGGTCACCTCTTAAGCATGATGATTTTGGGGACTCGGGCAGTTGTGTTAGCAAGGGAATGTCTTCAAAAAGATGCAGTTGGCTCCTGGTACAGTGTCAGGAGTTGGCATTTCACTTTTTCAGCAAAAACAATCTCTGTGGGGCTGGGGAAGGATAGGAGGGGGAGAAGTGAGTTGGTAGGGATGGGGTAGTAGTAGAGTACCCATACATAGACCTGTTTCAGCTACTAACCCACCATACCATGAGCCAAAAAGTGTTTGGCCAAAGAATCTAAACTGAATTTATATGGCTTGACGAGAAGCCAGACCAGAGCTGCTGCTGGCCCAGTGTCATCACCCATAATACTGACAACTGTCTCAGGAAGGGTTTTTGAAGATTGTGCCCCAGTCTTCTGAAATTGTTTACCTGCATCCTTGAAGGAAGTAGCATGCTGCATATTCATTTTTAAAGCAGGACTGAAATGTTTTTAATTTCTAAGGTCAGTGTTTCAGATTCTGTAATTCATTATGTACCTTCTCTGCCACAGTCTTTAAGGGAGCTTACATGCAGGTGATACAACACTGCACTATGCTACACCATGTGACACTACAGAGTTTACATGTGGCTGATACGTATCAAAAATTGCCAACTGGTATATTAGAAAATATTTTTAAAAATGATTTTAATTTCTCACTTGTGTTAGTTCATATTGCAGCAGTGTTATAAGCAGAATCCTATTTAATGTGTTTTTAAAGTATTCTTCACTATTTGCTAGAAAAATCGTGATCACAGTTACCACCGAATGTCAAAAGGATGTAAATTGCTAACAAGCACATGTTTATATGTACCTTACATGTACTGATGAGTGCAATTAGTGTTTTTTTATTCCAAAAAGTGAAGAAAATATGCAAAAATACATTGGGCAGGATTTTCAAAGGCTTAGATCACCACTAGCCCTGGGCGTACTGCCAATATGGTGCGTGGGGCTTGTGGCAATCTAACAGGAGTTTCTAGCCCGTGTGGCAATTGCTGCAAGATAGACCAGCTTATTCAGGTGTAACTTGTAGCAACACTGAGGGCCTTTTTACGGAGCTTCCACCAGATATTTGGACGGATGGAACTACATTAGAAAATGTTAGAATACCTGGACCAGTGTGTTTAAACTAATGTTTAGTCTATTTGAGGCTGCAACTGTTTGCGGTCATTGAAACATAGAAACATAGAAGTTGTCGGCAGATGGGGAGTGAACAATCCATCAAGTCTGCCTTAGGCTTCCTACCCCCCTATTTAGCTGCCTGCTTGCGTATTCCACAGTGTCTGTCCCATGCTCACTTGAATTCCCCCACTGTCTTGGCTCCCACCACCACCTCTGGCAGGCTATTCCATGGTTCCACAACACGCTCTGCGAAGAAGAATTTCCTCATATTGCTTCTGAACTTTCCTCCCTTAAGTGGAAGGTTGTGCCCTCTAGTCCTGCTGTAGTCTTTTAGCTGAAAGAGGTTCTGGACATGCACCCTGTTGTTGCCTTTAAGGTATTTGAATGTTTCTATCATGTCCCCATGATTCCTGCATTGTTCTAGGGAGTATAATTTGAGGTCATCCAGTTTTGCCTCATACGGTTTCTAACACAAGCCCTGCACCATCTTTGTTGCTCTTCTCTGTACCATCACCAGCCTATCTATGTCCTTCCTGAGGTGTGGCCTCCAGAATTGCACACAGTACTCCAGGTGAGGCCTGACCAGGGACTGATACAGGGGCATGATTACTTCATGCCTTCTACTCTTGATGCCCCTTCCTATGCATCCCAGGATACCACTAGCCTTTAGTGCTGCCTTTTCACATTGTCTACAGACCTTGAGGTCATCTGATATGATCACCCCTAGGTCTCGTTCCTGCCTGGTAGCCACCAGCTGCTCTCCTCCCATTGAGTACAGTTTCCCTGGGTTACACTTTTCCAGGTGCATGACCTTGCATTTTTTGGCACTGAATTTCAATTGCCAGGTCTTGGACCACTCCTCCAGTTTTCAGAAATCAGCTTCCATGCTTTGCTGTCCCTCTGTTGCATCTACCCTGTTGCCAGTTTTGGTGTCATCTGCAAACAGGCTCACCTTTCCCTCCAGTTCATCCACAATGTCACTGATGAATATGTTAAAGTGGATCAGCCCCAGAACTGAGCCCTGCGGGACCCCGCTAATCGCCCTCCCTGCCACAGACAGAGTGCCATTTATTAATACTCTCTGAGTTCTCCCATGTAACCAGTTTCTGATGCAGTTTGTAACCTTGGGCCCAATTCCCATGTTCTCCAGTTTTTTGACTAGTCTCCTATGTGGAATGGAGTCAAAAGCTTTGCTGAAGTCCAGGTAAACCACATCCACTGCCCCACCCTGAACCACTGTTTTGGTGACCCAATTGAAAAAATCAACCAGGTTTGTCTGGCAGGACCTCCCTTCCATGAAATTGTATTGATTTTTGTCAGGCTGACCAGTTTGCTCCGAAAAAGCTATAATTCTTTCCTTCAGCAGGGACTCCTTCAGTTTTCTCACGACTGATGTTAGACTAACCGGACGGTAGTTACCTGGCTGTTCCTTGCTTCCACTCTTGTGCAGTGGTACTACTGTTACACTCTTCCAATCCTCCAGCATCTCCCCGCTTCTTAATGATTTGTTGAAAAGCACTAAGTGGGCTGCCAGTTCCCTTCCTAGTTCTTTCAGTATTCTCAGGTGTATCCCATCTGGCCCCATAGCTTTATCTACCTTTACCTTGTCTATTTCCTCTAGCACTCTTTCATCTGTGAAGGCACCCGTGTCTATTCTTTTAATCAGACACTTCTTTATGCCTATTGTTGGTCGTTACCATCTGCTTCCTGTGTGAAGACTGAGCAGAAGTACTCATTGAGTGCCTCTGCATTCTCCAAGTCTTGTTCTGTGGTTTGTCCATTTTTTTGGTTGTTGGTTGTTGTTTCTTTATTAGGTTTTAACAAAAACAACTCGGAGGCTGGATTAAAGTTTGATGAGCTTCAATACTTGTTAGTTATGGTTTATAATGTATGTTAACCACTTTAAAATTCTTAATTGGTGCTATTTTAATTTTACCTTTTTTAGTTTCTAGAGGTACTGACACCGACTTGGTGGGCAATATATTTCATTACGGTTGCACATTATGTCCTGTATGTTATGAATGAAGTGTGGTGGACACCTCCTACCCCCCTGGTGGAGGAGGAGGATTTTTCTGAACAAAGTTGAGAGACTTTCATATAGAGATATTCCATGCAGCTCATGGACTCATTAAGCAGCTTACCAACAAAGTTATTAAAATTTTTTATTATTAATCTGTTTTTACCCCCAGATGACGTATCTTAAAATATTTGACCACCTTGTACGTGTATAATAAGAGAAGTGGCGCCCTCATGGTTTATGCCAAATGATTTTTTTTCTGCAGATCAATATTTGTCAATTAACTGTATGTTTGTTCTGAATAATAATAAACATAAAGTTTAAAAAAGAAAATGTTAGAAACATTAGAAAACATCACCTCCTTTAAATAACTTGGGGTTCATCTGGACCAATACTTGTACTTTTCTGTACATGTAAATGCAATCATCAACAAACTACACCCAAAACTTGGTGCTTTCTACCATAATCATGACTGTATCCCTCTGCTGACTCACTGAGCTCTTATACAGAAAATGATCCTCCTCTCATTTGACCATGCTAATATAGTCTATAGTGCTGCTCCCTATTCCACCCTGGCCAGACTGGACACCCTTTTTAACTCCTTCTGCCAGTTTGCTGTATCCTACTCCCCCTGCACCCATCACTGTGATCTATAAAAAGCCCTATCCCTCCCTTCCTTTGAGTCCAGATGCCTCCACCACTCTGCTTCATTTACTGCAAAATTTTGGTTTGTGTCCCTACCACTACCTCAACTCCACTCTATCAGCACCTTCCCCACCCCTGTATCCTCTCTGCAACATCAAACCCAGACTCCTGGCCCTCCCCCTACGTACAACATCAGTCAGACAGTCCGCCTTCTCATATCGTTGCCCCAGACTGTGGCACTTCCTCCCCCCTACCATTCAAAATGCCACTTCACCATCTGTCCTCGCTTCCCTCCTTCACTATTTCACCTCCTCTTCATGCTCTTGTCCCTAACTCTCAATGTCCTAATTCTCCATCTCTGCAATCCTAGCCCCATCACATTGTAGCATCCATCACCCCCTTTACCGCCCTAGTATTCCCTTACTCCTTGATACCAATTTTCTCCTTACTCACATTTTCACCGTCACCCCAACCATCCCAGGATCTGATTCCTCGCTATGTAGCTTTCATCTCATTAGTACTGCTACACTCTTTCCTCCTAGGACCACACAACCATCAATTGTTCACCCTCTACACCCTGCCCAAACTTATTGACATGCACTACCTTGTGGAATCTATAGGTCCTTCACTCAGCACTGTTCCTTTCACTGAAAACAACACCTACATCTGGGGTGCAGCATAGCAACCATACACCTTCTGAATATATTCCTTGATGTGCTATTCAATTTAGGTGTACGATTGGATAGTCTGTGGTATCTTGAACTCTATTTAAATCCTTTCTTTTCAATGTTTTGTTCAATGTACTCTATGATGCTAAAACTCTGTATGAATTTGCTGTATATACTAAATTGTGTAAACTGATATATTGCTATTTTTGTACTGCATACACCTGTTCTTTTATTGTAATTGTTGCTGTATTCCTGTCACAGTTTGTAACAGTTATCCATCCTTCCCCTTCCCCCCAGGTCACATCTGGAAATGAGCACTTTTAGCTCAGTATGCCATCCTGGTGAAACATTTAAATAAATAAATGAAACTGTAAAAACTGTCATGGCAAAGGGGTTGGTGCACTGCCAGAACCTAAGTGTCATGGTGCAGTTCTTGGTGCAAGCCCTGTACCACATTTTGAAAATCCTACCTATTGGATGTCATTCCACTTGAAAACTATTACAATAAATACATAAAAACTGATATGAAAAGCTAGTTTTTGTTTTTCTACACATTTTGCACTCTTTTAACAACTATTACCTACAGTACATGAAAACAAGTGGTGGGCAAAGTCATGCACTTTTGTTGCATTACATATAATGTAAAATCTCCTGACTTTGTGTAATGCAAATAATGTTTCACATAGTTCTTTGCCTGGCCAAGACTATGCAAAGTGGCACTTAAAGGGACTCTGTGATCCCTTTTTGTATCTTATTATTTCTAGTTAAAAACCCACATTTTATGATTGCTTGACTTCTAGAAAACTCATTGAAGTTGGTGGTTGTTTGATCTGATTCCTTTCTTGGTAGAACTGAAATGCATGGGAATGGTGCAATTATACTCAACTCTGTTTTGCTTCAAGTCCTTGATCTGCTCTTATTGTATACATCCTAAACATTAGGAACACCCCCAAAACAGTGCAGCCACTCATGATACAATAGTCTCCTCTCCTCCCACCACATCATGAGTGGTTAGATTGTGCTAGGAGCATTCCCAATTAAAGGAAAGATGCAGTGGAAGTTGATCAAAGAATGTAAAGAAACACATTTTTGTGTGGTAACACAACTATGGAGGACAGTCTGCTTTTTACTTTCAAATAGGAAAAACTGAATCAGAATCAATCGAGTAGCTACATCACCAATCTCTACAGAATGTGAGCAGTCATTAACATATGCTTTTAAACTAGACACACTTTGAGGGCTAAGGAGGCTGACAGTGTCCCTTTAAGTGGTGAAGAGCCACTTTGCATAGTACTTTGGAGGAAGACTTTGTAAAGTGCCACTATGTGAGCTAAAAAAAAGAAAGACATTCCAATATTCAGACCACCCCAACCCCTGTAGTACTTTTATGTACCCTTCTCTCCCCATCTCTGACCATTAAAATGTCTCCCTCTCCCTCCACCCTCACATAGCAGCCAACCCACCCTCCTCCCCAGTCCTGTAAAGTGAAGCATAGATGTTATGTGTATACCAAATAGTCAACACAAGAGTCCAGACATCAAAATGTAAAACCCTCCCCCCCAACCCTTATCCACATTTCAAGTAGTACTCCCTCCCTCTTTCCCTGCTGGACCTAGTAAATTAAATAAAAACCCCATCCTCTCACACAGTGGCACCCATGCATCCCACTGTCCTCCCCCCATCTCAAAAAAATGATATTAAGTAGTCCCGAGGAGGGTGATTGGTATAGCCCTCCCTCTGCCTTGGCTGGCTGCCATGTAATGAATCATGCTAATTCCCTATAGTACATCACCTGATCGTTGGATTTGTGAGTTGGAGGAGAGTAGATAAAAGTACATGGGTGGAGGTGGTAAGAATGTTAGAATTTCTTTCTCTTTTTTTTTTACTTTGCTGTTATGTAATTCAGTCAATCAGCAGATTTGCCATCAAAGGGTTTACTGCCTATGATTTTTTCACGTGGGCTTATGTCTATAAGATTTCTGTGCATAGTCAAAGAGTACCACATCCAGTCAGTGTCAGTGAGAACATAAATCTCACTAAACACAAACTAAAGACAAGAAAATTCCAGGTTGGCATTAGGTAACTAACTGCTCTGCTGAATAATCATTATTTATAAAAAGGACCTTGAAAATCATGTAGTGTCATTGGTTAAAAAAAATCACATGACCATTGATTAATTTCTGACAATATCAAATCTCACTTGAACTACATATTTTTTCATCTAAAGCCCATATTCTAAGTGGGATAACACATTCCAGGGTGTGTGGTTATAAGGGAATAATGTACTTCTCAGGTTCTTGTGGCACTTGGCTATGCCTCATGCCTAACAGCCATCTGAGGCATCATGCATTGTTCTCTTATAACTACACACCCTGTCATGCATTATCCCTTACATATATTTCAGAGACCCTGATTTCACACTCCAGTTATTGAAGCAAATGAGGGGGCTGTCAGTGCTTGAACTCAAGGAGGGAAATATTATTTCATACAGTAATGAGTCCCAGACATCTGAATCCTAAAGGAGGAAGAAATCTATACTAGTGTAGGCTGCTCAATCTAAATATAACAAAATCAGCAGGATCTGACAATTTATATAAAATGTTGCTTAAGAAAATGGCCAAGGCACTTGCATCCCCTTTTAAACTACAATATGAAACTTCACTCAAAGCTAGAGTAATCCCCCAAGACTCAAAAAATGCAGTAGTAGTTCCTATATGCAAGAAAGGATTAAGATCAGTATGGAGTAATTACAGACATAATTAACCACACTTCCCTGGTAATCAAAATATTAGAATCCTTTTAAAAAGACCATATGGGTGATCAGATTAACCAGTTAGGAATCGTTGAACTGATATCAACATGAGTCAAAAATGGAAGATCATGTTTAACAAATCTTCTCACATTTTACAAACCAGTAAGCAAGATGTTAGAAAATGGAATACCAGTTGATGTATTCTATTTTGATTTTAGAAATGTCTTTGATGATGTTCCACATATGGCTCTAACTAATAAAATTAGGGCTGGCAGTATAGCCTAGAGGTTAGAGTAATGAGCTGTGAATGAGCTTGGTACATCCAGCAGACCAAACCTTGGTTTGATTCTCACAACCTCCACTTGCACACTGTTTTGCTCTGAGCAAGTCACTTAACCGCCCAATGCTCCTAGGTTGCCCCTGAAAATAGGCACTTGTGCCTAGTGGGCTTTACCTGGTTACCAAAGACTAAAATAAAGAAAATAAAAAAATAAAATGACATTTAAACTGCACCAGCACACAATTCAATGCAATTGTGTTCTTGTGTCCTTATGTGTTTACAAATCTGTTTGTGTTCCCTAATGTAGCTCCCCTATCTCACAGGCATGGCTGAAATGGGTTTTCTATCTAGTCCATTCCCTGGTAAAATGAAATAAATAAATATTGGGTAAATAACTGGTTAAGCAGAACTTAAAGGGTAAGCGTGAACAGAAATGTATCACAGTGAATCAGTGACAAGTGGAATTCCACAGGGCACTGTTTAGGGCCTGCACTTTTTTTTTTCCATTTTTATCTTGGTCCTACAGAAAGACATCAGCAATCAGATTATAAAATTTGCTGATGATAGTAAACGTGGAGGCCCAGCTAATATAGTGTCATTACAAATGGATCTAAATAATGTATCAAAATGGACTAACAAAAATGGAATGGGGTTTGACACTGACAAGTCTGCTGTTATGCATCTTTGAAGGAAGAATTGAAAGGCTACACATTGCCTAAAAGGGGTTGAAATGAGAAACAGACAGGAGGTAGAAGATCTTAGGGGTATTAATAAGTAAGGATTTCTAATCAGGTGTACATTGCAAACAGGTAGCAAAGTCATATATATTCTGGGATACATTAGAAGGGCATCTGCTAGCAGATCTGAGGGGGCTACAATATAACGCAACTCTGTGAGGTTTATGTGAGACTGCACCTTGATCATTCATCTCATTTTTGGCTGTCACGCATCAAAAATAACTTCATCAGACTACAAAACTGGTGAGAAACATTGTGTACCAACCACACAACTTTAGGATGAAATCATTGGGACTTCATAGCATAGAGAGAAGACATCTTAGAGGAGACTTTTTGTAGTCAGAGAAACAGTATGAATGAAAGCTCTAAGCATAACCTTTAAAAGCAACACACACAAAACATGTGGACATTCCTACCAGATCCAACAGAAATCAATTAACACCATAGCCAGAGGGTATTTGCATATTAAAGACAACAAAGGAGGGGAACAGGCTCACAACAGCCTTAGTGGAATCTTCTGCCCTGGGCAACTCTAAAAGGAGTCGGAATTGACCTCCCCAATAGGCAAATGGCAGCATGCTGCCCTGCCATTCTGGTGGCCCAAGTTCAGAGACAAGCTCAGGACATCACATCATGAGGAAGGACAGTCCTCAGCAGCTGCCACTCGGCAGTGTGTTGCAGTCAGGAGGGACAGCGTCGGATACCTGGTGCTGCAGTGACCCCTGTTGATGGGCCTGGAAGTTTGCTTCTTCTGCAGTATGTTGCAGTGTGCAGCCAAGGCCACCAACAGTCTCCACTCATGCCAGTGGAGGAGGGAAGATGGGGTGGGAATCAGGAAAACCCTATGACTTTTATGGGAAGAAGGAAGCAGTTTAAAATGCATTAACCAAGACAATCACTGGTGCCCATTGGTAATCCACTCCCTCACCCCATCAATGCCAATAAGTTCCTGTGTCAAAGTCCCAAAGCTTGGAATTTATGAAAGCCCCAGGTGCATCAAAGATGTGGTGCACCAAAGTTGTGGCAAAAAAAACCAACATGATTTTCTATCCTGTGTGTCATTTAGACACCCGCTAGACCACTTTCCTGTGGTCCAGCATGCATCAATGCTAGGGTTTCTTGCATGCCTCTAGAGGCAACTTGCAGCCAATCTTAGCTACAAGCTTCTGCAGAGCAGGTCCAAATGCCATAACTGTGTCCAATATTAGAAAATCATGTGCAGTGGTGGCATTTCGGCATTGGCACACCTTCGGTGATGCACAGCATTGCCACAAGGATTGATACCAGCATTGCATCACCCTTTGAAAATCCAGCCCCTAGTGTCTAGTCACTCACCTCCCTCACACCATACTGCACCAGGAAGTCACTGAGTCCAGAGATATCCCCTACCTTTCTCAATCCCATACCAATAAGTCCCTGGCTTCCCATGGCATCCCCTCCTTCACCCCATCGCGACCCATGCAAATAAGTCCCTAGTGTCTAATTGTTCCTGTGCTTCAACCCACACCATGCCAAAGTCCCTGTAGGTGACACCCAATCCCTTACCCCCAAACGGTGACTAGCACAGCCTTCTTCTCACCTCCTCAGTTGGCCACTGCGGAACACTTTATTGCAAGTAAACATTTATGAAGTATACACAGTGAGCTTGTATTTCATAAATCATTGTTTGTAATAAAGGGTTCAGACAGTGGATGACTGAGGGGGTGAGAGGAGGGCTATGTTAGTCACTGTTGTGGGAGATGCCACTGGCTACCACAGGCTTTTGGCATGGGACAGGGTGAATGTCAACTAGATATCAAGAACATATTTATTTGGGATGGAGTGCCACTGGACACCAGAGATATACTGGCATGGAATGGGATGAGGCAGGGGGTAGCACTGGATTACAGGGACTTACTGGCCTGGGATAGATGGGGAGGGAGGGAGGAATGACTGAATACCAAGGACTTATTGGCATAGGATGGGGTGAGGGAGGAGGTACTAATGGATGCCAAGGACCTACTGGCATGAAATGGAGTGAACAATGGGTTACCTCTGGTTACCAGGGATTTATTGAGATGGGGTGAGAAAGGGGTACTAGTGAATGCAAGAGATTGTCTTGGCATGGGATGGGATGGGATGGGATCGGATGGGATGGGATGGGATCGGATGGGACAGGATGGGATGGGATGGGGTGAGGAGGTGCAACTGGACACAAGGGGCTTATTGGCATGGAACTGGATGAGGGAGGGGTTCCTGGGCTTAAGTAAATGGTGTTTCAGATACTTAGTTTTAGTATGAGTAGAGAATTATACTTCTCATAGAATGTTATTAAAAACACTCAAAATGTACCATAGAATGCCTAAAAACCTACAGCTTCTCGGGCCTGGCAGCCCCAGACCCTTGGCTTATTTATAAATATTCATGTAAGGCACCATCAATTTTCTGAGCTCCCCTATGCACCAGCTGCAATGTCACCTGCATGTAATCACAGTCAGTTCTGAGTGCTTGCAGATCCTGGATATTAAATTCTCCCCCTCCACCTGGAAGCCTACATCTGGTTCCCGGAGGTCGGCGTGGGCCCTGCTGGCCATCATGGGACCTGCCAGCTCCGATTTTTCTATTTTCACCTTGGCACCCAAGCCAGGCAATGAACGAGGTTGCTGACCCCCACCTCCATGGAAGCAGCTGAATGCTGCGGACATGGGACCTCTCTTTCTGGTTGTCGCACCTGTGCTGGCGTCCATCCAAATCACTGATATCTTGGGCCAAGTCATGAAGTTTTTCCATCATTACACCTGTTGTTGCTAAGAATAGGTTATTATTAAATCTGTGACCTAGAGAAAAAGAAACTGAGCAAAAACATTGAGTCAGTTGGTCTCCTAACTATCATGTTAGACAAACACCGAATCTATTGACAAGGCATAAACATGTTCTTTCTTTTGTGAAATCAATAAATTGGTGCTACTCACCAGGCACTGGGACAAATGATGCAACACACAAGCTGAAGGTGCCTCTCTTTATTTTCAGGTAACACAGCAACCAGTGACCAGGCAATGCAGGGGGTGAGCAGTGACGTCTCAAAGTTTTGCACACCTGATCTTTATCAGGAGACTGCTGGGCTACCATAGCCATGTCTCTATTTATTGAATGCTCTTAAAATGACAATAGCAACTCCGGGCAAGAGCCAGTTTTTTTAACATTCATGTAAAGTGTCAACAAAGTGCATCAAAAAACACATAAAATACCATACAAGGCATCAATTTAATTTGTAGATACCTCAAAAACATGATTTTGTTTAGTAGCTCACTAGGCGATCTGGTAGCCAGTTGTCTGCAACCATTCAATTTGTGTCTCAAAGCACCTGTCTTTCCCCCAGCTTATTCTGTGTACAGTCCTCCCTCACATTGCTCTCTAGTATGTTCCTACTAGGTCAGTCCTGCACAGAAAATTAACCCCCTCCACCCTTGACTTGAATTAATGACAAAGCCTCCTCTTGGCTGCATTAACATACAGGGTGTGGAAGCCTATTTTGAGTCTCTCACCTCCTGACTTTATATGAAATAATGACAATGCCTCCCCTGGCTGCTTTACCTCCTGTTAAATTAGTTCCTTAAACCCACAGCACTCACCACGTACCATGGGCTGTACTAACTGCAATATGTACCTCTATATAAGATAGCTTACAATTGTAAATAGACCATATTTCTTGTATTTTTTGTCTCTGTACTTGTGCACCCATACTCTGTAACTACTTTTCTGTGTTGTCCTCCTGTCAAGATGTGGAACCTTTGAAAAAGAGCATGTTGCTCAAAGGTTATGTCCGAATGAATAAATAAATAAATTGTGCAAAAAACACCTTATATATGGTTAGATACTAGGAAAGGAACAAATCATATGCATCACTAAGGCTTTAATGCACCAGTAAATGAGTCAGCCTCTACCTAGTGCAAATGGTGCTAAATACACAAAATTAAAATACAGTCCATTGAGTCCAGCACAAGGATATTGAAAGTCAGATACATTCAACATAAATAGTTCCATACTTTCTTAACCATCATAAGGCTTCCCTTATGGCACACATTACCCAAGTAGGCATTGAACCTATTGTAATTTCTGACCATGCTTTAATATGGCTTTGACTCAATCCCTCCTCTTTGGTGCAGCGTGACACAATATGGAAACTAAATACTCAGGTCTTGAAAGACCAACACCTTCATGCTCAGATTAAGTCCCTAATCAAAGAATACCTGGACATTAACTAGGGGTCAGTGGCCAGGGTTGACATCCTATGGTGCTCTTTAAATGTTTTGAGAGGGGAGCTTAAAATCTCCGCTAGGAGGAAGAAACTCAGGACTCAAAGGTTTCTTCTCTTAGTTGGCCAGATTAAGGCGGCAGAGGACTTCCTTGCTTCCTCTAGGTCCCTAACGAGTTTGGAACACCTACAGAAACTTAAAAACGAATATGAAGGGCTAGTCGGAGAAAGAACTGAATTCGCACTATTGAAATCCAAAGCCAATTACTTAGATCAAGGGGAGAAGCTGAGTAGGCTTTTGGCCCTTAAGCTCAAGGAAGCAGAAAACTCAAGGTTGGTCCCTGCTATCATGGCACAGACGGTTCCATCAAGACAGGGCCTAGAGACATTGTCGAGGTCTTTAGACTATTTATCAAAATCTTTACGGGCTAGCTCAGCCCCTCCTTCCCTCTCCGCTTATTGAGGCCCTCTTTAACCCAATTTCCCCACCTGCCTTTCCGATGACCAAGCATCTTTTCTTTCGGCCCCCCTATCCCTGAATGAGATTGAGGATGTCATTCACAATCTTCCGTCAGATAAAGCCCCCGGTCCAGATGGCTTACCCTCCAACTTTTACAAGGCCTTTTGCAAGGAATTGGCTCCGACACTTCTGTATTTTTATAACTACCTTCTCACCTCGGGCCCAGTGGACCCAACCCTGTTGGAAGCCATCATAATTCTGATTCCCAAAATGGAGAAATCCTCCTTGGATCCGTCTAAATACAGGCCCATCTCACTGCTCAATTGTGACATCAAAATTTTGTCTAAAATTCTGGCTTTGCATATTAAACAGGTCTGGCAACCACTTTTGAGCAGAGAGCAAGTAGGCTTTGTGCAGGGTAAGTCAGCCGCGGACCACATGAGAGTTCTCTCTTATGTTTTCCATGCGGCCAGGCCTCCCAGGTCCCTATGGCACTGGTGGCTTTAGATGCCAGAAGGCATTTGACCGTGTCAATTGGGACTTCCTATGGAATGTCCTGGTCAGATTTGGGTTCCGGAGAAGTTCATCCAGTGGATAAAGGTTTGTACAAAGATCCTCGGCTAAAATTTATTGTAACGGAGTTTTCTCATCCGTATTCGGCTTTTTCTGGCACACGTCAGGGCTGTCCTCTCCCTTATCTTTTCAACCTTTACCTGGAGCCCTGCTACTCAATCTAAGGTCGCTCCCGGGTCCAAGGATGTCCAGTTTCTACAGACCTCCACATTATCTGTCTTTGCAGGCGATATTCTATTACAACTAGCTTACCCGGCAAACTCTCTGAGTAGCCCTAAATTTAATAAACCAATTTAGTGCAGTATCAACTATAAACTTAATCTGGCCAAATCAGAAATTTTCCCCTTAATGTCCACACCTCTCATCTAGTATGTCCCACTTTGGTATGAAGTGGCATCTTCTCATCTCAAATATCTTGGTATTTATTTGGCCCATGACCCAAACCTGCTCAGGAATAAAACCTAGATGATCTTATGGACAAAATTCACTCTGATCTGCAAAGATGGGACAAACTTCCACTATCAATAGGGGCCCGAATCAGTATAATCAAATGAATATATTGCCCGTTTGTTTTATCCCTGAGTCTCTTGGACATTTGGCTGCCCAAAACCTTCTTTAAGAGAGTCCACGAATTCTGACTCATTTTATCTGGAACAACAAATCTCCAGGTGAGCCTTCCATAAACTTTGCCTACCAAAGATATGGGAGGCCTCCTCCCAACTTTGAATATTACTACTGGGCCAGCCATCTAGTTAAAGCTGGTAAGTAGTTGGTGAGTTGGGAGACTGATTCCCTACCTCTATGGTTAAGTTTTGATTTAGACCTTATTAAACAATGCAACATAGACCCCTCGAGCCTGTTTTACTGCCATTTTTCTTCTCTCCCCCGCTGTCTTCAGGACTCAGCAGTGGGTGTTTCTGTGAGGGTGCTGAACCAATTTTATACAACTGCCAAAATCCAACAAACAAAGGATCCTGGGCAACCGCTAATCTCTAATCCCAATATTAAAATAGGTACTAAATTGTTACCTCTGCAGTGGCTGCCCCAACTCCAGGGACTCTCAGTGGAAGATCTATTCGTGCAAGGGGCCCCTGGGTTAATAGATGACCTCCTTCTAGTCTTAAGGATTCCCCCACGGTTGATTTTTAAACTTTACCAGTTGCAACACCTTGTTAATAAGGAATTTGGCAACACTGTGTCTGTGTCAGTTGTCAAGCCCCTTCTAAGGGTGGTTAAAGACTATGCGGCCAGACCTCATGGGATATCTAAATTATATCTACATCTTCTGAAGGTCAATTTCCCGACCCCTTGGCTGGTTCCAAATCCTGGACCCCTCCTCAGACCCCTCTTTTACATGGAACCAGGTTTGTGGATTTGCACAAATACAATACGCTGGACAAGAATAGGCTTATTCAATACTTTATAGTCAATAACATGTATATTACCTCTGTTAAAAGCGAAATTCGCTCATTCTAGCTCCCCTAACTGTCTTAGATGTGGTGAGGACCTGGGCAATACCCCTCATATTTTCTGGTATTGTTCCAAAGTAGCCCCTCTTTGGAAGGCTATTTGGGACAACTTAGACCCCATTTTAGGCCTGCAAGGTTTATTTACATTAGAGATCTGTATTTTGGGCATCTATTCTGGAACTTCCGTCAGAGAGAGGAGATATCATATTGCTCTTATCTCTATGGCAGTTAAGAGATTAGTGCTTCGTCACTGGTCGGACAATCTAGAAATCTCGTACATGGACTGGCTTGAAGAAATGTCCTTGTGTTTTAAAGTAGAGAAGCTGATTGCCAGTTCCAGACTCTCTCCTTCATCCTTCCAGAAAAATTGGGGTAAACTCTATGCCCTATACTTACACTGACTGGTAGATTTAGGTTTACTGGCTATTTGATGCCTGAGGTCCTTTCCTCTATGATTTCCTGATGTACCCTTTTTCCATCCATGAAGTATTGGTCATTGATGCGGTTTTTTTTCCCCTTTCTGGACCAGTAGGCCAGATTGAGCTCTAGTCCTTTCTCTCAGGTTTGTAAGTCTCCCGTTCCCTCACCTTTATACCTCCTAGGTCTCCCTTGTTTTCTCAGTGGTGACGCCCTCTTGGTGGGGAGGGAGTGGGGGGGGATGAGGGGGGGGTTGTTTATCCCATGTTTACCATGTCTTGAGCTATTTCTTGGACATTGTCACAGTGTTGTACCATTCATGTTGGCTGATTGTCTGATGTTATGGTTATTGTTCTTTGAAACTAAATAAAAATGAGAATTTCAAAAAAAAAAAACTATCATAAGGCTTAACTATAGAAATAACTGTGGAGAAAAAGATGAGATACACACTATAGCATCACTATATAGCAGACATAATCTCAGTGTAGTCTTTCAGACCAAGTTGTACAAAGGCATTAAGTAAGCAATAATACCCGACAGGGTGGGCATTATTGGGAAATACCAGACCACTCTGGGGCGTAATGAGGCCCGACGCCGCAGGCGGAGGGCCTCCTAGCCCCTGGAAGGTCCTGTATTTCCCAATAATGCCCACCCTGGAGGGTATTATTGCGCTTAGAAAATGGCCCATCGGAGAATGTTACTCTGTGAAGAGGCACTTGGACTAGCTATTATTTTTAGCTGGGCATCTATTGAAAAATAAATGCCCAGCTTGGAGCCTGTCTCAGCCAATCAGGTTTAAGAATTGATTGTTGCCGTTTTCTAAACTTATAGATCCAATAGGACTCCCTTTTAGTAGGAAGGGAGTCCAGATTGCCACCCCTTGGTCAACTGCTTACTTTTTCAATTCCAGTAAAGACTACTTGTGCCTGTTCTCTTATCTTGGAGGACTCTAAAGCTGAATTATCATTTTTTTTTTGTTCAAAACTGCCCTCAAGTGGTCCTTACCATTTCTTTGAACTTCTGCTTATTCACCATCTTGGGTTGCCAAGTAAACCATGTACAGTGGTATCATGTTAATGAATCTTCTTTATTTCCAGGAGTTCAATTGTAACAGGGTTATTGAACATGTTGCCAGCCATAAGAACTTCACAGTATTTACATCTGCCACACCTGCGGATGCTAGGTGGGCGAGCAGGCAGCCATGTTCCAGTTACTTGGGACAGCTGGATGCTACGTGTCACAACATCACCGATGTTGTGTGGCCTCCTATATACCATGCAAGGGGGTTGTATTACATGGGCACTAAGTCAGTGCTCAGATTATAAAATTTTCCAATTCTTGTTCTTTCTTTTGCTAGGGTAATGTTCCAACTCGTGAAAGCATTCACATGTACTACCAGAATCAGATGATGATGCACCTCTCCAAGGAGTCCGGTCTAGACATAATTGACGAAGAGCCAGGACCCGCTACAAGCTCACAGAAACTGGAAAGAAGTACAGGAGCTGATAGGATGGATAGTTTAGATTCAGCCGCTTCTCATGACAGTATTTCCAGGTAATGTTTGAAGAGGTATTAGTTGTGTCATTTGTGCTACAATCAACTGTTTTTCATAAGACAGGTACCTGTCAAAACTGTGCCTCGAGATGTGTCATCCTGGGGGAATAATACATTCTGTGTCAATGCTGCACATGCTGCTGTGCTGTATTGTGAAAAATGGAATATGCCACTAAAAAGGTTTACTGCAAATAAAAGGATAACGCTTCATATTTGACACATCAGTGATGTCAAATTGAAGTATAACATTGTTGTCAACTTCCCTGGCTACAAAAGTAAAACATGCATATTAGTTGTTTACACCTGTTACTGTTTTTCACAATGTTATCTTCGGTTGACAGATACAGTCTTTGTATGATATTGTCAGTTATAATGACCAAGGAAACCAGTGAAAATGGACACATGTTTGCTCAGAGAACTTTTGGAAAATGAATTAATGACATGAAAAGAACAGCACTGGCAATTCCATGTGACATCACTGCCTTGTGTGGCAACATAATAAATTGTGTTAGATGATCTGTTATTGAAATATATAATGTTTAAGTAATAAGGCATGACTAGATAGGTGTTACTGTGATGTAGCGTCATGCCTGTGGAACTGAGCTACTAGATGACGTGAGTGTCTTACATATCCGAGTAGTGCCCTTATCCCACAATTACACACACCTTGGAGTGCCTCTTTGGGATAATGAAATTAATTTCCAGGTATTTAGTTTTAGAACTGTGAAATGAGATTCAGAACATTTCTGCCCTGTTCTGTTGTGGTTCCACCAGTCACAGCACAAGGTTTTTCCAACCTATTTTGTAATTAGGAAATAATACAACCACGAGTTGTGGTATGTCATGAGATATCATCCCACCTTGGGTTTGTTGTGAGTCATGAGGCAACAACATGTGCCTTTTGCCACCCATAGAGTGACAATATCCTATGACATACACACCCTCAGGTGTATTAATGTAATCACAAAATGGATCCAAAGTGTTAGGAAATGACTCAGTTTTGAACCATGATGATATACTTAAATATTGTCACAGGTCAAAGACTGTTTAAGCCAATCAACTTCCAGGATTTCTCCCATCCATTTTATAATAAATATTACCACAGATTTCTAGCTGTATTAATGATGTTTAAGCAATAACGACTAATGTAGCAGTTCTTTATTTGTAGAATGAGGAGTCTGGTACTGACACCATACCATTCCTTATTCTAACAGCAGCATTAGTTCTAAGGCACTGAACTGGTTTGAGAGTTATTTGCTGGATTGCTCTCAGATAGGGAAAATAAATAGTTATTTTTTTCCCCACTGTGTTACTGGTTACTAATGGAACTGCCCATGGATCCTTCCTGGTGACCCATTTTTTTCAGTCCAGTATTTCTCCTCTGGGACTACTGGGCGTCCCCCATCTGACCAGCTCCCCCAGCCTTGTCACCACTGTCCCCAGGTATTTAACCCAACCTCCAAGTTCACCAGTGGCTTTCTTCCCACAGTAGACTCCTCCAAAGATACAGCTTTCCCCAGTGGGAGCAGGATCCAGTACGAGAGGTGGGTGCCTGATCAAAGGGTCAGGGCCTGCAAGAGGCCATCCACCATCCTGCTGCTGTGATGGGTTTTCTAGCATTTACTCCCAGGGGACCGTGAGCATGCAGTGATGTGATCTGCACATGTGCAGTTGTGTGCAAGCATGCATGGCATCTGTTCAGTTCTTGACCCCTTAAGCAGTGTCTGCATAGGCTGCTGCTGCCTAGCCTCTGCTGTGTAGCAGTCAAACAGCAGAAAATGGAATCCCCCCCCCTCCCTGATGGAGGGTTTACCAACCAGAAGATCGCAAGAGGAGGGTGAGGAGTTTTGGCCTTCAATCTGAAATTGGAGAGGGGAAACAACAAAGATAGCAACCCACCACCCCCTTTAGACTGGTCCTGCCAAAAAACTGGAGTAGCCAGGGATGGCAGTGTCAGAGTCACTGAACCTGGGTGAGCGCCAGGTTTCCATGATGACAAGCACAGATGGATTAATAGAAAATACCCACAACCTCAAGTGATCAGTTTTGGGAAGGAGGCTGTGGACGTTGAGGTGCATAACACAGAGACCCTTTGGAGGGAAAGGACCACAGGGGGATGGGAGGGTGAGGATTTAGCTCTCCTTGCCCTGCCAACAGGAGAAGTAGGTAGATGATGGGCATTAGTTTGTTTTTTGACTTGTAACGATAGAAAGGGAGAAGAGGGGACAATGACAAGTCGACAGCATAACTAAAGTGGCAGGGTGCCAGGGATGACAAGTACCAACAAATAAAATATCAGCTGCACTGAAGCACAATGACCTAGCTATGCTAAGATACTAAACATTCCAAAGTAAAAAACAAGGAGGCAACAAGGCTAAGAATAGCACGATAAACCTAACCTATCTGATAGAATAGCACTAACATCGAGAGCAAAAAGGAATGCAGATTAACAATAAAGCAGTTGATATGAACTTCATCCTATTCAGTCCTATTGTGAATTTTAGCCATACTATGGTGTGGCTGGTGTTTGTCTTGCAAATTTTGATTCTGGTAGAGAAGCACCATATTGGACAAACTCCATGACAGACTGAGTGTTGGCATATTCAACTTGTTACTTTCTATCTCCCAGTTTTAGCCACACAGTGCCTTCCTTGGTATTCCTCTTCTCTCTGGTACATCTAAAAAAGATTTACTTTTTTTTTTTACTCCCTCAGCTATACTCTGTTCCAGTTCTGCCTTTGCCATCATTATGATTCTACAAACCTGCTTCATTTTCACTAAATATGCCTCTCCATTACCCTCAGATTGATACATTTTAAATACAGCCCTCTGCCTCGGCTGCATCACTCACTTCCCTGGAAGATCAGAGTGGCTTCTTGTGTTTCTTGTTTTTTTTTTCCTTTTCTTATCTGCTTCTGACATATTTAATAACCTACAAAGACTATCCTTCATGAGTTTCCTCATTTCCTCTACTTCCTTAACTCTTTCCAGCCCCACCCCCTCAATTTGTCTTGGGAGGTCTCCCCATTCTCCCTAAATCTGCCCTCCTAAAGTTGAATACCTTTGTTCTAGACTGTCTTCCGGTCATTCAAGGCCAAAATGAACCAAACTGATTTGCGATTATTCATCTCCAGGAGTTTCCTAACCTTAACATCTTGTCTTATATCCTGGTTCAACAGAACCAGCTCAAGGATGACTCCCTCCCTGGTGGATTATTTCACGTACTAAACAAGAAAGCCCTCCGTAATAATAAAGGCATGGCTCCTTGACTCCTAGCCATTGATGTTTTCCAGTCCACATCTGGGAGATTAAGATTGCTCCTAGGGTGATAGCCCTTCTTATTTGCTTCTGTAGCTCCATGTCCCCTTCCACGGACCGGTATGGTAGCATGTAGGCTATTCCCACTCTTTGAATCTTCCTGTTTTCAACTAGCAGCTGTACACATGCTGTTTCTATCCCCAATTCTCTCCCATGGTCTTGGCTTTTATCACTTTTATATTGCCTCTAACGTGAAGTGCCACTCCTCCACCCTGAAAATAGTCACAACATGTTGTGATGTCATTAACGGATGATTATGACTTTACAGTAGATGTAGGCAATGTAAACAGATTAAGTCTAAGAGAAAAAGACTTTTAATGAAAACTGTCTTCACTAATAAAAAAGGAAGTCCTAAATTATGAATTATTGGGGAATTTTGTGCAAGTGGATTCTGCTAATGCCAACAGTGAGTCAAGTGGATTCTACTGATGTCAACAGATGACTGAATGATTAAAGGGGGAGTGAAGTGGAATCACTGTGGATCCAGCTCTTAACTGGGGGGGGTCGATCATGATCAGGTGGTATATAGGATGGAAATATATAGGTTAGAGTCACAAGCTGTGAATGAGCTTGGTACATCCAGTAGAGCTGTGGTTGGTTCCCACAACCTCCTATTGCATACTGTGCGACTCTGAGCAAGTCACTTAACCTCCCCACTGCTCGTGGGTTGCCTCTGAAAACAGGCATTGTGCCTAGTGGGCCTTACTTGGTAACTAAAGAATAAAAAAATACAGGCCACCAAGCTAAATAGAAGAGTGGGATAGGGATTTGGGAAAATAAATGTTGAAAGTACCTGCTAAGGGGGGAATGGGGATAACAGGGGATCTAAACATGCTGAATGTAGACTAGTAACCTCCAGTGGTCAGGAGTGCAAGAAGTCAGTCACTTCTGGATGTCCTGCAGGACTGCTCCTTGTGCAATGTGTAAAGGAACCAACAAGGAAGGAGGGCACCCTTGATCTGGTACTCATCAACATAGAAATGGCAGTAGTGGAAGTAAGGAAACCACAAGAGTTCAGTGACCACAGCTTGTGTGGTTTGAAATAACCACAGGAAGTAGTTGCTGTTCACCAGAGACTGTGAATCTAGGCCTTAGGAGTGTTGACTTTGGGATGATGAAGGAGGCACTCTGAGAAAAGTTGATGGGGCAGATGAGGTAGTGGGTGTGGAATTCAAATGGGAAGTTATATAAAGGGGTATTCTGGAAGCAATAGAAAGTAGCATGATAGAGGTTTTAAGGAGAATACGCACAGAAGACCAGTCTGGTTTTCTAGGGAGGTGGGGGAAGTGGGAGGGCTAAAAACGATATAAGGATGGGCAAAATGATAAAAATTGGAATGATTATCAAATGAAATTAAAATGAGCAAACAGTATAAAACATTTAGGAGACCAAAGACAGATCCAGACTTAAGAATAGCCAAAGGGGTTATAAATGGGAAAAAAAGAGTATACATTATGGAAAAAAGTAAGTTAAAGAGGGTAATACCAGGCTAAGAAGAAGTGAGTGGGTAGAAGATAATGGACAAAAAGCAGATTCACTGAAAAGCTATTTTGTTCTAAACATAGAAACATAGAATTTGATGGCAGATAAGGACCGCTTGGCCCACCTAGTCTGCCCATTTCCCTACCTAATGCATGGGCTGCAGATCCTAATTAACCAACAGCCTACTTCCTCCTACCCCTCACTAGAATTGCCTTATGTCTGTCCCATGCATTCTTGAATTTTCCCACTGTTTTTGAGTCCACTACCTCCTCAGGAAGGCTGTTCCATGTATCCAAAACCTTCTCTGTGAAAAAATACTTCTTCACATTACCTTTGTGCCGTACCTCCTCTATCTTCAAATTGTGCCCCCTTGTTCTTGCACATCTCTTTTTCTGAAAGATGCTACTCTCTTGGACTCTGATGATTCCCTTGATGTACTTGAAAGTTTCTATCATGTCCCCCTCTCCCTCCTCTCCTCGACTGTATACATATTAAGCTTCTTTAATCTCTCTTCGTATGTCATCTGGTGCAGACCCTGCACCATTTTAGTTGCCCTCCTCTGGACAGCCTCCATCCTGTCTATGTCCTTGCAGAGATGGGGTCTCCAGAACTGGATGCAGAACTCCTGATTGCGTCTCACCAACTGTCTGTACAGAGGGATAACAACTTCCTGTTTTCTACTGGTGATGCCTCTCCCTTTGCATCCCAGTATCTCACCAACTCTTCTTACTGCCTTCTCACATTGCTTGCCCACCTTAAGGTCATCTGATATGACTACCCCCAGGTCCCTTTCCATTTCTGTTGTTGTTATTATCTCACCCCCCACTGTGTACTCTTCCCCTGGATTTTTGTTTCTCAGGTGCATTACTTTGCACTTCTTTGCATTGAATCTAAGCAGCCATATATTTGACCATTCCTCTAACCTTGCCAAGTCCTTTTGCATCCTCTCCACCCCAACTTCTGTATCAACCCTGTTGCAGATCTTTGTGTCATCTGCAAAGAGACATACTTTTCCTTCAAGTCCCTCTGCAATGTCACTTATAAAGACATTAAAGAGGACCAGTCCCAGTGCTGAACTCTGCGTACCCCACTAGTCACCCCCCTTTCTTCAGAGTAAACTCTGTTTACTATTACCCTCTGTATCCTGTTGTCCAGTCAATTTTAACCCAGGTTACCACCTTGGAACACACTCCAAGGCTGGTTAACTTGTATATTAATCTTTTGTGTGGGACTGTGTCAAATGCCTTGCTAAAGTCAAGGTAGGCCATGTCCACTGCATTTAGAATGTCTGTATTTAGAAGCATAAAAACAGCAGAAGGCCAAGCAGTCTATTGAGTCTGCCCAATTCTAAGCCAATGCACCTGAAGTTACATGCCACTCCACCTCTTCCCCAGATGCCATCACCCACTCCTTTGCCTATCCACCCCATTTCCCAAAGTCCCTATGCAGTCTCTCTACCCCCTCCTGAGTGTCCTCCCTATTACAGATTTTGGTGTAATTTACAAAAAGGCATGCCTTCCCATCCATTTCTTCTGCAGTGTCACTTATGAAAACATTGAAGAGGACCAGTGCCAGTATTGAACCCTGCGGCATCCTGCTGGTCACTTTCCCCTCATAAGAGTGACTGTCATTAACCACCACTCTCTGTTGCCGATCCATTGACCTGTTCCTTATCCAGTTCATCACTTTGGATCCCACCTCTAGGCTGCTCTGTTTCTCTGTCCATCTCCTGTGTGGCAGAGTGTTGAATGCCTTGCTAAATATCCATTTCCCTGGTCACCCAGTCGAAGAAATCAATCAGATTTGTCTGGCATGATCTTCCCCAGGGAATCAATGTAACCTATAATCTTGTAGCCCAATGGATTCAAGATACTCTACCAATCTTTTCTTTAATGGGATTTCCATTAATTTCCTCACCACTGATGTGAGACTGACTGGCCAATTGTTGCTAGCCTCCTCCCCGCTGTAGTTCTTATGGAGTGGGACCATGTATGCTCTCCTCCAGTCCTTCAGAACCACACCAGTTTCCAGTGAGCTGTTGAATATGAGCATCAGTGGGGTAGCTAGCACCTCCCTTAGTTCCTTTAGTACCCTTGGGTGTATCCCATCAGGTCCCATTGCCTTGTCCACTTTCAGAGCTATAGCAGAATGAGAAAGAGGGAGCACTCAGAGGCATTTGGTGCTCATGGTAAATAACAGTACAATCGTCACCAGAAAAATCAGGCACTAATGCAAAGACTACTTTACTGAACACAAGAAAGTTATTGTGTAGAGCAGTATTTATACAGTGCTTCCCCCAAACACGTGCCAAACATTGCAGAGCAGCAGTTAACACTGAACTGAGAGTCAGGAACCCAACATTGCGCTAATGTGCATGTGCTTTGTCATGGATTACTGCCCTCTACTGTTGGCTGCTTTTTATACAGTAGATTAAAAGTGAGTGCAAGTAATAATTTGAAAAAAAATTAAAAACATACTGTTGGCTTACTGGACACACAAGGGCAATGAGACAGTGATCGGTATTGGAAAAAAAAAATACAGTCCTACTACTACGCTGAAAGCCCTAAATTAATTACAAGGGCCCGGATATTCAGACTGCACCAGGCTGTGGTGCAAGCCTGGGCACAGCATAACTTTGCTGCGCAGGGGCATTGACTGGGCCATATTCAACGGAGCTGCGCCATGGCACAGCATCGTTGAATATTGCACCCTGGCCACCCACAGTGCGCATGGCGCAGTCGCACTGCGCCCGCACAAGTGGCCAGAGTGGAGCAGGGGGATGCGCTAGCTCAAGTTCCGTTGTACAATGCCCAACAAATGTGATATTCAAAAGTGCACATGCAAATGGGGCCATAACGTATGCAAGGTGCAAATGGGGCCATTTGCATGTCATTATGGCTCCATTTGCATGCAGATGCACCGATCCCCGGCAACTTGCACCTGGCGCCCTGCCAGGCAGCAGCCATCGGGGACCAACGCCCCCTGCACAGTGCGGCAATGTGCCCCACAGCCCGATCGCGGGCATAAGTATTAATATAAAATTCCAATATCCATGGTGGTCCAGTGACCACTCGCAGCCCCGATCACGGGCTTGAGTATATAAGTTGTTTGAGATCCCTGGTGGTCCAGTGAGCTGCGCAGTCTGATCGCGAGGCTTATAATTCGCCTCATATCTTCAGGTCCAGTGACTACTATCAGCCCGATCGCGGGTACAAGTTTAAATAAACAAATTTGTCATCTCCAGGTCTGAGCGGTACCTCTTCTCACCGCCCACTGCCGAGTTTCACTCGCCCACTCCCCGTCGTCAGGCAGGCAACCACTTCATTCCAGCCACCCACCCGCCCACTGACTGACACCATATGCAGCGGTATGCTCCATCGGTCCAGCATGAGCCAATGGGCATGCAGCCTGTGTGCTACACATCCAGATATGTGGATGAATCCATTCACATATCCAGATTGTGTAGTAGGTTAGGCTGCATGCCCATTGGCTCACATTGGACCAATGGGCATACAGCCCTTCCATATAGTGTTAGTCGGCGGGCGGCGGGCGGCAGGCGGATGGGTGCTGCTGCCCACCGCTGACTGGGGAGCGTCAGGTTTCATCATGGGCATACAGTTCTTCCATATAGTGTCAGTCGGGCGGCAGCGGGCGGCAGGCGGATGGGGTGCTGCTGCCCACCACTGACTGGGAGGAGCGGAGCTGTGGGGCTCACTGGCGGGTGGGGAGAGGGTACCACTGGACCACCAGGGATATAGGACGTGATTTATTTTTATTTAAGCCCGCAATGGCTGACAGCAGTCCACTGGACCACCAGGGATATAGGACGTGAATTTATTTTTACTGAAGCCCGTGATCGGGCTGCAAGTGGTCCACTGGACCACCAGGGATATAGGACATGATTTATGTACACAGATGCCCGCAATCGGGCATGGGTGGCGCCGCCACAGAGGTGCAGTCGGAGCTCGGGTGGCTACCCACAGGTGGCAGCTGCTGTGTTGCACCCTGCAATATGGCAGCTCACCTGTGGGTGTCCAGCCGTTGTTCCTTTTTTTTTTGGCTCACCTGTGTGCAGCTCAAGTAGGGGTTGCGCATGCATAGACTCAACACATCCCGGGCTGAATATCGGGATGAGCGGAGTATGCATTTGCATGCCCCCTACCTGCGCTGCATACGTTACTGATGCGCTCCGGCGCATCGGGATTTGTGCCAGGTACAATCCCCATTTGAATATCACACCAGGGCGCATCAATGGGTTACACATGGTGCAACACTCTTGCGCCATGCGCAACCCTTTTGAATATCCGGGCCACGGTATTTAAAACCACACTGTAGACCAATAACACTAAAAAGATATAAATGGCATAAATACAGAGGATTATGGCCAGTAAAGTCATAACCTATAGACCATCACTAGTGGCAGAATCAATTACATATGAGTACTCTGAATGTATAAGGATCTCCACAAGATGCAAGATCACAAATACATACATATATAGATGGTATAATTGTCTAAAAGATACACATTCAAAGCAGTTCAACATAAATAAACTTACTGAGAATCAGAAATCAAAGTTTATTTTCCATATGGTATCTGAAAAGTAGGGAAATGTTCATGTCCCAGAAAGAATCCAAACAGAATGCAGCTATGTGAATATCCCAATGAGATATGAAAGACATGAAACTGTCTCAAAGTCTGATTATTGCAGGGAATTACATCCATCACAATCCTGGTAAGGAAAGAAAGATCATTTGCACATAATCCAAACCAGTCCCTGGTTAATTTTACAAGAAATGCCGCAAGTTCAATTCTTCCAGTCAAACCAGGGAAGTCAGCTGCTTGTGGGGTGTGGATCCAAAAGGATTCCCTGTACAGCATCAAGTTTATCAAGACTGTCACCCTTTGGTCCAAGTCGGACCCTTTCAATTCCATAGAACACAAAATTGTGGTGGTTCCTACATCATGTTAGTGTTCAGCCAATGCATTATCTGGGTTTCCTCACTCAATATCACCCAGATGTTAACCAATCTGGATCTTGAATTTGTGCGGAGTTTTATCAATATAGAAAGCTCTGCATACATGTTCTGCTTTGTACACATTTCCTGTAGTGCTGCAGTTTATGACATTTCTAATCATGTATACCCTATTAACATTTGGAGAGCTAAATGAGTCAGCTTCCTTAAAAAGGACAAGAAAGGATTTCTAATTGGCAGCTGTGTGTAATGTTCTTGGGTTCAAAAGTAATATCTGTGCTCCCAAATTATCCCTATTTAACTGTGTCTGAATAAAAGTTCATGTACTCTTTCTGCTCAATAGCTCCACAAGGACAAGGGGTCATGGAATGAAATTAAGGGGTGGGAGGTTCTGGGGTAACATGCGTAAGTTTTTCTTTATGGAAAGGGTGGTGCCTCCATGGAATAGCCTACCTGCAGAAGTCATTGACTCCAAAACAGTAGGACAATTCAAATCTGTTTGGGATAGGCATAAGGGAACTGTCTCTAAGAAATTCTATGGGGGGTAGCACTCAGGGCAGACTAGATGGATCTTTGGTCCCCATCTCCCATCACTTTCTATGTTTCTATGTAAAAACTGTATTTTGCAATGTTTTATTTTTATGGGCAACATTCTGTTCAGTTCTTGTAATGGAACAAGTAATTTGGAGTTTTAACTATGTGACAGTTTGTGTACAGAACTCTAAACTCTATTCGGATAGGTCAGCAGCTCATGCTTAGCATTCTGTACATAAACCATAACATAGTCAAAACTTCAGATTTCTGGGTCTATGAAAGAAACTGTATAGGATGTTGTCCATAAAAAAAAATAATATGACTCCTATTTTTAAAATACTATTCCTCTCTCCAGACTGTACTGAACTGTTACCTGTATGTTGTTGTTGCACCCGGGTCGCCCCTGAAAAAGGGACCTCCACGGGGCCAGTGGGCCTACCCGGTCATCAAAATTCAATAAATAATAAATAATATGAAACAAGTATTTTCACATCAGGGTTTATTAAGCAACAGTTACTATGGAGCAGTTGAAAGTTATGAATTTCACCTTTGTAAATGAGAACATTACAAACAGTTGTAAAGCAGCACCAATTTCCTGTCCCCTATGCTTTCTTGTTTCTAGGGGAATATTTTTTACAAGTTAGACGCACAGCTATTGGTGCAGCCCTAGCACCTAATTTTGCAACTATCTACCTGGGTATGTGGGAATGTGATACCATACGTGATCCTGGGAGCAACCCTTTTCATAAACATATCATCATGTACTGTTGTTACATTGATCTGTTTTTGTCTGGGGTGGCATTTATTTGAGATAGAATTGCTTGAATTCAAACCACATCTCAAATCTAGTAATGATAACCGCAGATTTATATTGAAGAACAGTAGGGAACAGATCAATTATCTGGACCTGAGGCTGAGAAAGGGCAGTGGTGGAAAACTTAAAACTGACCTATTCAGGAAACCAACTGACTGAAACTCTTTCTTCCACAGTAATAGTTGCCTCTTACAGGTTTACAGGGTGAAACACAACTGCAGTAAACCAGTTGATTTTTTTGTCAGAAGGGCAGATGAGTTGGAAACCCCTTTCAGGAAGAGAGGAAACTCTAAACACTCTGTCAAAACAGCTAGTGAGAAAATTGTGAACAGAGAGAGAGACGGTTTATTGCAGAAAAGGGAGTTAGAAGACAGCACTCAGCCAGAAAACTTAATTTTGTTACATTTTATAGTGTCCAGTCAGGAAAAGTGATTGAGATTCTTAGAAATAACTGGCATGTGTTGCAGTCTGACCCTTTGCTTAAGAATATGCCTTTGCACCCCCAAGGACTATACAAGTATGCTTACAATACTCTCGCTCTAGTCTGTGCTCACCAACTGCTGAAACTTTGCTGCTTTTTGTTACAACTCCCTACTATCCTCACTCACCATGATTTAGTCCTTTATCTCACTTGGGTCCACTCCTTAGCCTTCTTACCATCTATCACCTCCTTTATATTCAAAGTGACTCAAAATGTCCACGATAAATATAAAATACTTATTCTAACTCTCAATATATACCCACTTTACACACTGATCTACTCAACCAGGCCTTTGTAATTACCAATTTACCTATTTTGTCACCCAATAATTTCTACTTTCACTTAGTGCTCAATCATGCTGCTCTTCTTCCTTGCTTGCTTCCCCCTTCTCTTCTCTCCCACATCCTTTCCTCATTTTTCTGAACCCTCTCTCCCACTCCCATTTCCACTCTGCCCTCCTTCACTCTCACCCACCCTTACATCCCCCTGCCTGTCCACTGCCCTTCACTCACCCTGTTACCTACTGCTGGTTTCTTATATGGCATGGGGCTCCATTTGGCTACCATACAAACCTTTACCGTGTGCCACAATTGGACAACTGGTACCACCCCATCCACTTGCAGGTCACGCACATGGATAAAGAACCGGTCAGCTATAGTATCCTGGTCACTATTATTACTCCTCCTTCTCTCAGCTGGTGATGTTGGACCCAATCCTGGTCCCCCTCAATCAACATCACTAGTTTCCCTAAGGGGCTAATTATACCCCACTTAAATATTAGAAGCCTATTCCCCAAAATAGATCTCCTGCAGCCACTTGTACTGCAGCTAAAACCATATATCCTCATCATCTCTGAGTCGTGGCTCAGCACTAAAATCCCAGACACTGAAGTCTCCACCCCAGGGTACTCTATCGTCTACCAAGACCATAACTCCAGGGCTGGGGGTGTTGCTATTTATATTGCCTCCTCTATCAACTACTCTATCTGCCTATCTATCTCCTCCCCCTCTGTCTATGAGCTGCTCCTAATAAAAATATCCCTCCCCTCCTCCCTCCCCATATATGTGGGTGGAGTCTACTGCTGTCCTGACCTCACTGTATCTGATCTCTCCTCTGTCTCCTCTCCATCATCACATCCCTTGTCACCCCCAGAGAACTGTACCTCCTTGGGGATTTTAACATAAACTGGCTCGCCAATGAACAGTTCAAAGTCTGCACCCATGCTGCTTTTCTAAACCTTAAGCAATTAATAGATGACCCCACGCGCCTAAATCATAAAACCGATAAACATACCTTACTCGACTGGGTTCTATCTTCTCACCCACACCATGTAATTAAGTCTGGTACTCTCCCTGATGCTCTTAGTGACCATCACATAGTCTACTGCATGCACAAGATCCACCATACAAATTCCCCTCCTGTCATTCTTATTATTCATTCTTTCCATTCTCTTGACAGATCCGCCATCCATAAAGAGCTCACCAGTACCGACTGGTCACCCATCTCTTCTGCACCCTCAGTTGACATAGCTATGTCCTTCTTTACTTTGCAATTCTTTTCAGTTTGGGACCTTCACACCCCACTAAGAAAAGCTAGGGTCAGAGGTAGCCACCTGGGTCTCTGAAAAACTCAGTACCTGTCAGCAAGTACTAGATCAAGCATGGGCCACATACAAGACCTTAGGCACCCAGCAAGATCTTCAGTGCTACCACACACTCTGGAATGCCTGTACCCATGCCATTCACCTCACTAAAGCTGACTATTTCAACACCTCCTTCCATGACAACATAAATAACACTTCCAAATTCTGGAAAGTTACTCACATCTTGTTCTAACCACTCTCCCAACCCCCCTCCCCAATCCTAAAAACTGGGCCCTGTTTAATTGATGACCCACCTACCATGGCTGTGGAATTCAATAACGTTTTTACCACCTGTGCCTCCTCCTCCCTCCTTGCTGCTCTTCCACCAATAGCTCTTCCCCCTCAACGCATCCCTGTACTCAAAATCCCCTACCACATCTTGCTTCACCTTTAAACCAGTCCACGCTGATGACACCCTGTGAGTGTTACTTGCCCTGAATTCCAACAAAGGAAAGAGCCCTGATGGGCTGGACCCCAAGCTTCTACACCTTTCCACCTATGCTGTTTCCCTCCCCCTGACAAATGTCCTGAACCTCTCCTTCTCACATGCAACAGTACCTAAGGTTTTGAAGTCTGCCACCGTGGCCCTCTCCCCAAAGGGGGTGACCTCTCCAATCCTAGCAACTTCCGCCCCATACCCCTACTACTTATCCTAGCTAAGGTTCAAGAGCACCGGGTGCTGGAGCAACTTTCTACCTTCCTCGACTCCTCATACTTCTTCACCTCCTCCAGTCTGGCTTCCAAAAAAAACACTCCACGACCACCTCCCTACTTAGGCTCGCTGACTCCATTCTCACAGGAATGGACCAGGGATGCACCACCTCTGCCATCTTTATCGAACTGGCCAAAGCTTTTGACACTATCACCCACTCTTTTCTTCTCTTCAAGCTGACAGCTGCTGTCCTTGCTGATACAGCTACTGACTGGTTCTGTTCATACCTCATTGGCCAGTCCCAATGTGTCAGAGTCAGCAATTCAGCTCCCCTCCACTCTCAGTCAACACAGGTGTACCCCTAAGGCTCAATACTCGGTCCCATCTTATTTTCCATCTTCCTGAATGATCTCCCTGATGCCTGCTCATCCACCAGCATACACACACATGCTGATGACACTGTGATATTATCCTCTGGGAGTTCCCCTGACGATGTTACTACCAGTCTTCAACTGGACTTTAACACTGTCCAGTGCTGGTGTACTACCAACCAACTTTCTCTGAATGTCAAAAAAATGGTCTCTATGACCTTTGGCACCAGACAAAAGCTGTCCAAACTGGAAGCCACCCTTAGCATTCATACCCTGACCGGTTCCAAACTGAATGACATCTTTTCTTTTAAGCACCTTGGGCTATGGCTAGATAAAAATCTAGACTGCGGTGTACACATTGATGCCATTCACAAAAAAATCCTCCCTAAGCTTGGTGCCCTGTACAGACACCGTAGCTGCCTGCCCATACTAGACAGGTGTGAAATTGTCCAAAAGATAATTCTTCCAGTCATCGACTTTGGGGACATTGTCTACAGTTCTTCCCCTAAAACCACCCTAGCCAGGCTGGACACCCTCTTCAATTCATTCTGCCACTTTGTCCTCAGCTGCCCTCCTCTCACTCACCACTGCAGTCTCTGTACCTCCCTTTCCTTCCCCTCCCTCTCTGCCAGGCACCAGTACCACACAGCTAATCTAGTAGGTAAGTACTGGCTAGGTTCTCTACCATTCTATCTGTCCTCCCTTTTGTCGACCCCCCCCCACCTCCTGTTACTCACCTCAATCCTCAACATATAGAATGCTTGCCCTCCCACCATGACGTACATCATCTGGTCATAATGCATTCTCCTATTTATCCCCTTTCACTTGGAATGCTCTCCCCTTCAAAATTCACTCTGCCCAGTCTTGCCATTCCCTTGCACGCCTCCTTCAAAAGCACACAGTACACTGCTGCAACTGTAACTAATCTCTACCCTACTTAAGCACCCCTCTAGACCTTAGTCACTATATCCTTCCTCCATCCTTACTTATACATTACTCCCCCCTCCATCACCTACTTCCTCCTGAAGGGGTGAAGGCCCTGGGTACACTTCCCCCCTCCTCTCTTCCATGGTCCTTTTCCCCCTGGCAGGGTTCTCAGCATCCTGAAGGGGTGAAGGCCCTAGCTACAGCTTCCTCCTCATCCTCCTCCTCTCTTCCTCCTTTCTTCCCTAGCTTCCCCCCACCACCTATTTCACACAGGGATTACGCCTGGTGCCTAGTAATTATCTCCCCCTTATACAGCTCACTTCTATCCCTTGCCTGTTCTCACCCTACAATCTACCCCTTCAAATAATCAACTAGTAGCGCTGTTCTTAGCTGCCAGTCCTCCCTATCATCTAAAACTGGCTTTGTCACAAGGATTAAGTCCATAGGTGTGTCCAAAATATTGCTGTTTTAGTACAATAGAATCAGTGGCCTTGCTGTATTAACAGTATATCTTTGCATATTTTTGCATATTATGTCTGTGTACTTCTAATTATGTAATTGCTTTTAGATTGCTTGTTGTTAATGAAATGTATATGATTCTGTACACTGTTCTCCTGATTGTTGGCTTCCACCTCCTCCTTATGTAATTCCACCTTCCCCAGGACACTTCTGGAAATGAGCTATTCACAGTTCATGTTGCTTTCCTGGTGAATCTCTTCAAAATAAATAAATAAAATAAATACAGAAGGGGCCGTAACATCAAAGATCAAGTGGTGAGAAGAGTGCAGCCAACACCACAGACTCACAGTGACAGTTTGTAGTTCACTGCCCCCCTACTGCCAAGGACATGGAAATGTGGAAGTTGTGTTCATTGTCATGTGATTAAGGAAGTTCACTCCTTTAGCTCTCCAAATGTGAATAGAGTTCACATGATTAGAAACTTCATAAACTGCAGCACAGGAAATGTGTACAAAGTAGAATGTGTATTCAGTGCTATCTCAGTAAAACTCTCCTCAAATCCAAGATCTGGGTGGGTGAACATCTGAGTGATATTGAATGAGGTAACCCAGATAATGTGCTGACTGAACACATTAAACAATGTAGCAAACACCACAACTTTGTGTTCTACAGGACTGAAAGGGTCCGACTTGGACCAATGAGTGACTGGCTGGATAACTTGCTGCTATACAGGGAATCCTTTTAGATCCACACCCTAAAAGCAGCTAACTGCCCTGGTTTGAATGGAAGAACTGAATGTGCTCCATTTCTTGTAAAATGAACTATTACCTGGTTTTGAATTATGTGCAAATGATCTTTCTCTCCTTGCCAGTATTGTGATTAGATTTAATGGACCTACATAGACATAGCCCGGGGGGGGGGTTCCTAGGCACACTGAAACCCCCCTCCCCTGAACTGTGACAGCCACGGAACTGGGGAAATCAAAGGGTGAGCAAAACAGGGAGGTGGGTGTCGACTTACGAATATGCAGCATACGCCCGCCTCCCTATCTCCAGGGGCAGGAAATGGAGGAGCCACCTCCGACCATCACTGGACTGGTCAGATGATTTGGAGGAGCAACATCACATAGGTGGTCAGAGGAGCAGAGTGCAGAGTGTTACAGGACACAGTCACTTTCCCACCACAGTCAAGTTGGAGAAGCGTGTTTCTGAGAGCGCTCTCACTGATATTTTCTTAACTCCATCTCCAGTTCAGGTGGTGGCATAGAAACAGACCCAGTCTCTGACTCCACCTCCTCAGCTCAACGATGTCTCTGTGGGTTGGATTGAAGAAGCTCGGAGAGTGTCCATGAGCTGAGGGAAAGAGTCACTCCTCAAGTCAGCATCTGTAGCCTTGCAGCTGTGGCAGCTTATTGCGGCAGCATTAATCGCAAAATCCTTATGTGCCTTGCCCTAAAAGCAATCTGTCACAATAGTGTCTGCATATCTTCCTGGCAGAAAAAAAAAAAAAAAGGAAAACATAGATTTAAGTCACAAATCATGTGACAATAGAGATGAGGAAAACAAAGGAAAAAAACATTGTGGCGGGGGGGGCAGCTGATGTACCTCCACTACTCCCAACACTTT
This sequence comes from Neoceratodus forsteri, assembly GCA_016271365.2. NCBI lineage: Eukaryota > Metazoa > Chordata > Ceratodontiformes > Ceratodontidae > Neoceratodus > Neoceratodus forsteri. Next base: position 335,809,490 of record CM057455.1, on the reverse strand, counting down.
ATATCTTACAGCAAAACAGAAACAGCAAAACAGAAAGTGTAAACATGTTATTATTCAAAGGTATTCTGTACTGGTAGCCATAGAAATGGTAAATGGGTAGGTGCACAAAACATTGTGGACCAGTAGATGCTTTTCAGTGAGTAGTGATGATTTTTTAAATGTCCATTAGCTACTTGGCCACTGGATGTTTTATGGCAGTCACAGTGGTTTTGTTCCCATTTCTACCACTGTTGTACTGTATGTGCATCCACAATCCGGGCACCCATAACATTCATCATGACTATTAGACTGAAGCAACAAAATGTTAGAATTCAGTTTTCTATTATTCCATTATCTGCTCCTACTTCAAGCCCAAAGCAGCTGTTGATAAAAGAGGTTAACACTGACCTGCAGTACTAATTAGTAAAGGAAATTAAAATACAGGAGATTAGGAGTGCCAGTGCAGAAATGCTTGGGCAGGTACCATCGGAGAAAAGAGAATATTCAGGTCAAATGACAGAGTTTGTGAAAATATATTCAGTCAAGGCAAAGATGAATAAGGCAGGGGGAAAACAAAGTAGCAAACGAAATTCAGAATCAGGAGACAGTAAAGGAGTTCCAATGTAGAACTGCCTCAGGTCAGAGGAAAGAGAATACTTTGGTCAAATGGCAACAGTGTTTTTCAATCAACATATTGGGACACACAGAAAGTGAAAGCAAAGATGAATAGAGCAAGGCAGGGGGAATATATATATATATATATACATATATATTTTTTTAATTTAAACGTTTGATGACCGAGAAAGGCACACTTAGTCTAGGCTCATCTCCAGTTGCGACCCAAGAATATAAAGTAATATTTCTATGCTGTTGGGGTTGTGTCTGCATTATCCATGTAATACAGTTCAAAAGGGTGGGCACTCACCAACCAAAATAGTAACACACAGGCTCCAAAAGTGCAAAGAACTCCAATGTATTTGGAATAAATGTGGAGTTTTTTGCACTTTTGGAACCCGTGTGTTACTGTTTTGGTTGGTGAGTGCCCACCCTTTTGAACTGTATTTGCTGTTGGATAGGAGCACCACTATTCCTTGTGCAGCCATTTTCTACAAGTATGCATTATCCATGCAATGTAGGCAGAGGAGAAAGGGAGGGAGACTAATGTAAAGAGAAGACATAGAAAGTTGGCAATTAAAGATGAAATACATGCAGTGGTAGAGGTGGAACATAAAATGCAAGGCTATAGGTGATAACAGATATGAAAATGGCTGGGGAAGTGAAAATTAAAAAAACTTAAAAGGAAGAGATGGAAAAATAGAGAAGGTGGTGTAGGGATGGTAACAGAATAGGACGAGATCTAGAGAAGAGAAAGATATAAATGTAAAAAATGGGAAAAAAGAATCCTGAGTTCAGTTCAAAGACCTGAGACTGGGGAGTACTGAGTCTGACAACTTGAATATTGATGCATTTTGTAACTCAACAGTTACTGCCTAAAAATGCAATAAACTGCACCATTTACCTCCTAAATTTTCAAAAGTTCCTGAGGAGCATTCCCCCAGACACCCCCCTCACCATGAACAATATTTGGAAACCCCCATCCTCCAAATCCTGGCTATGCCACTGACCTATGCAATAATCAAACTTTGGGACATTCACGTGTTTTTGAAATCCCAATCAAACTTTGGGACATTTGTATATTTGCGTTCTTTTTGGATCCCTTGTGGAAATAAACATTTTCCTATTTTCAGATGCTATATGGAAAATTAACTTTGATTTCTGATGCTGAATAGGTTTATTTATGTTAAACTGCTTTGAATGGATCTCTATAGGCAATTTAACATCTCTATATATTTTTTTGTATTTACAGTCCTGCATCTTGTGGACAGCCTTATACATTTGAAGCACTCCTGTGAAATTAAGCTTGCCATTAGTGGTAATCCTTAGGTTTGACATATCTAGCCATAACCTTCTGTGTTTATGCTGTTTATACCTTTACAGCATCATTGGTTTACAGCGTGGTTCTAACTACCTTGTAATTTTAGGGCTTTTGGTATAATATTAGGAATGTATTTTTTTTCCTACACCTATTACTGTCTCATAGTCCTTGTGTGTCCAGTAAGCCTGATATAACAGTATGTTTTTAATTCTTTTTTTTTCTTTATTACTTGCACTGTCATTTTTATACTACTGTATAAACAGCAGCTAGCAGCAAAGGGCAAGTGATCCTTAACAAAGCACATGCACATGCGTGAAACATTGGGTACCTGACTCTCAGATCTGTGATACCTGCTGCTCTGTAATGTTTGGAACTTTCAGAGCTGCAAGTCCCTTTAGGACTCTTTCCTCTGAAAATGGACTTGTGTTCCACCTCCACCATCCTTGTTCCTGCTGTTCCAAGGTGATCCATACCCCCAATGTGAAGATCAAGCAGAAGTATCCGTTTGGGATGTCTGCTTTTTCTTGCTCATCTTCCATGCAGTCTCCCCCTGCGACCCTTCTTCTCACTATCCCTCCCCTTGCTTTCCTCTTCTACCTTACTGTATGTACCTGGCAAAAGTTATATCCCATTTAGCTACCTATTTGGCTATCCTCTCCTCTGTTTGCACCTTTGCTCACCTCACTGCCTTTCCTTCTTCTCTCTGTTTTACTTTGTATACTTCCCTGTCTTCATCCCATTGTGTTTCCTTACACCACCTGAATGCCACCCTTTTTCCCCTCACCACACTGTGCCTCAACCGCTCCCTGGAAATTCATAGATTCACAGATTCTGTCAACAGATAAGGACTGCCAGGCCCATCCAGTCTGCCCATTTACACTAGATCACAAAGCGACCAGTGACCCTTATTGGTCATTGGCTTAGCTTTTTCTTCCTGTCTCTATTATTTCTTTGTTTCTGTCCCATGCATGTTTAAAACCTGCCACAGTACAGGCTGCAACCACCTCCTGGGGCAGGCAATTCCATGCTTCCACCATCTTTTCCATGAAGAAGAACTTCCTAATATTTCCCCTTATGAGGTCATCCTTCAGTCACATGTCCTCTTGTCCTGGCACTACTGTTGAGCTGAAATATGTTGTCCCCTTCCACCTTGTTTATGTCTTTGAGATACTTGAATGTTTCTATCATGTCACCTCTCTCCCTCCTATGTTCCAGTGTGTACGAATGTAGGTCCCTCACTCTCTCCTCGTAAGGCTTGTGATGTAATCCATTCACTATACGGCAGTTCTGAGGCAGTCTCCCTTTTTTATAAATCTTCTCTCTTAAACTGCAGGACCCTCATTCTTGTGTGGTTTGTCTCTGTTCCCATCTTAATGTTAAACCACACTGTATGGTGATCACTGGTACCTAGGGTCCTGCCCGCTGTGACATCTGCAATGGCATCCTGGTTTGTAAGCACTAGGTCCAGCACTGCCCTATCCCTAGTGCATTCCTTGACTAGATATCTGAGAAAAGCCCCTTGTAGGGAGACAAGGGTGGCCCTGCTCCTTGCTGAAGCTGAAGTTGGATGGCTCCAATACACAGATCTGGCAGACTGAAGTTTCCAACTAGTAGCACCTCCCCTTACTTGCAATCCTGAGGATGGCTTCCCAAGTTCTTTATCCAACTCCTCTCCTTGTGCTGGAGGTCTGTATACCACCCCTGTATACCACCCCAGTATCTGTCTCTAATATGACCCACTGCACCACCAGCCTTTCATTTTCTGCTGGGTGGCCCTGTATGTCTGAGGCCTTAATTCCCTCCTTCAGGTATTATAAAACCCTCTTCCTCTCCTTCCTTCCCTGTCTGTCCTGAACAGAGAATAGCCTGGCATGGCCATATGTCAGTCATGGCAGTTAGTGTGCCACAACTCTGTTATGATCGCCAAAGCCACACTAGCCTCCACCATGATGGCCTCCCCTGTTTTCTTGTGCCCCTGCCCTGGGGGAGCTTACTCCCTCTCTGCTGCTTCATCATCTAGAGGGAGCAATTGTTGCCTCTCTTGGCTTAACAATCACCCCCCAGCTAGTTTAAATTTGCATCCATGTGGCATTTAAACCTCCCACTGTGGATTGTGGTCCCTCTCCTAGAAAGATATAGGCCATCTCTCCATCGAGGCCCATTTCCTCCGAGGTTGACCCCAGTCCCCAATGTAGTCAAAATCCTCTTCCATGCACCATGCCTTCAACCAGTTCTAAAAAGCCCTGGTGCAGAATGTCCTATCCTCTCCCCAGCCATATACAGGTAATGCTTCAACAAAAGCTACCGTGTGGGCCACCTGCTTGAGGCCCCTCCCCTGCTCCCTGAAATGTCCCTGTACTGTACTGTACTATACTACCCTTACCCTATCCCTTGCCATGTTATTTGTCCCCAGGCAGACAATGACATCTAGCTCCCTCTCATCTCCTGCTGCTCTAGCAATCCTCAGTATCCACATTCCATCCATGCCTCCCACAAGCTGAAACATCTGTCAGGCACTTCACCTCCATCGCCCCCATTTCTCCTCCCACTGTCAAGTCTGTCCCTTTAACAGCAGAGTCCGCCACCAGTAGATGCTTCCTTCTTTGCTAGGGTCCTCTTCCTCCCTCCTTGAGGCCTCACATTCTGGGCCCCCCCCTTCCTCCCTTCCAACTGGTATAGGTGCCTCCTCCTGGCTGCCCCATCCTGCCAGCATGGTGAAGGAACTGTGCAATGTTACAGGCTAAGGACTGCCTCCCCCACCCTCCCAGAGCCCACTAATGTCCAACCACTCTGCCTCTACCTAGGCATCCTCTGGGGGAGCAGTGGAAGACTTGGTGCTCCGGGACAGGGCAGAAGGTTCTCTACACCCTTGCCTGTTTGGTCTGGAGTCCAGCAACCTCTGTCCTTGATCCAGATGGGTGAGTACAAATGAGGCAACACTTCAGTCTCCAGAAGCTGTCCCAAAGACTGCGGCTCCATGCATGCTGCACTGCACCACTCCCATGCTCTTTCTTTCTTTCCTTTACATTACTGCCTGTTGAAACGTCCCTATAATGTATGGTGGAATGTGATTACCAATAGAAATCAGTTATTGGAATCCACTTGTTGTGCTGCACTGACTGCATCATGATATTGTTATGCTGCACTAGCTATGTTACTAGTTCAGCACAACAACACAGAATGTCTTTGTGCATGTGGGATGAAGCAGGCCACGGTGGTGAGACCTCAGGAAGTGAGTGGTGCTAGAAGAAACTGTACCACTTTAAGTTATGTTTTAAGTTCTGAGCGGATGTTTTGACCAGAGGAGGAAGCAACGGTTGCCCATGCACTATATAATGTTGTGTATGGCCAATTATACATAGAGGATGTTTTCAGTCCTTGAGGTTTCTGGTGGTACCCGAGACCTCTCAAACTGCGCTCTCGAGGTCTGTTGTTACCACAGAAACCTCTTGATCAGAAAACATCCTTGTTGTGTATGATTGCTCATACACAATCCTCTATGTAACTTACTGCCTCTTTTCTATTCATGTTGAATTCCTACCTCTCCCTTTGCTTATCTAAAATGTATTTGGTAGCCTACCCTAGAAAAGGTGCCTCTTAATTTCCCTTTTTAATCACCTACCTGTGCTTAACCAGCTCTGAGTGTCTACTACCCATTACCCACTTCCTCAAATGAATTTGTTACCCTACCCTAGATGGGGTGTCTCCTACTTTCCCTTTTCAACCCCTTACCTGTACCTACCTTATTCTGGTTCCTACTACTTCTTACCCACTAGATGTTTGCCCACTACTTACAGCTACCTACTTTGAAGCTGACTGCTTCACTATAACAGAACACAGTAGAGAGCTTCTCCTACCTTGGTCTGGTGTTCCACCTGTGGAGTCTCCTGTGATTTAATCTGAGTAAGTGTAAACCTCTATGCAGTCTTCTCAACTTTAGTCTAACAACGGATTTTGGTGGTCACCTGAGGAGGGGTTTACTGGTTTACTAGTTAACTGATGCTATCGATCCTTTTTTTCTGAAATAGCTTCAACTCTGTTTCAATTACTCTTTTTCTCTCCAATTTGTGTAACTCTCATGTAATGCTCTTGTATGCCAATGAGCTGGCATATGTAACCACTGTATATGTGTCTTTGTCTTATTTGTCCACCCTGATGTGGAACCTTTGTAAAAGAGCTCACGCTTAAAGGTCTATGCAATATATTAAATAAATAAATAAATTTACAGACTATCTGTAAATACCTGCAGATGCCTCATGATAGATGTCCCACTCCAGTGCTGTTTCACTCACATTCTGGGACATGAGCATGATGGGACACACTGAGCAAAGGAGTCTTTTATAGCTCTCTTGCTAAAAGTCACTAAGCCTCTGGCAGCTCCACCCTCTAATCACTCATCTTATTCACAGGGCTTTCCTAATCTACTCACCCCCAACATTAATTTCATGAGCTAGGTTCCTGACACTACCATACCTCTCAACCTCCTGCCTCATAAATCAGGGACAAGGCTTAAAAAAATTAGGGACAATGGACCAAAATCAGGGACACTTCTTCAAAATTGGAGATATCCACTCGGGAAGCTGGTAGAATAAAGGGCTTAGTGTAAAATGCATTTTCTAAAGAAGAACAAGTCTGTAACTTTAATGTTTGACATAAGTTTGTGCTTATACCCCCCCTGCTGTTTGAGCACGGAAACACAATTTTTAGGAGGGACAGAGTAAAATTTTGAGGCAAAATCAGGGACGTCCCTGAAAATCAGGGACAGTTGAGAGGTATGGACACTACCAGCTAAAAGTTAAAGACAAGCCTCAAAGTGCCACAAACACTGACTAAAAATCAGTTTCCTCTACCTATCCACTTACATTTCTACTTTAAGTATGGAGAAGGAATATAAATAAATAAATACAGCAGCATCAGCCAGGATGCAATGCAGTAATGCTGCAGTATATCACAAAATGCTGCAGTATACTGCAGGGAACTGTGCAATTCAAAGGCAATTAATCTCTTTTGTCATGCAGTATTTTTGTGATATGTCACTTACTGGAAATTATTATAATGTATGGTAGAACACTGTAATGTACCAAAAATCATCATTTTACAGCATTGTTACATTATCGATGTGACGTCACGCTCTTGTTACAGTATCGTCACTATGTCACATAGGTAGTGTAACAACATGGAACACAAAGCTTTGTTGTTGCTATGACACTCATGACACTGACCTAGAACATGTTTAAATACAAAAATAAACTGAAGGAAAAACTCGCCAAAGTAGCGCAAGCAGTAAACATGCCCTGGCTTTGAAGACATGAACGAATGTGTGATCCTTCACCACAAGGTAATACAATTATCTCAAATATTGTTATCTTTTACATTTTCTCTGCTGACCATACGTTTGACCATACACTATAAAAGACAACATATGGTCAGCGGTGTGTAACAATGCTCAGTTTTCCTTCTCGTGGTTCCTTAGGATAAGAAGAACCTCTCGAGCTTCGCTCTCGAGGTTTAACAGAGTTGCCAAGGGAACCACTCAAAGGCAAACCTAGCGTTGTTACACACCGCTGACCATATGTTATCCTATATGTGTTGCACTGTGGCTGGCTCCTCTGTATGTATTTAGTGAGACAGATACAGTAGAAAGGTAGATAGATAGACAGACAGACAGACAGATAGACAGACAAACAACTCTGAGTTAAAGCTGGGTGCTTACTTTCCTCTCTGTTAACAATTCCTGCACTTCCAGCTCAGATTGACAATAGAAGCCTGAGCATTAGACTAGCAATCACCAGTGAGATCCTAGAATTTCAAATCTTGAAAACAAATTGCAGTACTTCAATTACCATAAATCAGTGAGCTTGATTATAGCACTTATGGCATTGCAGTAAGTCTGGCACAGTCCTTGAATATAATATACCAATTATCAGATGCAGATCCTTCCTTGAATATAACATATCTATTATCAGATGCAGATCCTTTCAAAGGTATTTAAGCTAGACGTCTTACAACTGAGATCTGAGTGTTATTTCCATGAGCGCTCCTTATGTTTTACATCTAAAAAAGGCTCAACTGAAGAAAACTGAGTTCTAAAAATTATTTTTGCCGTTTAAGAGTAAATATTTAACAACAAACGTGCTCAAAGTATGTTGTTTTAAATATGAAATATTCCCTAAAAATCCTAATATCTTTACAAAGCCCTACAGTACTAAAAAGATAAATTATTAGTAGAAGCATGCACCTATTAGTTAGTTATAGAATAATTTGCAACTGGTGTAGAGCACTAGTAAATTAACTTTGGTAAAAAATTAAAGTTGAAGAACAGTCTGAAACTGACATGTCTTTTATTAACTCATGTGTAGATCATTCTAATACAGGGATGCAGTATATTAGAATAGCTGCCAATTCATATCTAACTGTAACATAAATAGAAACTGGATGCCCCTATTCCATCACTCCTGCCATATATTAACTTCAATCCTACATCATTAGCCCAAGTTACAGTATATTACAATCTACACATAATCACAAATCAGTTTTGTTTGCCACTGATGTAAATACTTCATCGAAGCCTTTGATTTACTGTAATTTTTGTATGTATGTGTATATATATATATATATATCTTTTGAGTCTTGTATGGGAGGCTGTGGTACTGCAAGTCATTTGTAGATGGCTCTAATAGAGGTTAGAGATGACAGAGTTTTCTAACAGAGTATGGATGCAAAGACTGCCCCACGTTACATCTATTACTGCTCGTTAAAATAACCAATGAACAGATTGGGCTAACCTGCAGTCTGGGCTATCCTTACTTAAGCATAGTGCACAGATACAAACCTTGTCCTGAAAACCAGAAGGGCCAGCCACTAATATGACCTGACAAAAAGCACTTTGTTCAAACCATTTAGCACAGAACAAATTGGTAAGATTACATTAACATTTTCCAAATGGTAGAGGCAGTGTGGTCTAGGGATTAGAGTAACATCTTGGAAAGCAGGAGATCCCAGGTTCAAACCCCACTAGAGCCAAATACTCACTGTGTGTGACCTTAAGCAAGTCACTTAACCTCTCGGTGCTCCAGTCCACCCAGCTACAGGAAGGTAGTAAAAGCAGGACAATACTGGGAACAAGATGTTGCATATCACCTGGGCTATCCTGAATAAATAAATTGTTTAAAAAAAGACTAGAATAAATGCTTTGTATTATTGTTTACTCAACCAGTGTCTCTTTGCTGTGTAAGAGTGTAGCTGTGACATTCTAAGAACGGTAGCATTTCCAGAGGAAAAAAAACAAATGAGAACACATTCTATTATTAAATAATTGGTGCTGATCAAAAAAAAAGTTAAAAACTTCTTAGTTAAAAGGCTTCCCCTCCAATTAAAATGGAATGTTTCACTTTTTCAAAATCTAGATATACGCAGATCTCTTGTGATTATAAGGTCATCAAACACAAGACAGTCCTTTGTGCTGATCAGTCTAATCAACACCTAGTGACTTATGATGCAGAACTGTAGACAGACTAACTTTTATAAATGACAAGAATATAGTAATTCATTCATAGAAACATAGAAACATAGCATGTGAAAGCAGATAAGGACCACCTGACCCTCCTAGTCTGCTCATCTCCCTATCTACCTAAAGTGCAGATACAAAGCGATCTGCAGCTTACCTTCTCCTTCATCTTGTTCTTGCACATCTCTTTTTTTGAAAGATGCTGCCCTCCTGAACCTAGATTATCCCCTTGAGGTATTTGAATGTTTCTACAATATCCCCTCTCTCCCTCTCTCCTTTCCTCCAGAGTATACATACTAAGGTCTTTCAGTCTTTACTCATATGGTTTATGGTGCATTCCCATCACAGTTTTCGTTGCCCTTCTCTGGACCGCCTCCATTCGGTCCCTGTCCTTCTGGAGTTGTGACTTCCAGAACTGGACACAGTATTCCAGGTGTGGCCTCACCAATTGTCTGTACAGTGACATCACCACCTCCTGTTTTCTACTGGTGATGCCTCTCCCTATGCACCCTCTGGCCCTCCCTACTGCCTTTTCACACTGCTTGGCTACCTTTAGGTCATCTGTTTATTTATTTATTTATTGAAATGTTTCACCAGGAGGGCACACTGAACAACAAGTTGCTCGTTTCACGGTGCGACCTGGGAGGAGAGGTTATATAGGGCAACTAGACTGATGAGCAGGGATGTACAAGGCCATGGGAGTCTCCTGAAGGTAAGGAGGCACCACGGTGAGAAGGGGGCATAAAGAGAGAATAAAAAAAAAAGCAGGAACAACTGAGGGAAAGGTAATTGTGTAGGGCAGAGGTAAGGGAGTAGTTGGAGGAGGAGTGACATATTTCAGGGGGGAGGGAATTACAGATTTTAGGGAAACAATGGGCAAAACCAGTCTGACCGATGAGGGTGCAGCGGCAAGGGACCATCAAGGTGCGGGCATCATTTGATCTGAGAGAGTGGGTGGGGGGAGGTGGAGTGTAGAGAGAGGATGAGAGATAGGTGCGGAGCCACCCAAACCAGAATTTGGAGGTTAGTTTGGCACAGTGAGAAATGTGTCTGTGAGATAGTGGAAGGAAGGTTAGAGAACAATAGAGTTCACGTTGGGTGCAGGAAGGGGAGTCAATAGCAAAGCAGCAGATGGAGTTAAAGAGAGTGTCTAACTTGGTCAGGGAAGATTTGGGAGCAGCACCATAGACTACATCACAGTAGTCAAAGATGGGGAGTGTCATCTTCTGGACAATTTCGCACCTCGTAGTCAGCGGGATGCAACTACAATTCCTGTACAGAGCACCAAGCTTGGAGCACAGTGTCTTCAGGATAGCATCTATATGCACAGAGAAGTTCAATCCCAGGAAAGGGGGGTGACCAGCGGGGTGCCGTAAGGATCACCCCCAGGTCCCTTTCCAGTTTTGTTGTCGTTAGTATTCTCTCCCCCCCCCAAGTGTGTATTCCTCTCCAGGATTCCTGTGCCCCAAGTGCATAACTTTGTACTTCTTTGCATTGAATTTAAGCTGACACACTCTTGAACACTCCTCCAACTTTCCTAGGTCTCTTCTCATTTTTTCTACCCCATCTGGAGTGTCCAACTTATTGCAGATCTTGGTGTCATCCACAGAGAGGCTTCCCTTTTCTTCCAGCCCCTCCGCAATGTTGCTAATGAAGACATTGAAGAGGATAGGCCCTAGTACTGAGCCTTGCGGCACCCCGCTGGTCATCCCCCTTTCCTGGGATTGAACTCCATTTACTCCACCCTCTATATCCCGTTGTTCAGCCAATGTATATCCCAATTTACCACCTTTTGTCCCACTCCCATACTGCCCAACTTGTTTACTAACCTCCTATGTGGGGTGGTGTCAAAGCCCTGCTAAAATCTAAGTAGGCCATGTCTTCCGCCCCTCCCTGATCAACCACCCTGGTTACCCAGTCTTGACAAGATCTACCCGTTATGAATCCATGTTGCCTTGTGCCCCACTGGACTAGAGATATGCCAAATCCTTTCCTTCACCATGGATTCCATTATTTTCTCCACCACTGAGGCCAAACTGATTGGTCTGTAATTCCCAGCTTCCACCTTGCTCCCACTCTTTTGTAGTGGTAGCACATTTGTCATTCTCCAGTCCTTTGGCACCACTCCTTTCTCCAGTGATTTGTTGAATAGGGGTGTCAGTGGTGCCCCTAGTATCTCTTTGAGTTCTTTCAATATTCTGGGATGCATCCCATCTGGCCCCATTGCCTTGTCCACTTTTAGTTTCAAGAGTTCTTTTAGGACTCTCTCCTCCATGAATGGACTGGTGTCCACCTCTCCTCCATGTGTGTTTCTACGCCCCATTTTTGGTCCCTCCCCTTCCCCTTCATTTGTAAATACTGAGCAGAAGTATTTGTTTAGAATTTCTGCTTTTCCTAGGTTCCACTCCACCCACTTCCCCCTCCCTTTATTAAGCATTCAATGTACTGTAACTGTAAAAGCTATCCAGCTGAATTTTGAAAGTTGTAATATTTATAATTCACTTGTGCTGTATGTTTTATATTTATCTTTAACACTTTTTAGTTGTAGTTACACAACAGAAAATTCTTAATGAGACATCCTGCTTCTCAGAATGTCTTTTACACCTAATTTCACGTCCACACTGAAACATATATCAAGTACTGTAGCTGATAGAGCAATCTTGCTTGTTGGGCTTCTTACCTTGTTATTCAGTGGGCTGAGAAAAATTACCTTTACTTGTGGATTCTTCGCATTGGAAGATTCAATTTTTCTTTTGGTAGCCACCCATGCTCATTCTTTTGGTCTTTTTAAATAAATTATATACAGTACATACATAAAGTGCCTCATGACATAGAAACATAGAAATTGTCAGCAGATAAGGGCCTTTGGCCCACCTAGTCTGTGCTATTACCACTCACAATAGTGCTCTATCATGCACTGTTGGCATTAGGTTGCCACCCCCACTACCAGCAATCCTCAATGCCTATCCCAAGCATGTTTAAAACCTGTAATCATTTCTGCCTTCATCTCCTCCACTGGCAGTCTGTTCCACTTGTACACCACCCTCTCTGTGAAGAAATACTTCCTCTTGTTCCCTCGGAACCTCCCTCACTCCAGTTTCATCTTGTGCCCTCTGGTCCTTGAGCATCTTTTTTTTTTTTTTTGGAATGTAGTATTCTCCTGTGCTTTATTCTTCCCTGTGAGGTACTTAAATGTCTCAATCATATCCCCCCCATCCTCCAGGGAGCACATATTTAATTCCCTCAGCCTATACTTGTAGGATAGCATGTTTTTTACATGTATTTTTTGCAACAAAATGGTTAGAACATAGGAACACAAGAAAAGTGTCAGCAGATGGGGACCGTATGGTCTATCTAGTCTGCCCAAGATGACTACCCCCCAAATTATATTTTTTCCTAAGTTTCCCACTTTGCCTGTCCCAAGCAAGTTTGAATTCCTTTACTGTCTTCGATGCCACCATTTCTGGTAGCAGGTTGTTCCATGGGTCTATCACTCTCTCGGTGAAAAAGTACTTTCTAGAGTTGCTTTTAAACTTGCCTCTCACCACACACAAGTTGTGCCCCTCTGGTACATGCCACCCTGTTTTCCTGGAAGAGGTTTTCCTTCTGAGTTATGTTAATTCCCTTGATGTACTTAAATATTTCTATCATGTCCCCTCTGTTCCAGAGAGAATAAATTCAACTCTTTGAGTCTTGTCTCGTATGGCTCATGATACAGCCCCTGCACCATCTTTGTGGCCCTACTCTGCACCATCTCCAGATGGTCGATGTCCTTTTTTAGGTGAGGCCTCCAGAACTGGACACAGTACTGGAGGTGTGGCCTCACCAAGGATCTGTACAGGGGCATGATAACTTCCTGCTTTTCTGCTTGTAATACTCCTTCCTATGCATCCAAGGATACCATTGGGCCTTCTGTGTTGCTTTTTCACGTTGTTTTCCTACCTTTAAGTCACTGGTAATTATCATGTCCAGGTCCCATTCCATCTTTGTCTCCTCTAATTGATGCCCTTCCAGTTCATACTTTTTTCCTGAGTTTCACTTCCCCAGGTGCATTACCTTACATTTCTTGGCATTAAATTTTAGCGGCCAATTTCTGGACCATTCTTCCCATCTCCTTAGGTCAGCTTCCATGCCCAGTACCCCCTCTAGTGTTTCCACCCTGCTGCAGAGCTTTGTATTGTCTATGAACAGGCAAACCTTCCACTCTAGTTCATCAGTGATGTCACTGATGAATGTGTTGAAGAGGACTGGACCCAGTATTACAAAGAAGCAAATGAGCTAGACATTCTCTAAAATCACCAAGGTGGCAACAGTGTTAATGGTACTACTCTCGTGTCGTAGACTGGAGCATGTTGCAAAGTAAAAAAAAAATGATGAAAAAACTTAAAAGCTCATTAGTCTTGAAGCAGTTCTAGCCATGATGTTACCTCAATACAGCATTATGGTCAGAATCTATAAAACCACAAACCTACATAAAAAGAACTGTGTTTATTCTTTAGGATCTATTTTATAATCACAACAAGGCACTCCAGGGCATTGATTAAGTTTGTTAACATCACTCTTCAGGTGGTTGAAGGTACTTCTGGACACTATGCCTCACTAAAGGTCATTGCAGCATTACACACACACATACACATAAACACTGCTACACCTTATTGCTTAAGTAGCCTGGTGTCACACTTGACGATAAATCATTATTCACTGTACTTATTTGTCATTTTGTCATCTGTAGGCTGGAAGGTAGTAAAACAGACACCAGAGTTTTAGAAATCTGTTAGGGTTTTACCAGCCCTACATATGCTATTGGTTGATATTGTCCCTCCAATAGATACTTCAAAACCACAAAGTACCACAGAATTAGAAGTACTGTGTTATCTAGTGAGGAATGACGCTTAATGATTTTTGCCGGCTCCTGTTTGTTCGTTTTTCCGTGTTGGATCAAAACCAAAAAGAGCAGAAGAGTCACGTGGGCTACAAATAAATACTATTTTAAAAGCATTGTGAAAATAGAGAGCAAAGTTAGAACTGGATTTTCAACCATAGGGTAATACTCATGCATGATCTCTAAAGGAATTAGGATAGTTAAAGACTCCTGAAGGTAATCTGATGTTTGAAACATTTATACTAACTTCATTTTGTGTTTAAAATGGATTTAAGATAACCCTTTTGTTTTATTTACTTTATATAATGTAAACTGTAGGTTATTTTGGATAGGTGAATACCAACTACCATATTTGTGAAGTCGTTTTCCTCTTTTTCTTGTTTACTGGCTTTATATGTATGTGCAAAAAAGTAACCCAGCACTGCATTAGCAACCTATTTTGCAGCTGCTTTCTTTGTGCTTTGAGCCTACCTGTGTATTATTATTGTCTGGCAGAGTCTTTTGTTGTTGGTGAACATATTGTCTGGTTCCTTTATAACATTGTGCCATTGTAACCATTTTGCTGCTAGCTGCTACACCGAAGCCACCATGCTGTTCTCACGGCAGTCAACTCTAGATGATTTAGATGGACCTGACATTATTCCTAAAACAAGTGAGCGTGCTCGACCTAGGCTTCGTAAAATGTACAGCATGGACATGTCCTCTTCATCAGCTGACAGTGGCAGTATAGCATCAAGGTGCCTAGTTCATGCATGCTTTGTTCAGACATTTACCCAGATTATGTGTGAGCATGCTTAATGTTGCCATTCTGCAGACCTACCATTGCTCATTTCTACTGTTAAAGAACAATATCCCAGTGTATGTCTACAAAACCTGAAGATTCAAATATTTTCTATCATGTTTTATTGATACAAATTCAGTGGTTCAGTAAACAAAATACAGTCCAATGTCAACCTATAAAACCTTCCAATTATTTTAGTAGAAACATTTTTAGAATTTCAAAGTTTTTTGCTTAAAATCTGTTTATTTATAAAGGATACAGTTCATGCTTACCAAAGAGTATTAACTGACTGAATCAAAATATGATTGAAATCCAACTGTGAGGAAGTTTATTCTACATTTTACTTAGTGACTATATGAATTATCAGTGCTCTTTTGGACGGTAGTATTGTATGTGACAGTGCAGCATGATCATTTCTGGCAGATTATTTTAAGGCAAATGTCTGCTACCATACTACTACAGGCTGTATTCTAAAACTAAAATACAAAAACGTATCTATTAAACGGATGTTATACATGGACATTAAATCAGAACTAGTGTCCTAAAGACATTGCTGGTAAAATCAGAATCTTGGAGATTTCACAGCCATAGACAGCGTATTCAAGCAAAAAAAAAAAAGATAATGGAGAGCAGAGTTAAAAACACATAAATCATAAACATGCAATAGGTTGCACGCTCACTTATAGAGCATGTCTTCTCTTATAACAGTACTTGTGACACGCTACGTTTAAATGTTCAGTTATACTGTACAAGCAGTTTGTTGAATGAGGTTCTCAATAAAGTGCCCTAGCTACTGGCATGGTTGTAATCATGTTTTGAGAAGACCGTAAAAAACATACACACTGACCATTTAAGATAACCTTTTCAGTCACAGTGTAATTGCTGCTGCTAAGAGAAAAAGCTTAAGGAGTCCACATGGGATACTGTTTCTTTAAAAGATGCTCAAAAGTATTTTTTGTTGTTGGCTTGCATGTTTCTTTTTTTTCCCTTGGGTTAATTAACACCTCACAGTGTTAGTGACTTGATCTTCATAGCTATAGGCAAGTACAGTTCCACTATTGCTTCTGGATGCACTTGCACATGGTCCTTTCAGCATCAATGCCATTCTTACCATCACAACATCACCAAGCTTCGTTGCACCTGTTAACCATTGTTGTGTCTTCTAGTAAAGCCTTCAACGCACATCTTAAAGGGTACTTTGTGGAATACAAAAATTACTTTTTAAATAATTGATGACATTTTGCAGGATTAGAATGGCTTTTGAGATTAAAAATGTTATCTCCCCGTTGTAGCATGTCTTTGCTTCAGAGAACTGTTTTACCCATACAGTAATGAGCTAACATCCTATTTGGAGGACATGGAATTATGAAGGGGTGGTGTGAATGCTTTACAGGGTCCCAACTTGCCTTCTTTGATGCAGAATCACACTGATGATCGCTGTTATGAGGGACCTGTCCACCACCAGTTGCCCTGAAAGCATTAAAGCTTTAAAAGCATCTGGGGTTCACAATTATAGGACTTCACATACCACCATAAAAAACAGAATGGTCTATAGCACAGCTAAAGTTGTCCATCTTGCAGTTGTTTACCAAGTTTGCAATTGTTTTCAGTTATAACCAAGAAGCAACTGCAATAAATAAAATAGAGGTGCCTGTTCTGTAGCAAAACTGCTCATTCCTAATACAAAAATAGAGGATTGAAAGATATTAGAAAAGAAATGAAAGAGAAAGCTTTTTACACGGGACACTTCTGCACCAACCGTTAAAGCCAGAAAAAAAGATAATGTGCCAGACATAATAAGGTCAGGTTGCAGTTTTTGTTCAGACTGGACCATCAATTAGTAAAATACACACCCCTGGGCCCCACAAAGTTGAAGTGCTATTGTCCCTTCATGTTCTCAGTTTTGTGAAATACCCAGCTGGCATCATGGAATCTCAGTGATAAAGTGACTAGTTCACCTAATGCAGTGTGGCAGTCTGAGGCTATTTTGGACCTGACAGTTGGCACTGAATTTATGTGGAGTGCTGTCATTTGCAGCACCACTTCTAATTCATGGTTGCCAGAGCTGGCTTTAGACAAAATAGTGCCCCAATCAGAAATGTATGTGGTGCACTTCACCCCTCCCACTGCCCTTTCTCTTCCTTTCTAGTCTACTCTGCATCTCAAAAGTTGCAAGAACACACTGAACAAAAGGGTGACAGCAACACATTTTGCAATTTATGTGCCATTTTGTAATTCCAGATGAGCTATGCTGGTACTTTCTACTTTAGGAGGCAGTATGGTGCAGTGGTTTAAGGCTCTGAGCTGCAAACCTGGAGACCTGGTTTTGAATCCCACAGCCCCCACTTGCATGCTGTGTGACCCTGAGTAAGTCAATTAACTTCCTTGTGCTCCCAGGTCACACCTGGAATCAAGCTCCGGCTCAGTGTGCCTCTCCTGGTTAAACAATTTCCCCCTTCCTTTAAAACGGCCATTCTGTACTGGCACCCCAGCAGCCAATTGGTTTGTTTGTCTCAAAAAAACAGCTCTGATTGCTGCATTTGGAAAATATGTTTCCATAAGCAGCCATAACAGGTGTATTTGGTAGATGCGTCTGATACTATACATGTCTGCTGGCACTGAAGTGCCAAAAGTGTGACACTTTGCACTACAATCCATGGCTTGTGTATGTAAGCCCTTCTAACATAGGGCCCACATCCCAATTATTTTTTTGCCAGTATTAATGGAGAAAGTACAGGACTGTAGAATTCCCAATTCATGTTTGCTCACCTATTGTAAATTACTACATGTTCATGCAGCATATTTATTTCTTCTCTGCTTATGAGGGGGGAAGGGGAGGCTATACATGGTTTACGTGGAGCCCCTACCAACTTAAATTACTACAGTACTGTTTGCATTAAACTGTCATGCCAATGTGCTGGTTAAGCATGGTTTTTAAATGGCTATACATTGGCAATTCACATTGAATTGTTTTATTTTTCTGAAACTTTCAAAACGTTGAATTGTTTTTTAAACACTGCCACCTCGTGAGCAATTTTGAAGACGTGGTTTTACAATGCAAGTGTACCGCATCTGCAGTTCTGTCACAATGCAATGTAAGGCAACCCTCCAGCACTTACTACTTAGTACTTCTCCCTTCAGCTACGCAACCCACCCTGTCTTATCCTTTCTGCAACTCCTACTCCCTCCTCTACTCCTTCCCCCCTCTATGTTCTTTTTCAACTCCTCCTTTCTTCCATCCTCCCCCCTTTTTACTTTGTTCCCCTTCATCTCACATCATTCCCCCCCCCCACCCTCTCCTTTACGCTTCCTCTCTGTTAGGTTGCCTCTTCACTACACCTTGTTCCATCCTTCCCTCTGCTTAGCTTGCACTTCCCTACTCTTTTCTTCTGTTCCTGTTGCACTTCATGAATACAATAACAACATGTACCTGCTACTGTAATATGGATTTTAGTATGTTTCCCTTTAAATATACTCAATGTGTGATGAAATTTGTCAGCATTTGTAACTGGTAATTTCTGATTGTGCTTGCTTTGTTGTCACTTGTTTTATCCAGTGTCCACCTTGCAAATGAGTTTTTCTCAATGGTGTACTTCCTGGTAAAATAAAATTGAATTGAAAAAAAAAACTGAGCTACAACTCTTAAGCAACAGTTTTTAAAAGACTCTGAGATGGATCACGCTTATGCAATTCATGAAAAAATGCCAAAGCAAGTCCCTGGCAGGACAGTTTAATGTGAATAGTACTGTATGTTACTATTCTCTCTCTACAAGCATCTCATTTTTTTCTCTCTCTTCTGTCTCCCTGGGCTTTAAAACACTGCTATGTATGTAGCCCCTATCATATCATTATATTTGCTCCAGTCTCCAGTGTCACTGTCTGCAATCATTGCGTGCTGGTGCTCATGCCATTACTTAAATGGGGTGCTATATTGTTGACCAAAGAGCAGCTCCTCAAAGTGTCCAGCTTTCATCAAAGCAGAATCCCATGTAAGTAGAGTTATCAGCATCAGAAGCCCCTGACTGGTTGCAACCAATGATGTCATTGGATGGTGCACCTATATTGGTTTAATAGGGATGGGCTACATAAGGCCCATCGTGTCTGCCCTCCCCTCCTCTTCACAAACAGAGATGAGATAAGTATGCTGTGCAAACATGTAACAGTTTATAATTATTCACTACCCACTCGACCTGAGTTCCCAAAGATCCCTTCATTAAGCAGACATTTGCCCTAACTTATCTTATTGAGCTGTACTGTCTTCATGTCTACCTTCTTCACTGTTGGCTGTGTCATATTTTCACTCTCTGGGAGGAAAAGGACCTCCTAACGTTACCCCTGAAATTACCACCCCTGAGCTTCAGGGCAGGTCCTGGTGCCATGCGGCACACATCTCCGACTGTTAAATTGTGACAGTACTCTAAAGCATAAGAAAGACAGAAATCATGCCCCCTCTCTGTCACTCTTTCTTCACAATGAACACGTTAAGAGCCTCCCTCATAGCTTATGTTCTGCATGCCATTGATCACTTTGTCGGCCCAGTGTGTTACACTTCCTTGACTGCCACAATGTCCTTTTGGTATTGAGGAGACCAAGGCTGCACACAGTACTCTGTGTGATGCCTGCACAGGGCCTTGTAAAGTGTCAGAATTACATCACCTACTTTACAGGTCACCCAACCACTCCCACCCCCTTTTGATGCACCTCGGTAATCTGCTGGTCTGTTTGGCAATGGCTGCGCACTGCTTGTCATTCTTCAGCCACTAGTCTAGTTAACCCCAGGTCTTTTTCCTACTTGACTGCATGCATCAGACCAACTGCCCAGATTGCTCATGGCCTTCTAATGCCTGTCTCCATCCTCAAAGGAGTCCACTCATTTGGCTAGCTTTGTGTCATCTGCACACTGAAGCAGCCTGCTGGAAACCCCAGCTTGTGATAATTGATGAAGATTTTTTAAAGAGCAATGGCCCAAGCACAAGTCTCTGCAAGACTCAATCAAGTACCCTCTCTACACTCAGAGTAATGCCTGTCAACCACCAACCTCTGCTTCCTGTCCCTAAGACATTAAACAATCCACCTTGCATATGTTTCATGTATACTGCAGTGGTTTACTTTGCCCAGAAGCTTCTCATGCACCACAGTATCAAAGGCCTTGCTGAAATCCAGGTAGGCAATGTTTATGTTCCTGTCCCATCCACCTCTCATGCCCCTCCCCCCAAAAGAGCAGGATCAGGTTTGTCTGGCAATATCTGCCATTTATAAAGGTATAATATAAGGACAGGGGGCAAGAACCTTGGCCTCAACCAAGCCCTCCATAATTCTGTCAAGTGGCTGCCAGCACTACTTCCAACACTGATGTCAGGCTAAATGACCTGTAGTTGCCCATGGCCAACCTTGCCCCCCTTCTTGAAGATGGGGACCAGGCTGATCACTTTCCAGTCCTCTGTCACAACTCCTGTCCAAACAGACTCCTATAAGATAATTGCAAGTGGTACTGCCAATCTTTCCTTTAGCTAAACCATGATCCTGAGGTGTTGTCTGACCATGCCATAGGATTTACCCGGCTTGACATTTGTCAGATAGTCAGCAGTCATTTAACCTTCCACTACTCCATTCCACCAAGCTGTAAAAATGGGTAAAAGCAGGACCACACTGGAACAAGATATTGCACCTCTGCTGGGCTATCGTAGGTAGATACATTGTAAACAAAAGAGCTAATTAAGCCACTAGTAAATTCTCTCCACACAGAAAGAGAAACAAATTAGCTAAATAGTTAATGGAGGTGAAAATAAACTAATACTAGTATTCAGGGAGAAGTGAGGTGGGTGGTTGTAATGGGCATCAGACATTCTTCCGTCCTACTCACCATATGTGTGCATGTTCTAAAGATAATCAAAAACTGAAATTGAAAAATGAAAGCAAGAAACAAATAAATTGCTATGGAATCTTATGGGGCCACATTAACTGAGAGTAGAGACCTTATATTTTGAATAATTCTGTGCTACTGATGAAGATCCTCTGCCTTGCAGTGCTTTGGACTTGTACTATATACACCTCCTGAATTCCAATATGTTCTAACTCTGCCAGCAGCACTGCAAATGCAGATGTGTCACCCACGTGAGGGCGCGCATTAGTCCAGTCACTCCCTTTGAAAACTGCTGATAAAATTGGCAATATACTGTATAAAAAAATAGTTTGTATTCTCCACATATACGTATCATTGGGCCCTCAAGATCATTTAAATATTTTATAGTGGTGTGATGGAACCAACATTATACCTGTTCAAAACTGGCCTTTTGTCATACTCAACTTTTTGCATACTCAGCATTTAGCAGGACTTTAGAATCAAATTAAATAATTATTAATAAAAATATTGCTTTTATTTTTGTTCTTTGCTCCCTCCATGAACAGTGAGCCCACCCAGTGTACCATGCTGTATTCTCGTCAGGGGACGACAGACACAATTGAGGAAGTGGAAGATGAGCAGGAGGAAGAAGCTATGGCCCCCATGTCCCAGATTGATTCGGAGATGTCAGTTTCTCCCACAGAGCCAAGGGGGCCAGCATATACCCCTGACACTGACCTACCTGTCTCTGCTATGGACACAGAGGGACCAACCTATGCCACAGATGTTGATGCTGAAATTCCCCCCTCCTACAGCAAAGCAGTCAGTTTTGAGCGGCTCTCCTTCTGTTCTCATGATGATTCCACTGGAGGGAAACAACTGATGGTCTTAAGTCCAGATGAAAGCCGCTCTGACAAGCTGGAAGCCTGTCTCCTTGTCCCTCAAACACATGAACTGACTGCCAGTGAGCTTCTGCTGAACAAGTAAGTTGGGTCATTTTAGATCTAGAATATTTGTGGGAGGGGGTACATTATGGCTCGTTGTCCATATTTAACCTCCTTTGATAGCAGATTGAAAGCAGCATTGCCCATGTTATTGTTACTTTAACATGATTTGTAAATACTTAGATGTCAAAGTTCAGCTTTTACTGAACAATTAAGGTGGGACTTTTATGGTCAAGCACAGTTATTTGGGATGTATAGTATAGCCTTATGTCCATTTGTGATCACTTTTTCCCATCAAACTGATATCAGCCCTGTCCACGCTGATGGTAGTTTACAATGATTCAAAACCGTGTAAATGCATATTTACATATTTGTATATATTTCTCAAAATATAACGTTTGCACGGTATCAAAAACACAGAAATGAAGAAAGTAAGGACAGAAAAAAAAACAAGTCCACCAAGCCTGTCCTCATTCTCTAACTACCATTACTCAGTCCTAGCCCTGCCTGCCCCGCCCCCCATAACTTCCCTACAGGAAGATGCCCCACGGTGCATTAAAGCCAGTTATGGGTGCTGCATTAACCCCATTGCTGGGCTGGCTGTTCTACCTGTCCACCACCTGCTCTATGAAAATATGTTTCCTATTATCCTTCTTAAAACTCCCCTCTCCCCCCCGGCAGCCTGAGATTGTGATCACTGGGAGTTGAACTATTTCTCATTTTGAGCAGTTCAGTACAATCCACCCTACTGTACCCTCAAATGTATCTGCATATCTCTATTGTGTCCCCCAACATGGTGAGGCTCTCCTGTCTCTTAAACACCTTACCCTGCAGGTCTTCGATGATTTTTGTTACCATCTCTGTACTGTCTCTAGTTTGTCCTGGTCCTTCTTCAGATGCTGGATCCAAAACTGCACACAATACTTCTGGTGCGTTTGAACAAGTGACCTGTGCAGTGGCAGAATTCCTTCACCTCCTACA
The DNA here is from genome assembly GCA_016271365.2 of Neoceratodus forsteri. Classification (NCBI taxonomy): domain Eukaryota; kingdom Metazoa; phylum Chordata; order Ceratodontiformes; family Ceratodontidae; genus Neoceratodus; species Neoceratodus forsteri. The sequence goes on along the minus strand of CM057455.1, from coordinate 335,786,638 downwards.
TGTGACTGAAGAAACCCCACCTGAAGCATTACAGCATCTTACTTGCCTTCTAATATGCTTTTCTGCATAAAGAAGAGGATTTTAGACTGTTGCTAATTATTACCCCACATTTCTTTCCTCTCGAGTGCTTTAATGCGACCCCATTGATTCAGTACTCCATTTGTTGAATTCTGTACTCAATGTGAATTATTTTGCATTTTTTGGTATTAGATTGCAGTTGCCAAATGTCAAGCCACTTTCCCAGTCTTTTCATATCCTTCTTTATATTGATAATCCCTTCCTCACTGTCCACTCTCCCGCCGAGGTTGCTTTCATCTGCAAATAAATTCATCTTCTCCGGAACCCAATACCAGTGTTACCCATGTACATACTAAAATGAAATGGACCCAAGACAAACCCATGAGGGTACTCCACTGGTCATATTTTTTACCCCTGAGAATTTGCTATTTAGGTCACACTCTGCTTTTTGTCCTTCCCAAAAAGCAGGTCAAGTAAGTGGTGCAGTAATATTTGTATTCACATAAAAAAAAGATAGTCTTAAAAAGATGATAGATATCATACTGAAGTAGATAGTCTAATGTAGCACTATTTCCAAAATACGCTGTGTTTTGAAATATAAAAATAATAGTGCAAATGCCGTTAGAAAGCTGCTGTCAGTAACCCAAAATGAGCCATTATGACCATACTGATAACAGAGTTACCAGATCCAAATGAAAGACTTCAAGCTAATTAAACATTTTACAATTAATTTTGTTTATAAACTGGATATAGATATATATAGATATATATATATATATAGATATACATAAATAATACTGTATAGGATATGGCATGGGCCTATTTAAAAATGCCTATTTATCGAGAGGTGAAGTCACAGGTGATGTTACAGTGGTCACAGCTTATGAATAAAATATCAAGCATAATTTTATTTGGCATATGCCATACTTGTTATATTCAAAGACATGGATTTATGTGACAAAAATGTTGAATGTGCTGCTGCTGTGTCAAGTGTGTTACAGTTAAAGTTCTATAAACAGAAATACTATATAGATGTGAATGTAATATGTTACTGTGTGTAATATCATGTATTATATAATGTGCTGTGTACTTTATTGTCTTCCTATCGTTGTTCACCCATTCCCAGGTATAGATGAAAATGGGTAATTTGATCCAGATCACCTTCCTGGTTAAACGGAAATTAAAAAAAAAAAACTTTCTGAGTAACCCTAAGTCCCGGAATAAAATGGTATCAGGCTTCTTTTCTTAAGGATGTTTGCTTTGTTACCTACCTAAAGTAAGAATATCATGATAGATCCATGCCAAGCAAAATAATAAGGGTTAGTTGGTGCAATTTATTTTCACAGGCATTGCATGGGAATGGAAAATCATGTATCCTGCTGTGTTAGATTTGTCTAATACACAGGTAAAAAGTGCTGGCAATCAGGACACAGCACAATAATATTAATGCCCTTTTCAAAAATTACTGATTACCATTACAAACATGATTACCATCTTTTCTCATGAAGCAAATCATGTAGACCCTAAACATAACTCCCTCAAAATAAAAAGAACAAACTGATTTTTTTTTTCTTTTATAGGCCCTTCCTTACACACAAGCAAGTGTAAAACAATGAACTGCTACTCACAGTTTTCTTTTTAAGCTTCTTTTCTGAGCATGGATCCCCCATCTTAACGGCCTTCCAGAGGAATATTTGCTGCATGCCCTCCCACCATTATGAAAGTCCTGCCCCTCACAAGTCAAGTTGAAAGTCATATTTTGAGTGAGGCTATGGTTTGTCCAATTTGTACAGTATATTTTAAAGTGTGCAGCTTTCAGAATAGTTCTTTTAATGAAGAATAAACTGTTTCTATGTGATTTCCCACCCTGTTTTGAGTGCAGCAGAGGTTATTTCAATGCCTTCAGGCACTGTTTAGCTTTAGCACTGTCTGGCAAAGTATGGTTCCTCTATGGAGGCACATGCAGTAGAGACCAAGGAGGATGCTGGGAACCTCCACAAAGGAGACCCAGAGGAGGGTGGCATGGGACCCCACAGGGGAAGGAAACAACTTCTAGTGGGAGACTCCCTTGTTAGGAGGATAGAACTGGGGGAGGAAGGGGAGAGGGAAGTAAGGTGCCGCCTGCTGCTGCCATGGCTTTGAGGGACAGAGAGTGAATTCTCAGGATCATGAGAACAGCTGCATGGGGGAGGGAGCTGGATGCCATTATCCACCTAGGGACAAATGACCTGTCTGAGAAAGGGATCAGAGCAGTGCAGGAAGGGTTTATGGAGCTGGGAAGGGGCCTAAGACAAGTAACACGCATGGTAACCTTTTCGGAGGTGCTGCCTGTCTATGGCATGGGTGAGGCTAGAGTGCTCCACACCATAGGGTTCAATCAGTGGTTGAAAAACTGGTGCAGAGCTCAGAGGTTTGGCTTCATTGGGGACTGGGGGTCCACCTGGAGTGATGCAGACCTATACTGGAGTGATGGTATGCATCTGTCCGGGAGGGGAACCAGGATCCTAGGTGATAGGTTTAAATGCTTCATTGGCAATCATTTAAACTAGCCATGGGGGAGGCACTGGAAAGGAGCAGGGAAATCCTATCCCCCAAAAAAATCAGGGTAGTAAGTGAAGTAAACACCAAGATAGAGATGTCGATAGGGAGAAGGGCAGGGGTAAATGGAGAAAATGACAAGGCAATAAGGACATGGAGCAAAAGGTAAGACCATCAAGAAATGGAGGGTAATGAGTACCAATGCCCATAGTCTGGGCAACAAGCTCCCTGAACTGGTGGCTTTGATGGAAGAGGGATGCCTGGATATTGTGACAGTCACAGAAACATAGTACACAGAGAACCATGACTGGGATGTTAACATACCAGGGTACACAACCTACAGGAGAGACAGGGAGGGTATAAGAGGGGGAGGAGTAGCTCTCTATGCAAGGGAAGGGATAAAAGCAATGAAACAAAAGAGTAAACAGGGAGGAGAGGAGGCATTGTGGGTCATGTTAGAGATTGGAAATGACACCACAATCTGCACAGGGGTTGTGTACAGACCCCCATTTCAGGGGGAGGGAATGGACAAGGATATGATAGAAGGCATCCTTAGGATGGCAGAGAAAGGGGAGATACTGTTGATGGGGGACCTGAATATGCCAGATATTAACTGGAGCACCTTTGCTGCAGCCACATCCAAGAGCAGGGCCATTCTTGATGCCCTACAGGGAGCATGCCTCAGACAGCTAGTGTTGGAACCCACTCAGGAGGAAGCAATCTTAGACTTCGTACTCTCAAATGGGGACAGTGAGAGGATCTCAGATCTAGATCTCAGATCTAGAAGTGGGTAGCCATCTAGGAACAAGTGACCTCCAAACAGTGTGGTTCACAATAAACTCAGCTGCAGAGTCAAGCCATACAAAAGTGAGGGTCCTGGACTTCAGAAGGGCTGACTTTGGCAAGGTGGGAGAGTGCCTTAGAAAAGCACTAGCAAACAGGCAAGAAGTAGGGGTGGAGCAACAATGGGGAAACATCAAAACTGCCATCACAGAAGCAACAAGCCTTTGTGTGAAGCAAATAAACAAATCAAAACAAAATAAACAGCCACTATGGTTCTCAACAGAGGTGGTGGGGAAGGTTAGGGAGAAAAATATAGCATTTGGGAAGTATAAGGAAACACAGAAGGAGCAGGACAGAGAACTGTACCAGTTAAGGCAGAAGGAAGCAGGGAAGGCAGTCAGAATAGCAAAGGGCCAAATTGAGGAAAAGATAGCCAACTTGGTTAAGAAGGGGGATAAAACCTTTTATAGGTACATTAGGGAGCATAGAAAGACAAAGGGAGGGATAGTGAGACTGAACAGAATAGACAGTGGGTGGGCAGACAGGGACAGTGAAAAAACAGGGATACTAAATGCATGCTTCTGCTCAGTATTCACAAAAGGAGGAGGAGGGAGGTACCTAATCCAATTAACAGAAGCACTCTGAATAGGGAGTCAATCCCAGTCCTTTCACAGAAGAAAGGGCTCTGAAAGAACTCCTAAAACTGAAGGTAGACAAAGCAATGGGGCCTGATGGGATTCACCCCAGAATTCTAAAAGAACTAAGGGGAGAACTAGTGACACCACTGACTACCCTTTTTAACAAATCATGGGAGGATGGTGTGGTATCTGAGGACTGGAGGAGGGCAGATGTGATTCCCCTTCACAAAAGTGGGAGCAAGACAGAGGCAGGAAACTACAGACCTGTCATTTTGATCTCTGTGGTAGGGAAAGTGATGGAATCACTTCTGAAGGAAAGAATTGCTCAGTACCTAGAGGCCAGTGGGGCACAGGACCCAAGGCAGCATGGGTTCACAGCAGGAAGGTCATGTCAGATGATTCTACTCAATTTCTTTGACTGGGTGACCAAAGTAGTAGACCAGGGAGGGGCTGTGGACATGGCCTGCCTAGACTTTAACAAGGCATTTGACACAGTCCCACACAAAAGATTAATAAAACAAATTAGCCAGCCTGGGAGTGGGTCACAGGTTGGTAGGCTGGGTAAAACATTGGCTGAACAACAGGACACAGAAGGTAATAATAAACGGAGTCCACTCTGAAGTAAAGGGGGCTACTAGTGGGGTAACGCACGGTTCAGTACAGGGTTCAGTCCTTTTTAATGTCTTTATAAGTGACATTGCAGAGGGACTGGAAGGAAAAGTATGCCTCTTTGCAGATGACACAAAGATCTGCAACAGGGTTGATATACAAGGAGGCATGTAAAGGATGAGAAGGGACTTAGCAAGGTTAGATGAATGGTCAGAAGTATGGCAACTTGGAGTCAATGCAAAGAAGTGCAAACTAATGCAAATGGGAGACAAAAACCCAGGAGAAGAGTACACAATGGGGTGGAGGTAGTAACAACAACAAAAATGGAAAGGGACCTGGGGTAATCATATCAGATGACATCAAGGTTGGCAAGCAATGTGAGAAGGTAGCAGGGAGGGCTGAGGGGATACTGGGATGTTTAGGGAGAGGCATCACCAGCAGAAAACAGGAAGTTGTTATCCCTCTGTACAGACAGTTGGTGAGACCCCATCTGGAGTACTGCATCCAGTTCTGGAGAACCCATCTCCGCAAGGACTTAGACAGGATGGAGGCAGTCCAGAGGAGGTCAACTAAAATGGTGCAGGATCTGCAAGAGAAGCCATATGAGGAGAGACTAAAGGAGCTTAATATGTATACCCTTGAGGAAGGGGGGGGCATGATAGAAACTTTTAAGTACCTCAGTGGAATCAACAAAGTCCAAGAGGGTAGCATCTTTCAGAAAAAGAGATGTGCAAGGACAAGCGGACACTATTTGAAGATAGAGTGAGGATGGCTTAGGGGCAATGTGAGGAAGTATTTTTTCAGAGAGAGGGTGGTGGACGCATGGAACAGCCTTTCTGAGGACGTTGTGGGGTCTAAAACTGTGGGGGAATTCAAGAATGCATGGGACAGACATAAGGCAATTCTTGGTGGGGGTAGAAAGAAGTAGGCTGTTGATTAACTAGGATCTGCAGCTTATCCAGTAGGTAGGGAAATGGGCAGACTAGGTGGGTCAAGCAGTCCTTATCTGCCATCAAAGTGTATGTTTCTATGTTTCTCTTCCATTGGTTAAGAGCTCCTTTGTGACCAACCTAAAGTGATGATAAATGATGATGACCCACCTAGAATGATGACAAATGTGTTACATTATTTTAGGTTTTCAGGCCATAGAACACCATTGAAATAAATAATTTATCAGTAATGTTTTATTCTCACCAACATTGTATAAATATGCAAATATTATAGGAGCACTGTAGCATCCCTATAGTTAAGGTTGAGTGAGACGTTCTATGTTAGACCCCTAACTTTGCAGCTTAATAGCTTTGGCAGGTTTGACGAACTTAGTTGAAAGTTTGCATGTGCTGTCTATGAAGCAAGGTCTAAATCTGTGGTAAGTTTTGTGACAGCAGTTTGTGTGACTTCTTTGATTTGCATATGTAATTTTCCTGTAGTTGTCTAATTTTTTTTCCAATATTTAAGATGGGATTTGGGTTTGCTGTCACATATAACCTACACAGTATGGAATTGTTTCCCAAAATGTTCAGGGTAGAAGTGTGTCTTGCCAAGGTAGTGCCATTGGAAGATTTCATAAAAATATATTAAACAATTCCAGAGTTATAGGGAGTGAAAGAGTTTTTTTCTGTTCTGAGCATCCTTAGTAGGGTTTTGGGGATTACATTCTGATAAACCACCAAACATTCTGTCACACGACTATTTTTGGTGTCGCACCACTTGCTTCTCACAGCGCCAAAAAGTTTTTTTAATGCCATGACAGCCGCCATCTTATTTTTTTCTCCACAACCTAAAAAAACATTGAAAATACATCATAATTATGCAATTTAAAAAAACAATAACATCTGAACCTAGTTAAACGGGACTGTTTTAGCTACAGACTGGTGTTTTGTTTTTGTTTTTTTTTTATGCTCAGAAATACCTTTTCTGGGCACCCCAAAATACAGGGTACCCAGCTTAGCAAGAGGAGCAGTTCACCTATGTTCTCTGTATGAGAATGGCAGGACCTTCTAGGTATCTGCAGCCATAGATAGAGTGCTGCTGCTGGCTTCAGTGGCAGCAGTGAGCCAGCGATCCCTTGTTCTCACTATCTGTCTGTCTATCTATCTATCCATCTACGGTATCTAGCTATCTAGCTATCTAGCTATGTACTTATCTATCCATCTGTCTAGCTATCCAGCTAGCTAATGTGTATTTGTTAAGCAGACTGGGGTGGCCACCCACGTACCACTTCTTTGTCCCCCCATGCCTCCAGGTCACCCACCCGCCTTTCCCAGTGTTTGTTTTTTGTTTTCTTTTTAATAATATAAGCAGACTGGGGGAGCCTCCCATACCATTTCTTTTCAACCCTCACCCCTTCTGGTCACCCACCCCCTTTCCCTGAGCAATAGTTCAACACTTGGGTACCCAATCCCCAGTGTCAGAATTTCAATGTGTTCCCTGTAATAAAGAAAACTATCCTCATTGCTTTTTTTTACCTGTAACAAATAAAATAGTCCCTCGCCAGTCTGATCCTCACACACACACACACACACACACACACACACACACCTCATCCACCCTACCCTAACCTCTCACTCAGTACCCACCACCCCTCCTACACCACACACACACCCTCACTCACCTGAACATGTCCCACAGTGTAGATCCATGCTCTGATTGAAACACATCTTGGTGCTGGAACCACCGACTACAATATGAGAAATTAAGGCAAGTGCGCTATAATGTACTCCAAGCTATTCTGTCAAAACAGTGAAAACAATACAGCAAAGACCATTACAGTGACAAAATTGGCATGGTCGCTGTAATGATCCCACTGTACACTGACACTGCTTTGCCCGTGTTTCTCCCCCTCTCTGAATCAATTTCACTCAGAGCTGGTTTTAGAAATTGGGGGGGTGTGGGGGACAATACCAGTATTTTTCTGATGGCACAATACCAACTGTCGGCATTGTGCCTGTCGATGTAATGGATTTCAACAACTTTGTTGTTGAAGCAGCTTGGTGGAACCATATTTCAAGGGGGTTTCACGTTGATAAATAACTGTCATTTTTACATATTTTGACCCTAGATTTTCAACATGGACTTTTGGGACCCTACCTCAAGACCAGTGGCAGTGGAAGTATGCAAATTTGATCAGAAAGGTGATTTTCTGGTTGCTTTGTGAAATCATCTTTCAGGCAGGATTTGAAAATTTTCACTGCCCTTCTTCATGAAGTGTGTCATAAGAAGGCTATATTAAAATTTTGGGTCAAAATATGTAAAAATGACAAAATTCCAAGCATATATTGGAATTTTTCTATGCTCACTCATAACTTGGTAATTTAAAATATTTTTGACCCCCAATTTTAAACACAGCCATTTTTTTCACACCCACTCATGAACATGAGTACTGTAATTTTTCAAAGCCCATCCAAAATGAGTTTTTGCACCTGTGGCTCAGAATGATGTTTTGCCGGGGATTTTAAAATGTTCACCTGTGGGGTTCATGAAGTATGGTAATAAGAAGGCTATGTTGAAAATATGATGTACAAATATGGTAAAATGCCCAGGTTATGAGGGAGAAATCTTGCAGTATTTCAACATTCACACATAACTGCACTAATTTTCAATATTTTAACTCCAAACTTCCAGCATAGCCTTTTTCCACACCACTGCATAAACATGACAGGTGTCATTTTTTTTAAATCATGGGCAAGATGTGTTTTCACAGTTGTGGTATGAAATGACATTTCTGACCATATACTATCCATGCTACACATCATGTTTATAAAGCAGTCATAAAATGATCTTGAAAATTTGGAGTCAAAATAAAAAAATATATAATTAAGAAACCTTTAGCGTAGTGCCAGACTTCACTCCAGAGGGTATGCGTTGTGATCCTGTGCCAGTCACCTGAGTTTGAGTGTGAGCCCAGTGACCCAGATACATGGGGTGATGATGTGGGAATGGCACTGTTATGCGACACCCCGCAGGCAGGAAATGAAAGCTGCCAGGTTGCCCACACTGGTCCAGATACCAAAGAGTGAAGACAGCTCTTCTGTTGCCATAGGGCCTTGAACATCTGCTCCCATCAGTAGCAGAGGGTCCTGTGCATTGTTTGATAGAATGGCTTTGAACTGTGCATCTGTATCTGCGGCCACATGTAAGTGCAGGGACCAGAAGGCCCTGTGCTTCGACAGTCAGTCACACAGCCCCATGAACTCTTGACATCCTGTGCTGCAGGGAACTGCAGGACCCACAAGGGCCCTGCACTTCTATAGTCTTTCTGTGTATCTGTTCATGCAAGTCTTGAAGGTACTACATCAATGAGGATGTGATTCCATTATCTTAAAAAGAAAGGAATTTCTTTGCAAAAAAACTTTGTTAATTCACGAGTTAGGGTTCAATTTAACAACACAAAAGTATGGAAATGTGGCATTAGGGTGTCCAACTGTAACTCCCCGCCCCCCAAGCAGTAAAAGGGAAAAACATTAGAGTTTTGGGTCTTTGGAGTTTTGTTGAATCAGTGGTGGGGTCTTCTTTGGGGTCGTCAACCCTAATACCCCATTCCCAGAGCAAACAGCATCACACATGATCTCCTGTGGGCCCTGCACAAAGAAAGTTACAACACACTGTGTTTCCAACATGTGGCGAGACATACTTCTATACCTTTGAAGAGTGTATCACTATAAAGCACTGGCTTGGATCTGTACCTTCTGCTTTGGACCACAGGCCACAGGCTTGGGGGCAGCATTAGGGTTGACAACCTCAAGGAAGACACCACCACTGATTCGTCAAGACTCCGGAGAGCCAAAACCCTACTGTTTTTCCTTTTGCTGCTTGGGGTGGGGGTGGGGAGTTAGGGTTGGAATTGTGGCATTAAGGTACCCTTAATAGTGCATTAACAACATTTTTTTAACAGAATTTCCTTTGTTTTTGAGTTAGTGGAATTGTATCCTAATTCATTCAGGTCCATTTGGGACCTACATGAACAGATACAAATTCCCTGTGCCAAAGGAAGACTCACTCAACCTACAGAAGTGCATAGCCCTTGTGGGCCCTGCACTTCTGTGCAATGGTGGATATGAAGACTTCATGAGGATATCTGATGGGCTTCAGATGCACAGGGCCCTGTCATCCCTGCATTTCTATGTGGCTGCAAACACAGATGCACAGGTCAAAGAGTGTTGTGCAAGCCAATGCACAGGGTTGTCTGCTACCCATGGGTGGAGAGGTGCATGGCCCTATGCCAAGAGGACAGTTGTCTTCACTATATGGTACCTGGACCCGTGCAGACAACCCTTCACCTTTTGTTCACTGGTCTGCGGGTGTCACATAACAGCACCATCCCTCACCTTCACCTCATCTAACTGGGTCACTAAGCTCACCACCAAAGTCAGCTCACTGGCACAGGATCACAAAGCATACCGGCTAGGATCAAGATTGGCACTGCACTCAAAGTTTAACAATTATATATATTTATTTTTAACTTTTGACCCCCCAAATTTTCAAGATACTCATTTTGTGATTTGCCTTATAAACATGGCATGTACCATTTCTAGTATATGGAACAAAATGTTTCTTTGAACCAGAAAGTGAGAAACACCTCATTCAGGATTTAAAAAATAGCTTGTGTTTATGAGGTGATATGAGGAAATAGCTATGTTGAAAGTTTAGAGTCAAAGTATTGAAAATTAGCAAACTTGCAAGTGAACATTGGAATACTGCAGTGTTCACTCACAACTAAGGAATTTTACCATGTTTTGTACACCTGATTTTCAGCATAGTCTTCTTATTACCCCACCTCATGAACCCGGTAGGTGAACATTTTCAAATCCCCACTAAAATGTCATTCCACGTCACTGAAAATTTATTGCATGCAACATGTCCAAAAACACATTTTGTCCAGGATTTGAAAAATAGCAGCTGTCACTTTCATGGGGTGGTGTGCAAAAATGGCTATGTTGAAAGTGTGGGGTGAAAATATGTAGTTACCAAAGTTATGAGCGAGCGTAGAAAAATGTCAATGTGCATGCATAACTTTGCCATTTTTGCCTACTTTGACCCCACATTTTCAACATAGCCTTCTTGTGGAGTCACGTGATGTACTCAGTGCTTGCCCTCGTGTTCCAAATCCCTGCCATGATTTAATGAACTATTTACAGCAGTTGAGCAGCCAGGCATTTCATTCCTGAAAGCCCAGCTTACTTGGTAGAAATGGAGACTTCTGTACTCTCTTTGGTGGCAATGATTTCCAGCCTTTCCATCGAGATGCCAAGATCGGGTAAAGCTCCATCATCACAACTCACTAGGTCCCAGCCTCTGCGAAAATGCCCGACTCAAGATTCCCCAGTGGCTGATCCAGAACCTGACAAATTAAACCTTTTGCTTGCAGATATGGCGGGCATTAAAATAACTCCTGACAAAGTAGTGGAGGACTTTCAATTATTTAAGACCACATTAGAAGCTTTCGATGCCAAAGCTAGAATAAGTTCTCATCCCAGGCCCAAGAGGGATGAGAGACACGGGAGATATGCAAACGGGTTGCCAAGTTAGGGCTTAAGATTGCCCGTAGTAGACGTAACATCTTGGTACTTGTTGGCATCCTGGAGCACACCAAGGGTACAGATATGTTATCTTTTCTGCAGAAGCTTCTGCAGGATATTGCAGGTCCACCACCTCATAGAGGGTCATATCCTACTCAGAGGGCCCACTGCTCCCTATGCCCCCAGCCACCACCGAACAGGAAGCCAAGGGTTATTATTCTCAGGTGCCTTAACCATCAGGACAAATTGGGACACTTAACAAACACCATAAAAAGACCCCTGCTCTGGAATGCCAAGCAATTTTTTTATTCAGCGACACTACCCCCTTAGCCAACAAATGCCAGGTTGCTTATAAGGATGTCAAGCAAATGCTTTTTAAAGCAGGGGTTAAATTCTGTATGCAATACCCAGCTCGGTTGGTGGTGCAGACAGTGCCAGGCTCCTATGAATTTGCTTCTGCTGAGTAAGCAGGAACTGAGTTAACTAAATACTTCCCACAGTTATTTAAGAGCCCTGTGTGATAGGGGCTTCTTTTTTGGATCATCGATTTTCTCGGGAAATATTTAAATGAGAGTATAATATGACGGTCTGGTGAACTTCCTTTTTGTGGGGTGAGGATCTTGTTATTAAGCATCTTTCAGTTTTAAATCAATATGGGCCTTTATTTATTTATTTATTTATTTATTTATTTAATTTTGGTGACCAGGTAGGCCCACTTTAGTTTGCTAATAGCCTTCTTGGACTTTAACTTTAATTATGGATACAGCTGGATGGACCAGGCTTATGCAATTTCTTTGCACATCGTGCATCCTTTTTATGTCCTTATCACTGGATGATTTCATTTATGGTACCATTGGGACTTAGAAAGATGCCTGTTGAAGGACATGCATATGATACCAGACTGCTAAAACATGCTTGGCAGCTGGTTACACACTTAGAGGTGCTATACTAGGCCCCTCAGCTTCTTTGCTTTCTGTTTTGGACTTCACTGTGGACACTTTTCTCAATGGGAAAACAAACACTAATATGGACATTGTATAGATCACTGAGGGACCACAGAAGCAACCCCTTGTGGCTGCAGGGTGTCATAGTTAGTGTTCTTTTTTTGATTATTTGATCTACTTTGTTCTTTTCTTGGGTTTTTTTTCAGTTTTCCATTTTTTGTTGAATGGTTTGATGTGTTTGGTTTGGGTTCAGAGTGGATTTTTGGTTCCTTTGTTTGGCTTTCCCCCTCTTTAATTTTTGTTCTCCCCCTTTTTCTGCTTATGACCAAATGATTGGTTTGGCCACTTCTCTAATGGCTGCTTGCTTACTTGTGGTGATCTATAGACTGCTGGGACTAGGTAGTGGGAGCGATTCCTCATTTCCTGAGCCACCATGGTCTGCAGTGAGGTTGGTGGCATAATGTCACTGACTGTAGTGTTTCTCCTACCCCCCTCCCAGTTTGGGTAGGGGCAAACAGGGGAAGGTTTGTTGTTGGTTTATTTGTTTGCTATTGGTTCTCCTGTCTGTTTTTCAGTTGTTCCATGTTTAACAGAACAACATTCGGGATACAAGGTTTTGGTAATTGCTACACTATGTCTCAGTTAATGGGTTGGGCACTATGATTCTACATCATGGGGCTGATTCAGTTGTCAGGTTTATATATTGTAGGGGTGTGCCTAACCTCTCCAATATTGTTTGTTTTTTGTTTTCTTAATGGGGGTCCTACGCCTTCCTTTTAGTTCTACCTATTATGACGTTAACCCAATTGAATTGTGTGACTTGAAATATTGGGGGGTACCTATCTATGAACGCACCCAAATTCTTAAGCATCTAATGACTTTTAAGCCAGATATCGTGATGCTTCAGAAAACTCATGTATTAGCTGAGGATGCACATTTTTTTCAGTGAAACACAGAAACATAGAAACATAGACTTTGACAGCAGATAAGGACCACTTGGCCCACCCAGTCTGCCCATTTCCCTACCTATTGGATAAGCTGCAGATTCTAGTTAACCAACAGCCTACTTCCTGCAACCCCCCACTATAATTGCCCTATGTCTGTCCCATGCAAGTTTGAATCCCCCCACTGTTTTAGACCCCACAACCTCTCCAGGAAGGCAGGCAGTTCCATGCGTCCACCACTCTCTCTGTGAAAAAGAATTTCCTCACATTATCCCTGAGCTGTCCCCCCCTAACTTTAATTTGTGCCCCCTTGTTCTTACACTCTCTTTTCTGAAAGATGCTACCTCCTGGACTTTGTAGATTCCCTTGAGGTACTTGAATGTTTCTATCATGTCCCCTGTCCTCCTTTCATCAAGGGTATACATATTAAGCCTCTCAGTCTCTCTTCATATGGTTTCTGATGTAGACCCTGCACCATTTTAGTTGCCCTCCTCTGGACTGCTTCCATCCTGTCTATGTCCTTGCATAGATGAGGTCTCCAAAACTGCACGCAGTACTCCAGATGGGGTCTCACCAACTATCTGTACAGAGGGATAACCACTTCCCTTTTTCTACTTGTGATGCCAGTGCCTTTGGGTGGGGCAATCATTTGGGGCAGGCTGTAGTTCCTGTAGAGCTGTGGTGACTGTTTTAGTATGGAGATCTCTCACTTTTCAAATTCTCCATTAGCATACAGACCCTGAGGGTCACTTCCATCTTTTGGATGTACAAATGGCTACGTCGGAATTCCTGTTAGGGAATAGTTATGGCCCTAATGCCTTTACCAGGTTGAATACTCTATTCAATGCCTTCTGTCGCTTCGCTCTTGACTCCCTACCCTCAGTCACCACTGCACCTTAAATCACTCTCTTGGTCGTCCCTCCCTGGAGAACAGATGCCTCTCTCACTGTGCTAAATTTATTTCTAAATTCTGTTTCCACACACTTCCCTCTTCCCTCTCCTCCTCTCTATCGATTCTTCACTCCTCCCACTCTCTCAGATCTTCTGATTCTTGTACCTTGGCAATCCCTTGTCGCTCCACCGCTATAGGCCAGAATGGTTTCTCCTACCACTTCCCTAAACTTTGGAATTCACTACCCCATCCTGTCAGAAACTCCTCCTCCCCATTATCTATCACCAAGGCCCTGCATAATTTCTTTGCCCCAACTGCACTTTCCCCTAATTTTTACTGCCTTAAGTCCATGTAACACCCAAACTCCCTATCCCCATCCAAACCCCTGTCCTCTAACCACTGTTTTCACCAACTTTCTCTCCCCCCTTATTTATTTATTTATTTACAAGTTTAACCAGGAAGGCATACTGAGCAGAGTTGCTCGATTCCAGATGCGACCTGGGGGTCAAGACCCAAGACAATGATACATACATTTGGTACAGGATTAACATCACAATAGAGGTCCATCCACTGTACAGACAATCAGCAAATAGTTACAAACAGGTAGAAGATTGATACAGGAATAAATCCTTTAAATCCTTATAATTCTCGCTGTTCAGTCCCTCCTGGCTACCCCTGCAGCACACCCCCAACCCTCCTATGACCCCTCTAACTGCAGTAACTACTAACCCCTACAATTCTTTCCTCTTCTCAGGGTTTAAGCTCCTGGTTTTGCCCCTCCAGCTCATCTCCCTCCTTCCACCCTCACCCCGATCCCTCTCACTGCCTACCCCTACGGTTACCTCCTCTTTTCAAGGCTTAAGCTGCGTTTCACCCCTCTTTTCAGGACTTAAACTGTGTCTCACCCCACTTCCTTTCTATCTCCCTGTTCCACATCCCTGTTCCTCTCTTGCAGCAATTAGTATAGTTATCATTCCTTTTACTTTATGTTTAAGCACTTATCACATTTCTGTACCAAATGTGTAAACCATTGTTCTTCTTCCTATGTTATAAAAATGTTATTTTTACTTATGTTTGTAAAATTCTACTGTTGGATTATGTATTCCACTCTCCCCCGCCCCCACCAAGGATGCACCAGGAGACAAGCAGCATAGTTGTTCAGTGTGCTTTTCTGCTGAAACTCTTCAATAAATAAATAAAAGTAATGCAGTTACCCCTGCTTTTTTTGTTCACCTTATGCACCTTATTGCAACATATAACACTCTTCCTAAAATAGTCATGGGGGATTGGAATGTTGCCTTGAATGACATGTTGGATAGGTCAGGGGTTGGTTAAAGGGTTCTTTCTCCAGCCCAGAGAGCTATAAGGGACCTCCTGAGCACTGTGGCCCATTAGCTATTTGGAGTGTCCTTCATCCCTCAGAGAGGGATTACACTTTCTTTTCACCAACTCAAGGCACTTATTCATGGATAGATTATGCTTTGATTAGTCCATTTTATATTCCAGTGACTTGCTTTTGCGAAATACATAGCTGGGTTATTTCTGACCATGTCCCACTCTCCCTATCTTTGAGTTTAACTACTTTCTTTGGGGGAGGGGGGACAAGTGGTGGAGATTGAATAATCACTTCTTAAAAGATGAATGGTGCCTTAACAAAATCAAACAGGTGACGTTGGATTACTTTACTATAAATGGCAGCCCTGATCAACCGATGGATACATATTGGAGTGCATATAAATGTATTGTTATCCACTTGGCCTCCTCAAGGAAGAAGCAGAAGGACAAGCAGCAGCAGGAACTGTTGCAGTCTATACAGCATTTGGAAAGAGGTATTTTCCCTACTTCCTCTGAGCAGGATTGGTTATGCCTCAATCAAGAGCAGGCCAGATATGCTGAGCTACTTAGGGAACAGGCAGAACATGCCCTCTTTAGAGCTAAATTGCAATATGAGATATGTGGGTAAAAAGCCAGTAAATTACTAGCAATGAGACATAAGCAACAGGAAAGGCCCGTTTGATAAAGGCTGTGAGATCTAGCTCCAGGGGTTTGATACTAACCTCCCCGAGGGACACTGCTGCTGAATTTAAAGGTTACTATGAACAGCTATACAGTGAGACTCCACCTCCCTCCAGTTCGATGCCTGAGTTTTGGACTACTTGCAGTGCACCCAACTTGCTCAGGTGGACCCGACGGTTCCCCCCCCCTTACTGCCCCTATCTCTGTGACAGAGGTTGAGAAAACTGTCTCGTCTCTCACCACAGACAAATCTCCAGGACCAACTGGGTTTTCCTTAATTTTTACATTGCCCTGAAAAAGGAATTGACTCCTCATTTAGTAGAAATTTACAATTTTGCTATCGATCCAAAGCTTCCCAACCGTATTTTCTAGATGCACATATTACACTATCCTCAAAGCTGGGTTAGGACCATATTAAATGTTGTAACTAGGCCTTTTTTATTTCTGAACAACAATGTAAAAATTTTATCCCATACTGTATCTTGGCTCAAAGACTGGCTGCTGTCTGGCAACCCCTGGTTGGCAAAGAATAGATGGGGTTCATGCAGGGCCATCTGGTCTCTGATCACATGCGTAAGCTTTTTTATTTAATCTCATTGTCTAGGGAGTCCAATACTCCTTTGGTGTTGGTCTCCCTGGATGCTGAGAAAGCATCTCATCAGGTCTCCTGGCTTTATTTATTCCACATTTTGGCTGCTTTCGGATTTCCAGACACTTTTATTGATTGGATTAAATTGCTTTATTCTATGCCAGTGACCCATATTTGTTGTCATGTGGTTTTATCAGAGTCCTTTGCGTTAAGAAGGGGCACACACCAGGGTTGCATTATTTTGCCCTATTTGTTTAATTTATATCTTGAACCTCTTACCAGACACATATTGCAACACCCACAAATATCAGGTATTCCAGTCGGTCCCTATTCTTATAAATTGTCTACTTATGCAGACAATATATTGTTACATCTAACTCATCCTAATAAATCCATTCCAGCAGCCTTTCAAGCCTTGGAAACATTTGGAGAACTCTCAGGATACAAGCTGAATACAGATTGCTAAAACAGTCGTTTTGCCTTTGAATTCTAAAACATACAAATATGATCTCCCTCTGGAATTGAGACCTTTTTGGTCCATGACTAAATTTATTTATTCGGGCATCAAAGTGGTCACTGGAATCCAATTTAACTGCAAGAACTACTCTGAGCTTGCTGGGTGCTGCTTCCCTGCAGTCACTGCACGACTGCTCCCCACCCGCCCCCACCACTCCCACCCTTAGCCAGCACCAGTTATATAACGTCAGGCATAGTGTAGACCACTCCCAGTAGAAAATTAACTATCTCCTCACTTTCCCATTAGTGGGCTATATTTCTTGACTGCTAGAGGGCGCTTGATATTTGTTTCCATCCTTCTGGATCCCCAATCATAACTCTGCTAGCAAAATAAATTTTGTTATTTCTCAAATCGAGCCTTCCTTCCTACACACCCGACTTTAAATGATCCACTCATTTAAAATCAATATGGCCATAAATCCTTGTATAATATTCCTGCTAGTTTCTATTTTTTCTGCCCTCATGTGGCTCCCTTTATTATACTACCCACCAACCCACCAACCCACCAACCAGGAACCATCACTACACCTACCCTGATGTCTCTAGGCTCTCCATTATGTGTATGCCACTTCACTTGCCCTGTGACACCTCCCCACTTCTCATCCCTTACAAGTTCATCTACCACTTAGCCTACACTCTGCATAAATTCTCGCTGCTCAACCTCACCCTGTCTACCCCTTTCATCCATTGTAAGCTATGGTACCTGTTACTCCTAGCCCTAATGTTGGCTGGGGATATTGAGCTTAATCCAGGGCCCGTAAGTAACTTATCCCACATTGATACAGCCTGGAATGACACCAAGGGCCTCCGCATTGTATACCTTAATATTAGGAGCCTTCTTCAGAACATAGCGGGACTCGAGGCGTCGGTTGCTCAATATCACCCTGATATCCTTTGCCTATCCGAAACATGGCTAAAACCCTCCACCCCTCGATCCCCTCTGCTCGCTACTAAATTACAATGTAATCAGACAAAACAGGCTCTCAGCAAAGCATGGAGGTGGTGTTGCCATTTTCTATAAACCTCATTTGTTACTATCCCACAATGCCCTGCCTACCCTATCTCACTGTGAAGCAATCCATGCAACCTTACAGCTAGGATCTAACAAACTACACATAGTCTGCACATATAACCCTCCTGCTAGTGGTAGCACTGGTCTTGAAGAACTTCTCTCCCAAGTGGACAGTACCATCGGCCGAAATGAAGTCCTTATACTGGGGGACCTCAACTTAAATTGGACTAGTAAATCAAACCAGTCCTCTCATACCATGGTACAAGGCCACAACCTTCACCAACTTACCACAGACCCAACCAGGGTCATGGCTCCCTCTCGGACTAGCACACTTATCAACTGGGTCCTTACAAACCACACTGACAGCATAGTCTGTGCAGGTACCCTTGCAGATACAATAAGTGATCACTTCCCAATCTACTGCATCTGGTGCTCTACCAGTAAACTTTCTCCTCCTCCAAAACTCATCACCTTCCACAATTTGGCCAACTTTAACTTAACACAGTTTATACATGATCTCTCATTGATTGACTGGTCACCTGTCTACACCTCAGCTAATGCCCAGTCATCACTAGGCTATTTCCTGGCCTGGGTTGGTCTGCTCCAAGACACCCACGCTCCCCGTGTCACTCATCGTATTCAGGAACTCAGACAAAGTGGTTAACCAAAGACCTACTCACCCAAAGAAGGGCCAGGGACAAAATGTGGTGGTGTTTCAAAGCCTCTGGGTTTCAGACCGACTATAACAACTACAGATCTCTGAGAATCACATGCAAAAGAAACATTCGATTAGTTAAAAGCTCTTTTTGCAAAGACCTACTAACAAAAGCCGCAGGGGACTCTAAGAAATTCTGGTCAACCATAAAAACCCTCCTTGGAGCTAATCATATGGCCCATTCAAGTGATATGCTGATAAATGGCATACACTGCAATAATCCAATGACTATAGCCAACTCTTTCAATTGCCACTTCTCAGACCTAACCAGCTACCTGGTCTCCTTCCCACATGCACACACCATTTCCCCCTCCAGCGATACTAAACCTCTACACACGCATCCTCCTTTTAGGTTCTGGAGCATTACAAGAACAGAAGTTTTAAAACTGCTACTCTCCGTCCCTGACAGTACCAGCACAGGGTCTGATGGTCTGGAACCAAGGCTCTTAAAAGCTGCTGCCCCTCTCATAGGCTCTCCCCTAACCAAAATCTTTAACCTATCTCTATGCCATGGTATAGTTCCTAGTATCTGGAAAATAGCTAGAGTCACACCCATTCCTAAAAAAGGTGATCCTAAAGAAATCAAGAACTACCATACCATAGCAATTCTCTCTGTGCTTAGCAAAATCTTGGAAAAACTAGTGGCCACCCAATCCATAGAATATCTTCAGAAGTATAACCTTCTCTCTTGTTCCCAGCATGGCTTCCGCAAATGCCACAGCACTTCCACCGCCCTCCTCAAACTCACAAACAACATCTATGCTTCTATGGACTCAGGCCTCCTGACAGGTGCAGTTTTCATTGATTTAACTAAGGCATTTGACCTGGTTAACCATACCTTTCTTCTTGCTAAACTACGCTCCCTAGGCTTCTCCACCGATGTAGTGGCCTGGTTCAAAACTATCTGTCCGACAGAAAGCAGGCAATAGTTTTCAACTCAGCCATATCTGACCTTTCATCTATACATGGTGGCGTGCCTCAGGGCTCTGTACTTGGCCCCTTGCTTTTCTCAATCTTCATTAATAACATCCTGTTGCTTGCACCTACGTGTTCATCTGTGTTCTATGCAAATTACCTAGTCATCTACCATAGTGCAAGAAATACCACCGATATAAACCACCCTCTTGCCTCGGACTTCACCAATATTCAATCTTGGCTAACAGAGAACAAACTTGTTCTCAATACAAGCAAAACATACTCTATGCTGTTTGGCTCACCTGCCAGACTGAAAGCAAACCAACACACCCTCAAAATCTCGTGCGCAGATAGCTCCCCACTGGTTAGCGCCAGATCCTTTAAATATCTGGGTGTTACTCTTGATGAACCTCTAGATTTTGACCTACACATAACTACCACCTGTAAATCTGTCAATTCTAAGTTAGAAGGTGCCTACCGTACTAGCTATGCCCTCACCCCATCGGCTAGACTAGCTGTGGCACAAGGCTTTCTGCTCCCAGCCCTAGCCTATGGCTCAGTCACTCACTTATCTGCCTCAAAATCCTCCCTCCATAAATGGGACACCACCTATAATAGCATCTACCAGTACGCCTCTGCATCCCCATGTTACAAACACCATTGCCAGCTCTATGCTGACCTAAAATGGCCTTGCCCCTTCACCCATCGACTCCAGTCCTATGGCTCACTGATTGACTGCATTACCACATCAGGTCTCCCCCTATCCCTCACCTCTCTACTACACTCACAACCTCTCTCCTATGGGCTCCGATCTACTGACCAAGCCCCTCTTCACATCCCTAGATGCAAAACAAATATGGGTACACGTGCTTTCTCATACACAGCTCCAATGTACTAGAACTCC
Organism: Neoceratodus forsteri; assembly: GCA_016271365.2. NCBI lineage: Eukaryota > Metazoa > Chordata > Ceratodontiformes > Ceratodontidae > Neoceratodus > Neoceratodus forsteri. The sequence continues at coordinate 335,766,087 of CM057455.1, read as the reverse complement.
ATACCTCAGACTATTCGTCGAGTTCCCACCCATGCCAGTTTTAAGAAACTTCACCGTGATCATCTGCGTGCTACCAGCCCCGCACTTGCTTTCATCCGCCTTAGACCACCTCTGTTTTCCCTAGGTAATCTACTTCTCTGACACCTCTTCCACCTCTCTTAATACCCTCCTTGCATGTTTCTCTCTCATCCCTTACCCTCATCCTTTGCTTCCCACCACTCTCCCTTTTCCTCTCCTCCCTGATTTCAATTACCACATAATGGCACTTATTGTATTGTTCTGTTTATATTATTTTGTTCTCTCTTGCAATGCCTGTTTTCTCACATTGTTTTTCTGATCTTGTTTTTACTCTGTCCAAAATGTATTTGACTGTATTATACCAAACAATGTTTCTCTACACCCTAAGTTTGAGTGTATGTGATTCTCCTCCTAACTGTGTTACATATCTCATATGCTGCGTCACATGTATGTTCATGTATTTCAAACTGTATTCACCCAGGTCGTGCCTGAAAATAGGTATTCTTATTCCTAGTGCACCCACACAGTCACGAAAAGCAAATAAATAAATAAATAAATCCCTGATTAACTGTAATTTGAGTCCACATTTACGCACTATAGTAACTGACCTTTCCTGGTGACGCCTGCTTCTGTTATCGCTATGGGGTCAGATATCCATCATTTGAATGAATATCTTGCCACATGTGCTGTACTTTTGAGTATGATAGGCACTCCCTTACCCCAATCCTAGTTTTCCAATATCCATAGATTAATCTCTGACTTTTTATGGAAGGGAAAAACCCTGTATAGCTTTTCTTAAACTGACTTTCATGAAAAATCATGGAGACCTCCAACTTTCTAACTTTTTTTGGTACTATTTAGTGGCCCAAGCTAGTAAATTTTTGGTCTGGGCTATCCCAAATATGGGATCCAACTCTGAGGTTGTACACCTGTACTGGAAAGTTAATGAGTCCAATCTGTGTAAGTTTGCATATTTCTGTTAGCGCCCATCTTTACATATCTTGATGTAATCTACCCCTTCCATTGCGGAATGGACCAATAGGATGGTCTGTGAAACTAAATATGTAACTGTGTCAGGTTATACAATATGTTCTTCAGAAGGATCCCTTTCAGCCCTGCCATCTAAATCCACATTTTAAGAGCCATAATAAACCTTTTCCCTCTTTTTTTCTTTGCAATGATGATTTGGACCACCTTTCCTGCCTCATACAGAACGAAAAGCTGATTACTTTTGAGCACTTTCAAGCATCTAATACTATGGTGCAGTCAACTGTATTTTCATTTTTTAAACTTGTCCATTCAGTTCAGATATATTTGGGCCCCCATCCTTGGTGACTATTGGATGGCACATAATATCGGGAATTAGCTGAGTTTGCGGCAAAACCACACTTTATTTCGCTCTTGTACAAAGCCCTTCAGGATACTTTAGGGACACAAATGCCACTGAAAAATGTATATTGGAGAAGAGAAGAGAATTTCTGGCCTATTCTGCTTTCCTTGCTACAGCAGCATCATGGGATTATATTTATCATGTATATTATTCTACAGAAGATGCATACCTGTAGGTTCGGACAATGGCCCAATCCCGCATGTCAGAAATGTCACGCACAGGAGAACACTCTTTGCCACCTCCTTTGGGACTGCCCACCTATGCAATCCTTTTGGAATCAAATCTAATTGCACTTGGACCCTTTTTGTGTTTACAGGATGCTTTCATGCTGGAATTGTGTCTTATAGGTGTGGGTATTGAACAACTTGTAGGGGGGCCCCAGAGATACCATATTGCTTTAGTAGCAGCGGTGGCTAAACTGATCATACTATGCCATCAGACAGATGGGCTCCCTCTGACATATAGGGAATGGCATGCAGAAATTCTCACTATTTTTAGAATGGAGAAGTCTGTAGCTAGCATACAGCATGCCCTTCCCACTTATTGTAACAGATGGGAGAGCTTATCCACTATTCTGCTTATTTCCAGATTATTGTTACATGTCTTTAATTGTACATAGTCCCCTAGAGTAAAATTTTTCTGTTAGTCTACTTATTTATAAATTTGATAATTAGGGGTTAAATGCTGTCTTACTGAAACTGGTTGATTTTTGCCCTTAGGTGATTAGTTATTTAGTATTTACTGGTTAGGGTCAATAAACCACTGCAGGCAGACTCCTCGCAAACTCTGCAGTTCATACATGTGAATTACAGAGTTCTGTAAACCACCTTTTGAGAGAATTGAAAAAAAATAAACCTCTCACTCTAGCTGTGCACCTGTGCCACTGTCTGTCCTCACACTGACCATTGGCTTGCACTCTTTCAGGAAAAGTGCCAGCATGAAGGACCGAGTGGGACTGCCTCATCCCTCCTCATCTGAGCGAAGTCTGTACTCTGTGGCTCTTTTCCTCCTTGCCATACACTGAAAACAAAATCCCAACACCACACACAAAAAATCAAAACCCCAACTTTTTTTTTAGTACTTGCATTTTTTTTTCTTTCATTCCTGGCTCAAACTCCCATAATTCATAATGCCTAACATGCCATCCCAGGTCCCATTCATGGTACAATACGTCAAGCAACCACATCGTGCTTTAAGTAAATAATTACATTTTCTACAGTGCTTTAAATAAATAAATAAATAAATGCACTCCGGTTCTCCATTATTCTTATTATCCAACCCGTGCTAATGTGTGTTTTGGGGGGGTAACTATAACAATGACCTGTAGTCACGTGATGCAGTGCACTGACTAGAAACCTGTCCTTACAGCTCTAGCTACCTACTAGTTATTTAAACTTCTTTTTGACTATGTAATAATAATAATAAACATTATTTATAATGCGTCTTTCAAATATCAAGGCGCAGTACACAGTTAAAATGGTTTAAGAACAATACTACATCATTATAAAACATACAATTATAGTCTGTCATCTTCAGCAGCATCACCATAAGCCTTATTCCATAAGTACATTTTCAATGCTTGTTTAAAGCCCCCCACAGTCATGCACTCCCTAATCCAATGGGGTAGAGAGTTCCAGAGGGTTGGTGCCACGAACTTAAAAGCCCGGGCCCCAGAAGATTTTAAAAACACCCTCGGAATCTCTAGCAACCCCTCGTTGGCCGAGCGGAGCTGTCACTCCAGGAGGTAAGGAACCAGAAGCTCTTTCAGGTAGTCAGGGCCCAGTCCATGTAGGGCTTTATAAGTAAGTAATCCAACGTTGAAGGTGATCTGCCACTGAACTGGTCTATAAATACATTCCAAAGCCTTCCTGACTCTACGAAGATACCAAAGATCTGCTTTACAGCATCTGGAGTTGAATGAAGATGGAAATGTGGAAGGCACAGCTTAAACATACCCCTCTGGCCTTGCCAGAGAAGGCCGGGAAGAAATCCAAGGCCTCTTCCTCCACTGATCGCCAGGGCTCAGATGCCTCCTCCTCAGATCATGAACCACTTACCCTGTCATGGTTCTTGGAAGAATTCAAGCCATTTAGAGAGGAGATCAGGACTGTATTCTCAGACCTCAGGAATGTGGCGCAGACACTAGAAGAGCTCTCCTGCAGAACCGGGGATAACGAGGCCCACCTTATATCCCTGGAAAAGCATGTAGCTAAACTGGATCCAGACCTGGTAGCCATCTAGCAGAGATTAACAAAGATGGAGGCCAAGATCGAGGATCTGGAAGGCCATAGTTAGCGTAACAACGTGGTGGTTATTGGCCTTCCAGAGAAAGAAGAGGGTGCAGATGCTATTGGTTTTGCCCCAAAACTTATTGAAAAGCTGGCAGGGACCTCACCATTTAGCCTGAAGTATGTCATCGAGCGCACCCATCACGGCCTCCAGCCCATGCCACCAACAGGAGCTCCCCTCCCACCCATTTATTTTCCATTTTTTTAATTTCTTAGAGCGGTATCACTTTCTTGCCAAAATCAAGGAAATGCAAGAGATTCGCTGGAAGGGGAGCAAACTGCGTGTGGCCCAGGATCTCCAGGCTACAGTAAGGCTATGAAGAGCCTCTAACCATCCACTCATAGTTAAGCTGATAGCCGCAGGAATATGCTTTAGGATGGGGTACCTGCACGTTTACAGGTATCCTTAGCTGGAACCTGGACCTCATTTGAAGATGTGGAATCTGTGAGTGCCAGGCTTAAAACAGCCCTGCCTGACCTTTTCAGTGACCACTGAGTGCCTTAAGAGGGCTCATGGGCTTCAGCAATCGACACAGCAAGTTGTGTAGTGTTTCTGAATATCTGTCTTTGCTACCATTCAGTTCAGGATTCCTGCTTCCTCTGCCTTTTTTAATCTGCCCCTGCATAGCCCTTGATTCATGTCACCACCTACCTGGTTTCGGAGCTAAGTTGGATTCTCCGGCTATTACTCCGAAGAGCGCTGGATACTTGGAAAGTTGGCTTTATTCCAGTCAAACCAGGGAGACTTTTTCCTTCTGGCTCCAACTGATGGCTGGGTCTCTACTGAATCACGCTTCTCTGGCACTACGCACATTCGCACAGTCTCAGAGGCATGAATTTATTCCTTCAACTATCAATAACTAAGCCACTGGGGAGGTCCAGAACCTCTCCTCACCTGGTTCCACTCTTATGACTGTGCTGCAATGGCTCAGCTCTGCAAGATGTCTCTGCTGTGCTCCTTTTCTCCAGTTCCAGCTTCCTGATCGCTTTAAGAATTAGAACCGTCACCACAGCCAGACATACCTGGTGCCTCAGACTTCATGCTGTTTGATGTCTTCCTTGTTAATTCACTAACTGGGGCCACTGATCTCCTGCATAAAGTACTTTAATATATGTTTCTGGGAGACAGTTTGTTTTGTTTTTGACTCAGGATCTTTAAATTTTGCTTTACTGAATAGATCCTGATGGGCAGATGGCCCTAATGTTTAGGTTTTCGTTTTAGGTATAAAAACCAACCCTAGTAGGGGACTCCACGCCAATACAATCATTTAGTCTTTACTCCACCTGCTCATCACCAGACAGAGTAATCCTAATCTGCAGCTTTTCTAGTGTGTTTGAATAACTTTGTTTAGCATTGATAAGATGTTTTGAACTATATTTACTCATGTTTCTACCAAATTTTACAAGTTAATATTAGGCTAGAATGCTTGAACATTTTCCAGGTATAGACTGTTTGCCGGGGGGGAGGGGGAGCTGGGATGACAGATGAATGTGAGTGGACTGACAATCATGGGCCATATAACTGTTAAGTTGGAGGGAGGGTGTGATTGGTATTGTGCTCTATAATACACAACCTGTTTGTTGCTCTGTTGAGCAAGATACGAGGGGGTGAGTTTTGTATGGGGGGTCTCATTACAGTTTTAGAGTGGATCATGTTCAGAGTGTTGAAGGGGCAAACATGGAGGAATGGGGGGAGGGTGGGGTGTGTTTGCATCCATCAAGGGGCATATAGTTGGGTTCATGCTGATCTTGTCACTTTTTCCCATTTATGAAACATTTCCAGACAAGGATATGGCTAGACCCCTTACCTTTATATCTTGGAATGTTAGAAGTGCTAGACATAAGTGTAAGCGATACAAAATCCTCAAACATTTACAGCTGTTGAAGTGTGATGTAGCGTTCCTCCAGGAATCCCACTTGCTGGAGGCTGAAGCCAACAAGCTCAGGAGGCAACAGATAGGCCAAGTTTTTTCACCTGGGAACAGCACACAAAACCATGGGGTGATGATCCTGGTGAATAAGACGGTGCCCTTTACATGTTCTCAGGTTGTCAGTGACCCACAAGGGAGATATGTTTTCACCAAAGGTTTATTACATACCACAGAGGTTCTCCTAGGGAGTGTGTATGGGCCAAATGTAGATTCCCCTCAATTTTTCATGCACCTTCTAACTGTGCTTTCCCCTTTTACAGAGATACCCATGCTAGTGGGCGGAGACTGGAATCTCCCAGTTGACCCTGATCTGGATAGGTCAGACAAGTGGAAAAAGGGTCTTTCCCCTGAACAATGTACCTTGCATGATTTTTTTAGACCACCTGGGCCTTTGTGATGTCTGGAGGGTTCTCCACCCGTCAGACAAGGGCTTTACATTTAACTCGGCAGTCCACCACACACATCATCCCGGATTGACTGTCTCATCCTTAGTCATCTAGTTCTACCTAGAGTCCTAGCAGGTGAGATAGCCTCTGGAATACCTTCTGACCATGCAGCCATGTCCTGCACAAATACCTTTCCCTTGCTGCCGAGTGCAGGAGGGATCTGGTGGATTAATAACCAACTCCTTAAATCAGAGACAATCGTCCAAACCCTCCATGACCACATTGACCTATTTTTATCAACTAACTGGGGTTCTACTGGTAATCTCAATGTAGAGTGGGGAGCCTTTAAAGCATATCTTAGAGGAATATTGATTGGCATTGCCTCAGATAGAAAGAAAAAATATAATGAGAAAATCCTCTCCACTCTGTCTGAACTCAGGAATCAGGAAGGCCTACTTTCATCACAGTCTGCTGAGAAGTTCTGATGGATACTCGTCAAGTTGAGGGACCACTACTTGGAACTCCTCAGAGAAAGAGCAGAGTATGCCATCTTGAAAACTAAAGCTACCTATACAGATCAAGAGGAGAAAGTAGGGCATCTTCTAGCACTCAGGTTTAAGAAACAAGAAGCCTTGAGGCTTATTCATTCTATCAGATCTATGGTGGATGGCTCCCTGCAAACATCCCCCTCGGGTATTGCCTGGGAGTTCGAGTCTTATTACCACGGACTTTATAATCCTATGCCAAATCTACCAGCTGTAGATGTAGTCAATGATTTCCTTAATAACATTCCACTCCCCATGCTTCCAGAGGCCCGTAAACCTCCTCTTTTTATTCCGATTTCAGAATCTGAAATACTTACTGTGATCAAAGGACTTGCCTCAGACAAAGCCCCAGGCCCAGATGGATTTTCTTCCAATTTCTTCAAAACTGTTTGCAGTTAAGCTTGCCCCTCTCTTTAAAACTCTCTTTCACCATATTCTAATGAAGAGGGCTACTGACCACTCCCTGTTTGAGGCCCTGATTATCATGTTACCTAAGCCCGACTAGAACCCTGAGCTAGCGATCAGTTATCATCCGCTATCTCTACTAAACTAAGACATTAAAATCTTGGCAAATATATTAGTGGACCATCTGAGTCAGGCACTTCCAACTCTAATAAGTCCTGAGCAGGTGGGTTTCATGAAAGGGCGGTCATTGATGGACCACCTTTGGAAACTCGTTCATATTTTCTGTGTGTCTGGGGATGCCTCCATTCCAATGGTGCTGATATCCCTAGATGCAGAGAAAGCTTTCGATTGGGTCGATTGGCAGTTTCTGTTCAGATCCATGAGCCGCTTTGGCTCCCCCTCTCAATTAATTCAACGGATTCAAACCTTATATACAAGCCTTACAGCCCGTATTTACTGTAATGGCTCTTTCTCATCCCGCTTTCCACTCTTCTCAGGTACTAGGCAGGGATGTCCATTTTCCCCATTATTATTTAATCTTTATTTAGAACCCCTGATCTACAAATTGAAAACTTGCTCCTTGATTAGAGGAATAGATCTCGGGGCCCAGAAAGCCAAAATTTCAGTGTATGCTGATGATATTCTGCTCCATGTTCAGCACCCTGATATTTCTATCCCATCTACTGTATTTTAGATCTAATAGAGGAATTTAGTCAACTATTCAACTACAAAATTAACATTGGAAAAATGTTGATTTTCCTTCTTAATTACAGAATGCTGAAGTGGGAAATTGCAGCTCTTGGGCTCACCTGGACCCCGAGATCATTAAAATACATACGAGTCCACCTTGCTAAGGATGCTTCCCTCTTAAAGAAACTGATCTAGACGATACCCTGCAGACCATCCGGCAGGACTTGGCCCATTGGAGTCTCCTGCCACTAACACTCTGGGGGAGAATAAATTTAATTAAAATGAATATCTTCCCTCACCTCTTTTATCCCCTCAATCTCATGAACATTTGATTGCCCCTCACTTGGTTTAAAAAAGTTTATAAATATCTCGCTGATTTTATTTGGGCGGGAAAAGTTCCGAGGAAGGCATATCACAAATTAGCAGCACCCAAAATTAAAGGAGATCTGTGACTCCCCCACATAGGGCTATACTATTGGGCAAGCCAGGTGAGCAAATACTGCTGCTGGGCCGAACCAGAGGTACAGCTAAGAGCTTAACCTTATGTACCCCTTTAGTTGCACATGGAATGAGAACTAATCCAAGCCAATGGCTTCTCGCTTGCTGCACTCCTATACATTAACATTGCCAACCTTCCCCCAACCTTATGTTTCTCTCCAATTGGGGTCTCAGTTAAAGTTCACATCCAGTTGTGCAAATTCCTCAAATACAGAAACATGGTAGACCTCAACCAGCCCATCACTGGCTACCCTAATCTCAAAATAGTCAGAAAATGTGTTCCTCCTCATTGGCTACCTCACCTGATCATGGTAGATATGAAGAATCTGATTGATAACTCCGGATGCTGAAAATCATCTACAGAAATTATGCAGCAGCTCAATCTCACACCTACAGTAGTACAGTCTGCAACATTTTCCAACTGTGCCACACCTTAGTTCAGTTCCTTAAATTACCACCACTTCAATCAAACATTCTGGATTTCCAGGTGACAGTGACACCTTTGGCAATGGCACCATGTGCTGTTCCGAATATATACCAGCTCCTCTATGGCTGGGGGTACCCTGTGTGGAAACTGGCATAGTAAAATATTGGGATACCCTCTTCCCTGATTCAACCCTCGACTGGGAAAACTTATGAAAAAGTTGCCATAAATTCATCACCCAAGACAGGCTCCAGCTAATGCAGTTTCAAATTTTAAATTATATATATCTAGTCCCAGCGAGGCTACATAAGTTCAGCAATTCCATTTCTTCCCAGTGTGTGCGATGCCTCCGGGAAGAGGGTACTCTATTCCACATTCTCTGGGAACTGCCCCAAGATAGCCCCCTTATGGTCACTTATTAGGAGTAAAGAAGATCCCCTACTAGCTCTAGATGACCTGTTCACTCCCACTATATGCATACTGGGGGACTACTCCGGCATAAGGGTGAGGGCTCGGAAATTCTATATGGTCCTCATCTCGATGTCAGTTATGAAACTCATCTTGAAGCACTGGAGAGATGGGGATTTAATTAAGCAATAATGCCCGACAGGGTGTGTGTCATACTAGGATAACATCACACCTCAGGTGGTTGGGCTCGAAACCGCAGGCCAAGTGCATCCAATGGCTGAGGCCTGACGTTATCCCAAACGACACACACCCTGGAGGGCATTATTGTTATTATACAATGGCTCGTTGTTATACAGAATAAAAAAATAATTTTTAAGATGTTTTTGTGTGGAAAAATATTTTTGTTTTTTAAGAGAAGATGAAACAATCAAGCAGAAACAAATCAAGCAAACAATCATCTACAGGTTCACAGTGAGACTGAGACTAGACCCGTGATGTTGTACTGGGATAACATCATGGGTCCAGCCCAAGACTGACCAATCAGAGTCCAGGATTTTTTCTTGCCATTGTATAATATCCAATAATGAGTGGGTACAAGAATTCTTACAAAATCTTCAGACAGAAAGGATGATAGCAAGCCTAAACAATAAACTAGACAGGTTTAATAAGATCTGGAGCACCTTTTACACCCTTTATATGCTCTGAGAGTGACCTCAGATCATTGCCCATGACCTCTGTATGTAGAACAATGCCTGATAATGGGATGCCAGGGAGGGAGGGAGAGGGAGGGTGGGAGGGAGGGAAGGCATACAGTTGGAAGGGGATACTTCTCACTGTATATATTCTTAATGTATGTTTGGAAGGAATGTTGTATATTTTGTTGCTGGAAAATAATAAACTTTTAATTAAAAAACACTTTGACAATGACCTCAGCACAGCTACGGAGGCTCCACTGGGTGTGAGACAATAGTCCCTACTTTCACACAACAATCAGTAAATATAAAAAATAAAACACAGGGAAGTGTTCAAATTCAGATTTTGTGCACACTCTCAGTGTGCAATGCCCTGATGAACCCCTTGGGCTTCATCGTCTGGGGTTATGGGGCATCGCACACCTCGAGTGTGCATAAAATCCACATAATGCATACTTCCCCATGCATTATTCTGTATTTCTTGCATTCCTTGTGCTACCTTACTTACTAATTTTAGCAATTCTTTATTTATATAGAGGCCCCAATGTAGATATAAGTGATCTTACTTTGTGTTTTTCCCACCCTGACTATTAGATGGTCTATTGCACTATTGTGTTTGTTCCATCTTATGCTGTTCTGCTTGTACTGTATTGATGTTGTTGTTTGTTTCCTACTGTTATAAAACTTTTTCAATAAAGTGGATTCAGTTTAAAAAAAAACATAGCCTTCTTGTGACCTCACCTCATGAACAAGGGCAGTGAAAATGTTCAAATCCCACCAGAAAAGAGATTTTGTCAAATGACCATGAAATTGCCTTTTAGGCCAGATTTGCATAGTTCTGCCAACATTGGTCATGAGGTAGGGTCACAAAAAGGCCATGAGGAAAATCTGGGGTAAAAATATGCAAACATGACAAAGTTATGCACTGAAGTTCAAAACACCTTTAAAATACATTGAACTACACTTACCTTAGTTTCTCACATTTCCCTCAATCTAGCCAATTATCAGCTCCCTTCCATTGTTCCAATCCTACAACACCCTACTAATCCTTCCCTGTGTTGTTTTAACATTTCTACATAAAGAAGCCTGATGGACCACTGAATTGAAGGGCTTTGAGCCCATAGTTCGGTGAGCAGCATGCACAACTCAACATACCCCCCCCCCACATCAAGCTGTAATTAATCTGGATGCTTGTTTTGTTGCTATCACCATCCACCCTACCCCCCCCCACCGGTGTCACCTCTCTTTTTTGGTGTTGGGTCCCCCTCCCTAAGGTACCTTTGATCTAAGGGGACCTCATCACTGGGACACCTCTAGGGGATGCCCTCCTCAAGAGCACTGCTGTGTCTAAACAGCACCCCAAATAGTTAGTTGTTCCTGCAGCAGAGACATATAGAGCATACACCAAAGTATAATCATGGTACACAAACATTTACATACTATCAACCTTCTGGACTTCCACAGTACCATCCTTTTCAATCATCTACTTCTATCTAGGCAGCCAATCATCTGCTCCCCACCATCATTCCAGTCATACCAAAGCTTACTAAGCCATCCCTGTGTTTAAACATTCCTACATAAGGAGCTTGATGGTTCACTGAATGTGGTTTTATTGCCACTGCCCTTCCAGGGTGACCCGTGCTTCCTTGCTTTTACATTGAAGTCCTTGTGCCAGATTTTCAAATGCTTGAGATTGCCACATGGCCTGAGTGCATCAAAGATCTGGCACACTGGGCCTGCGGCAATCTAATGGGATTTTCTATCCCGTGCAGCAAACGATGCAAGCTAGACCATTTTTTACTGTTCTAGTTTCCATCAATCCCAGGGACCGTTTTCACGGAGCTTGCACCTGAGATTTTGTGCAAGTTGCTGTAAATCAGGTAAACTGTCACAACTGTGTCCGAGTTTTGAAAACTGGGCACAGCTGCAGCAAATGGGCATGGGGCATGGAAAGGGTCTGATGCAATCCCTGCACCACCCTTTGAAAACTAGCCCCATGTCATTTAAATGGATTTTCTATTATACTTTGCGAAGTGTCAGAAACATGGGTTTCCTGGGTAGTAATTTGTGTAATAAATGCAAAGCTGACATGGGGTGCCTTATTACATAGCACATGGACTTGCCCAAAGATTTTACCCTTTTGGCTACAAATTTCTCAGTCCACTAAGCTATCCTCATACTTATTTATAGTAAAGTCTTACCAACTCATTTATAAACAAATTTGGGAAATTGATTTCTTATAGTTCTCACACTGCCCTTGCTGATTTGACTACAGAGTGGATACTTCAAGTTCCTGTGACGCAGTTTTGAGGTGCAAAGTGCTGCAAGCAGCTGTCAAAAAAGCCAAAACATTTATAAAGAAAAAATCCCACCCCTACTGTGTTGATGTATGTGCTGCTTATTAAATCCCGTTTCAAGTAACAATGTGGAACTTCACTGAAAGAAGAAATACAAATCTAATTTACCAGTTTGTTCCAGTGTCATCACTGGACCCCACCTGAGAGACGTTTTAACTTGGAAAAAATATTTTGAGGAAAGATTTCAGATAGGTTATTTTTTATTTACAGTTCATCCAGCAGATTTTTCTGCTGCGCTTAAAAAACCTAAGTTATTAGATAATCTTTTGACCATCTTCGAACCTCTTGAATCATGGTCAATAACAGTAATGAATTTTAGGAATGCATTGAATTTAAATAACCATGTTATTTCTTACTGTTTAATCTATGTGTGGTAGAGCTGTGTAGCAATTTAGGTGAACTGGTGTGTTCTGGCTACTGTCACTCATAACCACATGAAAGGAAGTTCCAGGATGATGTCATATCTTTAAAGTCAGACTCTACATGGTAGGGACAGCATCATAACCCATCAGTAAGGACTTTTCTGTGACATCACTGAAACTAACAAAACAATAAATTATGACAAGTTTAAATTTCTTTTTCTTCCTTTAACACAATTAGTTCACAGCAGAGTTAGCAGGGCAATAATATAATATAATGCAGACCTAAGTGTCAGTGTTTTCCTACCCCAAATATTACAAAAAAATCTACCAAGAACAGACCATGAAGGCTAACATTTCAGCCTTTGTTGATATCTCACAGGGAGAATAAAGCAATTAAGTATTTGGTTGTTAGCATCCTAGAAGCTCTTAGTATGCTGTTATCTGTTTCAGAATGTTTTATGATGAAGAACTGGAAGAGTCGGAGAAGTTCTACGTGGGTCAACCTCGACTTTTACTCCTCATCTATGCACTTTATAACACACTGGTGGCCCGATCAGAAATGGTGTGCTATTTTGTCATTATTTTGAACCACATGATTTCTGCTTCAATGATTACCTTGGTGCTCCCAATCTTGATATTCCTCTGGGCCATGCTTTCTGTCCCCAGACCAAGTAAGCGCTTCTGGATGACCGCGATTGTCTACACAGAGGTATAATTTCATTCTCTTTGTGTTGTATTTTTTTATTTGTTTTTTAAAAGGTCTCTACAACATTTCAATAAAATCTGAAGGGTGTACTAAAGATGTACTGCAGGATTAAAAGTACCCACATTTAAGGGCCAATTCAGATTTCTCTTTATGGGACTGTAATTTTGTTAGGGGGCAACACTTTTCCAGTCAAATGCTAAAGGGTTTTCTTAAAGCTCAATACTGTAAGACTGAAACAACTCCTGTTTAATGGTCTGTGCTGGGAAGTATGTGCTATTTTGCTACATAGCTTGATCTGCTAGTAGATGTGTCAAAACCAGTTATCAACCTAGGGTCCGCTACACAGTTGCTAATTGTGGCTACATGATATTTTGATGCAAAAGAACCCCATTCGACCATCACATATTCAGTTTTGCACAAAGTAACATAAGAACATAAGAATTTGATGGCAGATGGGGACCGAGTGGCCCATCTAGTCTGCCCATGAACCTAACCCCCACCCCTATATATTGTGCTGTTTTTGTTTATACCGTAGTGCCGGTCCCATGAATGTTTAAATGCATTCACCGTCTTTGATGCAACCACCTCTGGGTGCAGGATGTTCCATGTGCCTATTACCTTCTCCGTAAAAAAATACTTCCTGATATTGTCTCTGAGTCTTTCTTCTCTCAGGCGTAGGTTGTGCCCTCTTGTACACACCTCTCCATTTGCATGGAAGAGTTTGTCCATCTGAACAGTGTTTATACCCTTGATGAACTTGAACATTTCTATCATATCCCCTCTGTCCCTTCTCTGTTCCAGGGAGTACAAGTTTAGGTCTTGGAGTCTAGACTCACATGGCTCATGATGGAGGCCCTGCACCATCTTTGTGGCCCTTCTCTGAATTGATGGCAAGCGTTCTATATCCTTCTTCAGGTGGGGCCTCCAGAACTAGACGCAGTACTCTAGGTGTGACCTCATCAGGGATCTATAGAGTGGAGTGATCACTTCTTGCTTCCTGCTAGTTATTCCCCGGCCTATGCATCCGAAGATGCTGCTTGCTTTTCGTGCCACTTTTTCCCATTGATTCCCTGCTTTAAGGTTGTCAAATATGATTATGCCTAAGTCCCATTCAGTCCTGGTCTCTTCAAGTCAATGCCCATCTAGAAAATATTAAGTTTTTGAGTTCTGTTTTCCCAGGTGCATCACTTTGCATTTTTCAGCATTAAATCTAAGTTGCCAGTACGCCAGCCCAGTGGCACTGAGGGTTGAGGTGCGGGACACCATACCCCACTTCACACCGGCGACCTGGGTTTGGAAACAAGTCCAGGCCATCAGGAGTTGGCAAGAGAGAGAGAGGATTGAGCATCTGGAGGACTGCTTTGCTCTTTCTGGGGAGGGTTTCAGTGCAGCTCAGTGTCCTAGTGACCCCCGATGGAGATCGGGAGCAGCACAGGCATGCCAGTCAGATTAAGAGGGATGGGAGAGTGGCAGACATCAGCAGGTGAGCCATGCACAGATGCCATTGCATGCTGCACTCCCAGGGGGCAACTACAACCAGAAAATCCCTGCCTAGGATCGCAGAGATGATGGGGCTCCAGGGGCAGGATGCACATCCCACCGCCGGCCCATTTCCCGATGGACTCCTGGCCAACCTGACAATTAGGTAGGTCCTCTCTAATTGCAGATAGGCCACTGAAGGAGAGCGGATCTAGCCCAGGGGATGACCTGGGATGCTAGGGCTGCCTGGTTGTTGGGGGAGATTGGTCGGACTACAGGGTTCAGGCAGGGAGTAGCAGTCCTCGCCGCATGAGCACCCCAGAAGGATGACTGGCCTAGGAAGAGCATAAAATTTAATTTACAAAACAAAAATCTAAGTTGCCAGTCGTTGTACCACTGTTCAAGTTTCTTGAGATCTCCTCCTTCATGCTGGAGGCTCCCTCCTGATTGTCCACCCTATTACATAGTTTTGTATCGTCTATGAATAGGCAGACTTTATCCTCAAGACCATCAGCAATGTTGCTGATGAATATAAAGAAAAGAAAAAAGAAAGCTCAGCACAACAAACTTCTATTTAAAGCGAGTGCTTATTTATTAAATTTGGCAGGGTGCCTCTGGAGACCAAGCCCTGTGCTTCAACCCTCAAGCGGATCTTCCTTAGAGCAGATCTAAGGAACCCACAAACATGACCATATTTATACAATGATAGAGCAATTACTCAATTTAGTAACATGTGATAAGGAAATACAAACAAAACACACACCATGTGAAAATGACTTAGTTAAAAAATTAAAAATAAACTTTCTGTCAAGCTTTTGAAGTAGATAACCTTTAGTCGGTGTGTCCTGAAACCCCCATATTATTGATTTTTAGCCAGACAGACATATGATCACTGGCTCTCAGATTGATGCTGTCGTGGATGTTGGATATTCTGGGGCTATTAGTGAGAACCAGGTCCAGGATTGCTTTATCCGTGGTGGGTGAGTCCACTAGTTGGTTCAACCCAGCTTCCTTAAGAGTGATGAGAAATTCTCTGCTCTTTTGTGTGGAAGCTGTGCACATGGACCAGTCTACGTCTGGTAGATTAAAGTCCCCAACCAGAAGCAACTCCCCTTTGTCAGCCATTGAGTGAATGGTCTCAAGAAGCTCCATGTCAACTTCAGAGTCCGGGGCTGGGGGCCTATACATGATGCCCAGGTGGATAGGAGACCTGCCCCCAGCTCCTAGAGTGACCCATAGGGCTTCTGCATTGCTATGTTCCTGTAGAATCTCTGTTGCCTTTATTCCTTCCTTGACATATACCACAGCCCCCACCCTCTTATTTTTCCAGTCCTTGAGGAAAAGTGCTAATATCCCAGGTGTTATCAGAGAACCATGTTTCAGTGATTGCTACCCAATCCAGTTGTTCCTCTGCTATAATGGTGGAAAGCTCAAGGATTTTGTTTGGATGGCTGCCTACATTGATGCACATTGCCTTCCACTCCTAAACTATTGAACCACCTGTGTGGTTATTTTGCCTATGTTGAGGGAGGACCCCGAGGGCCTTGTTTTTTTGTAGGATTTGTGGGCTAAGATGCTGCTAGATGGAAATATGATCCCTGCTGTTTCTGTTGGAACACTGACCTGTTCCTGCACCCCGATTGGTTGACAGGGACTGTTGTTGGCGTAGATACCTGCTGGACAGAAATATGATGATTGTTACTCTTGAAAGTATGTTTATATTGCTTTACTGATGGATTGTTGTAAGGAATTGATGGGGAAGGGGCAGATGGCAACCCATGTGTTGTGCTGGGTGCCTGTGCCTACTCCTCGCCCTCTAGTTTAACTGACTGAGATGGATGTCAGACTTCTGGCCTAGTGCCCTAGTACCTTGTCTTGGAAGGTGTAGCCCATCAAATTTGAAGCGGTTCTGCCTCCAGCATGACACCCTGACAGCGAATCCTGAAAACAGACCATTACAGTGACTGTCATTGTAATGGTCTGTTTTCGGGTCATGCCTTTCTCCAAGTGTTCTGCCCCTTTCCTGGAACAACTCTAATCTGGAGTTGATTATATGGAAATTCAGGGGGTGCAAGGGCAGAGCCCCCTCACATGGGGGGTGGGGGGTGCATAGCCCCCTGCAAGAAAAAACCTTAATTTTGGGACAGCACAATACTGGTGTCAGTATTGTGTCTTCGCTGTGCGGGAGGACAGCAAATTCACTGTCAACCTCCAGTGGTGCTTCCATTTGAAGAACTCCTTGTCCCAGAAGTTCTGACAATTGCCAGTGTAGTGGTATCCTTTCTCTTGGCACCACTGTTTCAGCCAGCTGTAGAAAGGCAGCTGCAAAGGCCAACAGGATGCTGGGTTGTATTGCCAGAGGCATACCCTCCAGGAGGGGGGAGGTGATCCTGCTGCTATATAGGTTACTAGTTAGACCACACCTAGAGTACTGCATGCAGTTCTGGCAACCATACCTGAAGAAGGATATTAGAAACATAGACTTTGGTGGCAGATAAGGACTGCTTGGCCCTCCCTGTCTGCCTATTTCCCTACCTATTGGATAAGCTGCAGATTCTAGTTAACCAACAGTCTACTTCGTTCTACCCCCCACCAGAATTGCCTTATGTGTGTCCCATACATTCTTGAATTCCCCCACTGTTTTTGACCCCACAACCTCCTCAGGAAGGCCGTTCCATGAGTTCACCACCCTCTCCATGAAAAAATGCTTCCTCACGTTGCCCTTGAGCCATCCCCCCTCTATCTTCAAATTGTGCCCCATTGTTCTTGCACATCTCTTTTTCCGAAAGATGCTACACCCTGGCCTTTGTTGATTCTCTTGAGGTACTTCAAAGTTTCTATCATGTCCCCCCTCTCCCTCCTTTCCTTGAGGGTATACATGTTAAGCTCCTTTAGTCTCGCTTCGTATGGCTTCTGGTGCAGACCCTGCACTATTTTAGTTGCCCTCCTCTGGACTGCCTCTATCATGCCTATGTCCTTGCCGAGATGGGGTATCCAGAACTGCACACAGTACTCCAGATGGGGTCTCTTCCTATATATCCCAGTATCCCCCCAGCCCTCCTTACTGCCTTCTCACATTGCTTGCTTACCTTTAGGTCATCTGATATGACCACCCCCAGGTCCCTTTCTATTTTTTTGTTGTTGTTAGTACCCCCCATTGTGTACTCTTCCCCTGAGTTTTTGTTTCCCAGGTGCATTACTTTGCCCTTCTTTGCATTGAATCTAAGCTGCCATACTTTTGACCATTCCTCCAACCTTGCCAAGTTCCTTCTCATCCTTTCCACCCCCCCTTGTGTATCAACCCTGTTGCAGATCTTTGTGTCATCTGCAAAGAAGCATACTTTTCCTTCTAGTCCCTCCGCAATGTCACTCATAAAAAGGACCGAGCCCAGTACAGAACCCTGTGGTACCCCACTAGTAACCCCCCTTTCTTCGGAGTGGACTCCGTTTACTATTACCTTCTGTGTCCAGTTGTCCAGCCAATTTTTTACACAGGCTACCACCCTGGGACCCACTTCCAGGCTGGTTAATTTGTTTATTAATCTTTTGTGTGGGACTGTGTCAAATGCCTTTCTAAAGTCTAGGTAGGCCATATCCATAGCCCTCCTGGTCTACACTTTGGTCACCCAGTCAAAGAAATCTATTAGATTCATCTGACATGACCTTCCGCTGTATGAATCCATGCTGCCTTGGGTCCTATGCCCCTCTGGCCTCTAGGTACTCAACAATTCTTTCTTTCAGAAGTGATTCCATCATTTTCCTTACCACTGAGGTCAAACTAATAGGTCTATAGTTTCCTGCCTCTGCTTTGCTCCCACTTTTGTGAAGGGAAATCACATGTGCCCTCCTCCAGTCCTTAGGTGCCACACCATCTTCCCAGGATTCGTTAAAAAGGGTAATCAGTGGTGTCACTACTTCTCCCCTTGGTTCTTTTAGAATTCTGGGGATGAATCCCATCAGGGCCCATTGCTTTGTCCACCTTCAGTTTTAGGAGTTCTTTCAGAACCCTTTTTTCTGTGAATGGACTGGTATCGTCCCTTCCCCATCCCGAGTGCTTCTATTGATTGGATTAGGTACCTCCCTCTCCTCTTCTTTTCTGAATACAGAGCAGAAGTATTCATTCAGTATCCCTGCTTTTTCACTGTCACCCTCTACCTACCCACCCTCCCCTTTATTAAGCCTCATTATCCCTCTCTTGGTCTTTTTGCGCTCCCTAATGCACCTATACAAAGTTTTATCCCCCTTCGTAATCGAGTTGGCTGTCTTTTCCTCAGTTTGGGACTTTGCTATTCTGACTGCCTCCCCCGCTTCCTTCTGCTTTAACTGGTACAGTTCTCTGTCCCATTCCTTCTGTGTTTCCTTATACTTCCTGAATGCTATCTTTTTCTCCCTAATCTTCCCCGCCACCTCTTTGAGAACCATAGTGTTTTTTTCCTTTATTTTGATTTATTTGCTTCACACAAAGGCTTGTTGCCTCTGTGATGGCAGTTTTGATGTTTCCCCATTGTTTCTCTACCCCTCCTTCTTCCCCATTTGCTAGTGCTTCTCTGAGACACTCTCCCATTTTGACAAAGTCAGCCCTCCTAAAGTCCAGTACTCTCACCTTTTTATGGCTTGACTCTACGGCTGTGTTTATCGTGAACCACACTGTTTGGTGGTCATTTGTTTCCAGATGGCTACCCACTTCTAAATTTGAGATCCTCTCTCTGTCCCCGTTTGAGAGTACTAGGTCAAAGATTGCTCCTTCCCCAGTGGGTTCCAACACTAGCTGTCTGAGGCGTGCCCCCTGTAGCGCATTGAGAATGACCCTGCTCTTGGATGTAGCTGCAGCAAAGGTGCTCCAGTTAACATCTGGCATATTCAGATCCCCCATCAACAATATCTCCCCTTTTGCTGCCATCCTAAGGATGCTTTCTATCATTTCCTTGTCCATTTTCTCCCCCTGAGACAGAGGTCTGTATACAACCCCTGTGTGGATTGTGGTGCCATTTCCTGTCTCCAGGGTGACCCACAGTGCCTCCTCTCTTCCCCTCCCTGTTTACCCTTTAGTTCCATTGCTTTGATCCCTTCCCTTATATAGAGAGCTACTCCTTCTCCTCTTCTACCCTCCCTGTCCCTCCTGTAGACTGTGTAACCTGGTATGTTGACATTCCAGTCATGGTTCTCTGTGTAACATGTTTCTGTGACTGCCATAATATCCAGGCATCCCTCTTCCATCAAGGCCACTAGTTCAGGGAGCTTGTTACCCAGACTACGGGTGTTGGTACTCATTGCCCTCCATATTTTGATAGCCGTGCCCCTTTTAGCCCCATCCCTGTCCTTACTGCCGCTGCCTATTTCTCTCTTTACCCCTGCCCTTCTCCCTATCAGCTTCTCTATCTTAGTGTTTACCTCACTAACTAGGTTACTGGAGGTGGTGCAGCGCAGAGCAATAAAAATGATCTGGGGACTTACCCTATAATAGCAGGCTGAGGGAGTTGAACATGTACTCCCTGGAGAAAAGGAGGGATGGGGGACATGACTGAAACCTTCAAGTACATGAAGGGATTAAATAAGACAGGCACAGAAGGGCTGTTCAAATTAAGGAGGGGGCGGGATACTCACGGGCACAATCTGACATTGGAAGGGGAAGGTTCAGGATGGTAATGAGGAGACATTATTTTACAGAGAGAGTGGTGTCTGGCTGGAACACATTGACAAAGGAAGTGGTATCCTCTAGAACAGTGGGCTGTTTCAAAAGGGGATGGGACAGGGTAAGGAGGAGGATCACTGGAGGGGAGGGAGGGAGGGACAGCTGCAGTATAAGGGCTGCTAGCTGCACAATCAAGCAGACTTAATAGGCCATAAGGCCTTTATCTGCTGGCAATTTCATATGTCCATATGTTCATAGCTGTTCAGTTTGCTTATATCTCTTTCCCTGATCCTCTGCCTGCTCCTCCCCCTTTTCCCACACAGGCAAGATCTCTGAGAAAGAGATGCCAGACAAAATGGAAGATAGTTTATCACCCAGTTTGGTCTGGTTTAGCTTTGTCTGTTCTAGAGTTTGACTGCCAGCTCCAAATCGCATGCAGGCACTCCGGTTCCCCACGTGGTGCAACAACAGGGTGGCTAACCCCAAACATGAGACAATGTCCAAACAGTGTTGCACTCTACAAACAAATGAAGCCACAGTCACAGCAATGTAGAAATAACGTGATAGTCCTTTTATTTAGGACATGAATACCTTACAAATAAATTCACTGAGCACTACAGGATCCAGTGCTTTGCTTCTCCTGAGGCTTCTAAGGGGCTCTTAGCGTCCTAAATAAAAGGACTATCACTTTAATTCTACATCGCTGTGGCTGTGGCTTCATTTGTTTGTAGAGTGCAACACTGTTTGGACATTGTCTAGAGTTCGACTGGCCAGGTCATTTGTTCCCACGTGGATGAGAACATGTGTGTTCTGTGACGCCATGTGTACAAGCTTTTCTATATGGTTTGTGTCCCTCCATGCTGACATCCCAGGGAGGCACCTGACTGTATTTGCAGCTCAATCCTGCTGCTGAATGTGTGACTCTATTCCCTGTATCTTGGAGTCATCTAGAACAAGTATGGATTTTCCCCCTTGTGGTTTCTGTAGAGGAGGGTGTTCTTACATCTTGCGATGTGTCACTCACCAAATTGGTGTTGGTTGTGCTTAACGATGCGGATGCCAGTATGGTGAATTTGTTTGATGTTCGAATATGAGTACTGTCAGATTTAGGTGTGGCTCCTTCGGGTCCTTTGTATTTTGTGACTACTTGCCACCCTCTGAGTTTGTTTTTTCTTTGGGGTAGGGGCACTTGTGCAATGTTGTCATGGTTAAGAGGTGAAAGTATTAGACCACTGCAGGGTGTGGTGCAGTTGCGATCTATGGTAAAAGATTTCAGCATGTGCAGACCTTAGTTGGGCACTTAGGTCATCAATAGTTGTGCATATAGGGCAGTGACCCCACTGTCAAGGAAAAGCCCTGACAGAGAGGGTTCCACAGATATTGCAGTTGACAAAGTTTATCATTTTAGCTATTTTATCATGCGGACAAAAAGTAGCAGGTGAGAGATCATTCTAGTGATTAGCGAATGAAAAGATAAAAGAAAACATTTTTTTTTTGTCTCCTTAGTATGATGTCATACAGAGCCACCTATAAAGGTAGAGAGAGCCTAGGAGTGGGTGGGATGAGGGGCAGGGTGGAGAGGGTTGCCTTGTATCTCCGGAAACAATCAGCCACGTGCCAGAGATGAAGCTACCTCCTGCCTTCTCAACCTGGAAGGACAGAAAAGAAAAATTAAACAGCTCCTTATGCTAAGAGAGCAGCTGCTGGCTGGGTCTGAGCAGAGCGAGCATGGAGAGAAGCCGCCTCAGCGGAGAAAGGAGCCCGGACTGTGCATTCCAAGGTGAATTCACCCAGGTAGAAATGCTGTCAAGGAATCCCTGCTTCTGCACCTGTCAGAGTCTACCTTCCTTCCATGACTGGTCTCTTTCCCAGCTGGTGAAGATCAGTGAAGCTCAGCAGACAGTAAGGGTAGGGGCTGGACTGCACTTGGCGTATACCTCCTAGGGTTGCCATTTGTGTCTGAACTGTTGCATTTTGTTGTTTCTGTCCGAGAGCTTTCTATTAGCTGACCCCTATTTCAGCAGTGGGTACAGCAATTGGTGAAGATCAGTGAAGCTCAGCAGACAGTAAGGCTAGAGGCTGGACCATACACAGTACATAGAAACTGAGATCTGAAGCCGGCCCAGTGGTCCAGAGGGCAGAGGCACTGGACACCTTACCTCACGTCATGCCAGTGACCTGAGTTTGGGAATGAGCTCAGGTCACCGGAGACCCAGCATGGTGGGGAAGGGATGAGCAGGATTTAGCAGCCAAAAAGCAGATTTTCTCTCCCAGGGAGGCACCCTGTTGTTCACCATAGTTCCACTGTCCCCGGATGGAGGTCTGAGGGTAGTGTAGGAGGGCGGGTGGCAAGAAGTGGGAGGGCATCCCAGAGGCACATGCATGCATGACTGGGACAAGGTCTGGGTGAAACAATTGGGAAAAAATGGATAAAACATATATAAAGAAAAAAAAGAAACTGAGATTTGAAAAGTGCATCAGGAACAAGTCTCTGTGTGCCAGCTGAGGCAGTCACAAACCCCCAAAAAAAAAACATGAGACAAGGATCAACATGTCGATGCTTAAACAGATAAGAATGCAACTAGTTATTTACTGAGTGGAATGCCATTTATTAAAATAAAAAAATAGCCAGACATGGGAAACATGCCAAGAGTTACCATGACAGCTACTCACTAGTGCTTCAGACTACACAAATCCTTCATCAGGGGACACAGTTTTGCTTGTCTGGTGACTCCTTTTATAGTGCCTGCATAATGACACTGATTATACATTTAAAGTAATACACAAAAACTCATTTGGCACATATGTAACTGACTATAACAAATTCTGCAATATCAAGCTCCTAGTATGTCCAGTTACACATTTTTTTAATTTATATTTTTTTAGGTTTTTATCCCCAATTTTTCACCCACCCCCAATATCAGACATGCATGCATGTGGAGGCATGCGCATGCCATGCTTCGAGATGCCCTCCCTACGTGCTGCCACTCTCACCTGTACGCCACCACACCTCCCACTCGGTGGCGGTGACTATGGTGGGGGAACCTCCTGGGAGAAAAGCTGCCATTGGGCTGCACAATCTCAAGCCCCTCCTTCCCACTGTGCTTGTTCTACCCACCTGAGGTAATTCCCAAACCCAGGTCGCTGGCATGACATGAAGTAATGCAAAATGCTTCAGCCCTCTGTGCCAATAGGCCAATTTTTACACCTTTTTAAAGGATCTTATATTTTTACAATTCAGATTTTCATAATTTAAACACTAACTTCCACAGGATTGCAACAAGCACTTGCTCTAAACTGCTAACATAGTCTTATGGGTTTCACTTTTAATAGTACATTGGCTCAACCCCATTTTCTTGCAGGAGCAAGTGTTGTATTTACTGTATGGTCCAATGTAATACAGACATACAGGGAATGTAGGGAAGAGATACGAGTCAAGACAGGAACATTACTGAAGAAGGGAAGGGGGGAAAGAAGGAGGAGGGGGAGGGGAAACACTGGAAAACAGGAATGGGTAAATGGTAAGAAGAAAAAACAAATTCAGAATCATGGCAGAAGTCTATATTACCAAAAAAGGGCAATTTCAATGAATCTGGATATCAAGAAAAGTCATAAAGTCAGCAAGCTAAGGACAGGGGATGGAGCATAGCTGCACCAGTGTCACCCAACTTCATTATGAATATGTGTTAAAGATGATGAGTGGTGCAAATGGGGCTTGTGCAACCTAACAGGGTGCAATACAACAGGCACAGGGTTCTGTTCATGACACAGCACCAGCTGCATAATGTTATGCCCTAGCCCACAGCCGTTACTACCACAATTATCCACCACACACCTTTCCTTTACCTTATGGCCCACTTAGGGAATGTACCTTGAGATATTTTTCTGTACCACGCTGGCCCTCACTGGCTGTCCAATAGCCCTTTGCGACAGAACTATTGTAAAATTACACACATTGGTGTGCAGTGGATACCTCTACTCTAGGCATGTCCATATTCCTACACTTTTCAATAGTGCAGTGTGCTGCCTATGCCATCCCCCAATGGAACTTGCATTACATTTCACAGGCCTGCAACCCCCTATAGAACTGCTTCCAACAGTTCTACTTGAGACTGGGATCCCTCTGCCTTGTGACCAGGGTGAAGGTACCAGTCAGCCTCTGTGCATGACCAGTGGCTCAGATGCATGCCAGCACACTCATTATCCTGGCTGCCTGCACCCATTCCCTTGTGCTAATGTGATGCATGTTGTGACAGTGCACAGCAAGTATTGTAACCCCACCACAAGAGGAATGAGCAACTCATCAGAAAGCTGGAAATGCAGGGAAACTCCAGCAGGGGCCCAGTAAAGGAGCACACTGAAGCCTCTTATGCTATATGCTTCCAGCAGACCACTGACAAATCTACCATTAAAGCTGACCAGAAATTGCCTATGGCTCTGAGTTAGCTGAACCTTTGTCAGAAATACAGGTCAATGTAGATGGAATACATATTCATGCTATCTTGGACAGCAGTTCTCAAGTGACACTCATTTTTAAGGACGTCTAAGAAAAGCACTTGGCTCACTAGAAAATATTGCCATTACAAGGATTTGATTTGCGGGGGCTGAGTGACAAGGCCTACACTGATCTGAGATGCATAAACGTCTGGATCAATGTCCTGACTATGACGGTTTCTGGGTAATCCTGGCATTGGTATGCCCAGAGCCTGGGCTGTAGAACAAAACCACCATGTTTATTGGGCTGAATGCCCATGTGTTCAGAAGACTGGGACAACTCTGCCGAGAACAAGAGGCCAGGCAGAAAGGGAAAACACTGCCTGTACATGGACTGGCAATACAGGTTTTACCACAGGAAGGTTCAGTAGGAGCCTGGAGACAACAAGGATGCTTTTGGTGTACTGTGGTTTCGTGATGAAGAGGATTAATATTGCTGACCAATGTTGAATGTGCTATCAGTGGCATGGAAAGGTTGAGGAAGGGTATTTCCTACCAAATACTGATGATTAACACCCCTAAGAAGCATAGCTTACCAAAATAATTATTGCCGAAGACAGCTGCAGTGCCTGTAAATGTGATGTGTGCAAGCCAAGAGCATGGCTGAGTGAAACATCATGGTAAACAAAGGATGAACATTGGTCCAGACGTACTGTACCCAAACCAACTGTGGGTGAGCCAAGCAAGAAGTCGACCCTACAACTTTTGACTTTGGAAACTCACGTCTGCGCGAGGAATGGAACATGAGGGTGAACCTCAAGCTGGCCAAGCATACCAATCTGTTCTTGTTTAGCAACTAGGATGCTGAATGCAGGACAGGGGAGCAGCATTATATCAGTCTGCATGACCATCACCCTTTCTTTTCTTTTTCTTTCCGTATTGCTTTGTTCTCTTTGACAGACACATGCAGTTCTGTCCCTACCTCACCATCTTTCAGATGATCTAGGATTTTAAATGGGCAGGTTTTGTGTTCCTCAAACATCTTCCTGAACACAGTCTGATGCACTGTCTCAATACCCAGTCAAGACTGTTGCTGATAACCAAAAATGGATATGCATTCTGGAGACCACTGTGAAGGTGCTATAAAAGAAATGTGACACTGATGTGCAGCCCTCGCCAGTGAATGCTCATCATCTTATAAGCAGTCTAGGAGCTTCTAGCAACTGTTTACCATGTGTATTGCAGCTTCACAGCTCTAAATTGAACAGCAATTCTACAGCTGAGTCAACAAGACATAGAGTGTGAGCAAAGACTGGACCTACATCTGCAGGACATAGTGATTGCACTCCAAAAGGGATGGGATGCAAAACAAGTTGTGCCCAAGAACTGAGATGCAGACCAGTTGTTGAAAGAGTGGCCTAAGTTGAAACTGAAGAACAACTTGCTCTACTGAAACCCAGGGTTTCCACAGAGAGCAACACTGGATCCCAAAAATGTTCAGGAGATTCATAATGCATGCATTGCATGGTGAGATGGGACACTTAGGAAGCAAGAGGACTTTGGACCTTGCACAAGCTCATTTCTATTGGGCACATATAGGAGGTGATGTAGAGCACTACTTTAGGCAGTGCAGTAGGTATGTGCAAAGAAAGTCTATCAGTGAAGGCAATCCCTCTAGTAAACATTGTCACTAGTGTACCAATCAAGTTCATATGTGCTGACTTATGAAAGAGTAGGACCTGATTCAAGGAATGTACCAAAATGCTTGTGGTCATAGACCATTTCTCCAGGTAGTCAGGCATATGCAACCAAGGACCAGAGAGCCCCATACAGTTGCATGAATTCTAATATTCAAGTTCATTGTGCACTATGGAGCACCTAAGATGAGGTGCAGATTACCGCAAAACAGAAGATGAAGTGGAGCTGCCTTCAATTGATGATATTCCTACACTGGCTGAGGATATGAGAGTCATGACTCCAAATTTGGAGGAAGACGATGCTGCCCCTTGTGCCACTCTGAAAGACCAGTAAGATTCTTGCTCAGACTAACATATGATACTCCAATGCCTTTACCAATTTGCCCATGCACGTTGTACACATTAGTTATAAATACCTCATTATGAGGTTAAAAGCATTTAGGTTTGGAGTTTGATGTCACAAAGCATTGCTAATCATTTCATTTAAGTGCACCACCACCAGCCAACCATGTGAACATTCATCTGGCCTACACCGTTTTCAAGGCTGGGTACCCAGTGAAGAACAGAGAGCTCCCTAGTTGGAATTAAGGGTTTTACACTCATACCAGTGGAGAGAAGGTAGTGCCCCCAGCACAGGAGGGCTAAGTATAACTATTGTGTATGTGTGTGGTGGGGATGGGCACAATTTGAAGGCTGAGCCTGAAGGGCACTGAAGTACTGCCCAGGCATACTGTTATTCTGACTGCACTGAAGAGGGCATTGAAGAGTTGCAGGGATTAAAGTAGGCTGGGCTTAGGAGAGAATTGAAGACCAGCCACATGATACTTTATTGCACTGCCTCATTTCTGCTAACCCCCTTTTCTCCCTTTTAGGGCCTGAAGCCTGACCCTACTAACCCCCCGTTCTTTTTGTTTGAATCACTTGTCTGAGTGCTCTTTGATTATAGTAAAAGCGCATGGCACTGCCATGTGTTGGTTTATGAGGGGGGATCTAGAAGGGAAGTGGAGAGTACTCCTTCCCAGGGAGTTGCACTATCTTACACCAGTCCCACTTTAACCTTTCGAGGGAGGGAGGCAGGGTGGGAGAGGAGAGAGAGGGAGGTAGGGAAGGAGAGGGAGAGAGGTAGGGAAGGAGGAGGAGAGAGAGAGAGAGAGAGAGAGAGAGAGAGAGACCAAAGATGTATTTCCATCTCGTACAAGACAGGCGGTTCAGTAATTAGTAACAGGAGGTTACAAAAAATGTTTTGTAGTCTGCCAGAAAGGAATGGTAAAGTGTACTTTGTTCTCTTCCAGGTTTCAATTGTAATTAAGTACTTCTTCCAGTTTGGCTTTTTCCCTTGGAATAAGGACCTAGAGTACACCAAAGACAAACCCTACCATCCTCCTAATATTATTGGTGTTGAGAAGAAAGAAGGTTATGTTCACTATGACCTCGTCCAGCTCCTTGCCCTTTTCTTCCATCGGTCAATTTTAAAGGTAATACAGTGAATTTGAATAACTGGTTATCATTTTATATTTGTTTTCATGGCAGATCCATTCTGTATTAAAGTCCGATTGCTCAATTCTCAAAACATGCCTGCTCTGTTGTATGCCACTTAGCCTTCAGTGCCATGAAGAGTCTCACACACCAACAACAGTTGTTGTATTCTCAAAAGCCACTAACTTGATCTTACACATCGTAGAACTCATCTATACATGTGCTCAGGAAATAGTGTAACTCGGATGTGACTAGCATACATCAATAGCTCACATATTCTCATAAATCCCAATTGGTTGAAAAGGAATTTGGAGGGCACCACCAAGGGTACGCATATGTGTTGGGATGTCCCTTGAAGCTGAGAAATGTTTTTTTGAAATATGTATACATATAAAACACCTTTGACATTTTTACAAATGTTATAAGTGGATTAACTCACTTCAGCTGTGGGTTGATGCTTCAATAACTGCTCTTCCCAGTGATTATAGGCCCTCAGCTGTGCTTTGTTCCTTACACCTGCCTGCGACGTGCACTTATTCTGATGCTGCCACATATCCTATCATGGGTTATTCTTTACACAGTGTATGGGGTTTGGTATGTCCTGTTTCCTAATTGGTGAAAATCTGGCAATGCAAGAGTAAGCTAGTAGAACTTATAAAAAAGGGTATAAAAAATCCTGTATTCTCTAGGGCTAACAACCACTGCAACCTAGGCAATTATTTCCCCATGATTGCATGGGTTATAGTTCCCTGCCATGTCATGTTAGCATATACATGCTCCACACTAACTGAATTGAAAGCCCCCCACACCCTCCAGTAGCCTGAATTGTATTGCCAACTATCCAAAATAAGTCTGACTCTGAACACAAAAATACCTTTTTTATCACATCCATTTTGGTGCCTGTCCCACTCTTAGTAAATCACTGATGCTCTCTAATTCAGTTGAGGGATCTGTTGCTTGAGAGTGTGATACATACGCAGCAGCATTCAGAGTCAGGACAGCTCCTCAGCATCTGGCAGTAACACTCATGATCAGGATCACAGCTTGAACAGTGGCAATGGCTCTAGCTCTGAAGAGTTAGACCCTGATATTAAAACAGCACCAGACCAGTGCTAACAGGTGAAGGTCACCAATGAAACAACAATGAAATACAAACAATTTGTAAATACTATTCTTAAAAAAATCACTGGTCATTAGTAGTGGGCCTATGATCCACATGGATCAATAAGAATGTCCTGCAGTGCTGTAATTCTCAAAATATCAGCACTGAAATTTTCTATATAACAATACCACCAATGAAACTGTATTGGAAAATTGTGCTAGCAGTTGTATATTAAAAGGATTTTTTTTTTTTTGTGATAAGCCAGTAGCAACAAAAAGCAAGATCCCTACATTATGCACAATATTATAGACAGAGGGAGTGCTCCTGACCAATTGGGGTGCTCCTTTCCTCTGCGTGTGAGACACTCTTATTCTATAAAGAGCGTCTCATGTGCAGATGCCCTGGAAATGGACATGTTCTAGGAACAGATTTTTTTTTTAAATATATTATTGAACGCGATTGATCATGCTCGATCAATGATATACTAATATATCCCCCATCGCCACTCATTCCTGTATAAGAGTGGATTCATTTGCCTTCGGCTTGAGCCAGAAAAGCTCAGCTTCACTTCCCTGTTCTCACTCCAGCCAAACGTGCATGAAACTACTCTTATACAGTAGCAAGTGACTCAAGGGGATATATTAACATTTAGCATAGTACTCATGCAGTGCTGTAATGGATTTACTACAAAATCCCAACAGTCAGTCTCCCAAACTCCATAAATCCAAGTTCAGGAGACAACTGTCGGAAGACTGACAAGGTCTTAGTGCATCGCGGGGGGCAAGCCCCCCACAACCCCATAACTAAAATAACCAACTCAGAGGGACAACAGACCTCAGAGTAGGTTACAAAAATTACAGGGGGCAAAAGAGCACCATGCCAAAATGTTCCTCCCAGAACAGAACCCGGGTCTGAAGCATGATGTTGGTGGAGCTGCTAATGGCTTAGCTCTCCACACCGTGGGAGCAGCTTGGCCAACCTCAGAATTTTACCCTTTCTTGTGGTGCCCAACTAGGGACAGGGTAGCAGTTCATCACATCTGCTACCTTACCCCTGTTTGCACCAGCTTCCATCTGTCATATGTGTGTGTGTGTGTGTGTGTGTGTGTGTGTGTGTGTGTGTGTCAGGCAGCTGAACTTGGGACCCTGAATGACAGGATTCTGAGTGTCAGCAATTAGTGGATATACCGCTGTAATTCCTAGATGACAACATTGAGATTCAGCATATAGCTGTAGTGCAAGCCAAAATTGTACAGGGAAATTGCTCTTTCAGCTGTATATTACAAGGAAAACAGTCTGTGTGTGTGTGTGTGTGTGTGTGTGTGTGTGTGTGGTAGGAGGGATTGGGATCAGCCAGTAGCATTAAAAGGGCCTTGTCTGTAGGGAGGCCTTATATCCTGTGTAGAAGCACAATACAAATGCAGTGCTAGCATACTATCTGTCTACCACACACAGTAAAACTGAACAAAACAAGGGTGTGGGGGGTGCAACCCCCCCCAGATATACCAAAAACCTAAATGTTACAATTTTTTTGTTACATGGCTTGCTGTGTCCCACCCCACTTTTTTATTTAGAAGGTAGCGTGTGCATTTCCATACCATACCATCTGCCACTGCTAGCACAGTAGCACAGATTGCAGTAGCACATGAGGATTGGAACTATTAGCTGCACCACAGTAGAGTGATAGCTGAGTAGCTATGCTGTTGGTTTAGTGGGATCATTAGTCCTCCACTTACACAGACATTCCCAGCATTGAAATTCACTGTACAACAGCAGTCCCAGTATAAATTGTCCTGAGAAAATGTGCCAGCAGCTGTTTATTAAAACAGGGGTGCTTTTGTCATCTGCTAGAGGAAACACAAGCCCACCACTCAAGCAGGGGTCCCATCATGTGCAGTATCATTGTATACTTACAGTGCTGAAATTCCCAGGTGTCGGTACTGAAATTCCCCATGTAGTTAGTGATAGAGGAGCTGCCCACAGTTATACAGGAAAGTTGTGTTAGCTGCTGTGTATTAAAAGAAAAACATTGTTTCATTTCTTGTGATCAGCCAGTAGCATTACAGGCGCCCTATCCATGGACGTCCTGCATCTTGTGCAGTAGTGCAGTACACTTGCAATGCCGTAATTCCCAGGAGGCAGCAGTGACATTTGCCATATAACAGCAGTGTGAGCATAAATTGTACAGGGAAACTGTGCAAGCACCTGTCTAAGGAAAATACTGTATGTTTTATGTGATCAGCAAGTGACATTGTTTAGTGAAACTGCAGAGCCTGCATTTTTACATTTTCAGTATATAAAATACAAGCTAAATCACAGAAGGATTTCACACCAATGCAATGTTGGATTAAAGCATCTAAGTTGGTACTAACTACAAAAAACACAAGGTATGGGTTTTCTTCTATGTTACAGTACCTTAGCCTCAAAACCACATTTTCATGAAACAAAGTTACTCAACAATTTGAGACTGCCCCAAAAGAAAATGTGAATTTTCATCTTTCAAACCAATAAACTTTCCTAGAAAAAATAATCTTTCTCAGCAGTTTGGATCACACACCCCACCACCACCAACAAAAAAACATATATTTATTTTAAAAACAGTAGGCTTTAATGACACAAAATTAGTTTCATAACCGTTTGAGTTAGCCCCCCTACACACAGACACACACATCAGTTAGAATCAACTGGCTTGCTAATTTCAGTGCAGCTTTCTAAAATATTATTTCAATGCAGAAACCAACAAAATCAACGTATGTGTAACAGACCACTTCCAGGCCTTTTAAACTGTTTTCTCAATCTACAAGCAACTTCCAAAGATAAAAATGCACATTAGCTAAAGGCTAACACACTCCCATGAAACTGCTAGGGCATTCTCCAGCTTGAAACACACTATATTGTACACACAAGACTCTCAAAACTTACAAAAGACATCATCAGACTCAGAAGAAATAATGTGCATTACCACAAAGCACAGACCAATAGAAAGAAGTCACCAACCTCCAGAAAACACTTCTAAAGTTGAAGCAGCACTAAAATCGCAGCATGACACACAGACACACACACACACACAGAAAACATGATAGAAGCCATCTTTCTTCCACTGACACAGACACCACATCACCACATCACTAGCTGAATAACTTCCTGCATATTTCCAATTAGCATACAGTACCTAACAATAGTCAACTTACTGACCCTCCAATTATGGTTTGTCAATCAGCAGTCATTGCAGCTATCAACACCTAATACCTGCTTATTGAATATAACTACCTCAGTACTGCAAACAGTTTAAAAATCTCCCAAATAAATTGAAATTAAGCAATTGTTAGCTAACCAAATGTATTATATAAAGCAAATGCTAGAAAAATGTGGTGTACTCATAATGCTATTCGAGGCTAAAGAGATCTTAAAGACACTCACCCTTCAGGCCCATGGTTTGTTAGCTCATTAGCTCTCTTGTACACTACATTTCCTAGCATATACTGTGTGTTCACTCTCTATATCTATATCTATAACCATATCTATAGCTATACACACATAGAATCATAGAATCCTGCCAGCAGAAAGAGACCATTCAGCCCATCAAGTCTGCCTGGAAGAGATAGCCTAGCCACCACCCTTTTACCTCCTATCCCACTGTCCTCTCTCTCCACCCCTACATATTTACATTATATGGACATGGTAGCACCCCATGCTTAAGGTTGAGTAGGCTGTTCAATGTTAAACCTCAGTTTTTGCACCATAATAATTTGGTGTCATCTAACGAAACAGCACAAAATTTGGCAAGCCTGGTCAGGCTGTCAGAGTCTAAAGACAAGAGAGTTTTGTAACAGAATCTTGTTTGTTTTTTGAGATATGAAGAACCAAAAGAAACAGAAAAAAAAACTATACTTAACATTGCATATTTTTCTACTCTCACCTACAGCCTAAATGGTATGGAATTTTTTTCACAAAATTTTCAGGGTTGAAGGAGCCTGTGCCACGGGTGTGCCTTTTGATGGTTTTGTGAAAAAATAGTATACAGTTTCAGAGTTACAAGGATTTTTGAGTTAACCAGCAAATGCAAACAGTAAATAAAAACTATCATGAGCACTTATTTTCATGATTTACCTTTGTCACGTGGGGAAAAAACACTGACCAGGTTGAAAAAATATCAATTGTGACAACCACCACTTCCTTTTTTTTTCAACTCACAAACACTGAAAATACATAAAAATTATATATTTTCAAAACACAAACACCTGAACCTAGCTAAACAGAACCTGTTTATCTGTTTAGCCAGATTCCTATGTTTGTTTTTTGAAAACTGCCCTAGAAATACCTTTTCTGGACACCCAAAATCCAGGGTGCCCAGCTTAGCGAGAGGAACCATTCACCCACATTCTCCATATGAGAACAGTGGGACTTTCTTGAATGCTGAAACCACCAACTTCAGTTCAAGAAGTGAGTCAATGATCCCCTTCTCTTTCTATCTTTGTCTTCATGTTTCTGTCTCTCTGTGTCTGTCTCTCTGTCTGTCTATCTCTCTATCTCTCTATCTATCTATCTATCTATCTATCTATCTATCTATCTATCTATCTGTCTGTCTAGCTAATTAATGTAGTGGACCAGGGTGCCCGCTCCCAGTACCACTTCCTTCTCTCCCTCTTCCCCAGGTCACCCACCCCCCCATTTTCCATGTTTATACAATTCTTACAAGTGAGCAAGGGTGCCCACCCTGTTAATGCTTCTATTCACCCCATGCCCTCCAGGTCACTATCCCCCTCATCCTATTATATGGCTGACAGCACCAGGGTGCCCAACCCCAGTGCTGCTCAACACTAGCCCAGCACTGGAGTGTGGAGTCCCTAGTATCAGAATGTCCCACACAATACAGAAAACCATCTTTCACTGCTTTTTTTAAACCTGTAAAAAAGAAAATGGTCCCTCACCAATCTCAGCACACACACACACACACACACACACGCACATACACACACCGCCCCAACCTCCCACTCAGCATTCACTACCCCAGACCCCCCACACTCCACACATACCTGTACTCACCTGAACATGTTCCATGGCATTCATCCACTCTCTGATTGTTCTGCTGGAACTGGCAAATGTGATGTGAGAAAATAAGTTAAGTTTGGTTTAATGTATTTCAACAGGGTTTGAACTTTGATTTATATCTTTGTCATTGTTGCATAGATTTTCAGCATGGCCTTTCTGGTACATGACCAGTGGTGATGAAATTATGCAAATCATCTTTCAGGCTGGATCTAAAAAATTTCACTGCCCTTGTTCTTGGGGGGAGGGGGGTCATAAGAAGGATATGTTGAAAACACGGGGTCACAATATGTAAAAATGACAAAGTTATGAGCATAAGTTGACATTTTTTTCTGCACGCTCATAATTTTGGTAATTTTAAATATCTTGATCCCAGATTTTCAACATAGACATTTTTTCACAACACCTCATGAATATAACAGCTAGCATTTTTCCAAATCCTGGCCAAATTGTGTTTTCCCATCTGTGGTGCAGAATGACATTTCATCAGGGATTTAAAAATATTCCCAGGTTCATGAAGTGGGGTAATAAGAAGGCTATGCTGAAAATCTGGTATAAAAAATACAGTAAAATGCCTAGGTTATGAGTGAATGTTGCAATATTTCAATGTTCACTCATAACTTTGCTAATTTTCAATATTTTGACTCCAAACTTTCAACATAGCCATTTTCCATATCACCTCACAAACTTGACAGGTGTCATTTTTTAAATCCTGGACAAGATGTGTTATTGCATTTCTGGTGTGAAATGATGTTTTGATCAATATACTACAGATGTTACATGTCATGTTTATAAGGAGAGTCATAATACAACCATCTTGAATATTTTGGGTCAAAATTAAAAACATATATATGTAATTGTTAAGAAACTTTGTAATGCCATTCTTTACCCTACTGGGTATGATTTGTGATCCTGTGCCAGTGAACTCAGTTCAGGGTGAGTTCAGTGAGCCAGCTGGATGGGGTGAGGGTGAGAGATGGTGCTGTTGTGTGACAACCCCCTAGCCAGGGAATAAAAGTTGCAGGGTTGTCGGCATGGACCCAGATACCCTGTAGTGGTGACAACTGTCTTCTTGGCATAGGGCTCTGCAGCTCTGCATCATTGGGTGGCAGAGGGGCTTGTGCATCAGCTGACAGATGGACTGTTTGTCTTGTGCATCTGTATCTGTGGCCATATGGAAGCTCAGGAACCACAGGGCCCTGGGCTTCTGCAGCCCACTAGGCAGCCCCATGAATTGTTGTCATCAATTGCTGCAGGCCCTGCACTTCTGTAGGCAGATGGAGTGTTCCCTTGGCACAGGACCCAAAGGGCACTGGGCATCTGCATCTGTCATTCCATTATCTCAAAAAAAAGGAAATTATTTGCAGAAAACTGCATTAATGCACCAAGTAGGGTTCAACTTAATGCCACAAAAGAAGGGAATGTGGCATTGGGGTTTCCAACTCTAAATCTCTACTCCCTCCCCAAGCAGCAAAAGGACAAGACCACACAAGCAACCACAGATAGCAATCATTAGATAAGACAAACAACATACAACTGTTCCCAGATGACACATGTGCAGTAGCACCGAAGTGCTAGCTTTGTGGACTTGTATCTGTGGCAGGCACACTGGAAGACATACACACTCAGTTGTTGCTCCAGATAGAAATCCACAGTACTAAAATCACAATACCACATCTGTGTGCAGAAGCACTGGCTGCTTGCAGCAACAAATACAAATACACAGTCCCCAGATTGCAAGAACATTTTTGTCTGCAGAAGCACTGGCCCCATGGGGCCAGCACTTCTTCAACTACAGGTAGTAATCCACACAGTAAGACATACAGTACACACAGTTCCATCTGCAGGCACTCAGTCCCCTCAGGGCCTATGTTTCTGCAACCACAGGTGAAAGACATACATGCTGACCTCTGGCTTAAGAAGCACAACCACCATGAAATCCATGATTCCAAAACTGTAACAGTACTTCTGTCTACAAAAGTGCAGGCTCTGAGGGACTGCACCTCTTCAGACACAACTGTAAGACACACACCAACTTCTCACTGTGGAACAGCAGGCCACTGTTGGGTCTGCAGTTATGCAGCTGCAAATAGAAAACCATGCACTAATAGATTCGGCTATGTAGTGAGGTAAGACTACAGGTAGTCTTACCTCTTAGTACTTATAGGCCAGCAAAAAGTAGTTGTTTTAACCTAGTCTGAGCTTTCAAAGATAACATTTACTTTTTTAGAGAATGTGGTGACCCACAAAAAAAACTGCCACACTCTTGAAAAATGTCTAGATCCACCACTGAAACCCTGATACCCACATTGCAACAGCACATATGTCTGTAGAAGTGCAGGCCCCATGCATACTGCACAACATACAAACACAGGTGTGGCTGAATAAGCTCAGATCCCTGTAGGGTCTGTGCTTATGCAGCTGCAGCTACAAGTCCACAAAGGTAGCCCATTAGTGCTACGGCATTTGTGTCATCTGGAAACATTTGTATGTTATCTGTCTTACCTGATGATGGTTGTCTGTGGTTGCTTGTGTGGTCCTGTCCTTTTGCTGCTTGGAGGGAGGCATGGGGAGTTAGGGTTGGAAACCCTAACACCACATTTCCCTACTTTTGTGGCATTAAGTTGAACCCTAACTGGTGCATTAACACATTTTTTTTGCAAATAATGTATATATAATTACAAAAAAACTATGTTAATTAATCTATGTGGGTTGAAACACAAAGTATACAAAGTAGTGAAATTAAATATCAGTCTTCAAAGTCTCTGAAACTTTGGCAAATTGGTTATATGGTACTCCTCGTGGTCTGAATGAGCATGCATTGCAGGGTTGGCATTACCATACTATTGGTACTAGCAGGCATTATTGAGTCATTTACTTTGTTTTACAAGACAGAGTCAGTATTAAGATAATGACAGCCCTGCATCCCATGATCATTTTTGCCCTCTGGAACACCACAGCATCATTTTGCCAAGGGTTCCAGAGACTCTGAACCTTAGTTTTTCATTTCACTACTTTGTATGCTCTGCATTTCACTTCTAATAGATACATTAATCTTGTTTGTTTGCAATGTATTTCCTTACATTTTAGAAAATGTATCTAAAAGCAGCTTCATATATGTGCCATACCTGTGGGCTACTCACAAAGTTGCTCCACAATGATGCAAACTATTCCACACCTGTAGATTGCTTTGTAATTCACCCTGTAAACAGCTGCATAATGATGCTTACTGCACCAGACCTGTAGCATGCCTCACCAGTGGCCCTACAGGCCAATCACAGGGCAGCTACATAGTGGCATCCACTGAAGCAGACCTGCAACCTGCTTTGTGAATGTCTCTATGGACTGCTGAAGCAGCTGGATAGTGATATTCAGTGCGCCAGACCTGTAACTTGCTTTGTGAGTGGCTCTGTGGGACACTCATGAAGCAGCTGGATATTGATATTCAGTGCGCCAGACCTGTAACTTGCTTTGTGAGTGGCTCTGTGGGCCACTCATGAAGCAGCTGGTCAGTGATATTCAGTGCACCAGACCTGTAACTTGCTTTGTGAGGGGCTCTGTGGGCCACTCATGAAGCAGCTGGTTAGTGATATTCAGTGCACCAGACCTGTAACTTGCTTTGTGAGGGGCTCTGTGGGCCACTCTTGAAGCAGCTGGATAGTGATATTCAGTGCGCCAGACCTGTAACTTGCTTTGTGAGGGGTTCTGTGGGCCACTCGTGAAGCAGCTGATTAGTGATATTCAGTGCACCAGACCTGTAACTTGCTTTGTGAGGGGCTCTGTGGGCCACTCTTGAAGCAGCTGGATAGTGATATTCAGTGTGCCAGACCTGTAACTTGCTTTGTGAGTGGCTCTGAGGGCAACTCATGAAGCAGCTGGGTAGTGAGGTTCAGTCCACCAGACCTGTAACATGCTTTGTGCGTGGTTCGATGAGCCACTCTTGAAGCAGCTGGTTAGTGATTTGCACTATGCAGACGCTATATTGATGTGCACAGAGCCAGACCTGTCACTTGCTTTGCCAGTGGTTCTGCGTGTATATGGCACTGCATAGTAAAGCTCACTGTGCCTGAAATGTAGCTTACTTTGTGCAGGGCCCAGTACAGTATTTCAAGGCACAGACTTTTTCCTAAATACCAATGCTTTGAGAGATGAAACTACAGTTAACGTACCATCAGTGGTGTATTGAGCAGTTGTTCAAACCCTGATGAACATCACATATGATCAAGAGTCCCAAGACTTTTTTTTACCCTGAAGAGCAAAGAGCAAAAGAGAGCCACACCATGTGACCTGGGGTGCTCAGTGACAACATATATACATGAAGCTTTAGAGAAGCCACATCACTTACCCAGGGCATATAGAAAACTAAATTAAGAGTCCAAACAAGTTGAAAGGTTTTTTTACCCTAATGACTCAATCCCCTGCTTCTGAGGTTCTATGCCTCAGCTCTAACTGGTGCCTAATTTTAGTGTTTCCTTTAAATTGCCTTATTTTTAAAGGGATACTGTCAGTTTAGTTCCTTGGCAAAAGGATTGTTTTAGCACTGTAGAGCAATAGCTTACCCTCATAAGATGACAGCTGGACAAAAAGATTAATTCAGCCTTTGTTTTCAAATAGTTTAATGTTTTCAAGTAGTTTAATGTTTTCTCTGATTGAGCCTAAACCTGAGTGGACCATTGTTCAGGTAGGTTCATGTTCAACATGGCACTGAAGCACCCGTAAACTCTTTCTTTGACAATGTGCATCCCCAGAGTCATGGTTTTACACTTTAAACATATAATTACCCCCATTACAGCACTAATTTTTATAAATGAGCTACTTCATGGTACTCAGGATACTGGCAGGTATCACAAAATGTATTTTACTTATACTAATTCAAAAAAGAAATTTGCCAAATGTTGAACATGAACGCACCTGTATAGTTGTCCACACAGGTTTTGGTTGGGTTGGGGAAAACACCAAATTATTTAAAAGCAAAAGCTGAATTAACCTTTTCAATCCAGCTGTCACTTTATGAGGGTAAGCTATTACTATACAGTGCTAAAACAATCCTTTAGCCAGGGAACTAAAAAAATCTACAAACAACTGACTGTCTCTTTAATGGACATGCAGTGTAATAACAGGTTCACACTACTTTGTACTAACTGATTGCAAATATTTTTTTGTAAAGTAGTCCCTAATGTAAATTAGCACCCCTCACCTCATCCCTCTCTATGCCGAGCATTCACTTATGTCCAGTGCCACCCTTCCCTTCCTTCATATCAAGCAGTCCCGTCATCTAGTGGCAGTATCTTAGAATTGAAAAACGTGCAGATATTGTTACCATATATCAGATGAATATGATTACATTTTTGAGAGGCCATATGCTAAGTTTAAAGTTTAAGATATAGAATTATATTTTTTATTTCACGGTTTCTCTTTTGAGATGCAATTACAGTTTCTTTTAAATACTTACAGTATAATATTTTAATTTTAAGTATATAGATCAAATGCCACAAAAACACCAGCTTTGTTTCACTATCTAAAGAACCTTGCAGTTGCAGATTTCAACTCTTTACCCTTGTTCAATTTTCGTGAGCAAAATAACTGTCCTAAAAAGTGTTGCCACACTTTGAAAACATACTGTCACAGTTTAGGGTAAGGGAGGCAATATAGCGCAGTGGTTTAAGGCTCTGAGCTGCAAATCTGGAGACCTGGTTTGAATCCCATAGCCCCCACTTGCATACTGTGTGACCCTAAGCAAGTCACTTAACTTCCCTGTGCTCCCAGGTTGCACCTGTAAACAAGCTTTCAGCTTAGTGTGTCTCACCTGGTTAAACAATTGGAAAAAAAAAAAAGTTGTCACACACCAAGTTAAAGATGCATAATGACATTTTTCATTACTAGTTTCAAGATACAACATATTTGTACACAGCTTAAGTTGTCCAACTACAGGCCTACGAAAACACCTTATAGAAAAAACACCTAAAAGAGTTCTGTGCGTACACTGCCAGAGCAACTTAAAATAAGGATAACTTCACATTTTATATAATTTTGTTCCCAAATATGAAAAGCACCTCCTGTGGAGCAGGTTCTAATGAATGTAAAACTGTCAGGTTACAAAAATTTGTATTTTTTTAGTTGTTAGAGAGAAAATTACAGCTCATGGCAGTGTCATGTGACACCCTCATCCAATCACAGCATTCCTTTCAGTTGTGCATGAGATATTCTCATTGCCATAAGAGTATCTCACATGCTGCACCAAACTAATGGGCTTCTTATAGCACTGCACAGTCAGGAAATATTGTACAGCAAAAGGTAATTTACAAAATAATTAGCAGAAGATCTATAATAAGTTTATAGGACACTAGGAGGGCCTCTTATCGATATAAAAGTGTGTTGCCTCTTTCATCCTTAGGGCACCAGAACAGCTCACCTTCAGTTTTCAATTCTCTTGCCCTAAAAGTGCATGAGCGACACTCTTATATCCATAAGAGGCCCTCCTAATGAACCTATAAACTTATAATAAATGTTTCAGAACTGATCATTTATGTTTATTTATCTATTTTTTGTTGACTGGGTAAGTACTCTGGACAATTAAATGCCTATTTTCAGGTACGACCCAGAAGGGTACAAGACAAGTAATCAACAATACAAAATATTGAACAAAGCAAAATGCGCAAAGATATAACAATGCACAATACAGAACAAGCAAAAATGCACAGTGAGATATTACATGTGAGAAGCACATCAACTTAGGTACAGAAAGGCAGGGTATCAAGAGCAGATACAGCGAGTGCAACAGCAAGCACAAAGGTACAACACTTTGTCCATAAGGGATTAACAAAGAGTAGTGAGGTTAATGTGATAAAAGCAGTAACCTGGACAGACTGGACAGTCTGACCTCACAGGGAGCAAGAGTATTTAATGAACTAGGGATGGCAGGTAGGTTTAAGTGCAGGTGCAGGCCATGGATAGAAGGAGATGAGCCTTCAGAGCTGCCTTGAAGAATGGCAGGGTTGGAAAGTTGTGAACTTTGGTAGGGAGGGAGTGCCACCATCCTGGGGCAGATGAAAAGAAGGCCTGTTTGCCCATTTTGTTCAAGTGTTTGAAAATGTCCAGGGAGGTAATATTAGTCAAAGTGAGTCTGTGGGGTGAGCTCTGTGTAACAGTGATATAGTTTTGGTGGGGGAAGCAGACCTGAGGAGTTTGAAAAGAGAGCATCCTAGAGCATAGGAACATGAAGCAGAGGGGGCCAGCCAACCCAGAGTGGAGTATAGGAAGCAAAAGATGGGTTAGGTGGGGGAGGACAGGACAAAGCAGCAGAGGTTGTTGTAAGCCACATCCCATTTGTACAGCGAGGCTTTAGGGGCATCTGTGAGGATAGGTTTGCTGTACTGAAGGCAGGGTAGAAGAATGCCTTGCGAGATAGCTCTACATGCTTCCAGAGTGAGGGAGTGACAGAGGCAGGGTGCCATGCCAAGCCTGGAGTTCATGGATTTGGTAATGGCAGAGATGTGAGAGAAGTCCAGGGCAGAGTCTAGGGTAATGCCAAGGTATTTAAATGCACTCACTGTGGTGAGAGGAGTGCTATCAGTATGAAAGATCTAATGAACAAGAAATTAAATGCTCTGTGTAGATTTGTTGCATCCAAGCCTTACAATACTCATCACTGTAAATTATTCAGGGAGACTGGGTGGTTGCCACCAAGATTCAATTTTATATATCACCTGGGTTGTTTGGTAGACAATGTTTTGGGATTAAAACATTTGCCCCCTCTTTTTATGCGCATTGGGTGCTATACACTAATCGTGTGGGTACATGAAAAATTCAAGTACCCCGCCCACACAGTTGCGCACCCACAGACAGGTGTACCCATACCGGCATGCACAAAAGCTGGCCACCTGTCCACAGCTCCACCACCCCCAGTGCACAGAACTCCACAGGGTGGCGGGGAGGAGTCATCATCCTGGGCTGGCATCCAATGGGATGTCCCCTGGGACCCCAAGTGGATCCCTTGCATAGGGAAGTGCGGGTCTGGGGCTGTGCATGCCCTTTCCAGGCACCCAGACCCACACAGCACCATCCCATTCTGGTGCTGCCACTCACATCCATTGTCGGGTACTCACCCGTCCAGCTTCCCCTGCCATCTCCAGCAGCCCAGTGGTCAGGGGCAGCATGGTGAGCTCTGTACTGGTCCCCTGATGGCATGTGTCCATGGTGAGAGCAGTGAGTTATGGCAGGGTCCACCCTGCCATATTCCATGCCCCACTCCACACGTATGCAGCCAACACTATGCGAGTTCGTGCATACTGCAAAGAGCTGGCACACCCCCAGAACACCTCCTGTCCACGCGGCTGGGAGATCGAGTGCATTACTCTTGCATGCCCATGTTGTGAATGCCGCATGGCCACCACTCCATGGCATTCACACACAGTATGCCAGTGTGCCCAGTTTACACAGGCACATTGGCATCATGCATAGGGCCCAATGACATTAGAAAAGAAAATAGATCATTAAGGTCTTTTCATGTACGTGGCTATCAATACCTAAGATTTTGACCTCTGTAAGAGAAAGAGCCTTTTCATTATAATCTGCTAAACTTTGGAATACTGTACCTCAATCTTGCATAAATGCAAACTGAAATGTACATTTTCAGTCCATATTAAAATCTCATTTTCACCAACAAATCGGCTGTAAATGCAGCTAAATGTAGATTTGTAATGTATGTATATTTAGTATCTGTTATGTGAATTGTATTGTATTCTTTATTTTTTTATTCTGTATGTTCATGTTGTTTTCTGCCACAATTTTAGTGGCCCAGGTCATTCCTGTAAAAAGCAAATAAATAAATAAAATAAATAAAGGATGGACAGTGGGCAGGGGCAAGATGTTCTGCATGGTTAAGATCCAAATATTATAATTTAGGTTTTGGTAATGCTGAGGATTAGGTTGTTGATCAGAAGCCAGTTTTGAATGTGGGTGAAGTCCTTGATAATCTGGGAACTGATATGTGATGGGTTTGGGGCATTAAAGTAGAGAACGA
This sequence comes from Neoceratodus forsteri, assembly GCA_016271365.2. Taxonomy (NCBI): domain Eukaryota; kingdom Metazoa; phylum Chordata; order Ceratodontiformes; family Ceratodontidae; genus Neoceratodus; species Neoceratodus forsteri. The sequence goes on along the minus strand of CM057455.1, from coordinate 335,723,097 downwards.
TATCATTGGCAAACATAACAATAAAGCATTTGGTGGAGACAGAAAGGAGGTTAATGAAGATGTAAAAAAGGAGCAGGCCTCCTATGGATCCCTAGGGGATGCCATGAGTGATGGGTAACAGGCTGGAGGGAGGAGGCATCACTAAAGACAAATTGCTGCCTATCTTGCAAATAGAGAACCACAGACAGAGGCATGATCGGTAAAGCCAGTGCCTGTTAACGTTTGCGTTAGGAGAATATGATCAACTACCCCCAATGCTTATTTATTTATTTATTTAAAAGTTTACCAGGAAGGCATACTGAGCAGAAATACTGCTTGAATCCAGATACATCCTGGGGGAAGGGGTAGGAGAGTAGTAGAAGGAATACAAGAAAATAGCCTTGAGTAAGGAGCAACCAGCGAACCATGAATGCAATTAAGCATAGAGTGCATACAAAAATATAATAATGAGAACAAGCACAATGCAAGTTAAGATAGTACAGCAGTTGAAATTTTGTGGGGGTCAGTTGGACTATCTAGGCTTATAGCACTCAACAGTTGAACAATCTAAGTTACATTACACTCAAGCAACATAGCAGTTTGGGTAAGTGCTAGTCCAGCAAATTAGGAAGAGGAGAGACTGATGACCCAGTAGCAGGACAGAAAAATATAGGTGCATGTACAGGAGGTGGAGAATTGTTCTTGGAGTAGGAAATTGAGGTGGTGGGTGGAGGAGGCTTGTCTAATGCCCTTGGGAAGGGAATTCCACAGTTTAGGCATGTGATATTTGAAGGCTGACTGGCCTGCGGTAGTGGACATTAGTGGCACAGATAGGAGCCTAGCGTCATTTCTACTTAGTGTGTAATCTGGAAAGTCAGGGGCAGAAAGTAAAGAGGTGAGGTTAACTGGCAGAGACTGGGTCCAGAACTTTGCAGTGATCCAAGTGCAGTGGGACTGTCTTCAATCCTGGAGGGAGGTGAAGCCCAGGGTCTGATAGAGGGCGCAGTGATGGGCGGTGGGTGGACAGTCCAGGGTGAAATGGCAGAAGAAGTGTAAGATAGGGTCCAGTCTGGCTAGGGTGGACTTGGGTGCAGGACTATAGACTACGTGCCCGTAGTCGAAGATAAGTAGGATCATCTTCTGTACAATGGCTCAGAGATCCGGCAGCAGGATGCAGCCACAATTTTGGTATAGAGCCCCCAACTTTGGGTGAAGCTTTATGTGGATTGCATCAATGTGTACAGAGATGTCAAAGTGCTGGTCAAGGCAGATGATGAGGTATCTAAAGGAGGTGCAGGCCTCCAGGGATGTCCCCACCAGAGTGTGGAAATTGGGGGTGGAGGGGAGCCACGAGAGTCTCTGCCTTGTGCTGAAGGTCATGGAGACAGTTTTCTTGGCATTGAGGGAAAGTTGATTTGTGCAAAACCAGAGCTGAACATTATTGAAGTCCTGCTGCAATCTGGTCACCACATCAGATGTCGTGGGGCTGGATGTATACAGCACCATGTCATCCGCATACTTGTGAATAGATGTGGGAGGGCAGGCAGAGGGCAGATCATTGAGGAAGATGGAAAATAAGAGCGGTCCTAGTACAGAGCCCTGGGGCACACCAGAAGAGACAGGAAGGGGGGCAGATGTGGTGTTGCCAACACGCACCAATTGGGATCTACCAACCAGGTAGGAGTGGAACCAGTTGGTAGCTACACAGCCGAGCCCTGCTTTTTAATTTTTTATTTATTTTTGATAACCGGGTAGGTGCACTAGACACAGAAGTGACTATTTTCAGGCAGGACCCGGGAGGTCACAACATACAGGTACAAGGCATACAGTATCAAGAAATGTACAGCACATCGCATATCAGAATTGAACAGGTTTAAGACAATAGTAGTACTGGGGCACATAAGGCGTATTATACAAATAGAAGGTAAGTGCCTGTAAATAACAGCTATAGTAATATCACATTTAAAGTGCAGAAATGCCAAAGGGTATCATTACAGTATAATAGTGTCATACAACCAGCTGGCTGAATATCAGTTTTGGCAGGAGGTCGGGAGATAGGAAACACAGAAATAAAGCATAGCGAGAGAGAAGAAGAGGAGAGAGGGAAAGGGAGTTGAGAAAGGGGGTGGGATAGAAATAGTGGGGGAAGCAGTAGGAGCAGGGTGCCAGCTCACACCACAGAAGATGGGAGGGAACTGCGAGGCAGCAATAGCAGAGGGAGCCATGATCTATGGTGGGTTGAAGCAGGTGCATCGGGCACATACAGCAAGTAGGGAGCAGTGCCTCTTCTTAAATGTGGCATGACTAGGGGCCAGGCATACATCTAGGGGCAGCGAGTTCCAGTAACTGGGAGCTACGTGGGAGAAACCTGATTTCACTTTAGTAGTTCTACATCTGGGAATGCTAAGCAAGGAAAGGTCAGCAGATCGGAGGCCATAGGAGATGGGCTGAGGGGTCAGCATGGAGGCAAGTTGAGTAGGCATGTTAGACCACAGTATACTGTCCAGAAGGTTCCCAAGAGAGAGGAGCTGGTGGACAATAGGGAAGGGCCAGTTTAGGTCTGAATACAGTAGGCAGTGATGTCTTAACCTGGAGGATGCAGAGGCGTATCGGCATATATTGTTATAAGTTGTGTCCCACCTTTGAAGAGAAGCCCAATGGCCAACCTTGCAGAAGGGGTTAGAATATGGCTCATTTTGTAGGCTAAACCCAATTTGGCATTGACATCCTTACACGTGGAGGTTATATGGGTGTCATAAGTGAGTGATTCATCAAGCAAGACACCCAGGTATTTAAAGGAAGTTACCATCTCCAGTGGGGAACCATAAGCCCAGGAGACTCGGAAAAGATCCCGGCTATGTTTTAGTTTAACAGATGAACCAAAGAGCATAGCTTGGGTCTTGCCGGCGTTGAGAACGAGCCTATTTCTGGTGATCCAGGATTGAATATATAGTAGGTCCATGGAGAGCTTTTGATTAATAGACTGAACATTATCTGAGCTTGTGTACAGAACAAGGTCATCGGTATAAAGCAACAATGAACAGGAGGATGTGTTTTGTGCTATGTTATTAATAAAGATCAAGAAGAGAAGGGGTCCAAGGATAGATCCCTTCAGTATACCAACATAAGTGACTGCTTTTTCCGAGGTGGCCAAGTTGAATTTTACAACTTGAGCCCTGTTAGATAGGTAGCTACAAAACTAGGTTGCAACTCCAGATGAGAAACCCAGGGTTTGGAGATTAGCAAACAGAAGAGGGTGGTTAACAAGATTGAAAGCCTTCATCAGATCGATAAGTACTGCACCGGTTAGATGACCCTGATCCATGACATGAAGGATGTCATTTGTTAGCTGTGATAGAGCAGTTTGAGTACTGTGGCCTTTTCTGAAACCATGTTGGTCTGTGTAGAGGAGATTGTACTTAGAGAGGTGTTCTGAAATCTGTGCTGCGACAAGCTTCTCAAGGACTTTATTTAATACTGACAGTATAGCTATTGGCCTGTAGTTAGCTATGTCTTTTTTGCACCTTTTTTTAAAAAAACGGCATGACTCTGGCCAGTTTCCATATAACAGGCACCACGCCTTCACCCAGGGACATATTGAGTATTCTGGACAGCGGTCCTGCAATGAACGAGGCCACCAGCTTTAAAAGTTTCGGTTCCTTCTTTGAGATAGCTTTAAAGTAGAATGGTGACCTCATTGTCATGTTCTTCGGGGTGAGGGATCCAGAGATTAAGTTCTCAGGAGAAAAAGCAGTGGTATATCTGGAGAGGTCAGAGAAGTGAGTATTGAATGCATTGGCAATTGTGCATGAGTCATTACAGTGAACTCCTTTCAGTATCATGTCACTATTGGTGGGAGTTTGCTTTGATCCGAGGAAAGTTTTTTACGTGTGACCAAAATTTCTTAGGTTCACAAGCCTCATCCACCAATAGACCTTTACAGTACTGGCTTTTTGCATGCCTTATTAGTGTTTTGCACTTAGACCGCTGTTCCCTGTAGATGTTAAAGTCAGCTTTAAGATCGGAGATTTTGAACTTTCTCCAGCATTTCTCCCTATTCTTGAGGGATGCAAGGAGGTCTTTATGCAACCATCTGGTTTGTTTACCACATACTCACCAAGTGATGACCAGAGTATGTTTGTCTTGAAGGAACACACACCTACTAAGGAAATCATGGAGGGCAGCATCCGTATTCGTTGATTGGTAGACAGATGACCAGTCAGTGTGAGACACATCATATAGAAAATGAGCCTGGTTTAAGTTGGCATAGTTCTTGAAGGATATGCAGCATTGGCGGGATGTGGAGATTGTAGATGGACTCCAAATACAGAAAACAGGAATGATCACTGATAGTGTCTGGCAGCATTCCTGTCGCTGCAGTCCTGTCCACGTGATTAGTTAAGACCCAGTCAATAAGGATACTGTAATCAGCAGTCACAGATACTCTTGTAGGGTCAGCAATTTTTTTTTTTTATTGTAGTCTTTTGGTAACTGGGTAAGGCCCACTAGGCACAAGTGCCTGTTTTCAGGGGCCACCTGGGAGCACTGGGCGGTTAAGTGACTTGCTTAGAGTCACACAGTATGCAAGTGGAGGTTGTGAGACTCAAACTCAGGTCTTGTCTGCTGGATGTATCAAGCTCATTCACACCTCGTTCCTCTAACCTCTAGGCTATACTGCCAGCCCAGCCAGCAGAGTTTTGATGTAAGTTGTAGCTCTGCACCAGGAATTGTAGGGTATCCTGGGATTTGCTAAGCCAGTTTAAGTTTATGTCCCCGAGGATGATGAGTTCATTTATCCCCATATATGCAGCTGTATGATCCAGCAGCTCTACTAGGCCATTTTGCGCACATTTGGAGGGGGGGGAGATTATAGGCACAGATAATGTGACGTTTCTTAGCTCCTAGTCTGAGTATGGCATGGATGTATTCACATGAGTTACACTTGTCAGTTATCATAGTTAAATTAAGATTGTTTTTGAAATAGATTGCAACACCAGCAGCACACTTTGGAGGTGGCCTGTCGCACCTAAGGAGATTGTAGTGTGGGAGCATGCAACAGGTATCTGGGATAGAGGGGTTTAGCCACATATCAGATAGACAGAGCACATCCGGGTGGTAGTTAGCCACCCAGGCTTCGAGTTCTTGCATGACTGTGGAGAAGACTCCTGCCATTAAGATGGACAATGTGTAGACCTTTTTATATCATAGCCAGCACAATTTATGGGTAATTGACTTGGCATCAGTCCTGGGTTCAATTCAGTGTCCCCAGACAGCATGAGCACCAACAATATTATGTACCCTAACTTACACAGGGCAATTGGAGGGATATTACAACTATAGATATGCCACCATTTAGCAACAGATGCAGTAGCATAGTAGGTGAGTCATCTAGGGAGGAGGGCAGAGGTCACATCAAGGCCTCTTTCGGGTAGGATTAACATGTTAGAGTAACTGAAATCATTGTGGTCAATGTCCCCACTAGGGAGGTGATTACTGGGATCAAGCACTGTAAAGTAATATCAGAAACAGGGTAAGAGAAGGCACTAATAAAGATTTCCAGGCCATTATGTAGGAATTTAGAATTAGCAGTATGAGTAAGGCTAGAGGGTGGGTGTGAGGTTATGAAGACCACTGCAGTTAGTGACCCTCTGTCAATGGCAGTTTTAATGGCATATGTGACCAGAACAATGTTGTCACATCCTTCTAACTTTGAAAGTGGTGATGTGAAATACTGTAGATACTACTGTATTACATGTTTCACAAATGTGGCCACCTTCAGAGTTTTGAGCTTTCATAAATATCTTGAGAGTCCCCAGTTCACACCATGATTGAATATTACCGTTTAGAAACATGTGAAATACATTTCAGATCAAAACAGCATTAACTTAATTTACTACATACTATAAACATAGATTTGCAATACCGGGGCTTTGGTGAAAAAAAAAAGATAGATTGCAGTCACCAATATGTTCTTGGGACCAATCTTTGAAGACTCAATGTTTTCAGATTAAATGGCAATGGAATGCTATCAACCAATCAGCAAAGAGAACAACTCTACAACTTATTATAGATACAGTTGTATCCTCACATTGCACATTTGTCGCTCTCACTCCTGTTTTCCCATCTGTGAGACCACTCACTTCGACTTTTTCAAATGGGAGCAAACACTGATAAAAAGCAAAATTAAAATGGTTATTTACCTCCCTGAGTCTAAAAATGACAAAATTTACAGTTTGTTGTTTTTAAAACAGTCGGGTCAAACCCAATATACTGTAGCCACCAAATTGTCAATGACCCCAGTCTACCAAGGGCATCAGAACATATCAAAATGACATTAGGGGAATAAATTTAAAAAAACTGAAATAATTTAGTTGCAAGAACGCTCTATATATATTATAGGTATTCCATTGCTATACAGCATACATATATATATATATATATATATATATATGTGTGTGTGTGTGTGTTTATATATATGTGTGTGTATGTATATATATATATATATATATATACACACACACATAATATACATATATATATAGGGGATATGACATGGCCCAACTGAAGATATCATATTTATCTTCACGAGGCCAGTGATATTATGATATCTCACGGTGGCGAAGCCACGAGTAAGATATCTTGATGTCACTGACGCTCGAGTGAAGATAAATATGATATCTTCAGTCGGGCCATGTCATCGGGTTTATACAACGATGCTTTGCCCCTGCCCCAACACAACTCACTCACTGCCCCTCTCTCTCAATGCAATGGGTGACATAAAGGTGATGGCCCTAGCAATACAACCCCTTTACAGAACGCTGCCAAAACAGCATATGTCATTTATTGCTTAAGAAATATTTAGTGGATTATGCTATTTATGGTTAGTTTAAGAAGCATTATCTGGTTTATCATGCCATGCCCCCACACACACACACACAGGGCTCCACATGCTTCCCCAACATAATAGATTATATAGGGTTTTAAATATCTGGTTGATCCTGTCAGTTTAAAGTTAGTAAAATATCTGGTTGATCCTGCTTTTATTTGGGGAAAAGTAGCGTTTATATGGTTATCTGGTTGATCCTGCCTCAGAGCACTTTCACTTTCACTAGAAGTGTAGCGTGACCGAGCGCTATGAAGACTGGCGATTTGTAGTTTAGTAAATATTTTTTAGAATGTGCCCAGACTTCAGTAAATTAGAATTTGCTCTGTATTTCTTGTAGTTCCTTGTTAAAAAGCTTCAAACTGCACACAGAGTGCAGCATTGACCGAGCCGGCGGCTCTTCAAGAGTAAAATGAAGCGCGAGCGTCTTATTTACTAAACTACAAATCGCCAGTCTTCATAGCGCTCGGTCACGCTACACTTCTAGTGAAAGTGAAAGTGCTCTGAGTGGCAGGATCAACCAGATAAGTTTCGATATGACGTATAGGAACGTGGAGATAACATATGACGTATAGGAACATGAAGATAACAATGTTATCTTCACGGCCCATGTCAGATATGATGATTTATACTCTCATTTATCTGACAACATACGTTGTATAAATATATATATATATATATATATATATATATATATATATACATACATACATAACATACATATGCTGTAATCTGTGCCTTTTACAACATAATGAGATTTCTCTTGTTGGTTGGACAGACAGGTCTGCTCATCTTCACTTTGCTGTCCTCTCTCCCAATCAATGCGAGAGACCCATGTTACAGCATAACAGACACAGATTACAACACCCATATACATGTAGTTGAGGATCCTTACAATAAAGCTATTGCTTTTAAATGTTTGCAGAAGTTATGAGAACATGTGGTATTCTTACTTAATGAACATATTTAAGCAACGTACACCTTGGGCCAGATATTCAAAGGGGTTGCGCCTGGCGCAACCGAGTTGTGATGGCGCAACCCCAGTAATGTGCCCTGGGTGATATTCAAAAGGGGGACTTGTGCAGCGCAAGTCCCGATGTGCCAGGGTGCATTGGTAATGTATGCGGTGCATCCGAGGGAGGTATGCCCATGGATATGTGGCACAGCCTGATATTCAGCCCGGGATGTGGGGCGCATATGCTGGCACAACTCCTAGATGCGCCACATACTGGGGCACAAAGTTGAGCAAGAAAAAACAGCTCAAATGCTGACCACCCACAGGTGGGTGACTGTATTGCAGGGCACAACTCAGCAACCGCCAGCTGTGGGTTGCCACCCGCCCACCCAGAACACAGTCCACAAGCACCCAAACAGTCCCTGATGGTCTAGTGGTACCTCCCTCCCTCACTCCCGTAACCCTGATCATGAGTAATAGTAAAATATAACAATCTCTGGTAATCTAGCGTAACCCACCCTCCCGTAACCCCGATTGCGGGTAATAGTAAAATAAAACAATCCCTGGTAGTCTAGTGGAATCCCCCTCCCTCCCGTAGGCTGATTGCTGAAAATGACAGATGTCACAAAACCTGGTGATCTAGTGGTACCCCCAACCCCTCCTGATGCACTGATCACCATATGAACTATATTTTCCCTTCCCTGGTAGTCTAGTGGTTCCCCCACCCCACGCAATGCACCAATCACCAGTGCTCTGTATTGATATATATCCCTGGTGGTCCAGTGGCACCCCCCATTCCCCCACCCTCACAAGACCCCAGCCCCCAGCTCTCCCCAACATTGGCGGTCCACTAGACTACCAGGGATTGTTTTATTTTACTATTACCCATGTTCAGAGTTACAGGAGGGAGGGAGGAGGGGGGTACCACTAGACTACCAGGAGTGTTTACATTGATTTCTACTGTGATTGTGGCTATGTGGTGGGGGTTGCCCAGACCCCCTCAGTCCCGCACCACATGCCGCCGTAGGGCACCAGGCATATTTTGCCAGGCTGCCTTGCTGAGCTCATGAAAATGGGTCCATAATGACATGCAAATGGCCCCATTTGCACCTTGCATACACTATGGCCCCATTTGCATGTCCAAGTCTGAATATCTGGGAAATGCACCCAGCGTACCTACAGTTGCGCTGGAGCATTCCCAGTCCACCCTGTCTGGGGCATACACTGGTGCATTGTACATGCACCATGCACATTCTGTGCTATATTCAAACGTGATGCACCATGGCACATCACCTTTGAATATCCCCCTATCTGGCTCCTGTGCATCTCGGTTGTGCTGTGCCTCCACTTGCACCATTGCCGGGTGCAGTCTGAATATCGGGCCCCTTATCTACATTTACGTACTGGTTTCAGTATTTAAAACCATATATTTAAAGAGCAACTCCCTATAACAATAAAAAGATTAAAACACTAGATGTACACTAATTATGTTTTGACTTTATTATTTTCTAGATATTTTTTTATTTATTTGTTTTACTTTCCCCTGCTGCTGATCTACTAAATATTTTAGTAATGCAGCAATTATTTCACTGAGTCTTTCAAAATGTATTTAACTCTCCCCTGCTAACCACACAATTGCCCTTTGTGACATTATGGTCTGTTGCCATGGTAAACACTATGCTGCCATAAACAAAGGCACTGAGATTAACAAGACAGAGGAAAATGTTTTCTAATGTTTTCTATACAGACGTTTTCGATGAACTACCAAGATGTGCTGTGACTCTTGGAAAGGAATATCGAAAATGAAAAAAAAATGTGTTAAGTAAATTGTAACAGCTGAAACATTTATGAAAACACATACTGAAGTGCAACATTGCTCTTTAATATTGTTAACATTATTCAAGGGGTCCTCATGAGTGTGAAAACATATACTTACAAATGGCACAGTATTATTGTTTCTGTCATAACCTTTGCAAATAAAACTAGTTGTTTTCTGCCCAACATGAATTCAATACAATACACTGTTTATTATGGGTGGGAGTACATATTTATTTTGTGTATTCATTTTAAATCCGAAAGGCAACACAGCTTCAAAGATTGTTTTCTTTCAGTGTATTAGACCATGGTTAACAGAGAAAACAACTACAGCATAGTGGTCTGTAATGCACGGGTCATTACTACACTTTGATTAGGGTGATATGATTTGACACCAGTGTTCAAGCAGCATACTGTTACATAAAGTCAGAGAACCTCAGCACAAAGGCTGTGAGACAAGGATTACCCACTGACTTGCATGGTGACTGCCAAATACATCCCATGGTGCCTTGCATTATGAAGATATATGTGATTTTGTTTTCCTTTAAAACCTGGCTTTGTTGCCATGCCCCTTTTGGGTAACCCTCGCCTCAGTGCTTTTGGGCTGAGGTTCTTTATCTTTTTAGATTGCTTTCATATTTGGGGCTCTCCATGAACCAAACCAGTAAGATCATATAAGGGCTGGTTCATTTTCCGCTGAGTTGAGATACAGATGAGGCATGCTGATGATTACTTAGAAGGACAGAACATCTGTTGGTGTCTCCTGTTCTCAGCCTTTGAAGATCATGTGAAGAGGCCATTTGGCACCCTGAATTCCTGCTTAAAGCAGAACCTGTCTAAATGTTCATGGTGACTTGCGTATACACCCCATGATGCTTTGCAGCACTGTGATATGTGTGATATTGTTTTCCTTTGAAAACTGTTACATGAATTACACATTTTGCAAAGCTGACAGAATCATTAGAGATTTTCACAACCTCATTCAGGATTCCATTAGCAAGGAAAGATTGGCCTCCCTTATCTTGTGGAAGAGATATGTAGCTAGCAATAATTATGTTTCAATGTACAGTATAAATAATGCAACTTCTGACTATCTAAATGAAAATTCATAATCACAAAACTCGATATGGCTATATCATAAAGGGAAATGCTTAATAGCGCTTTTTAGTTTGTGTACGGTATATGTGTTTCTGTATCAGGTGATATATTTATATTGCCATCCTCAAGATAATGTTCTGTGTTTATAATTTGTCCTTGGGCTGGAATCTATTGTAAACAAGTTATCCAGCTTCCCTGGGATATTCAGTCAAAATACATTTTAATAAATAAATAATGTCTGTAGGTGTGCATGTACTTTGCAACTTGTTAAGTTCCCAGGCAGGTGACACACAATAGCTACTGGTTCCCATATGTAAACCTAAATAGTTTTTTACTTGTGGAACTTACAAGGAAAAACATTAAGCACATTCATAAACTAAATTTCTTTCAACTGGTTTACATTCCAGTGCCATGGTTTATGGGATGAAGATGATGATTGTGAAAAAGGCACAAGTAAAGATGAGTCAGACGATGAACAGTCTGTAACGACAGGAAGAAGAGACTCCGCTGGTTCTTTAAAATCAATCAATCTAGCAGCTTCTGTTGAATCCATACATGTACATTTCCCAGAGCCACAGACTTCAAACAGGAGAAAAAGCTCCAGTGGGGGGTCGCAGATTTCACACAGGTCCAGTCATTCTTCGTACAGGTCAAAGAGAGGTATGTTCCTGGCTTTGTGTCCTTAAACAAATATTTGTTCTTGTGTGTATGTTCTGTAAAACATCAACACACACATACATATACACATATACATACACACACAAACAGGATTTGGGCCCCATGGTGTGGCCTTTGGGGTCTGCACTGCCCCCCCAGTGAAACCAAATCTAGTGGCAGGTGGGTTAGTCATGCTAGGCTGATGTTCCGTGCAGGGCCAAGTGTTCGGCAGAGCATCATCCTGTCATGGCAGGGTGTTGTATCCCACTCATTTCCCTCCCTCTGACACACTGGTATAAACATGCTCAGTATGCAAGCAATGGGCATGCCCAGAGCAAGCCAGCTATTTCCTATCCCTACTTTGTTTGCACCACCTGTGGTCACCTTGGCGCCAGCACAACTGAGGATTAAATGGCCACCCTCCCCAAGGAAACAAGTGTCCTCTGGGATGCTCAAGCCTCCTCTTCTCACGTCCCAGTTCAGCATCCCTGGCTCGCTCCCAAACTCTGGTTTTCAACATCGCATGCAGCAATGTCACTGCTGCACTGACAGGCCAGCTTCTGTGTTGTTGGGTTTAAGAACTGGAGTCAGAGTTAAGGTGGCAATTTGAAGTCATGATTTAGAGGACTGGGGTAGGGTTATTTCACTTGAGGGTCAGAGTGGGATTTGTCATTATAGACTTGGGAGTACAACACATAAGGGAGACTTTTCACTGCTTCGTTGGGGGTCAATGCTGAGGGCCATTTTAGTTAATGGTACTGCTGCTGGATACAGTATAATATACTGTATACTAGTTATGTATTAGTAACAGGTCTAATGTCTTGCATATTGAAATAAAGGAATCGCTCCACAGTGCAGAAGACCTCTGATGGCCATGGACTGTCCCCTCTCCACATTCAGAACATTGTGCAGCAGCCAACCCCCCCACACCCATTTATCAACACAAGGGCCCCACTGATCTCAGCCCACTCCTCCCATGGGCCTATGTGGCAAGTGTGGTTGGGGACTTGCAAAAGACACAGCCTTGCTCTGTGGAAATCCATACAGTCAGACATACCCAACATAGGTCTCTTGGAGTGCATGATGGTAGGGAAGTACCTCAGGCTTAAACACGCTGTACCTCTCTTTCCCAGCACAAAGTGACTTGTTTGGCCCCAAACTCACCCCCTAAAACACAACACCAGCCATTCCAAAGAGCCATGGAGCTCTGGGATGGGCATAATGTAGTGCCCAAACAAGAGATACAACATTCTAAGGTGGCCTGCCGCATTCAATAATTCCCTTCTCCCACACACCAGGGGACCCACTAGGCACTCAACTTGAGCTTCTGATTGGACACTTGGTGACTAACTCAGGTCTGCCCCAGACCACCCTGTGTGCCCTGAAGAGCACCAGCCTGGCCAGGGGGCCACCAGACAGTCAATGAACAGCATTAGAAAGCAAATCTGTTCAGGCTGGCCATATGTGAATCACATATGTCTGCCCATAAGATGATACAGCCCTAAGTTAAGACTGTACACTGAGGTCTGGCTGTAGGGAAGCCAACAGTTGCCCCTTCAGTCTCTTTCTCTCTGTTACTGCAAATACCAGTCTTCTCCTTATAGTGTCTGCAAAGCACATTTCTCCCTACTAAGTGTTTAAGTAGTACAGGTTTGCACTTGCAGAGGATAAGTCTGCCCCTTTCCCTCTTCTCAGCCGACTCAGAGTGTGCTGGACATATCCTCAGTGAACTCAGCAGCAGACAGCCTGCCGATTGATTACATCCTCCTCTCAGTCACACTTGGGGCTGTCACTTAACATTTGATTGACTATTTTACTTCCAGATGAACACTGAAGTCCTCCAGTGTCCTTTGAGCTCTATTTACTTAGGAAACTTGATGGAAGATTTGAAGTGAATGCATTTGGGGGGGGGGTTGGGGATGTCACTGAACAATACAGGCACAGGGATCAGACAGGAGGGTGTACCACTAGACTGCTAGGGACATATTTTCATGTAATACTGACACTGGGATTTGGCAGGAAAAGAGCCACTAGATTACTAGATTACTGGGGCAATTAGTCTTATGCTGGAACTAGGGTTGGTCAAGAGGGGGGGCCACTGTACTACTTTGAAAATGGGGCTTGGAGCAATGTGAGGGACCACATGCTTGCAAAGCATGCTATAGGCTTGGAGCAGTGTGTGCTGAGTCAGGTGCTTTGTGAATGACCCACTGGCCATTTGTGAAGCATGCAGTAGGCCTGGGCCTGATGAGGGATCAAATGCTTTATATATGTGTTTTTCAACATGCTATATCCTTATATTGTAGGGCAGGAAATTTTCTCTTTTATATACTTTTTTTTTTAAATAAAGAAATTGAAAAAATATATGTTGATTGATAAATTAAGGCTCAAGCACAAAGTGTAAAAGGTATAGAAGAGCAATGTTAAATGCACCCTGGGCCTTGGTGAATCTGTGGAGTTAGTCTCCTTGGGACTTGAACCTTCATATGATGCAGCATTCGTGTTGTATCCTGTCTCCAGGCATGCTGTTTGTTTCTAGGTTACATATATAGTAACTAGGCTATACTACCAGACCCACCATACTCTCACTCTCTCCCTCTCTCTCTCTCTATATATATATATCTGTATATATATATATATATATATCAGGTGGGTCTGGCAGTATAGCCTAGGTAAATAACAGCATGTGTGAATGAGCTTGCTACATCCAGCAAACCTGGGTTTGATTCCCATAATCTCCACTTGCATACTGTGGGACTCTGAACAAGTCATTTAACCACAGCAGTGCTCCCAGGTCGTCCCTGAAAACTGATATATATATATATTTATATATATATATATATATATATATTTATACAACATGTGTTTTGGTATAAATACAGGGATAAAAAGTGATATCTGGAGCAGACAGTGGAGATATCACTGGTATCTCCATATTCCTATTCATCATGGAACATGGTGATATCTCTATGTCTCTATACATCATTGCTATGAAAATGAAAGCGCGCAAAATGTGTTCTGCCTCTCCATGACCTGCACCCAGGTGCCCCCCTTCCCCCTTCATATGACTCTGACATCTAGATAATCCTGCCATCATTACTTTCAAATAGTTATTTAAACAAAAAAATATATCTGGTTGATCCTGCCAATTTCCTACACAAGCAGTTTCACTTTGTCAGGTTCTAAATTCATAGCATGGCCAAGCGCTTTCAACATAGTATAGTAAGGACCTGCCAGAGATTTTAAATAAGTATGCTCCATGTCAAACGTTGGAATCTGTGTTTTTATTAAGCTTGCTAAACTACTGAGCTTTTGTAAACTATCCTGCTGATAGAAGAAAGAAGAGACAGACCGAGTTGCACCTTCAGAGAAGAGAAAGCGAGCCCGTGTGAGCATTGCAAGTGTTGCTATAGCAACACTCGCAACAGTCGCTCGGGCGTGCATTCTCTCCTGTAAAGGTACAACTCAATCTCTCTCCTCTACTGTTGGCAGAATATTTCACAAAAGCTCAGCAATTCAGCAAACTTTATCAAAAACAACAGATTCAGACTTTTCACAGGAAGTCTGCTTATTTAAAATCTCTGACAGGTCCTCTTACTATGTTGAACTACGCTACCAATTAAAACCTGAAAAATTGAAACTGCTTGTGTAAGACATGAGGAAATCGGCAGGATCAACCAGATAAGTTTTATAAAAATTTTTTCAAAAAGCAGCATATTTCTATAACTATACACAGACTGTGACTTATTTTAACTCTCTGACATGTCCTAATTTTGTGTTGAAAGAGCTCAGTCACACTACGAATTTAGAGCATACAACAAAAAAACGAACAATCACAGGATCAACCACATAACTTTTTAAAATTACAGTTGCTTTAGCAATTATGGCATGATCAGAGCCACGGGGGTGCTGTCTGATAAATAAGATATATGGGTAATTCTGTTAAGTGGGGATTGACGAGAGGTTCTCTCAGGGGTCCAAAACAAATCCTGTGGGGAGTTTGTGGCCCCAAAATATGTTGTATAAACAGAACATGACATTGCCTGAGTGAAGATATCATATTATCTTCATTAGAGGCTAATGACATCAAGATATCATTGGCCTCTCATGAAGATAAATATGATGATATCTTCACTCCAGGCCATATCATATATATATATATATATATATATATACACATACACACACACACATATATACACACACTGCACTTTGTGAATAAAATTGCTCTGTGACTGTTTTCTGTAACCAGGCAGACCATGCAGAAGATAGGCAACACTAATGCTACTGTTCATTACATGAGCTTTCAAACTTCAAGGAAGAAGAAGAATCAGCATTTATATAGCGCTTTTCATACATCCAAAGCGCTTTACAAGCAATGCTAGACTGGTAGTGAAGTGACTAGATGTGTGTGGTAGCAGCCATATCACATCATCACTCACACACAGCCTGGATAATTGCGTGAACCGGTTTATGGGAAGGGGAATGTTGGCCAGGACACGGGAATGTTCCCTACTCTTTACGAAGAGTGCTCTGGGTTCTTTTACTTCCACGTGGACACCCACCAGGACAACACCAGGATGGGCAGAAGGACCTTGGTTTAACGTCTCATCCGAAGGACGGCACACCCCAGCAGTACAGCACCCCCCAATACTGCACTTGGATGCCAGCGATTTTAGGTGCAAGTCCAATCCTGGTGTGGGACGAGAACCCACGATCTTCTGGTCCAGAGACAGATGTGCTACCAACTGAGCCACGCTGACGCCTACAACACAACTTTACGGATTCACCAAGGCTCAGGGTACTTTCTACCCTTATGTCACGTATACAATATGTACAAAATTACTGTTTTTTTAATTTTTGTTTGTTAAATGGGTATCTGATTTTACTTTAAGTGATGGTGGGATTTAAATATTAGTTATTAATTTTGTTTGATTTTATTTGTTAAATATATTGGTTATTTGGGTGGGATTAAAATATTTATTTGTAATTGTATGTGGATTGTTTTCTGTGTTTTAATCTGTTTGGTTTATTTGTTTTATAATGTGTTGGCAGAGGACTTTCTCCGTCAGGCACTACTCTCCTGTGGAACTCCGTAGCCTCCACCCCTTTGACTGCCCTCAATTGCCGGCCAAAGTTTATACTCGTTGCCGTGCATTGGGGATTGTTAGAAGAAGGTATAGGGGCAGGGGCTGCAGACCTCCAAGGAGAGTGGAACCAAGTGACCTGATTGGAGTAGTGGGGACTAGGAGGTGCCCTGGGGCAAAATGGGTTCTTGATAGGGATTTTCCCTGTCTAGTCCCCATACCCAAGGGCTCCACTGTATATGAGCAGATGACTCGGATGACCTCAGGGTCTCATCCAACCCGGGTGTGTTATGCAATGCCAGGTCTATTAAGAACAAGACGGCAGTGATGGCTGATCTTGTCGGATCATGAGACCTGGCCTGCATCACCGAGACCTGGCAGGATGAAAATTCTGGCCCTATTTTGGAGTCAGCAATTCCGGCTGGGTTCTCGGTGATACACCACCTGAGGTTGGTTTGCAGGGGCAGGGGAGTAGCCATTGGTTTTAGATTGGAATTGAGCCTTGTGGAGGTGCTGGTGGGGGAGACTGGTCCTTTGAATGTATCGTTGGCGCAGGTGTGGGGTACAGGATTCTTCTTGCCTACCATCAACCCAGGAGTGAGAAGTAATTCCTGCAGGAAGTCGTGGACTTCATCATCGACATGGTGTTGGAGTCCCTCAGATGGACGGAGCTTGGGGACTTCAAAGCCTGGGTCGATGATGAACTCTCGCAGTTTGGTCAAGCCTTCCTCCAGCTGATGAATTCACTGGGCTTCTCACAGGTGATTACCTCTGTGACCCATAAGCACAGTCACTCCTTGGACCTGGTCTTCCTTCTGGATATGGAAACCTCTGATCTGGTGGTGGAGCCAGTCAGTTGGTCAGACCATCATACTGTAAGATTCAATTTCCGCCCCCCCCCCCCGTATAGGTCTACCCCTACGGAGATGGTCTAGTACCACGCTTTAAAGGGTTTATCCGCCGATGGCCTGTTGGCTGTACTGGATCTACTGGGACTGTCGAGGGATAGCGGTGATCCAGATGCCCTAGTCCAGGGTTATAATGATGCTGCAACTGGGGCTTTGGATTCTCTCGCTCCTGTCTGTGTTCATCCCCTTACCCAATGCCCTTGATCCCCCCCCCCCAGGTTTGATGGGACCTTGAGGGAGCTGAGGAAAGTGGGATGAAGGCTGGAGCAGTGCTGCGAAAATTGAGCCTTGATGCCCACAGACTTAGATTGTTAGCCCATTATAAGGACTACCAATCAGTTATCTCCCATAAGAAGGCAGAGTTCCTGTCCAGAGATTACTGCGGCACAAAACCGACTGGCTCTGATTTTCTGAACTGTAGACAGGCTGTGCAGTGTGGTCTGTCTGCAGTCCCAAAGTGCTTCATCATGAGGGAAATGCAACGAATTTGCTTACTTTTTTGCCGATAAGGTTGCCAACATCAGGTCTGAGATTCGCTGCGGATGCTCCAATGGGGCGGACAGTGATCGGTGGGAGGTTGCAGCTCCTCGGCCCATCTCGTTTGACTTTAGCCAGATGGCGATCGTGGATGTCATGAAGATTATCCAGTCTTTGTGGCTGACCTGCTGTGGTTTGGATCCTGGCCCAACATGTCTCATTGTGGGATGTGTTGAGACTATCAGCCCGGTTCTTGCTGAGATAGTCTGGTGTTCATTAGATTCCAGGGTGTTTCCAGACACCCTGAAGGAGGCTGTAGCAGTATCCCTTCTTAAGAAACCATCTCTCGACCCAGATTGTCTTGCCAACTACAGACCCATCTCTAACCTTCCCTTTGCGGTTAAGGTTATTGAGAAGGTGGTCGCGCTGCAGCTGGAGGATCATTTGACCATCCACGACATCTATGATCCTCTCCAGTCTGGTTTTCAGAAACGGCATACCGGTAGTACCGAGATGGCCCTTGTTCAGGTACTCAATGATCTTCTAATAGCTAGAGATTGGAGGAGCCATTCCATCTTGGTTCTTCTTGATCTCTCGGCGGCATTTGACACAATGAACCATGGGGTGTTGGTTGGGGGCCTGCGGTCAATCTGTGGAATGTCTGGTACAGTCCTCAGATGGTTCCATTCTTTTCTCACTGGCAGGTTTCAGAGAGTTGTATGTGGGGTTTATTCCTCTGACAAGGTCTCCCTGCCATATGGGGTTCCGCAGGGCTCTATACTGGCCCCCATGTTGTTTTCAGTGTATATGCTGCCATTGGAAGACATTGTAAGGTGATATGGGCTGAGTTTTCACTGCTATGCATATGATACTCAGCTCTACCTGTCCTTTGTGCCCGATCAGGGGGCTGTCACAAGTTTTAATGACTGCCTTTCCAAGACTGAGGGCTGGATGAGTGCCAGTTGGCTGTGGTTGAACCTGGACAAGACCGAGGTGTCGGTGGTAGACCCGGGCTATCAGGAAGAGGGGTCATTGACTGGGTTAGCCTCAGGGCTATGGCTCGGTGGTCGTCAGCTGACAACTTCTGAACAGGTGCAAGATCTGGGTATGATTCTTGATGACAGGCTGATGCCTAAACATCAGGTGTTATCTGTTGTCAAAACTGCCTTTTACCATCTAAGAAATGTAGCCCGGATCAAGCACCTAGTTCCGCGAGATGACCTACCAGCTTTGGTTCATGTCTTTGTAACCTCACACCTTGATTACTGTAATACCCTGTACCTAGGGCTACCAGGGGTTGATATCCACTGCTTGCAGCTGGTTCAGAACGTAGCAACTAGACTGCTGATTGGGCTGCTTCGTAGCTGTCATGTCACACCCGGTGCTGTGCGATCTGCACTGGCTGCCTATTCAGTGGCAGATCACCTTTAAGGTCGTTCTTCTGACTTATTAGGCCCTACACGGACAAGATCCGAGATATCTGCAAATCTTCTTCATCCCTATTGCCCCTCCCAGCCACTTCGCTCCACTGATGAGGGATTGCTAGAGATTCGCAGGGTTCGTTTAAAGTCATCTGAATTTGCAGCCCCATCCCTGTGGAATTCTCTACCTTGCCAGATTCAACAGTGCCTGACAGTTGAGAGCTTTAAATCCAAGCTAAAAACATATTTATTTGGTTTGGTGTTTTTTTGATTTTATCTGATCTGTTGCAGCTGTTTTTTATAAGGTGATTGTTTATAGATTTTATGATTTGTACTAGCACTATGGTTTCAGAATAGCGCTATTTTATAAATAAATATTGATTGATTGAAAATAATAAACAAATATACAAATAGTGTAAGTCCACCATCAGCAGTGGTAAAAAGGTGTGAGAAGATACTGTAGACTGAAGGAGGTCTGGAGTTACAAATACACCAGACGACAAGCAGTAACTATGTTCATGCTGGGCCACCTCCAGGTCCTGTGTACCTGCAGTGAAAGGTGTCACCTCAGGGATCAGGACTGGTGCGGCCTGGTCTGAGGAGGCTCCCGTATCTCCTTGGCCTAGTAAGGCCTGTGGTGCCAGAGCTAACACTGCACTGGAGAGTGCCAGGACCGAGTCCACAACTGACCGGACATGCCGAAGGAAGATGCAGAGGTTCTTGTTCTCCTCCACGATCTCATGGTAAGAAGGGCCTGGTTGATGGTTTTGACCACTCCAATTGGAATTTATGCTGTTCCAGTTCTGTTTGTTATTCCTATTATGGTTCTAGTTTCCACTTCTGGACTGGGAATGCTGCTTATTGTCCGAGGGTTGGGCCTTTTTGTCTTGGACCTTGCCCTCCACTGTGTAGTGGGTTGTGAACTCACCTGTGGATTGCACTGCAGCCACCTTGTTTGAACCAGAATTCAGATCTCAAAGATAAAGTTGGTAAACCCACTTCGTCTTCTGAAGAATATCATCAAATTTGTCTGTTCTGGGGAAAATTGTGGGCTACACTTTTTCACGGACAGATGGAATTATGTTCTGGAGGTACAAGTTCTTGTACTCAATTAGATCAACAGCTGTGACTTCACTCGCATGATGTTTGCCAGTGTGAAAAGCCATCCACTTTAGATCCCCTTATACATACCATTAAACAAGATTTACAAAGGTGGTCGCATTTCCCTTTATTACTTGGGGTAAAATTAACCCGATAAAAATGAATGTTTTTCCCCCTCCTCTTCTATCCTCTTAGTTTATTAAATCTCTGGCTCCCATTAAATGGTTTAAGAATGTGCACAAGCTTTTTACAGACTTTATTTGGGCTGGGAAAAGAGCCAGGCTGGCTTTTTATAAGCTAGCTGCTCCCAAAAGTAAAGGCAGGTTACGATTACCATATATTTGCCTTTACTATTGGGCAAGTCAAATCGACAAATATCTCAGATGGTTAGACCCTGGAAATCAGTCAAATCCCCTTTCATTTACACCTATGTGACTCAAGATTGTAAGAGATCTTACGAAATCGCAAGGGCTTTCTCCAGCCTCTCTCCTATATATTAATCTGAAATCTCTCCCACCACTAGTTAGGACATTTACCATCGCTGTCTCTGTTATGATTCACTCTCAAATATGCAATTTCATGAAATATGATCATACCTGTGATATATCCCAAACTATATGGGGTAACCCCAAATCTAAGCTAGAAGGCCAAACTCTTTCACCTGGACTGTTACAGCAGGTAGGAGATTGTCCAGTCCGTTATTTTATCAGCGAAAATGGAACATGGCTTACCTCTTCTGAGATACTAGTCAAAGCAAACATCCCAAGAATACAAATTTTTAAAGTGTACCAGCTCCGCCACCTTCTTTTTAAAACATTTGGGCTGACTCATCAAAACCCCCTAGTTCCGCCTTTCTGGACAGAAATACAATCCTTAGTGGGGCTGTCACATGCAGTCTCTAAAATCTATCTGAGGCTATACAATTTGAAATATCCAGAATGTCATGGCCCCACTGCATTTTGGTCCTCCCTTTTTTCTGGAAAGACTATAAATTGGCCCCTTCTGTGGCAGAATTGTCACCATTTGATCACCCAAGATAGGCTGTGACTTATGCAGTTTAAAATATTGTATAACTTATATTATACCCCACAGAAATTAGCTACTTTTGGCTACTTAGACTCTTCTACCTGTGTGAGATGTTTATTTGGGGAGGAAAATCTGCTCCACATTTTTTGTACTTGTCCAAAAGTAGACAACCTATGGGCCCTTATTAAACAGAAGGTGGACCCCCTGTTAGGTTTGAATAATCTGTTCAGTCCTGATATTTGTTTATTAGGAGATCTCTCTGAGGTTCATGTATTAAACCGTAAATATCATATAACTATGATAGCAATGTCAGTTAAAAAACTGGTTTTGAAGCACTAGAAAGACACAGTATAAATTACCTATACAGAATGGCTAAATGAGCTTCTGGCCAATCTCAGGACTGAGAACCATAGCAAGCCTCAATCAGAGGCTTACAAGATTTAACAAAATGTGGGGCCCTTTGAATGCATTATACTCAGTGTAATAAGTAAACAACTTTCTCTATATTGTGTAGTAGCTCTTCAAAATGATTCTGTGTAAGGGTGGGGGTAGGGATGGGGTAGGGGAGGGAGGGTGCGAGGGCATTGTTCCTCAATGTTTACTTATTAGATATTTATGTATTATAAATATGATGGTTCAGTGCTCTGTAACTGTAAAAGCTTGAATAAACTTTGAATTGAAAAAAAAAAAGCCATCCACACCCTTTGGTGTTATGTCGCTGGGCTTTCCTTAGCAGTTTGTTTTACAGGGTAGGCCAACATCATGCCAACCACACTGGGGTTGTGTGTGGAAATAAGTTCTGCAGCAATCTCATCAAAAGTCACAGTGGTGTCTTGGCAGGCCATCTCTGGGAGATTCTGCCCAGATACCTGTGTCTGTGGTCTGCTGGAGGATCTATACTTGGTAGTCTGCCAGCAGGCTGAGCATCTAACATTTGGAGCATACTTTTTCCAAATGGCAACTGAGATTGTCACTGGGGCTCACATGGCCTATGCTGTCAGCAATCTACTGTACAGAGTGGCCAACTGAAGGGGATTATTGTGAGCTGCTGGGCACTCAGGGAAGGGATTTTGGTTTTGTGCTCCATGAAGGGCAGCCTCTGCTGCGGCATCGGCCACAGAGTGGACAACAGATGGCTAGGTATCTGCTTCCTTCATCATCGCATCTAAATACTGTTTGAAGACCTGCTTATTTTCCTCAGACATCTCCATCCGAGAGAGCGCGGCCTCGAATATTTGATCAATCTCCGCTTTATTGCCTTTTGTCAAAGTGGCAATTGGAGAGGGCTCTACCTAGGCCCCTATCACCCCCCATCATGGGGGTCACCACCTTGGTGTTGCACATGATAGTCACCATTCTTCTGATGGCATAGGATAGTGCTGTCATAGAATGGGGAACTGCCATGTTATGGGTGGCGGTGGGACACCGGACCACAGTGAGGGTGTGGCTGGGCACCATGTTGGCAGATGTCATCACCAGATTCATCATCACCAGATGATGTAAGATCGATGGGTGTGTAGTGAAACCCACCCATCACCTTGACATGACCAACCAGCACTTCTCACTGATGGCGCAGTTTCGCCAACTTTTTGTCTACAAGCTATGTGATTAACTTTTACAATGTTCTGCTCAACACCTTTGGCAGCTTCTTTCTGTAACACTTTATATGCAGCACTCAACTCGCAGTTGTCCCTAAGCCCCCTATCCAATTCTTCACTTACCCATTTCAGGTCGTCTCTCATCTCATCCACCTCCTCACGCAAAGTCTCATTTGTATCATTCAAAAAATCATTCATCTGTAACTTCTGTCTCTTATCCTGTCTCAAACTTCCACATTCATCCTTCAACATACTGAAATCACGTTCACTACCCTGTACAGAACAGTGCAAAAGAGTCTTGTTCTTAGTGCACAGTGACTGAAGTTCTGCTTCAAGCCACTGCTCCTTTTTTCAAACTTTCAGATGCCTGCAGTCCCATCTCTTTCTTAAGAGATGAGAGTAGCAATTCAAGGGAATGAAACCTTGATTTGGAGGCTTCTAGAGCAGCATATAGAGCCATGACTAACAGCCCTTTAGCATCGCACTTTTTGGCTGTTTGCCTCGCCTCAGAGTACTGGGTTGAAATCCCCAGCACGGGGTTTTTGGAGTGATTTGTGTCAAACACAAAATCATTCCAGCCTCCATGGGTGGTAAGGAAGTTAGAGACATTGAGTCTCAAGTCTGCACACATATTAGAAGAAGACATAGTGGTACCAGTAACAGTTTCGGGAAACACAAAATGTTAACCCATCAGTGGGCGCCATGCTGTGTATCAATTCACAGTAGGCAAACCAACAGATGGTTGGGCTACTGTACTCTTGCAATCATGCAATTCAAAACTGCCGTTAAGCAAGGTGAGTTGGCATCGACCAAGCCCATTAAGCAGCCAGACTTTGCAAGATGCTACAGAGTTAAAACTATGGATGAGGTGATACGGATGTGTACACCTACTTACCACCCGAGGGACAGGAGTGAGCCAACAAGTTGTGAATCTTTGCAAATCCAGACTGCCTGCACAAGGTCACCAATATGTTAGGGGTGATTAGCCCTGATCAGATTCCTTGTAGTTATAGAATTGCAAAAGAGACAAGG
This sequence comes from Neoceratodus forsteri, assembly GCA_016271365.2. Taxonomy (NCBI): domain Eukaryota; kingdom Metazoa; phylum Chordata; order Ceratodontiformes; family Ceratodontidae; genus Neoceratodus; species Neoceratodus forsteri. Next base: position 335,699,060 of record CM057455.1, on the reverse strand, counting down.
ACTAGTGGAATATCAGGTAATAAAGCTTGTTTATTACACAAAGGATAAACAGTTGCCCTAATCAGCATCTTACCATAGACACTAGGGGCCGAAAGTTTCCCAATACCCCAAAGGAGTGAAGAAGGTCTAGATGGGAATATGTAATACAGTAAGTAATATACTTCTGATAGTTACTATAGTTACCAAAATATTAGATACATAAAATAAACCCTATTGGCTAAAAGTTAGGTGACTCCACAGTGTTATCTATCCTTATACATTATTTGTAGTGTCAGCTAAATCATAATATAGAGGATAATGTATGGTCATCAATGGTTAACCGGTTTGTTAACCATCGAGAGGTTACCAGGGCAACCATGTAAACCTCGAAAGCGAAGCTCGAGAGGTTTACGTCGCCATGGCAACCTCGAGATTGCTTAACAAAACAGTTACCCATCGATGTACCATACATTAGCTTTTATAGTGTATGGTACCAGTTTGTTTTTTTAGAAAAGAAAGCAGTTTCTTACTGCTGTTTTTTCATGTCCCCACTGCTCTGCCCTCACCTGCGGCCGTTACAAGGCCATCCGATCCAGCTGCGTGCATGCCCTGACTGTTCCCGGTTGTTAACCCATCAATGTGACATACCATCGATGGGTTAACAACATCGTGACATCACATTGATGGTAAAACATTGTGATAAAAAGGTAGATTTCTACCTATAACAACGTTCTACCATACATAATATAGTGTAGTCATACATAAATCCAAAAGATGGCAGTGCTGTATGCATAATATCATTTCAGAAGGTAACAACGACACAAGTGTCTTGGCCTACGACATGCTGTTTCTAAGCAAGGAAAAATAGAATAAAATCATACTCATACTGTTTCCCTGACACACTTATACACTAAGTGCCAACACCCTATAAGTTAGTACTAATTTGTAACAGTATATATGTAACATAAGGTTTGTCTAAGATGCACAGTGGGAGGCCAATTAGAGTGTGGGGACCTCACATAACAAGTGCTTCTTGATTTTGTACAACAAAGAATCCAAAGTACAGCTGCAACAAATCTGTTGTGCTCGGTGCTCACCAAGATGAGCTGCTAGCTTGTTAGTACATTACAGCAAACAAGCAAAGATATGGTGTCACTTGGGTCCTTCAACCAAACAGAATAAGCCCAATAATCAGGTTCCAATGAGAAAATTGGTTTTATTTAAGACAAACACAACTGTGCTTCCAATAACCACCCAGCGCTTCGACTCCTCACGAGTCTTCCTCAGGGATGTGGTCTAGAGTGCATAGTGAGTCACTTAAGTACACATCTCATGAATATTTATGTTTCCAACCTTTACATAATTACCCAGTGCTCTAAAGGAAGGGGAGGGGATGATGGGGGGAAGTGAAGTGAAGTGAAGTGAAGTGAAGTGAAGTGAAGTGAAGTGAAGTGAAGTGAAGGGAAAGGATGAGGGAAATTTTTGAACACAAAAATACAATGTATTCTCAAAGTGCTCTAAGCAAATTACATGTAAGAAAGTTGAAATCAATAAATTCAGTTGAATTCAATGCACTACATAAATAAAAATATGCTCTGTTTAAGAAAACATGTTATGAATTTTCCAAGGGCCCTCTATTGTGATATTTATAAATCATGAAATTATATTTCCAGTTGCTGCACATAGTGCTGTATGAAAACAATATCTATATATTTTATATGTATTTCTCATGATTATAAAACTACAAGTGGTGAATGAACCAATTACTGGACTTTTATGAAGTTTTAATTGACTGATTAATATTCCATACAGAGTGATGATCTGCATGTCCAAGGTTCTTACTGTATAAAACAAGGCTGCCCTAGAAGAAGGAAGAGCAAAGAGAGAAATCAAAGACATGAGGCAATATAATATTAACAACAAAAGAGCATTCAACTATAGGTTTCATTTCTTTCTGATCTTGTTTTCAGGAATGGTTTCAAATCCCAACCATCGTTAAGGCCAGAAGGTTTTACACTGGCTGCCACATAGAACTTGTGGCTTTTTCAAATGTCTTCGGTGTAACATCTGCAAATTTGGTATACCTGGTAAAGTTTTCCAACATCGGAAAGAACCAACTAGAACAGTAGAGATCAGAGAACTCATTACTTGTAATACCAGTTATGTAGTGTATGTATTATGGTGTACATGTAATTTGATTTATGTGGGCAAAACAGTTCGACCTTTGAAACAAAGGATACAGGAGCCTGTTAGGGCTATTATCAATCAGAAGCAAGATACACCCAGAGGTAATCATTTTATGACACACCATTCTTCCAAGCCAGATAGACTCCGATTCTTGGGGCTGGAATGGGTGCCTCCATTGAAGGAAGGGGGTGAAGGGGGTGATAGGACAAATTTACTTTTAGAAAAGGAAAGCATGTGGATTTCCAAACTCAACAGTGTAAAACCTTCAGGCCTTAACGATAGATGGGATTTGAAACCATTCCTTAAAAAGAGATAAGAAAGAAATGAAACCTATAGTTGTTTTCTTAAACAGAGCATATTTTTATTCATGTAGTGCCTTGAATTCAACTGAATTTATTGATTTAAACTTTCTTACGTGTAATCTGCTTGGAGCACTTTGAGAATACATTGTATTTTGTGTTCAAAATTTCCCTCATCCCTTCCTTTCCTTCCCCCCTCCATCCCCTACCCTCCCTTTAGAGCACTGGGTACTTATGTAAAGGTTGGAAACATGAATATTCTTGAGATGTGTACTTAAGTGACTCACTATGCACTCTAGACCACACCCCTGAGGAAGACTCGCGAGGAGTCGAAGCGCTGGGTGGTTAGTGGAAGCACAGTTGTGTTTGTCTTAAATAAAACCAATTTTCTCATTGGAACCTGATTATTGGACTTATTCTGTCTGGTTGAAGGACCCAAGTGACACCATATCTTTGTTTGTTTCTTGATTTTGTGCACAACAGCCTAATGCTGGTGCCTTAAGAGATTTCGCAGTTGTTACCCACGCACCGTCATGGGTGAACCAGTAGGAGGGGAAGCAGAGGACCAAAATTTAGACAGGATGGATATACAGTGGGAGAAGTGATGGGACTCAAAGGTGGGAGAGAGGGAGGGAGAGAAGGATTTGTAGAGGGAGTGGTGGTGAGTGAGAGACAGGGGGTGTCGATTCACAAATGTTCTGAGACTGCCACAAGCCCCAGATGCACTGAACATATGGCACATACGGCTTGTAGCACTCCCCGGCCAGCAATCAAGATTCTCAGCCTCATGTGCCTAGACCAGCCTTTTCTGGTCTAACTTGTGGCAGTCTCAGGAACCCTTTTGATGGGGCTTGTGACAAATATTTGGAGCAAGCTGCTGTAAAGAAGGAAAACTGTCACAAATGCACTTGATCTTCTTGAATTGGGTGCATTCAGTGGCACAGCCTTTGGGTCAGCTGAGCCGACCACCAGGTTTGACACAGGGCTTGAAGCAAGCCCTGAATTGCTCTTTCTGAATCAGGGCCAGGGTGTTCAAAGCAAAATAGCAGAAGCAGTGAAAGCGGGGGTTCAAGTCTGCTGAGGGTGGATTAACAGGTAGCACAATAAATCACATTTTATTAGTCAAACACTGACAAAAGCATCTTTAAAACAATCTTGTGTGGGGGGAACAGAGGAAAAAGAGGGGAAGGAGGAAAACAAAATAATAAAAATGAGAAATAGCATGTTTGCAACAGTCATGATGGCAGGGGACAAACTGGATGAATTGTCAGTCTGATTTCATCTTGCAGATCTTACGCATGCCCCATTTAGTGGTAGCTTGTTTTCTTTATGCAAAATAATTTGTGCTTTTCTTTAACATCATCATTGGTGAAACTTTTCCTTTACAAAACAATGTCACTGCTTCAACAGAAGGTTAAAAAAATGTTTTTGTTCTTCGCAGGTAGCACCAGTACTAGAAACAGCAGCCACAGAGGAAGTAGCATATTGAGCGTCAAACAGAAGTCTAGGAAGGAGCTTGTGATGGAGAAGATCAGAGAACAAATGATAAAGGCGAAAGCTTTTGCAATAAAAAAGTGAGTACCTTATTGGATACAGAGCACTTGAATACATATACCATGAAAGAAGGGTTGCTCCAGCACAACAAAATGGTTAAGCTGGTGTGACTGTTCTATAGACCTATGCGCCTCACAGTCCTTTGAATCCTGATGATGCCTCAGGTTCAAATTCCAGCTCCTATTCAAGAGTTAGATGTTCCAGGTCCCGCTTATGTCAGCTGATGGGTTCCTTCTTCAGAGTAATTGAGGAGGTGGTAGGACGGCATATAACTGGAACATGCTGGCCTGGCATCATTCATGTCAAGCGCATACCACTGAACAAGAAGGCTGTTTCCCCTCCAGCCCCATCCTTGCTCTATAAGTGTTGCTGTGTAACAGTAGTAGGTTTTAGAAGCATACAGACAGACTGGGTAAACAAATAAGGAAACCATAGAGGAAAAGAAATAGTTTGTTGTAATTCAGCTTCAGGTCTGTGCAGCACTGGCTCTCTTGGGGATGAGAGCTCTCCACCCAGCACCACCCTCTGTTTCCTTCACTGAAGCCAGTTCCCTACCCATCTCACCAGCTTGGCACCCGCCCCTGTGCCTTCTAACTTACTTCCCAGCCTCCCATGTGGCACCAAGTCAAATGCCTTACTAAAGTCCAGGTACAGGACATCCACTGCATGGCACTGTCCAATTGCCTAGTTACCCAGTCATAGAACTCCACCAGGTTGGTTTGTCAGGATCTGCCACATATGAAGCTATGTTGTCTGCTATCCTGTAGTCCTTTGACCTCCAGGAGGGCCACTAGCCTCTCCTTTAGGATAGCCTGCATCAACTTACCCACAATGGATGTAAGGCTCACCAGTCTGTAATTCTCCGGTTCATCCTTGGGGCTGCTCTTGTGGAGAGGCACCACATGAGCCATCCTCCAATCCTGAGGTACACACCCTGAGTGTAGTAAGGCATTAAATAGGTCTGCAAAAGGTCCTGCCAGGACCTCTGCCAGCTCTTTCAGTACCCTGGGTGGATGCCATCTGGGCCTGGTGCCTTGTCTACCCTCAGTGTCCTTAAACCCTCCAGAACCCTGCCCTCCATGATTTCCCCATCTGTCACCCCTTCCCCCTGTTTCTGCTCTCCCTCCCCCCTTGGGTATCACAGCCCTCTTCTCCTTAGTAAATACTGAGCAGAAGTAATCATTTAGCACTTCTGCCTTATCACCCCCTGCTTCCACCCAACCCCCCTCCTTCCTAATCCTTACTTTATGGTCCTTACAGTTACTTTTCTCCCTGATGTACCTGAAGAAGTCCTCCTCCTCCTCCTTCTTAATGCCCTGCACCAGCCTGAGCTCCATAGATGCCTTTGCTGCCCTTACTGCCCTTGAGACCTCCTTCGATTCCTTCAGGTACTCCTCTCTGTCCTCCCCCTTCCCTGTTTTCTTGTACCTCCTCAAGGCAGCTATTTTCCTCCTTACCTTTTCCATGACCTCCTTGCTTACACAGCCAGGTTTCTTTGCCCTAGCCTTCTTGATCTGGGCCTTGCTGCAGGTTCTGGTTCCCTCCACTGTCCCCAGTTTTATGAGCTCAAACCTCTGGTCAGTGCCCATACTAGGGTTGAATTCATGCCAGGTACTATTTTACTACTTCCCCCATCCTCCCGAAATCGGTCCTCCTGAAGTCCAGCACCCTTGTGCCATATTCCACTCCTTCTTTACCCATAGCCAATGTGAGCCATACTGAGTGGTGGTCACTCCCTGCTAGCGGTTCTTCCACCCTAAGTTCCCTCACAAACTCCCCATTTTCCAGCACAAGGTCAAGAGGGTTCTCTACCTGGTTGGTTCACTGACCATTTGCATCAGAAAGCTGTCCTGGAAGGCATCCAGCAGTACCTGCTCTCTTCTATTCCTGGTAGTTGGGGTACTCCAATCCACTCTTGGCATGTTGAAGTCCCCCACAGTCACCACACTACCCTTCTCGCAGGTCCTCCTGATTTGTCCCGCTAGTTCCCTGTCAAACTCCTCTGTCTGTGAGGGTGGGCTGTACACAACTCCCATCCTGAGAGTACTATTCTTGGAATCCTGGATTTGCATCCATAGTGACTCCATACTACCCTCCTCCACTTCCTCCCTGTTCACATTTCAGTCCTTCCCTCACATGTAGTGCTACCCCCCCCCTTTCCCAATCAGTCTATCCCTACGAAATAACCTGTACCCTGATATAGACAGGTCCCAGTCATTGTATTGGGTGGACCATGTTTCTGTGATTGCTGCCATGTCCACCTCCCCCTCTGCCATGATAGTCTGTAGCTCTGCAGTTTTCTTCCCAAGGCTCCCAGCATTCAGGGTGACCACCTTCCACCCCTCCCCCCTCCCATCCTGCCCTCTTTTACTAGCATTGTCACTAGTACTTGCCCTTTGTCTTTTGTCACTGCTATGGGGGTAAGCTCATATAGCTTCCCAACCTGTGGTCACTTCATGCCCCTTGCCCACTTGCCACCCCTTGCATGGTTGTGAGCCATAGCACTGAGTTACACTTACTTGTAGGCTGCAACCACTGCTTTCTGTGAGTAAGAATGGTCTTGTGGTCAATAACATTGCAGCTATATCCCCTCTGTCTGGGCACTTTCCAGTGTACTTGGTGGCTCCCAGAAACAGTTTGCAACCCCACAGAACACAGGCTGGATCACAAATGTAGCCTGGTTACAAAGGGGATCTTGGCAATGACTTTTCACCCACATTTGCAACTCTAAATCAGGTCCCAGGTCTTTTGTTATCAGGCTGCACTCAGAAGGGACACAATAAAGACTGTGAAAAGCATTGCTTGGAAATAAAGTGACTTGGTACATTTTTGTTTTTTAGCTTTACATCTCTTTAAATGGATGATGTTGCATTTGTAATGCCTATTGCGAAGTACCTTGACTCGAGTACTGTAGTGTTAATTCACTTGCAGTCCTTTTTACCTCCCTGGCTCTAGCATTCACATTTATAAGTACAGTTTCAGTGTCTCTAGTGGTTCTAAGAGTAACACCTAGTTCTTTGAGGCAGGAGAACTGCAAAGTGATACTCAGCAGTTCTGGCACATAGAGGACTTGAGAATGCACCCATATTAATATAAAAGATTTATTCTTTAGTCCAAAATGTATTATTATAAGAGATTTAGTAACTTGGATTTACTAATGATGGTCATGTCAGACTAACTTAATTGACTTTTTTAGTGTGGTAACACAAATGGCAGACAGGGCCAGGCAGTGGATGTATACCTGGATTTTAGCAAAGCCTTTAACTCTGTGCTCCGTAGGAGGACTTGTTAAGAGGGTGAGTGATCTGAAGCTAGGCTAGGAAATAACTACATGGGTCAAACACTGGCTAACAGAACCCAGAGGGCAGTCCTAAATGGTAAATTCTCTGAAGACAGGCAGTGAAGCACTGCAGAACTGATCCTAGGATCACTCCAGTTTAATATACTGTGTGTATATATATATATATATATATATATAGTATGCAACACAGACAAGGTTATACAGAACAAGATAAGTCAGTTTGCAGATGATACCAAGCTCTGAGAAAGGTTCGACAGTGAAGAAGAGATTTACATTATGAGACAGGATACATGGGGCTGGCAGTATAGCCTAGAGGTTAGAGTAATGAGCTGTGAATGAGCTTGCAACATCCAACAGACCTGGGTTTGATTCCCACAACCTCCACTTGCATACTGTGTGACTCTGAGCAAGTCCCTTAGCAACCCCAATGCTCCTGGGTCACCCCTGAAAACAGGCACTTGTGCTTAGCGGACCTTAGCCCATTGACAAAGAATATAAAAAAAAAAGTGGTCTGGTATTTGGCAGTTGAAACGGAATGGCAGAAAGTGCAAGATGGTGCACACAGCAGGTAAAAATCCTGGAACACTGTACCATATTGATGGGGCACCAGTAGACAGCATGGAAGAGAGAGGTACTTGGGAGTGGTGATCGGCAATATAAAGCAGGCAGCTCAGTGCAACAGGGTATATGGGAGGGCTAACAGTATGCTGAGGTGCATAGGAAGAGGGATTACCAGCAGAAGAAGGGAGGTGATAGTGCCTCTGTGTAGAACACTGGTAACAATGTACATGGAATACTGTGTCCAGTTCTGGGGCCCACACCTAAGGAAGGATAGAGATAGATTAGGGACAGTGAAATGAAGAGCTACAAGGATGATCCATGGTCAGCAGGGCAAAGTATATTATGAGAGACTGAAAAATCTCAACATGTATTCACTGGAGGACAGAAGCGAGAGCAAGTTATGATAGACGTTCAGGTTCATGAAAAGGGTGCAATAGCGTGGACACAGCAAATCAGTTCAAATAAAGAAACAGTGCATCCAGGAGGGGAGCATGTGCTCAAGCTGGAGGAGAAAACACTCAAAAAGGACAATAGGAAGCATTACTCCATGGAAAGAGTGGTGGATGGGTGGAACAAACTTCCTGACAAGGTTGTGGAGTCAAAGGCAATAGTAGGATAAAAGAGGAGTCAGGATACATGTAAAGGAGTTATTAGATGGGAAGTGGAGAGAGAAGGAGACTGGGAGGGAGGACCGAGACTAGAGCATCTCCAAGTACAGAATCATGGGAAAGACTATATGGATTGTTCAGGCCATTTTCTGTCAGTCATTTTTTTATGTAACTGTACATGTAAATAAATTATGATAAAGTCTTCTACTTAAAAAAAAACAACAAATACTGAATTTGAATTCACCACATTTTACTTTGCAGATAAAGAAATATGTGGGAAATAGTCTATGCCAACAGATCTTATATCTTTAGAATTTTGGAACAGTTAACATACCAGGGGTCCGATATTCAAAAGTTTGCACAGGCACTACCCGGTGTTTGCCCATGCAAACTGGGCTTTATGCTGGAGCCCAATATTGAAAGGCCTCTGATGTGCTGGAAAATAGGTGCAGCAACTGCGCAAACCAGAAAGTGGACTATGGAAATGGTAGGTCGGGGACAGGAGTATCGGCGCAAGCCAATATTCAGTGGATTTGTGTGCTGCAAAAGGATTTTTTTGTGATCCTTTTGTGCGCTCAGATACTGCCAATGACAACCTCCTTTTATTCCACACAACCCAAGTGGCTGCTGGAGGTAATGCAGCCAACCAGCAGGTTGGCCGCTGGGGGAGCATAGCCACCCCTGTGGTACATGGCTCCCCCATATCCAGTCCCTATGCACAAAAAGCAATCCCTGGTGTTAGTGGTCCCCCCCACCCTCCGATCACCAGCCCCATAGTAAATATAACCATCCCTAGTGCTAGTGGTTCCCTCCCCTCTGATCATCAGCCCCATAGTAAAGATAAACATCCCTGGTACTAGTGATTCCCCCCCACAACTGCCAGCCCTGTAGCAAATATAAACATCCCTGGTGCTATTGACTCCCCAGCATCTGATCACCAGCCCCGACTGTGAAATAATAATCCCTGGTGGTAGTGGTTCCCCCTACCCTTCGATCACCAGCCCCAACTGTACAATGAAAAGAATCCCTGGTGGTAGTGGTTCCCAACCCCCAACCCTCTGATTGCCAGCCTTTCAGTGGGAAAAAGAATCCCTGGTGCTAGTGATCCCCCTTCCCTCACAACTGCCAGTCCAAAATGGAAATAAAACCTCCCTGTTCTCCAGGGCCCCCCAAGGCACCAGGCACCTCCACCACTCACCTTATCAGTATCCACTGTACTGCGGGTGCTTATGGTGACTGGCACAGCCCTCCTCACACCTCCTTGGCCAGCCACCATATGTGCAGGCAGGGAGTGCACCTTGTATTTATAGGACAGGACTCCCTGTTCTATAAATACAAGGCACGCTCCCTGCCTGCACATAAGGATGACTGGTCGAGGGAGGGTGGAGGGAGGGCCGTGCTGAAGGTTGTAGGGACCCATGGCATTGTGGATATAGATAAGGTGAATGGGTGGCACCGTGCCATGGGGAAACCACTGAATTCCAAGGAGGGTTTTTTTCATTCTGGGTTGGCAGTTGGGGGGGGGGACCACTAGCACTTGGCTTAGACCCAGCACCACTGATAGAGAAGTAAACATACCCAACTATGCCTTGTTCAGAGCTGATAGGCATGCCAGAGGAGGAGGGGTAGCTATCTATGTTAAAGACAAATTTTCTGCCTCCTGCTTATCCTCGGCATCTGTTGCCAGCGAATTCGAATGCCTAATTCTCAAAGTGGAAATTACACAGACTACTGCACTCTGCGTAATAGGATGCTACAGACCACCGTCTGCTGGCCTACAACATGTCATATCTAGTGACAAGTTGGGACAGGGCTGCCAGAAACTATTATTTTAGGAGACCTCAACTTTGACTGGCTCTCTTTAGCTGCCCCCTTGCATCCTTCTATGATGAACATGGGCTGGCGCAACTTATTACTGAACCAACACGCCCAAGCGTGAAGAACCCCAGTAAAAGTACACTTTTGGATGTGCTAATGGTGAGCAAACCTCATCTCTTCTCCACGCTGATGTCTTCTTCTCAGGCGCTAGCGACCATTGTTTTATTGCGGAGTAAGATCCACCAACAACCCAGCACCCATCAGCAAGTTCTCTAAGAAGAGATCCAGGCACAACTTCAATGAACATGCCTACCTAAACGAGCTTAAGTACTCGCCTGAGTGGCAAGATTTCTACCTGGCCAAAACAATTACGTCAGCTTACAATATCTTCCACAACATTCTATCAAGGGCCCTTAATAAGTATGCCCCCCATATTAAAGTTCGAACTAGGACCAAAACCTGTAAATGGTTCACCCCTCAGATCAAGTCCTTGCTTCTAGAAAGAGATAAGCTCTGGAAAAAGCACGCAGACTGAACACTGCAGAGGATTGGAACCAGTTCAGGAGACTACAATTTATGTACCAAAACAATCAGAGAATCGAAGACCACCTTCTTCAAATCCGAACTCGACTCTGCCACAAAGAGCCCAATCAAGCTCTGGAACACAATCAGTGATCTGCTAGGCCACTCCCAGGAAATTCACTCCGAACAAGATTACCTCTGGCAACTTGACTATAACGAAAAGATGGATATACTTGAGCGCATTCAATAACCACTTTGCTACTGCAGGCATGGCATTTGATAACTCCCTGCAAACATACTTCCCTCCCAGACTGCTAGCCAACTGCCTGAAACTCCGATAAAAAGCTCGCGCCTTTCTCACTTCAACCTGCCACACTGAAAGAGGTGAGAGGACCTCTTGCTTCAGTTGGATACTAGAAAAAGTGCTAGGGCCGACTCCTTGACCCTTACTTCCTAAAAATTGCCTACACCATTACTAGCGATACCCGTCACCCACTTTTTAACTTATCCCTGTCTCAGGGCACCTTACCACCTATATGGAAGACAGCACATGTCATACCACTGTTCAAATCAGGTGACTGTGGCGTCTCAATAACTACAGGCCAATTTCCCTCCTTCTGGTCCTGTCCAAGCTCCTAGAAAATTGTAAATGCACAGCTGAGGACTCACCTTGAGTCTAGGGAACTGCTAAATCCTATGCAGTCCGGATTCAGAGCTAAACATAGCACTATCTCAGCCCTCGCGAAAGTTACTAACGACTGGCAGCGTAATCTTGAGAGCAAAAACTTTATTTGTGCTGCTTTCCTTGATCTAAGCAAGGTTTTGACACCGTCGACCATAGTCTGCTCCTCTCCGCCCTTCAAACCATAGGTGTGGACCCCTCCTCTCTGCGTTGGTTCACTGACTATCTTACAGGGCGCCTTCAACAAGTTAAAGCTGAAGGAGGCCTGTCCTCCTTAAAAACTCTGCAAAGAGGGTACCTCAAGGTTCTATATTAGGGCCCTTACTTTTGCAATCTACATTAATAACATCGACTACTGTATAAAGAAGCCAACATCCATCTGTTTGCAGATGATACAGTTCTCTTGTGGTTGCACAACACCTGAAGCTGCCTGCAATGACCTACAGTCAGAATTCAACCTTTTGCAAGCCAACTCCTCCAAAAAGCTACTCCTTAATGCCAAAAACTAAAGCGATGGTCCTCTCTCCTTTTATCCATACAGCTAACCCTGTGTCCAGTGGGACAGTTCCCAAATTACCACAGTTCTAGGTGAAAAACTAGAATTTGTTACAAAATTCAAGTATCTGGGAGTTTGGATAGACCAAAGACCTCCTTCATTGAACATATTGAGGACTTGCTAAAACGACTTGACAAAGGCTTGGACTGTTTTTAGAATCAGCCAATTTCTCACCAGAGATGCAAGAAACAACTGGTCCAATCCATTTTCTATCATTGGTTGATTACGCTGACTTCCTCTACAGCCAATGCCCCAACTCTTACATGGCTAAACTGGACACACTCTACCATCGAGCACTGAGGGTTTATAACGGGACTCCCTTGACACACATCACTGCACCCTATATGCGGCAGTGGGATGGACATCACTAAAGTTCAGGCGCCACAGAAATGCTGCTGTCTGGACCTATAGAGCCATCTCTAATAAGCTGCCTTATTATATCTCCTGCTGTCTTCCCCTGAGTATAATTGGGAAATACGCGTTAAGAAGTTACTCAGCTATTACACTTAAAGTACCCAAAGCAAAATCCCACTTCGGCAGGGCAGCCATAAGCTTCGTGCTACCTACCTTATGGAACGATCTACAAAAAACCCTCAAATTAATCACTCTAATCGGTATAAATGCTTTCAAGATGCTTTATTTCCGTACAATCAGAGAAGTATGTAACTGCTTCACCCACTCAGACCCAGTACGGTATATAGCCACGCCTAGACCCAATTTTAAGTATTGACCCCCCCCAGCTTGCTCCTCACCAGCCTAATTGTTCTCTCTCTCATCCCCCTGTCTTATCAACACTAGGCCCATCCATCCCCTTATTCTTCCTTTCCCAACCTCGGATAGGAGCTCACTACCCTGGGTTGTGACATCCTACCATGCCCCGTACTTTATAGCATTCAATCCTGGGGCTCACACATACTCCTTTTCTCCATCCACCTTCTCTACATCCAGCTTTACCAACTCCTTTCTGTGCACCGTGCCCTCCTAGCCTTTCTCCCCCTACTTCCCTCCCTCTCTTCCCCCCTACCTTCACCTCTACCTGGTGTATATTTTTATTTTTATTTTTTTCTTCCGTTTCTTCCTCCTGCAACCTTAGATAACCTGCTTTATCTTCCTATAGACACTTCTATGTATGTAAATACCGTGTAATCTGTACAATATCTGTATAATTCTATGTACATATGAACTTCTTTTTCTTCCTCTCTGTAAAGAGTATTATCTGTATTGCCTTGTAAATACCTGTGTTGACCTGTATATACAATTGTTCATGCTCCACCCAGGTCCATCTTGCAAATGAGATTCTGCTCAACGATGAACGCCTGGTTAAATAAAGACTTGATTGATTAAAGACTTGATTCATTTTCCCACTGAAAGGCTAGTAATCAGAGGGTGAGGGAGAACCACGACCACTGGGGATTCTTTTCATTGTACAGTTGGGGTTGGTATTCAGAGGGTGGGGGGAGCTGCCGGCATGAGGGATGTTTATATTTACTACAGGACTGGTGATCGGGGGCCAGTAACACCAGGGATGTTTATATTTACTACAGGGCTGGTAATTGGGGGGGTTACTGACACCAGGGATTTTCATTTTACAGTTGGGGGTGGCAATCGGATAGGGGAGGGCCACTAGCATCAGGGACAGCTGTGGCTATCATGGCCAGAGGGGTGGGACTGTGCTACCTGCTTCTGCTACCCATGCAAATGAGCCCATAGTGGGCATGCAAAATGGACCTTTAGTGCCTTGCATGCCCAATGGGCTCATTTGCAAGGCTACCTCTGCAAACTGCAAATAGTGCTCCAATGCCATCACTTCCTGGGCCAACTTCAGGAGCCATGCTGAGGCAGTGCTACCTGACTTAGCGCTGGCCCGACATGGCCCTGTATTCAGTCGGTTTGTGTCCAACTAAATATCAGGCCCCAGATAATTTATTTTTAAATTAAAATACTATTAAAAATAAGGTCACTGTAGCACAATGAGTAAGAAACAGTCAATAATAAAAATCCACATATCATATTATTAACGCAGAATATGACAGATATAAATCAAGAATAAGTTAAGAGAAATATAAATAACAATAAACTGAAAGTAATATTTTTATTTTATTTTTATTTAGCAAGCCTAGGATTACAAATACCTTTCAGCCATGGCTCTTTTACAAAGGTTTCACTTCAGAGAAATACAAATTATGGGGAACATCAAGACAGACATTACAACAACGTGGACATTGCAAACAGATTACAGATTAATACAATTCAAGGGTAGCATTGTAAGCAAGGTAGTCAGCGGCATTTGTCAGAGAAAACAGACAAGAGATAAGAAGTGCCAGAGTCATAGGGAGAGGGGAGAGGGGAGAGGGAGGAGGGGAAGAAGGAATGTAGGTAGGATCGGGGAGGGTGAAAAGTGCAGCATTGGGAATACCAAGATGTGGCGGTAGAATCCAGTGGGGGGGGGACCACTAGAGCAGGCAGAGAAGTGGAGAAACAAGGTTAAGTTGGGCAGTCACAGGAGCTGTTGGTAGTGAGATAGTCCCGGAGCCTAGTTTTAAACATACCAATTGTCGGGGCAGAGGAGATGGTGGGGCTGAGGCCATTGAACCAGAGTGGCGCTCAATAAGCAAACGAGCATTGTCCCTGTGAAGTGTGACAATGGGGGACTTTCAGTAGCTGTAGCGTGGATCTCCGAAGGCACCGTTTGTTGGTTCAGTGTTGTAACAGAGTTGAGACCCCAGAAGGTGCAAGGCCAAGGTAGATTTTTTTTGCCATGGAGCAGATGAGAAACTTTATGCAGTTTGATAGTTGGAGCCTGCCAGTCTGAGTGTACAGGTCACATGTGTGGGTGAGACGGTGAGCACCAGTGATGAGCTGACATGACTTATTTAAGGCAGTTGAGAGGTGTCTAAGGGTTGTGGTTGTGGCTGAGCCATAAATGATGAGACCACAGTCTATTACAGAGATCACAGAGCTTGGGACTGCAACCTTCAAAGCTTCTGGCATGAGGTGTTGTCTGTGTTTGTAGAAGAGACCAAGCTGTGTATTAGCAGCTCTAGCTACATTATCTATATGAGGTCCATAGGAGAGATTAGGGTCAAGCTGTATCCCTAAGTATTTGATGGACCCCACCTGATCTAGAGTGTTCCCTTGGGTGGTGAAGATAGCCAAGTGGTGTAGCTTGTGTGGGTTTTGAGAGCTGCAGAAGAGCATATATTTGGTTTTCTTGTCATTGAGAACCAGTTTATGATTAAGAAACCATGTCTGTACAGAACTGAAACCAAGTTGAATGTTGTGTTGAGGAGCTGCAGGATCTTTGTGAGTGGAGAATACAACAGCATCATCAGCATATAGTATGATCTGCTCATAGCAGTGGTAAGGGAGGGAGTTTAAGAAAAGGCTAAAAAGGAGGGTCCCAGTATGGATCCCTGTGGGACACCCGAGCGAACAGGCAGTGGTGTCGAAAGAGCGCTCAGCAATTTTACTCTCTCATGCATCCGGTTTTGTAAGTAGCTTTTAGACCAGAGAAAAGAGTCAGGTGATAGCCTGGCATTCGGTAGTTGGTCAATTAGTAGTCCATGGTGTACTGTATCGAAGGTCTTGGAGAGGTTGACGAAAATGGCCCCTGTGAGAAGGCCACTGTCAAGGGATTTGTGCAAAGCTCCAGTGAACTCAAGAAGGGCTGTGGTGGTGCTGTGACCTTTCTAGAAACCACGTTGTTGTGGACAAGGTATATTGTATTTATCCAAGTGGTTGGTAAGTTGATCAGCCACGATGCGCTCGGGTTCCTTAGAGAGTGGGGGCAATATGGAGATAGGGCGATAATTTGAGTGATTTGTCTTATTCCTACTTTTATGGACAGGTGTCACGGTGGCTGTTTTCCATAAGTCTGAGAATTTTCCACAGCTGAGAGAGAGGTTTAGGATTTTTGTTAATGGATGAATTACCCCATTGAGGGTGAGCAACAGAAGCTTAAGGTCCATGGTGTTGCTACTAGATCTAGATTTAGAGATA
This sequence comes from Neoceratodus forsteri, assembly GCA_016271365.2. Taxonomy (NCBI): domain Eukaryota; kingdom Metazoa; phylum Chordata; order Ceratodontiformes; family Ceratodontidae; genus Neoceratodus; species Neoceratodus forsteri. Next base: position 335,682,994 of record CM057455.1, on the reverse strand, counting down.
GCTGCAGTGGCGAGCTTCATTCAGCCTTACCACCCTGAAGTAGAAGAGGGGGATGGTTAGACTGTGGGGCTGAGGTATTTGGGGAGTAGGCCCTGTTTTTGAAAAAGTCATGGGGTAAGACAGCACTAAGGTCTGAAAAAGCCGTGTTAAAGATGTTTGAGATCACCTTGGGGTCGAGGGTTGAGGATCCATCAACCATTAACATGGCTAGAGAGGTTTTTGTCTGCTTCCTCGTGACATACTTGATATTGTCCCAGAAAGCACGACCATTTCCCCATGTATTGGTGAGAGCATCTTTGTAATAGGTGGATTTCATGAGCTGGATGGGCTCAGTCCCATAGGCTAAGTACAATTCAGTACTGTACTTCAGTACCAGTACCAGTCCCAAAGCAGCATGGATTCACAGCAGGAAGGTCTTGTCAGATGAATTTAATAGATTTCTTTGACTGGGTGACCAAAGTAGTAGACCTGGAAGGGGCTGTGGACATGGCCTACCTAGATTTTAGCAAGGCATTTGACACAGTCCCACACAAAAGATTAATATACAAGTTAGCCAGCCTTGGAGTGGGTCCCAAAGTGGTAGCCTGGGTAAAAAATTGGCTGGACAACAGGATGCAGAGGGTAATAGTAAACAGAATTCACTCTGAAGAAAGGGGGGGTTACTAGCGGGGTACCGCAGGGTTCAGTACTGGGACTGGTACTCTTTAATGTCTTTATAAGTGACATTGCAGAGGGACTGGAAAGAAAAGTATGTCTCTTTGCATATGAAACAAAGATCTGCAACAGGGTTGATACACAAGGTGGGGTGGAAAGGATGAAAATGGACTTGACAAGGTTGGAGGAATGGACAAATGTATGGCAGCTCAGATTCAATGCAAAGAAGTGCAAGGTAATGCTCCTGGGAAACAAAAACCCAGGGGAAGAGTACACAATAGGGGGGGTGAGATACTAACAACAACAAAAATAGAAAAGGGACCTGGGAGTAATTATATCAGATGACCTAAAGGTGGGCAAGCAATGTGACAAGGCAGTAAGGATGGCTGGGGGGATACTGGTTTGCATAGGGAGAGGCCTCAACAGTAGAAAACAGGAAGTTGTTATCCCTCTGTACAGACAGTTGGTGAGACCCCATCTGGAGTACTGCATGCAGTTCTGGAGACCCCATCTCCACAAAGACATAGACAGAGTGGGGGCTGTTCAGAGGAGGGCAACCAAAATGGTGCAGGGTCTACACCAGAAGGCATACGAAGAGAGATTAAAGGAACTTAATATGTATACCCTCAAGGAGAGGAGGGAGATGGGGGACATGATAGAAACTTTCAAGTACCTCAAGGGAATTAACAAAGTCCAAGAGGGTAGCATCTTTCATAAAAAGAGATATGCAAGAACAAGGCACAGTTTAAAGAAAGAGGGGCGATGACTCAGAGGTAATGATAGAAAGTATTTTTTCATGGAGAGGGTTGTGGATGCATGGAACAGCCTTCCTGAGGAGGTTGTGGAGTTAAGAGCAGTGCAAGAATTCAAGAATGCATGGGACAGACATAAAGCAATTCTAGTGGGGGGTAGGAGGAAGTAAGCTGTTGATTAACTAGAATCTGCAGCTTATCCATCAGGTAGGGCAATGGGCAGACAAGGTGGGCCAAGCAGTCCTTATCTGCCATCAAATTCTATGTTTCTATGTTTCTAATATGTAAAAAAGTAAGAATAGTAACACAAGAATTTAAAACATCTGTAAATATAATTTATCCAACTTTTTTTTGAGATGTTCAGAAAGAATTCTGAAAATTTTACTAAAAGTTTATAGACTGTTTCATATTAGTTATTATTTTCTCTATTCTTAATGCTATTATAATTAATTAATAATCTTTATTTCTGAAGCACAATTCAAAGTAGCAAAGCGCTTTACAATAAATAAATAAAACTATTAAAACATATATGTTTAAAAATACAGATGCTACAAACCATTCACTGTATGATGGTGTATTTCTGTCTGATCAATGCCTTAAAATGATCTTTCTTGATGCAATCAAAATCAGACTGATTTGGAATTTCTGTATGTTACACTGGTGACTACCCCCTTCAAAAAAAAGAAAAATTTAACGATTAAAACTTTATATAAACTCAGGGGTAAAACTGAGCTGGAACCACAGGGGGACACACTTCCCCCACCTCTTATAAAATTGTATGAGAATTCCTGCACCTCTGTCACCTTTCTGCATTGAATACTATTGGGGAGTTTCACCACCTGCTATAGAAATTACACTTCCCCCACCAACAAATCTAGAGGCAATAGTTACCTCACCAAATCGTTTCCAGTTTAACCACTGTAATCACACTCCATAGTAAGACCAATATTAAATTTACTCTTCGCAGTTATAGCACAAAAAAAAAAACTTGAGAACTGGCTGAGATCATAATGATCATAGTTTAGAAATCAACATCATTTTCAGGTAACTTCCCAGTCAGACTACATGCATTGAATCTGTTTTCCCACATTGCCTGTGTCTTTTAAGATACAATGTTTTAATTATGAAAGTATTTATAATGCCAGAGACTGTATTTTTACTTTTGCTCAGGTTGAATTTCCTTGATGTACCAAAAGTCCAAGAGGTTTATGAGTTTTAAGTGAGAATTAAATATCAAGATGCTTTACTTTGTTGTAATTTTTTTTTTCTTTGGGAAGATTGCCTAATTCCCTGCTGAAAAATAATGTATCCCAAATTGTTGATGGCTTTTTCTCCAAGAATCAAAAAACAATGCTGAAGATTATATCATTTAGGAAAGATGTTATCTTACATAAGTTATTAACATTGGCCAGAGTGTAGATGTTTAGGAATTTATTTTTTAAATGTACCATTTATTCACCACATGTGAAATACCTTATGTCGGATGCAGCACCCAGTTCTCCACCCCATACACTATTACTTACCAAACTGCTCCAAACCTGAACCACCCTCTGACTTATTCCTCCAAGTCATGCCTTCCCTGGTAGGGCCCTGACACTCTGGTTATGTGGTTGCCCAATACCAAGCAAGCACTGTAGTCAGAGTCCTAGAGTGGTGGGTGTCTGGAATTCGAAGGCTAATGGAATGGTTGCCACCACATCTTCCTCCATGCTGGGAGGCTTTTTCTCTGCAGTTTCACCCTGCAGATGTCAGCTGTCTTGGGGCATGTTGATATGGAGGCTGGCGTACATCTGCCCCTCCCTCTCAGAGACACCCAGCTGTGCTACCACCTGAGGTCACCCAGGTTTCAGTGTGGCAGTGGGGTCCATGCTTCCTCCCTACCCAGAAAAGATGAGTGCCTGCTTGGTGCTCAGTCCCGTCCCCCTGCTAGTCACTGATAACAGGCATACTCCCAAACCCAGGTTGTTGACACAGCAAGCAGTTGAACTATTGTTGCACCGTCAGGCTGGCATAAGTGAACAACAGAACAGAGAAGTTTAGTTTTTAAAAATATCAGTTTTATTTTTCCACCCTGTGGTGGGGGCAGATAGAAAAGTTTTCAAGATCATTAATGATTTGTGCAAAATTTTAGAACCTAAGCATACTGTGACAACTGATATAGCCCCTCTCAGTTACCAAACATATGAACATGATTTTGTAAACTATTCAGTTAAGTGGGGTTCTAAATACAATAATTACTGTATTTAGGGATTAAAATCAATAATAATCCAAGGGGCACAGAATGCCTAAATCTTGATATGGCATTTAGGAATATTAAATTGTATCTCACTAGATGGGTCAAGCTCTGACTTACATTACGAGACAGTATTAGTACAGTTAAAGCTGCAGTGCAAAGAAAAAAGTTATTCCAAAAAAGCTTATTTTCTGCTACGGTTATGAAAGATATTGGTAGAACTGTTGATCTGGGTTTTCTGGATGCTTGCTATGCTGTGTACTGTACATTTGTATTTTTGTCTGGATTCTTGTCCTCTTCAAGTCTACAATATTATCTCTATGCAAAAATGAGGTGGCTATCTTTTTTTCTTGAGAAATAATTGATTTAAAACTGTCATAAAATTCTTAAATGATGATGGAAACTGAATATTTTACTACCAAAATAAACTGGAAAACATCTGGCATCGATTAGGAAGAAAAAAAGGTGGGGTAGAATTTTAGCCCACTTTCGCTGCACTGCTACTTTAAAATACATATCCCACCAAGAATTAATTATCCTAGTAACATGATTTCAGTACTCCTCACAGAACTGTGGTTCACTAAATTTACCTCCATTATAATCATCAGGAAGCTGGGGAGTATAGGAAGTGGTACTGACAGCAGAAGGAAGGAGGTATTACTATGTCTCTGTAGTTCACTGGTGAGGTCCCACCTGGAGTACTGTGCCCAGTTCTGGAGTCCTCACTTAAAGGAAAGAACATGCTGGAGACAATGCAATGTAGCATGACCAAAATGATTCAGGGACAGCAGGGCACCTGATCTTATGATGATCAGCTCAAGGCACTGAACATGTACTCACCTGAGACCAGATGAGAAGAGTGGAGATGTGATAGAGACCTTCTGTTTACTGAAAGGCATGAACAAGGTAAATTGCAAGAAACTATTTAGTAGTGGATCAAAAACATGGGCACACAAGTGGAAACTTATGAGGGGTAGATTCAAGAGGGAAGCGAGAAAGTTTTATTTTACAGAAGGGGTTGTGAAGCCATAGAACCATCTTCCAGCTGATGTGGTGGGCACCAAAACTATCAATGGTTTCAAACATGGCTAGGACAAAGGCTTAGTGGTTGCTCAGGGTGATAGCAATAGGGTGGTGAGTATGGGGTGGATAGTGTGGGTTAGAACCCTTTATGGATAGTAGGTCCCAGATTTGTTAGGATTTATGGGCAGAGTGGATGGACCTGTGGTCTTTTTCTGCTGTCATTGTCTGTGTTTCTATATTCAATTGCATTTGGTGTGATAAGGCACCTATATGACTATGATAAATTTTTCAGGAAACATTTTGTGAAAGGGCTTGAAGTTGACGGAATTTTAAGTTTAGATTTTCATTCATGCATGCATGCATTCATCATTCATTCCAAGTTGCAGAATATTTGCAGTGGAACAGATTTAACTCAGATAATTATTTTTATACAATAGGGGTGAAGTGATATGGTATCAGATAAAGTACCATAACACCAACTATAGGTAGAGAAAAGGCACTGTTACACCACAACCTGAGCTTGGATATGATAAATGTAGCTACAGTGGAAGAAACAGAATTTATCTTCACTGTAACTACATTTATCTATATGATAACTATGTCATGGACACCAAACAAATCAGATCACTGGCAACAAGAAGCCTGAAATACCTTAGGAAAATTAAGTAGCAAACACCTGTGTAAAACACCACCAAAAAAAGCACGTAGACACATCAATGAAACAGAAACTAGGACTGAAGCAGAATCCAACCTGAAAGAACAATAGGAAAACATAGCTGCACAGCTGAATAAGTACCTGAGACAATGTAATTTGTAAAGCAGCCCAAACAGAAAACTTTTCAAATTTCTAAAACAAACTACTTAACTAAAAAACCCACCCACTGACCCATGCCCAAACACCAAAAATACACACCACCACATAATAAAATAAAAACATCCACATACTCGGTAATCCTGTCATGCTGAGAGCATAGAGAAAGTCTCGCACACTAACACTTAACAACCCATCAAATAACATTACTGAATATCAACCAATAGGATAACAACATAAGAAACAAATAACCAATCAAAATACTGCAATACCACAGTACAGGACACAGATAAAAAGCAACAGAAAGCCAGGAAAAGTAGTAAAAAAACAGAGGGAAAAAAACAATATAAAACAAACAAAAACAACCACACTCCTATTGCATAAACAGATAATGTGTTTGGCTGTGGTGGAGTACAGGATTTATCTGTACTCATACACGTTGACCTTGGGGAACATCACTTGTGGCTCCGCTACACTACGCCACTCATAAAGTTATCCGAGGTCCTTGTGCACTCATTCAGATAAATCCTATATCCCACCACAGCCCAACACAAATCCCCTATATGTACTGTAGCACAAAAGAGCCTCTTATGGTTATAAAATATTTAGGCATAAGCAATCCTTATTTGTTAGAAGTGATGTTGCGATTTAAAATTAATCTAGTGTGCTACAAGCTTTACATTTCTCAATTTCCTAAACTGGGACAGCCTTTGGGTTTATGGAACAGTGGCTCTATAAGGTGACGTAAAGGACCAGATCCATTTAGTCAGCTAGTGGGAGCAAAGACACTTAAATTGTACATAAAAGGTGTATAAGGTTGTGTGGTCAACTGAATCTTGTGCACACTAAATTTCAAACACAAAAATAATGTATCATGAGATGTTTTCTAAGAATCATGCACAGAATGTTGACGTTTCCTACCTTTAATATACAGTAAGATAAAGTAGTTAGTGAGGAAAGTTATTGTTATTAATTCAGGTAATACTCTACAGTGTTTCTTTGCTGATGACATGCCATAAATCTGAAGAGGCCCTTTTTGTGCTGTTTTTTTTAGAACCCTTCAAGTCTATGTGCCTATCAGACACTTCTTCTACAACCTCATTCACCCAGAGTACAGTGCCGTGACTGATGTTTATGTGCTGATGTTCTTAGCAGATACTGTGGATTTCATCATCATTGTGTTTGGCTTCTGGGCCTTTGGGGTATGTAAAAATAGCTTGTGCAATAAATACTCAAAAAATGTCAATATAGTTTATGAGCAAGGTCACAATATGTTGCTCTCATACTTTACTTTTTCACTTGCATTTGACAGAGACATTCAGCAGCTGCAGATATTACTTCATCGTTATCAGAAGATCAGGTGCCGGAGGCATTTTTGGTCATGGTGTTGATACAGTTTGGTACAATGGTGGTGGATCGAGCACTGTATCTCAGAAAGACAGTAATGGGAAAAGTCATCTTCCAAGTCATCCTGGTCTTTGGAATACATTTCTGGATGTTCTTCATTTTACCAGGAGTAACGGAACGGTAAAGATGATATGCAGCATTGCTGTTGTTGCAACAGTGTTGATAGGGTTTTGCCATTTAGTTGCCCCCCACACACACACACGCACACACACTCAAACACACTCACACTCAGACTCACACACACACTCAAACTATGCCCAGAAGCACAGTTCCATCAACCAAAACTAAGCTGCAAAGGAATTCTCTGTTTGGGGGCATTCCATTTCTAGAGCACTGCAAATACTTTGGTACAAACACTGTTAAATATTAAACTCTTCATCTTAGTTTGGTGAGCGGTTGATCCTTCTTGTCTTTGTTTCTGCATTTTTTGAAATGGACTGTCAGTTGTCCCATCTTGCTTTTTGCTTCTTCTTGTACCCACGTCAACTCCCATTTTTCTGTAGGAGCCTTCTTCCACCACCTAATTTGCATAATCTATATATGTGTTTATCATTTGAGGTATGAGAATAAAACATTTAATCACTGTTTCTCAAATAAGGCTATGATAGTCACATGCAGTCACTATATTAATTGTGCACAGCCATGGAAGTCTTTGGAGCACCAACTAGAAATGTAACAGAACTGGACATTTTTCACATTAAAAATGTGGGAACAGAAACATGATCATGCAATAAAAAGAGATTTGTTTTTTCACCAAGCTGGGATGAAACATAAAAAATGTCAACACCATAAATATCTGGTGGACATATTTTAAGGGAATCGGGATTTGGGATTAGAGATCCACTGACTAGATATTCAAATAAATCAAGAAATATAAACAAAACTCAAACAAAACTCATGCAATAGTGCACATTGCCCACTCCTCTAGATGTGTCCATAAAAATTTAAGGAAGAAAGAAAGAAAGACAGTGCCATGGTACAAGGATTACATATCTTCTGGTCTTTGTCCAAGAGAATTAATGATTTATGACTCATAAAGTGAGCTCTTAGGCTAATCTAGTGGGTCTAGGAATTATCTAGTAAAACATAATCTAGATGCATTTGTTTTGTTTTCGTTCTGTTTTGTTTTCCTTTTTTAATTTTTTTTTAATTCAATTTATTTCAAGAATCCTCAATTTTGAGAACTGCCTGTCAGGAAAAATCCAATACAAGGCTACATACTGTAGTTCCAGGTTTAGAGAACAGAACCAAGAACCATAATATACTAGTTTCTAAATTTCACCACCCATACCTGCTCATTGTGTGACTCTGAGCAAGTCATTTGATCTTCTTATGCTTCATTCCTCCTCGGACCACATTTGAAAGAAGACTAACACTAATTGTGAATCCCACAGTTAAATATAACAACAAATTCCACTGCTCCCCTCTAGTGTTTCATTATATTCTTGGAGCAGTAGGTTGCAGATCTGATCAAACTCTGAAAAGCTAGCTTTTTTCTTGGCGGAAGATAGGAAGCACAAGTAACAATTGAGCCTCACTAACTATCCCTACTATGATTTCTGGTGTAGCAGTGTGTAGACAGTCCCATTTTAATTTACATAACCTCCTTTATAAAATGGCCATGAAAAATTAAATACTGTGATTGGAAGAATCCAATCAGATGGTTGTGCAGTTATCACAGTATACATGTACCAAGCAAATTGGTTAAAAGGTTTTTTCATTTGAGGTTTGGGGGCTTTATTCACAATTTCTTAAGTGCAGTAACACACTCTGAGGAGTGTGGTTATGGTATAATAACCACACTTCATAGGTAGTTGAAGGCACTCAGCCACACCTCATACCTCACACCCCACCAGTGGCATGTGGTTGTTACAGAAAATGTCACACCCTATTGTGTTGTTATCCTTATAGAGAAATGGAGGACCACATCCCTTACTTTCTCACCCATCATTTGCACAAATCAGCTGAAATATCAGCAGTGCATGTCCATCATGCATCTGATTCAGGCAAGCAGTGTAATTACTTATGTGTTGGGCCAGTTATTGCATATCAGATCCTTGGTATCTGTGGAAATGAAGACAGCTGCAAGTTAATTGCAGCAGGACCCCAGTTCTCTGAAAAAGACTTGCTAGTTGATGAGGAGAGGGGATGAACTGAAGGCACTGCAGATGCATCTTCTTCAGATATACAGTAGGTATAGCACCTTCAAGTATAGATGCACCCCAGGAGGAGTTAGTACCCCACAGTCAATAAAACAACCTGCATGCATTGTAGACTGCAAATGTATACTCCAAGTAGATAGTGCACTTGCAGAGCAGTGCATCACTGGTTCAAGATGAGAAGGAGAGATCGCCAGTCGGCGCATATAACTACTGACTTGTCCTAAATTACTTAGAAACATAGAAGTTGTTGGCAGATAAGGACCACCTGGCCCAACTAGTCTGCCCTAAAATCCCAACTCTATCCCGACTTTATAAGATAATTATTATAAAAAATATCCTAAATATATTCACTGCTTTCCAGTCTCAGTGTGAACAAAAGTGGTTTCTAAAGAGCCAGAAAAATGGTTATATAAATTACAGTTCTCCATAAATGAGGCTTATGTTTCAGCATTCCAGAGTTCTGTTGTCAGCTCACATTTTTCAGTAAGGCTACCCAAATGTGCTAAAATGAAACACAAGTGTTTCCAAATATCATTTTTCTCGAGTTTGTCAAGCACTACTCTGATTTATTCTGCTCAGCACTGTACTTGGACAGCAACTCCTGAGGAGCTCACCAAATGAGACTGCATGAGTTTTTTTTGTTTGTTTTTTTAAGCAGAAAATATTACTAAAACGTTTCAACATATAGTAGCATATATACTGTATATGGTAGGAGGTTGTATTTGTCTACATTTTATTAAAATCAGATACCACTTTTCTCCAGGCATGTCACTGACAGTCAGTCACCCTTTTCCTGTGTAATACCACAGATGACTCTGGTGCACCCAACAGTACCATGTGGGGCATTTAGTCCTATGTAGAACTTTTGAGCATCCCTCTACCACCACATTCCAGTATTGTTTCAGGAAGTCACATTCCCACTGAATATGGTTAAAATTAACTTTCTTTCAATGGCATGACCAACACCATGGCCTGTGTATTATTTTCTTCTGTATGAACTTACCTGACATATCTCTAAAGACCCTGAAAGCTGTCTTCCAGAACTGATTTTACCTCTCACTCCTAATAGGTAGTACCCCCGATCCAGACTCCCAACCTTTCCAAGCTCCCACACTTTGTGGCAGTTATCTTTCATTATTAGAATTATTACTCCTACCCACTATCCCCTTAGATTTAGACTTTGATTATCACACTAGAAATAAATGATTGAGGTCATTCAAGTGAGTGTTAATGTTATAGGTAAGTAAAGTCTGCAAGGCACTTCACAGCTGTAAAAATCTCTGAATGTCCACGCTGGCAAAATGAAATCCCTTGAACAACTGTTGAAATGGTTTCAACACCCCTGTATGTTGGTTTAAAAGATCCAATACTGTTTCAATGCCCTTTGTTCTCCATCTTCTCCAACACAGCTGTTTTCCTCCCAGTTTCAGTCTTGGGTTGTTCCTAATCACCATGTGTTGTAACATAGAAGTACTGCCCCATGCGGTTCCCAAGTGCCACTTGGTCACCTTTGCCCATGCTATTCTCATAGCTCTTATGTACACTGTATGAATTTGCCCCATTGCACTCCATCACCACTACATGAGCTGCAGAAACTTTCAGAATAATTTCATCATTTCACGTAATGAGGGTAAGCATAATGGGGTAACCACTCAAAAAAAAGTTATGAATATTGATTGCAAGGTACTACAAATGATGGAGTATTCAGCATTCATGACCCAGTAATGAACAGTATCACCAACTCCTGATAATGGTACTTGGGGAAATTTTAAAAATAAATAAACCTCAGGTTACCTGGGCTAGTCCCATGACCATCTCCACATGTCTAGGTTGACTCCTGCCATCAACCCCTTCTCCATCATCCCACACAATGACAATCAGTGCATTATGATCTTCTTACATGAAGCTGCAATGGGGCGCACTGCCGTTACCGATATGCATGCTCTCAAAGATGCTCCCTCCTTAGCCCGACATCCCCTAACTACATGGCACCAACTCGATGCCAGATGTCCTTCTCTGCCAATATCGAGACTATACAAAAAAAACTGTGGACCTGACTAGGCTTCCATTACAGTAGCAGGAGCTGTTTTCCACCTGATGCCTGGAAATGCATGGTCCAAGTTACCTTTGTACCGATTCTGGACTCTGCAGACTTAATTTACAGCTGTTGTTCTGGTGTTTGTCTACCCAGACTGGACAGCTCTACCACAGCTCATTTAAGTTCATTGCAGATTCATCACCTTTTTAGTTACTATGAGATTATTAAAGGGACACTGTTAAATTTCTTGCATCATCTTATTTTTAGTTAAAACCCTACATTTTATGATTGCTTACCTTCTCTAAAATTCATTGTTACTGCTGATTGTTTTATCTGCCTTCTTTCTTAGTAGAACTGAAATGCACGGTAATGGTATAGTTGTACCCCAATTTGTTTTGATTCAAATCCTTGCTCTATTCTTATTGCAGGCTTCTTGAATATTAGGAACAGCCCCCAAACAGTGCAGCCACTCATCATGCATTGTATCCTCTGCTCCTACTGCATAATGAGTGGGTAGACTGAGATGGGGGCATTCCCAAGTCCAGGAAGATGAACTGGGAGTTGACCAAGGGATGTAAACAAATATGGTAACACCAGTATGGTGGGCAGTCTGTTTTTCACTTTTTAAAGAAAAAAAGGAATCAGACTCAAACTCACTGACTGCCTTGACTAATGATTCTTCCCTCATGGCTGTTTTTACTGTTTTTCATCCTCCTCCTCCTCCTCTGCTCCTTTCTTGACAAAGGCATCTGAGTACCTCTAACTACTCTAAGTCTGCTCCCCTCTCCATATTTCCTCCTACCCTTCCCACCTTGACCATTCCTCCAATGTTTTTTTTTTTTTCCTGTGATGTACTGTATTATACTGGCTTATTTAAACCTTTATAATCTGCTGATCAATTTATGTAACATGTATTGTTTGTTTGTACATTGATGACGTGGAACCTTTGTAAAAGAGCCATTGGCTCAAAGGTAATAATTCCTAGAACAATAAACTAAAACTAAACTAAACACAGCTACATCAACAGTCTCTATAGAATGTAAACAATTACAGCAACTTTTTTAAACTAGGCTTAAGGGGGTTGACGGTGTACCTTTAAATATGTACACATGCGCATACAAGGTGCTTGTAAATGAACTACTATGATACATCACAGAACTCCTCCACACATCACATAGCAGCTACTCCCTAAGAAAAAATAATTGTATTTTCCTGGACACCCCAAGATATGCTAGGCTGATGGAAAATCAGCAATCAGCTGTGTTATTCCTACAGCATGGAACTCACTGCAATCCTCCTTGAAACTTAACTCCCTGGTCATTCTTGGTACCTTTAAGGCCCTCATTGGAAAATTATTCATTTAGACTTGCTCCTGTGGTTAAACTATGTTAAACTTACTCTTTCCCTCTTCAAAATGACTTCTGTTCATGTGGCATTGCTCACACTGAGTGTACCTGAGAGCTGTTTGAATTGTTGTGTATTGCTTATGTAAGCCCCCTCCAATGTCTAGGAGTATGCCAGATGATGATTTGGGGAAGGGGAAACTCACAGCCAGTAACCACAGTCACACGATTTGCTCAGTTACCTGGTTTAGGGATGATCCAAGGGGGGGGTGTCAGTTGTCTGTATGGGGCTGCTTCCAGCTGTAGGGGGGACAAAACTTGTTAAACAATACATTGAGGTAGATTGAGTAAGTTCATTGTCCACAGCAATTCAAAGTACAAAATAGATTTAACTGCAGAAAGATAAAACAGGTCACTCCATGAAGTGTGTGGGGGGGCGGATATACGCAGTGGGTGGGCTTTGTCACACATGGCCAGGGCCAAGATTCTACTGATTGCAGAAACTGATCCATGGATCTGAACCACACATTTCTCCTCAGAGCCGAATAAGGCTGTAACTGATGATGGCAACAACACACATCGGCTAAAATTAAATTCTTCCAAAGACATTTCACCAAAACCTCCTCCTGTGCAAACTTTAGAATCAGTTTTCTCTACTGCACACACATTCCATGCTGCCTGGCGAGCACCCCATGGGGCAGCCTTAGGAAAGGGCTGCCCCAGTGGTCTCGTACACTCGCAGCCCAGAGAATAATGGGAGCATCCATGAGCTGCAAAACTATCCAGCCTGATGCAGGAATAGTCCAGAGGGCGACCAGGAGCAGGATGCCACCACTATTCCCCATGAACTTAGGCTCTCACCACTGGATTTGCGCACCAGAAACTGTGGCAGGCAATTGGCCTAGAAACACCAGGACTTCTATACGTGCCAGGGATCACAAGGCAGGTTCCAAATGTACTCCAGGCCCCAGCTCCAACTCCTCCTGGCTGCAGAGGCCCCAGTCCATGCAACTCCTCGAATGCTCACTGAACCCCACTGCCTTCTTTCAAATACAAGAGTGGTAGACAGGGGGGCCATCACCCCACCCTGGCCCCGAACCTCAGCCCCAAGCCAAACCTGCAGCACTCCCAGAGCTGGGAGCTTGCTTGCTCGCCTCCCACTCCTGACCTCCTTTTGGTGGCAGGAACCCCTTAATTTATATGACCTGGTCCCAGGCCCTGTCTGCCAGCAGATGGTCCCAAACACCAGGCGGCAAAATGCAGGAACACAACTAGTAAACTCCCAAAGGGGGCTTACACTTACTACAAACTGTATTTTACTATTATTATACTACTATTGTAGTTTACCTTTCTCTGGCTGTATTTCTGTATGCTGTTGCTCTACATTAGTGTATTATCTTGTATCCTATATCATTGTTTCCTGGTCTATGTATTCTGTTCTGCCCAGGACCTCCTTGAACATGAGCTTGCTCAATAGAGCCTTTTCCTGGTGAAATAAACACAAATACAAATGTGTGTAATGTAGTCTCCCCAACCCCAGTTTGTAATGGGTGGGGCAAACTGGCAAACATGCCGGCTGCTCAGCATGTCGCTTTTCATGTTAGCACCTTGTACTCCTTCTGGTACTCACTTAGACGTTGAGGTTATTTTGATGCCTACAATTCTCAGCTCCTCAATATGACATGCGCTTGCAGTCATGGGTCTTGAATCTACTCGTTAGCCTTTCTGTGGTGTTCTTCGTATCAGTGATGAACCTCATTACTTCCCACCCCAGTGATATCGAGGATAACTGAGGATGTAGAAAGCTTTACTCAGGCCATATCTGCTATGAGAGATTCTAGCACTGACACAATATAGTGCAGGTTCTCAACCTTATTGGGCACCATGTTACTGTGTCAATTGAGGTGGGCCTATCCATGGGAATTACTCAACGCCAGGCAATGAAATGGAAAGTTTTGGTCGCCACTCACATCAGCAGCCATTGGCCAAAGATATTATGCATGATATCAGGGTTTTTATAATCCAATATAAAGCCAGTGCAATGGTAGATTATGACAGGTATTAGGGCTATATTTCAGGAGTTGGGGATTTAGGCAGCCATCTTCCTTGGCAGCTGTGTTTAACATTTATAAAATCTACAAATGAAAAAACAGTTGTTAGTAAATAAACATATTATTTGAAAACTTCTTCATTTCTGTTTTCTTATCCACAGAAAGTTTAGCCAGAACACAGTTGCACAGCTTTGGTACTTCGTGAAGTGTGTTTACTTTGGATTATCAGCGTATCAAATCCGTTGTGGCTATCCAACACGTGTGCTTGGCAACTTCCTGACAAAAAGTTACAACTATGTCAATCTCTTTTTGTTCCAAGGGTAAGCACATTTTTTCCTGTGGATTAGTCTCCTTACATGATGGATATGAAAAACATTGCACTTGTGTGGACACAGCTGTTCATACCTCCTCAGGGAAAATATCTGATATCGCATAGCATTTTGAGTGCCCCACACGAAATAATTTACCCATAGCAATTACTTGCTGAAATAGCCTACTGAGGAGGCAGTATAGCGCAGTGGTTTAAGGCTCTGAGATGCAAACCTGGAGACCTGGGTTTGAATCCCACAGCTCCCACTTGCAAACTCTGTGACCTTGAGCAAGTCACTTAACTTCTTTGTGCTCCCAGGTAGCACCTGTAAACAAGCTTTCAGCTTAGTGTGTCTTTCTTGTTAAAAATAAATAAATTACTTGTTACTTCTGTGACTGTACTCAAATATAGTTATAGCTACTGTGCACAAGATGTGGAAAATGCTGTACATATTTTTTCTATTGCTATTTTACTTGCAATTGGTTACACATAAAAGGAATGGCTACACAAATGTTTTTGAGGGGGAGGGGGACAGGAAGAAGGAGAGGAAACACATCCCTCATCTGTCCCTGATTCAAAGGATGTCCCTGATTTTGAACCAAAGCTTTCTGCTGTCTTTCCTGAGACTGAGGTGTATGTCAGTGTACAGCAGTGGAGGCTGAGCCTTAGGATAATGTTTAATAATCAATTTATAGACTAGCTCTCCATTTTTTTGTTTCTTTGTTTGCTTGTTTGTTTTTGTTTAATGCATTGGCTATGTTAACAGCTTCCTGAGTTAATATTGCCATTTGAGATTCAGTATCCCTGATGTTGTGACATGCCTCAGATTGCATGAAGAATTGTCTCTCTGATTTGTGGACCAGATTGTTGAGAGGTGTGACAGGGATAAGGGGAGGGAGAACAAGAGAAAGAGAGACTGATACTTGGCGAATGTTTGTTCGGTCCCTTAATAGGAATCACGACCCTGATGTGTGCATCAGGAGCTAAGGAACCCAAGGGGTTAAACATTTTTCCTAAAAGACAGTGTAAGACCTCCTTATGGGCAGATGAACTCCCTAGTTGGCTAAGGAGGCAAGATGCCACTACCATACATTGCCACTAGGCTGCTGTGGATGTTTTCCGTGGCTCCTTTGTTCTATTCTTACTCATCAGTGGGGTAGTTCATAAATACTGGAAAGAAACAAAATGCACAGTGCTGCTACCCAGAGGAAGATTTAAGAGGGCTTGAAGAAGTGCCAGTACAATCCCCTGGGATGCTGTACCTGCCCACCTCCCTACTGAGGTCACACCTCATGCAGACCCCATGCAAATGAAATAGTTTCCCCTAAACAGCATGCACAGTAGTATGGTAGTGCAGGTTGAACAGTAAACATAATTTTATTCTGGTCCCAGCCCTGAAAAGAGAAAATTCTTAATACAACTACTTTGTATGGCCCCTTCGGGTGCCCTACCAAGGAGGGTCAAGTGTACCAGCCTTCTCAGGTGGTCACAGTTAGTAAGGCTGAGCACAGCCAGATTCAGCCCACCCACACACTGCAACACTGTATAGATGTTCCCCTGGTCCTCCTACATGGGAGGATGCTACACGCCCCCAACTGGTAGCAAAAATTACTAAAGGGAAATTCCCTCACACACAGTTTCCTGGGTGCCCAGGGACGGGATTGTGGCAGGCCCATTGATGTTGCATTGAGATGGCCAGCACTGCTACATTTTAAATTCAAGGAGCAATGTGCTCAAATTAAACTCACTTCCCATAGGCCATGTAATTTTCAAAATGGCTCAACAGACCCTGAACATAGGATATTTATACTCCAGCCCTATGGCCAACTTACAAACTGATCCCAACATACAAATGGGGTTTCCCTTGAAGCAGGGCTGCCCTGCTGGTACTCATGGTTTCCATGAAAGTATGGCTCCTTGCTCCTATCATTGCAGGCCTCAGGGTCTCTGCTCTCCTGGAGTATCTATGACTCATCCTGGCTCACTCTTAGGAACTCACTCATCAGTCCTTTGTGAGCTGGCTTCCAAGCATTCTCCTAGCAATTCATCTGACTTTCTTGTTTTCTTTCTCGACTGCTGAGGTCCCATGCCAACTCCCACATCCTGGCCTCTCAACCCTTAGGGTAGCAGCAGTCCAATACCTGGCTATAGTGCCTGCTAACAGAATGTGGAACAACAGCCCTGGCTTTATTGCTTCATTCCACACTGTTTTGGTTTTGAAGTCTTGCTTGCCATCATGCATATGCCTGTTTTTCTGCAACAGTAATCAACAGAATATTAACTCACAGTTCATCTTTCAGAACCTTGGTCTGATGTAGGACAGACTGAACTCCACCCCATAAGCAGGTCCAGTGCCTCCAAGATCTATTCATATCTGCCAGCCTTTAGTACTGATCACTTCTTATAACCCCAATCAGGGGTCAGGTCCCATGAGTTCAGGTGTCTGTCACTCACACTGCTCAACAACCCACTGGGCCACCAAACAGGACACCAGAATCCTCAGCCCCCCTTCTCCTCTAAAAGACCTCCAGAATCTTGTCTTGAGTTTTTGACCACTTGTTGGATGTCAGTCCAGGCCAGAGGTTGGCATGATGGTGGCAGCCATGAAGTCCAGGGACACTGGTCCCAGTTTTCAGGGTTTTAATGGCTCCTGCTCTCATTCAACACTCCCCATGCCTTGGTTTCAGTGTCTGGGGTGGTTACTGTCCTCCAGTTGCTACAGGTCAGAGCAGTTCTCCTTCAGCAGTGGCCGCCCATCACCAATCTTTGATGTGCAGCAACCTGTGGTTTCCAGCATGGCGCAATAGGTGCCAGAGAAATGGAGATGCAGCATTTTCCTGTCACCTCATGTCAGTCACTCATGCACAGGGTTCAGGTCCCAAGGTCCAGAGGAGGCAACCTCTATGCAACAACCATCAGGCCCAGGGGTTAGGGGCCCCACTGGTTTTTGGTCTCACCGCACTGGGAAAAAAAAGCATTAATATATTTAATGGTGAGGGGTCCTAATAGCTTCTGGTTTCTCTGCATTGGAAAAAACATTTTATATTTAGTGTTTTCACTATGTGGAGCATTAGTATATTATGTTTCGATTTTGTAATGTTACTTTCTTCTCTTTTTCTATTTTGTTTAGGATGTTTCTTTTGTACAGCACCTTAGTTTTAAGAATGGCACTGTAAAATATCTATCTATATATCTATCTATCTATCTGCAGTATCTATTTATCTACAGCAAGCCCCACTTTTTTGATGAGGGGTGACAAGAGTAGTTGTAACCATTTTTGTGGTGGGGACATTACTGGATAGGCTATTAACTCAACAAGTTGAAAGCCCCATACAAATCTGATCAACCAACTGTTGTATGTTACAAAAAATGGTAACAGCACAGCTGCCTAAGTACGTACATAACCAAAGCAGACGGGGAGGTACTGATCATCATTTTGTAAATGTGAAAAAGCTAATTTGCTGACTGCCTGACAGCTGTTTGCTGGCACACTGAGTTTTCCCCTTTCCTTGACTCTTCCTCTTCCTCTTTCTTCGCCCCTTACTAGTCTAGATTCCGTAAAACCCACTCCACCTCTTCCTCCCTTCTCTAGCTAACTGATCCCATTCTCACAGGCATGGATCAAGGCCATATCACCTCAGCCATATTTGTTGACCTGGCCAATGCCTTCAACACTGTCACCCACCATCTTCTCTTTAAGCTCGCAGCAGCAGGACTCTCTGCCTCAGTCACTAATTGGTTCTGTTCCTACCTTGAGGAAAGATCCCAATCAGTTTGAATTGGTGACTCCCTTTTCCCTCCATTCCCAATCTGCACTGGTGCCCCCCGCTTCTTCCTTGGCCCTATTTTATTCTCTGTCTTCCTAAATGACCTCCTTGCTGCCTGTACCTCAGCGTCCATTCACATGATTGCTGACGACACAGTCCTATTTGCCTCCGGTCACTCCTCTTTTGATCTGATGACCAAATTTCAATGGGACTTTGACAATGTTCAGTGCTGGTTCCATTCAAATTAGCTGGCTTTTAATGCCAAAAAAAGGTCTCAATGACCTTTGGCACAAGGCAAAAGCTATCTAGAACTGCTAGTCCCCCCCTCCTTCTGCAGTCTTTTTTTTTTGTACTTTTTATTTATGCATTTGTATGCCTTAACACACAGAAATGCACTGAGCAATGCAATACAACATATGCACTCGGATTAAATTGATATACTGATTAAAGAGACATTGCAACATTTGAAACAAGAATCAGGTGAATACCCGCATAAACAGCTACCCGTAAATTGTGGTTACATTCCAAATAGCTAATGCTGCCAATGCTTATACTGGAAAATTTCAATTATAGACTCCTGAAATTAAGAAATCCGGCTGTTTCGCCTTTATGATACGTACACATAACATATACTCCATTAATCCTCTCAATATGCTACCCCAACCTCCAAACACAGCAAGAGATAACACAACCCCACTGTAAACCAGCGCTTATACCCATCATAAAACAACAACCGCATTTTATGCCCCCTATTATAAAAAGTCCAAATACTTGATATGGTTCTTCAACTGGAACTTGTTCTGAATATGTAAAGTAATATATTAGTCCCAAAATGTCTCACTTGTAGTAAAAAAAAAAAAATGAGTAGCCATTCCAGTCTAATATGCAGCAATATATCGGGTCATATGAAAGTCCCAGCAAGCAAGAATGGTAAACCTCTTAAGTAAACTCAACAAAAGCAGAAAAGTTCTAATAAAGACCCACTTCTCCAGATCAGAGAAGTCAATTTGTAAGTAAAAACTTACAGACCCTGTTCAGGTGACCCCAGCTCCGACTCCGAGGAATCACCCTCTCTCACAGCTTTCTCCGTTTCCAGTTTGTCCATGAGTTTCGATGCCTCTTTTGGGTCTGTATAGATATATGCCCTCCGGCACACTGTAACATGCAAATGGACCAGCATGAGGAGATTATTCAGAATGTCCATTTCCCATAGCCAGTGCTGCATGGCATCAAAACTTTTCCATTTCTGTTGTGTGGAATAGCCCAGATCAGAAAAGAGCAGGACCCTTGACCCATCTATCTCTATGCCTCTTTTGGAACGAGCTGCTTGTAAAACTCTGTCCCTGATGACCACAGATGTTGTAGTCAGCATAATGGTTCTGGCACCCTCATTTTGGCCACCAGCTCTCCACACATTTATACGGTATGCCCAAACCACATCCCCTTATAGATTCAGGCCCAGAGTCTCCATCAGCCAGTTGGTCAGGAATGTGAGCAGGTTGTCTCTCTCTACTCCCTCCGGCATCCCAAGCACATGGACATGAGTGGCCCTAGTCACATTCTCCAGGTGCTTCAGTCAAGATCTTAATAGGGTTTGTTTTTTAATGCAGCTCACTGCAGAGGCCTGGGCTCACTCAGATGAATGCTCTGCTGCTTGTATAGTATCTACCACTCCATCCAATTTTTGCTCCACATTCACTATTCACTCGTGGTAGGTGTCCATTGTTTTGTCAATTTTTTGGACAGTTCTGGTTAGATTTACCACTGCAGATTGTAAAGATTCCAGCATTGCAGGTCAGAGCTCCTCCAAACTCTGCTCAGTAGATGAGGAGGCTGTAGGAACAGATGGCGGTTTGGAGGCCCTGCCACACGGAGCAAAGAAGTTAGCCTTTTGTTCTCATTTTTCCTGCCTATATTTTCATTCAGATCTCCCCAACTGGGTACAGCACTCCAAATAGCAGATATCAATGGGTTTAGAGCAAGTTTAGGCTGTAAAATTATCAAATATAGCCAAAATTTGGACATTGGACTGGGAGCGCTCTGAAAGTTTGTCCATTCAGCTAAGCAGCTAGCCACCCTCCCCCCGCACTCTTGATGGGGCCTCATAGAGAAGGTACTATCTTTCAAGTGCCTCTGGGCCTGGCTTGACAACCACCTCAATGTTTCTGAACACATGGATGCCATTCACAAAAATTTTACCTCAAAGATAGGAGCACTGTATCGCCAATGTGGCTGCACCTCTCTGTTGGTCCACAGCACCATTGTTCAGAAAATGATCCTCTCCATATTTGACAATGGTGATCTAGTCTACAGTGCTGCCTCTAAATCCACCCTTTCCAGACTGGACTCTTTCTTTCACTCCTTCTGCCATTTTGCCCTGGACTGCCCACCCCACACTTAACACTGCACTCTTTACACCTCCCTCTCCTTTCTCTTGAAGCCAGATGACTGGTCCACTGCTCCTCTTTTATTGCCAAATACTATTTTGGCTCCCTCCCTCCCTTCCTACCTCTCCTCTACCATCTCCCAGCCCCCTCCTAACTCCTATGCCCTTCACAGCTCCCACTTCCTCTCCCTTGCTCTCCCCCAGGACCTCTAGGACCTCCTCCCCTCCTGTAACTGCAAATGACCTCCACTATTGGTGTCCCATTGCCTTCCCTCAACCCTAAGTCCCTCATCACCAACTCTTAACCTAGAAACTCTTTCCCCCAATGCATTTGCTCTCCCTCTACCATGATTTTCTTTCCTTCCCTTCCTATCCCCTCCTCTTCCCCCTTCTGCTTACTTGTCTTCTCCTTCCTTTCCCCCACCTCTACCCTTTCTTCAGTGTAGGCCAGAAAACCAGTCTGAATCTGGGTGTGCATCCAGTCGTGACTGGCCCATGTGGGGTTTTTACCCCAGAGGAACGATGGTTTACCTCTCCTCTCAATCTTACCCCTTCTTCTTTTCCTCCTACTCCTCCTCCTCCTTACTATTATACTCCACACTATTTCTCCACTCCCCCTCTTTCACCTCCTTTCCCACCTCTACCCTTCTCCACTGCAGATCAGGAATCTGACATGGGCTGGGTATATGTCCAGCCTTTGCGGGGTCTACATCCCAGAGGGCCAACGATTTGGCTCTCCCCCTCTAGTTTACTCCTCTCCTGCTCTTCCTTCCTGCCTTTCTTTCTTTCCTATTTTATTTCCTTATTACTGCCCCCAACCCCCGCTGTTTGCTATTGGACTTGTCACCTATATCTTACCTTGTGCTCAGTATTTATTTGCTTTACGTGTGTCAGTTCACATACCTAAATATTGTACATAGCTGTATCAAGTTATTTAATCTCTGTAATGAAGTTTTATTTAAGATGCCCTACTTTGCTGTAAAAATCAAGTGTACTTACCCCTTGGCCCTTTCCCCTAGGATGCATCTGGAAGCAAGCTATTTTAGCTCAGTATGCCTTTGCTGGTGAAACTCTTCAAATAAATAACATAGCTGGCTTCTAGATTGTGATAAGGCCACCACCTTAGTCATTATAGAAGCCATAGCCTATTTTATTTATTTATTTCAAAAGTTTCACCAGGAAAGACATACTGAGCTGACAAGGCTCATTTCCAGATGAGTCCTGCGAGGAGGGACATAAGTAGCAAAAGATAAACATAGTTTATATACAAGATAACAGTTTACATACAAGTTAATGATACTTTTTAGCAAAAAGAAATATGTACAAGTGGAGAAGAATTAAGATATAACAGGCAGTCAGTATAAATAAATGATACACTATTGGCATGGGATATTAGCAGAAATGGATCAATATATTTGCCTCTGACCTGTCTTGAAAGATGAATCCCTAAAACTTGGCATTGTACGGTAAGATCTCGCCATGCTGAGAAGCTCAAGAGACTGGCTGCATAATGCAAAATTCTGTCTGTTGTCCAGGCACAGCAGGGTAGGAAAAAGATAATTCCAAAACATCTGTTGCTTAAATGGAAATCTTTGAAACCAAATACATATATTAATTTTATTTATTAAGCTTTTAGCTTATGCCAATGCCATTACGACATTACAATACCTAATACACAAACCATCTGGGAGATGCACATATTTAGAAACCTTAAAAAGTTAAAGAATAACTCAACCAAACTCGAGAACAAAAAACAAAATCCAAGACCCTGGCACCAGAAGTAAAATATATTAATGCACAGCCCAGGAATAAATCCAAAATTAAGAGAAATAGATGAGCTAATCATAAATGGATAAATAGACTAAAATTTAATCACATAGACAGACAATGTAGGCAGAAAAAGGCTTTATATAACCTTGAATCTGCCCAGCCCTACAGTATCTAATCATGTTTCTGTGAGGGGCCTTCATGACACTTTCCACCCTCCCTTTTGACACTATCTTCATCAACCCCATATGCCTATCCCACCCAGATTTGAATCACCACAATGATTTTGCACAGACTACCTTCACGTGGTAGTCTATTCCTCTTTCCAGCACTCTTTCTATGAAGAAAGGTTTTCTCCCACTTAAACTCCCTTGCCAGCTTCATTTAGTTCTCTCTGGTGCTTGTGTTCCCACACAACATCCAGAACACTTTGATTTCTACTTTGTTAATCCCATAGACGTCTTTGTATGTCTCTATCATGCACCCCCCCCCCCACTTTACCTCCAGCATATGCATGTTGAGATTTGACAATGTCTCAACTTAAGTCTTATCCTGCGGCCCCTGAATCATTCAGGTGATCCTCAACTGCACCAGTTCTACCCTGTTCCTGTCTTTCTTCAAGTGTAGGCTTCAGAATTGCACACAGTACTCCAGCTGGGGATGTACCACGGGCTTGTACAATGGCAGAATCACTGCTCTCTGTCTTTGCTAATCCCCCTTCCTATGCATCTCAGCTCCTATTCCACTTCTCTATTGGCCTGCTGCAAGGTGCTGTTATCTAAAGAATTGGAAATTGTCTGATATTATTACCTCTAGGTCCATCTCCTCTGTCATAATCTCCACAGTAATCACCCCATTCTGTATTCAGTCATTGGATTTCTTGCCCCTATTTGCATTATCTTCCACTTATTTTATCATCTGAGGAACATCGCCCGGGTGAAACACCTGGTTCCACCGGGTGATCTTCCAACATTGGTCCATGCCTTTATCACTACCCATCTTGATTACTGCAATTCCCTCTACCTAGGGCTACCTGGGGTTGATATCTGCCACCTGCAGCTGGTGTAGAACGCAGCGGCCAGGCTTTTGACTGGGACTTCTAGATCCAGCCTTATCACGCCTGTGCTCCACGAACTGCACTGGCTGCCTATTAGGTGGCGGATCACCTATAAGGTTGGTTTACTAACCTTTAAAGCCCTGCATGATCAGAGACCAGGCTACCTGAAAGATCTCTTGGTACCCTATTGCCCCCTCTGTCCTCTCCGCTCCGCCAGCGAGGGATTGCTGGAGATTCCCAGAGTTCTATTGAAAACATCAGGATCTCATGCTTTGCTTTTTCAGCACCAACCCTGTGTAATTCTCTACCTCGCTGGTTAAGAGAATGTCCAACCGTCGAGAGATTCAAAATGGAGTTAAAGACTTATTTATTTAGTTTAGCTTATCCTAGTTATGGCTGATTTATTTATGTCTGTTTTTAAAATTTATATGTATGTATGATCTCTCTGTACAGTGCCTTGGTTTTGAAAGGTGCTTTAGAAATAAAGATGATTTGATTTGATTTAATTTGACTTCTTGGCTTTGAATTTCAACTGCCAAACTCTTAACCACTTTTTTGCCGTTTCGAGATACTCCATCATACTTCTTACCCCTTCTTCACTGTCTGCAACATACAAACATACAACAGTGCCAGCAGAATAAGGCCTTTTGTTCTTCTGACTAAGTTTGTATTGCAGAGTCCTCAATGCCAGCTAAAGACTCTGCCCCTCCCCAACCAATACCCCCTCCATTTGTCTACCGCCTGACTCTCCCCTTTACCCTGTTCCAATCTCTTTTGAAGCCATCCACTGTTTTAAGTGATATCACTTCCTCAGGGAGCTGATCCCATCCTGCCACCACCCTCTCCATGAAGAAATGCCTCACGGTCTCTCTCTCCTAAACCTCCCTCCCTCTACTTTAGACAATGCCCCCTCGTGTTTTTGTTCCCACTGAGCCAGAAGAGACTCTCCTTGACAACCCTGTTTATACCTTTCAAGTATTTGAAGGTCCCAATCATGTCTTCCCTCTCTCTCCTCTTCTCCTCCAGGGAGAACATGTTCAGGGCCTCCAGTTTCTCCTCATATGCCCTGCCCTGTTGTCCCATAATCATCTTTGTTGCTCTACTCTGTACCATCTCCAGCAGGTTTATGTCTTTTTAAAAGTATAGATGTCAATGCCAGCCCGGTGGCACTGAGGGTTGAGGCTCTGGATGCCACACCTTGCGCCACACCATCGACCCGGGTTTGGGAACAATCCTGGGTTGGTGGGGGTCAGCAGGGGGAAGACAGGAGATGGATTGAGCGGCCTCAAGGCAGCTCTCCTATCCCCAGTTGTGACTGCTGCAGGGCTGCCCCCTGGTGGAGGCCTGAGGGTAGTGCAGACAGGAGCGGAAAGAGTCGGGAGGGTGCCACGGATCACTACATGCGTGTGCCTCCAGATGCACCCAAGTGGATGCGGCAGGAGAGGAGAAAAAGTGAAACTAGAGCTGGCAGGTTCCATGATGGCCCCTGCAGCGCCCATGTCAGCCCCCCGGAGTTTAGATGTTGGTCTCCGGGGGGGGGAGGGAAAGTTGACGCCCTTTGCCTCGGCCCTGCCATGGGGAGGCAAACCCATGAAGAACCTACCGGGAGAGTCAGGCGTGGGAGATTCGGGGTACCAGAGAATGAGCCCCTCCAAGGAGGGGCTGGAGCTGCTAGCCAACATCTCTGGATGGGAAAAAAAATTTATATAGAAAAAAAGTATGGATGCCAGTACTGTATACAGTAGACAAGGTGTGGCCACACCAATGACTTGTACAGTGGCATATTGCCTCCTCCCACCTACTGCTGCTCTCTCCAGTAATCTTAAACAGGAAAAACAGGCACCAGTAAGCTTGGGGTGCATAAGCCACAGTCGATAGAATTCACAAAACGTTGGTGCACTCACCAACCGCACATTTGCAGCTGCAGGAATTCAAGTCCAATACTGAGTAAAAAATTCACAGCTTAGTAACCGAGGTCAGAACACACTATCACTGCAAACAGCCTCTCACACTGATGTTTCCCATGTTCACTGCATGCTTTTTTATGAATCCCCTCTAGCAATGCAGCCTAACATTCTGTTTGCCTTTGCTGCTGCCTTACTGCATTGTGTGGACTGGTTCAGGTAATTAGTGATCAACACCTCCAGGTCTTTTTACTCATAAAATTTAGTTACTGGAGCCCCTCCCAGACTGTACTCCATCTTCAGATTCTTAGCTTCAGTGTAAATAACTTTACAATTTTGCACTGAAGCCAAGTTGTGAAATTCAGGACCCTCTCAAGCCTTCCCAAATCTTCCCTTAGGTCCTGTATCCCCTCCACTGTGTCTACTCTCCCACAGAGCTTGGTGTCATCCATGAATGAGCACATTTTGCCCTTTATTCCCTCTCCAGTGTGTCACTGATGAAGACATTAAACAGTACCAGTCCAAGCACTGAGCCCTAAGGGACCCTGCTGGCAACATTTCCAGCACTTGAGAGCTCCCAAACCACCAACACCACCACTTCCTAGGTCCTACCCTTCAGCCAGCTAGTTACCCATCCAGCCTGTTTCTGTCCTTCCCCTAGATCTACCAGCTTCTTGATCAATCTCTTGTGGGGCACAGAATCAAAGGCCTTGCTGAAGTCCAAGTATAGGATGTCCATCACTTGACCTTTGTCCACTGTTTTAGTGATCCAGTCAAAGAAATCAATCAAGTTTGTCTAGCATGATCTCCCAGCCATAAATCTGTGTTGTCGCTCACCCTGGAGGCCACTGTCTTCTAGATATCCAACTAGCCTTTCCATACATATGGCTTCCATGAGCTTGCACATAACTGAGGTCAGGTTGACTGATCTGTAGTTGCCCGGGTCATCTCTGAGACCACTCTTATGGAGTGTCACTACATGTGCCATTCTCCCATACTGCTGTACCACCCCCAGCTCCTGTGAGCTATTGAACAGGTCAGCCAGGGGGCCCACAAGTTCCTCTGCCAGCTCTCTTGGCACCCTTGGATGGATGGATGTTGTCAAGGCCGAGGGATTTGTTCACCCTCCAGGCTAATGACCCTTTCTTTATTCTATTCACCTCAACTTGATCCATGCTCCCTTCCTCACCCCTCTCCTCCTTGCGGCATTAGGCCATCCCTCTTCTTAGCGAAAGCCAAACAGAAGTATTCGGTCAGTACCTCTGCCTTGTCCCCATTCACTTCCACCCTCCACACCCCCTTCCTGAACCATACTATTCCATCCTTTTCATCCCTTTTCTCACTAATGTACCTAAAATGACTTTTCCCCTTTTTTAATTCCCTCAGCTAGCTGTAGCTCTTTCTGAGCTTTAGTCCATCAGTCTACCTTTCCTGTCTTACTAGCTTTCTTCAAATAATCCTAGTCCTCCCTGCCCTCCTTCTTCTGGGTCCTCCTGAACTTCCTATAGGCAGTCCTCTTATCTCTGCCTGGGTGACTTCTTACTAAACCAGCTGGGTGCTTTGGCCCTCAAATATTTCCCTTAGAGCATAACATGCTCCTTTGTAGCTGCCACTGTTCCCTCCTTGATGATGAACCACATTTGGTCTCCCCCATCTCTATGCTGATGTCCTCCAGGTGCCCTATTACCAGTTCCCCCATCCTTCTAAAGTCTGCCTTTCTGAAATCCAGGACTTTGGTCTTTGTGGGTACCTTCTTCCTAGCCATGTCCAACGGGAACCACACTGTGCAGGGCACAGGCATCCAAGGGCACCTCAGTTTGGATGTCCTAGATATTGTCCCTGTTTGTCAATACCAGGTTGAGCAGTGCCCCCTCCCTGGTGGGTACTGTGACACCCTGGGTCAGGAATCCACTTTGCACCATATCCAGGATCACCTGGTGCAGGTCGTGGCAGAGATCCTCCAATCTACCTTAGGCAGGTTAAAGTCCCCACAACTATATGTGTGTGTGTGTGTATATAAATCTATCTATCTATCTATCTATATATATATATATATATATATATATATATGTATGTATAGACAACAATCATAGATGCAAACAAGACTGTCCTGAAAACTGGGCCACATGATCTAAATTACATGTTTTCCTGTATAAAAATAATGTTTTTACTGACTTACTTTCTTACTTCCATGCAGCTGCCCTTATCACCAAGCCCAGTTTCTTGTCCCTTTGCTCTTCCTGGTTGGGCAGCCTGTAACACCCCCCCCCATCTCACCTTCCTCCCTCTATTGGGCAGTAACTGCATCCAGATCACCTCTGCCTTCCCCTTTTCTGACTCTTTCCTTGTATTAGTTATACTTTCCCTTATATAAATCGCAACCCCCTGCTCCTTTTCCTACCCCTCTGTCCCTCCTGCACAGTTTGTACCCAGGGATCGAGAGGTCCCAGTCATGGTTAGGGGTAGCCCATGTCTCAGTGACTGCCACAATGTCCACACTCCTTTCCGCCAACAATATCTGCAGGTCATCTATCATGTTTCTGAGCCTTCTTGTGTTAAGGGACACCACCTTCCACCCAGAATCTGAGCCTCCCTCCTCCCCCTGCCCTTCTGTCCTCCCTCATGCTCAGCTTTGTCTGTTTCCACCTACCACCTTCTACCTTCCCTATTTCTCTCACTTCAAATCTAACCTCATGTTCTGCATGCCTATTATGGGGAGAGGCCTGCTGACCACCTCCTCCCTGAGACTCGGGTCCTGAAGGCCCACTGTGCCTCCCCAAACAGTTTAAATTTAGGTCCCTGAGTATGTACCCCCTCTCCAATTTGTCCCTGAGGATCTTTGAACCCACTTACTGGGGTGCAGCCTGTCTGATGTGTAGAGGGATTTGTCAAACAAGGTCTCTTCCCAGACCCCAGTGCAGCCATAATCTTCTTCCTTGCACCATTCCTGCAACCAACTATTATACTCCTCTATCCTTTTCTTCCTGACCGCTATGGCTCTGGGCACTGGCAAAACTTCTGAGAATGCAACTAATTTGGCTGCCACTCTGCAGATCTTTCCCACTTCCCTGAATCTTTCTGTACCACCCCCACCTCCTCCCCAGCTAGGTCATTCATATATAGATGTATAACTATGTAAGGTTCCCCAAGCCCCCTGCACTAGCTGATCAGTCCTTGGGAACACCTTCTCTGCTGTCATCCCCAGCACGCATATCACCTTCCTCCCTGTATGTGGGTCCCCCTTTCCACCCCAATTGAACAACCTTAACTATCGAGTTCCCAGGATTACGACCCCCTCCTTCCTTTCCTGGCTCCGACCCTCCCCTCTCTGCCTATCCCTAGTCTTCTGCAGATCTTTTTATCGTCCTCAAATAGGCAGATCTTCCTCTAGAACCTTGCTCCAATATCACAAATAAAAATGCTGGTGAGGACCAATCTCAAGACCAGTCCATGCAGCACCTCACTGGTGACCCCAAACCTCTGAGTATTTCCTATTAAGGACAACCTTCTGGGCTCTGTCACATAACCATTTTTTTACCTATCTTATGATTTTATTCCCAACCCCAGTTCCTTAGATTCTTAAACACCCATCCATGGGGGACATAGCCAACGCTTTACTAAAATCAAGGTACAGTACAGAATGTCTGCCTCTTGTCCCTTGTCTGCTACCTGTCATCTAATTAAAGAAGTCAATCAGGTTCATCTGACATGACCTCCCCCCCCTGTGAACCTATGCTGTCAGACATTCTGAAGTACATTCACCTTCTGGAAGTCCACCAGTCACTCTCTTATTATGGTTTTCCATTCTGCACACTAAACTGATTTGTCTATAATTCACAGGCTTGTCCCTGCTTCTGCTGTTGTGCAGGGGAACTACAATTGCCATCTTCCAGTCCTTTGAAACCACCATTGTTAAAGAGCTCAGTCAGTTATACAGCTAGGACCTGCCCCAATACATTCAGTACCCTAGAATGAAGCCTTTCTGGGCCTATGGACTTTCAATGCATTTAATCCCTTCAGCACCCTTTCCTATGTGATTGGATCCTCGCTGACACCCTCTATAC
This sequence comes from Neoceratodus forsteri, assembly GCA_016271365.2. Classification (NCBI taxonomy): domain Eukaryota; kingdom Metazoa; phylum Chordata; order Ceratodontiformes; family Ceratodontidae; genus Neoceratodus; species Neoceratodus forsteri. Next base: position 335,653,265 of record CM057455.1, on the reverse strand, counting down.
TTCCTCTTTGCTATGACTACACATTCTAGTAATGGTCTTTTGTCCTCTACTTTAATTGTAAATCACTAACATGATTTCAGCCAATCAGCGTCAAGAGTCATTGTACCTCTTACTCTCTATATAGTGTGCTCTCGTGCGGGAGCGTTAGAGTGGAGTGCTCCACTTAAGCGTCGGGGGAAGTATGGCTAAAAATTAGTTAAAAAAACAAAACACCCTAAAAACTGATTATAAATTACTCAAGCTAAACTCATGACTTATATTGTTGTGGGTAAGTATTGAACAAGAACATGCTCTCATGCTGTTTGGGCTGACAGAACCGCTCATCTTCGCTTTGCAGACCTCTTGCCCAAACAGCAAAAGAGCACATTCTTATTCAATAAGAAACACCCCCAACTATACATATTAATACATAATATTGAACAGAAAGCCAGTCCAATGGCAAGGAGGGCTGAGGCACTGTGCATCTCCTCTCCTGCCATGCTGGAAACCTGGGTTTGGAAACAGATGTGGGTCACTTGAGGAGGGGCCAGATGAGAGAGAATTGAGTATCCATAGCACTGCTCTCCTCCCTTAGGGAGGAGGGGTTGCTGTGGCTTGCTGTCTGACATGGGTGGCAGTGCACATGATATCACCAGAAGGGAAGGAAACCCATGATCAGGGCACCGGGGGCGTCTCCAAGGAGGCGAAGCTCACACATTGCGTTCATTGCACATCCTGTGGGCCCAGGGAGAAAATAATTGGAAAAACGCCTTGGCAACAGGATGATGACCAGCCCCTCACAGGCCCCGCAGTGGCAACCAGGCAACACCACAGTCCTGTGGCACAGGAAAATGGTGGGAAGGTAAATCCTGGAGAAGTCGGGTGATGGGGCTGCAGGGTTAGTAGGAAGGGAGCAGCTAGGGCAGCTCAGTATGAAAAAAATTACTGAACAGAAAACCTGATTCAGTATATTTGCCTTCCATTTATGCTGCTCTTATTCATCCTCCTTCTTTAGCCTTACAGTTTCCGCTTTTGTGTTTCTTGTGTATGTAGCAAAAGAAAATGTTATCCTCCTTCTTCATCCTCTGCGCAACTCTCAGTTCTACATCAGACTTTTCCCTCACAGCCTTGCTGGTCTTCTTATCTTGCTTAGATACTGCACCTTATCTAATGCCTTCTGTCTGTTTTCATTTTTTCTGAAGGCCTTCTGCTTCACCCTCACTGCCTCTCCCACCCACCACTCCCCCATGTGAACCACAGTGGTTTACTGACCATCTTTCTTTTTTCTACTATCCTGACACAGGGACTCGTGATCTCCAATGTTGTTTCCTTTATCAAATCCATTTTTCTACCCCTTCCTAAATTCTTCTTCAATAACTCCCTCATCCTGCCAAAGTTCGCCCTCCTGAAGGCCTAGATTCTTGTGACTTATTTCTCTTCACTTCTAATATGAGAATAAAACATATGGATTGATGGCCATGAGTCCTCAAAGGATCACACACTGTGATCACACTTATACTGTTCCCGTTCATGAGAACCAAGTCAAGGATAGCCTCCACCCATGTAGGCTTCTGAATCCTTTGGGTCAGAAATGCTTCCTGGAACTTCTCTGCCACTGCCAGCAGCTGATTTCTGACACTTGCTGCTACTGGGATCCTCCAGTTCACATCTGGAATGTTAAAGTCACCCATTAGCAGCATCTCCCACTGCTTTACTGCCTTTTTAATTTCATCCCATAGTTCCCTGTCAGCCATGTATTTCTGAGATGGTCTAAATGCCACTCCTATCCTGATGTTCCTCCCTCTATATCTGACTACCTGAACCCACACTGTCTCTATAGACTTGCCTTCCCCACTATCCCTGACCTTCATGGCTTTTACACAATCCCCCACATATAGTGACACCTTTCCCTCCTTTTCCTACTCCCTATCCCTCCTAAATATTGTAAACTCTGGAATGGTTAGATCCCAGTAATGGCAGCGTGTGGCCCATGTCTCTGTGGTCACCACCTGGTCCAAGCATGCATCTGCTGCCACTGCCTGCATGTCACTGGTTTTGTTTGCCAGGCTCCTAGCATTTATGCACATAACCTTCCATGTCATTTGCTTCCTCCCCAGCAACTCCTTGTCCCCCATCCATTCCCCTGCCTCCTTCCTTGCCCCATTTTCCACACCACCCTCCCTGGCTTCCCAGTAGCTCCTGCACTGAACTTGTTACATTGCCCATTTGTCTCCCCTATACTTCCTCTCTGTTGCTCCCCTGCCCTCATTTACTAGCACTGGTGGGGGGGGGTCATTCTGGCCTCCTTCATTTGTGTAGTTGCACCTCTCAGTAACTGATCGGCCCTTCCCCCACTAGTTTAAAAGTGCCTCGAAGCACTTTGTAAACTTATGCCCTAGCATCTTGGTCCCCTCCTCTAAGGAAAGTGAACCATCTCATTTGTATAGTCTTTTATGGAAGCACCAAGTTTTCCCATCAGCGAAAATGCCAACATCCCCCACAGCAATGGCACAATACCAACGCAGGTATTGTGCCGCCTCTCAACGAGTTTTTCTGTGAGGCAGCCTCACACCTCCAGACTCTAGGATTCCAACTCCAGGTCGAGTTGGTCCATGTGAAGTGAACACTTGAAGGTTTAAACAAGGAAAATGGACCATTACCGCAAATGTTGCCATAATGGTCCTTTTTCCTTATTTCGCCATCGGGTGTCAATTTAAAAGGGGTGATATGGTCTTTTATCCCTCCAGAAGTGCCTCTAGTCTTTCACATACCCAAATCCTTCTTCCCTGCATCAGTCCTTTAGCCAGGAGTTGAAGTGAATGATCAGGAGAAGCCTTCCCTCTCCCCTAGTCCAATCCCACAGGACCTCAAAGAAGGATATTGAGTTTGCTGCTAGCTTGAGCCCCCCCTCCTAGCTTTCTGAAGCAATCCTTTACTGTTCCCAATGGCCTGCTAGCCAGGTCATTAGCTCCTAGGTGGAAAGTGACTCTGGACCCTTCCCTCCCCCTATTCTCCTGGCCATTCTCTCTACCCTATGTTTATCTCTCCCAGCCAATAGCCACAGAAGACACCTGACTATCTTACCTCCCTGGACTCTGGCACCCATTAACTCCTCCTTCCATCTAACGATGGAGTCACTTATTACTAATATGTTTCTAGTCTTCACTTTTCCTTGAGGCGCCAAGCTGGTCTGAGGTGTCTCCCTAGGGACAGACCTAGTATCCTGGGACATAATAGGTTCTCGTCTGTGACTTTGAGTACCTGACCTACACAGGCACACGGTGGAGCAAACTGGTCCACTGTCCCCATCTAGTCCACCCCCACCTGGAACTTCGGTGTCCTTTGGAGAAGAGGTGTAGTCACTGCCTGCACCCCACCCCACCCCCACTTGGACTTGCTCTGGAGAAGGCCGGGTTTCACTTCACTGTGACAGGTCAGGATCAAGAGTCTTAACCCTACTGCACACCGGGCAACACTGCCATCTCCAGAAGGCCTCCCTGAAGATGGCTGCTCCACAGGTGTTGCATCCTATCAGGCCTGTCACACCCATTCTACCTGTTCCCCTCTGTTCTCCTCATACTCCAGTACCCCTCTTTAGTTCCTGACTTGCCTAACTGACTACCACAAGTGCTTTTTCTAGCTCCCCTACAAGGACCTGTTATCTCAGTACCCCAGATAGGATTCTTCCAGGAGTCCTAAAAAAAAGAATGTTGGTCTACCACTCTTCTCGACTTCTAGGTCCATCCATTTACCTGTCCCCTACTATGCTTTTCCCTGAGAGTGATTGACCTGCTAAATACTGCAGAACAAAAGACAGCTCATACCTTGCAGTACCTACTTCCCTCACAGTTATTTAATAATTAATGTAGGACTCCATCAGTGGAAGAAAGCAGCTCCAAACCTTCACCTTTAGAGATGCCTGAAACCAAGATCTCTCAGAACTGTGGACTACCTGCAGACGCCCCTGCAGATGCCATTCTCTTTTTCATAGTCATCATTCTTGGGATCACTCATGGAAGGGGTCACTTGGCCCTATGGAAATGAAATCAAGGACTCCATTTGCACAATTGTGCAAAATCATGCCTCTCTCCAGGGTCCCTTCCTGTCCCCCTGCTGTCCTGATGTATAGTATCTGGACGACACACTCTGGAGGAAACTGTTCTGTTTAAATCTTTCCATTGCAAAACTGAGGTTTAAATGCAGAAGCCAAACAGGTTACACTCAGGATACTGACCTCAGCAGCTACTCTCAATTATCACCTAGCCCCAGACCTTAGGTCAAGCCTATTCACCTAGCCCCAATCTCAAGGGCAAGATGGACCTCTTGAATACTGCTCCTTACTTGCAGTACATGCTGGCCTGGATGACTATGTACCCTGTAGACCGTATGTGTTTTCAGCCTATTTCAATGTCCTGCTTACTGTCCACTCCTGGGCATTTCCAGATAGCTTCCCTACTAATCCCCAGCTGCTCTTCTACTACCAAGATAGAAACATAGAATTCATTGACAAAACAGGACAGCTTTGCCCACCCAGCCGGCCCACATGGTCTCTTTCTAGTCTGCTTCCACAGACCCTAACTGGTCTCCAATGACCCTCCCTCCTCCCTGCCTATTTATTAATATTCCCCTATGTCTATCCCATGCATGCTTGAAGCCCCCTACTGTTTCCTCCTCCCATCACTTCTACTGGCAGTCTTTTCCAGGTGTCAACCACTCTTTTGGTGAAGTAGCACTTCCTCACATCCCTCTTGAAGCCTCCTCCCATTCAAGCTTCATTGAATGCCTTCTGATCCTGGTACTCTTTCTCATTTGAAAGGGACTCCTCTCCAGAACCCTGTTCACCCCTGTGAGGTACTTGTAGATCTCTATCATGTACCCTCTCGCTCTTCTTTCTTCCAGGGTGTACATGTTGAGGTCCCTCAGTCTCTCTTCATATGGCTTTTGATGCAATCCCTGCACCATCTTAGTTGCCCTCCTCTGGACTTCCTTCACTCTGTCTATGTCCTTTTGAGGTGCGGCCTCCAAACTGGACACAATATTCAAGATGGAGTCTCACAAGCAAGCGATACAGTGGCAACACCACCTCCCTCCTCCTGCTGGAGATCTCTCTCTATGCATCCTAGCATTCCACTGGCCCAACCCACTGCTTTGTTACACTGCCCTGACACTTTGAAGTTAGCAGATATGATAACCCCAAGGTCCATTTCCTGCTTAGTGACTGTCAGTAACTCCCTCCCCCAATCCTATACTCAGTGTACGATTTTGCACATTTTGGCAATGAATCTCAACTGCGTGCTCTTGACCACTCCTTGAGTTTCCCATGGTCCCTACAGATTCTCTCTTCCCCCTCCTGTGTGTCCACCCTATTACAGATTTTTGTGTCATCTGCAAAAAGGCATTCCTTCCCTTGCAGTTCTTATGCAATTTCACTTATGAAGACACTGAAGTGGACTGGTCTCAGTACTAGGTCCTGTGGCACCTCAATGATCACTCTCCCCTCATTAGAGTGAGTGCCATTAACCATGACCCTCTGTCACCTATCCATTAACCAGTTCCTTACCCAGTTCACCAGTCTTTGGGTCCCACCCCTCGGCTGCTTAATTTCTTTTTCAGTCTCCTGCGTGGCACAAAGATATATCACTTTTGATGTCCATGCTTCAACAGATGGGAAGGGGCAGGTTCCAGAGGTGGCCAGCCCTGGAGTTGTCTCCCAGATCTGCAAATGAACTGTACTCATTTATTCACAAATGTTCTAATACACCAAGTCTGCCATCATGCACGATGCCCAGACTACACCAGAGAGACTCCCTGTGCAGCACAGTATCGAATGCCTTGCAGAAGTCCAGACATGCCATGTCCATTGCCCTCCCCTGATCTATTCCCCAGGCCACCAAGTCAAAGAAATCAATCTTATTTGTCTGGTATGATATCCTCCTCTTGAATATATGCTTTCTTTGATCTTGTAGCCTACTGGATTCAAGATATTCTACCAAACATTCTTTTAACAGGGTTTCCATTAATTTTCCAACCACTGATGTAAAACTGACTGATAGTTGGTTACTAGCATCCTTCCTGCTGGTGCTGTTATGGAGAGGGACCATATCTACTCTCCTCCAGGCCTCTGAAACCATGCCTGTTTCCAGTGAGCTGTTGAATATGGCCATTGATGAGGCAGCTAGCACCTCCCTGAGTTTCTTTAGTACCCTTGGGTGTATCCCATCTGGTCCCATAGCCAGGTCCACTTTCCTCTGAAAATGGACTTGTGTTCACCTCTACCCACCTTTGTTTCTGCTGTTTTCTGGTGGTCCATCCCCTCCTTCCTCCACTGTAATGACTGAGCAGAAGTACCTCTTCAGGATGTCTGTTTTTCCTTGGACATTTCTGTGCAGTCTCCATCTGCTGCTGTCCTTATCCTTGCCATCCCTCCTCCTGCTTTCCTCGTCTCATTTATATAACTGAAGAAAGTCTTATCTCTATTTGCTTCCCCTTTGGCCATCATTTCCTCTGTTTGTGCTTTTGCCCCCCTTACTGCCTTACCTGCTTCCCGTTGTTTTTCCTGGTACACCTTTTTGTCTTCCTCCCTCTGCATTTAATTACACCTCCAGAATGCCACCCTTTCTTCCTTCACCACCTTGGCCACACCCCCAGAGTACCATAACAGTCTATTTTTTCTTTTGCCTTTACTCACTATCTTTATGCAGAGGCTGTTTCCTTTAAAGGAATAGTACAGTCAAAATGTTCAAAAACATATGTTGTGCATAGTGTTTTAATTTGTGTATTATCCTGGTGTGTCTTTCCCGTTGTTTGCTATTAAGAGTTTTTTCCCTAAATTAGCCTGCTAGTTATATTGTAATTTTATGGCCCCTGTGGATCTCCATCTTCACAAGTGTATTGCTTTTCTTTTTCCTACAGTGCCTCTTGTCACATGTGACAGTGATGCATCCAGGACAACTGATTCAGCAAGCACTAGAGATAGGAGTCTGATGTTCTAGACTCCACTCAATAGTTCTAATTCAATATCTTTGTTTTCTATGTGTGTGTCAAGTCTAGCCAGCAGGAGTAAATTTTTTGCTTTTAAAACTTTTCATTTCAGCAAACTACACACAGCCATAAAAAAGCACACAAATCACCCCAGATAATCGATGCTATAATTAGTAAAGATTATGTTTTCTTACAGAATAATCCACTCAGATACCCCTCAGGTATTTGCTAAACTTCAAATGTAGCCATTAGTGATCAGTGGATAAGGAAAGTTACTTAATATCACAGCTCTGCTGTTGTAAATTGACTCTAAACCTATGCTTGCTGAATCCGTGGTCCTGAATACATCACTGTCGCATGAGATAGCAGTCATTGTAGAAACAAGAACAGCAATAAACCATGCTAAGATGGAAATCCCCAGAAACACAGAAACATAGAATTTGACAGCAGATGAGGACTGCGAGCCCCATCCAGTCTGCTCATTTCTCCCTACAGACACTATTACTGCAGACTGTGCCCGATCTCCAGCTCTTTCTCCCCATCAGTTGACCCAGCCAAAAAACTATGTTCATGTATCATGCATGAGCCTGAAGATTTACAACATGTTATGTTAAACTGCCAGTGGTACATTAAGCCAAGGGCATACTGGTTGTACCCATTAAGGGAAACAATTGAAACTTCAGATTAAAATCCTCTTTTGAGCTCAATGTTAACAACGGAAGATGATCTAATAATAAACAAAGTTCGGGGCTACTTAAAAGCCATTTCTATAGTTCAAATGAAATATAGTAAGGAACAAATACAAACAATTTTTATAAATGCACTTCATTGCACTGAACCTAAATACCTGGTTTATAAGCAAATATGTTAATTATGTTTTTATGTTTTCATTGCAAAAGTGATGTAATCAAAACTCAGTCAATATTATATTGTAAACTACTGTATATCTCTTTCATATATCTGAGTAATATGAGATGATTGTAAATTATTTGGTACTGATCTATTGTATTCTTGCTGTGCTCATTGTTTTAACTAATGTAAAGGTCTATGCCCGAGCAATAAACTGTATAAGTAAGTAAAAGAGCCCCCCCCCCCCACTATGATTCCCTTGTACTTATCCTATGCATTCTTGAACCTCACCACTGTTATCGCCCCCACCACCACTGCTGTAAGGTTGTTCAGGAATCAACCACTCTTTCTGTGATGGACTACCTCACATCTCTTCTGAATTTACCCCCCTCCAGCTTCAAAGAATGTCCCCTTGGTCTTGAGCACCTTTTCTTCTGAAAAATATTCTCCTCCTGTGCCTTTTTACTGTTGTGCAGTATTTAAAAGTCTCTATCATAGCTCCCCTCTCCATCCTCTGTTCCAGGGTATTCATATTGAGGTCCTATAGTATCTCCTCATAGGGCTTTTGATGCAGACCCTGCGCCATTTTAGTTACCCTCCTCTGGACCTTCTCCATTCTGTCTGTGTCCTTCTGGAGATGTGGTCTCCAGAACTGGACACAATACTCTAGGTGAGATCTTACCAGCGCTCTATACAGAGGTAACACCAGCTCCCTCTTTCTACTAATGATACTCTTCCCTATGCACCCCAGCATCCAATTCACCCTCCCTTCTGCCTTGTCACACTACCAGGCCACCTTTAGGTCATTTGATATGATTACCCCCAGATCTCTTTCTTGCTTGGTGGTTGTTAATACCACTCCACCCATTTTATATTCTACCCTGGGTTTCTGTGCCCTAAGTGCATTATTTAGCACTTTTTCGTATTGAAGCCCAGCTGCCATACCCTTGACCACTCCTTGAGTTTTCTTAGGTCTCTGCTCATCCTTTCAACCCTTCCTGGATTGTCCACCCTATTGCATATTTTAAAGAGAACCAGTCCCAGCACTGATCCCTGAGGCATCCCGCTGGTCTCCCTCCCTTCCTTGGAATGAACTCCATTACCACCACCCTCTGTTGCATATCCTCTAACCAATTTCTTATCCAGTTTGCCGCCTCTGGAGTCACTCCTAAGCTACCCAGCTTGCTTACTAGTCTCCTATGTGGAATGGTGCTGAATGCCTTATTGATATCTAGGCAGACCATGCTGACCTGTCCACCCTGATCTAGGTCCCTGGTCGCCCAGTCAAATAATTCTATCAGATTCACTTGCCATGACCCCCCCCCATGAAACCATGCTGCCTTAGGCCTTGTAACCTGCTGGATTCAAGATACTCCACAATTATTTCCTTCAGTAGTGATTCCATTAATTTTCCCACCACTGATGCCAGGCTGACCAGCCCATAATTGCCAGCCTCCTCCCTGCTACCACTTTTGTGTAGTGGGACTACATCTGCCCTCCTCCAGTCCTCCGGAATCACTCCTGTTTTCAGTGAGCTGTTAAACAGAACTGTCAGAGGTGCAGCTAGTATTTCCCTGAGCTCCCTCAATATCCATGGATGTACCTCATCTGGCCCCATTGCTTTGCCCACCTTCAGATTAGCAAGTCCCTTCAGGATTCTTGCCTACAGTGGCGACAGGTTAGAAGGTTTGGGAGCATTTAGCGCTGGGGCTATCTAGTCAATCATCATGGGCTCCACGATGGGCACTAAACATTGAATAAAGATGGTGGTGAGGCACCACTATTCACACTGAGGGCAGCCAGGAGGCGACCGCCTCCAGCCCTCCGTAGCTCCGCCACTGCTTGCCTACAGAAAGGACTAATGTCCACTTCCCTCTCTCCAAAGCTTTTGTTAATTTTTTGTGTCCCATCCCCTTCTCCTTCCTCTGTGACCACTGAACAAAAGTATTTGTTCAGGATGTCTGCCTTTTCCTGGTCCCCATCTCCACAGTCCCCCCCCACTTCCTTTTTTAAACTTATAATCCCACCCCTGGTCTTTCTCTTTTCACTTGCTTACCTAAAACTGTCTTGACCCCTTTCATTACCTCCTGAGTTATTCTCTTTTCAGTTTATTTATTTATTTAGTTTTTGTTTACCGGGTAAGTACACTAGACAAATTCTGCCTATTTTCAGGCACGACCCAGGGGAGGGGGATACAGATGAATGCCAACTGACCTTGAACCAGATTAAGCTGCTAGTGGTATTTGTAGTGAATGGGGGAAAATTTGGCCAGGGCAGTGGGGAAATTCCCTTACAGTTTGCGCCTTTGTGCTCCTTGCTGCTTTCCCTGATCCCCTCTGTTTCCCCGATACACCTACCCATCCTCCTCCCTCTGCATCTCCTTATACCTTCTGAATGCTACCGTTATAGCTTTTACCCTTTCAGCTACCTCTTTTGAGAACCATAGTGGTCTCTTTTTCCTCTTGCTTTTGTTCACTTGTTTGACATAGAGGTCTATTGCCTTTACTATGCTCCCTTTTATCTTTGCCCACTATTCCTCCAACCCACCTAGGTCACCAACCCCTGTTAAGTCATCCTTGAGGCATTCACCCATCTTTTTAAAATCTGCCCTCCTGAAATCCAGGACCCTCACCTTGTATGGTTTGATTCCACAGCTGCCCTTATACTGAACCAGACTGTATGATGGTCACTGGTCCCCAAGTGATCTCTCACCTTGACATCTGCAACACTGTCCTTGTTAGTGAGTATCAGGTTCAGTATTGCCCCATCACAAGTGGGTTCACTGACTAGTTGCCTGAGGAATGCCCCCTTCAGAGAGTCCAGGATGTCCCAGCTTCTAGCAGAAGCTGCTGCTGGGAGGCTTCAATCCACATCTGGCAGGTTGAAGTCTCCCACCAGCAGCACTTCCCCCTTTTCTGCCATCTTGCCAATGTCTTCCAAAAGTACCTTATCTAATTCCTACCCCGTGTTTAAGGCTTGTAGATCACTCCAGTGCAAAAAGTGGCTCCATTCTCCATCTTAAGGGTGACTCACAGTACCTCTGCCTCCCCCTGTGTTCTCTGTATCTCCTTGTCTTTTATGTTTTCCCTCACATAAAGCACTAGACTCCCTCCTTTCCTTCCCAACCGGTCCTTCCTGGACAGAATATAGCCCAGTATGGCCATGTCCCAGCCTTGGTTTTCAGTGCACCATAACAAAGTAATGGCCACAATATCCAGGTCGGCCTCTGCCATGAAGGTCCCAAGGTCCAGAATCTTATTTCCTAGACTTCTATTATTTGCACACATGATCTTCAAAATGTTGTTTCCAGTCTGCTTGTTGCTCTCCTTTTTCCCTTTTTGCCCACCCTCCCACCTTTCTTTTTAATATTTCCATTCCTTTCCCCCTTTATCTCTACCATCCTGCTTCCTTTATTAATTCGTACCTTGGGGGATTCTTCTCCCCTCAGGTTCTCCTTACTCTCTACTTAGCCTGTGGAGGGGGGGCAGTTTCTAACTTCCCGATTCCTTCTGCCACCCAACTTGGGTAGTTTAAATGTTCATCAAAGTAACATTTAAACTGCGCACTGGGGACTGTGGTTCCTGTCCCAGATGAATGCAGGCCATCACCCTGTATAGGCCCTTATCCTCCTAGGTGGGTCCCCAGTCCCCAGTGTAGCCGAACTCTTCTTCTTGCACCAAGAGTGGCAACTGGGATTTAATGCAAAGAAGTGCAAAATCATGCACATAGGGAAGAGAAACCCTGAAGCCACCTATAGGCTGGGAGGGGAGTTGCTAGCAGTCACAAAGGAAGAAAGAGACTTGGGCATCATCATCACTGATGACCTGAAATCATCCAAGCAGACCTCTAAAGCAGTAGGTAAGGCTAGGGGGGTGTTAGGGTGTATTAGTAGGGGTATCACAAGTCGTAAGAGGGAGGTAATAATCCCTCTGTACAAGACACTGGTTAGGCCCCATCTGGAGTACTGTGTGCAGTATTGGAGGCCACACCTTCATAAGGACATTAACCAAATTGAGGCAGTCCAGAGAAGGGCAACCAAAATGGTGCAGGGACTGCATCAGAAGACATATGAGGACAGATTAACGGAGCTCAATATGTATACCCTTGAGCAAAGGAGGGAGAGAGGTGATATGATCGAGGCATTCAAACACCTTAAGGGCATAAAAAGGTGAAAGAGTCTAACATGTTTAAATATAAGAAAAATAGCAGGACAAGAGGACACAGCATGAGATTAGAGGGAGGCCGATTAAGGGGGAATGTGAGGAAATTCTTTTTCACAGAAAGGGTGGTGGATGCATGGAATGGCTTACCACAAGAAGAGGTGGCTATGAATACAGTGCAGGGCTTCAAACAGGCATGGGATAGGCATAAGGGAGCAATACAAATGACTATGAATAGATAGGCCACTGACAGAGCAAAGGCCGATGGCACATTTATAAGGTAGAAAAAGAAATGGGCAGACTGGATGGGCCTTGCGGTCCTTATCTGCCATCAACTTCTATGTTTCTATGTTTCTATTCCTTCAGCCATGAGTTGAAGCTCCCTATGGGGTGTTCCATCTCCTGTCCCCATCATAGACAGGCAGTACCTCAGCAAAAGCTACTGAGCAAGCTACCTAAGACCCCTCCCCAGCTCTCTAAACTCCCCTTGCATTATTCCAGACTCACTACTAGCCAGGTTATTAGTCCCCAGGTGGACAATGATATCCAGCTCTCCCTCCCATCTTGCTGCCCTAGTGAACCTCAGGATTCACTTTCCATCCCTCTAGTTCATGGCACCAGGTAGGCACCTAACCTGCCTCTCCCACCTTTTCTATTCCTAAACCTATCCCACTTACAATTGAGTCCCTAATAGGAAATTCTTCCTTTTCCTCTGGGGTCCTCTACCACCCTCCTTGGGGTCTTCACTATGAAGGGCCCCCACATTACCCTTGGCCACTACCACAGGTGCTTCCTCCTGGCAGTCCCATCCCACCAGAGCAATGTAGGAATTTTGTAGTGGTACCAGTTGAGGAATGTGCTTCTGTCCCACCACCCCCACCATTCCAGAGCCCACCATAATCCAGCCGTTCCTCCTACCTGACATCCTCTGAGGTAATGGTGGCAGACTTGGTGGCCTCTGGGTGGAGGGAGAGGTCCCCTGAATCTTAGCCAACTTGGTCTGGAGTCTAGTGACCTTCTCCCACAAGCCAGAGATGTGTGTGCAGATGGGGTAGTACTGCGGTTTCCAGAAGGTCTCTCTGAAAACTGCCACCCCACAGCCACTGCTCTGCCCTGTTCCCAGCAAGAGCCACAAAACTACCATGAAACTAGCAGGCTAATTTAGTAAAAGCTCCTAATAGCAAACAAAGGGAAGGACACACCAAGACTACACACACAAATCAAAACACTCTGCACAATATATGTTTTTGCACATTCTGATTGCACTACTCCTTTAATTATGCACTCCCTTATTTTGTCCCCACTGTGCCTCCACCCCTCCCTGGCAATCTCCCCCACTAGGCAATTTCTGAGGCATTCTCCCATTTCTTTAAATCTGCCCTTCTAAAGACCAGGACCTCATCCTCATGTGGATTGCCACTGCTCCTGATTTATGTTAAACCACACTGTACGATGATCACTAGTGTCTAGGGGACTGCCCACAGTGAGGTCTGCAATACCATCCTTCTTTGTATGCACCATATCCAGCACTGACCTGTACCTAGTGGGATCCTTGACTAGCTGCCACAGAAAAGTCCCTTGCAGGGAGTCAAGGGTGACCCAGCTTATGCAAAGCTGCAGCTGGAAGGCTCCAATCCACAACTGGTGAATTGACGTAACAAACTAGCAGCACCTGCCCCTTATTTACCATCCTAATGATGTCTTCACCAAGTGCCTTATCCAACTCCTGTCCCTGTGCTGGAGGCCTGTTTACCACCCCTATATGGATAGCTACTGTCTCCAGGATGACCCACAGAAACTTCCATCATACCTTTTCCTCCAGGTGCCCCTGTAATTCTGTAGCCTTTATTCCCTCTGTCACATACAGTATACTACAACCCCATATCCCCTCCTCCCTTCCCTGTCTCTCCTGAACAATGAGTAGCCTGTTATGGACATTTCCTAAACGGCTATCAGTGTACCAAGACTCCATTATGGCCACAAAATACAGGCAAGCCTCCTCCATGATGGCCCCTAGGTCCAGAATTGTATTTCCCAGACTACTTGCATTGGAGCACATGGCTCTCCATACCTTACTCCCTCCCTTCCTGCCTCCTTGTTTCTCCCCAGCTTGTGTTGTTCCCTGAAACTCCCCCTGATCCCCCTCATCCCTTGTTACCCTTTCTGTTACCTGTCTACTTTATTCCTCTCTTTTTGCTTTACTGATTTCTACCCCGCTACTCCTCTGTTTTGTTCCATCCCCCATCTTCTTGTGCCCCTGCCCTGAGTGAGCTTACTCCCCCGGGCCCTCCCTCCTTGTTTCTTCATCCTCTGGGAAGGGGGGGGTCTGCCTAAACTTGCACGCCCTGGGGCAGGTGGTGGCATATGGATGCTGGCCTGGGCAGTGGACTGGGTTCAGTGGGCAGCAGGTGGGCCTCTCTGGACTACCAGTGTGTCAGTGCACACTACCAGGTAGCATTTTTCGCATTGAAAAAGCAAATGGAAAAACATTGCTGATGAAGAATTTGCTCTGTGTTTCAGGCTGATCTGTTCACTCCTCTGGGGGTACAGTATAAGGAGGGAGTGGGGACAGTGGGCACCAGCTGGTTGTAGACATGAAGCCTGCCAGTGCACACTACTAGTTTGCCCTTTTTCTTTGCATAAACAAAATTTAAAAATATATATTAGAAGTGTTCACATTAACAAAAAGTATAGCATTTGCTGTGTGTGTGTGTTTGGTTCAACTATGCCTGCTCCTGAGACTTGGGGTTGAGTTTAGGGAGGAATCTTGGGTAGTGGGAAGTAAGTGAGCAGGGCTGGCAGTCTGCCATTGGCACTACTAGTTGTCACGTTATCTTTCCATTAAAAAATTAAAAAAAAAATATTATAAAAAGAAGTTTTCACATTCACAAAATGTACAGCTGTGTGTATCAGGATAGGCTGTGCAAGCTCCTAACATCTGGGGTACAGTTTAGGAAGGCTGCCTGGACAATGGACAGCAAGTGGCTATGAGCTGTCTGGCTGCTTGCCAGAGCTCACAGCCAGCTGGTAGTTTTTGTTTCCATTAAAAAAGGGCATACGCCATGGGCTGCCTGGAAATATATACCATTAATTGTTTGCTTCAGATTTTGATAATTATTGACCTCATGGGTGGAGCCATGAGTCAGTTCCATGGAGGTGAAACCCTAAAACACAAAATAAATGGTTCATTTCAAGGCAGCCTATTGCATATATCATTTACACAATGGCAATGTCACAATGGAATAAGGGTCTAATTTTTGAAGATAGTTCAGTTTACATAAAAAATGTATGTTTTGAAACAATAAAACAGACTTTTGTCTCAGTAAGCAGATTAGTTCAGCACAGCTGTGCGCAAGGTCTACTGCCGTGTAACAACATTACCGTGTCTGACATAGAATCTGAAGATTGTATGGTGATGCAACTGACTGCAAATGTGTGCTGTTCTTTTGCCAGAAGCAGGTGAACATTCACATTGGGTATCTGCACTACTGGACACAGCACATGTAACCAGTAATGCATGTCTTTATTTCTGTGTCAGCTGGACAATAGTTCTATGATTTTGTTCAGCCCATTGGTCTTCCCGGAAACATACTGGGAGGCAGTATTGCGTAGTGGTTTAATGCTCTGAGCTGCAAACCTGGATACCTAGGTTTGAATCCCACAGACCTCACATGAATACTGTGTAACCCTGAGCAAGTCACTTAACTTCCTTGAGCTCCCAGGTTGCACCTGTAAACAAGCTTTCAGCTTAGTTTCTCTCTCCTGGTAAAACAAAGGTTAAACAAAAAATACTGGATACAGTCTATATTGTTCTTGAGCTTTCCACCAGTCAAGGCAGGCTTATGGCACACAGAACATAGATTATTGGGACTACACATTTATTTTAATTTCCTTTTTTATTTGTCTGTTTATGTTTTTATTTTATTTGGGCTCAGTTGAAAGCATTTGACCTCTCACTGTGCAAAACTGGACTCCAAAATGACAGTACTGCCATGTAAAATAGCCCCCTTGAAGAAGAACCTGCAGAGGCTCGAAGTACCGGGGTCTCATTGCTTGTCTGCTCTATTCATGTGCACAGTAAAAGCTCACTGTATCTGCATTTAGATGTGCTCCTCATCTTTTTTTTTTTTTATGTGTGTATCACATTTCTGTTGCTCCATTTCTGGTATCATCTTGTGCAACTTTGTGTCTTTGTTTGTGCAGTACCTCACATAAAACAGCAACTGTTGGTCATCACCTCATGTGGATGGTATTTGTGGACCACCATGCATCTGGGAGTACATTTTACCACACAGTAGCATGATTTGGCTCCTTCAGTAGAATGCAGGTTTCATGTTTAAGCAGCTCTGAGAATTACATTAGCATTAACCTATGACAAATCATGCAGGGAATACTGTTGCTTAGCCTTTTTTATACTTTCCAGTACTTTTTGTTGACTTTTGGGGTTGAGGTGTCTATTTTTTCCATTGGCTGATATAGGGTATCTGCTGGTGATTTTGCATGTTATTTATGCCAATGAAAAATGTCACTGATTTGGATCACCATGTAGTTACAAAAGAGGGACTCATTACTTATGCAAAGTAGAACAGCCTGGCGGATCAGGCTATGTACTGAAGTTGCAGCTGCTATCCCCTCAGGTCAACAAAAAAGTAGCTGCCTTAACTTAATCTGAACTTTAAAAGGTAACAGTTTACATTTTTGTTGGGAAGTGCTACCCCTTAAACAAAACTGTTACTCTGGTACTTGTTCTAGGAGAATCATCTGCCTTGAGTCTGATGCTTCAGTGTGGTGTCTATCTGGTATTCTCCTAGAGTAAGTACTTGTGTTTTTTTAACAAGAGGCACCACTTGCACAGTGGTGGTCCTTTTTCTTTATTTGAAAATTGTCACCCCCTTGAAAAAAGTCTATATCTGCCCCATTGCACTTATCAACTGTTAACAAAGATAGCATGTGTGTATCATGAAAAAATTAATGGTAACAAAACATAGTCAAATACATTTAAAAATATGGTTCTTGTGGGACCATAAATAATATTCATTTAGTTAATACGCAATTTTTTGCTATTATGTCTTGCATCTGGAAGGATTGATAATGGAGCCATCATTGATTGTAGATCATAAATCCTGAGAACAAATGCAAAATAATTGGATTGCTAACATTGTTTATAAAATCAGTTCTCAAAGCCCTACAAAGTAATTGGTTGACTTGTACCACAAGACAGTGGTATAAGAGAGCACATATTTATTTATTTCGTTTTTGTTAATCACGTGGTTGCACTAGACAATATACAGAATACATGACACTGGAATTCTTGGCAAACATATTAACAGTATTCTTGACATAAATGGCTTAGCTAGCAAGGCACTGCATAACAACCCATTGTAGCACTGCAAGCAAGCATACATCAAGAGTATACAGTTAGGCTTGAAATTACACACAGCCAGGATCAAATAAGTAAGCTAGGCACAGGAACAAACTGATGACTTGAGGTGGCTATGGTATCTCATTTTGAAGGCAGACATAGTCTGACACAAACAAAGATTAGCCAGTATGGAATTCCATAACTGTGGAGCAACAATGCAGCATGCAATATTCCCCAGTTGTGGTCTAGTTCTAGGTATGGACTGCAGGTCTAGATTACTGGATCTTAGCAGGTATGTACCATTGGGGTACTGGAGAAGGCTTGAGACTGATTAAGGGGACTGATTGTGTTACCCCACTTAGGGATAAATCACTTGGGGCAGCAGGAGAAAGCCATCCCAATCTAGATTATAAAGGACAGTGATGGGTGTGGTGTTTCAGAGACAAGACAAAGTAACAGATAATACTGCAAGTAATATCTCACTTTCGGAAGGTAGGTTTGGCTGAAACATAGAATAAAGACATCTGTAGGTAAGCTTAGAAAGTAGGACACCATGGACTATGGCTAAGCAGGAAGTAGGGGTGAGATTATGCTTGATTTTCTACAACAGCCCCAGTTTGGTGTTAACCAATTTACAGGTGCCAGAGTCACAAACCCACTCCTGGCGTCAGGCTTCCTGAGCTCACAGTGCCCACCCTTAAGTGCAATCCATGATGGGGAGAACAGGGATACCCTCTTTGTCCTTTAGAATGCTCACTGAGGTCACGACTGCATCTCTGCCACGAGACTCGAGGGCATCTCTCTAGCTCTGGATAAGGGCACAATACCATTCTTGAGTCTTGTGGCCAAATATGAAACTTCCTTGGCTATTACACAAAGGAGGAAGTCCCAGGCATCACACTATCTTTGGGGTAGCAGCATAACACCTGATTTGGCCTTCTCCCTACAGGACATACAACAGCCTGGTTCAAAATCTTTGTAGACTCTGGTATTCTGCCTATCTTTCCAGATCCCTTACAGAACCTTTTCTCAGTTTGGTTGCTTACTGTGGCCCCTTTGGCAATAACAATTTTCACAAATTATTAATAAACCTTCTACAGTCACAAATATAATATAAGAACTCTCACACATAGTTGTGCCTGTGTAGTACAGTATGGTCTGCAAGCCCATTGGTCCACACTGTGCACCAACAGGCTTACAGATCATATTGTAAGCTGTCATTCAGCAAGCAGCTGGGTGGTATGTGGGCAGGGTGCAGCAGCCCACCGAAGATGGAGGGGCTGGGTGGCCATGGTCCTCTGTGAGTAGGAGGGGAGGGGGCTACCACTGGACCACCAGGTGTATGTGTTTGACACAGATGCCCATGATAGGGCTTATGGGGGGAACCACTGGATCACCTGGTATTGGTTTTCACTACCAGTGCCCATGATCGGGCATACAGAAAAAGGGGATGGGACCTACTGGACCACTGGGGTGGGGGTGGGTGCTTGTGGATGGTGTCCCTGTTGGGCAGGTGGCAGTTGGCAGGTGCTGTGTTGCACCCTGCAATACAGCAGCCTGCTTGTAGGTGGCCTGGTTTTGAGCCTTTTTTTCCAGCTCAGCTTTGAGCCCCCATATGCGGTGCAACTCAGGGTTGTGCCAGTATATGTGCTGCACATCCTGGGCTGAATATAGGGATGTGCCTTATGTGCATGGGCACTTGCGTCGCATACATTAACTTTGCACCCCAGCACATCGGGACTTGTACTGCACAAGTCCCTCCATTCAATATCACACTGGGGCACATTGCTGGGGTTGTGCCAGGTGCAACCCCTTTGAATATTCTGCCCTTAGTGTATACAGAGAGTAGCATTAATTCCTGATATAGATCTAGTAGTAGATGTATTTACTGAGACTTTTCGAAATGCATGTAATAAGTGTGCCCCATTAAGAGAGCAAAAAAGTAAACCTCACCGTCTACCATGGTTAACCGAATGTATAAAGAAACTAAATAAGGAGAAGGATACATTATGGAAAGCAGCCAATAAGAGTTTTGATAAAAAAAATCTGGGAACAATTTAAAAATGTTAGGATTAGGACAAAATAAGAAATTAGGAAGTTAAAAAAGAAATACTATAGACAGAAAATTCAGAATACTACTAATCCAAAACACTACTGGAACTTGTTTAAAAGTTTAGTAAATCCGGGGAAGACCAATAATAGTATAAATATGGTGGAAAATGGCTCAAGTTTCACACAAGACAGGGCAGCTGAGATCTTGAATAATTATTTCATAAATCTCCCAGACCTAGATTGGAACAGTAATTCTCAAGTCCCTAATCATTTGGAAGCAAGGGTAGACAACAGTAAACTACAAAATATTCCAAGCGTTAGATTTCAAAAAAAATCACTCCAAGGGAGATTATCATGGAAATAAACAAACTAAAAAACAATAAAGCAGGTGGCCTGGATAGTATTGAGATACAACTCCTGAAGGACTGTGCT
Source organism: Neoceratodus forsteri (assembly GCA_016271365.2). Lineage (NCBI taxonomy): Eukaryota > Metazoa > Chordata > Ceratodontiformes > Ceratodontidae > Neoceratodus > Neoceratodus forsteri. The sequence goes on along the minus strand of CM057455.1, from coordinate 335,633,450 downwards.
GCAGTGATAGGGTGGCCTTTAGCTTATTTATTTAATTTGAGTTTAATCCAGGGGGGGTTCCCAAAGAAATGGAAAATGGTAAAGTTTGTCCAAGTATTTAAGCGAGGGGATGTTTCAAATCCATCAAATTATAGACCTATTGCTCTTTTGTCAATAATTTGGAAGTTAATGTAATGTTTGGTTCATTTCCAGCTGATGGAATATTTTGAAAAATATAATAAATTAACACGTGTTCAGAATGGATTTAGAAAGAGGCAGTCCATGGAGACTACACTCACAGATTTTCTTGACCAGCTATCTTCCCCCTTGGGAGAGGGGTGAGCTGCAGGCACAGTCTTTGTGGACTTGTCTAAAGCCTTTGATTTAGTAAATCATTGAATGTTACTGGATTCCCTTGAGGACATTGGAGTCACAGACCAACCTTTAAGATGGTTTTCCTCATACTTGTATGAATGTACTCAGCTGGTTTCCATTGGACGTAATAACTCACCCCTAGCCCCTGTAACAAGAGGCATCCCACAAGGGTCAATTTTGGGCCCTTAATGTTTTGATTTACTTGAATTCACTCCCAAAATTCATAAAGTACTCTAATATTATATTATACACAGATAACACCATAATAGTAGTTGAAGGATTAGACAAATCTGAAGTGGAACAAAAACGGCAAGTAGATTTCGACATTTTGCAACAGTGGTTCACGGCAAAAACATTGCTCATGAACATAAAAAAAAAACTGTGTTATTTAACACCTCACAGAGGGAACTCCTGAGCACTGAGAATGCACTTCAAGTCACGTCCATAAATGGGCAGACCTTAACACAGGCACTAACTTGAAAGTACTTAGGGATGGAGTTTGGTCCAGGCCTTATTTTTGACCAGCGCATATAAAAGCTGATAAAGAAAACAAACATGAAATCAGGGGCTTCAAGAAGAGTGTCCATCTGCATGACAAGAAAAGATCGGCTATTAATATCAGCTCAATTACTCATCCCAATATTGGATTATGAGAGTCACATGCATAATTTTTCCACAAAAAGATGGTTGCATAAATTGGATGTTTTGTCTCATAAAATAGCCAGATTTGTTTTGAGATGTGACCCTACTGTACATCATTGTACTCTTTATGAATCTCTGTCCTGGAACTTATTACAACAAAAAAGAGACGGAGCCTGGGATATACTACTGTATAAAATTTTGAAAACTGAAAAGCCAATTAGGCTTCTAAATTTATTAAAATGGTCTAACCATTATTTCTGTTTGAGGAACACCAATAGAAGTGTAACGGTCCCCAAGATACAAAACAGTTATGGTAAACTTACATTTAATTATAGGGCAGCTGTTACCTGGAACAGTTTGCCTACTCACTTGAGAGCGCTTGGTCCATCTGTTAATGCTTTTAGAAACAAAGTTAAACAGGATTCTATACATATTTGTCAGTGTTACTAATAATCATATTTATATACTTGTATGTATTTGATTAGTACATGATTATTGATTAATTATGTTTGTATTGTATTGGATTTGGTTTGTCTGAAAGTGTAAGTCTGTTAATCTACAAGAGTCGCTTTTCAGCCAGAAATGTGTTGTCTTTAAAATGAAACAAAACAATAAAAAATGGGCTGCAGAAGCCTGAGGAGTCAAACATGTTCATTTTCAGTCTATCACACAGACAATAGCAAGCACCAAGCAGCCTCATTTTAACACTAAGCTTTAAACTGCAGGTAACATTAATTGAAGGACCAGAATATAGGTTACCTTGTGCATACATTCTATTTTGTTTAGAAAACTTTCTCTGCAGTTTATTTAGCTAGGAGGGCATCAGAAACAGCCAGAAAGACGCTCAGCATGTCTTTCATTTCACCCTGTAGTTTCAACCCCTAAGCTACGCAAGAAGACAAATAAGGGCTACTTTCACTGGGTTTGTCCTAGCTAAATGTTAGGACATACAAGTCCATTTTGGAAATGGACTCCGTGGGAATGCAGATGAACTGCCACATGTTCACGCAGGTGATCATGTGCACATTCGCACAGACGATCGTGCACACTTTCATGCAGGCGGAATGCACACGATCGAGTGGCACTATGCACCAATAATGATTTAAATATGCAATCGGGGCACAGTGCAAATGTGGAAAAGCAAGAAGAAATGAAAGGAGGAAAGAAATTAGGGATACACAGAACAACTACAGGTGGCCTTCCTGATAGTTGGAGAACATAGGGAGAAGAACTAGAACAGCACAAGACAAAGAATTACTGTTGCAACAGATTTGTTTTAAAGAAAAAGCATGCTCATTCCAGGATACACACAGCCCCTATTATGGTACAGTAGACAATTTGCCAGGGGAGTTTAGAAGGTGATGTACAACTTTCCAGAATGTTTTAGGGCCAGAAGCAGAGTGAAGGCATTTATTCTGGAAATAGGCTGCTTTGGCTTTCCTGGTAAAACTGATACAGAAGTTTTGTAGCTTAGTAAGATTCAGTCTGTACGCAGAGGGCATTTAACAATAGGGGTCATTGGGAGTGTGGTTATCAGGGATTTACCATGACTGGAGTGGTTTTCCACAAGGCACAGCTGAGTGGGTAACTCCTCGCCTGCCATGATAAATCCCTCGATAACCCATACCCTCCGAGTGACTTATTGCAGTTATACCAAAGTTCATTTTTTTACTATGATAAAATGCAACTTTTAAAAAAGTTGCTTTGTTTTTTTTTATTTTTATTGTATTTATTCCTGTGCTGCAGATGATTAGGATTAGGAGTAGGAGTAGGTACTCATCAACAGCCGTTGATTATCAGAGGATTTACACCGATGGTAAACTGCCAGTCTGATGATTTCATTGGCTGTTCACTTATGTCCATGGTATAATAATTGATTTACCTCTGTGCCAGGTTGCATCTCTCAGATGCAAAATATAAATCAGATCAGTGGTAACCAGTGGGAGGTGTGCCTCTCAAACTTAGACTTTATATTAGGGACATGTGAGTCACAAACTGCATTAAATATTCTTTGGAAATTACTTCTGGCTTGTTCAGGATCAGTGGAACAAAATACAAGACACCAGTCTGCATTACATAAATCACAAAGGAAATTCTAAAGATTAAATGCATGAGAGAATCTTGCCAGGATAATTCTTGGAAAAGCCTTAGTATTCCTCATCTTACTAATACAGACATCATACAGTGATCACTCAAGATGTCAGGAAAGGTACCTGAAGCTGCAAATCTGTGCAGATAGGAGGTGAGAACCCAATCAAGCAAGGTATGGTTAGGAGTTTGCATATTATGCCTATTGGGACCAGAGATTATCTGTGTTAGCTTTAGGAATTTGATAGCTGTATGCACTGTCCTAGTGCTGGTGACAAAGCAATGAACATAGTCACCAAGCAAGATGTGTTCACACACAGAGGTACCAGCTATGTTCAATACATTTTTAATTATTTCAGAAATCCCATCCAAGCTCAATCCAGAGAGACAATAAACTCCAGTCAAAATGAGTGGCAACAAGTAGGGAAAGGTGGGGTTGCCAATAAAAAACTAATGGAATTTGAGAACAGACTGAAAAAGGGGAGATGAGGAAGGTAGCACATTTGAAATGTAAAACAGGATCTGACCGCTCCTTATGCTCCCATCTTGCTAATAGGCAGAATAGCCAAGGACTAAGGCGCAAGACTGACCTTTAGCTGATAACCAAGGGCTGGATTTTCAAACTGTGGTGCAGGGCTTGCATCAGGCCCTGCACTACAACACTTGGGTTTTGGCTTCGAACCAAACCCCCTTGCCGCAACTGTGCATGATTTTATAATCTCAGGCACAGTTGTGACCGTTTCTACGAGTTACGGCAGCTTGCACCATAAATCTGGTGCAAGCTCTGTAAAAAAGGCCCTCAGGATTGCCGCAAGCTAAAACCACAAAAAGTTGCTCTAACTTGTGGCAATTTGCCCATGGGATAGAAAATCCCAATTGCCATCCAAGGGAATGTTGCAGGCCCCATGTGGCATATGTTCAGCATACTAGGCACTTGTGGCATTCTTGGAGGTTTGAAAATTCTGCCCCAGGTCTCAGTAAGACATATAGTAGGACATCGGGTTGATTTTGATGTATCTAGACCCTTACAAGATCAATTTTGGTCAAGAGACTACAAACCTTGGAATGATAACTAGAAAGCTCTTTAGGGAAGTTATTAAGTACTGAACATTGCGTTACTGGAAGGGAGAGAGAGCAACAGGGTTTAACTTAGTATCCCCACTCAGCAGTGTTAACAAAATCAACAAATATTTCCAGTTGAGGACAAGGACTTTAGAATACTTCTTAGGCTTAATAAGATGGTAATGGCAAACCTTAGAGTAACAGATGTTTCCAGCACAATTCAGAAGTAAACTAGCAGGTATGGAGCAGAACTGAATGGATTTTGGAGAAACCATGCAAGGATCTTTGAAGCACAGCATTTTAGGAATGATCGCTTTCCAGGCTGAGTGTGCTATTAAGAGTGAAATTAGGAGGTACTAGTTTGACAAGAAACAAGGCAGACCATAGTAACAGTATAGTGGTCATAACTAACAGATGCACTAATTCCGTAGCATTTTAAACCAGTAACAAAGTGAAGGCCTCATAAAATAGAGCAAAACAAGAATAAGTAGAGACAGCAAATACTCCATAATAACAAACAACTACACTACAAACGTACATTTCTTAAATACATAACAAAGGAGAGATCCTAAGGATTAGATATAGAGCAAAATGAGTAAATAACATACAATGTGAACACAGCAGCAAACAATGCAGTACACAAGCATAACAAAATGACTGTTTAGCATTATATGGCTAGTGAAGTGGAAAAAATGTAAAATGGTATTTGGAGTGTTACCCAATAAATAAGTAACTGGACACGAGCAACGGTGTTAGCGTTACATGAGACTGCATACCATCAGGTGCTGCACACTTTCCATAGAGGGCATGGACCTGCAGCTAATAAGATACTCTGGGGAGACAATTGCATTGTTAGCCAAGTAAGGAGGCCCATTTCAAATGGCAAACAGGCCACAACATTGCCTTTAATAACTGTGAAAGTAGCTAAGCATGCCCTTCAAGGCTGAAATTGGCTAAAGGAAATCTGGCTAGCTGAGACCAATATTTTCCAAATAGCACTGAGTGGAAATATGCCAGTCTAGTGGAAGAAATGCTGCCACAAAGTTGTTTTTGAGGATCGGGGAACCCATAAAGAGTTTCCAAGCTAAAATCCAGGTGCATCCAGGAGCACTGCCTCAGTTTCATTAAGTTTGCGCTGTACCATATGCACAAAGAGAGGCCACAGACAAGGAACAGGTGTGACTGGATGCCAATAAAGTGTTGTCAAAAACAGGCAAATGTAAATGGGCAGCTCTTGTAGCAGTGGTCCCTAAGTGTGCCCGTGTTTGTGGAGACTGCAATGCTACCATTAATCAGCATTTTGAAGACAAATATACCTGTTGCCAAATGCTGAATATTATTTGCCACCTTGGCTGGAGATAACTATTTCAGCAAATCTGACCTCTCAAATGCCTAGATCCAGATTCAGAAGGGTATTGACTGTTTAGCTTTATTGTAAATTTAAAATGTATTTTGTTATTATTATTTCTTAAAGTGACTTAGTCACATTCCTGAAATGCCTGTTTCACATACTATGCAATTGCCACCCATGCTTCAGATGCTGAAGCTGCAATTTGTTTTGAAAATAAAATCTGTCATAGTCAATTTTTGTATGTTTTTGTTTCTGCCCACCCTCCAGTTTTCTGTGTGAGGCCACACCCTCAGAATGATGTCATGGAAGGGAACTGTCAATTTTTTACATACAGAAACAAGGAATTCTGGGTAAATTATAAAATTGACTTAAATGTTCATTGCTCAGAGGTGCAGTCTCTTATTTTGGTAGTGGGGACTGCAGAATAGCACCTAATATGTACACATATAACCTATTTCTAGAGAAGCTTGAAGAGGCTACGTATGTGTGCACATGGGCAGACTAGGTGGGTCATAAGTCCTTATCTGCTGTCAACAGCTATGTGTGTGTGTGTGCGCGTGGCATGTGTGCATGCGTGCATGAATTGTGGGTACAGTGCATAGCTGATTTTTCTGTCTCCCTTATCAAAGTGCAGTTTCCTATGTTGTTAGCGTTTACAGCAGTACAGTCTGCAGAAACATTTCTGGAAAACTGTTTTTGTGATGCAGATAGGCCAAAAAGATAATCTACCAGTCTATGAAGATGTTGTTTAACTTTTACTGCCTGCTGGTGAAGTGACAGGTCTGAAGTGGCGGCTCCTGTCAGAAGGTGGGAGCATGATGATACTTTTCTATGTTCATGGTTTAGGGCCTGAATGACTATAAGTAGTTCAGGAGAGTAATTTTGGGTCAGACTATGTTTCTTTTTCTTTGGTGTCTCGCTTCTGCTATGAGTCCAAAATTGTGAAAGAAAAAGGATGGCTGCAATACCAAGACTGATCAACAGAGGTCTCTGTTTCAACACAGTGCTTAAAAACTTTGTTTTCATTGCATGATGTCATGGTTGGGGGTTGCAGCACTGAGTTTTTTCATGGAAAACTGCACTTTTTGGCAGGTTGAATGGCAGGAGATTGATTCACAACTCCTACAGGTTACTACTACAATTTGCTATGGCAAACATGACAAAATCATTTTAACTGTAGAGGAGTATTCAAGACAAGGGAAGTCTGGTCATTGATGATGATGATGAGTTAAGAGGTCACACAGGGAAAGGTATGGGAGAACAAGTTCAGTAAGAAGATGGAGGCAAGACCAGGTGGTAGTTAACAGAACATTCTCTTGTGTCAGAGAAGTCATGAGTGGGGGTGTCAAAGGATGTATTTCTGGGACTTGTGTTATTCAATATTTTTAGCTGTGACATAGGGGAGGGTATCCAGAACAAGATGTGTCTTTTCACAAACAACATCATGATCTGCTGGAGAGTGGAAAAAGAAGGGAACAGAAGGGACATGAAAAGTGTTCTAGATAAGCTGGAGAGCTGGTCCTAGGTATGGTAGCTTACATGTAATGCCAAGAAGTGTAAAGTTATGCATACTGGCAAAAATAACCAAGACTCCCCGCTGGATGTGGGTAGTAAGGGTTGCTCAAACCTCTGAGGAAAGGTTCCTGCAAGTCATTATAGAAACATGGAAGCATAGAATTTGATGGCAGATAAGGACCGCTAGGCCTATCCAGTCGGCCCATTTTCCCTACCTACTGCAGTACTGCAGATCCCACTTGGTCTCCAGCTTCTTATCAGGGACAACCTCAAGTCTATGGCCCATTACAATTAGGCATATGGGATGACTAGTAGGATGGTAAGGTGTTTAGGGCAGGCAGAGCATTCACTAGCAGAGGGAAGGAGGTAATACTGTCCTTGTACAAGTCCCTAGTGAGGCCACACCTAAAATAAGACAGGAACCACTTGGAGAGAATCTAGAAGAGGGCTACAAAAATGATCCAGGGGAGCATGGGAAGACCTATTAGGGGAGACTGTACGCGCCTCAATATTTACTCTGCAGAGGCCCGTAGAGGGATGGGAGGGACATGTTAGAGACTTACCAAGTTCTTGAAGGGAACAAACAGGGTAGATGGCAAAGATCTATTCATGAGGTGCAAAATCACCATATTCACTATAATCACCAGGCATGGATAGAAGTTGGTGGGGGGAGATACAAAAGGGGTGCAAGGAAGATTTTTTCACCAAGTGGGTAGCTGATAAATGGAATAGTTTACCCAAGCAAGTGGTTGAAGCCAAGTCAATGGCAGAGTTCAAGCATGGATGGGGCAGACACATCGAGATAATGACATTTATGGGAAAGGGGGGAGTATAGAAACCCTGGGGAGGGGGTACCGAGTGATAGTATTGTTTTTAATCTTATCCTGCTGTTTGCTGTTTTCTGTTTGTTTTGGCCACTGTTTAAGAGAGTTAGACAGAAGGTGAATTAATTAAAACAAACATATAGTAAACAAATTAATTTATGGGTAACCATATACAACAAGACTGATGTTTCCATCTCGTCATACGATGACATCATAGAGACCTCTTGAGTTTCAGTCCATGATGTCATCTCACCCCTTGATGGAAACACAGCCATGTTGTGTATGGTTGCCTGTACATTATTATAGAGGCATGTATGCACAGTATGCATGATTGTAAGTAGGTATGTATGTTTTTTTGTATAATTTTTGCTTGGTGCTTTTGCATTGAGGTTTTTATCTTTTAAATTATTTTCCAACATTGGGTTTAACATAACAGAAACTCCTGTCAGTATCTAGCTGGGTCAGCTCTCATTCAAGGCTTAAGAGTCAGCTACAACACACTGATGAGTCAGCATGTCAGCGTGGCTAGTTGGTAGCACATCCACCTCTGGACCAGAAGGTCGTGGGTTCTCGTCCCACACTGGGATTGGACTTGCACCTAAAAATCGCTGGCATCCAAGTGCAGTACTGGGGGGTGCTGTACTGCTGGGGTGTGTCATCCTTTGGATGAGACATTAAACCGAGGTTCCTTCTGCCCATCCTGATGTTGTCCTGGTGGGAGTCCAGGTGGAAGTAAAACAGCCCAGGGCACTCTTTGCAAAGAGTAGGGAACATTCCTGGTGTCCTGGCCAATATTCCCCTTCCCATAAACTGGTTCATGCAATTATCCAGGCTGTGTGCGGGTGATGATGTGTGATACGGCTGCCACCACACATTCAGTCACTTCACTACCAGTCTAGCATTGCTTGTAAAGCTCTTTGGGATGTATGAAAAGTGCTATATAAATGCTGATTCTTCTTCTTCTAAAAACACAGAAGCATGGAATTTGCCAGCAGATAAGTACTGCTTAGCCCACCTGGTTTGCCATTTTCCCTGCCTATAGTAACACTGTTGATCCTACTTGATCTCCAGCCCACATCTCTGGCCTTAAAAAGTATGACATATGTTTCTGTGGTCTAGCCTTTGCAGATTGTTTGCAAGGTCTAGCCTGTCTAACTTCCTTTATGGTTTCTTACTTAACACTGTATTACTCATGTAACTGGCACCTGAAATACTAACTATGAATATCAAGGGTGATCAGCAAGGGCTCGCTCTACAGGGACAGAAAATCAGGGTACTGGGGACAATGTGGGGTTACCATCTTATCAGTCTGAAACACACAAAATTGAAGTCCACAATGAGCATACAGTATACTGCAAGTTAAATGGTTAGTCTTTATTAAGCCACATACAGAACTATGCAGGCCCCTTAGTTGGCTGAAACAGAACTGTCTTCAAGGCAGGCTAACAAATGTAATGCAGTATGTTGGCCTGGGTGTACACTATGATCATTTCATAGCATTTCATTTCGAATGATAAAGAGCACCAGGGCAAGAGGACATTTATTTATTTATTAAACATATCAGAATTGTAAACCTTTGAGTCAGAGAATCCTTTACAAAGGCTCCATGTCAGTTAAACAATGTGCAAAAGATAAAGCAGGCGACAGGCTATAGGCATACAGCATATGAAGTTACAGAGTACTGTGGGTACAATCAGGACAATGGTTACAATCAAGTAATGTTGGTAGTTTACATTGGTTACAGTCATGGGAGTAAAACATTGGCTGAGATTAGACAACGATTACAATCTTAGGGTAAGGCATTTATTTTTTTATTGGAATCCCGGATACCATCTTTGAGCTAAAAGCTTGTTTACAAAGGTTCCATGTCATAAGGCAATAGACAAGGTATGTAGACATTAAAAAACAGGTAGGGGTATATACAGCATGCAAGTACATTATGGTACATACAGATACAGATTCAAGCAAATACAGTTAAAATACATCAGGTAGGAGTGGTCAATTTTATTGCAACAGTGCTAAGAGCATACCTAAGGTGGACAAGCAATTTAGAGTGGTAGCTGAGCATTGGAGCATGCAGGCAAAGTTATGGAGGGTCAGAAGTGGTGGTGACCAAAGAAGGGGGAGGACAGAATAGATGAGAGCAGGGGGAGGGTGGGGGCAGAGACAAAGGGTGTGAAGAATAAGGGGTTGAGTAGTCAGAGGGTGGGATTGATAGGAATCTCCAGGTTACCATAAGTAGGTGATAGGGCAGGGCTGGGTGATGTGGGAGAGAGAGAGAGAGATAAGGGAAAGGAAAGAGTTTTAAAGTGAAGGTAAGGTAAGGGGAACCGGGGAAGGGGGTGAAAATTGGGGGGGTTAGTATTTGTGAAGAGAAAGCAAGAAAGCGGGGGATAAAGATGGGACGTGGGAGGAAGTGCTCAGTGGGGTCACACCAGGCAGGGGAGGAAGTGGGGGGTGAAGATGGGTGCTATGCAGGACAGATAACCTATCAATAACAGTAGGAGTATGCACAGGTGAGGCAGTCGCAGTTACTAAGAGTGGCCAGGTACTGCAGTAGCTTGGCCTTAAATGGGCATAGTTTAGTTTCTTCAGTCAGCTCAGAATTACGGAAATTTAGCCAGCAGTGGTCCCTATATGCAAAGGACCATTGCCCTAGTGAGGTCCAGTGGAATGGGATAATGAAGGCAGCTCTACTCGACCCCCTAGGTAGTCTGGAGAAAGTGGAATTTCTTAGCAGTTGCCTCACTCCAGGAGGAGCAAGACCTAGGGTGGATTTTTTTTTGCCAATAGACAGACTTGGTACTGAATTCTACTATTCGGGTTTAACCAACCAGTGCTTGAGTATAGTTCACAAGTGTGAGTTAAATGGTCCACACCCAGGACTAGTCTGGAGGCTTTGTTTAGGACAATCTTGATTCACCTAAGTGCTGTATCGGTACCAGCTCCATAGACTACCAGTCCATAATCTATGATAGAGAGCTGTTAACTGCAAGCTTGATGGCACTTTTGGTGAGGCACTGCCTATTCCAGTAGAGCTGACCTAGTCTGGCACTAGCTGCCTTGGCAACATGGTCTCTGTGCTGGCTGTAAGAGAGAGAGCTGCCAATGTAGACAACAAGGTACAGTACTTAAAGATGGTGATCATTTTGAGTGTATCAAACATGTTATTGTAGATATTGAGGTGAAGGGACTTATGACAGTTTTGATGGGAGGCAAACAACATTGTTTTAGTCTTAGTGTAGTTGGGCAAGAGCTTCGATTGAAGGAACCATTTTTCCACAGCAGTAAAGTCCTCTTGCATGCCTTTTTCCAGCTCTTCCAGAGTAAAGTGACACGTGTAGAGAACAGCATCATCTGCATATAGAAGGATCTTATTCTGGCAGACCTGGGGAGTTCATTTAGAAACAGGCTGAACAGCAGGGGGCCAAAATTGGGGAGGTTAAGCAGGATCAAGCAGTAGTTATAAAGCAGGACAAGTGTGCATAGAAACACTAGTCCTTTGTCAGGACAGTAATCTGTAGGTGAGGGGATACAGTTGTAATGAGAGGGGTAGGAGCTTTCACATGCAAAATGGTAACAAAGCGTTTGCTAGAGGCAGTCATGCGATGACTATGGAGGGAGTTAAAGAGGGATGTGAGGAAGTACTGCTTTACTGAAAGAGTGGTAGATGCCTGGAATAGACTGTCAGTGGAAGTGGTACAGACAAAAACAGTAGGGGGTTCAAGCATGTGCAGTACAGACATAGGGGAATATTAGTAAATAAGCAGGAAAGAGGGAGGGTCGCCAGAGACCAGTTAGGGTCTGTGGAGACAGACTAGGCAGGGATGATCTGGGCAGACTAGGTAGGCCAAGTGGTCCTATTCTACTGCCAAATTCCATGTTTCTATGTTTCATTTCAAGTGTGTTCAGGAACCCCAGGTCCAGTAATGTTTGCTGTAGCTCACTGGTTAGAGAACTGGGACAGTATGAGGCCTGAGTTCAGTTCAAGTGTGTAGCCATTGTATTTTACTTGTGTGTAGCTTCCTGGCTTGTTAGCCTTATTGTGTTAACTTGTATATATTGTATATAGTTTTCCTTGCCTGTATTTTGCTTGTGCATTGTTACCCAAGCTGCTTTTCTTCTTTGTGCTTTAATATTTTGTGTACTTGATTTTGTACTGTCAGCCTCCCGTATCCCCTTTTCCCCCGGGTCACACCTGGAAATGAGCCTTGGCTCATGGTGCCTTTCCTAGTTATCAATTTTTAAATAAATAAATAAATAAAATTCTTAGTTTGTTACATTATTTCTTTCTCACTACAATTTGTAATTATCCAGTAAACTTTTAAAACAATTACATTTCTTGGCTATTACACCTTTGCCTGAGAGTTTGTTCCACATTCCAATAATTCACTGGGTATAATAACAGTTTCCCATATTGCTTCTGCATGGCTACCAACTGTGGAGGTTTTCAAGGCCCGCCTTAAGGCCTTCCCCAATTTAGTTGTTTAATTCATTGACATAGATATAGTCTCTTGGCACTCCTGTTTTTAAGTTTTAGTTTATTTATCTTTTATATAAACTCTGATTGTGTGTGTTTAAATTGCTTGTATATCTTAGCTTCTTTTTATTAGTGATGGTCTTATTTATGTATATTTGTAATCTGATTTGTACGGTGCCCATAGCCTCCAGAAATGGGTGTCTTTTAAATAAATATTGCCTTGCCTTCAAGTGTGTAGCCAGGCAATAAAAATGTGTTCACCAGAATCATATTTATTGCCTCCTCTGGCACTATGACTACAATCTGTGTACACCAGGGCACTGTTTGTTGCCCTGTCTCATGCACTAAATCCAGTTGCTATATAGTGCTCCCTCAGACACCCACATAGCACCTAGAACTTGCAATGTTGTATGGTCCGTGTGATGATAAGGCAGCTAGTGACCAACACTCCTAGTTTGAACTTCCTAGAATAAAAGTATCTGCTGACCCTGTGTTGTGGGACATAGAATGAATGGCAACAGTGCATAGCCTTACTGTTGATCCTTGGACTAGAACTATACACCATGGAGTAAATGGATCATATTTTCTTACACCCATTGTATCTTGAGCTGCAACTTGTGACCCCATGTCTTCTGGTCCTCCCCTCTTAAGTCTAAACCTAGTTCCTCCATATTCATATTGTCCTTTATTATTATATACATTAGGAGGTCACCTCAAATGCTTCTTTATTTATTAATTTGATTTGTTAACCGGGTAAGAATCTTACAGCATCAAATACCCATTTTCAAGGGGAACCCGGAGAAGTACAACAGGAGCCTCAATAACAAAGAAATACAAAATAAATACAGATAAATACATATGAAATAAGCAGATTAAGATAGTAAATACAAATTCACAAAGACACATTAGTCAAAACAATGACAACTTGATAATCCTAGAAAATATATTTTTAAATAAAGCTTAAACTCGTGATAAGACACAGTTGTTGAAATTCAGTGGGCAGGGAACTGCAATCAACAATAGAACTGTATGCAAAACAATATTGCCCAGAAACAGTGTGATATAGAGGAGTTCAAATTTTACCACTCGCAGATAACCTGGTGGCATAACTTGAAGACTGTGTACACAGAATGGATTTAAAATGAAAAGGAATAGGGATTTTATAAAACTTCCAGAAGGCAAGAAGCCTTACATACTTATGAACATCTAGCCACAAAAGAAAACCAATTTAATTTTTGATAAAGTAGACAATGATGTGTATTCCATGAGTCAGAGGGTACAAAACTACACATCTGATTATAGAGTATTTCAACTCTATTTAATGTTATTTTACTAGCGGCAGAATAAATAGGTATGCCATGATCTAAAAGGGATAGTACCATAGTTTGTGTTAAGATTTTCCTGGAGTTTAAAGTCAAACAGTTTCTCACTTTATATAAAAGACATCATGCTAAATGAGTTTTTTTTATCAAAGAATCAATATGATTTGTATAAGACAAAGTACTGTCTAACAAAAAAATATAAACATTTGAAATATTCAACTTTTTCAAGTATGATACCATTTAAATCCTTGATTACCAGATTTGAATTATCTACAGCTTGGTCTCATAGAGAACCAAACATCATAAGTTGGTCTTGCTCACATTCAAGATTTATTTATTATCAATCAACCACTTCTGTACCAGAGAAAACTCAGGTTCCACCTGATTTGTTAAAGAGACAACACATTATTTTTTTGTATACAGGACAATATCATCTGCATTCAGAAGTGTTTAAGTGTTTGAAACCACTGAAGGTAAATTGTTAATAAATAAACTAAAAAGAATTGGGCCTAAAATTGAGCCCAGTGGAACTCCAATATTCACACTTTGAAAGGAGGAAATTGTGGAACGCAAGTCCACCCTTTGTTTTCTGTTAGCTAAATAGTTAGAAAACCAGGTTACCACGATGTCAGAAAGCCCTAGTAGTTGAAGCCTGGAAATTAAAAAATATCTATAGTATCAAAGGCCCTGGAAATGTCTAAAAATAATGCTGCAGCCAAGTCCCCATTGTCCAACGCAGTATGTATATAATCAGTAAATTTGGTCAAAGCAGAAAGCATGCTTTACCCAGATCTAAATCCATGTTGACAAGGGAAAAGAATGTTTGGCTGATCTAAATAACCTTTCAACTGATCCATTGCATTTTTTTCCAGAACCTTGGACACGGGATAGTAAAGAAATAGGCTGGTAATTCTTAACCAGTGATCTATTAACTGATTTGAAAATTGGTATAACCATAGCCTGTTTCCACAGGCTTGGAATTGTACCAGTTGTTAATGAAAAATTAAAATAAAAAAGTTTAGGAGACAAATGAAGAGATCCTTTACTAAAACTAATAATTTTAAGTCAATTAAATCATTGCCATTATGAGCTTTTCAACTCATTTGATTAAGATATGGGGCTGTTCCTTCAATAGATATTGTGTGAAATTTAAAAGGTGGACAAGTGGAACTAACATAGGTTTTTATCTAAGGGATAATTATTAACATCTACTTCATTTCATTGATCTAACAGCATTACAAAAGGTAACATTAAACTCATTAGCCAAAGCTTTCATATCTGTTAAAAGTCCAGTGGGCGAATTTAAAGAAGTAACTCTTTGAGCTTGAGATTTACCTAGTAACTCATTTAAGGTTCTCCAGTTGTTAGAAGATTTAAGAGAATTATTAAGCTGTTGATTCAGAAAAAAAAATTAGATTTACACTTTCTGATACCAGATTTGCATTATTTTAAGTTCTTATAAATATTACATGACTGACTTGATTTGTCTGTCCTATAAACTTTCCATGCCTATCCTTTTCTGCCATTAATGTTAACAAGTCTGATGTTATCCAGTCATGGCTACAATGTTTTACCCTCAGTTTTGAAATTGGAGCAAATAAATCACAAATGCAATTAAATTCAGAGGTGATGAAATCCAGCAAAGAATCAGTGTCAAGAATACAAATTAAATATGACTAGTCCAGGGCAACAATTTGTGCTCTGAAACCATTTATTTCTATATCTAGATGACGCAATAAATTAGTATAAATGAATTTAGCTGGCAAACAAGATTTTTTTAGCTTTCCAAAAACACTGTACAGGACTATGGTCACTCAAAGCATCTGAAAGTGGCATAGCAGAATAAACACACTCAGGCCTATTTCTTAAAATCCCATCAATAGTAAAAGATGTACCAGTTTTGTAATTAATACAAGTAGGACTTTCAATTAACTGAGTTAAGTTCAATCCATCAATCAGTTCTCCTTCCTATTAAGCTAAATAGACACAACCTTTTCAATCTTTACTTGAACTCCATGTGCTCCAGCCATTATCCCAGTCATAACCAGATGTGACCAGTTAATTATTTTATAGTAAAGGAATGAAAGATTATGGGAGTGGTGCAGTGCAATGGTTATGGAGCTGTAGTCTTTCAGGACACCTGTTGGAGGCTGAGGTGCTGCCCCCTCTGTGCACACCACCCTGCACTGTGGGCAGAGGTTGCTGAACTCCGGGCCAAACTGGTAAGGGTACAGAGGACCTTCTGCCCCACCCCAGGGCTGCCACATCTTCTGCCTCTCCCTTAGAGGGTGCCTAGGCAGAGTGGATGGACCTTGGTGGGCTCCGGGAGGGTGGGCATGGTGGAAAAGGTGCAGATTCCTCAGCATATACCACTGCAGAACTCCTTTGCCATACTGACATGATGGGGCAGCCAAGAGGACACATCAATCATAGTGGCTAGGGAGAAAGGGGGTCCTCTGAAGTGGACACAACAAGGAGGGAGGAAGGAGCCCCAGCCAAGGAGGAAGCAGCTGCTGGCAGGGGACTCTACTGTTATAGGGATAGACTTGGGAGGTGGGGGGAGGTAGGGGGAAGGAGATGAAGTGCCTGTGAGGTGCTTCAGCTTTGAGGAATGGAGAGTGTATCCACAGTATCGCTAGGGTAACCAGAGATGGAAGGGAGCCAGATGCCATTGTCCACCTGGGGGTAAATAAGCTGGCAAGGGACAGGGTATGATAGTCCAAAAAACTGAGGGGGGTAGGCATTTCTATGTTGAATGAACAGCCATCAGGTCTTCTTACAATTCTTTCTTTTATTATACACAATTTTTAAACCAGGCTCATTTCTTCCTCAACTTCTCACTCTATCAAGATGATTGCGAGCGTCCTCTGTCTTCCCAGTGGAGTCTCAACTGCCATGGGAGGTTGAGCGCTATCTGTTGCTGATTCCTCCTTGTAGAACAGTCTCCCACGTCCCTCCGCTCCCTTGACACTCATAGTATCTTCAAGCAATGATTCAAATCCTGGCTACTAAATGAAACTAAGTGCCTCTGCTCCCCAGGATAATCTCTTTTTCACCTGTCATCTTACCTCTCCTATAGGGGACAATTTATCCCCCCCGGTGCCTGCCCTATCTGTTAGCACTTTTCTTCCTCAGCATGTCACCCCTTCTCCAATGCCCCTGTTTCTCCCTACCCTAATACCTTGTGTGCGCTAGTCAAGTTTGTTTGTATATTCTGTAAACACATTACTTATCCTCTGTTTTGAACTGACAATGGGTAATTATTCAATAGGTTGCTACTGTCTACTATATGATTTTTTATGTAAATTGAATTGTACCTTTGTCCATTTTTGTCAATGATTGTAAGATGCTGAATTTGTAAGATGCTGAATGCATTTTTAACTGTTATTTCCTAGTATATTTTTACTTTGTGCCGCATCTTACAGCCCGGGTCATGCCTGAAAAGTCGCCTGGATCAGTGCACCTACCCGGTTACCAAAGACTTAAATAAATAAATAAGGGAGTTAGCCTGCATTCTTTCAGGAAGGGAACTGCAGTTGTCCTTGGTGGGAGGTTTAAATGCTACTTGGATGAGCATTAAAGTAGACAGGGGCAAGGCTGTAAAACTAAGGGAGGCAACAGTTGCGGCCCCCCCAGATGATGCAGCATCATGGAGGGAGGGCCCAAGGGGAGTATGGCAGTGCAGAAGAAGACAGGGGTGGGGACAAGAAAGAAGAAAATGTGGTTATAAATCAGGTAAACAAGAGTAAAGGAGACAGGAAAGGGAGAAGCTAAAAAGGGAAGAGGTGTGTCAGGGGAGCTTCAGGGAACAGCACAGGCGGGGGGAGTAAGGTATGGAGAGTCTTGTGCACCAATGCACAGTCTTGGAAACAAAATTCCAGATCGGGAAGCATCATGGCTGAGACTAGCCTATATTCGGTGGCCAAAATACAGTTGTGGAGCACTGAGCACCATGACTGAGACATAGCTGTACTTGGCTACTCTCTGTTCAAGAAAGACAGGAGAGGGAGGAGAGGAGGAGAGACTGTGCTATATTTGAGGGAAGGAATGAGGGGCACAGAGGTACAGGGGCACTGAAAGGAAAGGGAAGGGCTGGATGTTCTTTGGGTCATCCTGATCCTGAAGACAGACTTTGGGGCTGCCATTCTTACAGGAGTAATGTATACCTTCAGCACAGGGGGAGCCATTTGATAAGACTCTTGGGAAAGCCATCATCAGAATGGTAAGTAAGGTGGAAATGCTGCTAGTTGTTGGCTGTAATCTGCCAGAGGTGTAGTGGAGTCAAGAGAAACACTCTGAAGACGGGGGTCAATACCAGTCCATTTACAGAAGAAAGGGTTCTGAAAAAACTAATAAAATTGAAGGTGGACAAAGCAATGGGGCCTGATGGGATTCACCCAAGAATTCTAAAGAACTAAGGGTAGAACTAGTGACACCGCTTGACTACTCTTTAACAAATCATGGGAGGATGGGGTGGTACCGAGGACTGGAGGAGGACAGATGTGATTCCTCTTCACAAAAGTGGGAGCAGGACAGAGGCAGGAAACTACAGACCAGTTAGTTTGACCTCAGTGGTAGGGAAAATGATGGAATCACTTGAAGGAAAGAATTGTTGAGTACCTAGAGGCCAGTGGGGCACAGGACCCAAGGCAGCATGGATTCACGATGGGAAGGTCGGGTCAGATGAATCTAATAGATTTCTTTGACTGGGTGACCAAAGTAGTATACCAGGGAGGGCTGTGGACATGGCCTACCTAGATTTTAGCAAGGCATTTGATACAGTCCCACACAAAAGATTAATACACAAGATAGCCAGCCTTGGAGTGGGTCCCAAGGTGGTAGCCTGGATAAAGAATTGGCTAGACAACAGGACGCAAAGGGTAGTAGTAAATGGAGTACACAGTGAAGAAAGGAGGGTTACTAACGGGGTACCACAGGGGTCAGTACTGGGACCGGTCCTTTTTAATGTCTTTATAAGTGACATTGCAGAGGAACTGGAAGGAAAAGTATGTCTCTTTGCAGATGACACAACGATATGCAACAGGGTTGATACACAAGATGGAGTGGAAAGGATGAGAAGGGACTTGGCAAGGTTGGAGGAATGGTCAAATGTATGGCAGCTCAGATTCAATGTAAAGAAGTGCAAGGTAAAGCACATGGGAAACAAAACCCAAGGGAAGCGCATACAATGGGGGTAGATACTGACAACAGTAAAATAGAAAGGGACCTGGGGTAATTATATCAGATGACCTAAAGGTGGGCAAGCAATGAGAAGGCAGTAAGGAAGGCTGGGGGGATACTGGGATGCATAGGAAGAGCATCAATAGTAGAAAACAGGTAGTTGTTATCCTCTGTACAGACAGTTGGTGAGACCACATCTGCAGTACTGTGTGCAGTTCTGAGACCCCATCTCCAAGAAAGACATAGACAGAGTGGAGGCTGTCCAGGGAGGGCAACAAAATGGTGCAGGGTCTGCACCAGAAGACATACGAAGAAAGACTAAAGGAGCTGAATATGTATACCCTTGAAGAAAGAAGAGAGAGGGGACATGATAGAAACTTTCAAGTACCTCAAGGAATTAACAAAGTCCAAGAGGGTAGCATCTTCCAGAAAAAGAGATGCAAGAACACAAGGACAATTTGAAGATAGAGGGGGACGGCTCAGAGGTAATGTGAGGAAGTATTTTTTCACTGAGAGGGCTGTGGATGCATGGAACAGCCTCCCTGATGAGGTTGTGGAGTCAAGAACAGTGGGGGACTTCAAGAATGCATGGGACCGGCATAAGGCAGTCCTAGTGGGGGGTAGGAGGAAGCAAGCTGTTGGTTAACTAGGATCTGCAGCTTATCTGTTAGGTAGGAAAATGGGCAGACCAGGTGGGCCAAGCGGTCCTTATCTGCCATCAAATTCTCTGTTTCTATGGAGTCTACCAACAGTGGTTTTGGCAAGGAGCAGGTCCATCCTTGACTCCCTAAAAGGGACTTTTCTCAGGCAACTAGTCAAACAACCCACTAGGACAGTATTGCAGACTTCACAGTGGGCAGTCTCCTAGGTACCAATGATCACCATACAGGGTGACTTAACATAAAGACAGTAGCAGAGGCAAACCACAGGAAGACAGGTCCTGGACTTTAGGAGGGCAGATTTTAAAGAAAAATGAGACTGCCTCAGAAACTGCCTTGTGGGCAAGGGGGATTGCCAGGAAGGGGTAAAGATACAATGGGGAAAATAAGGGAGGACATAATTCAGGCAATCATCCTCTGCATGAAGGAAGTGAGTAACAGAAGAGGGAAAAAGAGATCATTATGGTTCTCTAGAGAAGTGGCCAAAGTGGTGAAGGAAAAAAAGGATGGCATTCAGGATGTATAAGAAAACACAGACGGAGGAGGACCGGAAGATACACCAAGCAAACCGGAAGGAAGCAGGACAGGCAGTGAGGGGAGAAAAGGTGCAGAGAGTGGAAAGGATGGCCAAAGGGGTCACAAAAGGGGATAAGACTTTCTTCGGATATGTAAGTGAAAAGAGGAAAACAAGAAGAGGACTAGTGAGAATTAGAAAGGCAGAAGAGGACCAAGAAAAGCTGCCATCCTTGCTGGTACTTCTCAGTCTTCATGGGTGGGGGGGGCAGAACAGACCACCAGAGAGTAGCAGGGATGGGGGAAGTGGACACAAGTCCATTTTCAGAGGAAAGAGTCCAGAAGGGACTTGTAGCTCTGAAGGTGGACAAGGCTATGGGACTAGACAGGATACACCCAAGTGCAGCAAAGTAACTCAGGGAGGTGCTAGCTGCCCTAATGACAGCCTTATTCAGCAGTTTATTGGAGGACTGAAGAAGAGCTGACATGGTCCCTTTACATAAGAGCGGCAGTAGGGAGGAGGCTAGCAGCTATATGCCAATCAGTCTTACAGTACTTCAGCTGTGGGGAAACTAATGAAAACCCTGCTAAAGAAAAGACTGGCAGAGTATCTTGAATCAACTGAGCTGCAAGACCTCAGGCAGCATGGATTCATGGGGGGGGGGAGGAGTATGCAAGACAAATCTAATTTATTTTTTTAACTGGGTTACCAGTGAAATAGATGAGGAGAGGGCAGTGGATGTGGCCTATCTGGACTTTAGCAAGGTCTTTGACACTGTGCTGCACAGGAGACTTCTAAAGAAATTGAGCAGCAATAGGGTGGGATCCAAAGTGGTGAACTGGGTTAGAAACTCATTAATGGATAGATGTCAGAGGGTGGTGGTTAATGGCACTTACTCTACTGATGGGAAAGTGACCATCGGTGAGTCACAGGGCTCAGTAGTGAGATTAGTCCTCTTCAATGTCTTCATAAGTGACATTGCAGAAAAACTGGGAGGGAAGGTGTTGTTTTTTGCAGATGATACAAAATCTGCAATAAGGTGGACACTCAAGAGGGGGTGGAGAGAATGTGTAGGGATCTTGGGAAACTCAAGGAGTGGTCAAGAGTATGGCAGTTCAGGTTCAATACCCAAAAGTGCAAACTCATGCACCTAGGGTATAGGAATCCAGGACCTGAGAATTGGGTTACTGACAGTCACTAAGCAGGAAAGGGACCTTGGGGGTCATCTTAACTGATGACCTCTAAGTGGCAGGGCAGTGTAAAAAAGCAGTGGGTTGGGGTAGTGGGATGCTGTGTTACATAGGGATGGGTATCTTCAGCAGGAGGAGGGAGCTAGGGTGTTGCCACTGTGTTGCTCACTGGTAAAAACCCATCTGCAGTACTTTGTCCAGTTTTGATGGCCACACCTCAGAAAGGACATAGGGTGGAGGCAGTCCAGAGGAGGGCAACTAAAATTGTTCTGGGGTTGCACAAGAAGCCCTATGAGGAGAGATTAAGAAATATCAACATGTACAGCCTGGAAAAGAGACGAGTGAAATGTGACATGATAGAAACAGACTAGTTACCTACCATAACAGTAGATCTCCGAGAGAATCTCCGCCATTGAGCCACATCCTGGAACCATAAGCCATCAACATCAGGACCGCCTGGAAACTTTTTACAGGCTGGGGCTACCCACACTGACATGCCACGTCAATGCCTATAAAACATCGGCATCCCCAGAATGCCTCAGTTCCCTGCCAGAGACAAGCTTGGAGGATCATCAGACTGGTAGTGACTGAAGCAGCTAATACCAAAATAGGCACATAGGAGAGGATATGGAAACCTGAGAATGGATGCCATAAGATATCAGAGGAGGAAACAGCATGTGACAGCAGGCAGTATAGTCACCCATTACCTGACAATGGGGGAAGGTGGGAGGGAGAGTTGTGGCTCAGTTGAGGAGATTCTTCTTAAGATCTACTGTTATGAGCGATAACTACTCTATCTTCTTCAAGGATATCTCCCTCCATTGAGCCACATAATGGAACAATGTCCAAGTGGTACCAAGCACTGAGAGAAGACTGCAGGACCTACTGATCCTAAGGAGGCCTAGTAGAACACTGAGGCCAACGATGGCATGTCTACGAGAGACAATATCCAGATTGCAGTGTTTAGTGACTGTATGAATAGTACTCCAAGTGGCAGCAACACAAATGTCAGCAGCATACCCCTTCTGAAAACAAGCCACTGAGGTAGCCATCCCTGGGGTGAAATGAGCATGTAGAGGATAAGGAAGCTGATTGCCCTGCTTCTGGTAACAAAATGAAATGCAGTTGGTCAGCCATTTGGACAGGTCTTGTTTAGAAATCTGGGAGCCCATCACTCAGGGGGCAGGCAAATGCAATAAACAATTGAGAGGATGTTCTACAATCCTTAGTACGATCCAGGTACTAACACAGCATCCAACAGACACCCAGCATATGTAAACAATGCTCCCCACTATCCATGGGGGAAAAGTAAGTAGGACAGTCTGTAGTCTGATTTAGTGTTCTTTCAGGCACGATGAGGATCAGTGCATAATGTGACCCTATCCTTGTGAAAAATAATAAATGGAGGATCTATGACCAGAGCCTGTAATTCCAAGTTTCGTCTAGCCAATGTCATAGCCACTAGAAATAGTGTCTTCCAAGAGAGGACTCACATCTCACAGGTGGCTGCAGGGTCAAAGAGAAACATAGTGAGGGTGTCTAAGACCAAATTAAAGTCCCATACCTGAACCAGATCATGGACCAGTGGGTGCAAAAGGACAGTGACCCTTGGGAATCTCCAAGAAATCTTGAACTAGGCCATTGTCTTAACCTCAGATAAAGTATGACAGGCCAAAGAAGCAACCATGTGGACCTTTATGGAGGAATACCCTAGTCCTGAGTCCTTGAGGGACAGTAGGTAGTCCAGAGGTTTAGGAATTGGACAAGTGAAGGGATTTAGCATGTGCCCAGTACATCATGCAGTGAAACATTTTCATTTTTGTGAATAAGTGTACTGGATAGATGGCATTCTAGCCACCTATAGCACACCAGTCAATGCCGGGAAAACCCTGAAGCAGGAGAGCTCAATGTCCTCTAGAGCCAGGCATGACAGTGCAGGAACTAAAGATCCAGGAGCACCAGAGCACCCTACTTCTGCGTCAGAAGTCCGGCTCGCAAGGGGAGTGGAACAGGAGGTTCAACTGCCAATTGTTGGAGAAGTGAAAACCAAATTTACCTGGGCCACTGAGGGGCCAACAGAATCAGGGAAAAATGCTCGGCCCACAGTTTTACCAGAACCATCTGTATGAGAAGGAAAGGCCTACAGAAATGTTCCTTTCCAAGGGTATACCATTGTGTCAGCAACACTGAAACAGCAACACCACACAGTGACATTAACCCGTTTTACATCCACAGTGTTGAAAGGTTTGTCAGAGCGCTGTACAAATACAGGGACTTCCAGTGTTGGTCGCTGTCCCCAGTAATCCACCCCACCGGAGTTGATTATATATAAGTCCGGGGGTGCGGGGGGCAAAGCACCCCGCAATCAATGTATAAAAGCCCATATGCTTGGGACGCCATGGCAGTCCATCGATGGAGTTGCCCATCGACGTGGTCGCTGTCAGCGAAATGTTGTCACTGTAGGGTATGTCGACAACTTTGTTGTCAAACCAACTTGATGGAACCCTTTCCAAGAGAGGGACAATGTGTCTCACCAAAAAACTCCAGGCACTAGAGTGAGTGAGCAGAAATGCAGCAGTTTTGCATTGTATGACATGCAAACAGGTCTATGTTCAGGTGACCCAATTTTTTAATAGGCAGTCTACAATGCAGTCTGAAAGTTCCCATGCATGGCAGAGTGCACTGGATCAACTGAGATGAACCCCAACTGTGTTTAAGGTCCCTGGCAGGAACACCGCTGACAGGAATATGTTGTGTTCCACCGCCCAGTGTCAAACTCTCATTGCTTCTCTGTAGACAGCGTATAAATGAACTCCACCTTGTCGATTGGTGTAGTACATCACTGACATATTGTCTATGTGATTCAACAGCTGATTCTGCAGAAAAAGCACAGCAAAGGCCTGTAGGCCAGGTAGAACAGCCCTCATCTCCAGAACATTGCTGTGAGGCACCACATCTAGAGGGACCCATTGGCCCTGGGTCCAGCTAGAGCCCAGGTGAGCCCTCCAACCCATTTCGAAGGCATCTGTGGTAATGATCAGCAGGTGGAATGGCTGCAGGAATGGAGACCCTTTCTCCAGGTTGGGTCAGTCCAGCCACCAGAGAAAGGAATGATGAAGAGGAGCGACCTGTATTAGGTGCACCAACTCATGTCAATGCTGAGCCCATTGAGCCCTGAGAAACCATTGTGGGATTCTCATATGTGGTGGGCCAGTGGAACTGTAACGATGTTAGCAACCAACAGACTGATTAGTCTTAAGAGACAACAGGCCGACACATAATTGCTGGAGGTCACTAGCTGTGCTTGCACCACTAGTGCCATGGGACTATCTAAGGGCAGAAACACCCAACCCAGACTTGTATCTAGAATGGTTCCAATGTATTGGAGATGTTGGCAGGGTATAAGGACCGACTTTGTCTCACTGACCAGTATACCCAGTTGATTGAACAGTTGTCTGATTTGAAACAGTGTGTACACTATTGCTTCCTGGGGCAGGGCCTTTAATAGCCAATTGTCTATGTATGGGAAGACATACAGACCATCCCTGTGGAGGGCAGCTGCAACCATTACAAATACTTTGGTAAAGACATGCAGTTCAGAGCATAAGCCAAAGGCAAGACACAAAATTGGTAGTAAGAGCCATGAAGCATGAAGCATGAAATGCAGATACTTTCTGTGAGATCTTCTGATCTTGACTTAAAGGCAAGTAGCCTCCATGTCCAGCAGCAGCAGTAGTCAGTCCCCTTTTAACAGGAGGGGTAACAGGGACTGGAGGGACACCATTCTGAAATTCTTGTATTCTATGTACACATTCAGGTCCCATAGTTCTAAGGCAGGCCCTAAAATCCTCTGCCCACTTTGGAACCAGAAAGTACTAGGAGGAAAAACCTTGATTCATTTTTACTGCCAGGAGCACTTCCACAGCCCTTTTGTGGAAGAGGAATTGAACCACCTCCAGCAGAATGGCAAGATGTCCCAGAGGATAATGGTTTGGCGATGGGCTAGAAATTGGAGAAACAATAAGGAACCCTAGGGCATTTCATTGCTGAACCACCTCCAGATCCAGGAATCTATTGTGATCTCCTTCCATTTTTGTAGAAAGAGCGACATATGACTTCTCACCAACACCTCTTGAGGCAGTAAGGCCAGAGAAAAGGGAGGGAGTCAGAAGGCACCAGGGGCAGCAGGGGATCTGGTAATGGTCTGACCTTTTGTAAGTCAGGTATAGGCCCCAGTGGGTAGGTTTGTGGCCTGGGAGGTAAAAGGCTGAGGCTGCTGTGATCCATGGCCAGGGCCATTAGAATAGCCTCTGTCAGGGTAGGCATGGAGCCTAGGAAAAGAACCATGGCCCCTTCCCTTGTGTTTGAGGCTAAAGTATGCAGGGACCTGAGATTCACTCTTAAAATCTGCAGATCCCTTAAAATATTTTCAACATCAGCCAGCCCAGTGATGCTGGAGGTTGAGGCACTGATCACTACACATGCCACGCTGGCAACCTGGGTTTGGAAAAAAAGCTCGGTGCACCGTGGGTCGGCCGGGGGAGAGAGGACTGAGTATCCAGAGGACTAGTCTCCTCTCTCAGGGGGGAGGGTGCCCTGTTGTCTCACTCACTGATTGCCTTCTGGCAGTGGTTAGAGGGCAATACAGGTAGGGAGGCTTGCTCCAACATAATCACATTGATGGGGTGAGGAGAAAATGGAGGACAACATGATGGTCCGCCACACCCGAGTGCCGATCCCGGCTTCTGGATTGGGTCTCCTGGGAGAGGGGTGTGATGGGGCACCTCCTTCCTGGCCTCGCCATGGTGAGCTAATCCACAGGGGAACTACTGGGATCAGCGAATGCAGGAGCAGCGGGACCTGAGAAAGAGTCCCTCCTTCGGATGGGCGAAGCCACCTGCCAGGGCTCGGGAGGGAAAAATGTGAATGAAAAAAATATATATATATATATATATACATATATATTTTCAACATCATTTCCAAATAACTACCTTCCTCTGAAAGCAACATTCATTACTGAGTATTGCACATCAAAGGAAAAAACAGACACTCTAAGCCAGGAGTGGTGCTTAATGCAGATTTCTGAGGCAGCAGCTCTGGCAGTAACATTAGAAACATCATAGGCTGATCTTAGTAGATGCTTGTTGGATATTAGCGATTGTTTGCTGAGCCAATAATTTGTCCAGGCCTTAAAGCAATTTTTCATCCAAAGTGGCCATAGTCTTCCATTGGCAAGTTTGATGTTTGAACATATATGCCTGATAGTTTGAATCTTTAAGCCAAGGGTAGCTGAGGCAAATTTCCCCTTACCCATGACATCCAGCTTCTGTGACTCCTTGTCTAGGGGCAGGGAGCTCAAGTGTTTAGGCACTTTAGATCTATGAGTGGCCATGATTACCACACAGTTGGTTTCAGGTTGTAATGAATAATGTGACTTAGCAGAAGGGATAGGATATTGTTTATCTGCCTTTCTAGGAGCAGCAGGCAAATGTGCAGGCCTATACCAGGCAGCCAGCATTGTATCCTCTAGAGCTGAGTCCACTAGAGGAATAATCACTGAAAGAGAGGCTGAGATTTCCAAGAACTCATAAAGATTTCTCTTGGAAGAATCCTCTTCCTCAGCATGGAACCCCAGTTTGGCTGTACCTGTTTAAGGAAGACCTGAAAAGAGGCATCCTCAGGGGAGAGCTGGGAGTATTCACCACACTTCCTTCAGAGCAGGAGGATAGAGAGGAGTTTGATCTGGCCACATCTATAATCTCCTCTTCATCTTCCATGGCTTCCTCCTCTTCTTCTTCCATATACTCTGGAGTATATTGTAGCTCATTGTCGATGTCCACCATTATAGGTATTAGGTCAACCACAGGAAGAGACACTGATGGGTGGACATTCCATTGATGGTGGAGCATCTGAACCTGGCCTTGAAGCAGGGACAGAATATGAAAGCATTGATGGGAAAGCCAACAATGGACTAGCTGGAGGTGTCGATGATACAAACATTGACAGCGGAAGCAGTATACACTGAAACAACTTCGACATTGTTTGGTACACTGACTGCCCGTTGATTGAGCCCAAAGGGGTCCTTGATGGCTGAGTCATGACAAGGCAGTGTCTGATGGCAGAATAGG
This sequence comes from Neoceratodus forsteri, assembly GCA_016271365.2. Taxonomy (NCBI): domain Eukaryota; kingdom Metazoa; phylum Chordata; order Ceratodontiformes; family Ceratodontidae; genus Neoceratodus; species Neoceratodus forsteri. Next base: position 335,606,140 of record CM057455.1, on the reverse strand, counting down.
CTGCAAGTCCCCAACTGGAGAGGATGAGCTGATACCAGACCCCAACCTTGGTGTCTGTAAGACAGTAGGGGGGCAGCAGGACCCATGGCCATAGCTGGGGCCCTGTCTTTGCCAGTTGACTTACCCACTCTAAGTGGTGAATGGTAACAGTCTAGAGAAGCTTCTTTTTCCTTTCTGCAATTATCTTTGTCTGCATGGTGGTGTTTATCCACTGACTTCGACAATTTGTCTTTTTTCTGTGAGGAATCGGCTCTGGTCACCGACGACAATGGAGAACGATTGTCAGATGGTGAGCCAGGAATGGACGCGGGTGACAATAGTGAAGTCATCTTTATCGCAGCCTGTTTCCTCCATTTTTTGGATAAGTAGAATGTCTTCTAAAGCTTTTCTGTGATCTCTTCTAGTAGCCTGGTTAATGCCAAGGCAGATTTGACTTGCTTTAACATCGTTGTCTGTAAGAACACCATGGATACAAATGGAGTTCTCAATGTCATCAAAAATTATTTTAATGTTGCCACAACAGCAATAGTGGAACAGTGGTTCCTTGTCCATTCATGTCATAAAATATATTTAAAATAACAAACAAAAGTAAATATACAGCAACAGCTAAATACTTGCAAAATTTCTAAGGTGTTCTTCAACAGAGGGGGACCGAAGAGTAGTTGATGGTGGGAGAAGGAAATGGGCATTCTAGGGACACTGACATTATATAGGCACTGACATGGTGCATCAACATTGGTGGCCTCACCCTACAACAAATGACCAGGTGGTCCTGACACCAACAGCTTACAGTTCCATGATGTGACTCAATGGATGAAGATATCCTCAAAGAAGATCTACAAGCACCTCACAGGGCAAACTGGGTGTAGGAGGGGTGTCTCTTTCAAATGAGAAAGAGCACCAGGATCAGGAGACATGCGATGAAGCTGTGGTGGGGGAGTCAGTGGGATAAGAGGAAATACTACTTCACTGAAAGGTTTGATAGACACCTGGAACAGTCTGCCACTCAAAGTGGTAGAGGTGAAAACAGTGGGGGAATCTAATAATTGTGTCCAGATTCAAGCATGCATGGGATAGACACAGGGGTATATTAGTAAATAGGCAGGGAGGAGGGAGGGTTGCCAGAGACCAGTTAGAGTCTCTAGAGACAGATTGGACAAGGACCATCTGGGCAAACTGGGTGGGCTAAGTGGTCCTTTTCTGTAGTCAGATTCTATGTTTCTGTGTCTATAAGCCAGAGTTTTTGAGCTACCTAAATATCCATTGATTAGACAAAGTAACAGTCATATACAGTAGATCTATGTTAGTTTGAAATAGAAGCTGCAAAAGGGAAATGGTTATTATCATATTCTGACACTAAATACTTTACATAAACAATCATGCTGTACCATAAAATAATCTAGGCCTCCCTTGCTGACATAAGAGTATGAAATTGCCTAATTTATATCATGCGGTTATGAGCAAGCATCATCCAAGAATTTCAAGAGCACAGACTACACTTTATTTAAACAAGTATCCTCAGAGGTGCTACAGAGAATTCTCAGAAATCTATCCATCAAAACTGATGAAGCAACTTATTCCATTGAAGAGTTTGTTCTAGCTTTGAACTCCCTGATCAGTGTTACCTCATTATTATGGTGGTTTTTCTGATATCATAAATTAATCTAATAATTGTGTCACGATTCCCAGGAACCAGACCAGGGTAAACTGGTGAAGATGAAGGGGGAGCACATACATTTTTTAGCCTGCATTGGAAGATAGCATGAAAGGTTGAATGTTTCCTGATGGGGACAATAATTTGAACCCTTCCATATTATGGCAAGAGGCCAAGCAGACAAGAAGGCATCAATCCGTTCTATGCTGTAACAGATTTTTTTATTACCTAGTGGAGAATACTTTTTAAAGCCTTAAGGAAAAATGTTTGGTACATATTCAACTAGATTTTTAAAGAATATTAATGCAATTTAATGTAATAAATTGTGAAGATTTCCCACCATTGAATATTTTTCAGCTCCCTGCAACATTCCATGATATCATTTTTATGATGTTTTTATTAGCAGACGATATCTTAGGGGTGACAGCCACATTTTTTTAATCTGCAAGATCTAAATACTTGAATTAATCTTTAAATCAAAATCTGGGGTATTTGTGAAATGAGAGGGGATGTAGAATATTATTTAATTAACTAGCTTGTAATGGGTTAGGGAACACTCATGGATATAACTTAACACTGCATCAGTATAAGTTATATTTTCCCTAAACACTAACTGATATTGTATCAATGCAAGTTATATTCTTGACAGAATTTAAACATTGCATCTATAGAATTCAAACTTCTGCCAGTAAAACCTTAAGTATGCAAAAAGACACAATTTGGTGTTCGTTCTGCTGCCACATGCCCAGGGGCATAGTAAGGTATGAGGCCATGTCGTATTGCACTTATAAAATGGGTTTTATGTTAAGAAGTGAGAAAATTGAAAATAAAAACTTGAAACTGTTAAAAATCAGTAGTTTTGCATGAAATAGTCTCTCAGTAAATGAGCTGTCACTACAAGGTGCTAGCCTATTTTTATTTTTATTTTATTTTTTTTTTTTTTTAGTTGTTTAACCAGGTATAGCACACTAAGCTGAAAGCTTTTTTACAGGAGCGAGCCTAAGTTGTAATTAGTGAGCCACTATGGTGTGTGTTGTGATTTATGTGTGAACTGTCTCTTGAAGTCAACATCACACCTGTATTGTTTCACTTTTTTCTTTAAATGAAAAAAATCTTCATACTGTTTTACTTCGTAGACTTAAATTGAAAATGATTGGTTTCAGGTGTTTTATTTCAGTGACTGAGTGGACCAAACAAGCCGGTACAATGAATAGGGTTGTATGAAATCCATTGAATGGAACGGGATTTGTCAGATTCCAATCTGATTTTTGGGTGTAGAATTTTGGGATTTGCAGTCCAAAAATCCCAAATCTCAACTGACTTCTAAAACTTGTTTTACATAGGCATTTAGGATTTAGAGTTTCAAGTGTATTTATTTATTGAAGAGTTTCACCAGAAAAGGCACACTGAGCAATACATTGGTCATCTCATGGTGCATCCTGGGGGAAAGGGGAAAGGGGGCAAATATACAGAGACCAGAACATTAGAGTAAAAATCAAGTATACAACAGAGTTACATTGCAATTGTGTTACATTGTAGTGCAGTCAAATACAATCAGAGAGGCACATACAATAATAAATAGGTAATGATACAGCTGATCTAAAACAAGATACATTCAAAGTGCAGGGTAATGTGTAAGACTGTATAAAATTTAAGTGCTAGGGCAGAAGCCCATGCTATTTAGCTGTGGGGTAATGCAGAACTACTAGAGACCAGAGGAGTGAAGCAAAAATAGGGCAAGAGAGTGAGGCAACTAGGGGCATCCTAAATCTTATGTTTATGTCCTTTTAGGATTTGAAACTGAATCAGATTAGGATTTGGAAGTTCCTAAAATCCAAAATCCAGAAATCTGATCAGAATCAGCTGATTTGGAGCATCTCTACAAGTGAATGAAAATGTATTTATTTATTTAGTTAGTTAGTTTTCATTTACCTGGTAGGTGCTCTAGACATAGGAATGACTATTTTCAGACATGACCCAGAAGATTACAAAAGTGGCAGTACAATGACAAATACAGCATAAGACAATGACACATACAGCATAAGAAGGTAAAAACATAGTACAATGATAGTCAAAGCAAAACAAGTATGACGTGGCAAACAGGCAACTAAAACCAGGATCAGGGCTTGCAGCATCAAGGAGCTACACTCTGATATTTTTTGTAGTTGAACAACATTGGTATCGGGACCTTTTTATACCCTTCAGTTATGCTGTCTCATTCCAATGGGTAGGAACAAGTTTCAGCCAATTAGGATGCAGGATTCTTAGTATATAGTGTATAAAATGTACTGATAAGCATGACTGTGCCTTAAAAAACAATTAGTATTTTTGTTTTTTGGTCACATTTTCTGAGTTTTGGTTCTACTAGAGCGTATTAGATCATTTTCAACAATGTTTCAGAATAATAGTAATAATATCTTAATACCTCTAAAATAACAGTTTATTTAACTGGAGGTAGGTCTTTGGACACCAAATGCTGATTTTTACAGGGAACCCAGATCACAAGTAAGACAATTACAAACTATCTGCACAAACATGTCATGGTCAACAGTGATAGAAGTACAATGCTCTACTACAATTACAAACTGCCCAATATTTTAAATGAGATTTTGGTTTGGTTTCAAAATAATAAAAAAAAGAATAGTTGGTCACATCCTGGGGCAACAAGTTCCAGCCTTTGCTAGCCCTGTAAACAAATGATTGTTAACCATGGGATGTTCCCTGGTATGGTAGAACCAACGTTTGTGTCTCAAACAATTTTGTGTTACAGGTATTATTACATGGCATCCTGACACTGTGTATTCATTCTGGTGTTCATTTAAGTAATAATGCACAACAGGATGTAGGTCTTGCTGGGATAATCTTATGCCTGGGGTGGTTGGGCACGAGACTGCAGGCCGAGTGCATCCAATGCCCCAGACATGAGGTTATCCCAGCATGGCACACACCCTGGAGCGCATTATTGCTATTATACAATGGCTCTTTTATATTTAAATTTTAAAAAAGTAAAAAAAAAAATACATTTTACTTGGTTTTAAACTTTTTTTTTACTGTGGAAGCAGATTTATGAAAAAGTAGTTCCTTTTTTTCTGGCCAGTAGGTGATACTGTGCTTTACTGGAAAGGCTGCATGTGTGTCTCTTGTCAGTGTCTTCATGCTTGTCACCTCACTTTGTCCTCCCCAGCATTATGATCATCATTACAAAAATATGTAACTCGAAGGGTAAAAAAATTAATAAACAGTTTTCACACAGTGGAATTGTGTGTAAGTCTAGCGATGGGCTGGCTATGTGTTTCATTGTTAACCCCCAGCTCCTGAGAGTATCGGCTCTGCCCCTGCTCCTGGCAGTATCACTGGCAGTTTTTTCAAAGTATTTTTTTATTATTACAATTTGTAATAATGACCACAAGCCTGCCGTTATTTCTTTCCAGAACTGAGAGATTTGTGGAGCGGGCACAGTGCTACTAAAATATGCATGCACCACAATGATTGCTCCAATCCTAACACTATGGCTATGTGTACTGGTGTAGAGAAGCCCCCCGTTCCCGACAGTATCACTGTTGGTTTCTATGGTAGTACTTTTTCAATTATTGTTTTAAAACTTTTAGCGTGAATGTAGGCATGCTATGCAGTCATTTCTAGGTCAAGTGGCTTGTGGAGTGACTCAGCACAGCACTAATGAACCTACAATCAAGCTGCCAAGCGAGAGGAAGCTGAGGGGAGTCACGGCTTCACTTTCTTTTTTCCTTTGTTTTATTTTTGTTTATAGAGAATAATGTCAGGGGCAGGCTGGCTGGTATGTGTGGCCAGATGAATAAGGAAATATGAAAACAAAAAAGTTGGGAGCTCACAGGCTGGTATGTGTAGCCAGAAGAATAATGGGGTAAAACAAAACCGTCGGAGCTGACAGGCATGCGAGTATTGATTTTAACATGCTGTTTATATGTGAAAGGGTCATGTGTGTGCCTGGACTTAATACAATGAAGTTATACTCAGATAACCTCACTGGTCCAGGCACACATTGACCAATCGGAGCCCAGGATTCTTTCTTGCCATTGTATAATATGCAATATTACACCGTAGATAGAAAGACTTTTGGCTGCATGACACGCTCAGCCTTTGGTCTTGTTCCTCACGATGCACCTACAGCGTGAGAATATCCAGACACATATCATTCCCTGTCATGCATTGTTGCTTAATTTTCTGGCCCCATAAACTTTCAAAGTACAATTTTCTTACATCAGGTGGAAGCCTCACAGTTTGTATAAATCGCAATGATGCGTATCAGTCATAGAACCTAAAACAAAATGACATGCCTTGTTTAAAGTTGGCCTCAACCTCAACAGTGCACAGTATGATACTCCTAAGTATACTGTAATTGCATAATCAATTATTAAAAGTATGAAATTTGAAACTACAAAAGATTTGTGCCACACACATTTCACTACTTGTCTTTACTATCCCTAATCATTATTGCATTCATAGACTTTGCATGCAGAGTCATCAGACAATAATATGAGAGGACATGACTAGAAGTTTTATATGCATCCGAAATCCAACAAACTAGCGTGGGCACAAGGATGAGTAGTCATCCGAAACGCGTCAGGTTGCTCTTTATTATGCCAATGTATTAGAAATAAATCATATTTTTCATTAGAAAACTGGTGCCCTTTCATTAATTTTTGAAGTGTGAGTGCTCTGCTTGTTTTTGTTCACATTTTATATGCATCCATCTGAGTGTTTAAAATTTACTAAAATACCTCTCACAAATGTTCTGTTGAACATTATACAATGGCAAGAAATAATCTAGCACACAGATTGGTTAATGAGCCACAGACACAGTGATGTTATTACATGATAACATCACCGTAACTAGGACAGGCAGCAAAACAACTGCCTAACCATTAGAAGAATCACTGCCCACTTCATGTACGCCCAAGCAAACATGACAGTTTCAAGCCTCCTGTTTTCACACACCCCCAACACCCAAACGAGCCACTCATAGGAAACAAAACAGTACCTCATACAAAAGAAATTAAATTCTCATGCCGTTTCTTTTTTCTGGTTTTCCCACGAAGCACGCGGATTCACTGAGCCGCGCAAACCGTAACTGCTGGTCACATGGATCAGTAAAGCTGCTCACTAAAAAATACCCCTACCACATCATACATTACTGCCAAAATAGCAACAAACTTCCAAAGAAAACTTACATTTTCATGACCTGTTTCTTTTCTTCTGTTTTTAATTTTCTCCCAAAGCGAGCGGCTTCACTGAGCTGCGCAGACTGTAACTATCGGTCACATGCTTCAGTGAAGTCGCTCACTTCAAATACCCCTACCATTTTGTACAATTAAACATCATTCCCAAAACAACAAAATACCAAGAAAAACACTACATTCACATTCTGCACTACATAGAGGAAGGTGACATGTGGAGACACAGCTTCCACTTTCTACTCCTCTTTACTGACATCATGCCAGAGTAGGTGCGAGCTCACTCAGTCCTCACTGCTTAATTGTTCCCCTACAGGTCCACAAAGTGGCTACAAAAAGCAAACAGTAAAGCCATGCTCAAAACCTGCTAAACTAAATCACCTGGCAACTAAAAACTCTGTCTGTGTCTAGTGGGGGGACACAGAACACAAACTGCTACAGAAAGGCTGTGGGGAGAAGTGAATCATGAAGCAGCAGCATCACCTACTGGACTATTTTTTCTCCTTACTTCCAAAATATGCCTTCCATGAAAAAAATACAAACCTCGTTAAAAAAAATATTTTTTAAAGCTTATTTATTACTATTAACAAACGAGCCATTGTATAATAGCAATAAGGTACTCCAGGGTGTGTGTTACTGTGTAATAACATCACTCCTAGGGTGGTGGAAGCACTCGGCTTCACCTCGTGCTTTGACCCACCCCGGGAGTGACGTTATTACACAATAACACACATCCTGTCATGCCTTTTGCTTAATTATTACACTTTATAAAAGTCTGACCAGTCACATTCTCACAAGCTGTTCCTCTCTTCCTCCTTCTAGGTTCCGCTTGGTTCCTTTCTTGACTGAGCTGAGAGCAGTTATGGATTGGGTATGGACTGATACTACTCTAAGCCTTTCCAGCTGGATCTGTGTAGAGGACATCTATGCACATATTTTTATACTAAAGTGTTGGCGAGAGTCTGAAAAGGTAGGAACAGTCCAGGAAATGTATAGTACTCATAAGACAACATGGTCTTAAAAAAACAATAAAGAACACAAATAACGTGTGTAGAAAGAATGTCACTCAGTGAAGAAAGCATGTACTAGACACATTATTTCAGTTTAAAAAGTCTTTAAATAAGACATCCCATAAACTATTTCAAAACTGCATATGAATTAAAAGGATTAAAACAATACTACTAGATTAAAAACAACAGATTCCTAAAGTAGGCTTAATGTTCCCAAATGATTTATTTGGTGACCTATAAAATTTGAGTAAATTTCTTATTTAAAATTACCACAGAGGATATCCTAAAGGACTTTGTACTAGGATCATCAGAAAGCATCAGTAGAGCAAAACAGATATATATATTGTAATGTAGATATGTAAATGTATACAGTAGATACACAGTATATATTGTAAACAAAATGAGGGTAATGTTGGTATATTATTCAGGCAAAGCATAACATGTATGAAAATGAAAGATTGGAGTAAAATTCCTTTGAACTTTGGTGAATCTGTGGTGTGGTGTGTTCCTTGAGGTTTTATCTTCAATGTGACACAGTGTTGCCATTACCCTAATTTTGGCATCCTCTATCCAAGCATTGCTTTGTCAGTGTTTTACACTGACAAGATAGTGCCAAAATTAGTGTAACAGCAATGCTGCTTCCCGTGATCGTTCAAACCACGAAGAACACAACATCACAGATTTGCAAGGATCCCGGGACTTTTTATCCTAATTTTTTTTCCATTTACATTTATGCTTTACTCAGCCAGGACAGGCTGGACTCCCCTCCATCCTGCCCCTCTGCCCCTCACCGTCCCCGAACCTCCCCAGGACTTACTGGCTGGCCTATGTTCCCTCACAGTTTTCCATCCATGCATCAGGAGGGAGAGGGTTGTCCTCCTTCCCCCAATGTCTAACAATTCGGTTCCAGTCATTACTGTCCTGGTGACATGGCAGGTGGGCAATCGGCTGGCAGGGCTACATGAAAGCCTTCCCCACTGCCATTTTCCTCCACTTTTCTTCTAATCCCATTGCTGGGACATGTAAATCAGCAGCCGCCTGTGGAGGCACATGCATGTCGTAGAGTCCCAGGGCACCTCCTCCTACTGCTGCTGCTGTTCTGAACTGTCACCAGACTTCCTCCTGATGGTAGTAATTCAGAACAGCCGGCAGTCCTCCCTCCTTGGGAGAGGAGTTCAGTTCCCAGGACCCTTGATCCTCTCCCTCCCTGCCAACCCCCGGTGTCCCTTATTCATTCCCAAACACAGGTTGCCAGCATGGAGCAAAGTGTTATGTTCAGTGCATCACCACTCAGCACCACTGTGCCAGCTTCTTTTTACCCTAATTATTTATTTCTACGCTGTTTATCCTTTGCCTCAACCCTAATATCTACTTTAATTTTTTGCAATTTATTTCCTTACTTTTTGAAAATGATAGAGTATATACAACTGACACCATTAGTTTTCTTTGAGCAGACCCTTGCAAGCTATAGGAAGCAGCAGATCTGTCAGATGCAGTACAGGATCTTTAACTTGCTTTGCACAGGACCTGCATAAAGCAACAGACACATTGTGCAAGGCTATGGCTCTTTTATTGCTTCGTGCAGGGCCCCTTGAGGCCTACATGAAACATCACACTCACTGGGCATGGGGCAGAACTATAGCTTGCTTCCCATAGGGTCCTGTAGGTCTTTCACAATCCACTCCCAGGATAATGGTGCCGTGACCCTCAGTGCAGGGTTGGTGCAAATAGCAGGGGCAGCCAGCCTCCACACATGAACAGAAGAAATCCAAAAGTTATTGTACTTACTTAGGCATGAAGCAGACTGGATAACTCAGTTTACAAAGGCTGAGAATTCTTTTACTGCAGCGCTACCCATGCTTTACTTTCACAAGCCCAACAGCCATCACTAACTGCATACAAAATTCACGTGCTCAATTACAGAAGCGCACAAAAATAACAAATATCCTGTTGCCTAAAAAAGTTCCTGTTCTTACTGTAGTGCTAACCACAGCAATTCAGCATTTGCCAGATTCTTTTTCAGGGGACATCATAGGTTCTACACAAAACAGCCAACCAACTGGGCATGGTGCCAGACCTATGGGTTGCTTTCCACAGGGCCCTACAGGCCCAATGTGAAGCAACATACCCATAGGGAACTGCATCAAATCTGCAGGATGGTTTGCGCAGGGCCCTGCATGCCTAATGCCATACATGCAGCAAAAAACCTTCTGGGCAGGGCTGAAAGTTATCACTTGGGTGGTTGCGGGGGGATGGTAAGTAGGCTATTCCCCAAATTTGGTCTCAATAGGTTAAAAACGTTACTTTGCCAGATTATATAGCAATAAAAACCATGCTACAATCTGTGTTCAGAAATGATGTTCTAACCTTGCTCAGAGGTAAGCTAGAGAACAGTTTGAGATCACCATGTTGCCTTAACCCACGTTAATGCCAGTGTGAATGCTAACTGGGCTATAACTCAGGTTAGGGCAAGCATGCATGACCTGAAATAGTGTTTTTTGGCCTTACATACCCACAAAATGTTTCAAGCACATTACTGAACTTGTAGTGAGCTAGGTATTTAAATGCTCACCTTTTTTCCATGCTGAAATCTTTTCCCAATTACAAGTATCCTAAGATGCACCATAGCAGCTGCAGTGCTTTCCGCTGGTGCTACAATGGTGTCTGTGTACTCGATCAGAACAGTGCAGTGTCAAAGCATTTTCTGGATACTCTGAACACTGTACTTAAACCCAATTTTAGAAACAGTTTTAAAAACAGTTCAGAAATGTTTATAGGGCCTTAAACGCTATGCATCCCCTCATGTGGCATTTTCCGTGGCGGAGAGCATTCCACTGGAGGAAGCCAGCCCAAGCCCTTCCCACCTCCTTGTCATGGCAAGCTGGAGGGGTGCATGTGGACAATGAATGCAATCAGTCTACTCTTTTTTAAAAGGATTTTATATATCTGAAGGAGGTACAGCAGTATTGTATTTATTTATTGCTACAAAAAATGTAAAACAATAGCCTGTAATAAGGTTAGTAGGGAAAGAATAAGATGGTGCTAACACTGGAGCTATGTTTGTCAGTTGAGGGCAGTGTGTTGTAAATTCCATTCAAGGGTATTTTAGCCATTTCCTTTTAAAAGAAAATGGGATATTGCCGCTGAGAGCTGACATCATACTGTGCATACTACATTTCCCTTATTAGGACTGACATCTTTCACCTTATCTCTCAAAAACACTACATACCACATGGAAGGGGTGCAGTATAAAATTTTATACTGAGGCTTAAAAGCAGAAATTAATATTTGTTACTGATGACCAAGAGTAACTCTTACAAGCAATATGACCCATTCCCACATGGATCTAAGTTTCTATCTCCAAGATGATATTACGTGTCCTACACTTGGTCTCCTATTCCTACTTTTCGAGTGCCAGTGCCCCACATTTGGGTAACAAGTGGCTGAAAAATATAACTGCCATTCCCTGCAGTACCATGGGCATATCAATGTGTGTCCACATCCTCCCTTTACAAGAATTTGGACAGAATAAGGGCTTCTTACTGGAATCCCATTTCCAGTCATGTTCTTTATCCCACCCTGTTCCACCTCTACAGTAACTGAGGCTTTCCATAGCTATAGTTAAAAATCATATTTCTTTGTCCATATGGTGGGGCAGACAGGAGCTCAGTTTCATGCCATTTAGCACCATGGCAAAATAAAAAGACCACACACAAGTGCAGACCACTGCAGGACCAGGGACTCCTTTCTGTGTGCTCCCAAATTTTGTTTCTACATTTAGATGCCTATAAATATGCATTTTTTACAAACGATTGGCCTGGGTGCTCTACCTTTTGGTTTTTTCTCATTTCACACCTGGCTATGTATGGCCTGCAACAACACCTGGCATCAATGGAAACATGTTCCTCTTTTGATTTGCCTCATTTAGCACCAGGGCCCTGTGCAATTGACTGTTTTGAGAACAGAAGCCTAACTGTGCTTTGTTTGTTGTGTGGTGCCATCTTCCACCTGTACTAAACCTGGGATTCTGTTTTGTACATTGGGTCTAGGGATGCATACACTATGGTCTACACATTTTTTTATAAGATGCCATTTTCCCTGCCTTCTGACATTATAATATGATTTGTTTGGTCTACTAAGTGTTAGAAAGCCCTTAGGTGATTTTTAGTCAATTAATGCTCTGAACCACGAGGCCTCTCATCCTGCATACAGCTGTCATCTCATGCAGGAACATTAAAGTGGAGCAATCCACTTCAGAGGTCGGTGGAAGAGGGCTACATTTGCTTTTTGAAACTGAAGAACAGGAATGTAAAACTTACTACAAATCACTCCAGCATTTTGAGTGATTTAGGATAGATTTATATGTTCTGTGCAAGATGTCTCTCATTTTATACAGCACAATCTCACACAGCATGGGCTGACAGAGCTGCTCAGCTCCACTTCGTAGCCTTCTTTCCTGAACATCATAAGACGACACTCATACCATAAGAGACATCTTGCACATCACATATAAATGTATAACATACAGTGCAAATGCATGTAACTGAGTGCTGCTTCAGTTTTCTCCCATACTTAACTTTACCCTGAGAATACAAATGCCTGGCAACCAACAGCTTTATGTACACAACTGCTGTAATGGTGAGGTGGGGACAAACAGGGTCATGGCTGGGTGCAAACTTTAACTACTTACACCCACGTATGCATATGCTGTACCTGTTTACATTGTGTTAATTCTGTTTCTGCTGTTTTCCCATGACTGAAGCAAGTAAAGCCTCCATTACAGCATATACATACTTGCATGTACAGTATGTGGTCTGTCTTCTTTCTGTGAAACCAGGCTTCAAGAAAAAGGAAATATTGTCTTCCTCTACTACTTTGTCATCATGGTTTATAGGAAGGTGCCTGTCTGCCTGCCTGTCATCTCATGTGGTTGTGTTTGTTGTAGAGATACCCCCAACCCCGGGGACAGAAGAAGAAGAAGGTTGTGAAGTATGGAATGGGAGGCATGATTGTCGTCTTGCTGATATGCATTGTCTGGTTCCCTTTGCTGTTCATGTCTTTGATCAAATCTGTTGCTGGCGTCACTAACAAACCACTGGATGTATCAATCAAAATCACTCTGGGCGGTTATCAGGTAACAAATATCTGTATTTAATATATGTATATACTTATACAGGCAGGCTCAATTATACATGCAGAGGGAATTTCTTTAGATGAGAACAGTCCTTCTTAGTCTCTTGAAGTTTAACTACAGTAGTGCAAGACATTGTAACCCAGTATCTCAGATTGTCATCAAAAGAAGTTGAGGAGTACTGTGTTTGAGGTGTGCCAGATATACAGAAATACAACTAGATAGATAGATAAACAGATAGACAGACAAATAGATAATAGTCTATCAGTACAGGCAAACTATCTCAAGCTTAGCATGACTGATGAAAAACCTAGAGAAAGAACTGAACATCCCAAAACTAACTATCCTTCCTTTATTTATTTATTAAATTGATTCACCATGAAAGGCACACTGAACAAAACTATGCTCGTCTCCCGGTGCAACCTGGGGGATGGGTACAAAGGGAAGATAACATGCAGGTTATCATAATAACATAATAACAATAGACGTATAATTACAATTTGGCAGTTACACAGGAAGGAGTATTACATGGTTACCAACATTGTAATAGACAGCTGAAGGTATATGCACCAGAACTACATGTACAGCTATACATACATACAATACAATGCTTGCATACAATTATGGAGTACAGAATTGGTGCAGTAGATTGATATAGGTTAGAGCTCGGCTGGCCAGAGAGAGATCAGGGTGTGTGCGAGTATGTTTATATGCCAGATACCATGGATAGGGCGGTGCCGCTGGACGGGCAAGGATATTTGGGAATGGGGGTGAAATTAGTTATGTGCACAGGCACTGTTTACAGCGAAGTAGTTGTCAGTGCAGTTGCTAGGGAATGGGTAGAGGAAGAGTAATGAATTTGAAGGGGGAGAGCATTCCTGAGTTTCAGGATTCGCTGCGAGAAGGCTGTTTGTCCAGCGGAAGTCTTGCGACTGGGAATATTTAGTAGTCGGTAGTCAATGGACTGGAGAGCATGTGGGGGGTGGGAGCTGTCAACAGTTGTGAGGAAAGATAGGAGGGGAGAACACCAAATCAGAATGTTGAGACAAACTTGGCGCAGTGCAGTTTATGATGATTCTCTAGGGATGGGTGTGAGGGTGTGGTATAGGTCACAGTGGTGGGAACAGGGGGGTGGCATCTAGAGCAAAGCAGCAGAATGCATTGAAAATGAGATCTAGTTTAGACAGGATGGATATTGGTGCAGCACTATAGACTATGTCACAGTAGTCTAAGGAAGGGAGGATAATTTTCTGTACTAGTTCCTGTCTAGCCGAGAAGGGGAGGCTGGTGCAGTTCCTGTAGAGGACTCCAAGCTTGGGGCACAGTTTTTTGATAATTGCGTCAATATGGTCGGAGAAGTTAAGGTGAAGGTCGAGCCATACCCCTAGATACTGTAAGGAAATGACATCCTCCAGGGTTGTCCCATCCAGCGTGCAGAAGGAGGGGAGAGTGGGGAGCTGGGCTAATTGCTGTCTCAAGCCGAAGGACATGGTGACAGTTTCTTTTGCATTGAGAGAGAGAGCTGATGCGAGCTGAACCAGAGTTGGACCTTATTGAAGTCCAACTGGAGGTTGGATGCTACTTCTCCGGGGGAGGAGCCAGTGGAGAATAGGATGGTGTCATCCACGTACATGTGTATAGAAGAATTTGTGCAGACTTTTGGTAGGTTGTTGAGGAAAATAGAGAACAGAATAGGACCGAGTACCGACCCTTGGGGGACACCGATAGTCACAGTGAAGGGGGAGGATATAGCATCAGCAATTTTTACAGATTGTGTTCTTCCAGCGAGGTAGGCACTGAACAAGTTTGTGGCTGAGATAGAGAGGCCTGCCTCCGACAGGCTTGTTAACAGCAGTGGGTGGGAGACTGTGTCAAAAGCTTTAGCGAGGTTGATAAATATTGCTGAGGAGATCATCCCTCTATCCATACCAGAGAGGATGGTGCCCATGAGTCTCAACAGGGAGGATGCAGTGGAGTGGTCCTTCCTGAAGCCAGACTGAAATGGCGTGAATAAGTTAGAGTCGGAGAGAAAGGAGGTAAGTTGGGTGAGCACCAGGTGCTCTTGAAGTTTAGCAAGGGCTGGGAGGAGGGAGATAAGGGAGTAGTTTAAGGCAGAAGAGGTGGGGGACCCCTTTTGGTAGGGGAATGACAACGGCGTGTTTCCAGGCCTGTGGGACAGCAGCATTGCAAAAGGAGAGGTTTAGGATATTAGCCAGGGGAGTAGCTATAGCTGGTGCTGAGAGGTGGAGGAGTTTGGGGTCCAGCCCATCTGGGGAATTTCCTTTTGTCAGGATTAGTGACATTAAGGCCTCGAGGGCTGCAGTTTGGCAGGAACCGAGTGTGTTAGAGACTCCTATGGTAGGACTGGGTGGGTCAGTTGGGGGCAGGGAGGAGAGGAGAGGAGAGCTGAGGCACACGAGGTAAAGTATTTGTTGAAGTTGGCTGCCACCGCTCCTGGGTCAGAGAGGAGTGAGTTGTTTACTTTTAGGAGAGGTGTTGGATTTGCAGCCGGGGGGGGGGGAGAAGAGGGAGTGAATGACCTTCCAGAACTTGGATGGGCTGTTTAAATTTGACTGGAGGGAGAAATTGAAATATTTAATTTTTGCGAAACGGGTCACTCTAGTGCATTTGTTTCACAGTGCTTGGTACTTATTGAAATCTTGTGGGAGGTGCAAAGACTTATGTGCTCGCCATGCTTTATTGCAGGCATTGTGGCAGGCTATAAGTTCTTGGGTGATCCATGGTAGGTGGTTGCCACATACCCTTGAGCAACGCAATGGAGCATGAGAATTCCAGACAGTTAGGAATGTGTCTTGGAAGTGTAAGAGGGCATCATCAATGGGGCTGGCTGAAGTAGGTGTGGCCCAGCTAGCAAGGGCTAGATCTTTGAGCATGGCGGCAAGGTTGAGGGATTTAAAGGATCGTTGGATTAGAAACCTCGGTGCCAAACAGGGGCAGTGAATTTTCCTGATTAGGTAAATTATATGGTGATCACTCAGAGAATTGGGGAGCAGACCAGCTTGAATGAACCGGTGTGGGTGACAGGTGAGAGCCCAGTCTATAAGAGAGTGGTTTCCAGATTTGAGGTTTAGGCAGGTGGGCTCAGTGATGGTTTGAGTCAGGTTTAGGGCCGAGATGGCGGTATGGGTTTTGCTGAGAGACTGAGATAACCAGTTGTGATTAAAGTCCCCCACAACATATAATTCCCCCTTTGGGGTTAGGGAGAAGAGTTGTGAGAGTAAGTCGGTGACTGAAGATGCTAGCATGCCGGGCCAGCGGTATACACCAGCTATGTAGATAGGGAGTGAGAAAGGTAGCAGCAAGAGGGGAAACTCTAGCAGTGTATTGACTTAATGTGGAAGGGAAATCCTGCATTGAAATTAGTGGAATCCAATCATGACTGTGCCATTATTACAGCATAACTGCACAGATCACTTAAATATCACTCCAGTATAGATTTTACACCTTTTTCATCCATGTAATCATCATAATGCAAACTCCAGGGAGTAGGTATATATTATAATTACTGTATTTTCTGGGTGGTTGAAATTCATACCCCTGCCCAAGGTGTGTTGTTATTACAGTATTAATTGCAGAGTCTGTTGTGAAACATATGTTATCACTTTTGTATCGTATACTGTGTCAAGATACATGAACAACCTGCATTTGCCCAGTTATGGATGTGCATACTTATGAAGGTGTGGGAAGAAAATACATCACAAGAGGAGTAGGTTTTCCTGTGGGGCTTCTGCAACAGCTAATCTGATTTTTTTTCTTTCCTGTCAATTTGCCTACGCTGATATGCCTACCTATCTTCAGCCAGCTCTGGGACAGTTACATTTACATGTAACATACTGGAACTGTTTCAGTGTAATAATGCACTTGAAATGAACTAAAATGGAAATGTAAAAATCTATAAAAAGAAATTCTTGTGGTATACAGTTACTGTAATGATGAATTAGGACTTACATTTCTGTTTATAAATCTTAACTTAATATTTACGCCATCTTGTCTAGTAATGCTTCATGGTCGCACATTAATATCTGATGCATATAATAACACTAAAGTAGTTTATTTAAGAAAAAGGTTTAGTTTTTCAATATCCATTTCCCTTCTCTCATTTTCCCCTAAATAACCTTTTTCTGCAGATCTCCCCTTTCCCTGGTTGACCTCATCAGCTACTCTGGGCTACTGGAAGACCCAGAGAGGCTTCCTCCTACTTCAGTAACAAGCCTCATGGCTTACACCCATGGCATTGCTCCCCGGATTGGCCAGACTCACAGAGCGAGCACAGACCCATCAGCCCCATTTGAGATGCACAGTGTTGTCTACCAGTTTCAGACACTGTGTCATAATATGTCACAGTTTCCTGCATAACAAATGACATTGAATTATAGTTTTCCTGCAGAATTCTTGAGAATTCTGGAACATAAGGTATCTCATCGCTGCAGGACCACTGTAACTATCCTGCAGAAAAGTTATTAGCATTGATGCAAGTGTTGAACGTCGAGGGGGGAGGCAAGAAGCTTTCCATCATGTAGCTCCTCATCCCCTGGATAAACGGTATACTCTTGTTACAGTGATGCTGTAACAGCAAATCCTCTACAGCGACACAGGAGCAGTGACCACACTTGCAGTGAGCTGTATTTACCACTGACAGCATGTTGCAGTGACTGGTTAGCAGGCAGCAGGACTGGCCATTTCTCCACTGCCTGTGCAACGTGGAGTTTGTTATATGAAATAGTAGGGGTGTGGTGGGTGCAATGGTACTGAGAACTGTGGCAGTCGGTGTCGGTATATTCCCTGGTCATTGTCAGGATGTAGTGGTGTTGGGAATGTTGGCGGAACTGTGTTACTGTAGGGGATGTCGGTGAAATTTCTTTCAGTGCAGCTTGGTGGAACCAAACAAACAGAAGCTAGTTATGCAGTGAGACATACTATCAACCTACCCTGGTAAAGGTCAGCAGCTCACAGTAGACTGCTAAGCTATCTCCCTACTGGCCTGACTGGGAACTCATATTGGAGACTCAGATTTAGGCTTCTCAAATGGAAAACAAGTGCTCTTCCAGGCCACCTACTATTTCCAGTCAGTCAGCCATATGTTCAAAAAGAATGGCTACCCCAAACATGGCAAAGACACAGTACAGTGTTTGCTTCATGTGACTATGTTAGAGATGCTCCATGCATAGCGCTGGTATTCTTAAATAGTGTTAACAGTCTTGAGAGCTCCCTTATGTAGCTAGGGAGTCAATGAAAAAACAAAAGGCCTGACATTTGCTCACAACTGGCGTAGACAAGTCTGCTGATTTGGCCATGCAAATGGGGTATCGTGCACATTCCTTATTCAATGTGTTTTGGTGATTTACCCCTTGTAGCTGTCCCACACCACTCTCTGCTGAAAAAGGGCCGGGACATTTATGTCTGCCCCTTCCCTTGGGCAGACTCACCAAGAGCCCTGGCTGTGAATTAAACCTGGCACCCTGAGTCCCAAAGCAGCTCAAATCATTCCGATAACAGGACATTCCCATCAGCTATATGAGGGCAGACTCTGCTTTAGGCATTTGATTATTAACTGTTTCACACACTAGAGGGCACCTGAGTACTGTTTGCAGTTCCAGGGCTCGCACTTGAAAAAAGACAAGGGCAGAGTTAAGGTGGTGCAAAACAGCGTGTCAGAAATGATCCATGTCTGCTGGAGAAGTCTTACAAGGAGAGGTTAAAATACCTCAACATGTACACACTGGAGGCAGGAAAAGAGGGGGGAAATTATTGAGATGTACAAATACCTCCATGTGATAAAGTAGATAGCAGGGGGTTGTTTGTACTGAATAGGAACACAAGTACCTGGGGAAACTCAATGAAGCTGGTGGGCCAGAGGCTGAAGAGGAACATAAGAAAACATTTCTTCACAGAAAGGCTGGTAGAGGGGTGCAATAGACGATTACAGGATGTAACATGTGTGAAATTAGTGTGGAGGTATTCAAGTAGGGTACTGAGTAAGAAGGTATTCAGTATTTCAATGCTCACACATAACTTCCTTAATGGTCAATATTTTTCAACCAAATGTTCAATATGGCCTTTTTGGGACCTCACCTCATGAACAAAGTAGGTGAAATTTTTCAAATCCGGGCTGAAAGATTACTTTGCAGTCACTCTGAGAAATCACATTTCAGGCAGGATTTGAAAAATTTCACCTACCAGCTTCACAGCATGCGGTCATATGAACACCATGTTCAAAACTGGGGTAAAAATATAATAAAATGACCATGTTATGAGTGAACATTTAAATATTTCAACTATTGCTCATAACTTCACTAATTTTCAGTATTTTGTTTCCAAACGTTCAACATAGCCATTTTTTAATACACCTTATAAATGTGATAGGTGTAGTTTTTCAAATCCTGGGCAAGACGTGTTTTCACACTTGTTGCACAAAATGATGTTTCTGCCGGTATTCTATAAATGCCACACATCATGTTTATAAGGAGGAGTCATAAAGCAACAATCTTAAAAATTTGGGGTCAGAATTTTCAAAGAAAATAATTATTAAGAAATGTGTGTTGTGCCAGCCTTTGACCCAGTGGGCAGTGCTTTGTGATGCCATCCCGGTGACTTGAGTTTGGGAGTGAGGTCAGTGAGCCATTTGGATGGGCTAAGGCTGGGAGGACTGCGCTGTCATGCAGCACTGCCCCCCAGCCTGTGAAGAGAATGCACAGGGTTGCCTGCACATGCCCAAGTATCATAAAGTGAAGAGAAATCTTCTCTTGGCATAGCGCCATGCACCTCTGCACCTATGAATGTCACAGGGCCCTGTGCTTCAGCTGACAGATGGACCCTGCCCTGCATGTCAGTATCTCTAGCCACACAGAAGTACAGGGCCCAGAGGGTCCTGTGCTTACACAGCCTGCTAGACAGACTCACAAATTCTTGACATCCATTGCAACATGAAGGGGCAGGGCTGCACTTCCACAGGCATGTGGACTCTTCCATTGGTGCAGGGCCCAGGAGGCCCTGCATGGTCTGCATCTGTTCACGTAGGTCCCAAAGGGATCTGTGTGAAATGAGAATACGATACCACTATCTCGAAAAGAATGGAAATTCTTTGTAAAAAACTGTGTTAAGGCACCAGTTAGGGTTCAAGTTAATGCCACAGAAGTAGGGAAATGTGGCATTAGGGTTTCCAACCTAACTCCCCACTCCCTACAAGCAGCAAAAGGACAAGACCACACAAGTTATCAAAGACAGCCATCAACAGATAAGACAAACAACATACAACTATTTCCAGATGACACAAATATAGTAGCACTAATGTGCTACTTTTGTGGATTAGTATCTTTGGATGCACAATCACAGGCCCAAGACGGGCATGTGCTTTGGCAGTCACACCCATGTGTGTATGTCATACAGTGTGCATAAGTACGTGGGGGCCTACACGTCACTTGACTACAGTAATGTTGCAATGTGGGTATTATGGTTTCAGAAGCACATCTAGAAATTCAAGGGGGGTAGCAGTTTTGTTGTAGGGTACCACTTTCCACAGAAAGGCAAAATGTTACCTTTGAAAGCTCAGATTGGGTTAAAACAATTACTTTTGCTGTCCTAAAAGGGTAGCAAGTTATATCTTGTTACATAGCTGGATATGCTAGTGCATGGATTTTTATATGCAGCTGCATGAGAGCAGGTCCCACACAGGCCTGCCCTTCTGCAACCAGAAGTCCATGTGTATGTTTTACACCTGTGGTTGAAGAAGCACATGACCCTCCAGGGCCTGTGCTTCTGCAAAGAGAAGTACTGCTCCAATATTGGTATCATGGATTTTGTGGTGGCTGTGCTTCTGCAGCTAGAGGTCAGGTTGTATATGAACATACAAACATACACAAATGCCAGCAGAAGCAGGCCTTATGGTCTATCAAGTCTGCTTGATTGTGCAGCTAGCCCCTCAACTTGCAGCTGCCCCACCCTCCCCACCTCTCTTCATCACAATTCTCCTCCACACCATGTCCGAACCCCTCTTAAAGCCACTCACCTTTTTACATGATACCACCTCCTCGGGCAGAGCATTCCACATGTCCACCACTCATTCAGTGAAAAAACTGCCTCCTGATTTCCCTCTTGAATCTTCCCCCTCCAATCTCAGCTGATGCCCTCTGGTATCCTTCCCTCTTCTAAGCTGGAAAATCCCTTCTGTATTAGCCTTATTAATCCCCTTAAAGTATTTAAAGATTTCAATCATATCCCCCCCATCCCTTCTCTCCTCCAGGGAGTACATGTTCAGCTCACTCACTCAATCTATCCCCATAAGACTTTCCCTCCAATCCCTGCATCATCTTGGTCACCCTACATTGCACCCCCTCCAATAATTTGATGTTCTTCTTTAGGAATGGGTGCCTGTACTGCATGTAGTACTCCAGGTGTGGCCTGACCAGAGATCTGTACAGCAGCTCGGAGCAGGTCTCAGCACCAAAGGGGGGGGGTAGTGCTGCTCACACTGGTGATCGATAACTGCAGCAGGAATATGTACTTGGGGATGCTTTTCTGTTTGTTGTTTTGCAATCAAAGACATTTAGATTGTCACTCCTGTTTAATGGGGACAGGACAGATGCTACTCAGCTGGTTGCTGGGTAGAATCATGTTCATGAAAGGTTCGAGTCATTCTGATAGGAAAGGAAGGCTCCTTTCAACTACACAAAGTTTCCACTCCTCAGGCAGAGAACACTGTCATGATCAGCCTCGCTGATCATTGTTCTGTCACTGATGAGTCCCCTGCAGCCTGAGCTGCTGTGGATCTAAAGTGACGCACCTCTGAAAACCCTTATTGTAGCAATATATTTGCTTTGTGCATACATGCAAGCAAACATAGAAAGACTTTCTCAATAGTTTGGGTCCAATTTCCTGATGCACAGCTGAAAACCAAAAAAATACACTGAAGAAACATTTAAGATACCAGACCCCCCAATATACCACACACACTTTCTAAAATAAAACACTGAAATGTAGATATCAAAACATTATTTCAGTACAAGCAAGCAGCATTAGCAACTGCCAGGGGTTTCAAACAATTTCTTCTAAGCTGCATTATGTAAGCAATAAGGCATGACAGGGTGTGCATCATCACTGAATAATGTCACACTTAGGGTGGGTCAAAGCCCAAGACCTCAGGCCGAGTACTTCCGCCACCCTAGGTGTGAGGTTATTCAGGGATAACGCACACCCTGGAATGCCTTATTGCAATTATAATATGGCTATAAAAATCTGAGAAGACTTTAATGATTAATCAATAAACATAAGAACCACATCAGAAGTTATAACTTTATTATAATTAATTTAGACATAAAATAGAAATAAAATAGTCCTTCCAAGAGCTTTATTGCATCCCTCCATATTGCTTACACTGACTTTTTTACAGCTGATTCTATAACTTTGAGCTTACCACTATGTTTTATACTCCTGCTTTCATCTTATTTTTCACTTTGTAGAATTCAACACATTAATATTGACAGTCCCAGTTAATGTCCTAATAGAGATCAATCGTGCTGTGGCAGAGGCATCCATATGGTTATTTTCTGTGATTCCATGTTTTTGTTTTTATCAGGCTTGAAGACTGTCCTAACAAACAGAAAAAAAAATTAACAAAAAGACATGACAGGGTATGCTTTGTGGTTGGATAGTGGCACACCTTGGGTGTGTCATGAGGCATGAGGCATTGTCGAGTGCCTTCACTTCAACCACCTGAGAAATGCTGTTACCCCACCAAAATGTATACCCTGGAGTGTCCTGTTGTGATTATAAAATTGGTCCAATGTGATTTATTTGGGGCGGGGATGCACAAAATCAAAAAAAAAAGAAACATTTTTATGGCTTTTTAAAACAGTTTCAGCATATCCTAGCACTAGCCATCTCAGGATTAAATATTATGTACAACAAAATTCATGTATTTTTAATTAGCTCTTAAACCCTCCAGTTTCCCCAATACCACCCCCATTTACCCATTCCCTCACCTTTCTTTCTTCTTCTTTGTAATATTCCCTCCTTTTCTCTGTCTTGTTTGTTTTCTGTCTTGCCACCATTCAAGAGATGGAATGTTTATTACACATAAAATGCAAGAATTCAAACCTCTGCTCAGTTCTGCTGGCAGAATGTTTACTCCCACTAGTACACAACAGAAGGCCTCAGATGAAACCAGGATTTCTTTTTCATCTGTAACAGCTTAAACAACACAAATTTCCCTAGTAAACAAGTGAGGATGGGGGGGGGAGGGGTCATGGTCAGCAAAGAAACACCATAAATTACAATTCTAGGTACTGTAGTATTTATTTTTTTAAGTTATGTATGTGTGTATAACAAGAGTATTATGAGGGCAAATAACATTTAATTCTTATGTTTATAAATTTAATACAGTTTTATTTTTAGGGCCTAACTGAAGGTTTTTAGTGAGTAAAGGTGACAGACACATTTGTGATAGCAGTCAGGAATGGATGGTACTATTAATTTTATTGTGAAGAGGCTACTGGACCTTCTTCCAGTGCTGTCGTCATAGGATATCTGCACTGGGTTCCGAGCTCCTCAGCCAATCAGATTACTAGATTTTTTTATAGCCATATTATAACACAGAATACAAAATGGGCAAGGAATTCCCAGTGTCCTGATTGGCTGAGACTGGGTTCTAGCGATGGCAGTAAGAGAGTACCACCAATGGCTAAAACAAGTCCCTGCCAACCAGGGCAAGTCACAGAATTCATAAGCCACCTGTTTCCTAATTTCCATCATAAACATGGCTGTAGCCTTTACTCATATATAAAAAACGTCAACTATGCCCTAAAAATAAAAGTCCATTAAATTAAATAAACTAAGTAAATAATTTAATGTTATTTACACTCAAGAGCTCCCCTTATACACATACACAAATTTTAAAAACCAAGTACTATTCAGAGTTTCCATTGCTGGTGTTTCTTTGATGACAATGAAAAATCCCTCTCCTATCCCTACCACTTTGCCAACTCCCTGCTCCTTACCTGGCAACAGATACAACTGAGGTTCTGGCTCCACTTCAGGCCTGTGCGTGTGTGTCTTTCTTTGTATGCTAGTTGAACTCTAAAGAATTTTGAATTCATGTATTCCATGTTATCATTCTTTAGAAAATGGCAACAATCAATTCTTAAACCTGATTGGCTGAGACAGGCTCCAAGCCGGGCATTTATTTTTCAATAGATGCCCAGCTAAAAATATGAGCCAGTCCAAGTGCCTCTTCACAGAGTAACATTCTCCAATGGGTCAGTTTCTTAGCGCAATAATACCCTCCAGGGTGGGCATTATTGGGAAATACCAGACCTTCCATGGGCTATAAGGCCCTCCACCTGTGGCGCCGGGCCTCATTACGTCGTTGGGCAGTCTGGTATTTCCCAGTAATGCCCACCCTGTCGGGTATTATTGCTAACGTGTGTGTGTGGGGGGGTCTTTCTACTACTGGAATAATGCATAGGTAAACAATCACATGTTTGTTTGTTTGTTTGTTTATTGGCTTAATGAGTAAACACACTGGAACAAAAGTTTTATTC
This sequence comes from Neoceratodus forsteri, assembly GCA_016271365.2. Taxonomy (NCBI): domain Eukaryota; kingdom Metazoa; phylum Chordata; order Ceratodontiformes; family Ceratodontidae; genus Neoceratodus; species Neoceratodus forsteri. The sequence goes on along the minus strand of CM057455.1, from coordinate 335,581,577 downwards.
GCAGGTGCGACTCACAAAAATTACAAAAAACATACACTATATACAATACACAATATAACAGTTCAAGACATCATACACTCACATTTAAATATGCCAACAATATAAGAAAACAATTGTTCATTAAAAGTGAGGACAGTGGTTTGAGTCTATAAATCAAGGGGAAGGCTTTTCCATATACTTGGCCCAGTGTATGCAAAAGCCCTCTGGCTGTTTACACTTCTCATAAAAGGTACTTTTAGGGCTCTGTTATCTACTTTATTTCTAGAGAAAAATCCCAAATCATGGTATTGGAAATAACTATAATCGTAAGGGAATGCTCGTATTTATAATCCTAAAGGAGAACCTAGCCACTGTTAGCCTAAAATACATAGGAACTGGTAACCAACCCATTTGCTGTAGAATCACACAGTGCTGTGTAGCACATGGCAAGGACAAGGCAAATTTGCAGATAAGTTGCAGCAAAGCTGCCTATTTTGCTAATACCCTTGAAGATGCGTTGTCAGTAATTAAAGTAGCATAATTCACCACAGGAGCAAGGCATTGCTTAGCAATAGCCATCCTTGTGTTAAAAAACAGTACAGCCTACTGTATATAGCATATTAATTTTTGAATGGATCACAGTGGTAGCGTTTACAAAATGTGTTTCAGAACTTAACACAGGGTCCAAAGTAACTTCAAGATAACAAAAGTTAGAGACCTGCTCAAAGCAGGACACTTCAAGAGTTGTAATACTATGACATTGATCATGATACTGGACTTTGGCCCTAGTGCCAAATAACATCACCTTTGTTTTGGACCTATCCAGGACTAATCTATTGGTTTCAAGACAATATTCTACAGCATGCATCTCTTTGTTTAATGTAGCATTATTTTCTATGGAAGATCTGTTCTGAACATAAATAACAGCATCATCTGTGTATTATGTGAATTGTGATTTAGTAAGAACCCTACCCATTCTATCAAAAAATACAGAAAACAATAATGGACCCAGTATGGAGCCCTGAGGGACTCCACACTTTACCAATGCTAAAGAAGATGTGACCCCACCAAATTTTACCTTTTGAAACCTATCAGTGAAGTAATTTTGAAACCACCTAATAGCAGATCAGTCTACCCCCAAGAAGCTTAACAAAGAGATCAAAAAATTATGATCTACTAAGTCAAAAGTTTTGGTCAATTCCACAAACATGGCTTCGGTCCTGCAACCTCTCTCCATACCTTCCAGGATCATGCTCGTGAACTCAACCAAGGCCGTATCAGTACCTTTCCCCTTCCTAAAGCCATGTTTTGCCTGTGATAAAAGATAATTTTATTCAATGAAAGCTGAGAACTGATTAAACACTAGTCTTTCCTGGACCTTAGCCAAAGCTGCCAAAATTGAGACTAGCCTATAATTTGTAAACTGGGAAGTTGACCCTGCCTTATGTACAGGCACTACAATGGAATGTTTCCATATATCCATATCCATATAGGTGTCAGTGTGGCTCAGTTGGTAGCACATCCGCCTCTGGACCAGAAGGTCGTGGGTTCTCGTCCCACACTGGAATTGGACTTGCACCTAAAAATCGCTGGCATCCAAGTGCAGTATTGGGGGGTGCTGTACTGCTTGGGTGTGCCGTCCTTCGGATGAGATGTTAAACCGAGGTCCCTTCCGCCCATCCTGGTGTTGTCCTGGTGGGTGTCCAGGCAGAAGTAAAAGAACCCAGGGCACTCTTCATAAAAGAGTAGGGAACATTCCCAGTGTCCTGGCCAACATTCCCCTTCCCATAAACCAGTTCATGCAATTATCCAGGCTGTGAGTGGGTGATGATGTGCGATATGGCTGCCACCACACATTCAGTCACTTCACTACCAGTCTGGCATTGCTTGTAAAGCACTTTGGATGTATGAAAAGTGCTACAGTATATAAATGCTGATTCTTCTTCTTCTTCTACCCAGAATAATTCTGGTAGAAAAAGATAAATGATAAATAACAGTAAGTGGGTATGCTAGTTCCTCAGCTGTATCCTTAAGTAAATTTGAGATTAGACCATCCCCCCCCCCCCCGAGCTATGCATTTTATCTTTTTCAATAATATTTTTACCTCCCTAACAGTAGTAAATCTAATATTACATTTTGGACCATCAGCAGAAATCTTAGTGTAATCATATAAAGGCTGGTCATTCCCAGCAGTGCTGTACATACCGAGATTTGTAAATTGTTCATTAAACACATTTGCTATTATTAAAGGACGCAATATTTGTTCATCCCCCTGTTTATAGATAGTCCAGTTTCAAAATCTGGCTTAATAATACCTTTTACTGTTTTCCAGAATGCACAGTTGTTGAAAAGGCCCTCCTTTTGTTTTTGTTTAAGAAGGTGGCCTTCGCATTTTTAGGGCTTTACATCTGTTTCTAAGACATCGGTACTCTTGAAAAGTTTTCTCAGAACCGTGTAATTTGTACTTCCTCCATAGTTTATCACAAGCTCCTAGTTGTTGTAACAAACTAGGGTTAATCCAGGGAGAGCATTTCCCACTTATTCTATGTGTTTGATAAGGTGTAAAGTTATCCAGAACTATGTTAAATTCATTAATGAAAAAATCAAGAGCAAAATTAGGATCTGGAATGCTAAGTAAAAAAGACCAATCAACATTCTTGAGACACGCCCTAAATCCAGACATGTCAAACCTAAAAAAGCTTCTAGCAGCTTGAATCAAGGGCCCAGGCTTAGTTATACCTTTATGCTTCTAAATACAAAACACAGGGTGATGATCACTAACTGAGTCTGCAATAATACCACACTTTATTAATATGTGATTTATATTATCAGATAGAACCCAGTCCAACACTGTGTGTCTATTAAATTTAGTATTCAGTCTTGTGGGTAACGTTATCAGTTGCCGTAATCTAGTAGGAGTCAATATGGAGTGTAATTTAATTTTCTTCTGCCCACTCCATTGAGTGTGAAGAAAGACAGATGACTGACAGGTGAAAAATATCTGTGGAGGGACTATTTTACATTATTTAGCAACATTTTAGTATATTTTTTGTGACTTTGAAAACTTTTAGAATGTTCTTTTTTAAAAAGTTGCATATGGACCCATTATATATAAGCAATAAGACATGGCAGGGTGTCTATAATACTGAGATACCTGCACACCCAGAGGCTCCTCACTACGCTTCTGGGTGTGCGGGTATCTCAGTACTACCAATACCCAGCCATGTCTTATTGCTTACTTATTAGCTTGTTTTGGTAAATAACAACATCTGAGTACATAATATGCCTGATGTGAAGGGTCTCATTGTTCTTACTTATTCATTTATTTAGGTAGTTTTTGTTTACCAGGTTGGTGCACTAGACAAATACAGTGCCTACTTTCAGGCATGACCCAGGAGAAGTACAATCAATAAGTACTACAGTGTTACATAGACTCAATAAGTGCATAGAAAAACAGTACAGAAATAATGATACCTTTATGAACAAACTGAGCAATATAGAATTACAGTTTGAGTTACAAATCACTGAGAGGCAGACATGTGATGCAGATTTTGTTTTTGTGAACTTTATTTATGCCCCCATGCACTGGCCCTATAGGATCTCTCTCCAATGGGAACATCCACTCACCAGCTTTCTTCCGCTTGCCGAGATCCCCCCTGTCCATACCTCCATGATCCCATATTCTCACTCCCAACTCACCGACCCCCCCCAGCTCCAAGTACCCTGAGGTGGGAATGCCAACTCTTCCAACACTCTATCTATAATCTAGTGGGTGACCAGAGGGAGGGAGGGAGGGTGGGAGTCAGAGGACAGCAGGGTGGATCCAGCACTGAGCGTGGGTGCTGGTCTTGGGTCCCCAGCCTCACCTTCCCAGCTGCCAGGGATTTTTCCTTTTTCCAGTGGGGGGGTGCGGATGTGCAATGACACCTTGCATGTGACAGGCATGCTCCTGCACCTATGCATAAGGTGTCTGCCAACACCCCCATCCTGTGCTAGAGCGCACCGCAAGTTGTGCTGCCTCCCAGTCTCCACTGTGAGCCACTGGTACTGTGGCATACGCTACCCACCCCAGGAGAGGACAGCTGTCCTCCAAACACTCAATCCTCTCCTGCCCCTGCCGAAACCTGAGCTGCAATGGGATTGAATTCCAGAGTTTAGGGACAAATATTGAAAAAGCCTGCTCTCCCATTTTAGAGGTACATTTTAGTACTACAAGCAATGGCATGCTTTTGGTCCATAGGGGGTAAGCCTGCTCAGGTTGTTGGAACATGATAGCAAGAGTAACAGGTGTACTTGTTCTGTTAATTTTGCCAATAGTGCAGCCAATGGTAAAGAGGCAACAAGAGGAAGGGGAGAGCCAGCCAAGGCCTGAGTAGAGAGAGCAGTGGTGGGTCAAATGAGGCACAGATAGGTCAAAGTGGCAGATATTATAGCAGGTATGCCATTTGTTCATTACACATTTGTTATCCTCAGAGAAAAATACTAAACCATAGGTAAGACTAGGCCCAAGGACACATTGGGCTATGGCCAGCCTAGCGACAGGAGTCCGGGCATTCCTAATTTTATAATCAAATCTGAGCTTCAAATCTACAATTTTGCAGACTGTAGAGATATGCAGGCTACAGTCAAGGGAAGGGTCCAAGGTGATGCCGAGGTATTTGAAGGAAGAGGGGTGCCATCAGAGCAATAAATGGCTAGGACATAGGAGCTAGCCCTAACTCTAGGTGCAGAACCAAAAAGCATAGAATGGGTTTTGCTAGTATTCAGGAGAAGCCTATTTTGAGCCAACCACGTCTGAACAATCCCAAAGTTGACTTTAAGCCACAAGTTGATATCCGATATGTGCTTTGAGCTAGTGTACAGTACCATGTCATCCGCATGAAGCAGGGTGAAGCAGGAGCCAATAATTTTGGGCAGGTTGTTAATTAGCATTGTACAGAGCAGCGGACAAAGTATAGATCCTTGTAATGCATCAATATTGATAGGGGAAAGGGCAGGTTGGACTCAACTGCCATAGCTCACTAAGGTAGTTTGAGAACCAGGAAACTGCATAGGGTGAAAAGCTAAGGCTATACAATTTGGATGTAAGACGGGAGTGATCAACAAGGCCAAAAGCCTTGATTAGGTCAGTGAAAACAGCTCCTGTGAGCAGACCTTTGTCCACAGCAAATTCAACATTGTTTGTAAACTGGATGAGGGCAGTTGATGTGCTATGACCCTACCTAAATCCATGCTGAGTGGGGGATAATAGGTTAAATTTTTGAAGATGCTCCATAACCTGAGAAGCAAGTTTCTTTAGTAACTTATCTAGTACAGACAGGATTGCTATAAGATGGTGGTTTTCTACACACTTTGTATTACCTTTTTTATGGACTGGCACTACTTTGGCAACCTTCCAGAGTCTAGGTACTACCCCAGAGGAGAGGGACATGTTGAATAATCTAGTTACCAGGGCAGCTACCATAGGGGCAGCAGCCTTAAGGAATCTGGGTGCAAGCCATCATAACTACCACTACCATAGTTATATAGACCTCATGAGATGTAATAGCTCACTTTTTGCATTAGTTCTGAGAGTAAAAGGGGGAGACTAGTTGTTCAGCAGAAGTACCTAGTTCAGTGGCTCTGCAGGTCATTTTTGCCCAATTCCCCGGTGCTGCGATCAGGACTCTACAGTCTTTTTTTTTTTTCATGAACCTTGTAAAAAGAAAACCGCTCATCAATGAATTTTGAGACCATTACTGTCCCCCCACCCGACCCTCCCCTCAGCACCCACCATCCTGCACCCCCAAGCCCTTACTAACACATCAGGGATCCAACACCATAATCCTCTCTGGACCGCTGACACATCTTCACTCTTCAAAGTCAGACTGTAAACTGAAGAAACATGTATGCGGTTCAATGTATTTCAATGGTAATTTGAATTTAGTGGCATAACTTCGGTATTTCTACATATTTTTGGCCCTAATTTTCCACATGCCTTTTTTTGGGAACCCGCCTCATGAGCCATTGCACTGACACTAGCTAAATCTGTCCCAGGATGTGATTTCATGGTCCCTGCGTGAAATCACCTTTCGTGTCGGGGTTGAAAATGTTCTCTGCCCTTGTTTATTAGGTGGGTAATAAGAAGGCTGTGTTGAAATTTAGTGTAAAAACATAAAAAAAAACAAAGTTACAAGCTTATGTTAACATTTGCGAGCACAGGCTCATAACTTTGGTAATTTTCAATATTTTTACCCCAAATTTATAACATTGCATGGGAGGAGCTCGCAGTCATTTTGCCATCACTGTGGGAGAGAAAAGGGACAGCGAGCAGATTACATCCCTGTGTTCTACAGTGATGCAGTGACTTCTGCACAGTGCTGGCTCCATTGCTGTGCTGTGCTGGATCTTCTTCCCCTGCCCTCAGTGGATGGAGCTCCCTCCATGGCACTATCGACCTACCTCCCCTCCCCCAGTGCACTACTTTAATGTGGCACTTCCACATTTTAAACAGAAATGTGCGAGTCTCACACACGCGCAGTTTTGCTACCACCATCTTGTGAATGGCATACCATGCAATTCCACAGAACTGCACTTGACTAACAGGCTTCCAAAGTAGCAGCAATGTAATTTCCTTCCTTTCTCAGGTGCTAGCATTTGCGAGATGCACTGCTCATCCATGTTTGCCTTGCTCATATCCAGTCTCCAGGTACAGATCCACTCTCGCAAAGAACCACACACAGATTCCGAACTACCTGAATAATACTTTCTACATAATTCTGCTCAAATCCAAGCAAACAACATGCTGAATTGTCAAATTCAAATGACAATTTGACACAGTCCCACACAAAAGATTAATAAACAAATTAGTCAGCCTGGGAGTGGGTCCCAGGGTGGTAGCCTGGGTAAAAAATTGGCTGGACAACAGTACACAGAGGGTAATAGTAAACCGAGTCCACTCCAAAGGAAAGGGGGTTACTAGTGGGGTACTGCAGGGTTTAGTACTGGGTCCAATCCTTTTTAATGTCTTTATAAGTGACATTGCAGAGGGATTGGAAGGAAAAGTATGCCTCTTTGCAGTGAAAAGTATGCCTCTTTGCAGTCAACACAAAGATCTGCAACAGGTTGGAGGAATGATCAAAAGTATGGCAGCTTAGATTCAATGCAAAGAAGTGCAAAGTAATGCACCTGGGAAACAAAAACCCAGCAAAAATGTACGCAATGGGGGGGGGTATTAACAACAAAAATGGAAAGGGACCTGGGGGTAGTCATATCAGATGACCTAAAGGTAAGCAAGCAATGTGAGAAGGCAGTAAGGATGGTTGGGGGATACAGGGATGTATATGGGGAAGCATCACCAGTAGAAAACAGGAAGCTGTTATCCCCCTGTACTGACAGTTGGTGAGACCCCATCTGGAGTACAGCATAAAGTTCTGGAGACCCCATCTCCGCAAGGACATAGACAGGATGGAGGCAGTCCAGAGGAGGGCAAATAAAATGGTGCAGGGTCTGCAACAGAAGCCATATGAAGAGAGACTAAGGGAGCTTAATAGGCTGTTGATTAAGTAGGATCTGCAGCTTATCTAATAGGTAGGGAAATGGACAGACTAGGTGGGCCAAGTGGTCTTTATCTGCCGTCAAAGTCTATGTTTCTATGTTTCTGTTTCATCCTGCTCCTTTGGGTGGGAGCAGAGCACTATACTAAAACACCTAAACATTCTGAATGCCACTCCCTCTGGGAGTAGCAAACAACCACCCAAACAAATGATTGTAAACATTCCCATCCCACTCCCTCCGATGGAGTTGTGAACTACAAAAAAATACTTGCTAAAGGTACTTAAATGGGAGCAGTCCACAGTATAAACCCCACATCCAGCTGTGGAACTGCTCCTAATTCGACTGTGTGCAAAACCAGCTGTAAAAAGTCAAACTTCTTCAATATAATGCTGACTCACTAATGCCCAAAGCAATACAGCACTATTAAAATTATGTTGTTTAAACCTGAAAGTAAATTTCTAATGAAAATAGAATAGTGGCACCACCTACTCACTCTACTGGTTCAGGTTCTTGTAATACCTTTGCCCTGAACCCTTGTGCCTAACATAACAACCAGATTCCACCCCCGTCCCACCTCCGAAGCCAGTGACTGGACCGACGGACAGGCACCCTGATGCCTATTGGTTGACTGTGCCGCCGTTTACTATAGCACTTTTGTTTTCTAACAGAGAGCTGCTGGGAAGACACAATGCTGTTGTAGTCCAGGGGTACGACTGTATGGGAGTTACTTAAGTTTTACTAAGCCTGGCTGTCTACAGACTTGACTTCAAAGCACCAGACCAAAATAAAACCTTTTGCTGTGTCTTTTTAAATCTTCGGGTGCTCGTGGTGGCGCTAAAATCTGCTGCTAGTACAGGTCAAAAAAGTAGGTGATTTGATACCTTTTAATTGGTAGAAAGAACTCAATAAACTGACATGCAGAAACTGCCACCAACTGAAGAATGGCTCTGTGTAAGCCTAAACATTTCTTGTTGGTCCAGTAAAAGCTGTCAAATAACCTTTGTTTGCACAAGGACAAACATGGCTAAAAATACTTCCTTGCTATTAGGTACAGGGAAGAGACGGAAAGAGGAAATTGTTTAACGAGGAAAGACAGATTAAGCCGAATCTTGTTTCCATGTTCACCATGGGAGCACAATGAAGTTAAGAGAGTTGCTCAGGGTCACGCAAAGGCAGGCCGTGAGATTCAAACTCAGGTTTCCATCTTTGCAGCTCAGAGTCCTAAACCACAGCACTATACTGCCTCTTAGAGTGAGAGGAGGCTATCAGAAAGTATTGCTAATCAAAATCATTAGGGCAAGGGACACTCAAAAATCAGTTCACCCCATCTCTGTTTCTGCTGTGGTATGTCATACTGTTAAATCTCAAGTTGTTTCCATGAGTCATGAGGGCAAAAGAGTAATTCTGATTGTGAAAAATGAAGGATGTCTCTCAAAGTAACCTTCATACTGTACATCCAAATATCTATACCATAATTATAATTAAATAAACTTCAAGCCAACCATTTTTATTACCATTTATTCCAGGGACATCTGCAAACAGGGCCATCATTCCCATAGAATGTGGAGGGGCACACCCCCAAATTTCCATCTAAATATTGCTTTTCAAATAAATGGAGGTAGAGGAAGGGCTGTAAAAGTGTAATTTAGTTCCCTACCTTGCTTCAGTTCTAATTGTGTGCCCCCCTGAATTTTTTGTGGCTTGACATTCCTGCCTATAAACAACACCAGTCTGGGTGCTTTCCCAAACCACCCACCAGTACCTTACCTGCACCGCAGTTTAGCTAGTCATATTTTAACATTTTACTTTCTAGTTGATACAATACTGTAGATAGCACTGATATGACCCCAGTGACTCTCTAAGATATACAAATATATTGTAAAAGACACTCACATTCATAGCTGTGGAGCACACCCCCACACTCTACAAATTCTGATGTCACAGAACATGAGAGAGGAGCTGGACTGGATCAGGACCAGGAAGAGGAAAGGACCAGGCAGCTAGCTGTCATTTACAGTCCCATCCCCTTCACAAAATATAAAAAAAAACATTTTTAAAATATGAAGAGCTACACTCCAGTGCAGATAACTTACTTGTGGAGGGCTTAGATTGACATGGGCACAAGTGTTTCTCTTTAAATAAAAACTGATGAAACAGCACTTAAACAATGCAGAACCACAGGCTTGCCTTAAGTAACTTGGTAGATTAGGGAGATTTCCCAGCCTCTGATTGGCCAAGAACCCTGGCAAGGGGTACATTTTTGTGCCAAAAGAGACCAGGAAGTAACTAGTCCTGGTAAAAAAACCTGCCCTGCAGCCTACTCTTCCAACAAAAATATCAATGTGCCCCATTAAAAATCACTTGGCCGTCATGTTTTTTCTCACTTGGCAAGATTTTCTACTGTACCCCCACTCCCAACTGCACAATACAACCCATAGCAACCCATAGCAAACAGGCAAGAAGGAGGGGAGGAGGAACAATGGGGAGTAATCAAAACAGCCATCACAGAGGCAACAAGCCTTTGTGTAAAGCAAATCAATAAAACACAACGAAGGAAAAAACTGCTATGGTTCTCAAAAGAGGTGGCAGGGAAGGTTAAGGAGAAAAGGATAGCATTCAGGAAATATAAGGAAATACAGAAGGAGCAGGACAGAGAACTTTATCAGTTAAAGCAGAAAGAGGCTGGGAAGGCAGTCAGAATAGCAAAGGCCCAAACCGAGGAAAGGATAGCCAATTCTGTTAAGAAAGGGGATAAGACTTTTTTATAGGTACATTAGGGAGTGAAGAAAGACCAAAGGAGGGATACTGAGGCTTAATAAAGGTGAGGAAATGTGGGTAGAGGGGGACAGTGAAAAAGCAGGGATACTGAATGAATATTTCTGCTCAGTATTCACAAAGGAAGAGGAGTGGGAGGTACCTAAACCAAACAAGAGAAACACTCTGAAGATGGGGGTCGATACCAGTCCATTTACAGAAAGAAAGGGTTCTGAAAGAACTAATAAAATTGAAGGTGGACAAAGCAATGGGGCCTGATGGGATTCACCCAAGACTTCTAAAAGAACTAAGGGTAGAACTAGTGACACCGCTTACTACTCTCTTTAACAAATCATGGGAGGATGGGTTGGTACCTGAGGACTGGAGGAGGGCAGATGTGATTCCTCTTCACAAAAGTTGGAGCAGGACAGAGGCAGGAAACTACAGACCAGTTAGTTTGACCTCAGTGGTAGGAAAAATAATGGAATCACTTCTGAAGGAAAGAATTGTTGAGTACCTAGAGGCCAGTGGGGCACAAGACCCAAGGCAGCATGGATTCATGATGGGAAGGTCGTGTCAGATGAATCTAATAGATTTCTTTGACTGGGTGACCAAAGTAGTAGACCAGGGAGGCGCTGTGGACATGGCCTACCTAGATTTTAGCAAGGCATTTGATACAGTCCCACACAAAAGATTAATACACAAGGTAGCCAGCCTTGGAGTGGGCCCCAAGGTGGTAGCCTGGATAAAAAAATGGCTAGACAACAGGACGCAAAGGGTAGCAGTAAATGGAGTGCACAGTGAAGAAAGGAGGATTACTAGCGGGCTACCGCAGGGTTCAGTACCAGGACCGGTCCGTTTTAATGTCTTTATAAGTGACATTGCAGAGGAACCGGAAGGAAAAGTATGTCTTTTTGCAAACGACACAAAGATCTGCAACAGGGTTGATACACAAGATGGAGTGGAAAGGATGAGAAGGGACTTGGCAAGGTTGGAGGAATGGTCAAATGTATGGCAGCTCAGATTCAATGCAAAGAAGTGCAAGGTAATGCACATGGGAAACAAAAACCCAGGGGAAGAGTACACAATGGGGGGGTGAGATACTGACAACAGTAAAAATGGAAAGAGACCTAGGGGTAATTATATCAGATGACCTAAAGGTGGGCAAGCAATGGGAGAAGGCAGTAAGGAAGGCTGGGGGGATACTGGGATACATAGGAAGAGGCATCAGAAGTAGAAAACAAGAAGTTGTTATCCCTCTGTACAGACAGTTGGTGAGACCCCATCTGGAGTACTGTGTGCAGTTCTGGAGACCCCATCTCCACAAAGACATAGACAGAGTGGAGGCTGTCCAGAGGAGGGCAACCAAAATGGTGCAGGGTCTGCACCAGAAGACATATGAAGAAAGACTAAAGGAGCTTAATATGTATACCCTTGAGGAAAGAAGGGAGAGAGGAGACATGATAGAAACTTTCAAGTACCTCAAGGGAAACAACAAAGTCCAAGAGGGTAGCATCTTTCGGAAAAACAGATGTGCAAGAACAAGGGGGCACCATTTGAAGATAGAGGGGGGACAGCTCAGAGGTAATGTGAGGAAGTATTTTTTCATGGAGAGGGTGGTGGATGCATGGAACAGCCTCCCTGAGGAGGTCGTGGAGTCAAGAACAGTGGGGGAATTCAAGAATGCATGGGACAGACATAAGGCAGTCCTAGTGGGGGGTAGGAGGAAGTAAGCTGTTGGTTAACTAGGATCTGCAGCTTATCTGTCAGGTAGGAAAATGGGCAGACTAGGTGGGCCAAGCAGTCCTTATCTGTCGTCAAATTCTATGTTTCTATATTTCTATTTTAAACACCATGATTTATCTGTTTTCACATGTTTAATATCAGTTTGATTTACAGCTCACTGTTATTTCCTCCTTGCTCACTCTCAACCTCCTGATCACAGTTTCTTGCCCCGTACCATCACAACTGCAGTCTTCCAGCTGCCCACCCACTTTTTGTAATGTGTGAAGCTGGCTTTATGTCTTTGTCTGCGGGAGCTGCAAGCAGGTGCATGGGCGAAGTCCTGTAGTCATTTTGGGAATGACAGCACTGTATCAGAAAAGTGGAACTGATGTCCGTGTTCTCCTACAGTGATGTGGTCTCCTGTCCACAGTGCAAAAGTCGCTTGTGGTCTGCGATGTCTCCTCTTCCCCAGCCCTCCATGGACACAACTCCCTCTGCCTCAGCAACCCCCCCCCCCCGGTGCACTACTTTCCACAACTGCAGAAGTGATGGGACCAATGCAAACTGCGCGTGCACGAGTATCGTGCATGTGCAGATCTGTCGGAGGTACCATCTTGCACATGGTAGGCTCTGGTGTGCAGAACATAATGGCTCCAATGCAAACTGTGCATACACAGGTCTGTCGGAGATGTCATCTTCAGCACAGCAGACTATGGTGTGGCAAGGGCTCTGATTATGGTTTTACTTGCTCTTGCCATACAAAGCACCACTCTGGGCAGCCATATTAGCTCTGATCAGAGGCTGTTTAACTGTACAGTCCCACCCCTTGTCTTCTTTTTCTTATGAATATACCTGAAACATGTTTTGTCCCCCTTCAAAACTGTCTGGGCTATTCTTTCCTCAGCTTGCACTTTTGCCCTTCTTACTGCTTTGCCTGCCTGCCCCCCCCTCTGTTTCTACAGACACAGTTTCCTGTCCTCCTGTCTCTAGGTCTCTTTAAACCTTCTGAATACCTCCTTTTTTGCCCTTACATTTTCTGCCTCTTCCCTCGAGAACCATAACAGTCTCCACCTCCTTCTGCTTATTTGCCTGATGTACAGGTTTGTTGCCTTCACTATGCCCTCTTTTAATCCGGCTTATTTGCCCTCCATCCCACCTATGACATCTCCCCTGCCAGGTCCCCTCAGAGACACTACCCCATCTCTGTAAAGTCAGCCCTTCTGAAATCCAGGACCCTCACCCTTGTGTGGTTGGATTCCACTGCTGTTCTTATATTAAACCACACTGTTCAATGGTCACTGGTACCCAGATGACTTCCCACTCTGATGTCTGCAATACTGTCCCCGTTAGTAAGTATCAAATCCAGTACTGCCCCACCCTGAGTGGGATCACTGACCAGCTGCTTGAGGAGGGAAGGGAAGGAAGGAAGGAAGGAAGGAAGGAAGGAGTCCATCTCATAGGCATCATTGGATGCAGCAGCAGGCCATTATATTTTATACAGGAATAGATAAAAGCACAGAACAAGAGAATACCAGCCAATGAGACAGCAAGTTTTCAGCACATACATTGGTTTATTATTCTAAACAAGCCTGGGTAACCTAGCTAGCTCTTGACATCTCATTTCATCACTGAACTGGTTCTGATTCTTATGGATGTAAACCACTAATTGACACAATGTCCTTAGAAGACATTTGCAGCATAATTCAGTGCATAAAATATCTGGAATAAAGATTTTGGTTTAAGAGGAAACTACGTCATTATCTGTAGCAAAACAACTCTGGTCAGACAATTTATCTGTCTACTTCTTGCAAACTGAATAAAATGTTAAACTGATGCCAAACAAAAATCTCAGTCGGGAGCATTTTTTGAGCATGTGTATATTGCCAAAACTTTGGAGGCAAAGCAGAGTTTAATTTGTGACACAGTTCTGTTGCAGTTAGACTTTACTCTGTTTTATGGATTGTCCATGTCTGTTGGAGTTTGCACTGAGTTATGTAATAGCATAGCATCATGATGATGAAAGGGATACAGGGTCTGTCTTGCCTTCCCCTTCTGGTGCACAGCAGAGACTATTCCAAATCTGAGTAGGAGCACAACTTCAAGCCAGAATGCTACATGTACTGAAACTGTGTTACCCTCAGTTCCATTCTCTATCGGCAATCTGTGTAGTCCATATTTGAAGGCCTGATCAGCACTAGCTTCCACAACCTCACTGGGTAGGCTATTCCACATGTGACCCAACCTCTTTATGAAGTAAAGCTTTCTTGATGTTTCCCATTATCCTGGTCCACCTCAGGTTTGAGTGTATTCACTTTTTTACTTGCACTCACGAGCTCAACATGTCTCTACCCACTTCAGTATTCATAACACAATGATCATGTTCCTGCTCAGCCTTCTCTTCCCTAAGCAGAATATTCTCTCTCTCTCCTTATAGCACTTGCCCCCTAAACAGCATAAACAGACTGGTGGCCCTCTGCCGGAGCTTCTTAATCTCTTCAGTGTCCTTTTGTGCAATAATGACCAGAACTGGATGCAGTACTCCAGGTGCAGCCTAACCCATGCCTTTCATAGGGTGCTAATAACCTCCTTTAACCTGCACCTTACCCTCTCCCTAATGCATCCCAACATTATGCTTGCTGTCTTGACTGAGGTAACACATTACCTCCTAGCTTCAGCTTACTGTCCACAGTTACCCCTAGATCATTGTCCTTGGCTGTTCTGTAAACTGTTATACCACACAGCTTGTATGCTTGAATTCCTCACACCTATGTGTAGTAACTTGCAGTTACCCATGTTAAAGCTAAGCCCAATTTCTTTTTTTATTTATATTTTATTGTTTCAGACAAAAAACAATAACATACAAGTATCCTCATGCCAGACATCTACATAACATCTAATTTATTGTCCTACACAGCTGATGTGTGCAGGTCACCCTCTATTGCATCCCCTCTAAACTATCCACTGCTTTTTTGTCAATGTATTGCCATCATCAAACTTCATCAGCTTGATGCTGATCCTACCTCCAGGTCATTCATAAACAAAGGGTGGGATTTTCATAGATCTGGATGCAATATGCACGTCCATATTTCAGACAAGTGCTGCATCTAGGCAAATGCTTCAGGATGCTTGCAGCATATTACCATCTTTCCCACATCGCCAGTTCCACTGTGCCTCATTTATCACCAAATTCTGGTTTGAGACCTTGCTTTCTTACCTGTCCTCACTCCTCCCTCCCATTCCCTCTGCTTCATACTCCCTCCACTCCAGGGATCTTGCACATTTTCCCTTCCCCTTACTCACCCCTCTGCTGGGCAGTCAGCCTTCTGCTGTCACCTTCCCTCCTTCTGAAACCTGATCCACACCTCTCTCTATCTCTCATCCTCCCCTTTCTCCATTAGGCAGTAGATTAAACTTCTTCCCACTCCCTCATGTCTTCCTCTGGTTCAAGTCTTTTTTCATTGGCAGGTTGCAGAGGGTGGTAATAGGAACTTCTCACTCTTGAAGCTCCCGCCATGTGGACATCATCAAGGTTCGATTATTTCACCCACGCTGTTTGCAGTGTTTATGCTCCCCTTGGGAGAGATCATTAGATGTGACATTGTGGGGTTTCACTGCTATGCGGATAAAACCCAGCCATATATGTCATTTGCACCTGGGACACATGTAGCATTTGAGGTACTGAATGCATGTTTGGCTGAGATCCAGGACTGGATGTTTTCCAACTGGCTGAGGCTCAACCCAGATAAGACAGAGGTGCTGGTGATTCAGCCTGGTCAGCGGTAGGGTGTGGGGGCAGCAGGAGAGATCACTGGTGTAATGCTGGACTCCTCCCACTAACTGCCTCTACTAAGGTGAAAACTCTGGAGGTCATTCTAGATAATATAATGACATTTGAGGCTGGGGCATCATTGATTGTCTGGAGTGGCTTCTAACATCTCAGAAATATTGCCCAGATTAAAGCTTTAATCCCACCCGAGGAGCTGCCCTCACTAGTGCATGCTTTTGTAACCTCCAGACTTTACTATTGCAATGATTTTTATCTCAGGGTTAGTGGAGAGGTCCTGCATCACCTGCAGCTGGTGCAGAACACAGCAGCTGGGTTGCTGACGGGCGTTCCGAGGTCTAGTCATGTGATCCCGGTCTTGTGGAATCTGCGTTGGCTGCCAGTGAGGTAAAGAATCACCTTTAAGGTTGGTCTTCTGACCTATAAAGCCCTATATGGACTGGGCCATGGCTACTTGAGAGACCTCCTGACCCCTTACCATACCCAGCACTCTTTCTTCTCCTCTGAGGCAGGCCTCCTAGCAATTCCCAGGGCCCAGATTAAATTCTCAAGTGACCATTCATTTGAAGTTGCAGGCCCGGCCCTGTGGAACTTGCTCCCAAGATCCTTGAGGGAGCCCCCCCTTGCTGGAGGCCTTTAAGTGGGGCATGAAGGCATAACTGTTTAGGGAAGCATTTGGGGTCTAATGAGAATTCTCCCTACCTCCTTCCAGCTAGTCATTAATCCAAGTAAATGACCAGCTTCGAGGTTGTTATTGAGATTATAAATCTAATCGTAATAACAACTTTTGTTTCCTTTTTACTTTTATTTAGGTTTTGGCGCTGTCACCTTTAGCATACAGTGTGCATTCAGCTGAACGTCGCTGACATGCCAGTCATTTCTATGAGATTTCAGACAGGCACGGCAGCCAATCAGTGAGCTAGTTTAGCTCATGAATAATTAATTAGACTTATAATTATTCTTATGTCATTACACTTGGTTTTATATATGCTTGTTAATTGAGAATTGTTATGAATTGTGTCTGACGTTGTGCTGTCTGCACCCTGTACAGCGCCCTGAGCCTCAGGGAAAAGGCGTGTAACAAATAAAATCTTATTTACTGCTGCTCATATGATTGTCCTCCCTGATGCTTCTCTGTTTTACTATGTTAAATTGTTTGTCTGATCCTTTTAATTGTTTATTATGTTAAATTGTACTCTGCTTTTATTTTATTTTGTACCAATCATTAATACTGTGTATGCTTTCATTTTTGTATTTCCTGTACCCTCTCCCCCACCTCGTACCAGGAACTGAGCCTTGGCTCAGTGTATCTTTCCTGGTCACCTATTTTTAAATGAATAAAAAAAAATTACAAAAACATCTTAATGCATTTGTGACACTTTTGTTTTTTTCTGACAAAAAATGATGCCTGTATCTAGTTTAGATGCAAGCATCATTATCAGAACTTAAGTCAGGATGATCACAGGGTGAGAGGTGACATGAAAGAAACATTCAAATACCTCAAGGGCATGAACAAGGTGGAAGGAGACAACATATTCCAGTTAAAAAGTAGTGCCAGAACAAGAGGGCATGATATGAGACTGATGGGTGGCCACATAAGGGGTAAGGTCAGGAAGTTCGTTTTTACAGAGAGGGTAGTGGATGCATGAAATAGCTTGCCCCAGGAAGTGGTGGCCACCCGCACAGCTGCAGGCTTCAAACATGCATGGGACCGGAATAAAGGACTAGTAGAGATGGGAAGAAAAAGCTAAACCAATGACCAGATAGGGTCACTGGCCGCTTCATCAGGTAGCATAAATGGGCAGATTGGATGGGCCTGGTGGCCCTTATCTGTCAACAGTATCTATGTATTCGCAATGTATATGCTGCCATTGGGGACATTATAAGATGGTATGGCTTGAGTTTTCACTGCTATGCAGATGGTTCTCAGCTGTACATGTCTTTTGTGCCCAACTAGGAATTAGACACTGTCTCTGTGTTTAACAAATGCCTAACTGAGATACAAGACTAGATGAGTGCTAGCTGGCTGAAGTTAAACCCAAGAAAAACAGAGGTATTGGTCATGGACCCGGATCGTAAGATGGCCAGGACATGGGTGGGACAACCCTCCGGATTGCAGCTTGGAGGAATCCCATTAAATGCCTCGAGCCAGTTGCATAACCTAGGAGTGATCTTTGATGAATGCCTGACCTTGAAGGCTCAAGTGTCGACGGTAGTCAAAGCTTCCTTTTACCATCTAAGGAACATTGCCAGGGAGAAGCACCTGGTTCCATCCAGTAATCTACCTACTTTGGTCCATGCCTTTGTCACCACTCGTCTTCATTACTTCAACACCCTTTACCTAGGGCTACCAGGGGTAGATATCCATCAACTGCAGCTGATGCAGAACGCGATGGCCAGGTTGTTAACTGGAACCCCTAGATCCAGTTATATAACACCTATGCTGCGCAAACTGCACTGGTTGCCTGTACAATGGCGGATCACCTTCAAGGTCACGTTGCTGACCTATAAAGTCTTACATGACCAGGGACCCCAGTACCTGCAAGACCTTCTCTATTCTTACTCTCCCTCCCGTTCACTCCAATCCTCTGATGAGGTTTGCTACAGATTCCCAGGGTACATTTTAAAACATCGGGAGAGAGATCTTTTGCCTTTATGACTCCAACCCTGTAAAATTCTCAACCTCATCGGATACGAGATAGCCTGACTGTGGAGGGATTTAAAACTGCCCCCAAGACATACGTGTTCCTCCAGGCTTTTGAAGGGACTTGAGTCTGTTTTAAGGATAAATTGTGTATAATATTTTATAGTCACTTTCATTAAGTATTTTATTGATGTTCATGTTTTCTATATACATTGTTAAGGCACCTTGAGCAATGGAAGGGCTCCTATTATAAATAAACCTATGATGATGATGATGTATCTGTGTATCACACCCAGAAGTTAGACCACTTTGCAGGTGGTCATGGTCTAACTATCTGGGTAGATGTCTGGTGGCTACATCCGCAGAATGGATGTAGATATCTGTAAATCCCCTTCCCCCCAATGAATCTGTCTTTGACCAGGCCGTTTAAAAAAATCCCTCCACTCTGAAATGTGACCAACCAGCTCCACCCTCTGCTTCCTGTCTATCTGACAATTTGTTATCATCCTCCTTTATATGTTAAAGAAGTAAGTGGATTCCCAAAATGCAGGTTATTTCAACAGAGTTCTTTAGAGTGATTAGAATTGTTTTACTTGAGTACTTCACTGTCCTTCTTCTTACTTCTCATTTGAGAAGTAGTTGTGCCACCTATAACAAAAACATGAATGACGTTTCAAAATTGCTGTGGATTCTGCGTAATGTTTTGAATTTACCATAAAGCATTCAATTTTGTGATTGTCATCTCTTGCAGCCTATTTTTACAATGAGTGCTCAGCAAAAGGAGCTACGAGATCTCACACTTCAGGAGTTTAACAGACTGAACAAAGATTTTTCATCATTAGCAGTAAGTATTTTGCTTTGAACAATAAAAGTGGGAAAATAAAATGTTCCTTATTTTTTCTACTAATATTCTTTATTGAAATGTTGAAACATGTCTATGAAATACGGTATTTGCAATATTAACATCATGTTGTTTTTAATCAGTTACCTTTTTTCAATATGCATATTTCAGAAAACAATCATCTCCCACAAATATCAATATATTCTTATTTTCACTTTTTATACCAGCGTCGCCTCCAGCTCTATGCATCTCATTATTCTACTTCTGTATTCCAGTACATATATGATCATTCTCATTATTTTATTGTAATAACTTGCCACCATGGAGTAACACCATGGAGACAGAGTTTTGTGGCCATCATTATTTATTCCTGGGCTTTCAGTGGTTTTCCTATTTTTAGGCTGATTTATCTACTTTTTCTAGGATCACTTTCTTTATGCTATTGTAAGCTTTACCCAGCTGGCTTAATGTTACCTCTGATTTCACTGCACCATTCTCTGTAAATGTTTGCAGTTCTTCTCTGTGCTGTTCTTTTCATGGTCAGCTGCTTCTGTAGCTAAGGGCTTTGACTACAGGGGCAGCTGGTTATGTACACTATGGCACTAAGAAAGATTGACTTTGAAAGGCTATGCCTGTAGTTCAGTGGGTGAGCAACCAGCCAGGCCCCCTTCCTGAGTTATATAAGCAGTTCCTCCCAGTCTCCTTCTGAGCACTTTTCTTTGTGGTCAGAAGCTCTGTTCATCTCTGCCTTCTCCCCTGGGCCTGCTGGGGCTTTGCTGCACCCCCTCCCCCAGCATTTGCTTCCCTCCTTCCTTTATGCTTGGGCTCTGCTTGGATCATGCTGGACGTCTGTTCAGTGTGTTTCTCCTGCTTTGGTTAGTATTGTCTTGCCTCCTTCTGCTATGTGCTTCCTTGTGTGCGGAGCTTCTTTGTGTGTTTTTTTCCTTCCTGTTCCTTTGTTTACTTTTGTTTGTTTCTTTTGGGCTTTTCTAGCTTTCTGGAGCCCTCTGTATACATTGGTCATCTGTGCTTCAGGCTACGTATTGTGGTTTCCTTACCTTAAGCCCTGTGCCTATGCTCTCAGGCTCCCATTTACTCACCGGATTTTGCAAGCCCTCTGTTAACTGTATTGTTATTGTATGCTTCAGCTCACACTGCTGTTTCCCTGCCTGCTGTCCTTTGTGCTTTCCACCTTAATTATTTGTACCTGCTCCAGGCTTCATCCTGCTAAGCTAGCTGCCACTCCCTGTTGTGCTATGTGTGTTCAATGGCTCTGCTCTTAATTCACTCAGTGCTAGCTCCACTCGGCCAACTGCTGTATTACTATAGTAAAACTTTCAGTTCTTACATTAGCTGCCTGATCTCATGGAGCTCTGGTTGTGGCTCCTTGTTTTTCCTACAGCGGGGACTGTGGTGTCACAGTGAGGCATCAGGGCTCCAGTTAGCAGGAGCATGCTTTACGTAATTTATATGAATCACCCTGCTCCTTGCTGCTCCTTGTCTACATGGTTTTTCAGTTATCCACACATAATACATTATCCTTTCAGCCTTAATAGCTTTCAAGATTTCATTGCCTTTCATTACTGTATTGCAAATGCTCTTTACTGGAAAAACCTAACTCTGCCTTAATGGCATCTAAAGCATTCATGCCACTCATATCAATTCACTATTCATGCTGAAGCTACAGCAATCAACTGCTAAACTTTATTGATTCATTATGCTAAACCTCATTAATTCATTTACTAGCATCTCAGCCTCTCGATACCTACAAACCTACCTTATATGTCACACCATTAATTTGGCTTTCTTAATGGAATTGGTTGGCTTGCTTTCTGCTGGCTGCTACCACTATCAACCTCTAAATGCTGGCTCACATGACAGCCTCCTACCTTACCCAGGCCACTGTCTTCACCTGGCCTCCTTATCACTAACCTGCAATCTAATTTACAGTCTCTGGCTCTGCCTGGCCTCCTCATCAATAACCTGCTACCTAATCTACAGCCACTGGCATCACCCAGCCTCCTTCTATCTAGCACCCTGAAGTTGATTCATGCACTTAGAGTCATTCATATATCAGAGGCATGCCAACCATGGCCATTATCTTTTCTGGCTCGGGGCTTGCCCTGTAGGTAATAGTCTCACTCTACACCCATGAAGTCCACATCTTGAGCATGTGAAGCTTGGGGTGGGGTCCTTCTAATCTGGCACATAGTGAGAATATCCTCACTCTGGGTGGAGCTTCAGTGGTCTAATTCATTGGTGGCACCTCTTGATGTAGAATTTAAGACTTCAGCTGCCGAGGTATTGCGCCCTTAAGCCCAAGAGTGCCCCTTTATTTAAGGCGATGCAGTGGCACTTTAAAAACTATTCTCCCTACAACCACCTTTGGTTCACCTTGTCTGTTTTAGTTGGTAGGTTGGCTGAGTGCCTCAGTGGTCACTGCTCTCCTCCTCCTGCCTTGGGAGGGGTCCGCTGTCACTTCAAGAGTACCCGCTGTTGCAGAGGCCTCTCACAACCCTTCATGTCATTCCCATTAGAGGGATCATAAGAGCTTTCCACCAAACTAGAATATTTCTTCCCCTTGTATTAGGTTTCTAAATTGCAGCAGCAGAGCCATCACAAAATAAACTACCCTAGCCTGGAGGGAAGACAACCCAGGCCTTGGGTCCCCAGAGGTTTCCTCCTTTTAAATGTTTTTTTTTCTCTCCTCCATGCCAAAGGTCATAATATGTAGTCAGTTGTTTATAGTATATTCCCTAGTTTCCTTGGGTAGGTTTGCCCTGTTGAATGGATATGGTGGTGGTGGTGGCCTTACTCTCTGTTTCCTCTCTCCTTAGAAAGCCCCCTGATGTCATTAGTGCAATCCAATTTATAAGTGCTATCCTGACAACCTGTGCATCTCATTTGTGTTTTATCAGGCTGTCTCGTTGCTGTCAATCTGCTTCTCTACCTCAAAGTCAACGTTACTGCTCAATGCTCTCTTTAGAGCGCCTTCTTAAGGTACTTTTAGCCAAGGGAATCTTTCCCATGGCACCTTTATGGGTGAACCCCTCTTTGAGGGTTCCTTGCCTTTGGTACCCCTACAGGGTGGTAATTCCCCATGCAATAGAGAGTGCAAATGTCCAAACAGTTATCAAAGTTGCACAAGCATAACACTACTCTGGTTGCGTAGGCCCATAGAAATATACTGTATACACAGAGACTGGTCAAAAGACATTAGAGGCAACATTGAACTAGCTAGGCAAAGCCCACAGTCACATAAGGAAAGGGAACATCGAAAAAGTATATTACAATAAAAAAATTAGCATTGATACTGGAGCTGAGCCTTTCTCTTCCTCCTAATCAGCATTTGATTTTCGATTAACAGTGAAACTCCTCTACCACTATTATTACTCTCCAGCTAAAGGACTGGGCAGCCAGAACCCCACCCCACCTCATTTGTACTATTTCTGTATTCCCAATTATTCCCTTAAGAAACACAATTATTTACTACCTGAAGGATATTTTCCCCAGCATGTATATAGATGGTTAAGGACAGAAAAAAACTACAGGCTGGATTTTCAAAAGGGTTGGATGCATATGCAGGCTCATGCTGCACCTGCATCTGTGTCCACCTGAATGTGTCCGAGAAGCTCTGCTGCTGTTTTCAAAAGATGCATTCATTTACAACAAAAAGTTATAATTTGTGGTGAAGAATTGGCACAATTGTGTGTTTCTTTGTGCATGAAATTCAGACTGTGTTAGACCATCAAATAGATGGACCAATAGTTCGGATGCATTTCCATTTTGAAACTTGGAGTAAAGGGGATCTTGGACGGATTCTTAAAAAATCCTGCCGTATCAGTCCACTGATTTTATTTATTGCTAAAGGCTTCCTTCAGACTCAGAATGTGGGACAGCTTCTCCATCTGATAGACCTCTTTCACCATGCTTGATCATCCCTCCCTGGTTTGGGTGAATGCTAACTACTCTCTAGTTATAGAAACATAGAAACATAGAAACATAGACTTTGACGGCAGAAAAGGACCACTTGGCCCACCCAGTCTGCCCATTTCCCTACCTACTGGATAAGCTGCAGATTCTAGTTAACCAACCGCCTGCTTCCTGCAACCCCGCACTATAATTGCTTTGTGTCTGTCCCAAGCATGTTTGAATTCCCCCACTGTTTTAGACCCAACGACCTCCTCAGGAAGGCTGTTCCACGTATCCACCACTCTCTCCATGAAAAAGAATTTCCTCACATTACCCCTGAGCCGTCCCCCCTCTATCTTTAAATTTCGCCCCCTTGTTCTTACACATCTCTTTTTCTGAAAGATGCTACCCTCCTGGACTTTGCTGATTCCCCTGAGGTACTTGAACGTTTCTATCATGTCCCCCGTCCCTCCTTTCATCAAGGGTATACATATTAAGCTCTCTCAGTCTCTCTTCATATGGTTTCTGATGTAGACCCTGCACCATTTTAGTTGCCCTCCTCTGGACTGCTTCCATCCTGTCTATGTCCTTGCGTAGATGGTCTCCAAAACTGCACACAGTACTCCAGATGGGGTCTCACCAACTGTCTGTATAGAGGATAATCACTTTCCTTTTTCTACTTGTGATGCCCTTGCTATGCATCCCAGTATCCCCTGGCTCTCCTTACTGACTTCTCACATTGCTTACCCACCTTTAGGTCATCCGATATAGTACTCCCAGGTCCTTTCCATTTTTGTTGTTGTTAGTACCTCCTGCTATTGTGTACTCTTCTCCTGGGTTTTGTTTCCCAGGTGCATTACTTGCACTTCTTTGCATTGAATCTAAATTGCCATATGTCTGACCATTCCTCCAACCTTGCCAAGTCCCTTCTCATCTTTTTCTACCCTCTTGTGTATCAACTCTGTTACAGATCTTTGTGGCATCTGCAAAGAGGCATACCTTTCCTCCAGACCCTCTGCAATGTCACTATAAAGATGTTAAAGAGGATTGGACCCAGTACTGAGCCCTGAGGTAATCCACTAGTAACCCCTTTCTTCGGAATGTGTTCCATTCACTATTACCTTCTGTGTCCTGTTCTGCAGCCAGTTCAAGCACCAGGCTACCACCGTGGGACCCACTCCCAGGCTGGCTAACTTGATTATTAATCTTTTGTGCGAGACTGTGTCAAATGCCTTGCTAAAGTCTAGGTAGGCCATATCCACAGCCCCTCCCTGGTCTATTACTTTGGTCACCCAGTCAAAGAAATCAATTAGATTAGTCTGACATGACCTTCCTGCTGTAAATCCATGTTGCTTTGGGTCCTGTGCCCCGCTGGCCTCTAGGTGCTCAACAATTCTTTCTTTCAGAAGTGATTCCATCATTTTCCCTACCACTGAGGTCAAACTTACAGGTCTATAGTTTTCTGCTTCTGCCTTGCTCCCACTTTTGTAAAGGGGAATCACATCTGCCCTCCTCCAGTCCTCAGGTACCACCCCATCCTGCCATGATTTGTTAAAAAGTGTGGTCAGTGGTGTCACTAGGTCCCCCCTTAGTTCTTTTAGGATTCTGGGGTGAATCCCATCAGGCCCCATTGCTTTGTCCACCTTGAGTTTTAGGAGTTCTTTCAGGACTCTTTCTTCTGTGAATGGACTGGTATCAACCCCCCTACCCAGAGTGCTTCTATTGTCTGGTTTAGGTAACTGCTCCTCATCTTCTTTTGTGAATACTGAGCAAAAGTATTCATTCAGTATCTCTGCCTTTTCACTGTCTCCCTCTGCCCACCTCCCCTCTCCTTTATTAATCTTCACTATCCCTCCCTTAACCTTTCTATGCTCCCTAATGTACCTATAAAAGGTTTTATCCCCCTTTTTGACCGAGTTGGCTATTTTTTCCTCGGTTTGTGCCTTTGCCATTCTGACTGCCTTTCCTACTTCTTTCTGCTTTAATTGATACAGTTCCCGTCGTGCTCTCTGTGATTCCTTATACTTTTTGAATGCAGCCTTTTCTCCTTAACCTTCCCTGCCACCTCTTTTGAGAACCATAGTGGTTTTTACTCCGCTTTGTTTTCTTTATTTGTTTTACAAAAACTTGTTGCCTCTATGATGGCAGTTTTGATTTTCTCCATTGTTCTTCCACCCTCCTATTTGGCCATTTGCTAGTGCATTCTTCAGGTGTTCACCCATTTTGCCAAAGTCAGCCCTTCTAAAGTCCAGTATCCTTGTTTTTGTATGGCTTATCTCCATGGTTGTGCTCATTGTGAAGCACACTGTGCAGTGGTCGCTTGTTCCCAGATGTCTACTGACTTCTAAATTTGTGATCCTCTCTCCATTTGAGAGTACCAGGTCTAGTATTGCTCCCTCCCGAGTGGGTTCCAGCACTAGCTGTCTAAGGTCTGCCCTTGCAGGGCATCGAGAATGACCCTGTTCTTGGATGTGGCTGCAGTACATGTCCTCCAGTTAACATCTGGCATATTCAGGTCCCCCATCAACAGTATCTCCCCTTTTTCAGCCATTTTGAGAATGTCCTCTATCATTTTCTTGTCCATTTCCTCCCCTTGAGACGGGGGTCTGTATACAACCCCTGTGCGGATTGTGATGCCATTCCCCATCTCCAAGGTAACCCAGAGTGCCTCTTGTCCTCCCCCCTTTACTTTTTAGTTCTGTAGCTTTGATCCCTTCCCTTATGTATAGAGCTACTCCACCTCCTCTTTTGCCTTCCCTGTCCCTTCTGTAGATTGTGTACCCTGGTATGTTGACATCCCATTCATGGTTCTTGGTGTACCATGTTTCTGTGACTGCCACAATATCCAATTGTTCATCTTCCATCAAAGTTACTAGCTCAGAAAGCTTGTTTCCCAGACTACGGGCATTACTAGTCATTGCCCTCCATTTAATGTTGGCTTGATCCTTTTTTCCCCCATCCCTGCTCTTATTGCTGTTATCTATTTTACCATTTACCCCCATCCTGCCCTGTGTTGAGCTCTGTACCTCAGTGTTTACCCTACTACCTGCCCTGTTTTGTGGGGGGAGGCTTGACTTTTCCTGCCTTTTGTCAGTACCTCCCACCTTATCTAGTTTAAAAGCTTGCCAAGGAAGCATTTAAACCTGTCACCTAGGAGCTTGGTCCCCTTTGTGGACAAATGCAGACCATCATACCAGTATAGACCTTTATCTCTCCAGGTGGACCCCCAGTCCCCAATGAAGCCAAAGCCTTGTGCTCTGCACCAGTTTTGCAACCATTCATTAAACTGCATGGTGTGCAGTACCCTAGCCTCATTCCTGCCATGGACTGGTAGCACCTCTGAGAAGGTTACTGTGCTTGCTACCCATCTGAGGCCCCTCCCCAACTCCACAAATTCATTCTGCACTGCACTGATCCCATGCTTAGCTAGGTCATTTGTCCCAAGGTGGACAATGATATCTAGTTCTCACTCCTGTGATGCTGCTTCTACAATTGTGAGGATTCGCTTCTTGTCCCTCAAGCCATGGCACCAGGCAGCTACTTCCTTCTCTCCTTCCCCAGTTCTACCCCTAACAATTGAGTCCCCTATCAGTAGCTGTTTCCTTCCCTGTGGTGTCCCTTGCCACACTTTTGTAGGTCTCCCTTGTGGATGTCTTCAGCATTCTTCTGGGTCTCCACTGAGGGTGCCATCGTAGAGGAACCTTGCTCTGCCAGAATGGCATCTGATTTGTGTAGAGGTACAGCTGAAGCCGTCTCTGGTCCACCACCCACCCTCCCAGAACCCACTGTGGTCCTACTGCTCTTCATACCCCAAACTTCTTGACTCAGTGGTTGTGGCAGTGGTGCTCTTGGGGAGGGGAGGCCTCCTTAGTCCTTGCTAGTTCAGCCTGCAGGTGGGCAACCTCCTCTCTCAGAGCTGACAGTTGCCTACAAATAGGACAGCAACGCAGTTTCCAGAATGTTTCCCGGAAAACTGCTGCCCCACAGCCAGTGCATTGCACCACTCCCCACATGTCCCGCTCCCTTATTCTATACAATATGTAATTATATATGTATTATTATTTGCTTTGTGTAACTACTCTTTATGCACGTTGCAGGGCTATTAGAAATATGACAGTTCTGCAGTTATGCATTTCTTTGCAGCAATGACTAGAATATAAAATAGATATTCCCTACTTGAGGCTGTTTAATCTTGTGGAAAAGCTCCCATCCACAGATTTTCTGTAAATTGTCTATATATCTATTCTAAATAAACTCATTAGCCTGCTGCAGATCTTCCCAACAATTTCCTAGCTCACAGTTTTCCACATAGTACAATATCTGCAGCATTTCACTGAATATATGAACATATAAAGTTAAGGAAGGAGGGAGGAAGGGAACAAATTCATTGAGTTCTTTCACCACCACCTGAGTGGGAATACCCTGTCACCTTGTTTTTGTCAAGGTATTCTTGTTCAGTTTGAGTCTGACGGGATAAACAGTGCCTTCTCCATACTTTATTAATAGGATCAGATTAAAAACATCTATTATCAGTTTCCTAAACAAACTCTTTAAAGATTCATTTTCTAACATTTTTTTTTTATGTTTTTATTAGAGTCTAGGATTACAATTACCTTTGAGCCAAGGCTGTTTTACAAAGGTTCCACGTCAGGATGAGAACAAACAAGCAGGACATTAATTATTACAGGATAACAGGTTACAGTTGTTTATCATCACATGAATACATACATACATACATACAGATTGTGTAGTACTAGGGGCAAGCACAGGACAGGGATAACAATGATAACAAGGACTTGGTGAGACACGAGAAGAAGATGCTGCCAGAGGCAATTGTCAAAACACACAGGAACCTCAAGTGGAAAGTGCAAGTAAGAGGAGGAGGGGGGAAATCAGAGGGGAGAGTAGGGGGGTGGATGAGAAGGGACAAATTCCAAAAAGGGAACAGCAGGTTAGAGAAGACAGTCGCATATGCTAGAGGCATAGGCGGAGGTTAGATTTTTGAATTAGCCTAGCTTAGGTAGAGAAGAGATGTCCCTGGTGAGGCCATTTAGCCAGCTGGTAACTCTGTAGACAAAGGATCTTTGTCCCTGTGAGGTCCGACATCTTGGAATATGCAGTAATTGAGACTCAGAGCCCCTGGTGAGGTGGGGATTCTGTGCAGTTTGTAGCAGAGCTTGAACTTCGGGGGGGGGCAAAGCCAATCAATGTTTTTTTAGCCATTATGCATGTTAGATACTTGATGTGGCTTGAGAGTTGAAGCCACCCAGTTTGGGTGTATAGGTCACATGTATGGGTGAGACGATGGGATCCAGTGATGAGTCGGCAAGCTTTGTTCAAAGCCATAGGTATGCGCCTGAGGGCGGTGGTGGAAGCAGAACCATAGATGATGAGGCCATAGTCGATAGTTGAGATCACTGAGCTCTGAACTGTGATCCTTAAGGTTTCTGGAGTTAGGCATTCCCTATGCCTGTAAAGCAGGCCAATACGTGTGTTAGCTGCTTTGGCAATACACGTATTGGCCATGATGAACATTTATCCAAATGTGTTTCTTTTCACTGTTCCTTAGAAACTGCAGTATTTTACTGAACTCCCTTTACCACATCTGTTGGATACATGTCCCTTCAGATCCGGATAACTCTTTACTGTTGTGTGCTTGCTTGAACTCATCTCTTCCTTTCCCTCATTCTTTGTTTGCAGTCTGCCCTGCAGTTCCTTGAGGCATACACACATGAAGATGTTACTGTGGCCAACCTTGAAGGGAATTCAAATTCCTTGTGGACCATCAGTCCTCCAAGTCGGAATATGATGATAGAGAGACTGAATGACACATCCTCTGCATTCTTTCTTGTTATCTCATGGAGCATTCAGAGGTAAGCATAAAGCAAGGAGACATGTATTCCAATAATGATAAACCTTTGTGGGTCTTTGATTAGTTCAGATGAAAAAGAATGCCTGTGACCCCCCACACACACACACACACACACACACACACACACACACACACACACAGACTTCTAAGAATTCAGAAACTGTCTACATTCATTCACTTAATGTTTGTTACTGGCAGTCTGTTCCCCTCATTACCTGTTCACTGTTCAGTACTTGTAAGAATAGCTTCATTGCCTTAGTTATCTCAGTTTTATTGCCTACATGTATCTTGTTTTACTGATTCTGCCTTCTATTTTTTTATTATGCTCCTTGATATATTGTATCTGCTGTATATGACTTACCACTTCCCTTTACTCCCAGGACACATCTGGAAATGAGCTGTTAGCAGCTCAGTATGTCTCTCTTGGTGAAACTTTTGAAATAAATAAATACATAATGTTTAGAGCTGCCATGAAATAAACAATGGGCCCTACTCAGTAACACTGGCAATAATTTTACATTCCTGTATCCTTACAGAAAGTGTGATGGAAAGGGACATGCAAGACATTTTGTTGAACAATGTAGATTATATTGGAAAGCCTTACAGGAGGTAGAACAGTAAAAATATAAAACATAGTTTGAGGAACCCAGACCAAGGTATTAAATTACTTTTTGAATGTTAAGATGCAACCTGGTGAATATATTTCCACTGATCCCCATCCCTCCTCCCTCCAGTTTAATTTATCTCACTGCATCTCCCATTTCTTGGCAGTAGTGAAGTTCCCAAGGGAATTTATTTCTTTTTTCACAGATATATAAGCAAACATAACTATGGCAGCTTTGCAGTTATGGAAAGAAACCCCATGGTGTTTACTGCCTAGGAAAAATTCCCCATCAGGGTCTTCCGGTTACATCATGCAATTGATGGTGGCTTAGTTGGGAACTCCTGCACCTCAGGCGCAATTTTCAGCAGAATTGCTTGCCGTTGCATGGATCTTTAAGCTCTTAAAGTGTAAATCAGCAATCTATAACTGCGGTCATCATGGGTCTTACAAAAAAACAGCGTCCCTTGGAAGCAGGGAGTCATTCTTGAGACCGGAGAGTTCCGCGGCCTGTAAACCCAGTGCTTTCCCAATCCTCCCTGATAACAGCTTCGGGAGAAGAATCAGAGGGCTCAAGCTTGGAAGCCACCTCGACCATCATTAAAGCAGATGGCCACAAAATGCTGAAGATTCTCCATCATATTGACGCAAACATTTCTGGCATACAAAAAGATTTTAAGAAGCTAGAGGCACGTACTTCTGCAGTGAAGACACAGATGGAAGGTATTCAATCAGAGCACGTGGTTTTTGGCAGATCCCTTGCTTACCTCCACAGAAGAGAGAGGGAGTTAACTGCATAGGCAGAGGATGCGGAGGCGAGAGCCCGCCGTAACAACATTTGCATCTTCGGTATCCTGGAGGGGGTGGACCCTTCCAGCATGGAAGATTACATAGACACCTGGTTAAAAATGGAGCTGCACCTGGGAGAGGACTTTAAAGTCAAGACTGAGCGTGCACACTGTGCCATTGCACCCAGACCCAAACAGAGTGCACTTCCCAGGTCTGTTATTGCTAAATTTCTGAGATACACCACAAAAGAAAAAATCCTCAGGCTGGCATGGGCCTTAAGAGATCTCAGTCTTAATGGCCAGAAGCTGTACATTGACCAGGACTTTCCCCCTTTAATGCTTGCAAAATGTAAAAAAGTTCTACTTGTGGTGAAGGCACTCCGAGATAAGGGTCACAAGGCATATTTACACTATCTGGCAAGGCTGTGGATGCAAGACAAAGAGGGGGCAAAATTATTTGATTCTCTTTTGATGGCCACTACCTATTTAGAGTTCCAGAGGATCCCCATTCCAGACATGAAGGAGGAACAAACTGAGCAAGAGATTGAAGATTTGCTGTGGTCGATTGCGCCTGGAGTAAAGAGATGAACGGGGAGAAGAGGTGATGCCTTACTGGCCCTACGTGCTGACACGTCCAAATGGCTACAATCGAAGAAGACCTGAGCTGTTAATGAGGTCGGAAGGTTCTTACAACTTTTCTACTTGAGTGCACTCCTCAGGGGATCTCTAATCCTGAAAAGTAGGGCCTCTGAGGGGATTTTCTTTTGACTTATTCTGCATGAAGTGCAAAGCTAATGTTGAAAGACTCACCATCACCATTTTGCTGCAGCCATTTTGAAGTGCCATGGTATTTTGCTTTGGCCTGCTCTGTGCATATGGAGTCCTGGCAGCAGTTTCCCATGGGATTGTTTAGAGAGGGAACTCCCAGAGGGTCCGTTACTTAACTGTTCTCCCTAGCAGGTCAGCCTCATCGGGGAGCCGCTTGGACCGGGACTTAAGATAAGCTCTACTTCATGCTTTGACTCTTCATTGATATTATAATTCAGAGCATGTAACCTGGATGATTTTAATTTCTGTTCGCAGCAGCTGACTCATTGGTTGGGTTGCACCTTGTGCAATTTGTTAAATATAAAGTTAGTGTTGAGAATGTTGGGTTGTTGTGGGGTACTATCTAATTAATCTTATGGGTGGTCTTGCCCTGTACATGATGGGATGCCTCCCTGCGCCTTCCCTGACACCCTGTCTTGGATGTTTAATTGATTCATCTTGGACTCCTCTTAGGGGCAAGATGAGTTGGAAACAATTTTGGTTTTTGTTTAGTGCTAGTATATTTAGCTAATGCACCTCTTCTACATGGGGCACTATTAAGATGGTGACCAAATTGGGATTTTAGTGTAGGGGTGACTATAGTAGTTACCCCTCCTGGTCAGCCCGAGGTGCATCTTCTGACCACCACCTTAACCTAATTTCCACAGTTAGGAGAGGGTCTGGTCTCCTGGGTTACCCAGGGATTCATTCCCTAGCACATATTGGTGCTTTTCTCCTACCAGCCTCGAACTTGGTAAGCCTAGCTGTTGGGGGCTTCTCCACTCTTAGCCCCTGTTTTCAGGCTCTGTTTGAGCCTTCGGGCATCTAGTGATGTAACTAGGGCCCTTGTTTTAATTTTTTGATTCATGTTTTGGGTCAGGCTGGGTGAAGTTAACCCAGCTTATAAATCCCTTATTACAGTTTGTTTTTTTGGTTGTTACCTTTATTCTCCTATTATGTGTGTTCATGTTGTGCTCTTACAGTTTGTTTTTTTGATTGTTACTTTTATTCTCCTATTATGTGTGTTTGTGTTGCACTCTCTTTTGCAGGTTTGCATTTAGGTGTCTTTAGACTCTTGGATGGGGGATGTAGTCATACGGATTATGGAGGACCTGGGTGTGGGTTTCTGAAACACTTTTCACCATGGCATCACTTAAAATAGTTTCTATAAATGTCAAGGGCATTAATGGGGTAGTCAAACGAGTGAGGGTTATTCAAGAAATAGGCTGACTAAAATGTGATCTAGCATGTATTCAGGAAACAAAACTATCATGGACAGAACATTCTAAACTGAGAAGAATGTGGGTGGGAGGGGTGTTCTCGGACTCTCATCCAGATGCCTCCAAATCAGGGGTTGCTATTTTAGTATGTAAGGGACTACCATTTAAAGTCCATTGTGTAAAAGAGGAGGAGTCGGGTTATTTTGTTCTAATTTCAGGTGACTACATGGTCACCCCCTCCACCTGGCCTCGGTATATGCCCTACTCCACCTTCCAGAACCTTTTTTAGACACTTTTTCTCTATGATGAATTCCCTTAGACCAGGTTGAATAGTTATGGTGGGCAATTGGAACTACGTTGAAAACCTTCTGTTAGATGAGAGCTCTGTGAGCAAAGGGAGTGGAGTGATGTGTTCCCGACTCCTTTGCACCCTAGTGTCTGAGGGGGGTTGGGCGGACCCTTGGAGGCAGCAGAACTCAAAGTCCAAGGATTTTACTTTTTACTTCGATGCCTCAGGGTCATATTCCAGGCTCAATAGATTTTAGACTCAGATGGTGAATGCCCATGATTTGACAGACATTACTATCCATCCGGTCACCTTCTCTGACCATGCTATAATTAGTGCTAGGGTGATTTGACCTGGGGAGAAAGCTAAGGGGTCATGGCGTTTCGATCCAGGATTACTTAACAATAAAGTTTTTGTAGATCAAATCAAAGACACTATTAAGCACTATTTGTTAGAAAACAGGGAAGAGGACACACCAGTCTGATTTATTTGGGATGGCTTAAAGGCAGTCCTTTGGGGCCAAATTATTAGTTTTGCCACATATAAACATAAATGTAACCAAATTAAGGTGGAGAGGCTGTTGGAAAATATTGCATCTTTAGAAACTGAACATAAAAAGAATAAAGACACCTGTTACTAGCCTTGCTTGTAGAGCAGAAAGCAGCTAACTAAAAGAAGCTACATTTTCTTATTAATTTAAAACTTATATCTCAGCAGGAGTCATTGTCTGTTAAGATAAAGAAGACAGATAACTTTATTAGAAGTAGAAGGGGTCTTATTTAGGGTTAAAAAAATTAAAGAAAGAAAGTCAGTGTGTGTTCTGTGCAGGGAAGGGTACTAATCAGCTGACTTTGCTAAACCAGTAGGAGGAAAGAGAGCTTACCTGGGGTGTGGTTTAGACACTATAAAAGCAGGTGAGTCAAATTACAACTTCCTGTTGCTAGCCTTGCTTGTAGAGCAGAAAGCAGCTAACTAAAAGAAGCTACATTTTCTTATTAATTTAAAACTTATATCTCAGCAGGAGTCATTGTCTGTTAAGATAAAGTAGACAGATAACTTTATTAGAAGTAGAATGGGGTCTTATTTAGGGTTAAAAAAAGAAAAGAAAAGAAAGTCAGTGTGTGTTCTGTGCAGGGAAGGGTACTAATCAGCTGACTTTGCTAAACCAGTAGGAGGAAAGAGAGCTTACCTGGGGGTGTGGTTTAGACACTATAAAAGCAGGTGAGTCAAATTACAACTTCCTGTTGCTAGCCTTTTTTCTTATTAATTGCCCTCCATCCCACCCAAAGCCAGTTCTACTTTTATAGCCACTGGATTTGACTGTCAACAGGAACTTCCTGTTTGGCAGTAGGAAGGAAAGGATCATAGAGAAACATTGGTTTTGTCAACCCTAAAGGAAAAAAGTAGCTTACTCTCCCCCCCTAGCTGCTGGTGGTCTGATATTGAGCAAGGAAGAAGAAGGCTACTGAAGAAAATAGGAAGTTGCTGTCCCAGAACAGGAAGGGTGAGAGTTGTAAGGAGAGGAGAGAATAAGCATCCAGAGAAACAGTAGAGAGGACACAAAATAAGACATGATAGGAGTAGTGCAGTGCAATGGCTGTGGGGTGGCAGTGTTCCGGGAGACATTCTGGAGGCTGCAATGCTGCCCTATGTGCAGACACCTCTCTGGTCTGAGAGAGGAGGTTGCCCGTCTCCAGGCTGACCTGGCTAGGATTCGGAAACCTCCTCCCCACCCAGGGACCACCAGGGCCAATGCCACTACCTCAAAGGTTGCCAAGAAAGAGGAGAGGCTGGACCAGGGTGGGCTCAAGGAGGAGAGGGTGGTGGAACAGAGTTGCATCCCTCTGGCTGTACCTCTCCACAATTCATTCGCTCTTCTAGTGGATAGTGGTTCCTCTATGGAGGCACCTGCAGTGGAGACCAAGGAGGATGCTGGGAACCTTCACAAAGGAGACCCACAGGAGGGTGGCATGGGACCCCACAGGGGAAGGAAACAACTCCTGGTGGGGACTCAATCATTAGGGGGTAGAATTGGGGAGGAAGGGAGAGGAGGTGGTGCTTCCTGGCCACGGCTTGGAGGGACAGGAAGCGAATCCTCAGGATCTGAGGGAGGAGCTGCACGAGGGAGGGAGCTGGATGTCATTGTCCACCTAGGGACAAATTATCTGGCTAGGAATGGGATCAGAGCAGTGCAAGAGGAGTTTGAAGAGTTGGGAAGGGGCCTTAGACAAGTAGCGCATACGGTAACCTTCTCGGAGTTGCTGCCTGTCTATGGCAAGGGAGATGCTAGGGCACTTCTCACCAGGGAATTCAATGAGTGGTTGAAAAACTGGTGTGGAGCTCAGGGTTTTGGCTTCAGTGGGGACTGGTGAGCCACCTGGAGGGATGCAGACCTATACTGGTGCGATGGTCTGCATCTGTCCGGGGGGGAACCAGGATCTAGGTGAGAGGTTTAAATGCTTCATTGTAAGCATTTAAACTAGCAAGGGGAGGCACTGAAAGGAGCAGGGAAATCGAGCTTCCCCACAAAACATGGTGATTAGTGAGGTAAACACCAAGGTACAGAGGTTATTAGGAGCAGAACAGATTTAAATGTAAAAAAAGGCAAAGGCAAGGACAGAAATGGGGCTAAAAGGGTAAGGCTATCAAAAAGTGGAGGGTGATGAGTACCAATGCCCGTAGTCTGTGTAACAAGCTCCTGAACTAGTGGCCTTGATGGAAGAGGGTTGCCTGGATATTGTGGCAGTCACAGAAACATGGTACACAGAGAACCATGACTGGATGTCAACATACCAGGATACACAATCTACAGGAGGGACAGGGAGGGTAAAAGAGGAGGAGGAGGAGTAGCTCTCATGTAAAGGAAGGGATCAAAGCAACAGAACTAAAGAGTAAACAGGGAGCAGATGAGGCACTTTGGGTCACCCTGGAGACAGGAAATGGCACCACAATCCGCATGGGGTTGTATACAGACCCCATCTCAGGGGGAGGGAATGGACAAGGAAATGATAGAGGGCTTTCTTAGAATGGCAGAAAAAAGGGAGATATTGTTGATGGGGGACCTGAATATGCCAGATGTTAACTGGAGTACCTTTGCTGCAGGCACATCCAAGAGCAGGGTCATTCTTGAAGCCCTACAGGGGGCATGCCTCAGACAGCTAGTATTGGAACCCACTCGGGAGGGAGCAATCTTAGACCTGGTACTCTCAAATGGGGATGGAGAAAGAATCTCAGATTTAGAAGTGGGTAGCCATCTGGGAACAAAGCGACCACCAAACAGTGTGGTTCACGATAAACACAGCCATACAATCAAGCCATACAAAAGCAAGAGTACTGGACTTTAGGAGGGCTGACTTTGGGAAAATGAGAGAGTGCCTCAGAAAAGCACTAGCAAACAGGCAAGAAGGAGGGTGGAGGAACAATGGGGAGTGATCAAAACAGCCATCACAGAGGCAACAAGCCTTTGTGTAAAGCAAATCAATAAAACACAACGAAGGAAAAACCACTATGGTTCTCAAAAGAGGTGGCAGGGAAGGTTAAGAGAAAGGACAGCATTCAGGAAATATAAGGAAACACAGAAGGAGCAGGACAGAGAACTTTATCAGTTAAAGCAGAAAGAGGCTGGGAAGGCAGTCAAAATAGCAAGGCCCAAACTGAGGAAAGAATAGCCAATTCTGTTAAGAAGGGGATAAGACCTTTATAGGTACATTAGGGAGCAAGAAAGACCAAAGGAGGGATACTGAAGCTTAATAAAGGAGGGAATGTGGGTAGAGGTGACAGTGAAAAGCTGGGATACTGAACGAATATTTCTGCTCAGTATTCACAAAGGAAGAGGAGGGGGAGTTACCTAAACCAAACAAGAGAAACACTCTGAAGACAGGGGTCGATACCAGTCCATTTACAGAAGAAAGGGTTCTGAAAGAACTAATAACATTGAAGGTGGACAAAGCAATGGGGCCTGAATTCTAAAAGAACTAAGAGTAAAACTAGTGACACCACTGACTACTCTCTTTAACAAATCATGGGAGGATGGGGTGGTACCTGAGGACTGGAGGAGGGCAGATGTGATTCTTCTTCACAACAGTGGGAGCAGGACAGATGCAGGAAACTACAGACCAGTTAGTTTGACCTCAGTGGTAGGGAAGATGATGGAATCACTTCTGAAGGAAATAATTGTTGAGTACCTAGAGGCCAGTGGGGCACAGGACCCAAGGCAGCATGGATTCACGATGGGAAGGTCGTGTCAGATGAATCTAATAGATTTCTTTGACTGGGTGACCAAAGTAGTAGACCAGAGAAGGGCTGTGGACATGGCCTAGCTAGATTTTAGCAAGGCATTTGATACAGTCCCACACTAAAGAGTAATTCACAAGATAGCCAGCCTTGGAGTGGGTCCCCAGGTGGAAGCCTGGATAACAAATTGGCTAGACAACAGGAGGCCAAAGGGTAGTAGTAAATGGAGTACACAGTGAAGAAAGAGGGTTACTAGTGGGGTACATGAGGTTCAGGGTACTGGGACCGGTCCTTTTAATGTCTTTTATAAGTGACATTGCAGAGGAACTGAAGGAAAAGTATGTCTCTTGCAGATGACACAAAGATCTGCAACAGGGTTGATACACAAGATGGAGTGGAAAGGATGAGAAGGGACTTGGCAAGGTTGGAGGAATGGTCACATGTATGGCAGCTCAGATTCAATGCAAAGAAGTGCCAGGTAATGCACATGGAAACAAAACCCAGGGAAGCATACACAATGAGGGGTGAGATACTGACAACAGTAAAAAATAGAAAGGACCTGGGGTAATTATATCAGATGACCTAAAGGTGGGCAAGCAATGGGAGAAGGCAGTAAGGAAGGCTGGGGGGATACTGGGATACATAGGAAGAGGCATAAATAGTAGAAAACAGGAAGTTGTTATCCCTCTGTACAGACAGTTGGTGAGACCACATCTGGAGTACTGTGTGCAGTTCTGGAGACCCCATCTCCACAAAGACATAGACAGAGTGGAGGCTGTCCAGAGGATGGCAACCAAAATGGTGCAGGGTCTGCACCAGAAGACATATGAAGAAAGACTAAAGGAGCTTAATATGTATACTCTTGAGGAAAGAAGGGAGAGAGGGGACATGATAGAAACTTTCAAGTACCTCAAGGGAATTAACAAAGTCCAAGAAGGTAGCATCTTCCAGAAAAAGAGATGTGCAAGAACAAGGGGGCACAATTTGAAGAAAGAAGGGGGACGGCTCAGAGGTAATGTGAGGAAGTATTTTTTCACTGAGAGGGTTGTGGATGCATGGAACAGCCTCTCTGAGGAGGTCGTGGAGTCAAGAACAGTGGGGGACTTCAAGAATGCATGGTACAGGCATAAGGCAGTCCTAGTGGGGGGTAGGAGGAAGTAAGCTGTTGGTTAACTAGGATCTGCAGCTTATCTGTTAGGTAGGAAAATGGGCAGACTAGGTGGGCCAAGCGGTCCTTATCTGCCGTCAAATTCTATGTTTCTATGTTTCTAATACTAGCTATATTGAGAGAAACCCGGGAACAATATAACATAGAAATGAAAAGAAGAAGAACTGAAAACTCCCTGAGGTACACTAAACAAAGATATTATGAAACGGGGGGAAGGGCAAGCCATCTTCTGGCTCTCAGATTGAGAAAGCAAGAATCTGAAAGATATATCCCACTGCTCAAGAAGCCAGGGACCCAATCCATCTCCTCAGACCCCTTACAAATAGCAGATAATATTCAGAGTTACTATACCGAATTATATGCCGGGGAGAGAGGTCCTGATCATGTTAGAGAGGTAGAGAATTTCCTACATAAAATTACTTTACCCAAACTTGAGGCCTCACAGAGTAAAGGTTTGGAAATGCCTTTTACTGAACAGGA
The DNA here is from genome assembly GCA_016271365.2 of Neoceratodus forsteri. Classification (NCBI taxonomy): domain Eukaryota; kingdom Metazoa; phylum Chordata; order Ceratodontiformes; family Ceratodontidae; genus Neoceratodus; species Neoceratodus forsteri. The sequence goes on along the minus strand of CM057455.1, from coordinate 335,542,947 downwards.
GGTTAAGAGGGTGACTAAAAATCTCAGCAGAGGAAAGGCACCCGGTCCAGATGGATTTGTGGCAGAATTCTACCAAATCTTTGCCACAGATCTTACCCCCTGCTGACCAGGGTATGCAATATGGCACATGAGGAAGGGGAGCCTCCAGCTTCATGGGGGGAGGCAGTGATTACCCTCTTGCCTGAGCCAGGTAAAGATTTGACATAGTGTGGGAGCTACCACCCAATCTCTTTGATTATTCAAGGTGCAAACATTTTTGCAAAGATCTTGAGTTCCTGCCTCCAAGAATATATCCCCGAGTTAGTTCACAAAGACCAGACAGGTGTCATACCTGGCAGGTGCATCCAAGATAATATTTGGCTGCTACTCAATTTCCTGTCTGCCTCAGGGGCCTTCCCTACCGGAACACTCCGGGTGGTGATGGCCCTTGATGCTGAGAAGGCATTTGATCACCTGGATTGGATTTTTTTGGAACACACACTGAGAAAATTTGGCTTTGGGGATAAGTTTTGATGTTGGATAGCCAACCTATACAGGGATCCTTGGGCAATGGTAAAGGTAAATGGGGTAACCTCGAAAAAGATATGTATAAGAAGGGGAACTAGACAGGGGTGCTCGTTGTCACCACTGTTGTTCGTCTTGTGTATGGAGCCCCTGGCAGCCCTCATAAGGCAGACAGACAGGTATAAGGGTATTCAAGTGAAGGGGATAGAAATTAAGGTATCCCTTTATGCAGACAATACCCTCCTGTATATTACTGATCCGCTAAAACAGATACCACTGATTAACTCCCTATTTCAAGCTTTTGGTACAGTGTCTGGGTTTAAAGTTAATGACAACAAAATGGAGCTGGTGGCTATAGGGCAGACCCAGCAAGGGGCTCTCCCACCAGTGGGCAACTACAAGTGGGTAAAGGAAAGTCTGAGGTATTTGAGGATCTGGATCCCCAGAGATTTGCACAAAATATATACTATTAACCATGGGGGACTCCTTCAAACAGTGCAAGAAGATTTGAAATGATGGGGGGAACTACCCCTCTCCTTGTTTGGAAGGACCGACTGTGTCAAGATAAACGTGCTTCCACATTTCTTATTCTTGTTTCAGTCTCTGCCACTTAAACCACCCGCTAATTTCTGGAAACCCCTTAAATCATCTTTGTCAATGTTTATTTGGGCTGGTAGACCACCCAGAATGAATTGGCATTCCTTACTTAGGGACAAGAGCAAGGGTGGAACCGGTCTGCCGGATTTTAAAAAATACTATTGGGCTGCCCAGCTTCAACCCCTAGTTTCTGTCATGGGTTTAGAAGAGCTCCCCTTCTGGGTAGAGATAGAGAGACCGGAATCCACCTCAGGAGATATTAGAGACTTGATATATATGGATACAGGAGGTATCAAGGGCCTTTATGTTCATAATCCTTGGACCAGGGTGATTGTATCCTCTTGGATAGAGATAAATAAGAAATTGAGTCTAAGGCTGGAATTGGGACCCAACTCCTCAATTAAAGCCTGCCTAGATTTCATGCCCCTCTCATGGTATCTTGGCTTCGCGCGGTGGGGTAGGAAAGGCCTGGTTAGGGTAGGCCAATTGTATTCCGATGCTAATATTAAATCTTTCCAACAGCTCTCCCTTAGTTTTGGACTCCCTGCCAGTGATTTATTTAAATACCTTCAGTTTAGGCACTTTTTACAAAAAAAGGACTTCCTGAGACAAGGTTCTACTGAACCAGGCAATAGCCCATTGGTGGATTTTATGAGGATAGAGACTTATAATAAAGAGTCTCATGGTCAGATTTCCAGATTGGTTAGGCATTTCTCCACTCTTGAGCCAGACCCTCTAGAAAATATCAAACAAACATGGTCTCTGGAGCTTGGGAGGGTAATTGAGGAATCATCATGGGAGGTAATATGGGAGGCCATCCATGCCACGACAGCTTCTAACAACTGGCGTGAGTTCAGGTGGAAGGTATCCACATGATATTTTCACACACCAGTAATTACGAAACACTATGGCCAACACCCCTCCGATCTTTGCTGGAGGGAATGTGGAGACAGAGGAACTCATTTACACATATTTTGGTCTTGTCCCAAGATTCAAAATTACTGGAACCAAATTTTGACATTGATGAGATTTGTTTTTGGAATGACCCTTCCAAATGACCCATTATATTGGGTTCTGGGACGATATCCTCAGCTAATTAAGAAAAAAGCTCAGCGTTATTTATATAATATCCTAGTGGCATCAGCCCTTAAAGCTATTATGCTGTGTTGGATGACCCCAATTCCACCTTCGATCAAGGCTTGGTATAAGAACTGTTAAAATATTCTGGAAATGGAGGAACTTACAGCTAGAGTGAGGTTACACAAGGAACAGTTCAAGGCACGCAGGCTTCCCTTCTTCCACTTTCAGGCACAGAGAGAGCAATTAAATGTCCTGGAAATTTTGGAAAGGTATGCCTAGATATTTTTGGTAATACCTTGGTGACTTCCAACATTGGGGTGAACAAGGGAATTGTGGACAAAGTAATTAGGGAACAGATCTAACATACTTACTAAGTGAGGTATTGCTCACTTATTTGACCCTCACCTTGTATTGAAGTGTCATGAATGCATTTAACCCATAATTTGTATTCTTCTGTCTATAGTTTTTTTGTATTTTACTGTTTTGTCTTTGTTTGTTTTTGTTGTCTTTTTTTTTTTTTTCTATCCCTTCCTCATCTCTTTATTATTTAATTGGTTTCTTGACTACTTCAGAATTCACATGGAACAGCACATGGACTGGGTTTGGACATTAACCTAGATTTCTGTGGTTAGGACTATGCCTTGTGTTATTTTAGTCTTTAGCAGATCTATGTGGTTATGATCTGTGAGCAAAGCAGTCTTTCTTATTGTCTGTATTGTGTTTTTTTCTCTGTCTTGAAAAGAAATTCAATAAAAACTATAATTTCCCCAAAACAAATCCCCATCAGCCCTCTTTTTAAATTCCACAGTGAGTACAGTTGATATTTTGCCACATTTTCAGAAAGCGCAGGCAATTTTTTATTCTAGCTATGGAACCCCTATCAGCTGCTCTTCGTCAGTCTTCCATGATCCAAGGTTCTCCTATCGGTAATTCCCACTATACTTCACTATCCTACGCTGATGACCTCCTCATTCTACTCGAAAATCTTGAAATTTCGGGACCACCCTTAATTAAGTTACTTAGCAACTTTACTTCACTTTCTGGGCTCGCTCTGAATCTAAACAAATCAGAAACAATGCCATTGAACAATTTTTGTAACTCTTCTATGAATACAATATTAGGTTTTCTTTGGGCCCCTCAAGGTGTCTCTTACCTTGGAATACAGATCACCTCTAAATTAGACAAGATATGGAACACCAATCTTTCCCTGTTATTAGCAAATATTAAAAACACTTTCAACAGATGGAAACTGCTTAACCTCTCTTTTAATGGGAAAATCTCTGCTATCAAGATGTCAATAGCTCCCAAAATACTGTATCTATTTTCTAATATCTCTTTAGCCCTCCCTACTTTTTTTTTGTCAGAATTGATTATATAATTGGTCATTTTTTATGGGAAGGCAAAATTCCCAGATCTAGTAGTAACAAACAGTGTTCCCACTGGTACAAAGGGGGCTTCAGGCTCCCCTGGTTCCAAGCATATTTTGGGCCTTCCACACTGCCCAAACTGTCAAATGGTTTAATAAACCCAGCAATAAATCACCGTTGTGGGTCAATATAGAAACATCTCTATGTCTGGGCAATGTCACCACTTCCTTCATTTATAACCCTCTCCCCCCCCAATTTAAAATCTCACCCTACTATAGCATCATCCACATACTACTGGAAAATAATTCATAAATGCCTTAAATCCAACCCAACCCCTCTCATATATGCCCCCATGTGGGGGAACCGCAACATGACTCTTGATAATCACCCAATTTTTTGTTGTAATTGGAAAAACAGGGGCATTTTTTTCTTGGAGGATATACTTATACCTTAGACTCTCAAATTAAAATTATTTTCTGACCAGCGCAAACAATGGAATCTTCCCCAGCACGATTTCTGGAAATATTTACAGTTACACACAGCATGGAACCTTTATCTTTCTACTATTCCTCATCAGTCTATATATGATACTTCTATTTCTAAATGGATCAAAACAAACTCTAAATTAAATAGCATCATTTACAAACATATCAGAAATATAATTCCAGATCAATCTATCACTGCAAAAAATAAATGGAGTAACCTTTTAAATTATAACATAACCAATTCACAATGGCATAACTGCTGGCTATCCTGCCATAAAACTTTTAAGGATAATCGCAGTTCACTCATACAAACCAAAATTCTACATCTATGGGACAGAACTCCTGAGATTTTGCAAAAAATGGGCTTAATGAACAACAATAAATGTTGGCACTGTAACTCCCCCAATGGCAATTTGCTACATGTTTTATGGCATTGTCCTCCCATACACAATCTTTGGCATCATATTCATTTCTTTGCAATGAAAGTGATTGGTCTATCCTTTGCATTTGATCCAAAACACTGCATACTTGGTATTTTCAATGCTCATTCATACAAAATATCCCATTCTCAGACTAGGTGGTTATCCCTACTATTCCTTCAAGTTAAACACCTTATACTAATGCATTGGAGTTCCAACATCATCCCCACTCTCCTGGATATTCTCAAACTATCATCTCAATACGCCATCCTTGATCTTATGTCTCACTTAGCCTCTGACCGACTTAATTTACATAATAAATGCTGGCAGGGCTATTTTAAATATTTAAACACGTCTACACATATCATCACTTAATCCATGGGTTGTTATATGTTCACATTGGAATCTCACTTCTAGCTCTTTCGTTCCCTTTTCATCTCCTCTCTCTATTTTTATTTCCTTTTCTTCTTCCCTTTCCCTCTTCATTCTTGTTTACTTTCTTAGATATTTTTCTCTTTTTTATGTTCTTCCTTTATACAATCTTACACATGCTTGTATTAAATTACAGCATAACAGAAGTACAATCTTGACTGCTCGTATTTCTTGTTTGTATCTACTCCTTTTACCCTTTGAACCATAAATTGCCATATTTTCTCTCTATTATACAGATTGTACTGCTATATATTGTTTTCTCAACATTTGTTTACCCCTTGAATGTCATTGTATAATAGTTCAGACAACATGTTTTTTTCTTGTCCCATTAAGAATTTATGTAAGTGTATATTGGAGAATGTAGTGTATTTGTATGTATAATCACAATAATTACAATAAAAAGATTAACTGCAAAGAAAGTGCAGGCAAGGACACAGTTGCACTGTTCATACTGTATGGGGTAGAAGTTCATCACATCCTTCCCTTACACACAATCTAGACATAATCAAATATCTAGAGATAATTGCTGAAAATTGCACCTACAGTCTAGAACATGTGCCACACTAATGGCGAATACCAGCACAAGAACTAAAGGAGAAAATCCATTAGCTCATGCTGTTCTTGAGCATTTGACTAGATACAGTACGTGAATACTACCACAGAACTGTTTATATTCACATTTGTTTTATTTATTGTACTGGGCCTCTCCAACATGATCACACAGATCAAATTTTGCCTCAGTCACCTACTTTTGTTTGTACTGTGCTATCTAAGTCAGAGTTGGGGTCCTTGTCAGCTTCCTGTTAAACAGTGAAAACAACATTACACAATAGGTTTTGTGTAGACTGCTTCATTTTTATATTTGCTTGCATGCTTGTGCAAGAAACATAGTGTCACCATACGAAGTTTCATAGGTGTGCTACCTCACTTCCAATGCCCTGCTCCTTGTCACAGACGTGGCCTCATCGCACCAATAAATGTCCAAGCTGTCTATGACATCAGTTCAGATGCAGTGGCATACAGTTCCAAGCAAAACACTGCAACAATCAGCGGTGGTATGTGTAGGCAATTTGCATACTGCCGTTGGCAGTATGCAAAGTGCCTACACATCGGCACTGCATTGGGACAGCTGTCATAGACAGCTCCATTCCTCCACCCAACAAACACCCAAGTAGCATGCTGGGAGTTCACCCCAGTGTGTCATGCCCATTCCACACACACACACACACACACACACACACACTGTATGGCTGACAGGGTGTCCAATCCCATTAAAAACCACTGCTCCCCAACAGACTTCTAGGTGCCACGGCGCTGGTGCCACCCCAACATGCCAAAATTCCATATATAGCCAATGGGGTGCCCGGTCCCCCATCGGCTCCACTGCCCCCCCAACATACTTTCAGGTGCCATACTGGGAGCCCACCCCAGTGTGGCAACAGTCCGTATGGCTAACGAGGGTTCCCAATCCCCTATTGGCTCCACTGACCCCTCAAACAACCTTCCAGCTGCCATGCTGGGAGCCCATCCCAGCGTGACAAAAGTTCAGCATCGTCTTTCAAAAAAAAAATCACCTGTAAGAAAAAAAGGTCCCTCGCTGACTGTCTTGCCCCCCTCCCCAACACACACCCATCCTCTGAGTGCCCCACCCATACCCCCACCTCACACCCATACTTACCTCTGGAGGCTGCCACAACTATCTTCAGTGGACCGGAAACACGTCTGCACTCTTCAAAGCCGACCAGGAACTGAAGAAATGCCGGTAAGCTATATAATGGTATAAATGGGGTTTTATCAACTTTGATGCATTTCTTGGGCATTTTTGAGAATTCTTTCACCAAATTTTCAATATGGGGTTCTTTGGACCCCACCTCATAAACTCAGTCACTATCATTTTGTTATTTGGCCCTGAAAGGTGATTTCGCGGTCACTGCATGGAGCCACCTTTTGGGACGATTTACGAAATGACAGTGTTACAGTTCATGAGGTAGGCCTCAGAAACCCTATGTTAAAAATTTGGTGAAAAATTCTCAAAATGACTGTTTTATGCTATGCATTATGTAGTTCCTACGATGCTTGTAACTTTGAGAATTTGTAATATTTCCACTCCAGATTTTCAACATTGCCATTTTACCACACTTCCTTATGAACAGTACAGCTGTCATTTTTCACATCTTGCTCAAAATGTGTTTTCGCACATGTAGCGCACATTGGCGTGGTCGGTTTGTGAAATCAATGTTCGGGACACATTAAGAAAATCACAGTGACAAACTGTTCATGAGCAGAGGTGTTAAAATGGCTATGTTGAAAATCTGGAGACAAAAGTCCATAAAATGAGTGTGTTATGTGCATGCATTGTGCAATTTCCGCACACCCTCGTAAGTTCATGAATTTGTGATATTTTCAGTCCAGATTTTCAACACTGACATTTTTCCACACCTCCTTATGAACAGTACAGCTGTCATTTTCACACCCAGGCCGAAATGTGTTTTCGCACTTCCAGTGCAGAATAGCGTGGTCACTGTGGGAAATTAGTGTTCGGGATAGATTAAGAAAATTACAGTGACACTGTTCATGAACAAAGGTCCCAGAATGCCTATATTGAAAATCTGCTGTAAAAAAATCCTCAAACTAATAACATTACAGGTGTACATTGCACAGTTTCTATGCACGCTTGTGACTTCACTAGTTTTTTTATATTTTCACTCCAGATTTTCAACAATGCCATTTTTCACACCTCCTCATAAACAGCACACCTGTCACTTTTCACATCCTGTTCAAAATGTGTTTTCAAACCCCCCAGGCTCACACACACCTGTCAGCTGTATGACGAGGCTAAACTCCTTACCCTGGATGAACGGCTCCGATATCAAACCTGCCTCCTCACCAAAAAAACCCTACTCGGGCTCTCCCCTCCTGGGGTGACAGCATCCATCCACCGGATCCCACCCACTATTGCAACACGGTCATCCAACAAGACCACTCTAATGGTCCCCAGATCAAGAACCAGCCATGGCCAGAGGTCCTTCTGCTACAGAGCCCCATCCTGGTTTAACTCTCTCCTGCTCCCATCACAATGCCACCACCATCTCAAGTTCAAACCACCTTGAAACCAACTCTTCAACACTCGTAGCTGCTCCTGTCTCTGAAGGCAGCCTCCACCTCGACTTCTCATGACAACGCCCACCGGGCGGCTCTCCACCTAACCCTCCCCACCACCTCTTCCCGGTACACCATACCTATGTCTAACCTGGCCAGTGCCAGCTGTTTCATTGTATGCCTATTAGATTGCTCAATTTTTGATACCAACTTGTGTAACACCTGTTATCAATTACTTGTACCCTGTAACCTAAATGTATTTTGTCTGACCTCAGTGTGACATGGCGCCTCTGATGAACGCCCATTTTTAGCAAAACCTATGCTGTGTAACCTAAAACTCTATGTATGTCTTTAATGTGATGAGGTACCTTTGGAAACGAGCCTCTGGCTCAAAGGTTGTAAACTGATTTCACAAATAAATAAAAAACCTGTGGCACCAAATGGCGCAGTCACTGTGCAAAATCACCTTTTGCCTAATGAACTGATAGTGTCACTGTTCATGCGGTGGGGTCACAAAAAGCCCATGTGGAAAACTTGGAGTAAAAATACCAGGAAACACGCAGGGCATTAGGGTTTTCTACCATACCGCCCTACCCTGTAGGGACTGACAGGTGTCAGGGGTGTTACTTGGGATTGATGACAGTAATGCTCATGCCATTTCACCCCCACCCCCACCCTCCAGCCAGTGACAGGCATTGAGGTGCACCTTGGATCCTTTGCCCCCAGAGTTCACCCCATTCTCCTATACTGCACCTATTTCAGCATATTTCCTTATGGAATGAGTTGAATGTGAAGCCCAAACACCCCAAGGCACACCTCGACACTTGTCAGTATCTGAAGGGCAGGGTGAGGTGAAATGTCGTGATTGTCATGGGTGACAACCCAAAGGCACACCTCAATGCCTGTCCATCTCTGCAGGCTGAGGGTGGAGTTGGCATCAGTTCAATACTTCAATGCTATTCCTACAAGAGCTCGCTAAGTTCAGGGTGGATAAGGCAATGGGACCTGATGGCATACATCCCAGGGTACTAAAGGAGCTAAGGGTGGAACTAGCAGAGCCATTAGCAGAACTGTTTAGTGAGTCTCTGAGCACAGGAGAGGTCCCAGAAGACTGGAGAAGGGCTCATGTGATCCCGCTCCACAAAAGTGGTAGCAGGGAGGAGGCAGGGAACTACAGGCCAGTCAGTCTTACCTCAGTAGTGGGCAAGATTATGGAGGCACTCCTTAAGGAAAGGATAGTGCAACACCTGGAATCCATAGGGGCACAGGATCCAAGACAGCATGGGTTTACAAAAGGAAGGTCCTGTCAAACTAATCTCATAGATTTCTTTGACTGGGTAACCAGAGTGGTGGACCAAGGGGGAGCAGTTGATGTCGCCTACCTTGACTTCAGCAAAGCTTTTGACACTGTTCCACATAGAAGATTGATAAATAAGCTGGGTAGGCTCGGGGGTGGGTCAGAAGTTAGTCAACTGGGTGGCAAACTGGTTGACAGGCAGAAAACAGAGAGTGGTGGTAAATGGTATACAGTCAGAAGAGATGCAAGTCACAAGTGGGGTACCTCAGGGATCAGTCCTGGGGCCAGTCCTCTTCAATATCTTCATTAGTGACCTTGCAGATGGACTAGAGGTAAGGCTTGTCTGTTTGCAGATGACACCAAGATCTGCAACAGAGTAGATGATCCAGATGGGGTGGGCAGAATGAGAAGAGATCTGGATAAACTAGCAAAATGGTCAGAAGAGTGGCAACTGGGATTTAATGCAAAGAAGCAAGATCATGCACATAGGGAAGAGAAACCCTGAAGCCACCTATAGGCTGGGAGGGGAGTTGCTGGCAGTCACAAAGGAAGAAAGAGACTTGGGCATCATCATCACTGATGACCCGAAATCATCCAAGCAGAGCTCTAAAGCAGTAGGTAAGGCTAGGGGGATGTTAGGGTGTATAAGTAGGGGTATCACAAGTCGTAAGAGAGAGGTAATAATCCCTCTTTACAAGACACTGGTTAGGCCCCATCTGGAGTACTGCATGCAGTACTGGAGGCCATACCTTCACAAGGACATTAACCAAATTGAGGCAGTCCAGAGAAGGGCAACCAAAATGGTGCAGCGACTGCATCAGAAGACATATGAGGACAGATTAACTGAGCTCAATATGTACACCCTTGAGCAAAGGAGGGTGAGAGGTGATATGATCGAGACATTCAAACACCTGAAGGGCATTAACAAGGTGAAAGAGTCTAACATGTTTAAATATAAGATAAATAGCAGGACAAGAGGACACAGCATGAGATTAGAGGGAGGCCGATTAAGGGGGAATGTGAGGAAATACTTTTTCTCAGAAAGGGTGGTGGATGCATGGGACGGCCTACCTCAGGAAGTGGTGGCTATGAATACAGTGCAGGGCTTCAAACAGGCATGGGATAGGCATAAGGGAGCAATACAGATGAGTATGAATAGATAGACCACTGACAGAGCAAAGGCCGATGGCACATTTATAAGGTAGAAAAAGAAATGGGCAGACTGGATGGGCCTTGCGGTCCTTATCTGCCATCATCTTCTATGTTTCTACGTTTCTATGCTGCATCTGTCTAACTCCTGCATTTCCACTGCTAATGCCAGCAAGCAAACATTCGACACCGACAAATGCTTGTTTGTGAAGCTGTACTAGTCATGCCCTGTTTGCTCCATTTCAGCCTTTGCTCTGATCCACACTACTAGAAGTACTCTGGGAGTCCATGTGCTTTTGTCTTACCGGCACTCAGTTTGGTACTTGCTGAGTCAGTTTCCATTTTTACCTGCACTGGTCAGTCCTCCCAAGTCCGGTATTAACACTAGTACTGTTGCAGAGTTTTTCTGTCTTCACCTTGCTTTAAGGACATATTTAGGCACTTTACAAGTTACAGATCAGCAATACTATAAAGCCTTGTTCATTCATCTGGACTCTGCACAGATGGAACACAAAAAAGGCTAGAAGCACAAGTGCAGAGCAGAAAAGGAACAGTTGTTATCCCTTGCCAGCCCACGGGCAAATCAGGTGAAGGAGAGGGAGGAGTAGTAGTAAAATCTTTGATTCATGATAAAAAAAGCATGAACAGAGATACAACTCAGTTGAGCCGAAGCTCATTTTCAGTGAGGTCCTATCAGAATTAGAAACACAGTTACTTGAAACATAAATACATCTTGATAAATACTGTATGTTACATGTCACGGGTAATAATAAATATTACATTCAATCCTATCTGTGGGGTAAAGCCTACCCCAAACTTCTGTGAACTTCTGTGATTTTATCTGTATTTACTGTATTTTGTTTTTATGTGACTGTTCAGTGCTTTGATTTGTGAAAGGCACTATATTAAATAAATGTATTACTATTATTAAATTTATTATTATTATTCAGAAAAATACTTAAATTCTATAAGATTCTCACCCAGATATTAAACCTTCACACAACAATCAAGCAGGTTCAATACCTATATTTAAATGACATTAAGTTATTCCAATAATCACATCTGAACAACCTAGTATCCTAAAGTGCTGCCACTGCTACTCCTGAATATCTGGGGAGTCACTCGTTCTTGTCTCCTAAGTCAACAGAGACCTGCTGCTGCGGCGCTCCCACCCCCACACCCCCAACTTCAATGACAAACTACTGTGGGAACTACTGTCTGGCTATGGTTTCATGAAAAAGCATAGCTAGTTAGGGTCAGACATAGTGGTGCCGGAGATACCAGCTAGCAAAATGGTGCCGGATTATGTGGATGACAACATGGCACAAGCTGAAGCAAATAAGCCTCTATTGTCCTGGTACCAACAACAGACCATTTGGCCCTCTTTTATAGAGAAGGTTCAGAGGAGGGCAACAAAGATGGTGCATGCATTGCATCACAAGTCCTATGAAGACAGGTTGAAGGAACTGAACATGTACTCCCTGGAGGAGAGGAGGGAGAGAGGGGATATGATAGAGACATACAAGTATCTTACAGGGAGGAACAGGGTGCAGGAAAACACTATTTTAAGCAAAAAGATGTTCCAGGACTAGAGGGCATGGGATGAAGTTGGAGGAGGGGACGATTCAGAGGAAACATGAGAAAGAATTTCTTCACAGAGCGAGTGGTGGACAAGTGGAACACCCTGCCAGAGGAAGTGGTGGGGGCTGAAACAATCACAGGATTTAAGAATGCATGGGATAGACATAAAGGAATTCTGGAGGTCAGGGGTAAGGTGCAACAGACTTCTAGGAAAACAAACTGAACTTACAAGCTCAAATGGGCAGACTGGGTGGGCCATAGGCCCTTATCTGCCGACACTGTCTATGTATCTATGTATGTATCTATGTATGAACACCTCAGTTGCCCACCTACAGTACAAGTACATACTCAAAAAGAATTTTCAGTGCTGCAGGCAGTACAGTAACCTGCAAGAAAACGTGCCTTTTGACCAAAAATGTAAAGATGCTTTAAAAGTTAACCTGCCCTTTTAAATACTTACTTACCAAGGTCTATAGACAATGAATCTTCTATATATCCAGCTGTGCTAAAGACAGAGAGCATGGTGGGGTAGATGGGCAGGGCTTCTGTGCTCATTAGTCGATAATTTGTGGAAGCAGAAGCCTATATAAGCTGTGACTGTGGGATGTTGCACTGTTGTCTTGTATCTTCCAATTACAATATTTTGTGGGCCTACATACTGTAGGCTAAAAGTTTTGGAGGCAATGTTGGCCATGTAACTAGTATCTACAACACTAAACCATGGCATTACAGGAAACCTTGTCCATGTGTGGCCCTATTCCAACAGATCCAGTTTTTGGCACCAGTATCCTACACATACAAGCCCGGATATTCAGACTGCACCTGGCAATGGCCAAGCATGGGCGCAGCGCATCTGGGATGCGCCAGGGCCAGGACCAGGACCAGGTGATATTCAATGGTGATGCGCCATGGCACAGCACTGTTGAATATGGCACAGAATGCACATGGTGCAGTGACAATGTGCCAGCGCAAGCCACTGATAGGGAGCATCAGGGATGTGCCAGCACAAATGCAGTTGTGCTGGGTGCAGCACCCACGATATTCAGAAGAGGGCATGAAATGGGGCCATAATATATGCATGGTGCAAATGGGTCCATTTGCATGTCATTATGGCACCATGTGCATGCATTGTGCAGGGCAGCCTGGCGAAATGCACTTGTCACCCTGCGGAGCTGCCTGCAGCAGGTGCTGAATCCCTGGTGTACTAGTGCTCCCCCCCATATGACCGAACATAGGCTCCCATAGATGTAGAGGCCACCCGGTGGTCCAGTGGTATCCTCTATGCTGCCGACATGCCCTATCACGGGCATCTGTATGCAAGCGTAGCACCCGGTGTGCTAGTACCCCCCCATTCTGCTCAATCGTGGGCATGTGATATATATAGTAAACCTGGTGGCCCAGTGGACCCCTCCCATCCCACCCACTGAGACACAGCCACCCATCTCCCCGTCATCAGCGGGTGGCGCGGCGCCCGCCCACATACCACCCAGCCGCCCACGAATGACAGCATACAGTATGTGCTGTACACCCATTAGCCCACCCATGAACCAATGACGCCAGAACCATACTGTACTACACAAACGCGGTTATGTGAATGAAGCATTCACATTTACATAACCATGCCTGTAATAGTGGCTATGATCTGTATGCTGAGTTCACATGTAACCAACAGGCGTACAGCACATACTGTACACTGTCATTTGGCGGAAGCGGACGAGACGTGTGGGCAGGCTGCCACCTGCAATGAGGAGAAATGGAGTCTCAGTGGGTGGGATGGGAGGGTCACTGGGCCACCAGGTTTGCTATATATATCACATGTCTAAATCAGGCAGAAATGGGGGACACTACACCTACAGGACTCGGGCTTCGGGATGCTACTGCCCGCGATCAAGCGGAATGGGGGAAGACCACTAGCACATCGGGTACTATGATTGCATACAGATGCCCACCATCGGGCATGATGGGGGGGGTTCTGCTGGACCACCGGGAGGGTGTGGGTGCTTGCGGGCTGTGTTTCTGCTGGGCAGGTGGCCACCCACAGCTGGATGTTCCTGTGTTGCACCCTGCAATGCAGCAGCCCATCTATGGGTGGTCAGGATTTGTTCCTCCTTTTACGGGCTCAACATTTCGCCCCCATATGCAGTGCACATCAGGATTGTGCCAGCTTATGCACCGCACATTTCAGGCTGAATATCGGGATGTGCTGCATGGGCACGCACCCTGCATTTGCGCCGTATACATTACCAATGCACCCCAGCGCATCGGGATTTGTGCAGTACACATTGCCTGTTTGAATATTGCGCCGGGGCGCATTGAGGGGTTGCGTATGGCACAACCCCTTTGAATATCTGGGCCACTGTGGAATGCTGCAAGGATGCCGTGTGTCTTCATATTACAATGTTTTGCAGGTAATGTTTTGGGGAAACAAGTGTGTAACCAGTGTGTACAACACTAATCCAATGTATGGCAGGAAGCTGTGTCCATATTTAGCAGTGTCTCAACAGACACAATTTTTGGAACCAGTAGCCTGTAAGCACTGTGGGATGCTCTACTGTTGTCTTGAGTCTTCAGATTACAATGTTTTGCAGGAAAGTCTTTGGTCAGCATTGACCATTTTCAGTAACTAGTGTGAACAATACTTACATACAGCATAGCAGTGCCTTTTCCATGTGTAGCATTGTCCCAACAGACACAATTTTTGGAACCAGTAGACATGTGGGCCACTGGGTCATCCTGCTGTTTGGTGTTCTTCATTGGTCCAGTACAATATTTACAGTCACAGCCAAAGACATGGTCAGAAATTTCCTGAAATTTCTGTGATATTTCTAAAGAAATCTCCTACTTTCTGCATTTCCACAGTAGGGACAGCAGAGAGAAACTCTTAAGAAATTTCATGAAATATCTGGAAATATCTGACCATGTCTGTGGCAACTACTGTAATTTGATTTTTTGCCCATTCCACAATAGTTTTCAATGGTCAAATCAGTGCAAACTAAACTAGATCGCCAATAAGAGAACTTTGGTGAATTTTACCTGGTTCGACAGTCCATGTTCGCAAGATCGAGCTTTGGGGGGTTGCACAGCTCTAGAGTCAACAGTTACATAAGCAGTAAGACATGATGGGGTGTACATTAGACAGTTCTAATGCACGGCTGGGGTGCAGGAGAGGCACGAGGCCACAGGCCAAGTGCGTCCCGTCCCCTAGCCCTGCATTAGAACTATCTAATGCACATACCCGGAGTGGCTTATTGCACTTATAAAATGGGCCTGTGTATTCTAAATGGGGGTTCTAGTTTTAGATATGCATTAGACACATCTAATGCATGGCTAACAACCAATCAGATTGCTTGAAATCCTTTGTCCATTTTATAATCTTATTTAGTACACAGTGCAGTAAGGATATTAAATTTATGACTAATACGTCACTCATTCTGGCCTGTCAGCATAGCAGTAGGGCTACCGCTCATGAAGCCAGTGGCCTGGATTCAGTAATGAGACTGGATCATCAGGGGCATGCCAGGGGAGGAGGATCTAGCATCCCAGTGGATGCACTCCTTCTCCTCCCAGTGGAGAGGGTCCACATCCTGCAGCACAGCTGCCACCTTTAGATGTACTGGTGGCAGAGCACTTGGGACACAGGGAGGGAAGAATGCCATGCTGCGTGATGCGTGAGCATGCTAACGCATGCTCATATCTGGGACTTTATCCCAAACACTGGCTTCCCTGTGGGATTAGGGGTTACAACAAGAAAACAGAGAAACTAATAAATAGTGAATCTCCCCTCCATCCTTAGCCATGTGAAGTCTGGTAAATCCAGTCCAAAGGTGGTATATCCACCACACCGGAGTGGAGGGGTGCAGAAATAACAAAAAGAAAAATGTGACCTATCCACATTGCCCATACTAAGTGTAGCATACTGAGGAATGGTCAAGTATTTTTTGCTGTTAACATAAAAAGATGAGGAAAACATTTCAATGTGCAGTCAGGTTCGTATAGTCTGTTGACTAACCACTGGTGCACATGTCTTGACTCAGTGTGCCTATCCAGGTCACCAAATTGTGAATAAAAATAAATTTAAAAAGTGGCACAGTGTCAAGAGTAGAGAACTGGTGCAATCAAGAGGCTGGTAGATAGGAGGGAATGTCAAGAGATCAGACATTTTAAAATCCAAGAAGCAACCTTAATGGGGCTACAGAGTTGTTTTTTTTCCAGAGTTGTTCCAATGTTAATTACTGTAAACATTCTTCAGAAGTTCTTACTACTTCCACTTTAAGGCTTATTTTATGTACGTATTACTGTTTGGAGAAAAGCATGCTGTATGTCTGACACTTATACTTTTTTGTTTTGTTGTTAATACAGAAATCTCAGTCTTGGTGCTAAAGCTGAAATAGCATCGGACAAGCATACAGTCAACTTACAGAACCAAACTAGAGAACGTCTTGTTAAGATGATGGTTGGGGAAAACAACGAACCTGTGTAAGTGTAAAATAGTTTTGAATTTTTGCTAAAACAGCTAAATACTTTGTTTTGGCTTTTAACTAAAAGTAGTCCATATAATTTGAACCAATCAAGCAATAATGTTAGCAACAACGAATAGTGAGTTTGAATTAGCACATGGACTGAATTAGATTAGAAAAAAGATTTCAACATACTACAGTTGTCTTTGCTTTCCTTTATACAGGACATTAGAAAACATATTTCCATACTATATTAAAGCACCAAGTGATTCCAATGCAAAACCTGTAAAACAGTTTTTCCGAGGTGAGTATATTTCATCATTATCATTTAAGATATTCGCAGGAGGTAGCTGTTTTAATCTTGCAAACTCATTTATAGAGGCAGCCTGATGAAATAAATCTGATAGAGGCTGAACGCAGCAGTGCTCTTTGGGTGAAAAAAGATGGCACTGCCTGGGTCTAGCACATGGTCTGCCTCCAAGGATCCATGTGTCTAAGTATGCCAAGATCAGGGCAGCTGGTATTCATGAACATGTGTTTCTGTAATGTAGCCAGTCCCCCGACTTAAGTTACTATGGGCCCACTTCTCAAAACTGGGAGCCAGCCTATGTTTTATATGTGTCCAGGTACAGGATGGCAAAACGGTGGTCCCTGAGAACATGTGTCTGCATTCAAAATAGTACAATGGCCACTGTCTACACAGCTGAGACACAGTCAAGCACAAACAACACTTATAGGCCATAAGACAATTCACAATCCACAAGGGACACACTGTAGTTACAGAGGCACAAACACATAGCGCTATCTCCTAGGGTGCCTGGGGTAAGAGGTGCCATCTACACAATTAATAGTAGGTCTATAATATATAGAGAATTACGGTACACATTGAGTCTCTAGTAAAAGGCAGCTTAACACATTCTCATGCTCTTACTAGATGCTGTATATGCAGTGTTAGATAATCTGACTGCTGCTGATAGAGGCAGGCATTGTGCTATAGCTACCATTGTGCTATAGCTACAGTGGAGATCAGAGTCATGATCTTTCTTGTCTAGTCATGTTGTGACACTATTGTCACAATGCCCTGAGTGATACCTAGGCATAATGATTGGGAACACATAGCAATTAGCAGGGATGGCTTTCTACAGTCTTGCCAGTTCTTCCCTGAAGGTGCTAACTGACATGACTAGACAAAAAGGAAAATTACACTGAGAACCATTGTGTACAAGAACCCACCCTAAGATGCTATAGGGTCTGATATTACTCACCATGCAGGAACTACATGTAGGTAGGCACAGATTGTTCTTCCATGACATCGCAATGTTCCATATCAATGTTGGACAAACTTAGTCATCTATGCCTCAGGACTGCTGTAATCTACAAGTAAGCCCCATGCCTCCTTTAGAAGAACTTTTCTTAGGTTTTTAAACTATGATAGCCAATGTGCATAATTGTTCGCCTGGCAGTATAGCCTAGAGGTTAGAGGAATGAGGTGTGAATGAGCTTGATACATCCAGCAGACCCGACCTGAGTTTGGTTCTCACAACCTCCACTTGCATACTGTGTGATTCTAAGCAAGTCACTTAACCGTCCAGTGCTCCCAGGTCACCCCTGAAAACAGGCACTTGTGCCTAGTGGGCCTTACCCGGTTACCAAAGACTAAAATAAAATAAAATAAAATTAATAATTGTACTTTACATATTTACAGTGTTAGCTAGTAGCAGTCCACTACATTTCAACTACTACAGTTACAGTGCTGAGCAAGACTACTTAAGGGTTTATGAATATGCTCTGACCATCTAAGAATCAAAGATGATGGTGCCTCAGTGCCAGACATTTCCTTTTTATCAACCTGATTCCTGCCATCAATAATCCCCCCCCACACACTGTAGTAGTTGTGCATCTTGGCCATTGAATTCTCAAGACAAGTTGATTGCTTATCCATTACTTCAGTTCCTAACCCTTTACAGCCCAGCTAGCATTGTGTTAAAATCTGGTTGCTGCATAAATGGCTTAATGACTTACAAAAGATCTCTCCCATTTCCTTGGTTATATGGTCGTTTTCTGTCATGACATCATATGGTTTAGGCAAGACATCCTTCAGACCTATAATTCTTCAGTTCCAAGATGGAGGTCCTTCTACACACATGAGATCTATCGTCCTCAATGATTCAAGGGGTTTAATTGATCAAAGTATTTCTTTTGCTGCATTTATTAGGGGCTTGTTTTGGTACATAATTTCATTTTTAGGCTGTTACTGAGGCTGCTATGCAGCTTATGTCTTATTAGTAGTTTACTGGGGACAGTCCACATTCTAATGGAGCAGCGGGGTAAGCCAATGAAGTCAAATGTGTTTCTGAATTCCTGTCTGTTGATTTTTTTTTTTACAGTCATTTGACAGTCTTGCACTTTTTCTGACTTATGATTAACCTGTGCAAGTAGTGGATGAGAGGTGAATTTTTTTAAACCCATAGGGTGATGCAGATGCTCTGAATTCACTGTTTTAATACTGTGGGCCACTGTTGTTGCAGGAATGTCATGACGCCTAGCATGGGAGGCAGTTTGTCTTAGTGGTTAGAACACAGAGCTGTGTACCTGGGGACATACCTTTTTTTTTTTTTTCATTTTTTGAATTGGCATCATATACTACAATGCTCAGACCTTCCTTAATGATCTTAACTACAAAAGATCAGATATGTACACAGTAACACCCTGATTAGTGCAGCGTGCATGAGCTCTGATAGATGTAGGTACCTATGGTAGTTAGTGACAGCCAGCCTAAACTTAGGTAAAGGCTATAGTAGTGGGTAATCATCCAGAACAAACTGAACAAGTCTATTACAGACAACATCAAACATTTTTAAAATGGGTTTTGGGTTCACTTCCACAGACTAAATCATCAAAGTCTAAACATGGGAATATCATTTTGATAACTATGCACACCCTAATCTTCAAGTTCAAGTTCAAGTTTATTGACAGGAAATACTCCATTGAGCATGCTCATTTACAAGGAGGTCCCGGAGGACACGTTGGACATACAATATAGGTACAAATTCATATAAGCTATAAATACTTATGATATAGAGTACAAAGTCATTGGACATACAGTGTAGATATAACAAATAAGCAATAAATACATATGATACAGTATTATAAGGCAAACAAAGTGTACAATCTGCAAACGCCTGCCTCATGCTAAACAAATAGCACAGTGAATAGTCTGAACACAATAAACAAATAGCACAGTGGATAGTCTGAACACAATAAACAAATAGCGTAGTGGATAGTCTGAACACAATAAACAAATAGCGCAGTGGATAGTCTGAACACAATAAACAAATAGCGCAGTGGATAGTCTGAACACAATAAACAAATAGCGCAGTGGATAGTCTGAATACAATAAACAAATAGCGCAGTGGATAGTCTGAACACAATAAACAAATAGCGCAGTGAATAGTCTGAACACAATAAACAAATAGCGCAGTGGATAGTCTGAATACAATAGACAAATAGTGCAGTGGATAATCTGAACACAATAAACAAATAACGTAGTGGATAGTCTGAACACAATAAACAAATAGCGTAGTGGATAGTCTGAATACAATAAACAAGTAGCGCGGTGGATAGTCTGAACACAATAAACAAATAGCACAGTGGATATGCTGAACATAATTTGTGGTAAAATCAGCAATGGGGCTGGAAGATCCATGGTATCTAACTGCAATTTGGGCTGGGAAGAATAGAGGGTGGGGAGAGCCAAGGGTAGACAAGTAGTGAACGAGTGGGACTGGTATGTGAGGAAGGTGAGGGCTGAATTAGGGGATCTAGTAGGGTAGGTTAGCAGGAAGGCATATATGTGTATAGCAGGGTGGGTAGGTAGATGGAGAGGAGGATACAGTGAGATCAGGGTGATGGATCTGAGTAACAACTCTGAGAAAAAAGGACACTGGTTAGTCAGAAGAGGTGGTGGTCGCTACTTAGTAGTGAGCACAGGAATTGGTCAATGTACTGTTCACTAGTCATCTGAAGCTATTTAGGGAGATCAGGGTTTGAAACTTGAGATTAGATTGGACTGTGTTCCATGCAACTGGGAGAGCATGGTTTATGGCCATATCACTGAAACGTGTATGGGTGCTTGGCACATCTAGTGTGATGTAAGAGCTCTTCTGTAGGGAATATGTGCAGGACACATGCTAAAAGAGATTTGTTATGTAGGGACGGAGGTTGGACAGGAGTGCTTTGTAGAGCCAGATGAGAGAATGGGTAAGATGTCTTGTGAATAAAGAGGTCCACCCTAATGATGCATATAGGGCGCAGTGGTGTGTACAGCGGTGGGAATTGGAAATGAAGTGAATCGCCCTATGGTAAAGTGTGTCTAGTTGGTGTAGCAAAGTGTCAGAGCAATGACCATAAAGTATGTCTGCATAGTCAAGGAGAGGAATGAATGTTGACTGAACTAAGCATAGTCTGACCTCAGAGGGAAACAGTGATTTGTTTCTGTAGAAAAAGTCAATTCTTTGCTGTAGTTTCTTTATGATACAGGTGATATGGGCAGAGAAGGTTAAGTGTTGGTCTAGGACACAATCCAAGTACTTAAAGTTGTTGACCACCTCGAGGTCATCACCAAGAAGGGTTTTAATGAGGGGTAGGGAAGCAAGTGTACTTGTGTTAGCTGATGTGAATGGAATGGAAATACATCACTTTTGTTTTTTTTCGCATTTAGGAGGAGTTTTGATTGAACAAGGCTGTGTTGTAGCAGCTCAAATTCTGACTGGAGCTCTACACGGACCTTGGCTGCTGTTGGTCTGGAAAGATAGGTTACTGTATCATCTGCGAACAGATGTAATTTAGCTACACTAACATTGTCTCCAACTGAGTTGA
The DNA here is from genome assembly GCA_016271365.2 of Neoceratodus forsteri. NCBI lineage: Eukaryota > Metazoa > Chordata > Ceratodontiformes > Ceratodontidae > Neoceratodus > Neoceratodus forsteri. Next base: position 335,521,602 of record CM057455.1, on the reverse strand, counting down.
TATAAATCATGAATAGGAGAGGTCCAAGGATTGAACCTTGAGGAACTAACCTTGTGAGAGGGAGGAGTGGGAAAGGAAGCCATCTACTTTAATTTGTTGAAGTCTATATGTTAGATAGCTCTTAAACCATAGTAGTGCTGAACCAGTGATACCAAGGCAATCAAGCGTGTCGAGGAGCAAACCGTGGTTGACTGTTGAAGGCTTTGCTTAAGTCTGTAACTTGTCTGTTGTCCAAAGTGAGGAGCCAGTCATTCGTGACTGAAGCTAATGCAGAGGAGGTCATATGGGCTGGTCTAAAGCCAGATTGGTCTGGATTTATTAAATTGGAATTAGCAAGGTAATCTCTCATTCGGACATTTACTAATTTCTCAAGGAGCTTAGAGAGGAGTGGTAGGATAGATATTGGGTGATAATTGTTTAGGTCCATAGGGTCTCCTGATTTAAACAGTGGGAACACCTGTGCTATTTTCCATATGTCCAGTACAGTGTTGAAGCAGACTGAAAGGTTAAACAGATGTCAGATAGGGGCTGTTAGAAATCTAAAGCCAGTTTTAATGAAGAAGGGACCTACACCATCTGCTCTGGCTCCTTTCTTTATGTCTAACATGAGTAGTAGGTCTTCTACTTCCTTGTAGTGGAAAGGGGTAAAGGAGAAGATATTCTTAGACTGAGATGGGGATCATTTGGAAAGATTGGAGGTGAGGATTGCAGCTTTAGAGCAGTTGAAGGCCAAACCTGCGGTTGAAAAATGATCATTGAAGCTGTGGAGAATTTCCAATTTGTCAGATAAGGTTTTGCCTTTAAAGAAGATCTTACCAGGTAGTGAGGTGTCTGGTTTGTTACCATCCACCTGACTAATGATGCTCCAGAATTTGCTGGAGCTACCCTTAGCAAAGTCAAAGGCAGACAGATAATGATTAGCTTTGGAGACCCTGATCTTTTTCGTGCAGTTGTTGTGGCAGGCTCTGAAGTCTGCCCAATCTGAGGGGAGTTTAGTCCATCTGGCAGTAGTCCAAAGACTGTGCCTTTCTTTTAGTGATGTCTTTAGCTCAGTTGTAAACCAAGGGCAGGAGTGTTTCCTAGTTCTACATTTAACTTGAGGGGCGTGCTTGTTAATAAGGTTGCTTAGTATATAATTAAAAATGGATACCTCGTCGTTGATGTTGGGTGCTAGATAGAAGTCAGACCAGACTATGTTACTGAGGACAGTTAGATAATGGGTTAAGCTGAATTTACCAAGGCTCCTTTTCCAAGTAAATGTATTCGATGACTTGGCTGGTGGATGACTTCTGATACAGGCCACAGCACAGTGGTTGCTGACATCATTGTGGAATACTGCTGTATGGGTGATCTTATGCTGTCTGTTAGTAAGAATTAGGTCAATCATGGAACCATTAGCAGAGGACTTAGGGTTAGGGTGATTGATCTCTGTTACCAGCCGATCAAAACCTGCTTCATCGCAGAATTCTTTCTACTGCATGGTCTTATTATTGTTTTTTTGCCAGTCGATGTTTAAGTCTCCAGGTATGATTATTTTGCTTTGTTTAGTGTCAGAGGTAGTGTGTAGGTAGTGTAGGAGCTCCATGCCTCCAGAGGGTGACCTGTAGCAATCTATTATACATACGGTTTCACTGGGAGACAGGGATAGGTTTAAAGTTCAAACTTCGAACTCCTTGGGCAAGCTGACAATAGTGATATCAGATACGTTTAATTTTTCTCTGACATAGATTGTGACGCCCCTTCCCCTTGATGGCCTGTCACTTCAGAAAAGATTGTATCAGGGTAAAGATACTGCAGAGTCTGGGGTGGATTTTTTCAGCTATGTCTCGGTGATCACTAGGATATCAGGGGCTGTGTGAGAGACCCAGATGTGAATGAGATCTAATTTTTTCAAGAGGCTGCACACATTGAGGTGCAAGCACTTTAAGCCTTTAGTGGCTGCAAAGTCAGACGATGAGGCTAGAGTCAGTGGAGGGGGAGGCAGGGTTTAATTCAACATTACCCACACAGATTAACATAGAAACATAGATTTTGATGGCAGATAAGGACCCCTTGGCCCACCTAGTCTGCCCATTGCCCTACCTACTATATAAGCTGCCAATCCTAGTTAACCAACAGCCTATTTCTTCCTACCCCCACAAGAATTGCCTTATGTCTGTCTCATGCATTCTTGAATTCCCCAATTGTTTTTGACCCCACAACCTCTTCTGGAAGGCCTTCCATGCATCCGCCACCCTTTCTGAAAGATGCTACCCTCTTGGACTTTGTTGATTCCTTTGAGGTACTTAAAAGTTTCTATCGTGTCCCCCCTCTCCCTCCTTTCCGCAAGGATATACATATTAAGCTCCACTAGTCTCTCTTCATATGGCTTCTGTTGCAGACCCTGCCCCATTTTAGTTGCCCTCTTCTGGACTCTCTCCATCCTGTCTATGTCCTTGCAGAGATGGGGGCTCCAGAACTGCACACAGTACTTCAGATGGGGTCTCACCAATTGTCTGTACAGAGGGATAACAACTACCTGTTTTCTACTGGTGATGCCTCTCCCTATACATCCCAATATCTCACCAGCTATCCCTATTGCCTTCTCACATTGCTTGCTAACCTTAGGTCATCTGATAGGATTACCCTCAGGTCCCTTACCATTTTTGGTATGATAATACCCCCATGTACTCTTCTCCTGGGTACTTTGCACTTCTTTGCCTCGAATCCAAGCTGCCATACTTCTGACCATTTCTTCAACCTTGCCATGTCCCCATTCATCCTTTCCACCCCCCCTTGTGTAGCAACCCTGTAGTAGATCTTTGTGTTGTCTACAAAGAGGCATACCTTTCCTTCTAGTCCCTCTGCAATGTCACCTATAAAGACATTAAAAAGGACTGGACCCAGTACTGAACCCTGCAGTACCCCACTAGTAACCCCCTTTCTTCAGAGTGGACTCCGTTTACTATTACCTTCTGTGTCTTGTTGTCCAGCCAATGTTTTACCCAGGCTACCACCTTGGGACCCATTCCCAGGCCGGCTAATTTGTTTGTTAATCTTTTCTTCGGGACTGTGTCAAATGCATTGCTAAAGTCTAGGTAGGCCATGTCCACAGCCCCCAGATTAGCAACAGAAAGATTATGTATTTGATCCATCTATAGAGTAACTTAATTTTGGATGAACTCAGGTGGTTCTGTGAGGGGAGATTGTGTGGTGTGCAAATAACAGTGTTCAAAAGGAGGGAAGGATAAGTGGTGTAGAAGATAAGCATTGCCCATGTAGACTGCGGGTAGGGGGCAGTGAGTTGTAAGGCTAGGAAGATAGTCCGGAAATCCCACAGATAGTTCATAAGGATGCATGAGGCTGAGGTAGTAAAGGGAGAATAGGAGTGAGACCCAGACGTAGGAAATTTGTAGGTGGTAGTTGGGTCTGAGAGTAGTGCTGGATGGTGGAGATTGTAGTTATAAGAGAGTATCAGGCCAAAAATGAGTAGTCCAGGGAGTGATGGCATGGGTATATAGGGAGCACAATGCCTCATGGTGCTGGTGCATAAAAAATGGATTGAGGCATTTAGAAAAAAAGGTTTGAGGCACAAAATTAAAAAATCCACAGTTGATGTAGCAGGATAAAAGCCTTTTAATACCAGATAGGCAAAACGGTCAGCAAACAAACAGGATACATGCTGCCCCTCCCCACAGAATCAAACGTTTTCACGTCACAGTTACGCTTTCTCAAGGCTATGGCAATAGGGGGTAATACACATTATATACCTTGTCTAAAGGTAATGTTCCCACCTTCAAATAGAACCCCATACAAAAAAAGTTTTAAATTATTATTACTATTACCATAAATAGCAGGTTCTACAATAATTTAATCCAGTACCAACAGCTATATAAAAAACACACATTCATGTATATTAAATAACCAAAAATACATATTTCTATTTTCAGTTTCTTACGTTATAATGATGTCATATTGCATTAAAAGCAATAACTTCTGGTTAGCCCAGTGGCACTGGGCAGCCCATTCCACTACCAACTGGGAGAGTGGAATTCATGTGCCGGCCCCAGAATTCCTCATTGAGGTCAGCTGGGGTTGGGGCACATCATGGAGATATGGTGCTACACTCTATGTCATTTTCAAACCCCTGCCAGCCAATCAAGGAGCAGTCCTAGCACTGGCTGTAAAACCATCCATTCTCCCACCCTCCTGACTGGGGAAAGCTGCAGCAGTGGTGAACCCATCATTAGGGTGTGAACAGGAGGAACTATATGGGGGAAATTCAGAGTGAAAAGGAATAATGAAATCCATAACATCTTGTTGGATAATAGATAATGTCGCCACACTGCTGGAAGGGTTATGTCTTTGTTTCTGTTAACAGATCCTGATAGAGACTTCAAAAACATCACTGTACTACTTAAGAGAGGCACTAAAAATGATATGGAGAATCAGCAATGGTGGGTTGTCAACCAGAAGGAAAAAAAATTCAGTAACAGCAACAGCAGCTTGGAGCTGATTGTGTTCAGTGATAAGGTTAGCCCCCCAAGTCTCGGATTCCTGGCTGGCTATGGGTAAGTAGTTGTATTTTGCAAGCTTACTATTTACCGTGCATTATCATGTTAAATATATGAATGTGAGGTATTTGCTGTGCCTTAACACCATGTCTGTTTTGTATATTGCACCTTACCACCATGTGTCTTTTGTATATTTAGTGTTTTATATATTTTGTATAATTTGTTTCCCTACTGCCCCTTCCCCGGGTTGCACCAGGAAACAAGCTTTGGCTTAGTGTGCCTTTCCCAGTTCTCAGTTTTCAATAAATAAATAATATTTGGGAAATTGGAAAATTGCAGCTCTGTGGTAAGTGCACCTCAGATTGTTCTCCATGGACTGGCAAAGACTGGGCAGCTTAAGATCCATGGAGGGAAGGTGGTGACCACTCACCTATGAGTCCTCTTGGCCCTCAGAGACAGAATCACTAAAGTTTAGAATACTTTATTATTTTTGTATCATATTACGTGCCTTGCTCAAATACCCAGAGCACTTTACATAACAGACAGCACAGAATAAATAAAAAGAATAAACAACTGCTATAAATCCATTAGTATAACTGATGAAGACAGACAGTAAGATCCCCAAAAACAGATGCTCCATGTCCATGCGGGAAAAGCATAAACGTGCAAGAGTGGCAAACCAGTAGCAAATTACTTCTAAACAAAATGACAACCAAATCCACGCTATTTAGCTCCAAGCAAAACTGTAATGCAGACAACAGCACTCACTCCATAGTTAGCACTGATGGTTCACACCTGGAGAATGTCCCTAGCTTCCAGTACCTGGGTGTCTTTGGACCGACCCCTTGATTTTGAGACCCAGTTATCCCTGGTCAGAGAAACAGTAAACTCCATCTTTTGCTTAGTCTAGCGATCTCAACAGAACCTCACTATGGATGCTTTCCTGGGAATATTGCGATGCAGAATGGGCTGATGGTCTACAACAATGTCTCCCATTCAGTGTCAAGCAGACAGAGTGGCCTTAGTACAAGATATGCTGCTTTGCTTTACCAGTAGGCTGCAGAACCCATCATTGTACCTTGCATGCTGATCTGTGCTGGCTACCCTATGACACAAAAAGAGACTTTGGGTGGGATTTTCAAAGACGTGGACACAGCAGTTGCATTTGTATTTTGGACACATCTGCAACAGTTCCTGCAGTTTATGGCAATTTCTGCCGCAACTGTAAGAATCGCTTCTAATTTTTGGATGCAACTGTGATCTGTCTCTGGAGTTATACCACCTTTTCATGGTCTAACTCCTAGGTTGATTTGGGCAGCCATATCCAAAAAATGGACTCAGCTCTTTGAAAATTCCACCCTTTGCCGGTCCAGTGGCATGGAGGGCTGAGGCATCACTGCCTTACCTCCTACCATGCCAGTGACCCATGTTCAGAGTGCAAGCAGGTTGCCGGGGGTTGGCCAGGAAGGGAGAGGAATGAGTGCCTGAGGGACAGTTCTCCTCTCCCAGGGAGGGTGAGGAATATGGACCGGCATTTGCCTGACCCTAGTGGCAGCTGTGGGTGGGCATGCTGTGTCCCTCAAATGAAAGGGTGGAGGCTGAGCAGCCACCCGATGTGCAGCATGCAGACACATGCACTGTGCATCATTGACAGTATTGCACACTCCCCTCCACAAGAAAGAAAAGCGGAAAATGGTCCCCTGCCATGAAGAATGATGATTGTCCCCTGCAGCACTGCCCCGAGAAGGCACCTCCCGAGCTGGATCTGTTGTGGTGGGTTGAGGAGCTTCCAACCCCCTGCCATGAAGGGTAAGTTGTGGGAGTGATAGGGTAGGGGGTCTGATTCTCAGAGGATGGCGCTGGAGGACATCAAGATGTAGCCAGCAAAAGGACAAAGGGAGAAAAAGTAATCAAAAAAAAAAAAAAAATACGCCCTTTGTCTGTAGATGTCTTTCTGACAAGCTACTTAGCATTGAGTCACTTGACTCATGATTTGAGTTTATCCAATATAAACAAGGCATTTGTGATTCACACTCTGCTGTTGAAGTCTAGCTTAAAGTAAATTGTTCAGATGTTTTTGTTTTTTATTCTGTTTTGGGCTTCACAACCCATTACTTTATGTCTGCGCTAGCCTTTTTCAGCAAAAAGAAGAATCTTTTTATGATGTCCTGTGTGAGAGAGAAAGGATAGTACCCGAAACTGAACCCATGGCAGGCAATCCCTGCCACTTACTGGTCCGCAACACTGCCCTCACGCCGAAACGTTTTGTGACGTCTAATCAGGGAGTGTGTGGGGGCACATCCCATAGAAGTCTATGGGGAAGGATTTCAGTACATGTTTTTAAATGATTAATCAAACCTGAAGAAAAATGAAAGAAACCAATCAACTAATAAGGGCCCTATTAGTTGATCAGTAGCTCTCATTTTTCTTCAAGATTCATAGTACTGATCCCTGTAACATTCCACTGGTCACTGTCCTGTCCCTCGACTGACTTCTGTTTACAAACACCCTCTGTCTCCTATCCTTTAACCAGTTTGATGCCCAGCTTACCACCTTCTCTCCAGCCCCCAGGGTGCTAAGTTTCTTTCTTAGCCTCCTGTGTGGCACAGTGTCACAGGCCTTACTGAAGTCCAAATAAGCCATATCCACTGCCTTCACCTGATCCAACTCCCTAGTCACCCAGTCAAAGAAATATATGAAATTTGTTTGACATGATCTTCCCCCTGTGAAAAGGTTCTGCCAGTTGTCCTGCAGCCCATTTGCCTCCATCAGCCTCTCATTCAGGAGGGTCTCCAGTAATTTCCCCACCACTGATCTGAGATTGACTGGCCTATAATTGCTAGCACCCTCCCTGCTGCCAAGTGCTGCTGCTTCTGAAGAGGGACCACATTAGGCCTCCTCCAGTCCTCTAGAACTACCCTCGTCTCCAACGAAATGCTAAATATTGTTGCCAGAGGGGCAGCTAACATCGTGCTTCATTCTTTTTGTATTATTGGGTAAATCCCATCTGGTCCCATCACCTTGTTTTCCTTTAGGGCTTCCAATCCCCTTTGGACTCTCTCCTCTGAGAATGGACTTGTGTCCACTCCCCCTTCCCCTACTGTGCCTGCTGATACATGTTAGCCCCCCCACATCGTGACTACTGAGCAGAAGTACTCATTTAACATTTTAGCTTTTTCTTGCTCTTCTTCTGCACAGTCTCTCCCCTCTGCTCACCTGATCCTTACTATCCCACACCTTGCTTTAATCTTTCCACACACATACTGTACCTGAAAAAGGGTTTATACCCCTTTTTGACCTCCTTGGTGATCTCCACCTCCGTTAGTGCCTTAGCTGCCCACACCCTCTTTCCTGCTTCTCTTTGTTTATCTAGATGTACAGTGCATACCTGTCACCCTCTATCTGGGTCTTCTTGTACATCCTAAAAGTTGTTTTTTTCTCCCTTACCACTTCAGCCACCTCCTTCGAGAACCGTAGTGGCCCCTTTCCACTCCTACCCTTGCTTACTTCCTTCAGACAGATTGTTGTTGCCTTAGTTATTCCCTCCTTGATCCTGTTCCATTGGGCCTCCACTCTCTCCCCCCCCCCAACGGCCATCCACCCCTTTAAGGTATTTAATAAGGCAGTCACCCATTTCCTTAAAACATACCCTCCTGAAGTCCAGTACCCTCACCTTAGTGTGGCTTTCTTTTGCCCCATTCATATGCCAAACCACACCGTACAGTGATTGCTTGTACCCAGGAGGCTAGCCACTGTGATGTCTGCAATGCTGTCTCTGTTTGCAAGTACCATGTCCACCACTACCCTGTCTCTAGTGGGTTCCATAACCAGCTGCCTGAGAAATGCCTCCTGAAGGGAGCTGAGGATGGCTCTGCTTCTTAATGTAGCTGCAGCCAGAATGGTCCGGTCTACATCTGGCAAATTAAAGTCCCCCATAATCAATACCTCCCCTTTGCTTGCCATTCTGCCAGTGGTCTCCCCCAAAACCTCATCTAACTCATGTCCCTGTGTTGGTGGTCTGTACACCACCCCCACAAGGATAAAGACTCCATATCCTATCTCTAACCCAACCTAAGGAACCTCCAGCCCTTCCTTCTCCCACTCGTGTCCCTGTATCCCCATAGCCTTTATGCCTTCCCTCACATATAAAACAACCTCCCCCCTCCATCCTCCCTGTCCTGTCCTTCTGGAGCATGGTGTATCCTGGAATTGCAACATCCCAGATGTGATTGTTGGTGCACCATGATTCTGTTATGGCCACCAGATCCAGACCTGCCTCTGCAATGGTTGTCTCAAGGTCAGGAATGTTATTTCCTAGGCTCTTTGCATTGGCATATATGTCTCTCGATTCCTTGTGTCCTACCCTCTCTCTACACTGCCCTCCCTTCTGGATTCCATTATTTGCCCTTCTCTTGTCCCAAGTACTGCACACCCCTCTTTTTTTTTCCTCCTTCTGCCCACCCTCCTTAGCTTTACTCTTAGCACTAGATCTGCCTCCTGATCTTCCCACCCTTCCCTTCTCCTTTTCCCTACTCCTCTCTACCCTTGTGGAATTTATTTTCACTGGGCTTCTGCTCTGTACTGCTCCATTTTCTGGGGGCATTCAGATACAGTTTGAAAATCCTGCCCCCAGAATTCATCTTGTGATAAATGAGGGGGTGCTAAAGAAAGCTGTGACAGACACACACACACGCACGCACGCACACACACTCACTCAAGAATCAATATATTGACTATAGCACAGTACATTCTCCCACCACCACCACCACCATCAAATGGTTGGATATCAACAAACTGATATGGATTTCACCACCCCTATATATACATACACACACACACACAGCCAAATTTTGACATCACATGCTATGCTCTGCCCCCCCCATCCACCCACAAATCTCTTGGCTAGCAACAAAATGCTGAGGATTGTAACACACATACATGTGTATACACACACACACACACACACACACACTCCTACTCTTGGATACATGGAACAGCCTTCCTGAGGAGGTCGTTGGATACATGGAACAGCCTTCCTGAGGAGGTTGTTGGATACATGGAACAGCCTTCCTGAGAAGGTCATTGGATACATGGAACAGCCTTCCTGAGGAGGTCATTGGATACATGGAACAGCCTTCCTGAGGAGGTCGTTGGGTCTAAAACAGTAGGGGAATTCAAACATGCATGGGACAGACACAAGGCAATTATAGTGGGGGGTTGCAGGAAGTAGCCTGTTGGTTAACTAGAATCTGCAGCTTATCCAGTAGGTAGGGAAATGGGCAGACTGGGTGGGCCAAGTGGTCGTTATCTGCTGTCAAAGTCTATGTTTCTAACCACTATTGCCCATAGCAATGTCCACCCTTCAAGACAGCAGCTGTTTAAGTATAAGATAGATGTTGTGGTGTGTGCATCCTACATTACAAACACACACAGGAGTATTTCTTGGCAGATATTGACAACAGTACTCCCCCCACCACCACAGTAAGAAAACTATTGGTATTTACAAATTATTGCAGGTTATGCTTCATACATATATTTACACACACACACTACCATCCGTGGCAACTGCTGAACATAGTATACATCCCGCCTAATAACTAGCAATCCTTCATGTAATAATAAAACTTCTGCAGTATGAGGCCATCCCAGTGGCACAGAGGGCTGAGGCACTGTGCATCTTACTTCCCACAATGCTGGCAACCTGAGTTTGAAAACAGGCCTGGGGTGCCTGGGGGGGGGGCACTGGGAGGGAGAGGATAAAGCATCTGTCAGACAGTTTTCCTCTCCTGGAGTGGGGAGGTATGCTGACTTGGCCCTTGTTTGCCCCCAGGTGGAGGCCTGTGGGTAGCACCAGAAGCTTGAATGACATTGAAGGTTCCATTGCGTGTGTGCGCCTCCATGTGCATATGCTTACATGATGCCACGGCAGGGGATCCAAAGGGAGAAAACAGAAAAATGGTCAGTGCAGATTTCGTGAATCCCTGCCCACCTATCTCTGTCCCATGCTACCACCTGGACCAACCAGCCTAATTCTGGATGTGAGTCACCAGGGAGGAAGGCCCTCCCTTTCCTGGCCCTGACATGGGGCAATTCATGGCAGACTTTGGGCACGGTGGGACAGGGGAAAGTGAGTGCCAGACAGGGGGAGGCAGGGACAGGGCTGAGAGCCTGCTTGCATCAACTACCATGGCAAAAAGCTCTATAGAAAGGAAAAAAGTGCTTTGGTATGTATACATTAATACAGGTACACACACACACACACACACACACACACACGCATGCACAAGCATGCACGCACACACACAGTAAACCCACCAAGTATTGGTAATATGTAAGGGTCTCTTACCCAGGTGCTAGAGATCCAGAGATAGGGGTCTTGAAGGAACAACATCCATCAAACTTGTAAAATAAAAACAGGAAAGGGGTCACAAAAGATTCTTAATTCTTAGGAAGTAGGTAGTAAGAATAGGGCAGGTTAGATGTAGAAACATACTTATCTGAGGAGGAAGGAGGAAGCTTCCTGTCAGACCCGTTAAAGTAAAGAGAAAAATAGGTTAATATGGAGAAAATACACTAGTGAGAGCAGAGACAGAGAGCAGAAAGGGTATAGGACATCATAGGAGTAAAAAAAGGAAGCTTTAGATAAAAAGTTACAGTTAGTGCAAAGTAGAAATATAGAGAAAGAAATATAAACAGATAGAAAATTGGGGGGGGGGGGCTCAGCAAAACCACTTATCACCCCTAAGATGGCCTAGTGGCCAGGAAAGAAAGTAAATTTCAAAGATTTTATTAGATCTATTTGGGCCCATTCCTTATGAGAGTGCTAGCCTGTTTCTGGCAAGGTACAACTTTGTACCATCTCCTGTTCAGAAGGAAAGAAATCGTAACTAGAGCCAAACCTAGCAACAATGACCAGGAGCAGATTTATCTTGGACTCCCTACAGGGAGCTTTCCTTAAGCAACTGGTCATTGAACCTATACAGGAGAAGGCAATTCTCAGTCTGGTGCTCACAAACAGGACAGTGTGACAGGGGTCACAGTAGGGGAACACCGGGGAAGCAGTGATTACTAATCAGTAGGATCTGGGATAACCCCACTGGTGGAATCCAGCCACACAAAAACATGAATCCTTGACTTAAGGAGGGCAGATTTTGGACAAATGGGGAAAAGCTTAGAAGAGGCTTTAGCTGGAATAGGGAGGGAAATAGGAATGGAGGAACAGTGGGTGGTGTTCAAATCGAGGATAACTAAGGTGACACAACTCTGTGAAAAACAGGTAAGCAAAGGGAAAAGGAAGAGGAGACTATTATGGTATTCAAATAAGGTAGCTGAGAAAGTTAATGCAAAGAAATTGCATTCAAACAGTACAAAAAGACACAGACAGAAGGGGACAGGGAAAGGTACCAGGAGAAACAAAAAGGAGGCGGGGAGGGCAGTAAGGGAAGCCAAGGCACAGATGGAGAAGCACATTATGAAATCAGTGGTGAGGGAGGACCAAACCTTTTACATTTATATCAGAGAAAAAAGGAAGGTAAGGGTGGTGGTGAAACTGAAAGGGGAGGATGGCTCTAGAGTGGAGGATGACAACCGCAGAGCAGACATACTAAACAGATACTTCTGCTCAGTCTTTACGGAGGAGGGGGCAGGAAAGGGGCCAGAAAGAAATACAAAGGGCAGGATGGGTATGGTACTGGATACAGGTCCCTTTCCAAAGGAAAGGGTCTTAAGAGAAGTGGAAAGAATAAGGGTCAATAAAGCTATGAGGCTGGATGGGGTACACCCCAGGGTGCTGAAGGAGCTAAGAGAGGTGGTGGCGAACCTCTGCCAACCTTGTTCAACCTGTCACTGGAAACAGGGGAGGTACCCAAAGACTGGAGGAGAGCCGATATAGTCCCCCTATACAAAAGTAGAAGCAGAGAGGAAGCGGGAAACTTCAGGCCAGTCAGCCTGACCTCAGTAGTGGGGAAGATAATGGAAACACTACTGAAGGAAAGAATAATGAAACACCTGGTTGCCAATGGTCTACAGGACTCAAGGCAACATGATTTTATAGGAGGGAGGTTGTGTCAGATTAACCTCACTGAGTTCTTCAACTGGGTGACAAGGGAGGTGGATCAGGGAGGGGCAGTAGATGTGACCTACCTGGACTTCAGCAAGGCCTTTGATACTGTGCCACATAGAAGGCTGTTAAACAAGCTAGGGAACATGGGAGTAGGAAAGATGGCGGTAAAGTGGGTGGAAAATTGGCTCGATAGCAGGACACAGAGGGTGGTGATAAATGGCTGTCACTCTGTAGAGGGAAAGGTGACCAATGGGTTTCCACAGGGATCTGTGCTGGGACCAATCCTCTTCAATATCTTTATCAGTGATATTACAGAGGGCCTAGAAGGGAACTTTTGCCTGTTCGCCAATGATATTAAGCTCTGCAATGGAGTAGATATGCCGGAGGGTGTGGAGAGAATGAGGAGAGATCTGCAGAAGCATGAGGACTGGTCTAGGGACTGGCAGTTAAGATTTAACACAAAAAGTGCAAGATAATGCACTTGGTGCACAAAACCCCCAGGAACAACATATCAGCTGGAAGGGAGGTTATAGAATGTTCCAAGCAGGAAAGAGACCTAGGGGTCATCATCTCTGATGACCTCAAGGTAGGGAGTCTGTGTGACAAAGCAGCAGGAAAAGCAAACAGGATGCTGGGATGCATAGGCAGGGGTATCACCAGCAGGAAAAGGAAGGTCATAATTCCACTATACAGGACGTTAGTGAGTCCACAACTTGAGTATAGTGTCCAGTTCTGGAGACCTTACCTACATAAGAACATAGACATGGTGGCGGCAGTTCAAAAGAGGGCAACCAAGAGGGTGCAAGGAATATATCACAAATCCTACAAGGGCAGGCTCCCTGGAGGAGAGAAGGGAGAGGGGGATATGATTGAGACCTATTAATACCTCACAGGGAGAAACAAGGTACAGGAAAACACAATTTTTCAAAGAAAAAGATGCTCCAGAACTAGGGGACATGGGAGGAAACTGGAGTAAGAGAGGTTCAGAGGAAACATAAGGAAGTACTTTTTAACAGAGAGGGTCATGAACAAATGAACAGCCTGCCAGAAGAGGTGGTGGGGGCAGAAACAACTAAGTATTTAAGAAGGCATGGGATAGGCATAAGGGGATCCTTGTAGTTGGGGGGAATGGATAACCTAGTTCCCGGGAAGCTTGAACAAGCACAGTAAATTGTAATAATGGGCAGACTAGGTCGGCTAAAGGCCCTTATCTGCCGACAGCATCTATGTATATATGTACCCAAGGCTAGACAATCTCTTTCACTTCCCGGTCCACTGGCCCTGCCCCTGGGTTCAGACATTTTGTGACATAATAAGCAGGGAGAGTATGAGGGCATGCCCCATACAAGTTTATGTGGGCAGCTTTCAATTCATATTTATGTACAGTATGTATAGGCAACCTTGGACAAGATTTGAAACCTCCACTCAACTAATAGGTTAGTGCTGTCTTAAGATAATGGACTATAATGTCCATATACATACCTTAGAAAATTAATTTAAAAGTAATAGCCTGGAAAGGCTAGCAGGGATTCTTTTGGGCTACTGGACCAGCATTATTAAAATAATTAAGCATTGGTGGTACGGGGGCTACAGTTGTCCCATGAAGGTTATTAATTCATATAATATCCTTGGTGGACAAATTTCACTGGTGGACAGTGGCCAATGTATTAGAAACAAAATTAGAATCTTTTCCCTGAGGTCTAATGGTGGTGGTAAAGGGAGGTGGTCCCAGAAGGGGGGTCCATGGGCCTCAATATTGTTTCTGAAGGCAGGGAGCTGGAATGTGAAGAGCAGGATGAGCTGGGGCTGCTGCAGCAGTTAGCAGGAGCGACTGCACTAAAAGTGAAAGTGTCAGGCAGCACTTTCTACTCCCAGCCCATATGGAGCTCAGGCTGTGGCTAGCTCCATGCAGGTGGGAGATGGGACAGAAGCTCATCAGGAGGTAGAGGAGGCCAGTTTAGGAGCACCACCATCCACCTACCTGAGCCACCGCTCCGGCAGCAAATGTTAATTGCCCTGAGGAGCAAGAGAGCAGGAGAGGGTCCAGGAGGCTGTCATATAGCTAGCCACACTCACAGCTGTTAAATGTTCCCAACTGGGAGTGCAAGGTGGTGAGAAACACCAGATATCTGAGCCACACTGTGGTTACTATTTAAATAGCCCCATGGGGGCTTTTGCTGTAGGTCTGGGGGTGGGAGGCAGCATGTGCCACCAAAGCTGCATTGCAGCTACATTTAAAGTGCCAGACTGGACCTCATTTAAATAGATGATGCTTGTAGGATTATGAGGCAAGAACAGGTCAGGCGCTGCCTAAGGGGAACAGCAAGAAAAGCAACACCACAGCTGTTCCTCTCAGTTGTGAGCAGCTGAGTATGAGGGGGACCTGAGTATGAGATTATAGGGCTGAGTATGAGGAGGGACTGTATGTATGAATGAGTATCGGGGCAGAGTTCTACACAGGAGTCAGAAGGGCCCATAGAAAAGTCGCACCGTGACCATCTGCATCTGGGCAACAGATAGCATATGAATTCAAAGATCAACATACAGTAGGCAGTAAATAAAAAATGTTTACACACTTTTATCATCAGTACTGCACTGAACAATAACAGTTTCTTCTAGAGTGCTGTTTAATACACTTATGACTATATCAACATACCTCTCTTTTCTTGCTCTTGGTAGCCATCTTTTTTTTTCTTCAGCAATGTACAGTAAGACCAATTTAAAGTTCAGTCTATGCTACTGGGCAACATCAGGCTAAGACCTCTCTTTTGTAAATCAAGAACGCTTTTTTATTAGTGCAACAGTCTTACCTCTGAGACTTCAACAAGACCACTTTTAAGCCCCAAGACCATATATGTAGGCTAGTTATAACCCATGTTTTGTGCAACCACCCTCTGGAGTATGGCAGTTTGCTCCTCAAGAAACACCTTGTAATCAATTTAAAGTAAACTTGGATTTTTTGTTATTGGATGGTTTGCACCATTTTTATTTAGTAGTGTCTAGAAATAGTTCCAATGCATTTTGACTCACTCCTTCAGTCATCTTCAGTTGCCCAGCTATCATCCTGCATCTGGTCATCATACAGCAGACAAAGAATTGAGGAGATCATGAGCCAAGACATTCCTGGAAGATTTCCATGCCACACTTCAACGCACAGACTGCTATTATAAATTGCAGGAGTGTCCCCAACCAGTCACACTGCTTCCTTTAGTTGCACATGAGATACTTGTATCGTAAGAGTACCTCATGTGCCGAGCACTGTAATGGGCTTCTCAATATCTGCTATTTGCAACACAGAAAGGAACCACAAAAAGTATTTAAAAAAAATCATGGCATGATCTACAGTATACTAAATGTATAGGGGTGCTAGGAGGGCCTCTTATGGATACGAGTGTTGCCTCTTGTGTCCTCAGGGCACCAGAACTGCTCCCTTTTGGTTCGCAGTTCTCTTGCCCTAAAAACACGTGAGACACTCATATCCATAAGAGGCACTCCTAGTGCCCCTATAAACTTACATAAGATCTACAGTTTGCCAAATAATTTAACTGTGTGACTATCCAGGTTTTAACTCTTACAGCGCTTGGCCCCAAAAATACAACAGTTAGTTTAGAATGTTAACGCATTTATTTTCACTCAATATTACATTTTCTCTTCCTTTCCTTTCTAGTATCATGGGACTGTATGCCTCAGTAGTGCTCGTGATAGGAAAGTTTGTGCGTGAGTTCTTCAGTGGAATCTCCCATTCGATCATGTTCGAAGAGTTGCCAAATGTGGACCGTATTCTGAAGCTGTGTACAGACATCTTCTTAGTGCGAGAGACAGGAGAACTGGAACTGGAAGAGGACCTGTATGCCAAACTGATATTCCTGTACAGATCACCAGAGACTATGATTAAATGGACAAGGGAGAAAACAAACTGATCTGTTTGGATCTGTGTCAGGAACTATGCAGACTTCAGCCAAAATAAAAGCACAATATTCTTGGAAAAGCTTGGCTTGCAACAGTTAGGCAGCGGTGGTGTTTCCCCCGACAAAGCCCAGGAGGACATTTGCTTTGGAATCCCTAATGCCTTTATCAATGGTGAAGAAGACTGTTTTTATGCCACTCCTGAAAAGTCAGCTAACAAATTGTTTTCTGTCTCCTATCTGGACAATATTAGGGCTTAAAGTTTTATTGACTTGCTGTCCAAAATCATTAAACTGGATCCTCAGCTTTTCTGGGGTGGTGTAATTTGGGTTGTGCAATATGCTCTTATGCATCACACACATTCAGGATATAATGATATGAACCTGGTGGGTCTTTAACTGCTTAAAAAAAAAGGAGCAATGGAAGAAGAAACCATATCCATTTCTTTTTATGGAGCACAGAGGATTTGAACTAATAAGCCTATGCTGTGGACAGACCTATGCAGCAAAGACAAAAAAGGAAAAAAAAAAAGAAAGAAGTGACAATATGTTTAATTGCCTTATTTTATTTGTACAATTGAAAATTGCATTGAACATCAATGACTTTTCTCAGGAACAAAAGGCATCTTAGTTTCAGCTAAAAAAAGATCATCAGATTCTGTACAAATCACCTCTATTATGGTGGTTTTATCATGGTATTAAACACTCATATCCATCGGAACACTGTTCAGGATAAACAGGCATAGATAAAGTTCAATATAATCGCCTGTAGGAGTATGTGTTTTTAACCCTTTTGAGGATAAAAGTGATTGCTTTTTTGGAATCCTGATTTAAAAATGTTAGCAGTTAAACAAATTAGGTGATCATTCATAAAATATTTTATATTTCCCTTTAACTCTCCTTTGTATAGGTTTACAAAATGTTTACAAATAACTATTATCCAAAAAAACTACAAAAAAATAAATAAATGCTCCAGATTATGGAGAAAGTGTTCTTTGCTCAAAGGGTTAAGCAAACAAGTATTTCATAGACTACAGCTATCGGCAATCAGAACTATTCATTGAACATTGTAGCATGAAAGAGTATGATTGCAAGGTAATTTTCATTCCATGTAAAAAAAAAATTACTATTTCTGAGGAAGAAAGATTGAGTGGGTAAGGGTATGTTAAGACGATATACTGTGCAGTTTTGATTCAAATTTTAAAAGAATAAAGCACAAGTTGGAAGTTATTTTGCCCTTTTTAAGACACACAAGACATGTTTTGAAACCTGTGTCTCTCATCCTGATTGATATTATCCATGCTTCAAACAACTGCTGCTGGGAAAAAGCGAGGAAAACTACCAAAACCACACTGTTGTGTTAAATAATATGGGATTAATTAAAACCAACAGTGGTACTGTTATTTTTCTACTAAAGTGCCATAATAAAGCTTCAAGAACAACTGAGGATAGCTGACCCAGTGGCATAGAGGGCTGAGGCACCAATGCCTTACCTCCTGCCACGCCAGCGACCTTTGTTCGTAGTGCAAGCAGGTTGCTGGGGGTCAACCGGGGAGAGAGAGGATCAAACGACCGGAGGACTGCCCTCCTCTCCCAGGGAGGGGATCAGTGGCTGGTGTTAGCCTGGCCCCTAGTGGAAGCTGGATGCTGGCAACAGACGCTGCACAATGGAGGTGGGGGTGAGGTGGACGCATGGCATGCTGTGCGCCTGAGCATGCATGATACCGCCATTGGCGTCCATTGCTAGCCACTACCTCTACGCCAGGGGAGAAAAATGGGGAAAAAATATCCTGGTTGTGCACAGTGACCACTGGCCTCCACAGGCCTCACACCTGGCAACTCAGGTGCCTCACGAATCTGGATCCAGTCTGGCGGGTTGAGGAACTTCCTGCTCCCTGCCATGAAGGCAAGCCATGGGGGATACTGTGAGAGGTAAGTCCTGGGGGAAGCCAGGGTTACGGGGCTGGGAGGCCCAGTGGGAAGGAAGGCTGGCCAGGACAGGGAGAAAAAGAGAAACAAACAAACAAAAAAAAGAATGACTGAGGATTGTAGTGGTGCTGTAATGCCACTATAGATAAGGTTGTTGCACAGTTATATATTGACTGCCAGTTTTCGAACAACTCCCATTTAGGAATGGTTTTATGGAATGTGTTGATATTTTCAGGGCTTGGTTAGACTGCCAGTCTCTGGAATCCCTATAGCTGTTTTACCTGACAGATGTTAGAAAAAAAAAAGTACTCTACTACTTTTGTGATTTTTGCTAGGATTGTTTTTGCCTTAAGCTACAGCAAAATTGACAAGAGCTTAAACTCTAAAAATGATAAGGGTGTGAGATGGTGGTTCAAGGTAATATCTTTGGTAATTTATAAAAGTGATGGCTGGAGCATACATCTTGCATAACAAAGGTAAGGCCCCCTAAGCACATCCCATATAAAACATAGGTGGTTTTATTTAACTAACCTCTTTTACATTATGAGGTCTTCAGTTGGCATAGATTATGTTTGGGGGTGGTGTAGCTTTGGCTACCTAAATTTTTTTTTTTTTTTAGGTATTATTTTACTCTCCTACTGCCGGTTTGTACCTTCAGGAGGTGTCCCCAGCTCTGTCCACCAGCCGCCCACCACGACCCGCACCTGACCTAGGCTTACCCCTGGCGGGTCGCGGGTCCCGGACTTCACCGAGGACCGGATTTAGTTGGAAAGCACCGTGGCTAGCTGGGGACGGAGCCTGCGAGGCACCCTCCGTCATTCTGCATGGCAGTGTTTTTTTCTGCCCCCCACTGTTCTCCCCAGGAGTCAGGGCCATACAATGTCGTCAGTGGAAACATAGAAACATAGAATTTGACGGCAGATAAGGACCGCTTGGCCCACCTAGTCTGCCCATTTTCCTACCTAACAGATAAGCTGCAGATCCTAGTTAATCAACAGCTTACTTCCTCTTACCCACCCCTAGGACTGCCTTATGCCTGTCCCATGCATTCTTGAAGTCCCCCACTGTTCTTGACTCCACGACCTCCTCAGGGAGGCTGTTCCATGCATCCACAACCCTCTCAGTGAAAAATACTTCCTCACACATTACCCCTGAGCTGTCCCCCCTCTATCTTCAAATTGTGCCCCCTTGTTCTTGCACATCTCTTTTTCTGGAAGATGCTACCCTCTTGGACTTTGTCCGCACGCGCTCCCTCCAGATGTCTGGCCCGACTCCTCTCCAACTTGTGGTGCGGTGCTCTGTCCTCCAGCCTCCGCCAGGGGAGCGAACAAGCGCCAACCACCTGGAACCCCCTTCCTCAGAGAAGGAGAGCAGTCCATCGGACGCTCAATCCTTCTCCTCCCCTGCCGACCCCCAACGGCCCATGCTCATTCCAAAACACATGTTGCCCTCAGCGCCACCGGGCCGGCTGCTACCTAAAATATTTAAAAAAAAACAAAATTAAGTGTGCATTTTAAGAAAGGGTTTGGCCCTTTGTTCTGACCTAAATTATATGTCGTTTCTTCCCATTACAGTGGTGTAGTTCCTTGTTTGCACTCGGGTGACAACTCACACAAGTGAACCCAGCATATCAGCTCCATTATGTCAGCCATCATGCAAGTGTATGAGTCACATTGTTTTAACTTATTCTGTGGTATGTAGTGGCCCCCTCCCTCTCCTATTCCATTTTTTTTTACATGAAAACCCAATCCCGGCTCCCATTTTAGCATGCCCTCCCAGCCCCAGAACCCAAACTCCCTGATAGTGTAGTACACTCCCCCCCCATACACACACACACGCACACAAACACCACAAACACAGGGTCAGTTAAGCAGTAAGGCACAACAGGGGGGAAGGGCATTATTGTGGGTAACAATCCACTTCACATGGGTTGAAGCACAAGGTGAAGCCTAGTGTTTCCACCACCCAAGAAGGGCCGTTATCCTACCATAATGCCCCCCGGAGTGCCTTATTGAGATTATGAAATGGGTCGATAAGTAGAGACATTTTTTTTTTTAATTTTAATTCGTGAAAAAAGGAAAAAAATGTAAACTAAATTGCATTATGAAAAAAGTAGTCCTAGTCTTGGAGGTCAGTTTTACTGTTTACCCAGCAGGTGGCAGCAAGCCTGCATGTAAGCTGCTGTTTTTATTCTTTTGTTTCACTAAGGACAGTGATGGCCTGTCAGGGCCTTTAAAGAAGAGCCTAGTTCATCAGCTCTTTAGAGAAGCCTCATTCATTGGTAGTTTAGGTGCCACAGTCCCATTAAGGGCGTCCAGTTTCACACGCTGCAGTCCCGCTGGGGAGTGTGAAGAAGAGCCACACTTTGTGACAGTTTCAAATGAGCCACATTCCATGGCAGTTTAAGAAGATGCAGTTGGTGGTATTTGTAAGGGCTTCCAGGGTGTCTAAAGAAGAACCGGACTGGCGGCAATTTGAAATGGAGATCTACAATGGAGGGCAGGATGACAGCGAGTTTAGAAAGACAAAGGTAATTTTTTTTTAAAAAGGGCTGCGTTGGAATAGGAACATCTGTGGTGAGCCTGGAAATGTGCAGTCAAAAATCAAAGTCAATCGGACATTTTTTTTTAAACAGGCATAGCCGGCCGTCGGCGCAGCAGTTGGATTTCCATGTCATCCCGCCGACCGGGTTCAAGAGCGGACTTGGTCACTGGAGGGGCGGCCGGGGGGAGAAGGATGGAGCGTCCTGGGACAGCTCTCCTTCTCTGGGGGGAGGGTGGGGATGTGCACCGTTGCATGCTGATTCCTGGCGGAGGCCAGGAGTACAGTAGTGATGTCCGGGTTTGGTGCTCAAAGACGAGTGACAGGCGTCGGTGTATGCCTTGACGTCAGGACGTCACTCCCCACAGAAAACCAGGAAACCCTTCCTGGCTGGCCGGATGGCGGTCTGTCTGTCCTCTGCTGCCGCCGATCCCATGACCCAGAAGTGCGCTGGCCACCCCCCACCAGTGCCTTCCCCCTCGGAGGAGGAGGGGGACCCATCTGATGAAGGGATACACCGGGTTACCCAGGGGGATCTCAATATGAGGTTGGTAGCCAGTGTGGGTATCATAGAAGGCAGTTGGTAGGGGCAATAGGAGACCTGAAGGAGTGGGCAGCCAGGAAGAAGGGGAGGTGCAAAAACCAAAAAAAAAGGCACAATGCACATTGTGTTTGGTGGGTGGCTTGACCGAGGTGGATGGCTTTAGAGGTGCATACTGAGACTGTTGATCTGGAAGTACTTTCAGTCGGGCTGTTGTGTGTGCTGGGATAACAGCCCATATGAAAGTACCCATCAGCCAATCAGGATTCAGCATTCTTAGTACCCATTTAATAATTAAGCAATAAGGCACAGCAGGGTTTGGTATATCATGGGATATCATCACGCCTTGGGTGGTTGGGCACGAGGCCGCAGGCCGAGTGCGTCCAACCACCCGAGAAGTGATGATATCCCATCATATACCACACCCTGGAGTGACTTATTGCTATTATGAACTGAGTTTCAAGTTTTTTAAATAAAAAAAAAAGAAATAGGCTTTAAAATGTTTTGTGAATAAGTTTTTGGGTGGTGTAGGAGTACATTTTGAAAAAATAGTTCTCAGACAGTAGAGAGCAAGGAGGCTGGTGGCGCCGGAACTTTTTTGAAGCCGTGATGATGTAGCCCGATATCATCACGGTTACAAAGAGCTCTCGGCCAATAAGATTCTTCTATTTACGATCCTCAGTTCATAATGTAAAATATTAAATCCCTGGTAATCTAATGGACCTTCTTCCTCCCTATCCCAGTGCCACTTGCTGTATGACTGTAAATGAAATATCTGGTGTGCATTGGCATTCCCCTCATAGACCTTTCATTACTCAATCTTTGGTGTCTGGTGACATCCACATGCCCCCTAACCCTCCTCCCATGACAACCAACACAATCTTCTGTTCACCTCCACATCCAGCAGCTATCTGATATTCAGGGTCAGTATCGTTATACCTACTTACCCTCATGGGAAATATGTCAACACAGTACTTGTGGGATGTCCTTTGCACTCAGTAAATGAGTTTGAAGGGACATCTCTCAAGTCCTATATCAATATACTCTGCATTGCCAGCCCACCTGCACAGCAGTAGCACTACAGCTTGCCTCAGGAGTGAACCGGAAACATCGGAGGGGCAGCCGGGGGGAGGGTAGAGTGTCTTGAGCACATCTCCTCCAGGGTGGGTAAGAGAAGGAACTTTGCAACAGGGTGCCTCCTGGCAATGATCAGGAGGCAATGAGTCTGGGGACCTTGTGGAGGTAGGGATTGGTGGGACACAGCAGATGTCGGCCTGTCACACATGGGGGCGTGCTTGATATTCCATGATGTTACTGCATGTCTGCTCCCTCCAGAGGAAATTTGGAGAAAAGGAAAATGGTGCTTCTGGCAGGGCAGATGAGGCCCCTCTTATCCCGTCACATCTGACTCCTGTCTCCACCTACCTGGACCCTAGTCTTCTCCTCTGCCTTAAACTTATCAGACTGCACAGGAAATCACTAGAGGAGCTGAATAGTACCTCTCAGGGGCAAGCCAAGGGTGCCAAGGCCACATGTGAGTTGCAGGTGGGCCGGTGGGCCAGGGTTATAAGTGGGGGAATCTCAGGAGGATGGGACCCGGACAGTGGAAAGAGGTGGAAGGAGGTCCTGGCCAGTAGGATGGGAGGATAAACAGAACTGAAAAAAGAAATAGATAGACAGACAGACAGACAGACAGAAAGATACTCTACATGCGGGTAAGTAGGTATATTAATACTGAACTTGCATGTCAGATGGTGGACAACCATGGTGCCATGGTGATGAGTAGAAAGTTGTGCTAGTCACTATCAGAAGGAGGAGATGGCAACTGGGCCTGTGTCAATGGACACCAGGGACTGTGGTAATTAGAGGTGGCTGGGGGATGCCATAAATTACCAGGGATTTTATTTCTCAAATCAAGTCATACTCAGATCAACATGGGATAAGAGTCCACTAAACTATAAGAGATTTAATATTTTACCCTAACTGACACTGGATCAGGGTGGGAGGGAGTCCAGTAGACTACCAGGGAGTTTGGATGAAGAGTCTGGGAGGATATGTTGAGATGAGAGTTGGAAGGATATTGTTAATTTACCCCAGGCCAGTGGATAAAGCCCAAACATCTATTTACAGCATTCCTCCTCCTTTACTAAAGGAACACAATACATTGTA
The DNA here is from genome assembly GCA_016271365.2 of Neoceratodus forsteri. Lineage (NCBI taxonomy): Eukaryota > Metazoa > Chordata > Ceratodontiformes > Ceratodontidae > Neoceratodus > Neoceratodus forsteri. Next base: position 335,497,962 of record CM057455.1, on the reverse strand, counting down.
CAGCACTGAAACATATCGTGAAGACAGCAAACAAAATGAGAGAACAGAAACTGTATATTCTCAAGTGCTCCCCAAACCAATGTAATATGTGCATCATGTGCATGACAAATTAAAATGATTTCGTTGATGGAATTTACACAGCATTTATAATCAGAAAACAAAAGACATAACAAATCTGGGACCCATTTTTGAACTAGACTTCCTGTGGGTCCCAGATTTGTTGTCTGTCTTTTCTAGCCAGATGACTTGGATTTTCATTTAAAATTTAACTGAACTTTTAACTTTATGAGTGTAGTGCTGCCGTTTGTGTTCCTGTGTTGTCCATGTTCTGGCAGGCAGCTGCTTTTCTCTCCGTGAGCACGTCTTCATTACTGTCTCTCCTCCATTACCTGGGTTGTTACCACCTCATAGGCTAGAGAAGCACATATGATTTTCAAAAGTGAAATACAATCCCACCTGGTCTCCCCTTGTCCTTATTTATTTATTTATTTACGAGTTTTACCAGGAAGGCATACTGAGCAACATGCTCAATTCCAGATGCGACCTGGGGGCTGAGACCCAAATACATAGTTGGTAATGCATAGACAGTACAAAAATGAACAAAGGCTTGTACCTTAACAATTTGGGAGACGAAATTGCAGACAAGGGTAGGATACATACAGTGTAACGACTCAGAGGGTAGAATACTATGCAATACATTTTAGGTTATAACAGCATGACATTAGAATTGTTAATTGAAACAGGAGCAGCTGGAGGTGAAGTGCGCTCTGAGTAATCAGTTGCGTAGGGAGGGGTTGGGTGCGTGTCTTATGGGGGCAGGTAGGGCATTCCAGGTCTGTGGAATTCGGTAATTAAAAGCGGCCTGGCCTTTGGATGTGCACATAAACGGGACATGTAGCAGTTTTGGGTCCGTAATCCTAAGGGAGTATGCAGGTGAAGGTTGTTGGGAGAGGGCAGAGGTCGGGTAGGGGGGGAAAGGAGTGGGACCAATATTTGGCTGCGAACCTAGCACAGTTAGTATTTCTGTGGTCATGGAGGGATGGCAGGGTTAACGAGCTGTAAAGGTTGCAATGGTGTGTTGATTGGGAGCAGTCGAGGATGAAACGACAGAAGGAGTGGAATAGGGTGTCTAGGCTGGCCAGGGCAAACCCGGGGGTGATGGAGTAAACTATATCACTGTAGTCAAGTACAGGAAGGATCATCTTTTGTACAATGGCATGCCTTGTCTGTGTGGGGAGGCAGCTGTTGTTACGGTATAATGCGCCAAGTTTGGGGAGCAGACTCTTGTGTAAAGAGGTAATGTGAGCTGAGAAATCTAGGTGTTGATCTAGCCAGACGCCTAGATAGCTGAAGCTCGTACAGTTTTCCAGGGGATTCCCATCCAAGGTTTTGAAAGGGGGCCCGGGGGCTTGGCGGGAGAGTCTTTGTGGGGAGCCAAATGTTAACGATACGTTTTCTTTAGAGTTAAGAAATAACTGGTTTGACCTAAACCAGTTCTGGATGGCATTGAAATCTTCCTGGAGGAGGGTTGCTACACTGTGTGTTGTGGGACCTGAGGTGTATAGGACAGTGTCATCTGCGTACATCTGGATGGAAGAGCAGGAGCATGCTGCTGGGAGGTCATTTAGAAAGACGGAGAAGAGTAGGGGACCTAGAACTGAACCTTGTGGGACACCAGCAGAGACTGGCAAGGGGTGGGAGGTGTGAGAGGCTAGTTTGACTGCTTGTTTCCTGCCCACTAGGTAGTCATGGAACCATTCAGTGGCCGATGTAGAGAGCCCTGTATCAGTGAGTTTGGAGAGGAGTAGGGAGTGGGAGACGGTATCAAAGGCCTTGGCTAGGTCGATGAAGATGGCAGAGGTGATATTTCCTTTGTCCATACTCGTGAGAATGTCATCGGTGACATGAAGCAGGGAGGTGATGGTTGAGTGGGATTTACAGAAACCCGATTGGAAAGGTATGAAAAAGGAGGAGGCATCTAGATACGGAGTGAGTTGGGACAGAACCAGGCGTTCCTGTAATTTGGCCAGGATTGGAAGTAGGGAGATGGGTCGGTAATTTCCTGGGAAGGAGAGGTCTCTGCCTTATGGAAGAGGTATAACGGTGGCCAGCTTTCAGGCCATAGGTAGCTTGCCAAAAGAGAAGGATAGATTGAAAAGGTCGGCTAGAGGGGCAGCTATGGCTGGGGCGGAGAGGTAAAGCATCTTTGCGTCCATCGACGTTGGGCATTTACCTTTGTTTGGGTTTAAAGCCCAAGGGGAGCGAAAGACTTCTGCTTGGAATACTGGGTGGAAGGAGAATGGTAGGGTTTGGGGCAGTCTGAGGGGGCATATGCGTGGGGGAACCAGAGGTGAGAATAGGAAGGGAGGACAGGAGCTTTCAGCACAGCTGGAGAAGTGGGTATTAAAAGCTTCAGCTCACGCAGATGGGGTCGGAGATGAAGGTGCCCTGTAATTGTAGTGTAGGAGTGCAGGTTGGGTGGGGGGAGCAGGGATTTGAGAGATTTCAGAAGTTAGTTGGTTGATTTATGTTTTTGCTGAAAGCCGATAGGAAGTAGATCTTTTTTGCTTGGCGAATGCTGTTTGTACATGCGTTACGAAGGGATCTATATGTGGTGAGGGAAGCCTGTGTGCCCATCTTCTTGTAGGCTTTCCAGGCGTGGTCCCTGGAGTGGCATTTTCTGATTATGTCAGCTGAGATCCAGGGGAGATGCGCTCCTATGACTCTTTTCGGACGTAATGGGGCACATTTGTCCCAGACTTTAAGGAAGCTGGTTTTGAAAGCCTCAAAGGCTATGTCAATGGAGGGTGCCTCAGAGATAAAAGACCAGTTTACCCGACCTAAGTCCAACAGGAGGAAGCTAAGTTGAGGGAGTTATAGGACCTAGTGCTCTGTGTTGTGGGGGGCAGGGGCTGTTCACCTTCCTGATCATAAAAATCATATGATGATCGCTTATGGAATCGTGTAGGAGGCCTGTGCTTAGAATCCTATGATGGTGGGAGGTGAGAGCCCAGTCCAGTAAGGTGTGCTTTTGAGTTTTGTGATTTAGTCTGGTGGGATCGGTAATGAGTTGAGAGGGGTTCTGGGCCTGAATTTTGGTCTTCAGGTGGGCTTTATCTGGTCCAAGCCAGTTTATATTGAAGTCGCCTGTGACATGGAACTCACCCCCAGCCGCTAGAGACTGTAAGGTGACCAGGTGGGAAAGGATGTCCTCGGGGGGTATGCTGGGGGGGGCAGTATGAGCCAGCCACATATATGAGAGTGGAACTAGGGAGTGAGATTTTGATGAGTAGTGAGTCTATGTTTCCAGGGAATATAGGGATGTCCACTATTGTGAACTGATGACTATTTGTGATGTACATAGCCGTGCCTCCGCCTCTCTTTTTACCTTAGCGGTCATTCCTGATTATTGTATACCCAGGTAAGGATACTTCCACATCGGTATGATGCGGTTTTAGCCAGGTTTTGGAGATGACTAGAATGTCAGGGCGCAGTGTTAAGGCAAGTGGCTGCAGCAGAGAGAATTTTGATAATAGGCTGCAGGTATTTAGGTGCAGGATACAGAGGCCTTTGAGGAAGGAGAAAGGGGAGTGGGTGTTTGAATGTGCGGTGTTGGGACCGGGGTTTGCCTCTATGTCCCCGGCTGTTAATTGGTGCTGAAACGTCCAGAGCTAAATGGTTTTGAATTTCAAATCTATTATTATCCCCAGTTAATCTGTTGGGCAAAAATGGCTGGGGGGTTGGGGGCCCCGGATAGCCGCGTGGTAAAGACCCTAACAATGGCCCTGTGGTGTGTGCATGTGGCAGTTGGAAATCAGACCCTTTGCAAGCCTTTCAGCGCAAAGCCATTTGAATTTGTCCCTGTAAATGAGCCTGCTACGGGAGAAAGCTATTTGCTGCTGGGGAGGGTGAAATTATGAATTTTAGATATAACGAGAGTTGCTGCTTTAGGGGCCAGGAACTACCGTGTTGCAGATCACCGGTCGTTGCAGCACTGCAGAGGCTGTGTGAGTTCTAATTTAGCTGCTGTAATTGCTGCTGAGACCCACTCGAGCAAACAGGGAAATCTTTTACAAGAGCTTCATTACCCTCTTCTATGGAGCTCTAAAGCTGTGAATTTTCCAAGATTGTAGATACAGTTTGGCTGCAATTGGCATGTAAATTAACAGTTTGTCATCCAGAGAGCAGCCGAGTAAAACCATTAAAGTTTTTTTTTTCCAGATATGCTTTGTCTTTCCTGAACGCGCTACTTAGCAGATTTAGTGCAGAAGTAGTGTCTTACTCGTAGTGCAGGGAAGGCAAAATTACAAAAATGCTACACTTTCACACTCCAGAAGTCACCCCTAAGATTAATGCAGTTTGTCTGCAGTTGCCATTTTGAATTCAAAGTACTTCAGCAGGAGAATCAGCAGGTTACTCAGTTCTATTGCAGGTAAAATTACTGTGACTGTCCTAGCACTCTACTAATACAGTTAAAGGCTTTACAGGACAATACAGAGATTAAATTGGGTTGCTAGAATGACTGTGCCTTAGGTAGTAAAGTAGTAGCTTTAAGCTCTCTCCTATATACAGATAGAGTTAATAGCTTCCTAGACACTTCGGATTACAATTAAAGGCAATTTTGCACAATGCAGAATTAAGCAGGGTTCGTAGTAGATAGTGTCTTAAAGCACCATTACAAGTTCCAAGTTCCTAGCGACAAAGGAGTAACAATTGGCAGAATTTATGGTTAAATAAACTATCAGCACACCTATGTCGACACTTTAAGACACTCAGCCACTGGAAAGCAGTGAGCTTGCTTGTTAAGGCAGTAGCCAGATTAAAAAATGGCGCCAGTAGCATCCGAGGAGCTTCCAATTTTCGTCAGCATACCTGTGCTTCGGGGGGTGGGGTTCCATCCTTGTGAGCTGGAGGGAGGGGCTAACGTTTCCAGGGCCCTTGTGACCCTTTTTCCGATAAGCTGTGCTTCGGGGGGGTGTCCGTCCTTGTGAGCTGGAGGAAGGGCTGACTTCATTTTCAGGGGCCCTCACGACCATTTTCCCGATGGCTGTGCTTGGGGGTCCGCCTTGTGAGCTGGAGGGAGGGCTGACATCATTTCCAGGGAACCTCACAACCCTTTTTCCCGATGGCTGTGCTTCGGAAGGGGGGTCCATCCTTGTGAGCTGAAGGGGAGGGCTGACTTCATTTCCAGGGGCCCTCGTGACCCTTTTTCCCGATGGCTGTGCTTCGGGGGTCCGTCCTTGTGAGCTGGCTTCCTCAGTTTCAGTCTTCCCAAGCTCCTCTCAGCTGCTTGGAATCCCTCTTGGTCTAAATTCATGTTAAGTAGTAGTTGTATTCATTTATGACACCCTTTGTCACAAATCTACTCCAGGTGTCAGGCCCTCTGCTCCCACAGTGCCCAACCTTGAAGTGCGATTCGTGAACAGGGGGCAAACAGGGACACCCTCCTGTTTGCTTTGGGTCAGAGCAAAGTACCAATCTTGAGACTTGGGGTCAATTATGAACCCTTTTAGCTAGCACACCCAGGTAACAGGTCCAGATATCACACACTCTTCAGGGGAAAGCAGCGCAATATAATTGACCCAGCGGGCATACAACCAAACTGGTTCACAACCTCCTTCTGACTCAGTTGAGATATTTGTATTTGTCTTACATTGTTGGATCTTTACACAGATCATGGTTAGTGTGGCTGCATAAGGTGACACAGTAAGCATTTAACAGCTGTGTTAGAATATTAAGACTGTTCCACCATTCACACTCAAAATGAGAATACGTCTCAGGCAGGTTTAAGGAAAACCAAATTTACTAAAACTAAAAATAGTAAATAAATACAGTACATCCAACAGAACATATATACTTAATGATTACAGTCAGAAAGGGAATGGGCAATTACAAAACAAAGCACCTTACAACTGAATTAACTAGTTCTAACTCAGTTTCAGCTGGCAAAGGATCAAACTGGAATTACCAGACTTGGCAGAAGTGGTCTCTCTTGATTCCAGGAAACAAAGTGGCCCTTAGAAGTCCAGAACAAAAAGTGTCAGTTCTTTCAGCCAAACTTCACCAGTATCAGAGATAAAGTCCCACCCTCCTTGTGATGTCACCACTCTGGCTGTTGGCATGAGGTCACTCTTAGTCCTGTAATTAACTGGTCAGTCACATGCCCCTTCTTACTGCCAAACATTCCAATTAAAAATAAATATATATATATATATATATATACTTCCTAATTAGTGAGCCACAGAGCATGCTTATGACAGGCCACAATATCCCTTTGATCTCGCAGGAAAACAGTCTGAGAACCACCTCTCATATCTGGGTGAATTTTCACAGGTATCTATCAGAAACTGCTTCCCTCCTGATAACACCGAAAAAGACAATATTTTACGACAAGCTGCCTGGATTCAAAGCAGTGGTTGGTTTATGAACTTGGCTTTGTTATAGTCCTAGGAAGTCAGCTTTTACAAGCTAGCTGTGATAGCAAGCAAGGCCAGAACATTCTTTTTTTTTTTCTTTTAAAAATCCAGTGTCCCATGATGTCTTGTGCTGACTGTCATGTTTCACAAGCAGAATTATTTGTTTCAGATCTGGGCCACGCCTCTATTGCCTCAGTCTTTGCTTGATTAGGACAGAGCTGTTCCCAACCTACAACATGCCAGAGGTTTGCCAGTTCGGCCATGGCCACCTGGCACTTTTCAGCTTTCACAGTGAGCCCCGCCCTCTGTATCCTGCCCAAAACTTCCTTAAGTTGGGACAGGTGTTCCTTCCAGCTGGCACTGAAGATGGCAATATCATCCAGGTATGCCACAGCGTACTCTTCAGCACCATTTAACACCTGGTTCACCAACCTTTGGAAGGTGGCAGGGGCATTCTTCATTCCAAAAGGCATTATCTTGAACTCAAATAACCCAATCAGAGTGATGAAGGCTGACCTCTTTCTAGCTCTGGCAGTTAACTTCACCTGCCAATACCCTTTTGTCAGGTCAGTGGTGGTAAGGTATGTTGCCCCTCCCAACTTGTTCAGTAGTCTATCCATCTGTGGCATTGGGTGGGCATCAGACTTTATGACTGCGTTGAGTCCATGATAGTCCACACAAAATGAGTAGAGTCATCCGGCTTGGGATCGGAAGACTACGGGTAAGGCCCAGGGGCTGTGGGATTTCTGGATTACCCCTAAATCCAGCATTTCCTCAACTTCCCTCCTAATGTCCTTTTGGACAGCCTCTGACACCCGATATGCTGTCCGCTGTATGGGCGCTTGCATCCCCATACCTACATCGTGTGTCGCTAAGGGGATTAGAAGACTCCCAATTGCTTTCTTCCAGCAAGTCCAGAAGGGGGTATTCCTCATCCATCCCCTCCCCAGGACTACACACACTGCAAAGACCATGTCAGCCCATTTGCATATGCTTCATCATGTTGACATGGTACATCCTTTGGGTATGTCTCCTGTCAGGCAGTTCCACAATGTAATTCACGTAATTCACTTGTCTGACTACTATGTATGGTCCTGCCCACTCGGCCTGCAGCTTATCTTTCCAGACAGGAATTAAGACCATGACTTCCTGACCCACAGGGTATGAGCAAGCTCTGGTTCTGCGGCCGTACCATATCTTTTGCTTCTGCTGGGCGGCCGCCAGGTTGCTCTGGGCTGTTCCCATAAGCTCCTTCAGCTTCTCCCTAACTTTAAGGACATAATTCACCATGGGAGTTCCCTGGGTGGCATGCTTGCCTTCCCAGTCCTCCCAGATCAAGTCTAGGGGCCCACACACCCTGTGTCCATATAACAGTTTGAAGGGGGGAAAACCCTGTTGACTCTTGGGGCACCTCCCTGTATGCGAACAACAGGTGGAGAAGGTATTTCTCCCAGTCCCTCGCATGCTGTTCACCAAATGCTTGGAGCATCAGTTTTAGAATACCATTAAACCTTTCCACAAGCCCTTTGGCTTGCAGGTGATAAGGTGTCATGCATCTCTGCACCACCCCACACTTCTCCCACAAACATTTCATCAGGTCTGACATGAAGGAACCCCTTTGATTGGTGATAACCTCCTGCAGGAACCAGACACGGGAGAAAATCCCTAGCATGGCATCTGCCACTCTGTCTGTCTCAGTGAGGATAGGGAGAGTGCCTCTGGGTACCGGGTGGCATAATCCACCACTGTTAGGATAAAACTCTTCCCAGAAGAGCTGGGGGTATTCAAAGTCCCCACAATATCTATTCCTACCCTCTGGAATGGCTCCTCCTACCATGGGCAAGGGAATTAGGGCGGCTTGAGTTTTACTACCCACCTTCCCTATTTCTTGGCACCAGTGAAAAGACCTATGATATTCCTTCATCTGCTGGGTGAAGTTGGGCCAATAAAAATTCTGGGCCAATCGCTGCATAGTGCGCACGATTTCCAGATGTTCAGACATGGGGATATCATGAGCAATCTTGAGCAACCACTCACGGTACCCCTGGGGAACGACAAGCTGCCAGCCCATCACCCCTCCCTCTGTCCTTTCATCCTGCATATACAGCAGTCTATTGTCCCAATACACTTTGTGTCTTCCATCACCTCCCTGTGTCCCCTCAGATTCTGCACAAGCCCTCAGTCTCTCTAAAGAAGGGTCATTTTTCTGAGCAGCTGTGAAATCTTTACATATTCCCAAGGCATGGGACAGGTCCCCTTCAGTTTCTAAGCTAGGGTCCCTAGCTCTAGCTTCAGGGCATTCATGGTCACTGCCATCCCCAGCTCTCTGACAACTGGTTACCCCTCCCTCCTCAGAGTAACCCTTCGTAGCTGTTTTGTTAACTACTACCTGGGGAATGTCTACCTCTCTTTCACTACTCTCCATGTCAGGAGACACAGGCTGGTGAACCAGCCTCCCAGTGTTTTCCACATGGGCTTCTATGGGGTCCAGGGAACCACAATTGGCCTTTTCAGTCTGACTGCACATAATCACACACACCACCTCATTTTGGAGATTGTTCCCTATAATCACATCCAGTGCAAGATTTTCTGCCACTGCAACTTTTTGCACAGTCTCTCCTGTCTCACCGCAGTCCAGGAGCATACTAGCAAGTGGCAGTTTTCTCCTCCCTAGTGAATCCCCATACTGTAACAAACTGATTAGATAGAAGCTGTTCAGGCTCAACCAAATCCCCTTTTACCAAAGTAAGGGATGCCCCAGTGTCCCTCAACCCATGGGTTTGCACCCCATTTACAGTAATGGGGTGTATGTGCTCCCTCATGTTTATAGGCATGCTTTCAGGGATATACAGTGCACCCACTTCTGTTTGAGCACCACTTTGTGCAATCTGTGCCTTTTTAGGATATTGTCTTGCAAGATGCCCAGGTTGTTTGCAAAACCAACAATCATCATTTCTTTTATGAGGCAAATCCTTTCTTTGTAACCTGGGGCTGCCCACTTTCTTGGGGGGGCAGTGAGGGTTTTAGCTGCCCTAAAGGCACGCTTTTCCCTTTCTGCACTGCCACACCTGCCCCCTCCCTTTCAGAGCAGGCCTGCTATTGGCATAGAGGTCCGAGAGCTTGTCAGTCTCCTGCACTGTTTTTGGATCTCCGTCCTCTAGCCAGGTTTTCTGCTCTGCTGGGCAAGCCAAAAATAATTGCTCCAAAAGTACCATATCCTCAATTTTCTGCACAGAGTCTGCTTTGACCCCCTCCCACCAACGCTCCAAAAACTGACGTTGCTTTGTGGCTAGTTCCTCGTAGCGCATGTCAGGGCTCCTACTCAGCTTACGGAACTTAACTCTATAGGCTTCAGGTGTCAATTCATACTTTTTAAGCAATGCAGTTTTAAGTTTCTCATAATCATTACTGTTCTGATTGTCCATGTGACCCAAGGCATCATGAGCTTTACCGGTAAGCAGCGGGGATAGCTGGAAGTTCCAGGACTCTCAGGGAATTTTTTCCTGAATGCATACCTTTTCAAATGAATTTAAAAATGCATCCATATCCTCCCCCTCTTTAAATTCAGCTATCAATTTAGAATTTAGCTTGTAACTCAGTCCTGGAGTTCCAGGTTCACCCAAACCACTTACCTACTCTGGCATTGGTCACTGGAGTTGTAGCTTCTCCAGTTCAAATTTCCTATGGTGCTCTCTCTCTCCTCTTGCTTGACCTCTCTCTGAAGCTGTTACTCTCTTTCCTCAGCCTCTCTCTGAAACTTTCTCTTTCCCCTGCCTCTCACCGATGCTGGTTTTCTTTTTCCTCGGCCTCTCTCTGAAGCTGGTTTTCTTTTTCCTGCATCTCCAGCTCGAATCTCCTCTGCTCGAACTCCCTCTGCTGCTGGGCTTCAAACCTTATCTGCTTGAATTCCAGCTCCATTCTCCTCAACTTTAGCAGCAGCCTGATCCCTTATGGCTTCAGTGTTGTGGTGACCTTCCCCTGGTGCTGTGGCTCTCGATTCTCACTGGTCTCGCTGCCCTCCTCCCTGGGACTGGACACTGCGATAGACTCTGGCACCACCACGTCCAAGGTCTGGTCCCCTTTAGTCACCGACTGTGACTCGAGGTCCTGGGCAGTCACTTGAGCATCGGCTGCCACAAGAGCCTCCACGAGGTGTGGTTTGGTTCACCCCTCTTCTTTCCTGACACAACTGTCTCAGGTATTCTGCTGTGTATTCACTGTAGGTGGAAGCCATCTTCTTCCTTAATCTATGGCTACACTAGCTTGACACCTGAAAAAAAACAAAACAGGTAAGAAACTTAGACTGTAACCAAAATGATATATTTCTTTTAAACTCTCTGCCTTGTTTGTGTGTGAACTGTTACAGTTTATCATAGAAACATAAAAACATAGAATTTGTCGGCAGATAAGGACCACTTGGCCCACCCAGTCTGCCCATTTCCCTACCTGATGGTTAAGCTGCAGATTCTAGTTAATCAACAGCTTACTTCCTCCTGCCCCCCACTAGAATTGTCTTATGCCTGTCCCATGCATTCTTGAATTCTCCAACTGTTCCTGACTCCATAACCTCCTCAGGAAGGCTGTTCCATGCATCCACAACTCTCTCTGTGAAAAAATACTTTATAACATTACCTCTTAGCTGTCCCCCCTCTATCTTCAAATTGTGCCCCCTTGTTCTTGCACATCTCTTCTTCTGAAAGATACTACCCTCTTGTACCTTGTTAATTCCCTTGAGATACTTGAAAGTTTCTATCATGTCCCCACTCTCCCTCCTTTCCTCAAGGGTATACATATTAAGCTGCTTTAGTCTCTCCTCGTATGTCTTCTGGTGCAGAGCTTGCACCATTCTGGTTGCCCTCCTCTGAACAGCCTCCACTCTGTCTATGTCTTTGCAGAGATGGGGTCTCCAGAACTGCACACAGTACTCCAGATGGGGTCCCTTCCTGTTTTCTACTGTTGATGCCTCTCCCTATGCGTCCCAGTATCCCGCCAGCCCTCCTTACTGCCTTCTTACATTGCTTTCCCACCTTTAGGTCATAACTTGGTAACTTGGTAGATTTAGACAAAGTAGGCCGAGGCCCATTTAATTGTCATCTGATATAATTACTCCTAGGTCTCTTTCAATTTTTTTTGTTGTTATTAACTCACCCCCCCATTGTGTACTCTTCCCCTGGGTTTTTGTTTCCCAGATGCATTACCTTGCACTTCTTTGCATTGAATCTGAGCTGCTACGTATTTGACTATTCCTCCAACCTTGCCAAGTCCCTTTTCATTCTTTCCACCCCACCTTGTGTATCAACCCTGTTGCAGATCTTTGTGTCATCTGCAAAGAGGCATACCTTTCCTTCCAGGTGCTCTCCAATGTCACTTATAAAGTTATTAAAGAGGACCGGTCCCAGTACCTAACCCTGCGGTACCCCGCTAGTTACCCTCCTTTCTTCACTGTGGACTCCGTTTAATATTACCTTTTGCGTCCTGTTGTCCAGCCAGTTTTTTATCCAGGCTACCACCTTGGGACCCACTCCAAGGCTGGCTAACTTGTATATTAATATTTTGTGTGAGACTGTGTCGAATGACTTGCTAAAATCTAGGTAGGCCATATCCACAGCTCCTCCCTGGTCTACTACTTTGGTCACCCAGTCAAAGAAATCTATTAGGTTCATCTGACATGACCTTCCTGCTGTGAAACCATGCTGCCTTGGGTCCTGTGCCCCACTGGCCTCTAGGTACTCAACAATTATTTCCTTTAGAAGTGATTCCATCGTTTTCCCTACAACTGAAGTCAAACTAACTGGTCTTTGTTTCCTGCCTCTGCCCTGCTCCCACTTTTGTGAAGTGGAATCACATTTGCCCTCCTCCAGTCCTCAGGTACCACTCCATCCTCCCATGATTTGTTAAAGAGGTAGTCAGTGGTGTTACTAGTTCTACTCTTAGTTCTTTTAGTATTCTTGGGTGAATCCAATCAGGCCCCATTGCTTTGTCCACCCTCAGTTTCAAGAGTTCTTTCAAAACCCTTTCTTCTGTGAATGAACTGGTATCGACCCCCCTATTCAGAGTTTCTCCCTTGTTTGGTTTAGGCACCTCCCCCTCCTCATCTGTTGTGAATACTGAGCATAAATATTTGTTCAGTAGCCCTGCTTTTTCACTGTCATACTCTGCCTACATTTCCTCCCCTTTATTAAGTCTCTGTATCCCTCCTCCCTCCCTTGGTCTTTCTTCGCTCCCTAATGTACCTATAAAAAGTTTTATCCCCCCTTCTTAACAGAGTTGGCTATCTTTTCCTCAGTTTGTGCCTTTGCTATTCTGACTGCCTTCCCTGCCTCTTTCTGCTTTAACTGATAAAGTTCTCTGTCCTTCTCCTTCTGTGTTTCCTTATATTTCCTGAATGCTATCCTTTCTCCTTAACCGTCCTCACCACCTCTTTTGAGAACCATAGTGTTTTTTTCCTTCATTTTGTTTTATTGATTTGCTTCACACAAAAGGTTTGTTGTTTCATGATGGCTGTTTTGATTATTCCCATTGTCTCCTCCCCTCCTTCTTGCCCATTTGCTAGTGCTTTTCTAAGGCACTCTCTCATTTTCCCAAAGTCAGCCTTCCTATAGTCCAATACTCTTGTTTTTGTATGGTTTGACTCTATGGGTGTGTTTATTGTGAACCACACTGTTTGGTGGTCACTTGTTCCCAGATGGCTACCCACTTCTAAATCTGAGGTCCTTTCTCATTCCCCATTTGAGAGTACCAGGTCTAAGATTGCTCCCTCCCGAGTGGGTTCCAACACTAGCTGTCTGAGGCATGCCCCCTGTAGGGCATCCAGAATGACCCTGCTCTTGGATGTGCCTGCAGCAAAGGTACTCCAGTTAACATCTGGCATATTCAGGTCCCCCATCAACAATATCTCCCCTTTTTCTGCCATTTTAAGGATGCCTTCTATCATTTCCTTGTCCATTTCATTCCCCCGAGATGGGGGTCTGTACACAACCCCCATGTGGATTGTGGTGCCATTTCCTGTCTTCAGGGAGACCCATAGTGACTCATCAACTTCCTGTTTACTCTTTAGTTCTGTTGCTTTAATCCCTTCCCCTTACATAGAGAGCTACTCCTCCTCCTCTTTTACCCACCCTATCCCTCCTGTAGACTGTGTATCCTGGTATGTTGACTTCCCTCCTTGGTTCTCTGTGTACCATGTTTCAATGACTGCCAATATCCAGGCATCCTTCTTCCATTAAGGCCATTAGTTCAGGAGCTTGTTGCACAGACTATGGGCATTGGTACTCATCACCTCCATTTATTTTTATGGCTTACCCCTTTAGCCCCATCCCTGTCCTTAACACCTTTTTCTGCATTTATCCCTGTCCTGCTCCTACTGACTTCTCTGCCTTGGTGTTTACCTCTCTAACTACTGCAGCTTTGTGGGGGGCTGGGATTTCCTGCTCCTTTTCAGTGCCTCCCCCCTTGGCTAGGTTAAATGCTTGCCAATGAAGCATTTAAACCTATCACCTAGGATCCTGGATCCCCTTGGACAGATGCAGACCATTGCACCAGTATACGCCTGCATCCCTCCAGGTGGCTCCCCAGTCCCCAATGAAGCCAAAACCCTGAGCTCCACACCAGTCTTTCAACCATTCATTGAATCCTATGGTGCAGAATACCCTAGCATCATCCTTGCCATAGACAGGCAGCACCTCCGAGAAGGTTACCGTACATGCTACTTGTCTAAGGCCCCTCCCCAACTCCACAAACTCCTCTTGCACCACTCTGATCCCATTTATAGCCAGGTCATTTGTCCCTAGGTGGACAATGACATCCAGCTCCCTCCCTCGTGCAGCTGCTCCTGCGATCCTGAGGATTCGCTTCCTGTCACTCCAAGCCGTGGTGCCAGGTAGGCACCTTACCTCCCTATCCCCTTCCTCCCCCAGGTCTACCCCCCTAATGATTGAGTCCCCCACCAGTTGTTGTTTCCTTCCCCTGTGGGGTCTCATGCCACCCTCCTGTGGGTCTCCTTTGTGGAGGTTCCCAGTATCTTCCTTGGTCTCCACTGCAGGTGCCTCCATAGAGGAACCACTCTTTGCCAGAACAGCATATGAATTGTGAAGAGCTACAACTGGAGGGATGCACCTCTGTTCCACCACCCTCTCCCTCTCCCTCTCTGAGCCCACCTTGGTCCAACCGCTTCTCTTTCTTGGCAACCTCTGAGGTAACAGTGGTGGCCCTGGTGGTCCCTGGGTAGGGGAAGAGGTTTCACGAATCCCAGCCAAGTCAGCCTGGAGACGGGCAACCTCCTCCCGTCAGACTAGAGAGGTGCCTGCAAACAGGGCAACATCGCAGCCTCCAGAATGTCTCCCGGAACACTGCTGCTCCACAGCCATTGCACTGCACCACTCCCATCTTGACTTATTTTGTGTCCCCTCTCCTGTTGCTTTGTATGCTTATTGTCTCCTCCCTCTATGTATTTTTACACTAACTTTCCTACTGCCTATGTGCCCTTACAACTCTCACCCTTCTTGTTCTGGGACAGGAACTTCCTGTAGTCTTCAGTAGTCTCCTTCCTCCATGCTTGGATTCAGATCTCCAGCAGCCAGAGGGGGATAAAGAGTTGTTTTTTTTTAGGTTCCTTCAAGGTTGCTGAAACTAATGTGTCTCAGTGATCCTTCCCTTCCTACTGCCAAACAGGAAGTTCCTGTTGTCAGTCAAATTCAGTGGCTACAAAACTAGAACTGGCTTTGGGTGGGAAGGAGGGAAACTAGTAAAAAAATCTGTAGTTCTGGACTTCTGTTTCTTGCTCTGCAACCAGTTCTCTTCTGCTAGAAACAGCCGGAAGCTGTAATTGGAGACAGCTGCTTTTGAACAACTAAGCTGCTAAGCCACACCCCCAATTAGGTTCACTCTCTGCTCTCAGTAAATGAAGGAGATACTGCCCCCTTCCTCAGAAAAAAAACACTTTTTTTTTACTCAAGTGAGACCCCCTTCTTCTAATAAAGTATCTATTTGCTTAATCCAAACAGGTACTACTCCTGCTGAGACAGAAGTGATTAATTAGTAAAAAATATGTAGTTCTGAACTTCTGTTTCTTGCTTTGCAACCAGTTCTCTTCTGCTAGAAACAGACGGAAGCTGTAATTGGAGACAGCTGCTTTTGAGCATCTAAGCTGCTAAGCCACATCCCCAATTAGAGTCACTCTCTGCTCTCAGTAAATTAAGGTGATACTGCCCCCTTCCTCAGAAAAAACACTTTTTTTTTACTTAAATGAGACCCCCTTCTTCTAATAAAGTATTTGCTTGCTTAATCCAAACAGGTACTACCCCTGCTGAGACAGAAGTGATTAATTAGTAAAAAATCTGTAGTTCTGGACTTCTGTTTCTTGCTCTGCAACCAGTTCTCTTCTGCTAAAAACAGCCGGAAGCTGTAATTGAAGACAGCTGCTTTTGAACACCTAAGCTGCTAAGCCACACCCCCAATTAGATTCACTCTCTGCTCTCAGTAAATTAAGGTGATACTGCCCCTTCCTCAGAAAAAACACTTTTTTTACTTAAATGAGACCCCTTCTTCTAATAAAGTATTTGCTTGCTTAATCCAAACAGGTACTACTCCTGCTGAGACAGAAGTGATTAATTAGTAAAAATCTGTAGTTCTGGACTTCTGTTTCTTGCTCTGCAACCAGTTCTCTTCTGCTAAAAACAGCCAGAAGCTGTAATTGAAGACAGCTGCTTTTGAACACCTAAGCTGCTAAGCCACACCCCCAATTAGATTCACTCTCTGCTCTCAGTAAATTAAGGTGATACTGCCCCTTCCTCAGAAAAAAACACTTTTTTTTTACTTAAATGAGACCCCCTTCTTCTAATAAAGTATCTGTTTGCTTAATACAAACAGGTACTACTCCTGCTGAGACAGAAGTGATTAATTAGTAAAAAATCTGTAGTTCTGGACTTCTGTTTCTTGCTCTGCAACCAGTTCTCTTTTCTAATCCAACATACTGGACTGTTAATGCCCATGCCACCAAATAATTGCACAGTATGCAAGGAAATCTTTCAGATCCCACCGTTGCACAATAAATCTGTCACAAATCCACTCCAGGTGTCAGGCCCTCTGCTCCCACAGTGCCCAACCTTGAAGTGTGATTCGTGAACAGGAGGACAAACAGGGACGCCCTCCTGTTTGCTTTGGGTCAGAGCAAAGTATCAGTCTTGAGACTTGGGGTCAATTATGAACCCTTTTTAGCTAGCACACCCAGGTAACAGGTCCAGATATCACACACTGTTCGGGGGAAAGCAGCGCAATATACTTGACTCAGCGGGCATACAACCAAACTGGTTCACAACCTCCTTCTGACTCAGTTGACACGTTGGTATTTTTCTTTCCTTGCTGGATCTTTACACAGATCCTGGTTAGTGTGGCTGCATAAGGTGACACAGTAAGCATTTAACAGCTGTGTTAGAATATTAAGACTGTTCCACCATTCACACTCAAAATGAGAATATGTCTCAGGCAAGTTTAAGGAAAACCAAATTTACTAAAACTAAAAATAGTAGATAAATACAGTACATCAAACAGAACATATACACATAATGATTACAATCAGATAAGAAATTGGCAATTACAAAACAAAGCACCTTATAACTGAATTAACTAGTTCTAACTCAGTTTCAATTGGCAAAGGTTCACACTGGCTTTACCAGACTTGGCAGAAGTGGTCTCTCTTGAGTCCAGGAAACAAAGTGGTCCTTA
The DNA here is from genome assembly GCA_016271365.2 of Neoceratodus forsteri. Taxonomy (NCBI): domain Eukaryota; kingdom Metazoa; phylum Chordata; order Ceratodontiformes; family Ceratodontidae; genus Neoceratodus; species Neoceratodus forsteri. The sequence goes on along the minus strand of CM057455.1, from coordinate 335,480,824 downwards.
GAAGTCCAGAACAAAAAGTGTCAGTTCTTTCAACCAAGCTTCACCAATATCAGAGATAAAGTCCCACCCTCCTTGTGATGTCACCGCTCTGGCTGTTGGCATGAGGTCACTCTTAGTCCTGTAATTAACTGGTCAGTCACATGCCCCTGCATACTGCTAAACATTCCAATTAAAAAATATAGATATACATTCTAATTAGTGAGCCACAGAGCATGCTTTATGACGGGTCACAATATCCCTTTGATCTCAGGAAAACAGTCTGAGAACCACCTCTCATAGCTGGGTGAATTTTCACAGGTGTCTATCAGAAACTGCTTCCCTCCTGATAGCCAAAAAAGGCAATATTTTACAACAAGCTGCCTGGGTTCAAAGCAGTGGTTGGTTTATAACCTTGGTTTTATTATAGTCCCAGGAAGTCAGCTTTTACAGACTAGCTGTGACATCAAGCAAGGCCAGAACACTTATTTTTTCTTTCAAAAATCCAATGTCCCATGATGCCTTCTGCTGACTGCCATGTTTCACAAGCAGAATTCAAAAACATATATTTATATCAAAATTATATACACATAGCTAGTAGACTGTGATTCCCATTACACCCTTCCCCAGAGGCCCAGGGCACCAGTACAAAGAGGAAATACCAAAATAAATGCCCCAATGCATAATAATTAACAATAATACATAGTAATATAAATTGAAACCCCTACACCCAAATATAAAATGCTAAAAGCAGGATTGAATACTGGATAAATAGGCCATTCATAAATAAACAATTCAAATACTAAATGCCTGACCAAAAAAAAGGTTTTAAGTCCCTTTTTTAAAGACTTCCACTGAGGGGGCTTCCCTCAGGGCCTTTGGTAATGAATTCCAAAGTAACAGACCAGCCACTTTCAAGGCTCTGTCCCCGGATATTTTAATTCTGGTCCTGGGGACAAATAGGAGGCCCTCCTCGGCAGAATGGAGGGGACAAGCAGGAAGATATGGATGCCGAAGTTCACACAGGACCCAGACCATGTTGGGCCTTATAGGCTAGCAAACCCACCTATTAGGAGATATGCCACTTAACTGGTAGCCAGTGTAGTTCATACAGTGCAGGCGAATATGACTCATCCTTGGAAAATTGTTCAACAACCTTGCAGCCGTGTTCTGCATTAGCTGCAGGCATCGCAGCATACCTCCACTGACCCCAAGGTAGAGGGCATTACAGTAATCGAGGTGAGACGTCACAAAGGCATGTTCTAGAGAGGGCAAGTCCTCGGGGATGAGGGAATGAATCTGGCTAATAGTGTATTTCTAAGATGGTAGAAGCCTTTCTGGATGAATGCGGACACCTGAGCCAGGGGCTAACAGTATAGCCTAGAGGGTAGAGTAATGAACTGTGAATAAGCTTGGTACATCCAGCAGACCTGACTTTAATTCCCACAACCTCCACTTGCATACCATGTGGCTCTGAGCAAGTCTCTTAACCACCTCAGTGCTCCTGTGTCACCCCTGAAAATAGGCACTTGTGCCTAGTGGACCTTACCCAGTTACCAAAAGAATAAAATAAAAAAAATGTCAGCCCTTCATCGAGGATGACACCCAGATTTTTCACTTTTCTGGCAGCGTTGAGCCTGGAGGTACTGAGGCAAATCCCTGTTTCCTTCCCCAATACTGCCAGTCCCACCCACCAACCCTGCTCACTCACTAGTACTTCAGTTTTGTCCAGGTTGAGTCTTAGCCAGCTCGATTACATCCAGTCCTGTATCTCAGGCAAACACTGGTTCATCACATCCACTGCTTACCGGTCCTGGGGTGAAAAAGACAGAGCTGGGTGTCATCAGCATAGCAGTGAAACCCAACCTTATACTGCCTAATGATCCTGCCCAGGGGTAGCATGTACACCAAAAACAGCATGGGCAAGAAGATCAACCCTTGGGGTACACTACAGTAGAAGTCCATTGGGCGCAATGAGAAATTATCCATCACAACCCTTTGAGACCTGGCCCTTAGGTAGGACTTAAACCAGCAAATAACTTTGCTGGTGAGTCCCGGGTACTCCCTGAGTCACTCCAATAAATGCTATTGGTCTACAGTGTCAAACACTGAGGAGAGATCCAGAAGAACAAGAATTGACCACTCTCCTCTATCCCTCACCCTGAGCAAGTCATTATGCACCCTGACCAGAGCAGTCTCAGTGCTGAACTTTGACTGAAATCCTGACTGGAAAGGCTTATGTTAAAGGTCACCAAGTGAGTCTCCAGCTGTAACGCAACAACCTTCTCGAGAACCTTGCCTAAAAAAGGCAGGTAAGAGACAGGCTGGTAGTTTGGCAGGATATCCGGGTCCAATGTCAGCTTTTTTAAAAGGAGCCTCATCACCGCACTTTTCAATGCTGCAGGGAAGACCCCCTCCAAGAGGGAACACCAAAAAATCTCGGCGAACACTGGGTCCAGCTTCTCAACGCAACCCAGCAAGAGTGGCACTCGGCCTGCATCTTCCCAGATCCATCTTTCAACCAAGGAGGTCACAGATCAACAGACAGCCCTGCCTTAAAAAGGTGAGTTTGTCAATGCAACATTTACTACAGTTCTTCTATTTCTATTCAAGACATTCAACAGAAGAAGTCTAACTCTATGTAGAAGCATAGAAACAGAAGTTGTTGGCAGAAAAGTACCACTTGGCCCACTCAGTTTGCCTAGATTTTTCCCTTCCTAGTCTGTTTCTGCAGACCCTACCTGGTCTCCGTTGACCCTCCCCCCCCCCGTCTATTTACCAATATTCACTTATGCCTATCCAATGCATGTTTGAAGCCACCCATTGTTTTCTTCCCACTACCTCTGCTGGCAGACTCTTCCAGGTGTCCACTACTTTTTCAGTGGAGTAGTGCTTCCCTACATCCCTCTTTAACTTCTCCCCTTTCAGCTTCATTGCATGCCATCTTGTCCTGGTGCAATTCCTCATTTGAAATAGACTAGCCTCGGCTGGCCCAGTGGCGCTGAGGGTTGAGGCACTGGATGCCACACCTCGCGCCACGCTGGCAACCTGGAGTTGAGAGTGACCTCGAGCTGCCAGGGGTCGGCAGGGGAGGGAAAGAATAGAGTGCCCTATGGACAGCTTTCCTCTCCCAGAGAAGGGGGGGCCGCCATCCTGCTCCTTGGCTGCCCCCTAGTGGAGGCCAAAGGGCAGCGCCGGAGGTTGGGAGACACAGAAGCATGGATATGTGATGAGGAGTACGGGATGAAATCAAAAAAAAAAAGGTAAAAAGTAATATAAAAAAAATAAATAAACTCCCCTCCTGTACCCAGTTCACCACCATGAGGTACTTAGTTTCTATCATGTCCCCAACCCCAGGGTGTATATCTTAAGATCCTTCAGTCTCTCCTCGTAGGGCTTTTGATGTGACCCCTACACCATTTTGTTTGCCCTCTTCTGGACTGCTTCCACCCTGTCTTTGCCCTTTCTAAGATTCGGCATCCAGAGCTGGATACAGTATTCCATGTGGGGTCTCAACAGCAACTGATACAGTGGTAACACCACCTCCCTTCTCCAGCTGTTGATACCTCTTCCCTATGCACCTCAGCATCCCACTGCCTCGCAACTTTGAGGTTATCAGATATGACAATCCCAAGGTCTCTTTCCTGCTTAGTGACCATCAGTACCCCCCCCCCCCATTTTATACACAGCTACTGGGTTTCTATGCTCTAGGTGCATGATTTTGCAGTTTTTGACATTGAACACCAGCTGCCATGCCCTCGAGCACTATACGGTTCCTACTCATTCTCTTCACCCTGTCCTGAGTATACACCCTATTACAAATGTTAGTGTCATCTGCAAAAAGGCATACCTTCCCTTCCAGTTCTTCTGTAATGTCACTTATGAAGACACTGAAGAGGACCTGTCCCAGTACTGAGCCCTACAGCACCCCGCTAGTCACTCTCCCCTCATTAGAATGAGTGCCGTTAACCTCCACCCTCTGTCGCCTACCTTTTTACCAGTTTTTTACCCAGTTTACCACTTCAGATCCTACCCTAGACTGCACAATTTCTTTATCAGTCTCCAATGTGTCATAATGTCAAAAGCCTTGCTGAAATCCAAGTAGGCTACGTCAACTGTTCTTCCTGGATTTATTTCCCTAGTCGCCCACTTGAAGAAATCAGATTCATCTGGGATGACCTCCCTCCTCTCCTGTGAATCCATGCTGCCCTTGGTCCTGTAACTCACTGGTTCAAGGTACTCCACTAGCCTTTTCTTTAACAGAGTTTCCATTAATTTCCCCACCACTGATGTGAGAGTCACCAGCCTGTAGATGCTAGCCTCCTCCCTGCTGCTGCTCTTATGGAGTGGGACTACATCTGCTCTCATCCAGGCCTCTGGAACCACTTCTGTTTCCAATGAACTCTTGAATAAGGCCATTAGTGGTGCAGTAAGCACTTCACCGAGTTCCTGTAATACCCTTGGGTGTATCCCGTGCAGGTCCATGGCCTTGTCCACTTTCAGATTAGCAAGTCTATTCAGGATTCTTTCCTCTGAAAATGGACTTGTGTCTACTTGCCCCCCCCAACTCCCAGTGTTCTTGCTGCTCTATGGTGGTCCATTCCTCTCTCCTTCCACTGTGAAGACAGAGCTGAAGTACTTGTTCAGGTTGTCTGCTTTTTCCTGATCTTCCTTTGCGCAGTCTCCCTCTGCCATCCTACTTATCCTCACTATCCCTCTCCTTGCCTTCCTCTTCTCGCATATGTATCTGAAGTACTACTTAATCATGCTATTCTGATTGCATATATCTTATTCTCAAAATGACTGAGAGTCTAGCTCTGCTGTCCGCTTTAGGAGAGGGCTCAGGAATGCTAGAAATAGATGTTCATCTAATTACCTTTACCAGGTGGGTAAACTTACATTGCATATTGCATAGGTTTACAGCATTCCTCCTCCTTACAACCTGGGTTTGATAAGCAACAGTACCCTCTAGACTTTTCTTGGGTAGTGGACCCTTATCAAAGACTCCCATTCTGTATTGTATTCTGTACTTTTGTTCCAAAGGCCAGTAGTTTTAAGTCAAACATATCTAATCTGTAATGTCTTGTAAATGAAGGAGGCAGTATAGCGCAGTGGTTTATGGCTCTGAGCTGCAAACCTGGAGACCTGGGTTTGAATCCCACAGTCCCCACTTGCATACTATGTGACCCTGAGCAAGTCACTTAACTTCCTTGTGCTCCTAGGTTGCACCTGTGAACAAGCTTTCAGCTTAGTGTGTCTCTCCTAATAAAAAAAAATGTGTGGACAGTGCACCACGTAGCCGCTGAATGGATCTCTTCTACCGTGGCTGAGTTCATTTTGACCCATGAAGTGGCTACCACCCTAGTTGAGTGTATTTTGACCTGCAGAACAGCAGCTTTGACTTCAGACTCATATGCATCTCTGATGGAAAGGCAAGGCAAAGTTTATTTATACGGCGCCCAATTCCGGAGGCTCTGGGCGCCTTACATAAAACAAACAGGGAGGTCAAATAAAAATATACATCATAAACAAACAATCAGATAAAATGATAAAATCTTAAGATACAGCAGTTACAGCAGTTAACATTTAACCTAGTAGTTTCTTAGGGATGGTCAGATAGATTCAGCGTGGAAAGCCATAGAGAACAGATAGGCCTTCAAACCACTTTTAAATCTCTCGACCGATGGGGCCTCCCTGAGAACAGCTGGCAAAGAGTTCCATAGGACCAGTCTGGTGACACTAAAGCCCTGTCACCAGAAGTTCTAAGTCTGATCCTAGGAACTTCAAGGTGGACCCTGGTCAAGGAGCAGAGGGAGCAGACCGAGGTGGCAGATACTAGGAGATCCGCCAGGTAGCCAAGGCCAAGTCCGTGTAGGACCTTATTAGTGAGTAAACCCACCTTGAAGATGACCCTCCACCAGACTGGCAGCCAGTGCAGAGCACACAGCATCGGGGTCACATGGCTGGACCTAGAAATGCCAGTCAGCAACCTGGTGGCTGCATTCTGCACGAACTACAGTCGGCGAAGGGTACCTCCAGAGACTCCAAAGAAAAGAGCATTACAGTAATCTAGCCTGGATGTCGCAAAGGCATGTACCAGTGTGGACAGGTCCTTGGGCAGAACTAGGGTTTTTGATTCTGGCAATGTTCCTCAAGTGATAGAAATGACTTTGGATGGCACGGGTCAAAATGTTGCACAGCAAAATGCCGTGCGACTTAATTGCGTTGCGCAATTTATTTCTTTTGATCTGTGGGGGGCTCTGCCCCCACACCCCCCATTAAGGAGGGCTGTGCCCCCCCCTGGACTCCTCCCACTTAGGATTCTAACTCCAGGGGAGGCCAACACAGAGAGCGCACAGGTCCAGGGTTCATGCATAATGCCGTACGCTATTAAGCGTATGACATTATGACCTGGTACGACTTTGGACAACAGCCGACACCTGTGATTCCAGTATCAGTCTGTTATCCAAGACCACACCAAGATCTCACACCCTAGAGGAAGCCATCAATGACATAGATCCAAGGGATAAACCAGTGACCACGTCGGAGGCATTCCCATCATGCCCTCATCCCGGCTCAATCACTAGGACCTCTGTCTTGTCCAGGACCTGTGATTCCAGAGTCAGCCTGTTATCCAAGACCATGCCAAGATCTCACTCCCTAGAGGAAGCCATCAATGACGTAGATCCCAGTGATAAACCAGTGACCACGTCGGAGGCAGCCCCATCATGCCCTCATCCCAGCTCAATCACTAGAACCTCTGTCTTGTCCAGGTTTAGTCGCAACCAGCTGGAGGATATCCAATCATTGATCTCAGCCAGGCAGCTGTTAAGTACTTCCACAGCATTTGATGTTATGGGGCAAAGGACAGGTACAATTGGGTATCATCTGCATAACAGTGAAAACCCACATTGCACTGCCTAATGAGCTTACCCAGGGGCAGCATATACACTGCAAATAACATCAGCAATAAGATCAACCCCTGAGGTACTCCACACAGCAGGAGCTTCGGGGGGGGAGAACTTCCCCATCACCACCCACTGCTTCCTGTCAGTGAGATAGGACTCAAACCAACTGATGACAGTGCTGGTGAGTCCACAGTACTCTCTAAGGTGATCAAGAAGCACAATGTGATCTACAGTGTCAAAGGCTGATGAGAGATCAAGGAGGACAAGAACTGATCTGTCAACTCAATCTCTAGACCTGAGGAGGTCATTGTGCACCCTGACTAATGCTATTTCAGTGCTGTGCCTAGCTCTGAAACCTGACTGGAGTGGCTCATAGATGTCAAAGGCCATGAGGTGCTCTTCAAGCTGCTGCACCACGATTTTCTCAACAACCTTACCCAAGAAGAGAAGGTTGGAGGTTGGACAGTATTTCGCCAGAATATCTGGGTCAAGAGATGGCTTCTTCAGAAGAGGCCTCACCAAAGTCTTTTTCAAGGTCTGTGGGAAAACCCACTCTGACAACAAACACTGGGCAATCCTGGTGAACACTGGGCCAATGGAACCAATGCATCTCATCAAGAAACAAGTTGGAGATGGGTCCAGTTCACAATATGTGTGCTTCAGCTTTGAGACATCCTCAATGACCTTGGCCACCTCCACTAGTTTAAACTCATCTCAAACAGGCATCTGTTCCACCCATGCTGATCACTGTGAGTTGCTGTTTGACTCATTGACGGGATCCCCTGCCGGATGGCGGACACTCTATCTGAGAAGAACTGAGCAAACTCATCACATAAAGTGATTGAAAAGGCTTTTTTCAGCTGCAGATAGACTGGATGAAAGAGTCTGCCAACAGTCAAAAAAAGCTGAGCTGGTCAGTGCTTCCTGGCAGCAATCTCCCTGGACAGGAATTATGCCTTCTTACGGTTGCTTGCCCCCTGGTACTCCAAATAATAGGCACGCAGGGCTAGTTTGTCCACATCCAACCTGGTCGTCCACCAACAATGCTCCAACTTCCAACCCCTGATCTTCATCGCCTTGAGATCCCCCTCAAACCACAGAGATCTCAAGTGAGAGGATCTGGGTCATACACAAACCAATGCAAGAGTGGCTCAGAAACTGCCTTGTTATATGCGGCCACCGCTGCATCCGTACCCATCGCATAAGCAGCATCTACACTAGATAGATCAGCTGCCACCACTAGTCCCTCTGGGAACAGTCTCCTTAAAGGGCGGTAGCTGACCATCTCAATAGGTGAGGGACTCTCAGTGGGGGTCCCAACTGAGCAGTGATCCAACCACACTGCCTGATAAATCTCGAGTTTTTTTTTCTACCTCAAACCCCAGTGAGAACACCAGGTCAAGTATGTGGTAGTGGTGATGGGTCACAGAAGTAATCACCTGCAACAGGCCCAGTGATGACATCAGCTGAAGGAGGTGAGAGCCCAACTGTGAAGATTCGTCATCAACCCAGGCGCTGAAGTCCCCCTGTACTAAACATCTGGGGGACTCCAACACCGCATCGACAACGAAGTCCACAGCCTCCTACAGGAATTCTCCTCCTGCTCAAGGAGGATGGTAACTAAGGTGAATCCTGCAACCTGTGCCCAGACCCCCACGCACAGCCACACAGTCAAAAGACCTGGTTGTCCCCACCGGGTGCACGGTGAAACCCAGGTCAGATCCAAAGCAGATGACCACTCCCCCATCCCTGCATTCCCCGCCACGGGCAGTGCACCAGAATACCTAGCAGGAACAGATGCCTCCAGAATTGGCCCAGCATCGTCACCCAGGTATCAGTGATGCAAGGCAGATTGACAGAGGAAATCAAGTCTGCCATAATTGCGGTTTTGTTCCTCATCGATTTGGCATTGCACAGAACCACCCACAGGGGACTGGTAGACGTTGCTACCCCTCTGGCTACCAGCCCACTCAATCTGGTGGGAACCCTGGGGACGGAGACCAAACATGTCTGGCCTCTCTCTAGGCTCCAACTGCATTCAGGACCACCTTTCTCTTGTCACTACATCAAAGAGGTCCACCAAAAACAGGACTCATGGCCAAAGGAGAAAATGCGACTGGGACCACACCCACGTTGCAATGCACCAGCAACTCTTGCAGCCACAAATGCTGGGAATTCCTTCCAAAGGTAAAATTCTGGAAGTTCTTCAAGTGACCAGGACCATGCCAGCATCATGACCCCCCACTCCTCTTGGACCACAAATGCTGGCCGTGCCTCCAACCAGATAGAACTCAGGAAGGATCCTCGAGCACTCCTCCACTCGGTACCAGACCCCTTGGAACACCAGCAATGCAATGCACCAACAGCCACTGCCACTTTCACTCCTCAGCAGATCTTCCAGGATGCCCGCTCACTCCTCAGTTCTCTACATCTCACAGATAACTCCTCTGTCACAGTAAACAGCACTCGATAACAGTCTACCTGAAAATAAAAAAGCTAACTCCTTCAGCTAAATCACTGTCCCAGCCCTACCTGATACTTTGCCCTACACCTGGTTTTAATTATAGACTTCATAAAACTTTAAACTTAAAATCAGTTTTAAAACCCCCAGACTGGAAAGTTGTCTCAGGGTCACAACGGCTTTACTCTCCTGAAAATGGAAAACAGCATAAAGGAAACAGCATAAAGGACCAGAGGATTTTTCCTAGCTCAAACCAGAGCTCATGCAAGCAGTGGTCCAGCACGGCTGCCATCTTTCTCCTCCTCCTCCTGACTCATGTAATCCACTTGGATACTGTGGATCTGGCTGCAGGTTTTACCCAGATTGTGTCCTTTTGTGATTAAGAAAAGTCTGTCTGATTTTCTGATGTGCTGGTTCTATGGAAATAGCATTGTATTGCCCTACTGGTGTCCAGGGCGTGCATGCAGCTTCTTAGTCATTAGATGGGTTTAGAAAATAAACTATAAGATGTAGTGCCTTGGTGTCGTGAAAGGCAAGCGAGACTTTAGATTGGAATGCTGACACTGTCTGAAGGGTGACCTGAGCTTGATGGAAGTTTAGAAAGAGGGCTCTGCATGAGTACGTTCAGTTCATTGATGCACCATGCCAAGCAGAGTGCTGTCAGTAGAGACACTTCAAAGGTGAGTCGTTTGGAGTCTATTTGTCCAGTGGCTCAGACTGGTACTTGGTTAGGTAGAGCCTGAAGAACCAGACTGAGGTTCTATGGAGGAACTGTCATCTTTTTCCTGGGCCAGAAGTTTTGGGTTGCCCATAGTCATAAGAACCTGAACATATTGTGATGTGCCCCTATGCTTCTCCATGCTGCTCCAATGGCTGTCAATTGAACCCTCAATGATGCTGTGACTAGGTCTTTCTCAAACCCTTGTTGAAGAAGCAGTAAGATATTGGCTCTGATTGTGATTGTGGGGTGTAACTGATTCCAACTACATCATGTCATGAAGATGCCCAATTGTCCTCTCCAGTTCCTGTGAGTGGATACAAACCCGGAAAGTAGCATGGTATCCACCACCGATGTGTCATACTCTTGGTTCAGCCATCTCTGCCTCTCAGGAGTCAGGCTGTAAAATGCAGAGCTCGTGGATTGGGGTTCCTGTGATAGTAAGTTCTTCCACATCAGTAGTTTCCAGGGCTCATCTTTTGTCATGGTTAATAACAATGAAAACCAGGAATGTTTGGGCCATAAATCCCAAACAGAGCCGCTGCCTGGAGGTAGTAGAGCATAAGGTCAAAACAACATGTATACAAAAGCACAAAACACCTTGCTCAAATACAAAAAGGACTGGATTGTCCACAAGCCATATACTTCAGTGTAAAAAGCAAACTTTATTAAAGAAAGCGCAGGGTACAAACCCTCAGGGTAAAAAAAGAAACACCCGATCGTTTCGTCCACTTGTGTGAGTTTTATCAAGGGTTCTCTTCTTAAACTGAAGTATATGGTTTGTGGACAATACAGTCATGTTTGGGCCATGCCTGGGCACCAAAACCACTGTGGAATTTGTCTTCTGAATTTTGCAGAGCACCTGCAGGATGGGTAGAAAGATCTAAGCCCTGTGAAAGTTCAATGGTAGGGTGAGTGAATCTATCCAGTTAGCTGCTCATTTTTGGAATCTCCAAAAGTAGATTTCCAGTTGGCTATTTGCTTTGGATGTCATCAGATTCACCTCAAATGGTCCCCAAGTGGCTTGTATTTGCTGGTCCTGTTGGATACTGCCATTGCTCTAGTGTTGAGCCTGAGTATGTCCACCAGTGTGTCCATCATGTATTTAGTCACCTGGATGGCATACACTAGGGTGTCAGTGTGTTTGAAGTCTTTGGTTGTAGCTGGAGTGAGGAGCTCAAGTCACCTGAACTGTACCCTGCTGGCATAAACAGATGCTGCTGGTGCTCTATTAGCTGTGTCTGCTATCTCCTAGGACTTTTTCAGCATCTCCTCCAACTTCTTATCCACTGGATCCTTCAGTGTGGCCATCCCATCTGCCAATAGGACTGTCATTTTGCTGAGTGTGGCTATCTGCAGGTCGACACTGGGGGGCTAAGCACCAGGGATTTACACTTTCTTCCTCAATGGGATATAGTTTGGTGAACACTTATTTCTCTGGGATCCTGGCTGGTTTCTTCACCTCCCATTTTTTATTGATTACTTCCATCTTAAATGAGCAGACAGGTAGGAAGTCCTGGGGCTTCTGGAATTGCCTCACGAAATAATTTAATTTAGACTCTGGCTTTGATGCTACCTGCCAAATCCCATTATGATTCGGATCATGCACATGAGATCACTGATGGAGTCTGAGGAGTACAGTCTTAATGTAAGGACCTTCAGCCCCTTATGTTCCTCAGTATCATCACCCATGCTTTTAGCCTCATCCTTGTTCCCGTTGCACTCTGATTTGGTCTGAGATGAGGGTTCATTTCTGTCAGAACTTTGAGGTGCCTTGTCTGGTGCCACGTTGGTTGTCATTGTGGATGTCTTCATTTGGTTGGCTGTGATGACCTTGATGCATTGCAAAATTCCTTGATGAGAATGGATAAGGGACCCTGTGTCCTGAGGCAAGGTCACATCAGATGCACCCTCTGTTGTGTTGCTGAGGTCCATGTCCTTGTGTAATGCTTGGCTCTGGTCCTCTGGGCTGCAGAGGGTGCAGACAAGGCTCGTCTGAGTTGGGAGCAGGGATGGCATATTCTTTGCTTTTCCTTGCCTTCACCATGGTTGAACCTGGGAAAATATAATGCAAGGTGTGACCGAGTTGATCCCTGGGAGGATATGGGCTCCCCTCTTCCCCCTGTGAATGCATCCACCTTCAGCGCTGCACTGCCACTGCCTTAGTGGGTTTGATGCTGGAGCTGAGTCTGGACACAAACTTGGTAAGGGGAATTCCTATCCAAGATGGCCACCAGATGTGCTGCCTCACACAAAATGGCTGACAGCACGTATGTGGGGTCAGCGTGTGTCCTAATGTTTTATGTACATGACTAAATATTATACAGCTTGACTTTATTAAGATGACCACTGAGCTATTCAAAAATGGACACAGTTACCTGTACGCAGATAGCGAGAGAGCAATAGGGTCTTGCTTGGCAACCCTAGCACAAGATAGTCAGCTGCTGTATTGAGATGGCCCCAACTCCAAGTCATTTTGAACCACTAGTAAGATCAATCTGTGGTTCTGATCATAGAGTTTGAACAAATTCTAGGTAATATTTAGTCCTAGATACCAGATACTGCTCACTGAAATAGAAAATTGTGTTTTTCCTTCAAACGATTTACTCCCACTAAGGAGTGCCTCTGTCTTAATGCAGTTAATTTTAAAGTCAGCCAGTTAACTGAACTGCTGCTGAAACTGGGGGTGGGGGTTGCTATTAACTTAATAACAGAAGTGTATCGTCCACACATAGAGCAGTCTTATAATCTGTTGGACCTATTTCAATAACCAGAATGTATGAGGTTTGCTTAATACTAGCCACCAGGTGCTCCATACCCAGAGCAAGGAGAAGTGGGGACGTCCAGCAACCTTGATGGGTGCCCTATTTTAGGTCAAATTGGGAAGACTTGGTTCTATTAACTCTTACCTGAGCCACCAATTCCTGCTAGAAAGCCATAAGATTTTGAATGTAGGGTTGGCTAAATCCAAACATCTGAAGCACTGCAGCTATATGTTGCCAGTACAGCCCATCAAAAGCTTTCTTGGCATTTATGATGATCGCTACAGTTGTGGACTTGAGTTTGGCTGTGTGGGAGATGCTGTTCAGGAGTCTGTGAACACTATTATATAAACTGTGTTGGGGTATGAAGACCATCTGATTATGATGGATTAATTTACCTGCCAGTGTCTGTAATCTATTGACCATAACCTTAGCATAGATTTTAGTGTCCTCATCAATCAGAGAAACTGGATGATAAGAAGTGCACTCTTCCAGGTTCTTCTCCGGTTTGGAAATTACTACAATTAGGGAAGTTTGCCATTCCTAGGGTAAAGTATGGGACTTAAAGCAATAATTTATAGCATCTGTTAGTGGGCTGTCCAATAATTCCCAGATTTTTTTATAATGTACTTCGGGGAAGTCATCATCCCTGCAGATTTTTTATTGTTCAATGATTCAATAACTTGCTGGCCTTCCTTGATCGGCATCAGTCAGTCTAACATTTCTTTGTCATCTAACCTCAGGCTTAGTAAATTGAGGCCTGCTAGGAATTCTTATTTTCTTTTGGCTTCTTTAAAAGGTTCTGCAACATTGTATTGGGAGGCATAGAACATGCCAAATTTTTTGGCAATCTCCAGAGAAAGGATGTAGTGGGTTTTACCTGCCTGACTGGTTCTCATTTTGCACACAGTTCTAATGGCCTAGGTTTTATGCAGCTGTGGCACCAACAGCAGTCCAGCCCTCCCTCCTCGGGAATAGTACATGAAATTGATGTGCTGAATGGCGTGTCCTGCATTTTCCATAGCAATTTGGAGGAGCTGGGGCCATAGCTTTTTAATTTAAGCAGGTGATTTCCCCTCTCCTTTCATGTTTGGCCTCTTAACTCCCAGAGCTGGATTTCGAGGGCTGTCTGTTTTGATATTTCTCTTTTTTTTTTTTTTTGTGCATCAGGATATGCTTTTCCCCTGAATAATGGGTTTAATAGGACTCCACACTGTAGCTGGAGTGACCTCGGTTGTCATAATTATATCAAAATATTCAGCTAAGGCATCTGAAATGATGTACTGGGATGGTGTAAGTGCTAGAGCACCTGTGTTAGGTCTGTACTGCTGCCCCTTCTCTCCTGGTATCCCCTTGTCCAAGGTTAGGGTCACTGGGACATGGTCATGAGACCAATGCTGTGCATCTGGGTATCTACAAGCATATGTAAATGAGAAGCAGGCCACGCACGGCAGCCACAGCAGCAGAAGAGCTCCCTTCTGGAGCTGAAGCGAATACGAGGTTGCTAAGAGGCCTTCCACCCCCCACACACTGCCACTGCTGCAGCCACAGCAGCAGCAGCAGAGCTCCCTCCTGGAGCTGAAGCGAATATGAGGCGCAAGAGGCCTTCCGACCCCCCCCAGCCCCCAGCACACTGCCACTCACGGCAGCCACAGCAGCAGCAGAGCTCCCTCCTGGAGCTGAAATGAATACGAGGCGGCTAAGAGGCCTTCTGACCCTCCCCAGCACACTGCCACTCGCGGCAGCCACAGCAGCAGCAGAGCTCCCCCCCGGAGCTGAAGCGAATATGAGGTGGCTAAGAGGCCTTCCGACCCACCCTCCAGCACACTGCCACTCACGGCAGCCACAGCAGCAGCAGAGCTCCCTCCTGGAGCTGAAGCGAATACGAGGCGGCTAAGAGGCCTTCCGACCCCCCCCCAGCACACTGCCACTCGCGGCAGCCACAGCAGCAGCAGCGCTCCCTCCTGGAGCTGAAGTGAATACGAGGTGGCTAAGAGGTAAAGGAGACCTCTCTCAATCTACCAGATACCTGTGTGGGGTGTTAGCCCGACGATGCTGCGCGTTGTCTGCCCCGCCCGCCCCAGCCACCCTCCCACCCAGGGCGTCCCTTTCTTTATTGACCCCCTTTGATGACATCACTTCCTGGCTGCTGAATTACTAAGTCCCCACTTTCCCATTTGCAGGTTATACCTGCCAGCCACTAGAGGGACCCACAGACCCCTACCTCTGGGACAGTCAAACAAACCTCTACCCCCAAACCTCCTGGGTCCTTCTGTCAGCCTGTGCCACTTCGCTCCTCCAATACTTCTGCTTACCTCGAATCTCTGTCTACATCGATCCTCCTCTACCTACTTCTAATCCCTGTCTACATCTCCCCCAGCCCCCACCCCATAGTTCACCATACATCCTGACCCCCAGCCTCACCTCCTAGCCTGCACCCTGTGACCATTAGGAGTCGCTATTTCTCACCCTGTTTCTGGCCCCAACCCAGCGTGCCTCAAGCCCCAGAACACGGAGCTGAGCTCCCACCCTGGTCCCTTCTCCAGCTGCCCTGGCTGAGACTTGAACCTGGTACCCTCTGTACCAGAGTCCGGGACACTACCACTAAGCCAAAGTGCTGAACAACACCCAAAATACTTCTACCTTTCTGCCCTGCTGCTACGGCAAGCACCATGTCAGCCCACCTCCTCCTAATATGCCTCCCCCTCATACTTACTCTTGTGCCTATAACCCAGCAACCAGGCAGCCCACCCAGTACACCGGCCCTAGCATCAATTCCCCCGGACATAATAAGATCCCACCATACAATGACCATGTGCCCCTACCCACAGCACCCATCCCCAGGTTACCTCCCCTCCGCCTACCCTGGCGCCCACTGGCAACTAATCATCCCTGCCCTCCCGACCGTGCTGACCATACCCATCCCCTGCTCCCTGACGGCCTCCCTCCCACCCCCGAATACCCACCGAAAGCTCACAACTCCACCCCCAGCTAGAGCCATGATCCTCCTACTACTCCTCACAGGCAATATACATCCCAACCCAGGCCCCACCCAGACTAGCCCCACAACTGGGACAGCCGGTCTCCATATAGCCTCCATGAATATATGCAGCATACTCAAAAAATTTGATTCCCTCCAATGCTGGGTCATGCTGCATAAACCAGATGTCATAGCACTGGTAGAAACCTGGCTGTCAAAATCCACCCCCGACCACTTTGTCTCACTACCAGGATACACCCTATACCGAGAGGATCGTGTTGGCAAATGTGGGGGAGGCTGTGCTATCTATACCAGGGACTCACTTACTGACTAGCACCCCTGCCCCGGTTCTTGTAAATGGGGCTCAGGCCCTCACCCTTAAACTTACACCTGACCCCACTAGAGACCCCCTATATCTCATTACGGCATACTTTTTTTTTTTTTTAATTTTTATTTATCAAGTCTAGGATTACAAATACCTTTGAGCCTTGGCTCTTTTACAAAGGTAAAAAGGTAAAGGTACATTCTGCCAAAGCACCAAAATCTGGCGATGTTATCCATAACCGATTATCTTGCTACCCTCCAACACAAGGTTGATCACATCATTGTGGGGGACCTAAACGTGAACTGGCTCAGCACCTCCTCTTCCACCACCCGAGATACCTTCGTGGCTATGGATCTGACGCAACTCATTTCCCAACCCACAAGAGTAAACTCCAAGAGAGGTACCAGTACCCTTCTAGATGTAATCATCACAAACCGCCCCAAAAAAATCCAAGATATCCAGGTCCTCCCGGACTCATTTAGTGATCACTCCCAGATCCTATTCCACTGGATGACCCCCACACCCCAACTTAAAGCCCAACCCACGCTCCGCAGGCGTCTCGGACCTGGTGGGCTAAAAAGTCTCAAATGACTTCTTGCCCAGATAAACTGGTCACCCATACAGCATGCTCCTGACATAGACACTGCTGTCACTTTCTTTCCCAAACTTTCCTTAAAGCCTCGGCCTCTACTGCGCCCTCAGAACACGTACCAAAAAGCTCAGTGCACCCTGGGTTACCCCTGCCCTATGTCAACTGCTCAAGCACAGGGATAACCTATGGCACCTTGCCACTGAAACAGGCTGGGCAGCTGACAGACAGGCTTATAATGCAGCATGAAACAAGTGCACCTGGGCTATCCGTAAAGCAAAGGCCGACCATTACCAGGCCACACTCACCTCCTCCTGGGGGTGTGCGCAAACCTTCTGGGACAAAGTTAAACAATTGAATGGGAATGCCCGCTCCCCCCCAGCCCAGATCACCTTGGACGGCTCCACCTCGACTGACCCGGCCTGCATAGCCAAATTCCTAAACACTACCTTCACGGACCTTAGCTCGGTCCTCCCCGTTAATTCCTTTGACCTTCCCCCCTCCCGACCAGCCCCTGTCATCCAACGCCCTTGTTTCCACCTAAGAAGGGTAACTGACCAGGAAGCCAGACTGCACCTGCTCAAAGCTTTAAAGAGCAATAGTCCCGGCAGCGACTCCTTGGACCCCAGCATTCTCTGTCAGGTGCTGGACCAGGTACTTGCTCCGCTCACCACCCTACTCAACAAATCCCTCTGCCTGGGGCAATTCCCAACTGCATGGAAAACAGCCATAGTTACGCCCATCCACAAAGGCGGTGATAGGTCTAATGCAGGGAATTACAGACCTATCTCCATCTTCCCACCCCTCTCCAAAGCCCTTGAAAAGCTGGTGGCCTCTCAAATCACTGAGTACCTAACCAAGTACAACATCCCCTGCCCAGAACAGCATGGCTTCCGGGCAGGGCACAGTACTGGAATGGTGCTAATTGAGTTTTCAAACTTCATACACTCCTCCCTGGATGTTGGCACCCTAGCTGGTGCAATGTTTGTAGATCTCTCAAAGGCCTTCGACACTGTCTCCAACCCCCTCCTGCTGGAAGCCCTCTCCCATACTGGCCTATCTACTGGGCCAATCTCTTGGTGCACTAGCTACCTATCTGACTGCCTTCAATGTGTCAAAATCAACGGGACACTTTCCACAACCTGTCCCATCCGCTCAGGTGTCTCCCAGGGCTCCATCCTGGGACCGCTACTCTTCTCAATCTACCTTAACACCCTACCCAGTGCATGCACTGGTAGAATTCTGTTGTATGCAGATGATGCCATCCTCTTTGTCACCCACCGCAACCCCAATGCCCTCCAGGACACCCTACAACTCCCCTTCAATGATGCAGAAACCTGGTTCAAAGAGCACAGACTTGTCATCAATCTCAAAAAAAACAAATCTATGCTCTTTGCCCACCCTCAAAACAAAGCCAGTAACTTCCCACTACACATCCTCCCCAACTCCAAGCAACCCCTTGAACTAGTCCGCTCGTACAAGTACCTTGGGATCAGCTTCGACACAGCCCTCTCCTTCCACACCCATATTGATGTACTTGCCTCTGCTACTAATGTGCTGCTAGGTATCCTCTACCGCTATAAAAACTGTCTCCCCGTTGCCCTCCGACTACCAGTTACATCCTCGATACTGTCCCTGGTGGACTATGGCCTACCTGTATATGGTGCGGCTGACTCGACCGCCCTCAATAAAATCTGCGTTGTCCTGAATAAGGCATGTAGGCTTATTGCAGGGGCCCCCAGGCTCACTCACACATGTCAGCTATATGACTTGGCAAGGTTGCTAAATCTGGACGGCGACTTCAATACAAAACCAGCCTCATTACTGAAAAACCCTTCTCAGGCTATCCCCCCCTGGGCTGACAGCCTCCATCCGCCAAGCCCAACCCTTGGTTAATACCCGAACCTCCTGCAAGATCACCCTTCTGATCCCTAGAACCAGGACAAGCCATGGACAGAGATCTTCCTGTTATAGAGCCCCAGCCTGGTTTAACGTGCTCCCACCAGCCATCTCTGACACCACTACTATCTCCACCTTCAAAACCGCACTGCGGAACCAGCTATTTAATGCACACAATTGCACCTGTCGCTAGTTGTGACTTAGTCCACCACATACTGACAAAGATCGCATGAGCGGCACCACTGCAACTAGAATGGTTCCTTCGCTCTACAAATATTTGTAAATATACATGGTTGTCAATATAAATGGTTGTCATTTTATTACAATTTGAAACTCTGTGATGTAATAATGAGCCTGTAATGTAATGTATTTGTCCTCAATGTGATGTAACAATGAGCCTGTAATATAATGTATTTGTCCTCAATGTGACGAGGTACCTTTGAAAATGAGCCTCTGGCTCAAAGGTTGTAAACTGATGTTCAAATAAATAAATAAAAATAAAAATCTATCTATTCCACAGTAGTTTTCATGCAGGTAGGAGGAACATGAGTAGCCCTTATCTTGGGGATGCTGCCAACACCAGACATCCTGCATACCCATTTCTTTCATAAGTGCTAACTGTGAATGACAGGCCCTCTCCCTAGGTTCCATGATGAATCTAGGTGGATGTCAGTGAGGCATTTAATGCCCCCCCACCACACAAAGATTCATAAGATAAATTACAGGTCAGCAGCATCAGCCATTTTTGAACTGGGCCTTACTAACAAACTAAACCCTATGGACTTTGTTGGCCATTGCCATATCCAGTCCTTTCTTAAAGTTTTCTGTGCTACTACTATCAACTACTGATGCAGGAAGAGCATTCCACCTTGTCACCACTCACAGCGAGAACCAAGACCCTCTTTGTTTTTCTTATATAGTTCTCCTTTAAGCAGTTTGTCATGACTTCTAATTGATATAGTTTCTGGTCTTAAAGAGCTAGTGCACTGCCTGGAAACTGCCTGCAATTAACAGCAATTTTCTGATGCAGTCAGCTATCACTTACAATATCTGAAGTATTTTTTTTTCCTTTTCTGTTTGCTAATTAGAAGATTTTCCACCTGGCAGTACTGGGTTGATGTGTGGAGCAGCACTCTATCTGGAGGGGGAAAAAGTCAGTTCTGTTCTTCCCACTGCATCCGCACTGAGATCACATTGACTATGACATCACCAGTAACCATGAGTACCATTTCTCACTGCCATGTTTCACTTTCACCTGAAGCAACAGGGACTGGCTCTCCCTGGTTACTAGTGATGTCACAATTTCCTGCATTTTGATTGGTATCTTGTGAAAGTCACTACTCTGGCTGCAAAGATTGTGGTACCTCAAGGCACTTGGTCTAATTTCTGATGATGTAGTGGAAGGAACAGAGCTGACGTTTTTTTCCTCCAGACAAGAGTGCTGTTTCACACTTCACCCCAGTACTGCCAGGTGGAAAATCTTCTAATTTGCAAACAGCAAATAAAAAGATACTTCAGATATTGGAAGTGATAGCTGACTGCATCTGAAAATTACTATTAATTCCAAGCAGTACACTAGCTCTTTAAACTGAGACCCACGCATTCCCGTACATCTTTGCTATCAAATGCTCTATGTACAAGACACATATCTCCCCTGGTACTTCTAAACTACAATGAGTGTAGGCCAAGATCCTTAAGTCTCTCCTCACACGCTCTGTCCTTAAGGTTGTCCACCAGCCTTGTGGCCCTTCTCTGTACCCCCTCCAATTTTTTCTTTAACTTCTGCAATGGTGGATGGTGCCCAGAATTGGCTGCAATACTTGAGACGGGGACAAACCAATGGCACAAATAGGGGCATCAGCACCCCCCCCCCCATCGCTGCTCCTGTTTCTCCTTATCAACATCAGTACTCTATAACCAGTACCCACCACTGTTGAACAGTGTGAATTAAAGTTTAATGTGTTGGTTACAAGTAGACCTAAATCATTTTCCTCATTTGTTGTTGCTGTTTCCATTCCATTAACCTGATACTTGAAAATATGTTTTTTTTCCCCCCAAAGAACATGATTTTGCATTTATTCAAATTAAATTCAAATTTTTCTGTCTGACACAGGTTGCTATTTCATCTATATTTTTTAGTACTAGGGCCACATTTTCATTATTCATTATCAGTGCTCCAATATTCATATTGACGCAAACTTAACCAGCCATGATATATTATTACAAGTAATTGACATTACCAGGAGACTAAATAATACAGACCCCAAAACAGATCCTTGCGGAACCCTGCTTGACACTCTGACCCATTTAGAAAGGTGCCCTTTAATGCTCACACTCTGCTTCCTATATCCAAGCCAGTTTCCTATCCAACCTATAAGTGACTCATCTAGCTGAATATCCTTTAGTGTTTTAATTAATTCAATATGGGACGCACTATTGAATGCCTTTTCGAAATTAAGGTACAACACATACACTGGTATGTCTTGGTCATGTGTCTGGCTTATTGGTTCAAAAAAAAAATAGAGCAATTTACTGAAGCAGGATCTCCTTTTTTTGTTTTGTGTCCATCAAGCCATTCTCCTCACAGTATTTTTCTATCTTCTCCTTAACAATAGCCTCCAGTACCTTTCCCACCACAAAGGTAAGGCTTAAAGTCAGATTTGGATCCCTTTTTATGTATGGGCACTACAGTAGCGACAGTCCAGTCATCCCGGACTAGTCCTTCATCTAGGGATTGTTGAAATATCACTTTCAGGGGTTCACTAATAACATCTGCCAGTTCTTTTTGCAGTTTTGGATGGATTCCATCTGGTCCTGGTGATTTAGAGGGATCAAGTTTTTGCAGTCTTTCTCTTATTTTGTTGACTAAAATATTGATAGGTTCTTACTTTATCCTTGTTTTATAGTACTAGTTAATTCTTCACCCTATTGATATATGCTTTCAAAGAATCTATTAACTTCTTCAGCCATTTCTTGGCAAGCTATGATCTCTTTATCCCCTTGTTTTAATGGTCCTACCTGATTTTTACTTTTCTTGAGGCTCCCAATGTAGTCATAAAAAGGATTTTCTGTTTTCCCCTACCCTGTTTGCCAGCTTAAGTTAAAATTCCTTTTTTGCAGTTTTTATTAGCTTTGTAAGTATCCTGAGCTTGACTTTATACTTGCTATTAGCATGACTGGAACCCACCCTTTTAGCATTTTTATAAGCTTTATTTTTAACTCTAAGTGCTTTCTTGAATTTGTTGGAGAACCATGATAAAATCTTTCCCCTATTATTATATTTGTTTTTAGTACGTACTTTATGTGGTTATTAATTAACGTGTCTAAGAAGGTAATTAGCAGTTTCCACATTTGTTGGACTCCCTGCCCTTGGAAGTGGTGCTTCCAATCTCAGTTCAAGAACATCGTTTTGATTTCTTCATAATTGGCTTTGTTATAACATTTTAGTTGTGTAGTCTCTCCTTGTTTACTTGTATTATTAACTATAGATAATTCAACCATTTCGTGGTCACTGCCTGCTAACGGTTCCCTTGTTTTACAGTGAGTAATGTCTTCTTCAAGGTTATTTAGGACCAAATATAATATGTGATCCTTCCTTGTATTCTCCTTGACATAATTTTCAAGATTTAAATAGTCAAGGACTTCCAAAAAGTCTTTTTCATTTTGTGTTTGAACTGTGCCTTTGACCCAATCAAATGCCAGGAAAATTAAAGTCTCCTACTATTAATAGCCCAGTCACAGGGTCCTGTTTTCGTATTAGGCTTAGGAATTCAGCTGTTTGCTCATTTGAGATAGAAGGGGGGTCTGTAACATACATCAATAATTATCTTGTCTTTATTCGGTGATAATACTTTTATCCAAAATTGCTCTATTTCACATTCTTGATTTTCCTTTAGGGATTATGCCTTGATATCATCCCTCCCATATAACACTACTCCTCCTCCTCCCTTTCTATTGATCCTATCCATGTGAAACATTTGGTAGCCTGTAATCTCTCTCCTCCATGTCTCCTTGTGCCACCATGTTTCTGCTACCGCACATAAGGCAATGTCCTCATTTTTTATTAAATATTCCAATTCTTCTAATTTATTATTAAGACTCCTTGCATTTATAACTAGTGCTGCCCAGTTAGTTTGCTTACATTTTGAATCCTCCTTTGTTCTTTGTAACAGATCGCCACCCTCATTCCCCTTGCTTTTTAGTTTAAACAGCTGGCAATTATTTTATTAATTCTCTCAGCCAGGACCCTTATTCCTAGCCTGTTCAAATGTAGGCCATCCGATTCTGGACCTTGTCTGCCATCACCTTAAAAACCTCCTGAAACAGGTATTGGGAGGGCTTGTTCAGGGCATAGATGTTCAATATGGAAATAGGGGTGTTCAGATTGCTCCCATTTACTAGACCCCATCTGTCCTGGGTGTCCGTTCAGTGACTGTCAACCAGGAACCTAGAGTTCCACTTCAGTAAAATAGCCACCCATTTATCTTATTCTGTGGATGAGAGGATACATAGACTTCTCCAACCCACAGACACCTAAAGTTAAGGTGCAGTGCAGGGCTCAGATATGATTATTTATTTATTAAAAAGAGATTTACCAGGAAAGACATACTGAGCCATGAAGCTCATTTCCAGATGCATCCAGGGGAGGGAGGATCTACTACAAAATCCCGACAGTCAGTCTCCCAAACTCCATAAGTCTGAGTTTAGAAGCCCGACTGTTGGAAGACCAACAAAGTCTTAGTGCAATGTGGAGGACAAGCCCCCCGCACCCCCCACATGGGGGGATCCACCACCCACACCCCTATAACTAAAATCCGAGGGGGAGCAGACCTCGGAGTAGGTTACAAGAAGTTACAGGGGGCAAAAGAGCACCACGCAAAAAAGTTGTCTTCCAGGAATAGAACCCAGGTCTGAGCATACTGGTGGCTGAGCTGCTAGTGGCTTTGCCCTCCACGCCATGGGAGCAGCTCGGCCAACCACCAGATTTTCCCCCTTCTTGTGGTGCACGGCTAGAGGTAGGGTAGCAGTTTGTCACATCTGCTACCTTACCCCTGCCAGTACCAGCTTCCATCTGTTGGGCAGGTGTGTGTTGGGCAGCCAAACACGGGGTTCTGAATGTCAGTATTCTGAGTTTTAACATTCAGGTCACACTCCCCGGGGGGGGGGAGGGATAAGTACAAACAAGAAGAAGCACAGTAATAACAATTCAACAATACACAGTATGTACAATAATATACATTACCAGTAACAACAATACAACAATACACAGTATGTACAATAATATACATTACCAAAGCAAATAATAATGCAGGTTAAACATCAGAAGTGCAAAGCACCTGGCAAGCGCCCGAAGGTAATGTCACAAAATGGGAAAGGTTGCGAGAGAGAGTAAATAGAGGAGGGTGAGAAAGAGAGGCTGGTGGGTGAAAAGGTAAAGTAGTGGTGGAAGTAAAAGAATGAGGAAAAGAGAACAGATTATGGTAGGTAGGGTGGAGGGAATAAAGTGTAGAGGATTAGGAAGGGATAGAAAGGGTGATTACTGGACGTGGGAGTGAATGAAAAAGAAGTAAGGGAGTGAGAGGAAGTGGTGGAGGGGAAGGGAGAGAGAGGAAGAGGGGATGAGGTGGGGTGTCGAGAAGTATAGAGGTCAGAGTAGATAAGGAGAAGTGTATAGCAATGGGGCTAAGGGCATTTTTCAGGAGGGGCAGTGTGGTCTTGGAGAAGAAAGGAAAGAGAGCATTTTGAGGTGGAAGAATGAATTATTAGAGGAAGGGAATTCCAAAGATTAGGAAGGTGGAAGGAGAAACCAGACTGGCCAGCTAGGGATTTATGAGAGGGGAACAAAAGAGAATGATAACCTGAGTTACAGAGAGAGTACATAGAGCGGGGCATAGGGGAGAGGAGAGAGCTGAGGTAAGGAGGAAGCTAAGCCAACCAGAATTTAGAAATAAAGGAGGCACAGTGGCTGAGACAGTGGTCATTCAAGGAAGGGAGGGAGAGATCCTGATTCCTGCAATAATGCCAACTCTGTGTCAAGACATCATAGCTGTGTGAGGAGGTGAGTGCACGTAACAGGACTGTTGACTCTTTTAATGTTATAGATGATGAGGTTCAAGGTTGCCATTACAGAGCAGGTACAGAGAGTCCCCTGCTTCTCCTCCTAGAGAGTGCTCCCAACTGTCAAGGTGCGCACCAGGGATAGACAGGCTTGCCATATACTAAAATATCTTTAAAACTATTCAGCCATTTACATTCATTTATTTATTTATTTTAAACAGCTTATACCCATGAACTGAAGAAGAAAAATATCACAAGAAACATAGGAATGGAGAACCTGGAGAACAGAAACAGGATGAACAACGTCCTAACAGACAATAGAATAAAGCTAAAGTAGAGCAAAAATTGTACTTCCATGTCAGAAAGCAATGAAGCACAAAAGACCTCAGGATTTTTGGTGGAGGTTTCAGATATCTCTCGGGGGGGGGTCCCACTCCCAGAAGAAGCTTGTTAGGGTGCTCTACCTGCACCTATTATGAGGGATGGTGCCATGGGCATTGTTTAACAGTGTATAAAGGTTAGAATGAGCTAGGGCTGAGAAGTGAATGAAAGGTTTAGATTATCTGGGGTGGAGCCTCCCAACCCCCGGAAAAAAATGAAAATTAACATCCCAGGAGGTCATTTTGAACTGGGGGAGCTTCACTTTGAACTGCTTCCAGACTGGCGAGGCACCTCTACTCTGCATCTGCATTACTGAGATGAGAGGGAATCAATTTTCAGGTGAGGTATACACCATTCACACCATTAGGTTAAATATTCATAGGCCTCCTAAGCCCACAAACCCTTATCAGCACAGTAAAGAGTGGCTGCTAAATCGTAGCTTCATTACAAAGATATGCAGAGAGAAGAGGACAGAGAGGTGCACCAGCAAAAACAGAGGGAAAAGGGGAAGGCAATGAGGAGTGCTAAGGCAAAAACTAAGGGAAAAATATCCAGGGGGTAGCAAAGGGGGACAAGACCTTTTTTAGGCATATAAGTGAAAAAAGAAAGATAAGAGGTTGAATTGATAGGCTGACACGTGCAGAGGGAGACTGCAGAGGATCATCAGGAAAAAGCAGATATCCTGAACATATATTTCTATTCTGTCTTCACAGGGGAAGGGGATGGGCTACATATAGAGAACAGAACCACTGGAGGGAGGGAGTAGACACAAGTCCATTCAAAGAAGAAAGAGTCCTGCAGAGACTTCTGAATCTGAGAGTGGATAAGGCTATGGGGCCAGATGGGGTACATACAAGGGTATTAAAGGAGCTCAGAGAGGTACTGGCTGCACCTCTGACAGCCCTATTCAATAACTCACTAGACACAGGGGTGATCCCAGAGGACTGGAGAAGGGCTGATGTAGTCCTGCTCCATAAAAGTGGCAGCAGGGAAGAGGCTGGCACCTAGAGGGAAATCAGTCAGACATCAGTAGTGGATAAATTAATGGAGTCACTTCTAAAGGAAAGACTGGTATATTACCTTGCATCCAGTGGGTTATAGGATCCAAGGTAGCACAGATTCTCAGAAAGGAGATCATGTCAGACAAGGGGAGAGTAGAGATGCAACAAAATGTTATTACTTGAGTGAAATTCCGGTAAAATCGCCAATTTCGCCGCACATGGTATTTCACGTAATTTTGACACACAGGCGAAATGTCGCCTGCAAAATTACACTTCTGATTACTCCTTTTGTCTGCACATCACTCCCTAAAAGTTAAGAACATAAAATTTTTTATAGACTTGACAATGCTCGCTGAGCAGCACTCCCACCCCCCCCTTGCCCCTGCCTCTCTCTCCCTGAACTTCCACCCTACCTCTCGTCTTTCCTCCCCACCCCTCCCCATCTAACCTTACCCTACGGTCCTCACCTTAAAGCATATGTATCTTGAACTTGCCTTATTTCTGTATTAACTGTTGTTTATTGCTCTAATGTCTGTTTGTCCTCTATGTGACGAGGTACCTTTGTAAATGAGCCTCTGGCTCAAAGGTTGTTAAACTGATGTTTAAATAAATAAATAAAATAAATAAATAAATAATGTAAGTAGCAGACGAAATTGGGAAAAAAAAGCTGATCACATGACTTTCTCTCTAGCAGACTGGTAGTCACATGGGTGACTGCACTTAGGCAGGAAGCCAGACTAAATCTACTTCCTTTAGAGCTGTTTTAGCTAGGAAATAGAAGAGGAGAGAGACTACAGGAGAGCGCTAACTTACTTAAGTGAAAAATTAGTGGATTGTGTGTGTGTGTGTGTGTGTGTGTGTGTGTGTGTTTGCATTTGCAGCTTATTTGATTTCTGATCTCTGTTCCCCATTAGTTTAAAAAGGTAATATTTTCAGTTAGTGTTTTTTCTTCATTTTTATAGTTCTGTCTTTTGTAGTGTGTGTGTGTGTGTGTGTGTGTGTGTGTGTGTGTGTGTGTGTGTGTGTGTGTGTGTAAAAGTCCCCTTTCTTTTTTCCTTTTTTTTTTGGGGGGAGAGAAAGAGATAGAAATTATGGAGACTAGTGGGAATGGGAAGAAGGCAGCTGGACCACCCTCATCCAGTATCCGTATTAACAGGCGGGCCTTTATGTTTGTGCCCCCCCGAACAGCAGCAGGAGTATGTGCCACCAACCTCCCCGGCAGAAGAATGTAGCCCCCACTCCCCAGAAGCAGCATAAGCCCCTTGCCCCATCCCAGCAGCAAGATCCTCCTGTGTCCCCCACCCCCAGGCAGCAGCAGCAGGCACCTCCAGATGCCATCCCCCCAAGCTGCAGCATGCGCCCCATCTCCTCTGAGCAGGAGCATGATGTACCCACTGACCCTGGGCATCAGCTGTTGCTCCCTCTCCCCCAGACAGGGTCATCTGCTCTGTTTTTTTTTTTGTTTTTTTTTTAGGAAAAACCCAAATGACAACTTCATCATGATCTGCACCTTGTGTGGCAGATCAGTGAGAAGGGGCAAGACCGGGGGTCATTTTGGGACTGGTGGCCAAAGGAGCCATCTGCAGCATCACCATGCTTAAAGTTAAATACTGCATCACAACTCACATAGCTTGTAGAAACTCACTGAAGGTAAATGTGGTGTTTCACACCTTCTTGCAGCTTGGTTCTTTTAAAGCTACTTAAGCAGACAGGCATACTGGGGAGTTTAAAGGTTGATTACACATCACATTCTCATATGCTAATGCAGCTCTCATGAAATGGACCCTCCCAGGACAGTGACAGGGCCTAGTATGAAGTGTGAAAACTTACTGAAGCAGCTGCATACATCTTTAACAGGTACATGAAAAGAGTTGTTGGTTGACATGGAAGCAAATGACATTTAAAAGATATGAGGGTGCAGTTTTCCTTTAAAGAGAACCGGTCCCAGTACTGAACCCTGCGGTAGCCCGCTAATAACCCTCCTTTCTTCACTGTGGACTCCGTTTACTATTACTCTTTGCATCCTGTTGTCCAGCCAAGTTTTTATCCAGGCTATCACCTTGGGACTCACTCCAAGGCTGGCTAATTTGTATATTAATCTTTATGTGGGCCTATGTAAATGCCTTGCTAAAATCTAGGTAGGTCTGCGTCCACAGCCCCTCCCTGGTCTACTACTTTGGTCACCCAGTCAAAGAAATCTATTAGATTCATCTGACATGATGTTCCTGCTGTGAATCCATGCTCCCTTGGGTCCTGTGCCCCACTGGCCTCTAGGTACACAACAATTCTTTCCTTCAAAAGTGATTCCATCATTTTACCTACCACTGAGGTCAAACTAACTGGTCTTTAGTTTCCTGCCTCTGCCCTGCTCCCACTTTTGTGAAGTGTAATCACATCCACCATACTTCAGTCCTCAGGTACCACCCCATCCTCCCATGATTTGTTAAAGAGAGTAGTCAGTGGTGTCACTAGTTCTACCCTTAGTTCTTTTAGAATTTTGGGGTGAATCCCATCAGGCCCCAATGTTTTGTCCACCTTCAGTTTTAAGAGTTCTTTCAGACCCTTTCATCTGTGAATGGACTGATATCGACCCCCCTATTCAGAGTGTTTCTCTTGTTTGGTTTAGGTACCTCCCCCTCCTCTTTCTTTGTGAATATTGAGCAGAAATAGCCATTCAGTATCCCTGCATTTTCACTGTCACCCTCTGCCCACATTCCTTCCCCTTTATTAAGCCTCAGTATCCCTCCCTTGGTATTTCTTCACTCCCTAATGTACCTATAAAAGGTTTTATCCCCCTTCTTAACAGAGTTGGCTATCTTTTCCTCAGTTTGGGCCTTTGCTATTCTGACTGCCTTCCCTTCCTCCTTCTGCTTTAACTGATAATGCTCTCTGTCTTGCTCCTTCTGTGTTTCCTTATATATCCTGAATGCTATCTTTTTCTCCTTAACCTTCCCTGCCACTTCTTTTGAGAACCATAGTGGTTTTTTCCATCATTTTATTTTATCGATTTGCTTCACACAAAGGCTTGTTGCCTCTGTGATGGCTGTTTTGATTATTCCCCATTGTTCCTCCACCCCTTCTTCTTGCCCATTTGCTAGTGCTTTTCTGAGGCACTCTCTCATTTTCCAAAAGTCAGCCCTCCTAAAGTCCAATACTCTTGCTTTTGTATGGCTTGACTCTATGGCTGTGTTTATCATGAACCACACTGTTTGGTGGTCACCTGTTCCCAGATGGCTACCTATTTCTAAATCCGAGATCCATTCTCCATCCCCGTTTGAGAGTACTAGGTCTACGATTGCTCCCTCCCAAGTGGGTTCCAGTGCTAGCTGTCTGAGGCATGCCCCTTGTAGGGCATCAAGAATCACCCTGCTCTTGGATGTGCCTGCAGCAAAGGTGCCCCAGTTAACATCTGGCATATTCAGGTCCCCCATCAACAATATCTCCCCTTTTTCTGCCATTCTAAGGATGTCTTCTATCATTTCCTTGTCCAGTCCCTCCTCCTGAGATGGGGGTCTGTATACAACCCACATGCGGATTGTGGCACCATTTCCTGTCTCCAGGGTGACCCACAGTGCCTCATCTACTCCCTGTTTACTCTTTTGTTCTGTTGCTTTGATCCCTTCCCTTACATAGAGAGCTACTCTTCCTCCTCTTTAACCCTCCCTACTCTGCCTTTGTACTGTTCCTTGCTAACATGGTTTTGCAAAACTCTATACGCTTTGCTTACTTTGCAATTTTCCCTGATCTCCCTGTCCAGTGCATCCTGACATCTCCCTTTCTCATCATACAACTAGTACATCACTAGTTGACTCTTTGGCCTGGGTTATGCCTGAAAACAGTCTGTTGAATCAGTGCACTTGCCCAGTAAACAAAGTCATAACTAAATAAATAGAAATAAATAAACTCATTTTCACTCTGCAATGTCTCATTCAAATCAGTCAACACATCATTCAGCTGTAATGCTTGCTTCTTATCCTGTTGTAAACTTTCACAATCCTCTCTCAACCTAGCAATATCTCTGACTCTTTCTTGCACAGTATATTGCATTTCATTCTGAGTCTCATTTCTGAGACTTTCAATTTCTTGTTCCAACTCTCTCCGCTGCTCGCCCATTTCTCAGGATTTGAAGCCCAGCTTCTTTTTCAGAGCTAGGAGCTCCATTTCCACTGCATGTAGTGCAGCATACAGGGCAGCAACCATTAACCCTTTTTGGTCATGTTTCTGACTGTAGGTTGGTCTCCGAATACAGTGTTCACACATACTGTATTGGATGATCACTCGATTTCACGTCCAGCATAAAATAGCCCCAACCTTCATGGGAAGTTAGTTTGAAATGCCCAATTTGAGCTGAGTGCTAATAGCCATTTTGGAAGGTTCCCCTCCTCCTGCACTAGCCGGGAGTTCAAGACATAGTGATCCACCTTGTGCTTCACACCTAGACAGTTACATGTTTGGGATACAGAGTCCCACAGACCAGTGCCGCTGTTGATATGGGGGGGCATAGGTTCAAATGCCTTCATGATTCCCGTCCTGTTCGAGGCATGGAGGGCCTATATGATGGTCTGTATGGGTTGAATGGGTGGGTATAGGTTTGAGTGCCTTCATGGTTCCCATGCCCATTCTCTTGCCTGTGTATCTTTTCCTTGACTGGGTCGGTTCTAACCAATCAGGTCCATGCCATGGTCACCATTTGTTGGATTTGGTAGGATCTAAAACTGATGGCAAAACATGACACAGGAGACAGATGTTACAGAATTAAGGTTTATTCCCAAGTACATGCAAAAAGGATAGCAATAATATCTGCTAGGAGTCCAGAACCTCCGAACACTGAGTGTCATCATAATGAAACTCAGAAAACAATACTCTTACACAAAGTTATATACTTAAAGATAAGAGGGTCCCATTACCTGGTAACAACCTCATTTGCATAGTAGAGACACTAGACAAGGCATTTCTATTGGTGTATATGGTGGGTGACTCACACACAAGGCCGCTATATGTTGCACATGCACAGTAATAAGTATTATGCTGACTACAGCTACTTTGCATTGCAATACAATGATTCATAATATAATGTTGATCATACAGTAGCATCATGGCACATGGCTATAGGTGACGTGCTAAGAGACCACAAATACATCTTATGCTGGATTGTAGTTTGTAAGCATACATAGCAAGCATTAGTAAATACTGGTATACCTTATACTGTATGACAGAAAATGGCAGTCCACATTAGGGACTGCAGGTCAGGCAGGTCTGCATTACCCCCAGGTCTCTTTCCTGTTTGGTGATTGTCAATACTTTTGCACCGGTTTTGTTCTCTGCCCCTGATTTCTGTGCCCTAAGTGCACGATTTTACATGTTTTAGTATTGAAACCAAACTGCCATACTCCTGACCACTCCTCAAGTTTTCTCAAGTCTCTGTTCATTCTTACCTCCATCCACCAGAATGTCCATCCTATTGCAGATTGGGATGTCATCTTCAAAGAGGCACAGTGTCACTGCTATTAACTTCAGTTGAACTTATTTATTTATGTTTTTTGGTAACCAGGTAAGTGCACTGATCCAGTAGACCATTTTCAGTCATGACCTTGGCCACATGGTGGCAATAGAGTAACACAAGCACCACCACCATTACCTGGAGGTCCTCTGTTTTATTCCCAAGACTCCTATCATTAATTCAAACTGCATTTCATGAGCCAGATACATACGAACATACAAAATGCCAGCAGAAACAGGCCTCACGGTCTATCAAGTCTGCCCGATTGTTTATCCTTTCCCCCTTGACTGTCACCCCTTTCCTTCCATCCCTTCTCTGCACTCACTCTATTTTTATGGACCCTCTTAAATCTGCTTCCATGCCTGTCACTGTCCACTGAACAGACATTGCTTGTGTGTGTAGGAGGGGGAGCCACTGTGGCTCAATATGTATGTGATTTGGGATTAGTGGTGGGTGAAGTCCAAAAACTTTGCTTCATGGAGAAATTTGCAAATTTTACTGAATTTGTGAAGTTTTCCTTTAAGATGAATTTCTACTGCACCTTAACTCATTACCTCCAATAGCTTCTTAAGAAGTTCGAACTATCCATTGTTTACCTGACACAAAATGGCCACTCAGTGTATATTGAGTTAAAGGAGAACTTCATGAATAGCAAAAATGCAAACTTTGCCTGCGAATTGTGACTCTAACGTGAAGTTTGAAAGGATTCATTGGATTAGAGGTCACATGGTGCTTCAATGAGCTGTATTTCCATGTGTAGACTGAATTTAGTGCAGTGTGAGGAAGAGAGAGTTGGTGTTAATTATGCACAGTACCTTTCTGCCTAAAAAGCTTTGGGATGGAAAGTGCTTAAAACATGCAGGTTTTTTTCCAACAAATCACTCCATTATATGTCTACTGTGCCTTGTGCCTCTAGATCACCAATTATTTCTGGTATTATTTGTTGTGATTTAGTTAGTTTAAAATTGTAGTTTTATTTTGTGTAGTGAGGCAGTGCTGTGGGGGAGGGGAGCTTAGCTGCAGCAACTTTCAGCAAGAACAACCGCTGGCCAGAGCCGATAGGGCTGCAACACCAGAATTTGGGGTACACATATTGTAAATGATCAAACTAATAAGCCTGCATTTGCAAAATGTAACATAGGGTCATAAATGTGTTGTTTTGTAATATTTTTACATCAGATTTTCAACATAGCTTTGTCATGACCCTGCCTCATGAAGATGGGTAGAGAAAATGTTCAGCTCCTGGCTTAAAGGTGATTTTGTGCAGGGACTGAGAAATCTACTTTTGGAATGCAGAAACACATTTTGAGCAGGAGTTGAAAAATGACAGCTGACACATTCATGATGTGCTGAAAAGAAATGGCTATGTTAACATTTTGGGATAAAAATATTGAATATTACCAAAGTTATGAGCCTACATTCGCAAAATTCAATGTAAGCTCATAACTTTGTTATTTTGTAATATTTTTACACCAAATTTCCAACGTAGCCTTCTTATGAACCCACC
Source organism: Neoceratodus forsteri (assembly GCA_016271365.2). Lineage (NCBI taxonomy): Eukaryota > Metazoa > Chordata > Ceratodontiformes > Ceratodontidae > Neoceratodus > Neoceratodus forsteri. Next base: position 335,447,760 of record CM057455.1, on the reverse strand, counting down.
TCAAGAACAAGGGCAGAGAATCATTTCAACTCCTGCCTGAAAGGTGAATTAGTGGAGGGACCACGAAATCACCTGTTGGGATGTAAAAAAACATTTTGGCCAGGATTTGAAAAATGACAGCCATCACATTCATGAGGAGCTGTAAAGATATGGCTATATTGAAAATTACCAAAGTTACAAGCCACTAGGGTGTCAAACAGACGAGGCATAGTGATGAGTCCTGGTAGGACGAAACATGTGTCTATGTCTTCTGTTGGCACCCTTTGCAAACTGTGTGAGAGGCCTTTCGGCACCATACATGTCTGCTTAAAGTTGAACCAGCATAATATTCTGTGGTGATTTGCATATGCAGCCCATGATGCTTTGCATTGTGGGGGCATGTGTGATTTTGTATTTCAAAGTTACAAGGCTGCATCCGCAAAGTTCAATGTAGGCTCATAACTCTGTCGTTGATATTTTTACATCAAATTTTCAACATAGCCTTCTCATGACCCCACTTCATGAATAATGGCACTGTCGTTAGGCAAGACACAGGGATTGCAAAATCACCTTTTGGGACAGACTTGCCTAATAACAAGGCTATTGTTCATGAGGTGGGGTCCCAAAGAAGGCATGTTGAAAATGTGGGCCAAAAACATGCAAAAATGGGCAAGTTGTACCTCTAAGTTCAAAATCCCATTGAAATACATTGAATGGCATACCTGATCTTCCTGGACTGATAGTCTCCACCACTCATTCACATTAGTGTGGACTACACCGGAGGTGCTAGGACCTAGTGGGAGCCAAAAATCTTCAGGAGGGCTGGCGCCAAGGTAGGACTGCGCATGTGCAGCACCATGAGACTGGCATGTGCTGTATAGGCTATCTTGGCATTGACCCTCCAACCGCCTCAGTTCCTTTTTTCCCACCATCGAGTGTGCTTCAGTGATGATGATGCTCACTCACCAGGATCCAAATCTTCACATCTATACAACAGCAGCTTTAGTCATTCAGTATTTGATTTAGTTTTAGTAGCATTTATTTTAAAAAAATTAAAAATTTAAAATGAAGCAACAAAGAAAAGAAGTCTTCAGCCCACCATCAACAGAGTCGACTATGAACAGTGCTGGTGACGGTAGGGAGACTTCACTTGAAAGCTGTTTTGGTAGCAGGACTGGATCTGGTCCACTGCCCTCTTCGGGGGGGGGGTCTGACCATGGGCAGTCTGGTGCTCGGGAGGAAGGCCGGTCCTCTCAAAAGCAAAAAAAGAAGTGGACCTGTTTCTGATCTCGTTCAGAGGCTCAGCACTGCTTGTTTGTGAGCTCTTCTTCCTCCTGCCACCAGTTGAAGAAGAAGCGGTATCGCTCAAGGTCACCATCTGGTATGTCTGCATGGAGATCATTGGTAGCAGGGGACAGGAGGCCGACCCTGACTCTGTTGGGGTCACCTGATGTCTCAGTCCCTAGTGCCCATGGTCCTCAGCTCTGGAGTCCCTCCCTGACCCCTGGGGGGGTCTTCCAGGGAGCAGTTTCATCATTGGGCCACTCTTATGAAGTAGTGGGTTCAGTGGTTGTCCCAACTACCCTTGCATACAGACTCACCCCAGGGCCTTCAGACCTAGGGGCTGTTGGCCATGGTCAGAGTGGTTGGGTCAGCTTGATTGCATGGTGCCTTCTTCGGTGCCATTGATGCCACTCCCTAGTTCCTTTCCCCCTCATATGGCTGCAGCGCAGGGTCCGGCACAGGTACTGCATTCTCCCCCTACTCCTCTTCACACTTTCAGGTCTCCAGTGGTGTCGCAGCCTTCAGGAGTCCAGGTGTTGGGGTCGGGAACTCGAGATGCTTGTTTGGTGCTGACTGCAGCACAGCAGGTGGCTGACGGCTGTGACTGCAGTGCCATTTCTGGTGCCAGCTCCAACTCGAGTGCAAGGGTTCTCGACTGCGATTCTAGGGGGCGATGCCTCCGGCTCTTCTGTTTCCTTTCCCTACCTTTGCTATCTCTTCTGGGGTAGAGGGGGGGCTTTGATGAGTCTGATCCTGATCTGTGCCTGACAGATGATGTGGATGATGACTCATTTCATGGGATAGAGAGTAAGCCCTCTACTTCAACTGGGCCTGTGGTCAAAGACCTTTCATTTAAATCTCTGCTGAAGAATATAAATTCCACCCTGGCTCTCCAGGTGTCTGCGGTGGACCCTGGGAAGTTTTTGTGCCTGCAATACCTGCATGTTCCTGAAATTCCTGTGGACCTGAACTGTTAGTGCAACCCTCTTTTGAGACTCCTTCACAAGCGGTGTGGGACAGACTGGCTCTCATTCCTCCTATGGCTAAGTCTATAGATAATAAGTATGTTCCCCCTAAGGACAGGCCAATCCTTGCTTCTCAAGCCTTCGCAGATGCCCTGGTAGTTTTGGCAGAAAATTACAAACCCCTGCTGCCCCAGGAATCCATGGCTCATCCGGTGAATAAAGAATCTCATAAAATAGACACTCTGGGGAAGTGAGTGTTTGCTGCTGCTACCCTGGGCATGCATATAGCTAGTTACCAGGGCCATTTCTCTCAGTATAAGTATTCCCTCTGGAATTCACTCAAGGCAATGGTCGAGAGCCTCCCTTAGTCAGACACTACTGCAGAGCTTCTACAGACCATTACCAGAGGTATAGAGTACAACAATCAGCAACTGAAAGCTGATATGGATGCCTTTGGCACTGCAACTAGGGCAGCAGCTGCTGGGATTTGTGTACAATGACACTCCTGTCTAAGGACTTCAGGCTTCACAAATGATGCTCAGCAGAGAGTCATGAATTTCCCCTTGGACGGTGTTTATCTGTTTGGCCCATAAGTGGAGCATGCACTGGAGGCCAGTCAGAAGGCCAGGACTACTATTAAGACTGCCAGACTGGCTCCTGCCACCCCTCAGAGGGGCGGAAGCCACTGACAGTTCCATGACCGTCAGTCCTTTTGAGGTGGTTCCAGTGTTGATATCACTGCACATAATATCGCGGGCATAATAAAGCGGGGGCAAATGAAGGTGGGGCATGTGGAAGCGAGGCATAATAATGCCTGGCAAATCGAAGCTGTGACAACCGAGAGCATGACAGATCAGTTCAGACCAGAAGGAGGCTACAGGAGCAGCGGGGCTACTAATGACCACCCCTCGCAATGCCACACAGTGCCCATCCATACCCTTGCACGGTGACACCTACTCCACCATCCACTGTGCCCCATCCTGTTGCTAGGCACATCCACTAAGCTACCTGCCATGGGGCTTCCACAGGATGAGACACCACCCTGGGGATGCATGCACCTCGGCCTATGGATGGGCAACAGGTAAGCATGGCAACCCATACATGCTCTACGTGTGGCAGGCGGTAGCCCGATGGTTGTCCGGCTGGGCTGGGTCAGCAGGTGGGGGGAGGAATGCAAGAGGCCATGCTGTGTGGCTGACCATTGGTTGGTGGCTGTGTGTGGCATTTTCAGGGGGCCAGCGAGGTGGCTGCAGTGGGGGGATGCAGGAGCACTACAGGCATGTACACGTGGGAGGTGTGGACACAGGGACCAGCTCAAATGGTACCTGTGGTGTTCCCACTGTGCCCACATTGTCGGTCTGTCTGTGTGTCCGCTTCCACCTCCCATGACTGTGGGGGCACTGTGTTGTCTGGGACACACTGCGGGCTGGTGGCCCACTGTATTCTTTTTTTTTTACATATAGCTTTTTATTTTATTTTGAGATAGAGTATCACTTACATAATCATATTTAATGCAACATATTAATTGTTGAGATTCCTTGTTACAGCACCTACAGGCAATGAATTTACAGGAACTTAATTTATACACGCAGGACTGTTTAACATGTCCCTGAAATAGCATCCTACTATCTTTCTCTGTTTGGTAAATAGACCAGAATAAGATCTCATAGACTGTAGTCTTAAATAAATAATGTTCCCTAGCTTCTCCCACCCATATTTTCCAGATCAACCTCCACCTCGGTCTGGGCCCCCTCCCTTTAGCACCAAAGACTCCAAGATAATATACTACCTCAACTATGAGTAACTTGGGAATCATAAGATATTCATCCTTCTGTTTCATGGTACAAAATCCGGATAGGTCTCTAACTGATATGCAACCCACAGTCTCCATCTAGTACTGAAGGTGTTTATCCTGTTGTTTATCTTATATGAGAGACGTTCCAAGTTATATACTTCATAGGTGAGGTTTCTCCAAGAGGCTTTATCAGGGGCCGTTTTAGTGAGCCATAATATGGTAATAACTTTTTTAGTTATTAAGATTAAAAGTGTGACAAGTTTATATTGAGACCAGTTAATCTGGATGTCCTGTGGTGGCATCGCTGTCAGGACAAATCCTGGGGTAAGTAGATAAAGAGTACTAAATATATTGTTAAGTTCCACTAGGATATCCCTCCAGTAATCCAATAGGAGGGGACAAGACCATAATATGTGTTCTTGGCCTGCAGGAGAATATCCACATCCTCTCCAGCAAAGACTCCCATCTGGTGCCTCCAACTTTACCTGGATATCTGGAGTTCTAAAAAATCTAACCCTGGTCTTCCAGGCAAATTCCCTCCAATAACACATTGATGAATTCTTAGAATAAAAGTAGGTGGATTGTAACCATCTATCTGGGTCTAACTCTAATTTAAGTTCCCTTACCCATCTGACTCTCACTTGGCCATGTTCCTGTGTGGTCATAGGGCACATTGCCTGATATATATTACTAATAATATGTTCCTGTGATCCACCTTCTATGGCCTGGATAATCAATTGTACCCTTTTGGATGGGGCTTTTGCTATTCCAGTTAAAGAGTCAACCATCCTAAGCAGAGCAGCATGTAGTGCCCTATAAGTTGGGAGTTCTCCCCGGGGTAATCCATATGAGGATTGTAAATATGGGAATGGATGAATTCCCGAAGGGCCCACCAGTTGGAACACATATCTGATGGAGTAGTGCTTCCCATCTTAGTAGATCTGTCTCCAGCGAGGATGGGTTAATATCTTTATTACAAGCTAAGGCATTTAAAAAGTATTTCTCCTGAGAGGTTAACCTAAACCGAGACACATAAAGCCATTTTTTTTAAAAACGTTGCAGTCATTTTCAGAAACCAGGACAGGGGATAGCACCTGGTGAGGTCTCCCAATAGGTACGCTGGTAAAGAATCCAGTCCATTTAAGGTTACTTCTATGTTTTCCAGTGTGCCTTGTAAGAGGGGTTAATGAGTAATAGGGCTGTACGGGTTTGAGTTGCTCTGAATATTCTTTTTCTTGAGGTTGGGTAATTAGCTCCTCCTGTGTCCTAGGCAACTGTAATAAAGTGTATTTTACCTTGGGATTTTCCTCCCCAGATAAACTAGAAATTAGTTTATCCCAGGATTGAAAATAAGAGTCAGAGGGAACAGTTGACAACGTTTGTAGAAAAAATAATAAGCGAGGGAAAATATTTTGTTGGATTGTTTCCACTCGGTTGATTAAACCCAGGATTAATTGTGTCCACCTAGACATATCCGAAGTGATTTGTTGTGTGATTGGTTCCATATTCACTATTTCAAGGTGTATTAACTTGGCTGGGATTTTTATCCCTAGGTACCTCATCTCAAGTCTGTGCCAGCAGAAGGGGAAATTCCAGTGTCATTCGTCTAGAGGGGGAGAAGGAAAAATTAAGTACTTCAGTTTTTGAACAATTTATTTTATAGCCAGATGAGGTGCTAAAAAGCTGAAGTTGTTCCCATACCACCAGGACAAATGTCTCTGGGGAAGTCAGGGTCAACAAACTATCGTCTGTGAAAAGGGATAGTTTGAACATTTTGCCTCCTAGCGGAATCCCCTGAACATTACCATTCTCCCTTAATTTGGTGGCTAGGGGTTCCAAATAAAGTGCAAAAGAAGTGGGGATATGGGGCACCCTTGTCGTGTACCTCTATATAACGTAAATGGTGAAGAAATCGAGCCGTCTAATTTCAGATAAGCCACTGGAGAGTGGCACATGGCCTGGATTTGGGATATAAATCAAATTGTTTAAGGGTAGCCCATAAGAAGGGCCACGACACCCTATCAAAAGCTTTCTCTGCTTCGAGCCCGAGTAAAATTAAAGGGATTTTTCTTTGAGTGGCATGTTCAACTAATAGTAGAACCCTTCATACTGCATCATGGGCTTGGCACTTCATGATAAATCCCACTTGATCTCTATCGATTAGCTGAGGTAGAAATCTGTCTAATCTATGGGCCAGGACAGACCTAAAAACTTCATAGTCACAATTTAATTTAGATATGGGACGATAGGAAGTGGCCAGGGTAGGGTCTTTTCCAGGTTTTGGAATAGCTGTAATTTCAGCATATCACCAGGATGAAGGGGGAAGACCTCCCTCCTGGATTTCCCTGAATGCCGGTAACATAATGGCTATAAGTAATTTCTGAAATTATTTAAGAAACTCATTCGGGTATCCATCTGGTCCCGGGACCTTTTGTGTCTTGGTCAACTTAAGGGTAGCTATCATTTCTTGGTCGGTAATAGGACGTGTCAGGGACTCAGCTTGGTGAACATTTAGACATGGTAATTTAATGCTCTGGAGATATGTGGCCAGTTGATGTGGGTTCGGGGAAATATCTTCAGTATATAAAAGTTTGTAGAAATCAGCCATAGTTTGTCTGATGGCAGAGGGATGGGACAATAACTGATTAGTTTGTGGATTTTGAAGTTTGGCAACTGCAGCCCTGCCTCTGGACCCTCAAAGATGTCTCGTCATGTTCCTGGCTCCCCAGGGACCTCCTTCCACTGAATTAAGCTTCAAATATAGCAGTTGTTGCTCTATTTTTTGGTCAGTTATTTTTTGAAGTTTTGGCTTAATTATTAACATCTCAGGTTTGACAGAGTTATCACCATGACACAACTTAGCCTGTAGCCCCGATAAAGCCTCTTGCAATTCCCAATTCCCATTCCCTTTTTTCTCTACCTTTCTTAAAAGAAGAATATTTGATAATATCGCCCCTGAGCACTGTTTTGAGGGTGTCCCACTTAATAGTAGCTGTTATATCAGGAGAGGCATTATCTGCCTGGATAATCGGTATGCGGGACTTAACTAGTTGAATGAATTCTGGGTCCTGTAAGTGGGTTATATTAAACCTCCAAAAGTTTTGTTTTTTAGGTCTCTCCACATCTATTTTTAAGAAAACAGAAGTGTGATCTGATAGAAGGGATGTCCCTATATATATGTCCCTAACATACTCAAGGTGTTCAATCGAGGTTAGAAAATAATCTAGTCATGCTGAGGTATTAGTTTGGGGCTAGTAATGCATATATGCCCTTACTGAGGGGAAGAAGTGGCCCCAGGTATCTATGAGCCCCAATCCAGGGAGGGTTTGTCTTAAATATTTCTGGATAGCTGACTGCCGATGCTTAGTGGGATTAGATGAATCCATCTTAATATTCAGGGTGATATTTAAATCCCCTCCAATAACATACATGCCTTGGATGGCTGGCAATAAGGTATCCAGAAATCTTTGTGCCACCGTCGCCTTGCTCCCCGGGGAAGGTAGAGCGAGGCTAATGTGATCTGTCGCCAGTAAAGTTGACCCACAGCTATTACATAATTTCCATCCGTGTCTATAATCTGTTTCTGCATTTGGAACTGCATACCATGTGGAATTAGGATTGCAGTACCTCGCCTCCGTTCAGAGGCATGAGCTGAGGCCACCACTTTATCAAACCCCCACGCCACTAATTTTGAATGTTTCAGCTGAGAGAGATGAGTCTCTTGAAGCATAATCATATCAGGGTTACTTTGTTTAAAATAACTTAGTAATCTTCTACGTTTTACTGAATTGTGAATGCCATTTACATTAAAGGACATAATAAGAGCAGAGTTAGCCATAGTTACTTATAAAGAAAATAATCTTTTTCTGAAAAGGGACTCCCCCTCTTTGTCTCTCCAGCCCTAACAGGGATCCACAGTCCTGTCTATTCTGATGTGTATAAGGCCTAGGTCTAAATCTCCCAAAAGTTGTTTTTTTACAGCATCGATTGGCCCCTATCAATTTTTTTTTAAGCAAGACAGAAATAGTAGGCCTCTTGCCTGGCACCTTAATAAGCTGTGTTGCATATTGTCGAACCTTAAGCCATAACTTGCATGCCAACAGGGCATGATTGAACATCAAGAAACTTATTAACCCTAAAAAAAAAACTTTTAGTATGGTCATTATTATTAGGGCTTTCATAGACTGATCAAAAGTAGTTACTAACAACAACAAAAATGGAAAGGGACCTGGGGGTAGTCATATCAGATGACTTAAAGGTGGGCAACCAATGTGAGAGGGCAGTAAGGAGGGCTGGGGGGATACTGGGATGCATAGGGAGAGGCATCACCAGTAGAAAACAGGAAGTTGTTATCCCTCTGTACAGACAGCTGGTGAGACCCCATCTGGAGTACTGTGTGCAGTTCTGGAGACCCAAAATCCGCAAGAACATAGACAAAATGGAAGCTGTCCAGAGGAGGGCAACTAAAATGGTGCAGGGTCTGCACCGGAAGACATATGAAGAGAGACTAAAAGAGCTTAATATGTATAGCCTCGAGGAAAGGAGGGAGAGGGGGGACATGGTAGAAACTTTCAAGTACCTCAAGGGAATCAACAAAGTCCAAGAGAGTAGCATCTTTCAAAAGAAGTGTGCAAGAACAAGGGGGCACAATTTGAAGATGGGGGGCAGCTCAGAGGTAATGTAAGGAAGTATTTTTTCACAGAGAGGGTTGTGGATGCATGGAACGGCCTTCCGGAGGAGGTTGTGGAGTCAAAAACAGTGGTTGAATTCAAGCATGTATGGGACAGCCATAAGGCAATTCTAGGGGTTGGGGGTAGAAAGAAGTAGGCTGCTGGTTAACTAGGATCTGCAGCTTATCCATTAGGTAGGGAAATGGGCAGACTGGGTGGGCCAAGCGGTCCTTATCTGCCATCAAATTCTATGTTTCTATGTTATCTCTTTTGACATATTTCTTGCAAATAATTTGAAACTAAAAAATATAAAAGCTTCCAAGGTAGGAGAAACTATTACCCATTTCCCTTTAAGTACTGGGTGTATACTTTTGTAGTAAACTTAAACCCAGCGGGAGGGTTAAGGTTGGGGCAAATTTTGCCTTGGGCCCCCCATGAGCTGTTAAGGCCCACAACTAAAAAGAGGGACAGAATGTGTAATAACAAATAAAAAGAGTAAATACTATGTCCCAAATTATAAAAATCGGTTGATGGTTGTCCCATAAGGATGTTGTACAAAGTTGCACAAAGTCCACCTCTCACACACCAATCCCCCTCCTGCATGAATTGTTCATGTAAAAAAGTTGATGTACTTCGGGTCTTCATGTTCTAGTCCCAATCTCTTAAAGTACTCCTAGTCTGTTTTCAAGCAAGTTTTTGCCCAGGACAGTTAGTTAAGAAGTCCGATAAGTAAGTAAGTATGGATATGGGCATAATTCAGCCATATGTGCCTCCCATAGGAAGAGAGGAAGGATTAGGCCAGTTCCAGGTGGTAACCTTAATTTGTGCCTTCCCTCGAAGCTGTGTGGTATCATTATTGAAGAAAGTGTGTCAGGAAGCATGGACTGCCCATTTCAGGGCTCAATTATGTTATTTCCCAGGGTCCGTTGGGGAAGGGCGGGAGAAGGGAAAAGCATGGCAGTGGGAACAAGGCCGCCCACTTATCCCCGACAAGTGTCCAAATGTCACCCAGATTTAGAGGGCCAAACATTAGGATCTAGAGTCAAGGGCAGCCACCAGACCTAGTTTAGATGTGCCCGAATTAGCTCCTCACACTTCCATCTCACCTTCAGCCCCCCCCCCCCCAAGAGCCACTCGTGACTAATCGCGGATAATGCCTCCAAAAAGTACCTTTACGAAATTTCAGGTTTCTTTCTCAGGAATAGTGGTGGTATCCCAAACAAATTTTGTCAAGTGCTGTCTGGAGTCCCTCATAATTATCTGGTTTCTCTTTTCTTCTGTGGTAGTCAGTTTTGGTTGTGCCATTTGTCAGTGCGATGGCTGTGTGGAGCTGGACATACCAGGCTGCAGCCTTTCTGGGAACATCAGACCTTTCGCCGTCAGTAGCTCACGGGCCTCCTCAGCATTACAGAACTCCATCTTTCCCTCAGGCATGAAGACAATGAGCTTCGCCGGATAAGGAGTCTGAAACTTGATGCCCTGGTTTTTCATCATAGGGAGTAATGGGAGGTAGGCTCTTCGTTGTTTCTTTGTCCAGGGTGCATAATCATGATATACATAGAATCTGGTTTCTCCATAAAAGATCTTTTGTTTGCGCCAAGCTGTCAGCAGAACATATTCTTTCACTGCATATTTATTGAACCTGGCAATTATGGATCTGGGTGCAGCAGTCGCCGTGGAGGGCTTTGGAGCCAGTGCTCTATGCACTCTCTCAAAATCAAATTGGTAGTCCTCAGGGAGGTGTAAAGCTGAGCAGAGTAGGCCAGATACAAATTCTTTTATTTTAGAGCCCTCACTTCCCTCCAGAATACAACAGAGACGAATATTTTTATGACGTGCTCTATTCTCAACATCTTCTTGGCGTGCTTCTAAGAGGCCTTGTTGTTCCTGTATTTGTTGCTTTGCATTTTCCAAGTCATCTACTCAGTTCTCTGTTGCTGTAATTTGGCACTCCGAATCGTCTGCTCGCTGTTCCAATTGCTGCACATCTCTGCGAATTTCTAAGTACAGCTGTTTAATGTCCACCCTGAATGCACACAATTCATGGTATATTGTATCTAGTTGAATTTTTTTGTTCTGTTCTTTGGTGTGCAATATTCCAACTGGGTAGCCTTAGCAGACGATGGTGTGTTTTGCGGCTGAACCGATTCGGACTCTGAGATCACAGACTCCGATCTGACATCATCCTCCACAACATCATCCATTTTCTTTAACTTTGTAGATGCAGGACCTTTGTTCCCCCTCTTGTGCATGTTGTATTCGTATTATTTTAAGGATTCTGAATGTAAGAGGGAAGATTATCTCAGAAAGGGGATCAGAACAGTTCTCTTAGGCTACCATCGCCATCGGGGGTGGAACCAGAAGTCCGGCCCACTGTATTCTGTTCCCTGATATCACTGCCGGGCGATGTTATTGCCCGTGATGATATGCCTGCGATATGTTGTCCAGCTTTATTTTGTGGGCGATGTTATCACCCGGAATCTTTTGAGGTAAAGGCCAAGGAGCTTTTAACAAGAGCCAAACCCCTCAGCAACAAAAGAAAACACAGCAGAAGGCACAGGCCCCAAAAGTGCCCAGTGCCATCCTCTGAAGACCCGGCCAATGTTTCACCTCAGTTGCCCGAGGTGGACTCCTCTTTGGCAGTAGGGGGTCATCTGACTCGATTTTACAACCCATGGAAATCCATCACAATGGACAAATGAGTCCTCAAGATAATTTGAGAGGGATACTCTCTCAGTTTCGGAGACTCCCCTGGATCGTCCACCCAAGCGACAGCCCAAGCTGTCCACCACTCAGTCAGACCTCCTTGCTTCCAAGATTCAGGGCCTTCTGAAAACAGGGCATTAGAAGTAGATCCATAGGCAGAACGGAACATAGGTTTCTACTCCCACTTCTTCCTAGTTCCAAAGAAAACAGGCAGCATGCACCCTATTCTAGACCTAAGGAAGTTGAACAAATATTTGTTCAAGAAAAAAGTCAAGATGATATTTCTGGGAATGCTACTGCCTCTCATTCATCAGAACAACTGGTTGGTATCTCTGGACATGTAAGATGCCTACCAACATGTTCCGGTATACCCATGCCACCACAAGTACCTACATTTTTGGCTCTGGGTCAGCACTACCAATTCAGAGTCCTGTCCTTTGTGCTCTCCTTAGTGTCATAAGTCTTTACAAAGTGCTTTGCAGTACTCATGGCGCATCTCATAAAACTTCAATCGCTCAGGGTGTTCCTGCATCGGACGATTGGTTTGGTGAGTCCTTCCAGCAGGGGACACAAGAAGAGGTCTCCACAGCTTCCAAGTTCCTCATGTCCATGGGGGTACTACTGAACCTGGTAAAATCACAGCTTCAGCCCTCCCAACAACTTCTCTTCATAGGAGCTCTTCTGGACACCTCCAGAGCAAAAGCTTTTTTTTCCAGGAGACAGGAGGAACGACATTCTCCAGATGGCTCGCTTCATCAATGAGAACAACTCAGTTTGAGCTTTCTCAATGCAGTGGTTGCTAGACTTCATGGCTTCATCCATATTCATGGTGCCTCTAGCCCACTTACACAGGAGGACCACTCAGTGGATGCTCAGCACTCAGTGGTCTCCAGCCATGCATCCGCAGTCCTTCCACATCAGGGTGACAGAGCCTCTAATGAGATCTCTCACCTGGTGGACTCAGGAGGGCAGCCTTCTCTAGAGTTTCCCCTTTGCCCCACTGGAAACTCAGATCTGCATCACCATGGATGCATCTCTGATGAGTTGGGGAGCTCACTGTTGGGACCTACACACCCAGGGTCTGTGGAGCCGGGAGGAGTCCCATCTTCACATAAATGTCTTGGAGATGAGAGCTGTTCTGTACACTGTCCAAGCCCTGAAGAATGTCCTCTGTCACAAAGTAATTCTCCTTCAGATGGACAACAAGGCTGTGATGTACTACACTAACAAGCAGGGTGGAGCGCACTCTTACCCTCTGTGCAGAGAAGCCATGAGAGTGTGGGAGTTGTATCTCGAACACAAGGTCCTGATCCTGGCAGCCTACCTGCTGAGAATCCAGAATGATCAAGTGGACTGACTCAGCAGAACAGAGGCAGATCCACATGAGTGATCTCTCGACTCAAATGTCGTGTAGTCACTATTCGAAGAATGGGGCATTCGGATCTGGACCTTTTTGCATCACCACTCAATGCAAAACTGCCTCTGTTCTGCTCCAGAAATCCAGAACATGGTGCTTTCTGTCAGGATGCATTCAAACTGCAGTAGACAAGATGCTTTCTACATGTATTTCCTCCTCTTCCCTTAATTCAGAGGGTGCTGCTCAAGTTAGAGGTGCAGAGGGGCAGCATGATTCTTATCACCCCATACTGGCCTTGTCAGATATGGTTTCTGTTAATCAGCAGATTATCGGAAGTCCCTCGAGATAACTTCCCCTACAGATGGACCTCCTGACACAAGATCTGGTGGTCCATCCCATCCTGCGATCCCTTCATCTCCATGCCTGGCTCCTGAGGAGATAGAAGTGGGTAAGTTTAACGTCTCTTAGAGAATCTCAGAAATCCTCTTAGCCACATGCAAGCCATCCACTAGGAAGACTTATATGGCAAATTGTAAATGGTTTTCCATTTGGTGCACAAAATCCACCCTGGACCCCTTTGTTTGCCCACCAAGTAAGGTGTTAGAGTACCTCCTAGACCTGTCGAATGCAGGACTGCGATACTCAACAGTAAAGGCGCACCTTTGCATGATTTCTGCCTATCACAAGCCAGTACAGAATATTTTGGTGGCTCAGTTACTTTTAGTCAAGAGATTCCTTAAAGGTATCCTGTACACTAGGCCACCAGTCAGGAAACTGGTGGCCACGTGGGATGTCAGTCTTGTGCTAGACATGCTCATTCGTAAATCTTTTGAGCCTCTAGCAACCTGCGACTTGAAGTTTATGACCTAGAAGACAGCCTTCCTAGTGGCCATTACCTCCGCTTGCAGAGTATCTGAAATACAAGCCCTAGTCACAGACCCCCCCTCCCCATGCACAGTATTTCACAAGGACAGGGTGGTTCTCAGAACTCACCCTAAATTCCTGCCCAACGTGGCCTCAGATTTTCACCTTAATCAGCCCTTGGTCCTTCTGACCTACTTTGCAAATTTCCAGAATGAAGGGGAATGCACTCTTCACTCTCTGGATGTCAAAAGGGTTTTGCGATTCTACATCGACAGAACAAAGGAGATTCACAAATCCAAGCAACTCTTTGTATTGTTCAGCATGGCCTGGCTGGGTCAGACTGTTGCCATCAGATGCATTTCAGCATGGTTGGTAGCGTGTCTTTGCCATTGCTACTTGATTGCGCAGGTCAAGCTAGAAGGCAGGGTGTACTCTCACTCTACCAGAGCGGTCGTGACATCCCTGGTGGAGATTCAGAATGTGCCCATTGCAGACATCTGTAATGCGGCCACTTAGAGTTCTGTGCACACTTTCATGAAGCACGGTGCCCTGGATGTCCATGCCAGACAGCATCCTTCTTTTCGCAGGTCAATCCTTAATGGACTTCTGTCCTAAGTGAGCTCCTTTTTCCTGGCACCCTGCTCTGGAGATTGTTTTCAACTCAGTACTCTCCCACTAGTGTGAATGAGTGATGGAGACTTTTAGTCCAGGAAGATATGAAAATTATTTACCTATCGTAATTCATGATCTTCTAGGACGAAGTCTCCTCCACTCATTCACATGCCCATCCACCGTTCTCTGAGCTTATTCATCCTCTTTCTGGTTTTCACTCCCCCATTGGCTGGGCTGTGAAGATGCTGTTGAGTTGACCCTTCTTATATGTAAGGTTAGTTTCCTAGAGTAGCCATTTATGTTAAAAACAAATTCACAGTATCTATATTAGATGCTACCTCCGTTGCTGGTGGATTTGAATGCCTGTCTCTTAAAGTTGAACCTCCCCATCAATGGCGTTCCGCATTATAGGCTGTTACAGACCCCCAGCAGCAGGACCGCAGCTCTTGTCACATCTGTCATCCAAACTGGATGCCACCCCACTGGAAACAATTATACTAGGTGACCTTAATTACGATTGGCTATCTAATGTCTCGTTACCCCTAAAAAAATTCAGTGATTCACATGGGTTCACTCAACTTATAACTGAGCTAACTCGCATCAACAAGAAAAATCCAATGAGAAGCACCTTCCTGGATGTCCTCCTTGTCAACAAACCACACTTCTTTTTCCATGCCAGTATCCTTCTAGCGACCACTGCCTTATTGCTGGCATAAGAACCATTACCAAGTCTCTATCTACATCAACATTTTCCACCAAAAGATCCAGACAGAACTTTGACCCTCTTGCCTGCTTCAACGACCTATAAAACTCTTTGCTCTGGTAGAGATTCTACCTGGCTAAATCAGTGAGTGATGCCTATGACGTTCTCCATGAAATCATAACCAGTGCCCTAAACAACCATGCTCCTTTGATTAAAGCACGAATAAAAACCAGAACCTGTCGTTGGTTTTCAGCAGACCTGAAGAATGCCTTACTTAAAAGAGATCATCTATGGAAAAAGGCCCGGAAATCACATGCCGATGCAGACTGGTGTCTCTTTAGGACAGCTAGAAACGCCTGCACTAAGTTGGTTAGAGAGGCCAAGGTCAATTTTTATCAAAATGAACTGCTCTCTGCATCCAACTGCTCAACCAAATTCTGGTCCACCATAAAGGAACTGTCTGGCCACTCTCCAGGTAGTGTGCTACCTTCTAAAATTACCATTGACAATGTTATCATTAATGATAAAACTGAGATTCTTCAAGCTTTCAATAATCATTTTGCCACCGCAGGCCTGGCATTTGATAATGCACCAGTAAGTAGACTCCTTCCACAGACCAACGCCCAGCCTCCAGAACCAAGTAACAATAACGTGATCTTCTCCTTTTCCTCAGCCACCATATAAGAAGTCGAAGACCTTCTTCTACGACTAGATAATGGAAAAAGTGCCAAAGCTGACTCTTTCGACCCATACTTTTTGAAAATAGCATGCCACATTCTTGCCACACCTATAACACATATATTTAACCCACTCCTAGCCCAAGGCTCTATCCCCATGGAATGGGAAACTGCTCATGTCATCCCCCTGTTTAAAGCAGGGGATCCCTGTGATCTAAATAACTATAGGCCAGTCTCTCTCCTACCCATACTTTTGAAGATGCTGGAAAAAATTGTGGATTTACAGTTCAGATCATTCCTAGACAACTTTACATTGCTTAATCCTATGCAATCTGGCTTTAGAGCAAAGCATGGTACAATCACGGCGCTGGCTAAAGTCACTAATGACTGGCAATGGGATCTTGACAATAAAAAATTTGTTTGTGCTGGGTTCTTGGACCTTAGCAAGGCATCTGACACCATTGACCACTGCCTGCTTCTCTCCACCTTAAAAACCATAAGCATGGACTCAATCTCATTGGGATGGTTCCAAGACTTTCTCTCTGGTAGGCAGCAACAAATCAAGGCCGAAGGAGAGCTCTCTCCACTTAAACTGATAAAAACAGGAGTCCCTCAGGGCTCCATATTGGGCCCTTTACTGTTTGCCATCTATATTAACAGTCTGGACTTAGGCATCACGGAAGCCAGTATCCACTTGTTTGCTGACGATACAGTGCTCTACTTAAGCCGTGATTCTCCTGGAGCTGCATGCGCTGACTTACAAACCGACTTCAGTACACTGCAGCACCAGCTCCTCAGCAAAAAGCTACTGCTAAATGAAAAAAAAGACCAAGGCCATGGTCTTCTCACCATCTGGCACAGGGGCTTACTCTGTTGCTGCTAGTCTATTTTCTCCCATCACCACCTTACTAAGTGAAAATCTTGAATTTGTGCCTAAATTCAAATATTTGGGTATACGGCTAGACAATAAACTCTCCTTTGTGGAGCACACAGAAGAACTGATGAAAAAGCTAAGGCAGAGGCTTGGTCTTTTTTTCAGAATTAAATATCTCCTAACTGCAGACGCGAAAAGACAGCTTGTTCGATCTACATTCCTCTCATTAATCGACTATGCTGACTTTATTTATGGCCATTGCCCTGTCTCACACCTTGCAAAACTGGATGTACTGTACCATAGAGTACTGAGATTTATAACCGTCCTTCCGTCCTCCACACATCACTGATCTCTCTATATCCAGTCGTAGGGTGGCCTTCACTTCAATACAGGCGGTGTAGAAATGCAGCCCTTTGGACGCTCCAAGCCCTTGCCAACAGACTTCCATATTACATTGTTGACTGTCTCCCCTTGAGTCCGATCAGTAGCTATGCTTTAAGAAGCCACTCGCTGGTTTCTCTGAAAGTCCCAAGGACCAGCACCCGCTTTGGAAGGGCAGCCATAAGCTATGCTCTGCCCGCGTTCTGGAATAGCATACAAAGATCATTGAGACTTAGCTCCCCTGTCAGTATTGCCTTGTTTAAGACCATCTATGACAAAATGTTTGCTGAAATCTGTAATTTTTTCCACAGTTCCTAGCAGCCTGACTGCCGTTTCTCTCCCTATCCTTACTACTCCCAGCCTGTGACCTAAGTCCCCTTCTGCCTCTATTAACCACTGCACCCTTCAGTTGCCACACTTGCTCTTAGCACCCTGTGTACCCCTTCTCCCACACCAATCCCCCTCCTGCCACTTAAGCCTGAGAAACAGACACCGTTATGTGCTCCTCCATAGCTTGGGAAGTGCCACCCAAGCCTGCAACTGGTCGCTGAGGGCTGAAATGTAAACAATCTTCCTTTTCTCCCAAGGCTTGTATAAGACAACCCTACAAGTACTGTCTTCATAGGTGTTGTAAATATCACATTAATGATGTGTTATGTATATATTGTTGTACGTGTGCCCTTGGAATGTATATTCTCTCTACCTACCATTTTTGTAATCAACGTTTGTAACATCTTGTTCATTTTGTATTATGTATTCTGTATTTTGTATTCTGTATCTTTAGCCTGTGACTGTATAATTGTCCCTACCAATAGCAGGTCCACCTTGTAAATGAGCTTGCTCAACGGTGACCGCCTGGATAAATAAAGATTTGATTGATTGATTGATTGAGTTTATGCTGCACCTCCTCAATAAAAAAGGTACTGAGGCAGTTGGAGGGTCAACACCGAGATAGCCTATACAGCATGAGTGAGTCTTGCGACACCCCGCATGTGCAGTCCTACCTCGTCGCTAGCTCTCCTGAAGATGTTTGGCTCCCACTGGGTCCTAGCACCTTTGGCATAGTCCCCATTAGTGTGAATGAATGGTGGAGACTTCATCCAAGAAGATGAAGAATTACGGTAGGCATGTAATTTTCATTTACTTCAGTTCGCAGTCCGGCTTTAAAGAGTGAAGATGTGTCTGTGGTCCAGAGAGAATTATGGTATTAGACCCCCAATGGGTAAGTAAGGGCTTGGGGGGTGTGAGGTAGTGGGTGCTGAGTACGAAGGTTGGGTGGGGGGGTCAAAAACTGCACAAAAGACATTGATGGACGGTTTTCTTGTTACAGGTTTTAAAAAAAACAGGATCAAGGATACCCCAGTCGTGACACTGGGGGATTGGGCACCCCCCAGGGATGTACCGAGGGGGGATGAGTGTTAAACCCCTGAAATCTCTGGTCTACTCTATTACATTGCCGTGGATACCTGGAGGCACCAGATGAGCAAGTGCTAACGTGAGGCGAGTGAATGAGTCTGGACTCTGCCGGCCCTGTCCATCCTTGACTTTTGAGGCGGAGCTGCATGGGCATCAGGCAATCAGGAGCTGTGAGTGGCTGCCATCCTGGGCTGTTCACATGGCTCATGGTTGTATCTAAACTTAGGTCAGCTGATGGAGGGGACGGATGGAAGTTGCGGGTGGGACTGGTGTCTCGGTGCCACATTACCAGCCTGACTGGCAGTTTCTGTGACCAGCCCTGAGGATGAGAACAGCCCATTGCTGCATGGATACCACTGGCAGGGGCAGGTAAGCCAGCACTAAGCCCTCCCTCCTCACACAGCGTGCGGCCATGACGCATCACTCAGTGAACTGCAGCATGCGAGGAGGTACTTGAATTCAGCCTTAGACCGAACGGTTGCCTCGTGCTGTGCTTCTCTGTGTTAGAGACTCAGATTGATAAGCTCTTTTAAGAGCTGCTTTTGTTGCTCTTGCTGACTGATTAGTACACATTTTTAACTAGTAGGGATAGAGTAGTAGTCTAGAGAGAGATTCTATATATAAAAAAAGTTAAAACTGTCTGGCAAGTGGAAAGGGATTGAACTCGGGAGTCGGTAGTGGCAGAGAGAGTTAACTGTTCAATAAAGTATGGGGGAAGGGGAGGACATGTTCTGAAGCTTGGGGGGTCTGTGTGGGGACTCAAATAAATAAACTTTACTTGGTAATGGTAAACTAACTAACTACAGTATTAGCTGTTGTGCTGACAGACTGTGTGACTGCATGTGAATAAGGAGAGGCCAGGGGAGCTTCAGCAGCTGATGCCTGGGAGCCAGGACTGTCTGTGAGGGACCTGTCCTCTCTCTATCTTCTCTCTTCTGTTCTGTTTGTATGAACACTGAAAGTAAAGGAAAAAAAATCAGACAAAAAGTAAAGTACTGTACTGTGTACCTGTACCCCTACTAACTACCATCCATAATACCAAAACAAAATGTTTAAACAGACAAAACCAACCAATTAAACTAAGTAAGAGAGAGAAACTGACTGAAAAAAATACATGTTTTGATATTTAGTAAACTGTAGTACTGGACTGGTGCAGTGTGCTACTGCACTAGTGACTGTGTGTGTGTGTGTGCACTTGAACTGTGAAAGTGTTGTTCCACTGCTGTGCACTCAAACTCAAGCGAGCAAGTTCTCCTCATTTAAGCCTCATCCTGCCTGTCTGGCCTGATTATAAACTACTATCAACTCCAGTAACAATACCAATACTAGCCTAAGCCTAACCTGAATTGTTTTTGTTTGACTTGCAGCTCTGGACAGTGTCACTGTGTCTTTTGAGCTTCTTGCATATTTCTCTTCAGCAAATTATTCTTTAGCCAGGGCAATCTCATGAAACCCCTTTTTTACTCTAAGGGGAAGGGAAATTATAAATAAGTGGCTCAAGTTCAGGCTGAGGTTTAACAAATAAATACTATCTGCAACAAGTTAAGAAAATGAGTAATAATAATAAGGCAGAAGGCACGTCTGTACACAGAGAGAGAGAGAGAGAGAGAGAGAGAGAGAGAGAGAGAGAGGAGATCAGATCAGACAGAGTGGGTTGGTAGGACTTATTGCATTGCATCAGCTGCTTTAAGTTTGAAATTGAATAACTGCATCAGTGTGTGTTTGTTTGCTGGCCAGTGCGGGGTGGCATTGGATAGTGGTGTAAATATTTAATTTGATAGTCATCAACTCCTCACCAGAGAGCAGAGAGTTCTGAGAGAAGACTAGAGAGAGAGAGAGAGTGAATGAGTCTCATAGCTGCCCATCTGTGGTACAGTCGTGACTCGTTTGTGACCAGACCAGGTTTGCCCAACCCACCCATAAAGTTCCCAAAGATTCCTCCACTCGTGACTACTCTTAGTCTGCCTGAATCTGCCTGGAAATTACTTGACTCAGTCTCAGCTCTCAGTCACAGGACTGTAGTGCTAAGTTACCTACTAGTACTTAGTGGCAGTGCATGTTAATGACCGTGTGTCTTAACCTGCTCTGGCCTGACAGCAGTTAGAAAAAATATTTCATACAAATCTGTTGAGTTTTTCTGAGATACTGTGGCCCAGATATTCAAAAGGGTTGCGCCATGCGCAATAGGGTTGCGTCTGCGCAAGTCCGAAATTGCGCCATTCTGCGATATTCAGCAGGAGTCAGTTGCACCACTGAAAACATGCTGAGCAACAGCACAATGTAAATGAATGCATGCTGAACTGGAGGGGGAGGAACCATGCATAAACTGCACAGCCTGATATTCAGCCGGGCTGTGCAGAGTTGTGCAGGTGCAACCCCCAACCTGTGCCTGCACAACTTTGAGCCAAAAAAGGATCAAGTTGAGGGCCATCCACAGGTGAGCTGCCGCACTGCAGGGCACAACACAGCAGCTGCCACCTGTGGCTGGCCCTCAACCTACTCCCTGTGCCCCCCCTGCAGCCCGATCGCGGGCAAAAGTGTAAAAAGTCCCTCCACCCCCAAATGGCCCAATCAAGGCAAAAGCAGAAAAGTCCCCTCCCCCGGCTCGGGTCTCTGGACATGGGCATGTTTAAACACTCTACCAGCCCGATCACACGGGCAGCAAAATGTCTAAACACCCCCCAACATATCCCTGGTGGTCCAGTGGACGATAAGCCCGATCGCTGGCAGCAAATGTCTAAACACCCCGAACATATCCCTGGTGGTCAGTGGACCGATAAGCCCGATCGTGGGCAAATGTCTAAACACCCCTCGAACATATCCTTGGTGGTCAGTGGACCGATAAGTTGATCGCGGGCAGAAATGTTTAAACACAACCCCCAAGAACACATCCCTGGTGATCTCAGTGTCCCCCACTCACCCACCCACCCATCGGCCCACACACCGCCCGCAGCCGGGCGGGCGGCAGCATCTCACTTCCTGCGCTTCATGACTGATTGCTCAGTGGGCTGCACGCCCATTGGTGCAGAGCAAGAGCCAATGGGCGCAGCAGGTTCTACCGGCAGTCAGTTGGCGGGTGGCAGGGCGGCAGGCGGGTGGGATGTTGCGCCCGCCGCTGCAGGGGGGAGCAGGTGGTGGGGCTTCATGGTGGGTGGGTGGGGTGGGGGACACTAGATCACCAGGGATATGTTCGTTGGGGGTTGTGTTTAAACATTTGCCGCCCGCGATCGGGCTTATCGGTCCACTGGACCACCAGGGATATGTTCTGGGGGTGTGTTTAGACATTTGCTGCCCGCGATCGGGCTTATCGGTCCACTGGACCACCAGGGATATGTTCTGGGGACACTTGCTGCCCATGATCGGGCTGGTGGGGGTTATTTCAGCTTTGCCCACGATCGGGCCAGTCGGGGAGGGGGATTTTAATGCTTTGCCCGCGATCGGGCCAGTGGGGTGGGGGGATTTTACTTTTGCCCGCTGATCAGGCTGCAGGGGGTCATCGTCTCGAGCGCTGCTGCCTGGCAGGGCGCCAGGCGCAAGTCCTCGGGATCAGCGCACCTGCATGCTAATGGCATGCAAATGGGGCTATAAACAGATGCAAATGGCTCCCCTGTGCCTTGCATGAATTATGGCCCCATTTGCATGTCACCTTGAATATCAGAAATTTGCACACGGCACAATGGTACTTTGTGCCACCGCAAGTTGAATGCTCCACTCTGACCACTTCGTGGTGTAAGTTCCACTGTGCCATGCACAGTGGCAGTGGGTCGGGTGATATTCAAAGGAGTTGCTCAATAGCTTAACCCTTTGAATATCGCTCCGGCCACACCCCTGCTCAACTATTTTGTGCAGCGCAAGGGCTTGCGCCACATAATAGCGCAGTTTGCATATCCGGCCCTGTGTATCAAAGCAAATATCCTTAAACTTCCATGTTTTATTCCCATTTCGCAAACATTGCTTTGTCTGTCTTGACCAGGGTGGGTGCAGCTGGAAGACTCTACTCCGTGATGCAAATAGGTCATGTGACTGACTAATTTGCATACCATAAGTGGGCCGAACCCCCCCAAATGACAGTCTCAGTACGTCCCTGCCCCTAGTGTCATTGTTATGCTTCAGTGGGGGTTGCTGAGAAGGATGGAGGGTCGGGTGGGGGAATAAAAACATTTTTTTTGAAAAGAAGGACTGGACGATCACAATACTAGGGAACTGGGCACCCCCAGTGTCATTGCTATGTTTCTTTGGGGGGGGGGGTTCTGAGAGAGAGAGTCGGGTGGGGGGAATTTTTATAATAAAATTAATTAAAAATTTAAACTAGGCCGGCACTGGCACCTTTCCTCACACTATTCTGGTCTCCCATGTTCGGGAACAAGCACGGGCCACCAGGGGTCGGCAGGGGAGGAGAAGGATTGATCGTCCAATGGACTGCTCTCCTTCTCCAGGGAGAGGGGTTTCCTGTGGTTGGCGCTTGTTCGCCCCCTGGCAGAGGCTGGGGGAAAGGGCACCGTACCACAAGCTGTGGAGGAGTTGTTGCCAGACGCCTGGAGGGAGTGCATGTGGATGCGTGCGCTCCCCTCCGCTGGCATCACTGCACGGTCCCGACTCCTGGGGAGAACAAGGAGGAAAAAGCAGCACTGCCATGCATAATGGCTGAGGACACCTCGCAGGCTCTGCTCCCGGCTGGCCACGGTGCTGGACCACTAAATCCGGTCTTTGGTGGCGGGTTGGGAACTCCCACTGACCCCGCCGGGGGGACAATCACTGGGGTTCGGTCAACATCGGCTGGTAGATGCTGGGGATGGGGTTGGGGGCGCCCTCCTGAGGACAAGCCGGCAGTGCAGGAGAGAAAAAGAATTAAAAAAATAAATAAATAATTAAATAGATGGTAATGGCAGAACATGGCACACTCCGCCATGACCAAGATGGCTGCTGCATGCTACTGCACATGCGCTCCCACTAGCACATGCACCGTAGAATGCAGAGGCCATCTTAGACATGGCAGAGTGTGCCATGTTCCACAGTGACCACAATGGCACTGTAAAAATAGTGCAGTACTAAGTCAACAGAGACAACATGAGTGGAGGTCTTCATGGACGCGAAAGCGACTATGACACAACTCCAACACATTGTTCGTTCGCAAGGAATGTACTAAGTCCTTCTCTCAAGGCTCCACCCACTGCAGCCCTAAAAGGGAAGGCTAGGAAGCCTTTTCTGCCTTAGCAGAGAGCACTGTTGTACTCAATGTTCTGTGTGATTTTTTTTTCCTGCATTCCGTGGTTTGTTATTTTAGCTCTGTAAACAGGTGTGTTTTACTGAATTATTTTTGTCACTGTAGTTTGAGTATCTCGATTTCATTTTTGTTTATTGATATTAGTTAGCTTTTTGTGAACACAGTAATGTTGTGATAATTACCTGATTTATTGCATCTCATGTGTATCCCCTTAGTCCCTGAAATTACTGTCATGTATTGTTTGCGTAAAAAACAGAAAAAAAACTGGTGGTGGTTTGGGTGCTGCTGGTTCAGGAGGAGCATGAACTTCAACAGAGGTTGCTGCCACTTCCACAGGGTGTGCCCACTGCCCTATCATGACACAGGAACTTCCCTTATGTCCTCCACAAACTGCTGCCAGCATGGATGGGCCACCACCTCTACCAACCATGCTTGCTGTTTCCCTCCACTTTTTCTCCCATTTGGCCCAGTGATTTTCCATTAGATGTGTCCTCTGGCCCCCAGTACTCATGTGGGTCCCCTGCTTGCCCCGGTGGACACATTTATTGCATAGGTTGCAAGTGAATACAGTGTGGTTAGTAGGGTCACGGGTAAAGGAAGACCACACAAGTGGCAAAGACCACACAAGAGAGGACTTGGGGTATGTATGAGTACTACACGACTAACTCCTTAAAAAATGGAAACTGAAAATAGACATATAAAAAACACAAAAATTAAAAAATGAAAATTCCCATAGAATAACATTGCAAATTTAACAAGCCATACCTCTATCACTCTTTGTAGTTAAAGGACAACCAATATATCAAAAAACAGTCTTAGTGAGTACTACAAGACTACATCCCTAAGAAATACCAACTGAAAATAAACATAAAAAACTTAATTAAAAAATAAAAATTCATATAAGATAACATTGCAACTTTAATAAGCCATAACTCCGTTAATCTTTGGAGTTAAGTGACAATCTACATATATTAAAAAAGGTCTCAATAAGTACAACACTTACGTTCCTAAGAAATACCAACAGAATACAGACATATAAAATATAAAAATGTAAAAATTAAAATTCCTGCCGGCCCGGTGGCACTGAGGGTTGAGGCGCTGGATGCCACACCTCTCGCCACGCCAGCGACCCGGGTTCGGGAACGGACCCGGGCTGGCAGGGGAGAGGGAGGATTGAGCGTCTGACGACTGCTCTCCTCTCTCTGGGGCAGGTAGTGGGGTTTGCATCGCCCTGTAGTGGCGACTGGCAGAGGCTAGCCGCACTACAGTGGCATGCCAAAAAAGCAGGGGGAGAGCGTGGTGGACATCAGCACTTCGTGCTCGGGACACCATTGCACGTCCGGCTCTCCATTGGGAGAAAATGTGGAAAATGTGGAGGGCGATCTTTGTGGCTCATGGCTGTGCCTTGCCCCCCTGGAAAGATCTGAGAGGGGCGCATACCTAGTGGGTGCGAGAGCGATGAAAGGCCAGCCCACTGGGGGAGCGGGTTTGTGTGGCCCGCACGCACGACTGGGTCCGGGGGTGCAGGGCCGGTGGCTGGAGATCGTGGGGGCCACTCTGCCAAGGGGGAAAAATAAGAGTGTGATAAAAAAAAATAATTAAAGTCCTGTAGGATAACAATGCAACTTTAACAAGCTGTAAATCCATTAGTCTTTAGGGGTAATCTATATATCAATAAAAAGGCCTCAACAAGTACTACAACACTAAGTCCCTAAGAAGTACCAACTGAAAATAGACATATATACTGTAAACATAAAAACTAAAAAAGTGAAAATTCCCATAGGATAACACTGCAGTTTTAACAAGCCATAATTTAGTCATTCCTTGGAGTTACGGGATAATCTATACATCAAAAAAAAAGGTCTCAATGAGTACTACAAGACTAACCCATAATACGCCCAGACAAATTCATGGGGTATGTTCAGGACCCCCAAAATTGACTCCCAACTTCATCATGATGCCAAATTTTAAGTCCAATAACCATCCAGAATGCACCAAATGTGTATCTCCTCTTCGACTTACACCCATACCAAGTTTCAGAAACATTTGGAAAAAATTGACAGAGTCATGCATGAAAACCCAAAAGTAGTAGTTGGTAGAAGTGGGGTGGTAGCATTCGTGTTGCCAAATTATCCTCTGCTACATCTGTGGCATGCATGCTGGAGGAGGCAGCAACAAGAGGATCAGTCCAAGAAGTAGCAACATCTCTGGCTCAGGGACAGTTTCCAAGAGGAGGTTGCTGGTGTTCTCTTGACTAGTGATGGTGGAGGCACTGAGCCTGAGCTGGATAATAGGTCCCCTGTATGGATATGTGGACCAGTGGCCAAACATCTGGTAGCTGTTTTCTGTGCATTGCAGCACATTGGGAACAGGTACCTGGGGTAGTATTTGATTCTAGCTGGGTGAAACAAATTGTACTAAGTCCAATTGCAGTGGTAGCAACACTCTGGATATTTGCCAGCACGTCACACTGGAACTGAAGAGTGTAACTGGATCACAGATACTGGTGAGAAAATTTTAAAATTGCTCCTGGCAGACGGGTAAGTGGATTCAGCCTGTGGTGCTGGTACCACGGGGGTGGTGGGGGTGGCACAGGGTCTTCAGGCTACAGAATGGGGGGACAGGGGACTGCTGACCTTGAGACTTTCATGTATTAGTAGCTTTATTTTGACCCAGCTTCACCTTGGTGTACCCTAATGGGAAGTTTCAGCTGAAGTTACCAATGGAGAGGTTCCTATTAAATGGAAAAACTTTGCAAAATTATCCACAGAGGTGAATTTGGCAACCTCGCCGGTGAATTAAAACGTCACAACATTTCTATCTG
This sequence comes from Neoceratodus forsteri, assembly GCA_016271365.2. Lineage (NCBI taxonomy): Eukaryota > Metazoa > Chordata > Ceratodontiformes > Ceratodontidae > Neoceratodus > Neoceratodus forsteri. Next base: position 335,421,429 of record CM057455.1, on the reverse strand, counting down.
AGATCTGCCTGTAAGTACTGTTTTCCCTCCTTCCTAGTTTAAAAACCTAATGATTCCACATCTTAACATCTTCTCCAACACCCTTTTGCCATCTGCTCAGATACCTATCATTCCAAGCAAACAATCAATGCTCCTCCAAGAATGTTCATTCCCCATGTCCTCCAGAAAGAAAAATCCCTCTTCCCCACACTAGCCCTTTAGCCCTATGTGGAATTCCCTAATGTTCTCCTGTCTATCCTCACAATCACACTGAACCAGTAAAACCTCAGCAAAGGTTAGGCCTCTATTTCTACCCTCAACTTCCCACCTAGTTCATGGAAGATGTCCTTCACCCCACTGACACTGCTGTCCACCAGGTCATTGTTGCATAAAGAAATTACCACATCTGGCTTCCCATATCCTACCTTGATGTACTTCTCCAGTGAGGGAGCACCCTGCTCACTTCTGCCCCTGACAAGAAGTGGACAGTCCGCTCCTCATAAATGGTGGAACAAACCAAACTCCCTGTACCTCTGACTACAGAGTCTCACAGTACTAAAATTTTTCTACCCCCGCCATGTCCCATCCCATTCTGTGCACAATTCTCCAGAACAGCCTCCTCTCCTGGGAATTCCAGTGTTGCTTCCTCTTCAGGGTCAGCAGCTTGATTTGGCTCTGCCAGCAGCACAAACCAATTGTACATTGTATGAAATGGTTGAATACGGTGGCCAAAAGAAAATATAATTGGTTGATCTGGTGTCACAAGTTTCTAAACAATATTGAGACCCAGCCATTACGCAATATGGTAAAGCTGGAGTCACAAAGTGATAAGAAGTGCAACCTGAGATACAATAGTTTAAATTTGCCATTGCATAGAACCAATAATAGACTGGGAGATACCACTTTGCAAATGAATATAGTTAGGTCTTGGAATGTGCTGCCTAATGATTTGAAAATTACAGCTACACTCACAAAGTTCAAACTGTATTTGAAAAAATACTTGCACTCCAATTGCAGATGTTTCTCTTGATCAGAATTTTACTTAGTTTTGTATGTATATGTGAAACAACAATTGTAATACATGGTGTGTCCCTGTGTGTTTTTAAGTGTATTATGTATTGTACAGGACATTGTTGAAAATAGGAGTAAAATCCTAACAATCTGTATCCTGGATAAAAATAAAATGTTATCATCGTCATCAGATGCCTCCCGGAGCAAGCTACAGACCTCCTGCCCTCTAACTGGCTGTCCTCAGGGGTCACAAATATGGTGGCAGCCATGGAGTCCTTGAGCACTGAGCCCACTGTTATGTTTTGAGATTGCTCCTGTCCTTGTTTAGTGTGCACACTCCCTTGGTTCTAGTGACAAGGGTGGTTGATGTGTTCTGGCTATGGTGGGGCATCAGATAGAGCCATTTTCCATCAGTGACAGCTTCCTGCCTTTGATGTGTGGCCCGAGCTGCATGGCACAGAAGAAGCTGAGGCTCCCTCAACTCCCTGCCAGTCCTGCAGTTTGCATTTAGAGTTCCAGTGGACAGCAGAAGAAATACAGTTATCAGCAGACTGGGTCCTGTTGGAAGCCCCTGAGAGTCCCAACAATGGGGGGCAGGTTACGTTCTTCTCCTGGCTGCCTTCAGATATAAGCTGCAAAAATCCAACAGCCCAGACTGAAAGAGAAGCATATTTCACAGTGGCTAGTCCAGACACTTCATTCATAGTCTATCTAGAACATGCTTTATATAGTCTCTTACAGATCAATGAACTGCTTCATTTAAGCAATGATGCATGATAGGGGGTGTGTTATGATATTTACACATGCCTTGGGTGTGGTGTGGCACAAGGCCATAGGCCGTATGCCGTAAACCACCTGAGGCATGTGTAAATCTCATAACACACCCTCTGCCATGCATTACTGCTATTATAAAATAAAGGAAAAAAATGCAATATTTATTGCTGATAAACCAATATTTTCTTTTATTTTAATAGTTTTTTAGCATTTTGTTCATCTGCCTATGCAAAAATAGTCCCAGAAACACAAAAACAAAGGACTGCAAAAACAAAGGGCATGCGTGATTCAATATGTAGGTAGAACAGTTATTACAACATACAGTAGCAGATTTAGAATCAGTACATTCTTTTTCACCAAACAGATAAAGAAACGTTTCATTGCTTAACCAAGAACATCTAAACATTTCATTGCTTAACCAAGTGTAACCAGGTTCCAGTCTAAAGGGTTTTTTTGATGTTATTTAGCGCCCGGTGCCTCCATTTATGTAACCCATTACCTGGTGAGCCTGGGTTCGGGGAGAAAACCTTTGCTCGGCATCAGGGCTAAGTTTGTACTTCTGGACAGGGGCACCCAAGTAACTCTGGACACAGGAAGCACAAACTGTGAATGTCCAAACCAGGAGTGGGATTCTAAAGTGGGGCTTTAATTCACTTACACACAGGAATACAAAGCAGGATGGACCACCACAAGGCTACAATCACTGGTGGTGCAGAACTGTAGAGGTCAGAACACATCGTCTTCATCCTCACAACTTTTTCCACTCAGGATCTGAACGCACTGGGATCTCAGCCCGAACTGGTACCCTCTCTATCCTGGATTCCCTGGCATGGCCCTCAACCAGCTCTGGTACACACTTTCCATATGGCATGGATATTTCTGTTGGTGGCTCCCTCTACCATCCATGAGCACTTCCAAGCTCTAAGGGAAAACACATATCCTAATCCCATGTCTGGGTACTTTCTGCGAACACTGGCCAAGTGCCTGGAAGAAAGCTATAGGTGCTCAAAGTTAATCCATGTAGGTAAATCTGGATTCTCCAGATGGGGGGGTCTCCTACCTTTTGTCCCCAGATTCATACCCAGCCATTCATTTGGAGTCAACACTTTTCCTCTGAAACTCTCTGTTTGTAGACTGCTATCTCGAAATGTATGTCACATTTAACAATCTACTGTCTCTGGTAACTGGTGTCCTGACTTGTAACGTTCCATCTCTGTGGACCCCCAATGATTAGATGCATTTTAAGCCATACACAAACTTAAGTACTGTACTTGGCTATCCTTTCCTGACCCACAGTAGCAGATACTTAACACAGCAGTCTCAGTGAAAACATAGGCTCTCTGTCAGAGCAGACTCACCCTGGTTCACAGGTGCCCACAGGCTTCTCCCAGGAAAAAAAACAAAATGTACTTCTCAGTGCCTCAGCACAAATCTTATTCACAGGCAGCTTCTCTTCCTCCAGCAGGGCCAGGGGAATTGCCCCTGAAGAGCTGGTCTTGTTCCCCCAATCCCTCTCAGGATGGGGCACTGGAACAACTGGGGGATGGTCTCAGCTACTTCAAAAATTACTCTTCTGTGTCCTTCTCTAGGGCGAGAACACACACATTCTCTTCAGAAGTAGCTCTGGACAGAGCTGAGGGCTCTGAGGGACTGCCAAATGCAGTGCACCTCCTCCCTCCACTATAGACTGCACAACACTCACTTTGAAAACTCCAACGTTCTAACCTAACTCCCCAGCTGCAACATTCCACTGTGGCTTATGCTGCTGCGCGAATGCTATATGATAACATCCCTCCAGCTCAGTTGAGACTGAGGACAGAGTGAGACAATGTGAAACCCATTTAACTGGTGTTTCACAAGATGCCTTCCCTGCCTGCCACTAGATCTAAGTGCGATTCTAGTAATGCCAGGTGACGGGGGGGTTACACAAGAACATCCAAAGTTTTGTTGAATGAAAGAAGTTTGTAACTATGTGATCAAGCTACTAAAACATTAAAACAAACACACCATGTTAATCAGTAAAACATTATTTTATCACAAGTCTATTTTTAATTTAGTTGTTTTTGTCCTGAAAGTTAATGTTTATTTTTTTTTTTCAATTTAAAGTTTATTAAAGTTTCCAACATACAATGCATAGAAAAAGAAACACATAACACATGGGATAAATACATATATTAAGAGTCAAACCAGAACCCACCCCAGAGAAGGAAAAAAAAAAAAGGGAAAAAAAGCCCTCCCCAGACCTCACCACCCACCCATGTCTCAAATAAAAACCATCATTCTGTCCCGGAAGAAAAGTGAAATTGCTGAGGTAAGGAATTACTGGTTGTTCTGTATTGGTATTTTTTGTGCATTTCCCTTCAGTTCTGTTGTCCTGGTCTGCTGTGACTGTGAAGGTGGCTGATGGGTGAGGTTTGCTTCTGTCTGGTGCTACAGTAGGTTGGTTGGGATTGATTCCGGACAGTATGTTGCTCCACCGGCTCCTGTCCTTTACGTCTGGCCTCCAGTAGCTTTGCAGCAAGGATTCTGCTTTGTGCCCTTTAACAGCCTTCATTTCCTTTTATTCTAGCCCTGCCTTTGCTAATAGGGTTACTGTTGTTGCTTGTAAAGAGTGGCTGGAATACTTCTGTAAGAGTCCAGCTAGTGCGCATATGCATGGGAGTATGCCTTGCAGATAATTCACACCCATTGGTTCAAGCAACTACCAAGTTGGTTGTTTATCCAGTATTTCTTCAGCCATTTTTTTGGGTGACAGAATAGGGACCGACATCCTGGAGGTGATTTTGTGAGATATTTTATAAGGCTGCTGACCGGGCACAGAGGGTTTCCTGGTGTTTCGAACATATATCTACATAGTTCTTTTTGGGGGTCATGCATGGTTGGGTGTTTTTTTTTTTTTTGTGCGTGTTCATTGAAGGTTTTAGTGACATATCTTAAACCATTCTCTGTTTTTCACTGTGAATAACTGTGTTGTACATTTGTGGACCCTTTCATTGCCACGGCGGGCTAGGTGGAGTTGTAGATCAAACCAGACTTTATTAACAAGTTCTGTTGTAGTGTTTGGACATGGAGTTGGAGAGTTATGCAAGGTTTGTAGATCACTACTGGAGATAGGTGGGTGATGTGATGATTTGTCTTTCCCCTCCCATCTCATTGTTTTGATTTGGCCCTTGAAAACACTGTTTAGAAAAACAGAAACTTGCCGGCAGAAAAGGACCCCTTTGTCCATCCAGTATGCCCGAAATACCCCCCCCCCATCTAGTTCATCTTACACCCTCTGTTCCATATCTTTCCAATTTTATTTAGCCCCATGTAGTTGTCCCAAGCTCTTTTGAATTTGCCCACTGAATCTACCCCCACAACCCATTCATGCAGCCTAGTCTATGGACCCACAACCCTCTCTGTGTGAAGAACTGCTCCCTAATATCACCTCTAAATCTGCCCTGCTCCAGCATGAATGAGTGTCCCCTAGTGGATTTGTTCTCACTCATCCTGAAAATGCTACCTTCCTTCACTCTGTTTATTCCCATTAGATATTTGAAGGTTTCTACCATATCCCCCCTTTCTCTCTTCATCTCCAGTGTATACAAGTTTAGTTCCTCCAGCTGTTCCTCATATGACTTCCCGTGTAGCCCTTGAATCATCTTGGTAGCTCTTCTCTGGACCCTCTCCAGCCTGTGCCTGTCACCCTGTAAGTGTGGCCTCCAGAACTGGGCCCCATATTCCAGATGTGGTCTGATCATGGTTTTTGTATAGTGGCATGATCACCTCCTTTTTCCTGCTTGTGAAGCCCCTCCCTATCATGCCAACATTCTGGTTGCCTTCCCCACCACCCTACTGCATAGGTTCCTAACCTTCAGATTATCGGAAATGGTGATCCACAGGTCCCATTCTTGCTCTGTAACCTCCAGTTCTCCCCCCTTGAGCCAATATCTTGTCCTTGGGTTTTTACGCCCTATGTGCATAATTTTGCATTTTCTTGTGTTGAATTGTAGTTGCCACTTCCCTGACCACTCCTCCTGGCCAGATCTTCCCTCAGCCTGGCCAGATCTTCCCTCATCCCCCCCCCCAGTGTGTCCACCTTGCTACAGACCTTTGTGTCATCTGTGAACAGACACGCCTTCCCATTTAGGCCCTCTCAAATGTCCCCAATTTATATGTTAAACAGTATGGGTCTCAACACAGACCCCTGAGGAACCCCACTCATCACCCCTCCCTCCTTTGAGTGTACCCCATTTACCACAACCCTCTGAGTTCTCCCCCATCCAATTCTCCACCCAGTTTGTTAGTTTGCTCCCCACTCCCAAGCTACCCAACTTGCTTATTAGCCTCCTAACGGGGACGGTGTCGAAGCCCTTCCTGAAGTCCAGATAGGTCACGTCCACCACCCCTCCCTGATCACATATCTCTGTTACTCCCTCAAATAATTCAATCAGGTTGGTTGGACATGACCTTCCACTTGTGAACCCATGTTGGTTGTCCTCTATGAGGCCCTCATCCTCTAGATATTGTACCAACCTTTCCTTTATCTGTGTTCCATCAGTTTTCCCACCACGGAGGTAAGGCTAACCGGGCAGTAGTTGCCCGGCTCATCCTTTCCTCCCCATTTGTGTAAAGGCACCACATCAGCCCTTCTCCAATCCCCTGGGACTCTCCCCTTGTCTAGAGATAGAATAAATAACCTTGTGAGTGGTGCTGACAGTTCCTCCTTTAACTCCTAGAGTACCCTGGGGTGGACTGCATCGGAGTCCATCTCTTTGTCCATCCATAGTTTCCCTAATTCCTCCAATAGCCTACCCTCTGTAAAAGGGCTTGTGTCCATCTACCTGCGCACCCTTTCTCTACTTCTTAGCTCTGACCCCTTCTCTTCTTCCTCGACCATGAAGACTGAGGTGAAGTAGTCATTCAGTAGATTTGCCTTTTCCTCCTCCCCTTCTGTCAGAGCTCCTTCCTCCCCTCTGAGTTTCATAATCCCCTGCTTGCTTTTCCATTTGTCACTCACAAACCTGAAAAACTGCTGTTGTAAAAGATGCGTCTTGCATCAGATTTATGGCACAGCTTATCAGTGGATCACTGAGAAAAGTATTTATGCCTGCATGCAGATTTACAAATGCACTGATTCCATAGGGGACTCCATAACTGGTTTTGCACAGTACCATAAAACTGCCTGAGAATACCATTCAGTTCTGATACAGGCATATTGTGGAAGTTAATTGTAATGTTTTTCTCTTTCACCCAGCCTGTTAACACAGCGATCAAACATTTTGTTATTTCATTTTTCATTACTGTTCAGCTTTAATATGTTTAGTTCTGTTTCTGAGACATTAGAATGCCATGTCAACATGTTTTGTGGCTCTGTAGCCGAGTGCTCAGGGGCAGGAGGAGGTTGTATTGTGAGTATGTTGCTTTCCATGTGAACAGAGGTGTTTGTGCGTTTCCTGTTACAGCAATAGTTGTTCATCATTGAGGTCTGATTTCATTATTACTATGCTGAGTTTCAGTTGCTCCGCTAGGTGGAGTCACTAATAATGCTAGGGGATTTCTTGTGCATTATGTTGCCCTTTGTTCCTCATAGATAATAAGTTCAGGTGGAGACTCCTGTATGTTTATTTGCTGGCTTTGCTGTGTAAATGTGTTGGTTCATTTTCCACTTGTAAAACTATTTTGTCTCTGTACTGTTGCATGCTCAAGGGAGGAGGGTGATAGGGAGAATTGCTCAGGAACAAATATCTCTTGTGTTAGGAATCTGCAATCAAACACAACAAAAAGAATATTTATGCTTTGTGGCTTGGTAGAAACAAAATATTTCATTAAAGTACATTTATTGTGTTCTTTACAATTCCTTTTCCCCCAAAACATTAAACAAATATTTTACACATTTACTATAATTTTTTGCTGTTTCATAAGTGATGCTGGCATTGAGACTAACTGTGAGGGACAACTACTGAGGCACTGCACTTGTTGAGGGCAAGCTCTGCATATTTATAATGATTCCCACCCTCTTCTCTGCCCATTTTCTTCACTTATTATTGTGCCTTAATTGTCTGTCCTTATGCATTATTCATGTAATTTATTCTCTCAAGGGTCTCAACCAAATCCTGTGCTGTTCCTGCAGTTATTTAGTGTGACTAGGAGGAGCTGGCCTGACCTGAGGTGGGGCCTGCATACTGATTACAGGCCGAGCCTCCGGCTGGCCATGGGATCCTTGGTGATGCTCTTAAGTAGGAGTCAGTGGTGCGGCATGAATCACGGTGGTACTGATGTCTGCACTGTCCGGAGAAACAGGAAACAATGCTGTGGAGAGCTGTGGGTTGATCACCTTCTAGAAAGTACAGTTATGTAGGAACTTCCTGTAACAGCAGATCTTTAAGAGAAGCTCCTGCAGCAGGCAGCACCCATGGGACTAAGCGGCCAGGCATTAAGACCCCACGGAAAACTTCTAGCTAGCAATATACAGTGGGGTCCACCCCCAACGTTGGCCTATGGTATAAAAGGGGCGGTCCCCCAGCCCTACTTTAGTTCTCCTACTGGAGACTGGGCAAACATAAATAAGAGACCGAGGAGGGTCTCAGGAAAGACAACAAACACAGGGGGAAGGAGGGAGGGAGGGAAAGCAGTGCCTGCTGCAGGAGCTTCTTTTTAAATATCTACTGTTACAGTATGTTCTTACGTAACTGTGCTATCTTACTTTGAGGACAGCTCCTGCAGCAGGCAACACTGGTGGGACTGAGTCCCAAGCAGTGCCAGGAAACAACCCCTGTTAAAAGGGAGGAGGGAAAAACAGCAGTCAATCCTTCAAGAAACGAGGCCCTGCAGGACCACAAGGCCAAAGTCTGTCCTGCATCTGGAAGCAATGTCCAAACTGTAATGCTTGACGAAAGTGTGGATGGAACTCCAAGTGGCAGCTGCACAAATATCTGCTGCTGAGACCCTCCATGGCCAATAAGGAGCAATGAGAATCACATCCTCTTCTTCCACCTGGAGCTTGAGAAGGACCCTCTGCAATAGTGGGAAGGGAGGAAAGGCATAGAGAAACCTCCCTATCCAACAGAGGGACAACGCATCTTGCCAGAAAACACCAGACCCTGGATTGAGCGAGCAGAAAGTGGGCAGCTTGGCATTGAGTGGGGAAGCAAAAAGGTCCAACTCTGGATGTCCCCACTTGTCAAATAGATCATCTGCAATGGCTTGCAGAAGTGCCCACTCATGAGCCCTGGACTGAGACTGACTTAGGCTGTTGGCCAAAGTGTTTTGGATGCCTGGAACATGGATGGCTGTCAGTTCCAGACCGTGAGTCATGGCCCAGTACCAGACTCTCATGGCCTTTCTGCAAAGGGGATACAAGTGAGTGCCTCCTGTTTGTTGATGTAGAAGACCATACATGTTGCCCATCTGTATCAACAGGGGGCCCGGAGGGAGATCCAACTGAAAAGCCTGCAAGGCATAAAGGATCATTCTCATCTCCAGCACACTGATGTGGAGATCTTGCTCCAGTAGGGACCATGTCCCTTGAGTCTGCTTGTTGGCCAGATGGGCCTCCTAGCCCAGGCCCGGTGTACCTGTGGTCAGAATTCGAGAAGGTGAGTCCTTATTAAAGGGGACTCCCCTGACAAGGTTGGGCAGGTCAAGCTACCATCTTAGCATCTGCCGAGCTGCCTCTGAAACAAGCACCTGCTGATCTAGGTCATCTGAGCACTGGTCCCATTGAACCCGGAGGGTCCACTGGGGTACCCTCATATGAAGACACGCCAGAGGGACTGCGGGTATGGCAGCTGCCATGTGGCCCAGAAGTCTGAGGTAGGTCCTGGCTGGGATCCGTCAAGATGAAGAGACTAGGTGGGCTAAGGACTGTAGCCTTTATACCCTGTCCTCCAGTAGAAAGGCCTTTCTCTATGCAGTCTTTGGCTGGGCCATGGAGAGGACTGTGGGAGAGTCAGAGTAACACCCAGAGTCCTGAAGAGGGTAAATGTGTCTGACAGAATCGTTAGCAGCAGGTTCCTTGTGGGAGCCACCAGCAGCCAGTTGTCTAGGTAAGGAAAAACTTAGTGTCCCCGCCTTCTCAGGGCCACAGCCACTACCACTAGGCATTTAGTAAAAATATGAGGAGCCAAGGACAGTCTGAAGGGGAGGGCCTGGAACAGATAGTGGGCCTCCTGGAAGTGGAATCACAGAAAATGTCTGTGGGGCTGGAAAACCTGAATATGCAGATATGTGTCTTGCATGTCCAGAGAGCAAAGTCAATCCCTCTGTTGGAGGAGGGGGAGCAGGACTGGAAGGGTGACCATTCTGAACCAACTGTACTCCATAGTTCAGCTGACTCAGGTCCAGAATTGGCTGTAGGTCCCCTGTTTTCTTGGGGACGAGGAAAAAGTGCAAGTAATCGCCCTTTCGCTTCTGTTCTGGAGGAACGGGTTCTATTGCTTTCTTGGACAGTAGAGACTGGATCTCCTCTCAAATCAGGCTGAGATGAGAGGGACGGTAATGAGAAGGCACTGGGGGACTGCCTGGTGGGACCTCAGTGAACTCCAAAATGTGTCCCTGTTTGATAAGCTGTACCCTAAGATCAGTATCCACTGATCTGATGTGATGCTTCTCCACTCTTCAAGGTAGAGGGAGAAGCGACTCCCTACTGACTCCCCCAAATGCTCTGCTGGAGGAGGGGGTTGGGCAAGGAGTCAGGCTAAGGCACGGGGGTGGGAGGGAGGGAAGGATGGGGGTCTTAGAGGTTCTAGGATCGGAGCCTCCTCCAGGTTGAGAGGCAGGCTTCCTCCTGAAGGTTCCTCTGGGTTCTGGTCTTGGGACTGCTGACCCTTTGAGCAACAAAAAGGCAGATGCTTGGAGGGGACCAGTTCTGATCTGTACATTTAATAGACAGGCTGGACCACTTTACCTGAATCCTGAAGCCCCAGGATAATTTTCTTAGTGGATTCCCCAAAAAGCACCGGATCATGAAAGGGAGCATCTAAAATGCCCTCCTGCAGGTACTGATGGAAGCCAGAAACTCTAAGCCAAGAGTAATGGCACAACCAGATACCTGTGGCCGCAGCCCTAGCTGAAGTGTCAGTGTCGTCGTAAGCACACCGCAAGACATGCTTTCCCACAACAGCCATGGACTTGGGATATCCAGCAACTCAGAAGCCTGAGGAGATTCGAGTTGACTTTTGGCTAGTTCTAGAGCCTTCTTCCTCAAGGTGTTCTGGTATTTCACCATGTGAGCTAAGAAATTGAGTGAGCGGATGCTGCATGTGGCCGAGGAATATACTTTGTGGCCCATCTTGTCCAGCCATTTGGACTCCTTGTCCAGGGGCTGGGAACTAAGGTGTCAGGGCTGTGTGGACCTTCCATGGGCTGCAGTCAAGATCATAGAATCGGTCCTAGGATGCTCTGACAAGAAAGGCTCATTCTTAGGAGCTCTATGGAGCCTGACAGATTTTTAAGGGACAGCAGAAACTGAAGAGGGGTGTTTCCATGCCAACAAAATCATGTCTTGGTAGGAAGGAACCAAGAGGAGGCAGGACTACAGGTTTGGGGTCCTGCAACTCCAGATGCTTGGTCAGCCAGCGCTGTTCTGGGTCCAGGTCCTCAATATTCCAGCTGTTGAGTGCCTGGATGTGCCTCATAATGTCCATTAATGTGGGATCATCAGGAGGGGACCAAGGCTTATCCTGAGGATGGACTGGAGCGGGTGAAAACCCATCCTCCGAAGATTCAGAATCATAAGAAGAGCTCTTGCTAGAACTCCTAGAATCTGAGGACAGGGAAAAGGACCTGTGACACAGATGGTCAGGAGAGCTGTGTCAGCACCTAGAAGTAGAGATCTGAAAGAGGAGCACCTTTTCTTACCCCTGGGCTCCTTGGGTTCCAGCCAAAGCATGGTCCTTGGAGGAGAGGTCTGCTCCCATGGTGGAGGTGTAAGAACCCTTGGCTGTGGCTCCAGAGAGGGTGTCTTGGGTCCAACAGGCAGTAAGACTCTCTTGATGGTATTCCACCATGAGTCAAAGAGTGCCCCACTTCCAACAAAGGGATCAGGGAGGTTCCTGGAGCCAGAGGAGGATTTCCTGATGGGCCACACAGTGGGTTAGAAGGCCTTGAAGGGTCAGACGGCAGGGTGGACAGCATTGGGGCATCCAGCGTCGGGTTGTCCGGCACCAGATTGCTAGGCATCGGGTTGGCAGGCTGGTCGCCGGGCATCGAGCCTGTAGGCAGTTGCTCCTTGGGTGCTGGCCACACAGGGGTTGAAGGACTGGTAAAGATTGATGATCAGGAAACTTGGGGTAAGCCGCCTGGTTCGAATACAGGGGAGCCAGAGTTGAACTGGCAGATGCCTGCTGTATCTGGATCGTGGTACCGGCTGGTGTCAGCTGAGGTGGCATCCGCCTAGAGGAGAGAATGTCTAACCTGCGGTCATGCTCCTGGAGCAGGAAGTGCCATTGGACCCTGACATTTGGTTCAATGGATTCCGACACCCTAGGCAGGTGGGGCAGAGGGTAAGAACCCTGCACCCGAAACAGGAGCACCAGCTTGGCCTCCAGGCTTAGGTCCTGTAGGGTCAACATAGGACCTAAGGCACAGGGGAGTAAGGGCCAAAGAAGGCCCTTGCTGCAAAGACCCCCTGCTGGATATCAGCACAAAAGTGGGGGGGGCCTAACCAACGGCAACCCCGAGGAAGTGAAGGTGGCAGGAGGGGGGCAGAGTCTGACCTCCCGCTGGAGGAGGAACTCGAGTTGATCACTGCATGGCATGGGGACCGAGGACAGGAGCTCAAATGGGACCTCTCCTGGCCCTTATCCTGGTGAGAGTGCATCCCATGGAACTTCTTCTTCTCCCTATGGTTGTTCGAGGACGGTGATGTCCCTGTGGCTTTGGAGGAACTAGCTGAAGAAGATTCCATGGTGGCCAATTGCTGCTCGAACAGAAAGCTCGTGAGGAACTTCAGGCGGTGGGTCCTAGTCCTGCGGTTGAAGCTTCAGCAGTGGTTGCAGGTCTTAGTATTGTGGTTGCGGCCCAGGCAAAACAGGCAATCAGAGTGAGGAATTTGCTTGACGCAGGCACACTTGTTCATCCACTGCTCTGGAGACAAAGAAGAGGATGAAGAAGGCATGCAGAAATAACTTTTACACTGAAAAAGAGTAAAAAAATAAAAAAGCGCAAGTAAATGCAAAAATGGTGGTCGACTGTGAGCAGAAGGTGTCTGTGAAGCCGATGTGTGCAGGTCAACAGCGAGAAAAGAACTGAGGTAGGGCTAGGGGACTGCCCCATTTATATCCTAATCTGACGTCAGTGGGGTGGCCCCAGCTGTATATTGCTATCTAGAAGTTTTCCGTGGGGTCCTAACGCCTGGCGACTTAATCCTACTGGTGTTGCCTGCTGCAGGAGCTGTCCTCAAAGTAAGATGTAATGTTATCATCGGCTGTTCTATTTCATTTACCATTTCTTCCTGTAAGACAGTGTCGGTTGATAAGCCTGCTTATCGGCTCCATAACAACCGAGAAGTATACTTTGCAGTTGGGGCTGACCGTGGTAAATGTTGTGAGGAACATGTTAATGGAGCCACCGAACAGAGTAAAGCAGGTACTCTCAATTATTTTTATTTTAAAGTGGGACTGTTTTAGTTATTTTTACTTGTCATAGACTGTATCAGTTTGCACTTCGGAGGCAGCTATTTGCGAAACCATAAAGAAATGCTTTAAAAAACAAATGGCGATTTCTGGCTGCATGAACGTTCTGTCTAATGATTCTCCTCTCTGTGCACGTTTTGCAGTCAGCGGTGGTCAGCTGGGACTTTATTCATGTGTTTGTTGTCAGATTTACACACTGATAAAGAACCAGATTGACCAATTAGGTTACTATAAATTTCTCCACTAGTTTATAATATATTGTTGTGAATGTTTACTTTTATGTTAAATGTCTATTTTCACTTATTTTGTACAGGATGACTGCTGAAAACAGAACCCGGAGTCCTAACCTGTATGTACCTGGATAAAAATAAAATAAAATTCTCGGCCCATTGGCGCAGCAGTTGGATTTCTGCTTGCGAAGCCAGCAACCCAGGTTCAGAAGCAGACGCGGGTCGCTGGAGGGCCAGTCAGTGGAGAATGGCTGGAGTGGAGGCTTGAGGTACTGCAAGCCCTACAGGGGAAGGGTGGCCAGACTATGCAGTGGACATCAGCGTATTGCGGCATGATGTCAGGGCTGACACCGCATAGATGGGAAGAAAAAGAGAAAATGCCTGCCAGTACCGGGAAAGGGTGTGTGTGTGTTGGAGGAGGGGGCTTATATGTCAGGAAAGATATCAATGTAATAGAAATGTAAGGGGGTATGGAGGGGCTGGAGGTACTGTGGGTCACCCTGGAGACAGCAGCTAGAGTCTCCATTTGCACTGTGGTGATTCACGGACCTCCAGCATTAGGGAAAAGCCTAGATGAGGAAATGAGGGAAGCCATTAGCAAGATGGCAGATAAGGGAACGGTACTCCTGATTGGGGACTTCAGTTTATCAGATATTGATTGCAGCCTCCTGGCTATGGCCTCAGCAAGAAGCAGGGTCATACAGACTACCTGCAGGGGGCATTTCTGAGGCAACTAGTCAACAAACCCACTTGTGATGGAGCAATATTGGACCTAATGCTTACAAACAGGGACAGTGTTGCACACGTTAGGGTAGGATGCCACCTGGACAGTGTGGTCTAACATTAGGGTGGCAGACGTGGAGGCAAACCACTCAAGGACAAGAGTCCTAGATTTTGGAAGGGCAGATTTAAAAAAAAAATGGGTGAATGCCTAAGAGACGCTCTGGTGGCGAGGGGGGGTTGCAGGGGTTACCCTCATGGGGTGGAGGGACAGTGGGCCAGATTTAGGGATGGAATATTGAAGGAAACAAACCTCTGCACAAAAGAGGGTGAGAAAGGGACCAATATGGTAACGCCAAAAAGAGCAGTGCTCAGAGGATACAAGGAGACACAGAGGGAAGAGGACAGAAATGCACCAGCAAAACATGGAAATGACGTACCTACCGTAATTCTTGATCTTCTTGGACGAAGTCTCCACCACTCATTCACACTAATGGGAGTATGCCGGAGGCACTAGGATCCAGTGGGAGCCAAACTTTTTCAGGATGGCCAGTGCCGAGATGGAGCAGCAAGGGAGTGGCACCGGGAGCCAGGCTCGTGTGGTATAGACTATCTCAGCGTCGACCCTCCAACTGGCTCAGTACCTTTTTTTCCGAGGAGGTGCAGCGTAACTAACCTAGAGAGGACTAACCTAAAAATCGGACATAAGATAGTCCGAATGACCTGTGTAACAAGGGTCAAATAACCAAGGCTTCACAGCGCAAAGATTAAAGGAGTGAAGACCATAAACAGAGAAGTGAGCTCGGGGGATGTGGGTGGGTGTGTGAATGAGGGGTGGAACCTTCATCCAAGAAGATCAAGAATTATGGTAGGTATGTAATTTCCATATCTTCCTGGACATAAAGTCTCCACCACTCATTCACACTAATGGGAGAGTACCGAGCTAAAATAATCCCCCAAGATGGGCGGCAGGAGAGAGAAGCCCACTTTTTAGGACAGAAGTCCATTAAGAATTGTTCTGCCAAAGGACTGATGCTGTCTGGCATGGACGTCCAAGGCATAGTGCTTAACAAAAGTGTGCACGGAGCTCCAGGTAGCCGCATTGCAAATGTCTGCAATGGGGACATTACAAATCTCTGCCAGAGATGCCTCAACTGCTCTGGTAGAGTGAGCGTACACTCTGCCTTCCAGCTTGACCTGTGCCATGGAGTAACAGTGGCGAAGGCATGCCACCAACCACGCTGAAATGCACCTGATAGCAATAGGCTGACGCAGCCGGGTCATGCTGAAGGAAACAAACAGTTGCTGAGCCTTGCGAATTTCTTTCGTTCTGTCCAGATTGAATCGCAAAGCTCTGTTTACATCCAGAGAATGAAGTGTATGCTCTCCCTCATTCTGGAAGTTAGCAAAGTAGGTAAGTAGGACTAAAGGTTGATTCAGATGAAATTCTGAGACAACTTTAGGAAGGAATTTAGGATGAGTCCTAAGAACTACTTTGTCCTTGTGAAATACAGTATACGGGGGGTCCATGACTAAGGCGTGTACTTCTGATACCCTACGAGCAGAAGTAATGGCTACCAGGAAGGTCATCTTCCAAGTGAGGAATTTCAACTGCAAGTAGCTAAAGGCCCGAAAGGTTTACAAGTGAGCATGTCTAGCACAAGGCTAATGTCCCAGGTTGCAACTGGACATCTAATAGGAGGTCTGATATGCAGAATGCCTTTAAGAAACCTCTTAACTACTGGTAACTGAGCCAGAGACATGGAAAGTTCTGGTTCATGATATGCAGAAATTGCACAAAGATGAACTTGACTGTTGAGTATTGCAGACCTGTGTTTGAGAGGTCTAAGAGATACTCCAAGACTTTATTCGATGGGCAGGAAAAAGGATTCCAAGAGGATTTTGCACACCAGATAGAGAAACGCTTCCATTTAGCTGTGTAGGTTTTTCTGGTAGCCGGCTTGCGTGCAGCTAAAAGAATATCTGAAACTTTATGAGAAACATTAAACCTGTCCACCTCTATCTCCTCAGGAGCCAAGCAAGGAGGTGGAGAGACCTCAGATTGGGATGAACTACTGGGCCCTGGATCACAAGATTTGTCTGAAGGGGAAGCTGTTTAGGAGAGGTCTCTGATAGCCTGCTGATCAGAGGAAACCAAATCTGATGAGGCCAGCACGGGGCAATGAGAATTATTCTGCTCCCCTGTGCCTCCAGTTTGAGCAGTACTCTCTGAACTAGGGGAAGAGGAGAAAATGTGTAAAGAAAGCATTTTGTCCACTGCAGCCTGAATGCATCCCGACAAAAAACACCAGGTCCTGGATTTTTGGTGCAGAACAAAGGCAGTTTTGCATTGTGTGGGGATGCAAAAATGTCCAGGTCTGGTGTTCCCCACTCTTTGAAGAGTGACTGAATGACGGTTAAGTTGAGAGACCACTCTTGAGGATCTGCCTCCATTCTGCTGAGATGGTCTGCCAGTTCATTTTGTACTCCTGGCAGGTAAACCACCTGAATCAGAGCACTGTGCTCCAGGCACCATTCCCACACTCTCATTGCTTCCCTGCATAATGGGTATGAGTGTGCACTACCCTGTTTGTTGATATAATACACCACTGCCTTATTGTCCGTTTGAAGGAGAATGGTCTTGTGACAGAGTATGTCCTTCAAAGCCTGGACTGCACAGAAGACGGCCCTCATTTCCAGAACATTTATGTGGAGTCGAGACTCATCCTGAGTCCACGTGCCCTGGGTGCAAAGATCCTGGCAGTGGGCTCTCCAACCCATCAGGGACTCATCCGTGGTAACAGAGATTTGATGATCCAGAGGGGCCAAAAGGATATCCTTCCATAAGGTTGTCCTCCTGAGACCACCACGTAAGGGATCTCTTCAGAGGTTCTGTCACCTTGATGAGAAAGGACTGAGGGTGAGTTGTTGGCAACCACTTAGTACTGAGCATCCACTGAGAGGTTCTCATGTGGAGATGAGCCAAGGGCACTGTGAACACCGAGGATGCCATGAGACCCAACATCCGCTACATCGAGAGAGCTCAAACTGAGCTGTGTTCTCTGATGGAGCAGGCCATCTATAGGATATCGCTCTTTCTGTCTTCCAGAAGAAATGCTTTCACTCAGGAAGTGTCCAGAACAGTTCCTATGAAGAAGAGCTTCTGGGAGGCCTGCAACTGCGACTTCTTGAGGTTCAGCAGGACTCCCATGGACTTAAGGAAGTCTGAGGCCGTGGCTATAGCCTCCAGAGTCTCTTGTCTGGAGGGGTTTACTAGAAGCCAGTTGTCCAGATATGGGAATACTTGAATTCCAATTTTCCTTAAATGCACCGCAAGAACTGCACAGCACTTTGTAAAAACTCGAGGTGCCAAGGATAGCCCAAAGGGCAGGACTCTGAATTGATAGTGTTGACCCAACGTCATGAACCTTAGGTATCTGTGATGCTTTGGGTTTATGAGAATGTGTTGGTAGGCATCCTGCATGTCCAAGGAGGCTAGCCAATCATGTTAATGAATCAAAGGTAGCAGGGTACCAAGTGATATCATCTTGAACTTTTCCTTGTAGAGGAATTTGTTTAACTTTCTGAGATCACGAATAGAGCGCATGCCATCAGTTTTATTTGGAACCAGAAAGTAATGGGAGTAGGAACCTGTATTTTGTTGATCCAGTGGAATTACTTCTACTGCCTTGTTGTTCAGAAGGACTTGCACCTTGGAAGCAAGAAGGTTTGACTGCACAGCAGACATTGGGAGGATGATCTGGAGGGGTTTTTGACAGGTTGAGAGAGTATCCCTCACAGATTATCCTGAGGACCCATTTGTCTGATGTTATAGACTTCCACTGGTCGTAGACCTGAGTCAGATGTCCTCCTACTGCCGAGAAAGTGTGCCCCTCAGACAGCGGAGGAGGGACCTGGGCTGGAAACTCAGAAGGTGGCACTGGGCGCTTTTGGGCCCTGTGCTTTTTGCTACATTTTATTCTGCGGCTGAAGAGTTTGGTTTCTGTTAAAACCTCCTCTGCCTTTGCCATAAAAGGACTGATGGTTGTGAAACTGATGCTTGTTCCCACCTCCTCGAGAGGGAGTGGGTGGGGGTCTAGCTGTCCTAATGACAGACCTAGTCTTCTGAGTAGCCCTTAGTGCTTGCTCCACCGGAGGCCCAAACATATACATACCATTGAAGGGTAAGGCCATGACTTTTTGCTGGGTGTCATTTGTAAAGCCTGAAGATGCAGCCAGGGAATGACGCATAGGTGCGAAATGGAGTAGCTACCGCTTCTGGAAGCAGTATCGAAAGCATCCATTGCAGCTTTAATCCATTGATTATTGGACTCGATACCTCTAGCCATGGTCTGTAGTAGCTCTGAGTTAACCTCTGATTCGGGCAGAGCTTCTACCATGCTTTGAGCGAATGCTAAAGAACATACTCGTATTGAGAAAAATAACACTGGTAGCTAGCAATGCGCATGCCCAAGGTTGAAGCAGCAAAGACTCGCTTACCAAGGTGTCGATCTTGTGAGATTCTTTGTTTGTAGGACAAGCTGTGGATTCCTGCAGAAGGACAGCCTTGTCATTCTATGCCAGGACCACTATGGCATCAACAAAGGCTTGAGAGGCCAGAAAGGGGCGATCCTGAGAAGGGGCATATTTCCTGTCTATGAACTTTGCCACAGAGGGAATAAGAGCCGGGTTGCTCTACACCATCTCGGAAAAGATCTCGAAAGAGGGCTGGACCAGAGGGGTTAAATCCATATGCAGATACTGTAGGTGTAGAAGCTTCCCAGGATCGATTTCCATGGTCTGAAGAGAAAGAGTAGAATTTAAATTCTTGAGCAGAGACTTAAAGGAAAGGTCTTCGACCACAGGCACTGCAGGAGGAGTGATTTCTGCCCCCAGGGCAGAGTTGGCATCGAAATCATCACCCAGCCGAAGATCAGGATCAGGCTCAATATCATCTGACAGTCCGGGGGGACTGTATAGACAGGAAAGGAGTGAAAGCCAGGAGGAAGAAGAGGAGGAGACAGAATCGGTGTCAAGAACCTCTGGAAACTATGAGGTGCTGCCGACGCCCACGGCATTGCCGAAGAGAGCAGCGCTGAGAACAGATGCACCACCAACACCAAAAGCAGTGCTGCATGTGACACCGGCAGTGTGCGTGGCACTGCACATGGTGCTGACACCACCCCCCACACCGTAGGTGGTGCTGAAAGGGGATGCGGTACCATGTATGGCACAGACACCAAAGATGGTATTGCAAAAGACCCTGAAGCTGGAGAAGCCGGCACTGCAGGCTGCTGCACCACTGCAGAAGTCTGTGAACTATGATTTGAAGGAAAAGAATGAAAAATGTCAGGAGATAGAGGCATCGGTGTGGACCCCTGTGCTGCAGCTATATGAGGAGGACAGACACCAGAGTGCGAAGTCGATGGCACCGAAGAAGGCACCATGTGACTTGGAAGTCCTAACTGCCCCACCTGCTGAGCTAAAACTGACAGGCCTGAAGGCCCCGGTGATGGATTGGCCAGTTCGGGCAGCCGGGACAACCTCCGAGCCCACTGCTCCAAATGAGCAGCCCAATAGTGAAACTGCTCACTGGAAGCCCCTCCAACAGGCAGAGAGGGGCTCTGATGTCAAAGAAGCCGGCCACTAGAGATAGAAATCGGTGACTCCGGAAGAGGCAGAGGCCAGCCTCTGACCCTGACAACCAACTGTCTATGCGCAGACGTACCAGAGGGTGCCCTCGAGTGATACCATTTCTTCTTCATCTGGTGGGCCGAAGAAGAACTCGAGGATGAATGGTGCCATGAAAGGGACTGTATCTTTTTATGCTTTTGGGGGGTCCGCCCCTCCCCTTGAGCACTGGGCCATCTGTTGTCAGACCCCCCCTCCCTCCGGAGAGGGCGGCAGACCAAACCGAGCCTGGCTGACTGAACAGCTTTCATGCGAAGTCTCCCTACCGTCACCTGCCCCACTCATGGTTGACTCCATCAATGGAGGGCTGAAGATTTCTTTCTTGTACAAGTAAGTATATTTTATAAAAATGTATTCGGTACTATTTGTGATAATATACAAAATAATAAAACTGAAAACTAAGGTGCTGTTTGAAGTTTGACTCCCGGAGGGCAAGCGACATCATCACTGAAGTGCACTCGACAGTGGAAAAAAAGGAACTGAGGAGGTTGGAGGGTCGACACCGAGATAGTCTATACTGCATGAGCCTGGCTCGCAGTGCCACTCCCTCACAGCTCCATCTCGGCGCCACTCTCCTGAAAAAGTTTGGCTCCCACTGGCTCCTAGTGCCTCCAGCATACTCCCATTAGTGTGAATGAGTGGTGGAGACTTTATGTCCAGGAAGATCAGAGGAAAGCAGGGGTGGGGATGAGGGGTGCAAAGGCACACATTGAGAAAGAATAACCAGATGGGGGAAGACCTTTTTTAGGTATATAAATGAAAAAAGAAAGGCAAGTGGAGGCATTGTGAGACTGAGGGGTGCAGAGGATGATCAGGAAAAAAGCAGATACCCTGAACATAGAGAACTGTGTATGAACAATCATACACAACAAGGTTATTCTTCAATCAAGAGGCTTCCGTGGTAACGAGAGACCTTGAGACCGTAGCTCGAGAGGTCTCATTACCACAGAAACCTCAAGATTGAAAAATAGCCTAGTTTGTCTACGACTGCTCATACATAATCTTTTATAGTGTATAGGCAACCATACTTTAAAATCCTGTGTCCAAAAAAGGGCCGCAATACTTAAATTACCCTACTTTTAGCACAGGCTGTAGTGGTTGTTTCCAGCGTTGTTCACTTCCTGTGTCAGCTCTCACCTCCGCGGACTCTTCATCATGCCTGTGCGACAATGTTTGATGATGTTGTGTGGCAGTAGTGATGTCTTCAGTGCAGCACAACAAAATCTTGACGTCATTACTGCAGCACAACACTGGAACACTGTTCCAAGCATGGATTTCCATGTAGAGCAGCATTCCACCATACACTATAAATACTTCTGTCTCCACAGTGGAAGGGTGTGGGTTACAGAACCACTGGAGGGAGGGAGGGAAGCAGGCACAAGTCCATTTGAAGAGGAAACTCTGAGAGTGGACAAGACTATGGGGCCGGACGGGTTACATTCAAGGGTACTGAAGGAGCACAGGAAGGCACTGGCTGCACTTCTGACAGCCCTATTCAATAACTCACTAAATATAAGGGTGGTCCCAGAGGACTGGAGAAGGGACAATGTAGTCCCACTCCCTAAGAGCAGTAGTAGGGAAAAGATTGGAAACTACAAGCCCATTAGTCTGACATCGGTAGTGGGGAAACTAATGGGGTCACTTCTAAAGGAAAGACTGGTACAGTATCTTGCATCTGGCAGGTTACAGGACCCAAAGCAGCATGGATTCACAGGAGGGAGATTATGTCAGACAAGCCTGACAGATTTCTTTGACTTGGTGACCAGAGAAATAGATTGGTGGCAGTGCTGGATGTGACCTACTTAGACATCAGCAAGGCCTGCAAAACCACGTCATAGGAGGCTCATTAACAAAACAAAACAAAAAAAGCTGGGAAGTTTGTGGGTGGGAACAAGATGGTATTCTGGTTATGTAATTGGCTGGCAGATAGATGACAGAGTGTGGTGGTTAACGGTATTCACCCGGGGAAGGGTGACCAGTGGAGTTCCTCAGGGCTCAGTACTGGGTTCAGTCCTCTTTAATGTCTTTATAAGTGACACTGCAGAATAACTGGAAGGGAAGGTGTGCCTCGTTGCAAATGATACTAAGATCTGCAATAGAGCAGACACTCCAGACGGAGTGGAGAGAAAGAATAGAGACCCGAAAAAGCTTGAGAAATGGTCAAGGGTGTGGTAGCTGAGTTTCAGTGCAAGAGAAGGCAAAACCATTCACCTTGGGTGAGAAACCCAGAGGTAGAGTATAGAATGGGATGGGGTGGAAGGAGGCATTGGCAGTTAATAAACAGGAAAAGGATATAGAGGTAATCATAACTGATGACACTGAGGTGGTATGGCAATGTGACAAAGCAGTAGGGAAAGCCAATGGTATGTTGGGGATGCACTGGGAGGAGTATCACAAGCAGGAAGGAGGTAGTGTTGCCACTGTAGCAGTCATTGGTGAAACCACACCTGGACCACTATGCTTGGTTCTGAAGACCACATCTCCGAACAGACATAGGGTAGGACTTAAATCGGGAATATGATATTCCCAGCTCAGCTCATTTTAGATACTGTATATATAAATTAGATCACACCTCTTGGGACTGGGTCTTCAGTACTAACAACTCCCAAACAAGATGCCTACTATATTTCCTGCATTGTAATTTTATAGCACTGGAATGAGGAATTACAATCTGAGTACAGTGAGGAAACATGGCTGAAACATGCCTTGACCAACTATAGATTAACTTCCTCCACACACAAGTGGGACTTCTCCAGGAAATGCAAAACACATTATTTTTTACACCTGTCATACAGGCTTCATACATGGAACCCCAAGTGGTGAAATGTTGGAAAGGATGTGGTGAGGAAAATGTGGATCACACGCGTGTCTTTTGTCATGCCCAGTGTTGGGCACATATTGGCAAGATATAACTGATGTTTTTAATTAAATTTTCTCTGAACATGACTTACTTACACCATATTTCATCAATACCTCCTAAAGGTGATAGAGGACAGGTATTAAAATTATTGCTTATATTAGTGTTGGCAGCAAAAAGTACAGTTATGTAAGGATTTACTGTAACAGTAGATCGAGAGAATCTGTTGCATAAGGACACACCTATGGAACTATAGCCGTCAGGCACTAGAACCACCCAGAAACTTTTTCACTAGCAGTCTACTAGGGGCTGCCCATGGTGACATCAGCTGATGACATCCCCCCATATAAATGTGGGTGGCTCCACGCCCTCCTCAGTTCCCCTGCCGGAGACCATATGCAGAGGACCTCCTCCTTGGGAACCGAGGGAGAGCTAGAGGTTCCCACCACTGAGTAGTATAAAATAGAAGGTAGACCATCCTGGAGAAAGAGAGACAGGAACTGAGAAGCCCTGAGGCCAATGGGGACTAAGGCTGGGATGGCATGGCCTGATGCAAGAGAATCTCTTGAAGATCTACTGTTACAGTATGTTCTTATGTAACTGTATTATCTTCTTCGAGGATATCTCTTGCATCAGGCCACACCTATGAAACCAGTCCCAAGCAGTACAGACAAAGAGACAGTCTGAGTGACTGGAGGCTATAGGCCTAAGACAGGAGGTCCTGAAGAACAGCTATGCCAGAACCTGCCCTTCTCCTAGAGGCAGTATCCAGACTGTACTGTTCAGTGAAAGTGTAGACAGTACTCCAAATGGCAGCAGCAGATTTCAGCAGCTGACACATTCCTGAAACAGGCAACAGAAGTGGCCATGCCTCTGGTGCATTGGCCACGCGCAACCCCAGGAGTTCCTTACCATACTTCCTATAACAGAAAATAATGCAGTTGGACAACCATCTGGACAGGCACTGTTAAGAAACTGGTATACCTTTTTTCCCTACAGAGGTGAAAGAAACAAACAGCTGTGAGGACTTCCTGCAGTCCCTCGTCTGGTGAACATATCTGAATATTCTATGTACATTTGAAGTACAGAGCAACGCTTCCCCTGGATTGGAATGCTCTGGAAAATAAACAGGAAGGTGGATAGTTTAATTCAGGGTAAACTCAGACTCCACCTTCAGCAGAAACTTACGGTTGGTATGCAAAGACATGCTATCTTTGTGGAAAACCAAAAAAGGAAACTCACACATCAGAGCCTGAAGCTGGGAAATCCTCTGCGCAGAAGTAATGGCAAATAAAAATAATTTCCATGACAGAAAGCGTAGTTTGCATGTCGCGGCTGGTTCAAAAGGAGCCAGAGTAAGTTTCTCTAACACAAAATTTAAGTCCCAAGGCGGGACTGGATTGCGGATGAGAGATTTCAGGTGAAGAATGCTTCTCAAAAATGTACAGGACACCTCCAGTTGTGCCACCGTACAGCCACCAACTGGCACATGGAAGGCTGAAATGGCAGCAAGGTGTACTTTAATGGAGGAGTATTACAGGCCAGAATCTGGAAGGAACAGCAAGTACTCCAGAATCTTATTCACTGGACAAGTGAAGGGATCCAAATTTATTTTATTTTATTTGAATCTTGGATTAACATCTTTGAGCTAAAAGCTCATTTACAAAGGTTCCATGTCATTTTGTACAGTACAGACACATAGAGCAATTACAGTTAATTACAGCAGTGGTGATAATTTGCCGTAGCAGGATTTACAGGTTTTGCTGCAAACGGTGTACAATTCACACAAAATGGAAGTTACACAATAAATTAGTACTAACATTACAGCAGAAAAATAAAAAAAGTAAAGTGTTGACAAGCTGACAGAAAAGTAATGCTATTATGTAGCATAGGAGATAAGGTAGGGGAAAAGGACTGGGAGAATAAAGGGAGGAGGTAGGGTTGAGTTCAGAAAGGCTAGCGTCAAGTAGTAGGTAGCAGAGGGGAGGAAGGGGACTAGGTGGGAGGTTGAAGATAGTTGGGGGAGTAGACACCCAAGAGGGGTCTTGTCAGCGAGGTGATAGAGACAGTCTGTGCAGTGGAGGTTAAAGGGAGTGTGGTAGGGTAGGAGGTGGGGAGGGGGGTTAGTAGGGGCCTGGGAGTGGGGAGGATGGGGGACGAGGTACTGAGGGTTGTAGGGGAAGGAAGCACGGTGAGCGGAGTTAAATGAAAGAGGGATGGTGGGGAAGATAGGGAGAAAGTGCTAGTGAAGGAAGGTGCAGGGGACTGGGTAAGATCATCACATGAAGGGGAAAGGAAGAGAGGAGAATACCATGGAGGGGAGTGTGGAAGGGGTAGTGGAGGGGGAGTAAGGTAGGGAGGGAGAGGGCTAGGGGGTAGGCGATGAAGTGCTGGAGATGGACAAAGCTATGGGAGGCGAGATGGCGGAGTGCAAGGGGGGTGATGGGTGAGCGGAAATAGGTGTTACAGTCACACATACTTGAGGCGACGAGGTGCTTGCATAGATGGGTTTTGAAGTGGCCAATTCTTTGCATTGCTTGTAGGTCTGCACTGAGAGAGCTGAACCATTTGGGAGCTCTGTAGGCAAAAGAACATTGCCCTAGGGATGTTCTTTGGAAGGGGGCTAGCAGCATAGTTTTGCTTGCGCTCCTGGTATTTCTAGGTCGAGAGGATGGGGCATACCTCTCAACCTCTTGCCTCAGGAATCAGGGACAAGGCTTAAAAAAATCAGGGACAAAGACCCCAAATCAGGGACACATCTTAAATACTGGTACTATTCACTCAGAAAGCTGATAAAGTAAAGGGATTTGTGTTGATACATTTTTTAAAGAACAACAAGTCTGTAACTTTAATGTTTGACATTATTTTGTGCTTTTAATCCCCACTGCTCTGTCACATAAACTCAAATTTTACGAGGGACAAAGGAAAATTTTGAGGCAAAATCAGGGACGTCCCTGAAAACCAGGGACATTTGAGAGGTACGGGATGAGGAGACGAGGTTCAGTACCCCTGGGGGGGGGGGGAGTGAGGCCAAGGATGGCCTTCTTACTAAGGAGGCCAGTCTGGTACTGTATTCTGTTGTGTAAGATGAGCCACCCTGTACAAGTGTAGAGCTTACAGGAGTGAGGTAACCTGTGAGCACCAAGTACTAGCCTACAAGCTTTATTGAGTGATGCTTTTATCCCCTTGAGTGCGGTAACGTTGGCGGCGTGGTAAACTGCAAGCCCGTAGTCTATGACTGATAGAACAGGGCTAGACACTGCAAGCTTGAGGGTAACATCATTTAGACAGTGTCTATTCCTGCATAGCTGACCTAGCCTTGCACTGCCATGCCTTGGCTACTTGATCAACATGCGTCAAGAATGTAAGGGCACTATCTAGTGTAACCCAAAGATATTTGAAGCTGTTGACCATTTTGAGCAGTGTTCTGATTGTTTTGGACATTGAGGCAGTATGACCTATGCTTATTCTATGCTGAGGTGAACAGCATTGTCTTCGTCTTTTTGTAGTAGCTTGGAGTTCATGAGCCAAGTTTCAGTAAAGTCTTTCTGAAGTAGTTTCTCAAGGGCTTGGGGGATGTGGTGGCTGGAAAATAGTACTGCGTCGTCCGCATATAATAGGACATTGCCGTGGCAGGATATAGCCAGTGAATTCCACAAACACTGTGCTCATACTATGAAGCTCTCAAAAACCATGTTGTTCACAGCATTGGAGGCTGTACTTGTTGAGATATTCTACAAGCTGGACATAAACAATCCTCTCGAATGCTTTTGAAAGTGGTGGAAAGATAGAAACAGGCCTGTAGTTGGTGTGATTAGACTATCCCTGTTTTTGAAGACAGGTGTGATCAGTGCCACTTTCCAGGCCGAGGGAAATTTTCTGGTAATGAGTGACAGGTTTAGGATCCTTGTTAGTGGGGAAAGAACCTCGTTCAGTGTGTGAGCAAGGAGCTTGAGGTTTATGGGGCCATTGCCTGACTGTGATTTCCTTAGTGGGAGGCCACCCACAGAGCAAAGTGCTTCCACTTCATGGACTGAGAGGTCCTGTTGGATGGCTTCCTAGCAGCCACAAGGCCATCAGCCACCTTTTGGGATACCCCAAATCTAGCCATGGCTATATCTTCAGGAGCCCAGCATGGAGGTGAAGTGACTTGAGGTCTGAATGGCCAGAGTGCCCTGCTCCTGTGATAGGAAGCCTTTGCATAGGGGCAGGAGTACTGGAGATTCCGCTGCCAACTGCTGCAGTAAGGGGAACCAGATCTGATGAGCCCAAAAGGGATCAATGAGAATTACAGTCGCTCCCTCCATCTGAAGCTTGATTAGCACCCTCTGAATTAACAAGAAGGGAGAAAAGGCATAGAGGAACTTCCCTTTCCAAGAGAGGGACATGTTTCGCTAGAAAACTTCAGGCCCTGGAGCAAGCAAGCAGAAAAGCAGCAGTTTTGTGTTGCATGGGGATGCAAAAAGGTCCAGCTCTGAATGACCCCACCTGTTGAACAGGTCTTCTACGACTGAGGTCAGCAGTTCCTATTCGTGCATCCTGGACTGTGACCTGCTTAGCCTGTCTGCCAAGACATTTTCGGTGCCTGGAACATGGACTGCCGACAATTCTAGTCCATGTTCTAGAGCACAATACTAAACCCTAATTGCTTCTCTGCACAGGGGGTATGAGTGGGTCCCCCTCGCTTGTTGATGTAGTGCACTACACTGATGTTGTCGATCTGCACTAGCAGAGGCCCCGGAGACAGGTAATCCTGAAGGGCTTGCAAGCCATATCGAACAGCCCTTATCTCTAGGACATTTATGTAAAGGGCACTCTCCTCTGCAGTCCAAGTACCCTGGGTGTGGTGAGGGCCCAGATAGGCCCCCCAGCCCATCACCAGTGCATCCGTGGTGAGGATCTGGTGAGGACTGGAGATCAGGAAGAGAACACATCTTGAGTAAATTGTTGTGTTCCATCCACCACTGGAGCACCTTCTTTACCGGTGAAGTTACTAGAACCTGCTGTTCTAGATCACCGGTGTGTTGATCCCACTGGACTCAAAGTCCATTAGGGATCCACATGTGCAGCCTCGTCAATTGAACTGTGACTACAGCCATCAAGCACAGCAGCCACAGTAATGTCCTGGCTGTGATATATCAGCCGCTGCAAAGCAGCTGAGCTGTTGCTATCAGGCATTCCACCCTGTCTTGGGGCAAGAAGGCCTCACTCTGGTCAGTGTCCAGTATAGCACCTATGTACTTAAGATGCTGACAGGGGGTCAAGACTGACTTGGGGCCAGCCTGCTGGCGCAGCAGTATCGCTACTGCTTGCAACGCCAGCAAAACGGGGTCGGGAGCAAGCTCGGGTTGTTGGAGGGCTGAACAGGGGAGGAGGACTGAGTGTCCAGGGGGTTGCTACTCATCTGGGGAGGGTGGGCTGTGGGTCCCGCCACTTTACCGCCACCTGGGTGACCACAGGTGGTGGTGCAGTGGGGCTGCAGAGATCGGGAGCGGAGGATGCTGGGCTGCATCTGCAGGCATGCTGGCGTGTCCCGCCTCCCTTGTTTCCCCTGATGCTGGTGCCCCTGTATGGGACCATAAACCACGAAAAACCCCACATCAGCCACCAGTAGAAGGGAGCTGGCTGCCCCAGACTTCCTAACCTGGCTCCTTAGAGGGCCGAATGGACTGCCTGACACACACTAATGGACTGGGAGGGGACAACCCGGGACATCTTCTCTCCCTGCCCAGGGGGCATATCCGAGGCAGGATGGGGGCAGGTCCAACAGTGCCACCTGGAGTTACCTGGGGCAAAGCTAGGGGATATTCAGCCTAGGATCCTAAAAGAATGGGGGATGCTGCAGAAAGAAGGGGTGTGGAAAGAGTAAATTAAAAAAAACTGACGGGCAGGTTGACTGTAATCTCTAATGTGTGGAACAGCGGTCTGGTACACGCTAGGGTGCGGGTCAGTTGCTCCTTGAACTGAGCTTTGAACAACAGTTGTCCAGGTAAGGGAAGATGCAAAGTCCCTCCCTCCTGAGGGATGCAAAAAGGTCACACTCTGGATGACCCTGCCCGTCAAACAGGTCTTCTACGACCGAGGTCAGCAGTTCCCACTCATGCATCCTGGACTGTGATCTGCTTAGCCTGTCTGCCAAGATGTTTTGAGTGCCTGGAACCTGGACTGCCAGCAGTTCTAGACCACGTTCTAGAGCCCAGTACCAAACCCTCATTGCTTCTCTGTACAGGTGTATGAGTGGTCCACCCCTTGCTTGTTGATGTGCACTACACTGATGTAGTGCACTACACTGATGTCTGCAATATTGGAGGCCCTGGGGACAGGTAATCCTGAAAGGCTTGCAAGCCAGGTAGAACGGCCCTCATCTCTAGGACGTTTATGTGGTGGGAACTCTCCGCTGCAGTCCAAGTACCCTGGGTCTGGTGAGGGCCCAGGTGAGCCCACCAGCCCATCCCCAAAGTGATTGTGAGGAGGATCTGATGAGGGAAGGAGAACAGGAAGAGAACCCCTTTGAGTAAATTGCTGTATTCCATCCACCACCAGAGCACCTTTACTGATGAAGTTACTAGAACTTACTTTTTAGATCATCAGTGTGTTGATCCCATTGGACTCTTAAAGTCCATCGGGGATCCACATGTGCAGCCTCATCAGGGGAACTGTGACAATGGCTGCAGCCATCAAGCCCAACAGCTGCAAGAATGTCCTGGCTGTGATATACCTGCTGCTGCAAAGCAGCCGGGCCTTTGCTATCAGGTGTTTCACCTTGTCTTGGGGCAGGAAGGCCGCACACTGGGCAGTGTCCAGTACAGCACCTATGTACTAAAGACACTAACAGGGTCAAGACTGACTTGGGCAGGCTGATCATAATCCCTAATGCATGGAAAAGCTGTCTGGTATGCAGTAGGGTATGGGTCAGTTTCTCATTGGACTAAGCTTTGAGCAACCCATCATCCAGGTAAGGGAAGATGTACAGTCACTCCCTCTTAAGGGCTGCTGCCACCACTGCCAAGCATTTGGTTAATACCCATGGCACAGATGAAAAGCCAAAGGGCAACGCCCTGAACTGGTAGTGCTCACCCTGGAACAGGAACCGGAGGTACTTTCTGTGGGAAGCACAAACCTTAATGTGCAGGTAAGCATCCTGCATGCCCAGGGAGCATATCCAGTCTCCTTTGTGCAGTAGAGGCAGCAGGCCTTGTAAGGTTACTTGTCCTTAACTTCTTGTGCTGGATGTAGGAATTCAGGCTTCTCAGGTCTAGGATGGGTGGTAAATTCCCTGTGGATTTGGGGATGAGAAGGAAGTGGGAATGGAACCCTCTGTTCTTCAAGA
This sequence comes from Neoceratodus forsteri, assembly GCA_016271365.2. Classification (NCBI taxonomy): domain Eukaryota; kingdom Metazoa; phylum Chordata; order Ceratodontiformes; family Ceratodontidae; genus Neoceratodus; species Neoceratodus forsteri. The sequence continues at coordinate 335,391,219 of CM057455.1, read as the reverse complement.
ACTGGTTCTATGGCCCTTTTCTGCAGTAGGGTGTGAACTTCTTCCAGCAACACTGGAATGTTGTCTGGAGGGTAGCTTTTTTGTACTTTCTTTTTTCACTGTCTCTCTGGGGGAACTCTCTCGTGCATCCATTGCCCCCATGAGCTCTACCTCCTGCCTGAAGCTCCCCCTTCACCCTTGCACCAGCCAGACAGACCCCAGTTCTGCACCCCCTGAGGTGCGGCCGCCCTATCCACCCAGGGCGCTCTACCTATAATCTAATGTACCTGGCTGGGTGGTCGGCCCTGATGGAGAGAGAAGCCCGGAGGTGGAGTGTGGCTCGATGGGGCATGGTGCCGTCGCCTATCCCCAAGGACGGGGTTTTCTTGGTTGTTTCTCCCCTCAGAGTGCAGCATGCAATGACGCCTGGGCACAGCTCCCCTACTAGCATCTGCCACATTCCCGCCCCTTACATTTTGGCTGGTGTTCCTGCAGTACCCCCGCTCACCATTGGAGGTTGCCAGGACACCAAGCAACCCCTAGATCCCTCCCCAGGGAGAGGAAAGCTGTCCTCTGGATGCTTCATCCTCTCCTTCCCCTGCCAACCCCTGGCTTCCCGAGTCCGTCTCCAAACCCGGGTCACTGGTGTGGCGTGAGGTGCAGCATCCAGCGCCTCAACCCTCGGTGCCACCAGGCCAGCTCACTTCCGAAGTTCTTGAGTGTGGCCTTGCTCTATGAGCTGCAGGACCCAAGCATCTGCTGCGATCTCCTTCCACCTGTCCAGTTGGAGGGAGAAGCAACCCTCTACCACCGACTCCTGTAGTACTGGAGGGTGGGGTCTAGCAAAGAGTCATGCTGAGGTAGAACCATTGGCTGGGGTCACATCTCAACCTCTAGGGGCCTTCCTGGTGGTGGAGGTAGGGGCAGACAGGGCGGTTCCAGCTCAGTGCTTGCCTAACTGTCGGGTGCTCAACCTGAGTCTGTGGGAGGCCCGACGAAAGGATGCCTGCTGCCCACTTCTTGTCTGGTTATGGTAAAATGAGTGGACTGACCACAGGATCCTCCCTGAGGCCTGTAGGTCAGAAAGGATGTCCTGCACATCTGCCCAAAAGAGCTTGTAGCCTCTGAAGGGGGCATTCAGGATGGACTGTTGTATATCAGTAGCAAAGCTGGACACTCTGAGCCAAGAATACCTTTTTAGGCAGATGCCAACCACAGCTGCTCTAGCAGAGGCATCAGAGACGTCATAAGCAGACCTCAAAAGGTGCCTACACAAATCTGCCCCAGACCAGAGGGCTTTAAGCAGCTCCTGCTTTTGGGGACCCTCCGGAAGGGCTTGTGCTGCAGCTTTGGCCTTTTTCCAGAGAGTGTTCTGGAATTTGACCATATGGGCGATACAATTTACAATTCTGATGGCCAGCATGGCAGAGGCATAGGCCCTCTTGCCCATAAGATCGAGCTTTCTAGACTCCTTATTGGGGGAAGAGAGATGAGGTCTCTTGGACCTACTATGGGCAGTATTTATCACCACTGGATCTGCCTGTGGTTGTCTACGAAAAAAAGGCTTCCCTGAGGGAGCCTGGTGCACTTAGTCTGCCTTTCTGGGCATAGGAGGGATCATATTTGGCCTGTACCAGTCAGCCATGGTGGCATCCTCTAATGCAGCCAGCAGAGGAGAAATAATCAGAGGAAGAGAATCTGGCAATTCCAAATATGCAACCAGATTTTTCCTGGTAATATCCTGCTCCTCAGCATCAAATCCCATAGCTGTTTGTAGCTGCTTCGTTACTGAGATGAAGGAAGGGTCATCATAGAAACATAGAAACATAGAAGTTGACAGCAGATAAGGACCGCAAGGCCCATCCAGTCTGCCCATTTCTTTTTCTACCTTATAAATGTGCCAACGGCCTTTGCTCTGTCAGTGACCTATCTATTCATAGTCATTTGTATTGCTCCCTTATGCCTATCCCATGCCTGTTTGAAGCCCTGCACTGTATTCATAGCCACCACTTCTTGTGGTAAGCCATTCCATGCATCCACCACCCTTTCTGTGAAAAAGAATTTCCTCACATTCCCCCTTAATCGGCCTCCCTCTAATCTCATGCTATGTCCTCTTGTCTTGCTATTTTTCTTGTATTTAAACATGTTAGACTCTTTCACCTTGTTTATGCCCTTAAGGTGTTTGAATGCCTCGATCATATCACCTCTCTCCCTCCTTTGCTCAAGGGTATACATATTGAGCTCCGTTAATCTGTCCTCATATGTCTTCTGATGCAGTCCCTGCACCATTTTGGTTGCCCTTCTCTGGACTGCCTCAATTTGGTTAATGTCCTTGTGAAGGTGTGGCCTCCAATACTGCACGAGTACTCCAGATGGGCCCTAACCAATGTCTTGTACAGAGGGATTATTACCTCCCTCTTACTGACTTGTGATACCCCTACTAATACACTCCTACCCCTAGCCTTACCTACTGCTTTAGAGGTCTGCTTGGATGATTTTAGGTCATCAGTGATGATGATGCCCAAGTCTCTTTCTTCCTTTGTGACTGCTAGCATCTCCCTCCCAGCCTATAAGTGGCTTCAGGTTTCTCTTCCCTATGTGCATGATTTTGCACTTCTTTGCATTAAATCCAGTTGCCACTCTTCTGACCATTCTGCTAGTTTATCTAGATCTCTTCTCATTCTGCCCACCCCATCTGGCTCATCTACTCTGTTGCAGATCTTGGTGTCATCTGCAAACAGACAAGCCTTACCCTCTAGTCCATCTGCAAGGTCACTAATGAAGATGTTGAATAGGACTGGCCCAGGACTGATCCCTGAGGTACCCCACTTGTGACTTGCATCTCTTCTGACTGCATACCATTTACCACCACTCTCTGTTTTCTGCCAGTCAACCAGTTTGCCACCCAGTTGACCAACTTCTGGCCCACCCGAGCCTACCCAGCTTATTTATCAATCTTCTATGTGGAACAGTGTCAAAAGCTTTGCTGAAGTCAAGGTAGGCGACATCAACTGCTCCCCTTGGTCCACCACTCTGGTTACCCAGTCAAAGAAATCTATGAGATTAGTTTGACAGGACCTTCCTTTGTAAACCCATGCTGTCTTGGATCCTGTGCCCCTATGGATTCCAGGTGTTGCACTATCCTTTCCTTAAGGAGTGCCTCCATAATCTTGCCCACTACTGAGGTAAGACTGACCGGTCTGTAGTTCCCCACCTCCTCCCTGCTACCACTCTTGTGGAGCGGGATCACATGAGCCCTTCTCCAGTCTTCTGGGACCTCTCCTGTGCTCAGAGACTCACTAAACAATTCTGCTAATGGCTCTGATAGTTCCTCCTTTAGCTCCTTAAGTACCCTGGGATGTATGCCATCAGGTCCCATTGCCTTATCCACTCTGAGCTTAGCAAGCTCTTGTAGGACCCTTTCTTTTGTGAAGGGAGTAGTGCTTACCTCCCTCCCCCTGTGTCCATGATGCTGAGCTGTGGGCCCTGCCCTACCTTCTCTTCAGTAAATACTGAGCAAAAGTATCTATTTAGGATAGATGCCTTTACAGGGTCCTCCTCCTCACATGCTCCCTTTTCTCCATTAAGCTTAGCAATACCCCCTCTGGACTTTCTCCTTTCACTAATGTATCTATAGAAAGTCTTGTCACCTTCTTTTACTGTTCGTGCTAGTGTTTCCTCAGTTTGGGACTTTGCCTGCCTTACTGCCTTACCTGCTTCCCTTAGGGCAGTTTGGTATGCCTCCCTATCTTCATCCGCTGTGTTCCCTTATATTTCCTGAAGGCCAGCCTTTTGGCTCTGACCTTTTCTGCTACTGTATTTGAGAACCAAGTGGTTTCCTTCTTCTTTTGCACTTCTTTTCTGTCTAACACAATGGGATGTTGCTTCAAGTATTGCATCCTTAATGCTTGCCCACTTTGCCTGTACCCCCTCACCTGTGTTTCTTTTGCCAGGCTATCTTAACTCTGTTGGCCATCTTATCAAAGTCAGCTCCTCTGAAGTCCCATATTTTTGCCTTGGAATGGGATGATTTAGATGTAGTAGCCAAATTGAACCATACCATGTGATGGTCACTGGCCCCAGGTGACCTTCTACCTGGAGATCTGTGATCCCTTCTTTGTTAGTCAGTACTAGATCTGGATAGCCCTGTCTCTTGTGGGTTGCTGCACCAGTTGTTTGAGGCCCTCCCTGCAGGAATCCACTATGAGTCTAGTTCTGGCAGATGTTCCTGCTGGTATTGACCAATCTGTATGTGGCATGTTGAAGTCTCCCATTATCAGAACCTCCCTTTAGCTGTCATGTTTTGTATATCTTCTAACAGTAATGTGTCTATGTCCTCCTCTGGTCTGGGGCCTGTAGACAACCCCAGTTCTTATGGCTGTCCCATTTCCTGTTTCCAGGGTGACCCACAGTTCTTCTGGCTCCTTATGTGTATTCTGAATTTCTGTAGCTTTGATATTTTCATTAACATACAGGGCCACTCCTCCCCTTTTGCACCTCGGTCTCTTCTGAGACAATACATAGCCAGGTACTGAAGTCTCCCAAGTGTGGTTACTGGTAAACCACGTCTCACTAATTGCTACTATGTCCAGTTTAGCCTCTGACATTATTGCCTGCAGGTCTGGATCTTATTTCCCAGGCTGTGAGCATTGTGTACATGATTTTCCATTGGCCAGATTTTGGTGTGTTAGTTGTTGGGTGAAGTTTGGCATTTCCCCTGTGCATCGTGTGGGGAGACAAACCTTTTTCTTACCTGGTGATGCAAATGAGCGGCAAACACGCTGAATTCCTTTTGACCACTAGCTGAGGGGGAGGGGTGTTCTTCTCATTGACGATGTAAGTGTACACCTCTCCCATTACTAGTTTAAATATTCTGCAAAGATGTCAAACTTCTGCCCCAATGCACTGACTCCTCTTTAGTCAGATGCAGTCCATCAAATTTAAAGAACTTTCGCTCCCAGAACTGTTGCCAGTTCCTACAAATCTGTGTCCTTTTCCTGGCACCAGTCCTTGAGCCACATGTTTAGCTCCCTATCTCCCTTCTCTGACCTTCCGTCCATCTGCTCCCCTCCCAGACTGGCAGGGATCTCAGAGAGGAGATGCCGGATGAAATAGATGATGGTTGTCACCCAGCCTAGTCAGGTGTTCCTTGGTCTCCACAACTGACCGGCTGGCGAGATCGTTAGTCCTATGTGTACTAGGACATCAATGTTTTCTCCTGCTTTGTGAACAATTTTAGCAATGCGGTCAGTGTCTCTCCATGCTGATGTACCTGGGAGACATCTGACCATCACCCCTGGCTGGAGATGGGTATCAACTCCCCGAATCATGGAGTCTCCTATGATCAGAAGTTTTTTGGATTTCCTTTGTGCTTGTTTAGTTTTGGTTCCTGATTTGGGTGAGTTTTGTTGTGCTAGCTCCTGTGCCGCAGTGTCCTGCTCTGCAGTGTCTTCTGCCTCTTCATTTGATTTCAGAGATAGAGGCAGATACCTGTTTTTAGTATTTATATGGTTTTTGGAGGCAATGTGATGGAGAGCAGAGAGTGATGGGGCACCTGATTTGCTCCTCCTAACCACCTGCCAACCTCCTGGACCAACTACCCTCTGCGGTTGAGGTTTTTCTGTTGGATGCTGGGGAAATGGCGGGTGGTTCTTATAATCAGGGGTATCTCGGGGTGTATTTGGTGGAGTCCTTGCCCTCTGAGTAAAAAGTGGAGGTAAACCTGGACATGCTCCTATCCCCCTCTTCCTTCTCCTCCTCCTCCTCCTCCTCATGTGGGAGGGGGTCAGGATGGCACTCACTCTCATCAACTGGCTCTGCATAGGGCACAGAAGACATTGACGACCGACAGCAAGCAGGGTGCACCAATGTGGAATGCGTCGACACAGGTGCTGGCCTAGCAGGCCCCGGCATTGATGGGCCCAGAGGAGGAGCAAGGTACAGCATGAACTCTCAAAAAGAGGACAGCATGATGTGGATGTCGATGGTTATCGGCATTGCCGGAGCGCCTTGCTACACTGATGGGGGCCTGGATCCCCAGTATTGGCGGTATTTTCAGCAGCATCAATGAGAAGGGATGAGGCCTTCATCGACAAGACAGCCTGAGGCGTCGATGGGGAAGGCTGAATCCCCGGAATTGGCGAAATAGCCAAAGGCGTCAAAAGGGAAGGCAGAAATCCTGACATTAATCGGCCAGCGCCGGTCAAGGCAGGGCTGACAGAACTCCCCGTCTGTTGCCCCTGAGAAAGAAGGGGTCTGAACAGCAGGGGTTGGAATGTCTGTGGGGGCATCAAGAGGTCTGTCAATGAGCCATCGTGGGTCAAAGAAGGACTGGTGGGAAGAACTGCTAAGGACGACCCTGTGGAAGAGAGGGTGTGGGCAGCAGTGGGGGTTACTGCTGAGGTGGCTGATGACCCAGCAGTGGCCGGTGCAGTGACTGAAAGTGCACCAGGGAGGATTTCTCTTTACTCCTATCCCCCTCCTGTTGCTTGCGTTTACCAGCCGATTTGTCCCAGGCCTTGGAGGAGTAGGAGCCCATGGATGGAGCTGGCAATGCAGAGGAGCTTCTTGCCTGGAGCTCCTTCCCCATTCTGGTGGCCTTCTGTTCAAGAAGGAAAGACTCTAGGGTCTTCTGACGGCACTGCCGGGTAGCCTAGTCGAATCCATGGCAGACCTCCCAGGCCTTAATGTCGTGGTTCAGGCCAAGACAACCAACACATGCATCATGGTCATCCTTATCGTAGATCTTCTTACCGCACCTGCAGTATCTGAAGAGTTTCTCAGGGTTGGTCAGCATAAATGAAGGTGAAAATCACTTCAAAAAATAAAGTGATTAACGAACTAGGGTGTGAAAAGAAAGTAAAGAGAAATTGAAGATTTGGCAGTCAACTGAAGCAGTGGTCTCTGTGGATTCTGATGTCCGACGGTCGACTGCGGGAAAAGAACTGAGGCAGGCACAGTGCCACCGAAGTTTATATGGGAGGGACATCATCAGCTGATGTCGTAGTGGACAGCCCCTAGTAGACTGCTAGTGAAAAAGTTTCCATGTGGTCCTAGTGACTGGCAGCCATAGTTTCATAGGCATGGCGTGATGCAAGAGATATCCTAGACATCCAGCACTGGTGGCCAATATGGTAGCCTCTGCTGATCTGGCTTGCATCACCGAGACCTGGCTGGATGAGAATACGGGGCTCATTCTGGCTTCCACTATACCAGCAGGGTTCTCGGTGTTACACCGCCCTAGAGTGGAACGTGGGGGCGGGGGAGTCGCAATCTGTTTTAGATCAGAACTGGATCTCAGGGAGGTGCCAGTGGGACTTACCAAATCCTCTGAGTGCATTGTGGGGGCGGGTGCAGGTTGCAGGATCCTTCTCATCTACCATTCACCAGGCAATGGGAGGGCTTTCCTGCAGGAAGTGGAAGAGCTCATCGCTAAGCCGGTGGAGTTCCCCAGATGGTTAATTTTGGGGCACTTCAATGCCTGGGTCGACGATGGGCTCTCATCATTTGGACAAAACCTCCTCCAGTCGATGGAATCACTGGGCCTGACATGGGTAGTTACCGCCGCCACCCAAAGGGGGGACACTCATTGGACTTGGTATTTCTCCTGGAGATGGAGATCACCGATATGGTGGTGGATCCAGTCAGTTAGTCTGACCATCACGCCCTGAGTCTAGTTTTGCATCTCCTCTTAACAGGCCTGCCTCTAAGGAAATGGTACAATACCGCCCTTTAAGAGGAGTTTCCTCAGAGGGCCTAATGGTGGTGCTGGACCTTTCAGGAATTCAAATGGATAGCAATGATCCAGGTCCCTCTGTTCTTGCCTATAATAAGGCAGTAGAGAGGGTCCTGGATATCGTTGCTCCAGTTCGAGTTTGTCCCCTGACCTCTCACCTCGGTGCCTCATGGTATGATAGGACAGTGCAGGAGTTCAAGAGGCAGGGGCGAAGGTTGGAGAGGTGCTGGCGGAAAATGCACATGGAGGAAGACAGGCTTAGATTGCTATAACATTATAAAGTCTACCAATGGGCAATTTCCAATAAGAAGGCAGTGTTCCTGTCCAAGGAAACTGCTGCAGCGAGGATCAGGCCAGTTCAGCTCCTCCGCACTGTGGACAGGCTGTGCAATCCAGCCTGTCAGAAGTCTGGTCAAGCATTGTCACAAGAAATATGTGAGGAGTTTGTACAGTTCTTCATTGATAAGGTTACCTCCATCAGGGAAGAGATCATCCAACACCTCCCCCATTGGATCTTGCACTGTTCAACCGAGTGGTACAGTTACCCAGATAACCTGGTCCAGCTTCAGCTTGCCAGCAGTCATTCACAATGTGAGGATCATCCAGACTCTGTGACCAACTTGCTGTAGTTTGAATCTGGGCCCAACTCACCTTCTAGTAGGATGTATTGCGGTCATTGGCCCGGTCCTAGCTGGGATAGTGAGGTGTTCTTTGGAGAGGGGGATCTTTCCAGACCCCTTAAAAGAGGCGGCTGTATAACCCCTCTTGAAAAAGCCCTCCTTAGACCTTGACTGCCCATCTAACTACAGACCAGTCTCTAACTTGCCTTTTATAGGCAAAGTTATCGAGAAGGTGGTCGCTCTGCAGCTGGAGGCTCATTTGGCCAGCCAAAATGTCTACAACCCTCTGCAGTCAGGTTTCAGGAAAAGACAGCACTGAGACAGCCCTGGTTCGGGTACTGAATGATCTCCTGATGGCTAGAGATTGGAGATCCTGTACCATCTTGGTTCTCCTTGGTCTCTTGGTAGAGTTTGACACTGTGGACCATGGAGTGCTGCTCAAGCACATGCAGTTCTTCTGTGGACTGGGATGCAGTCCTCAGTTGGTTTTGTTTGTTCCTCCGGGGTAGATCTCAGAGGGTGGTGTCAGGGATTTATTCCTTGCCCCCCCCCATGACCTACCCTGTAGGGTGCCACAGGGCTTGGTGCTGTCCCCCATGTTGTTCACAGTGTATATGCTGTCATTAGGAGACATTATAAGACTGTATGGCTTCAGTTTTTACTGTTATACAGATGATACTTAGCTATACCTTCTTTTGTGCCCATCCAGGAGAGTGATACGATCTTGGTGTTTAACAGCTGTCTGGCTGAAATTCAGGGCTGGATGAGTACCAGCTGGCTGAGACTGAACCCAGGGAAAACAGAGGTATTGGTTGTGGACCCAAATCATACATCAGCTGGGACATAAGTGGGACAGTCCTTTGGATTAGAGCTGGGAGGAACTCCACTGACTGCCTCAAACCAGGTACAGAACCTAGGCATGATTTTTGATGAAAGCCTGACCTCGAAAGCTCAAGTGTTGGCTGTAGTCAAATCATCCTATTACTATCTTAGGAATATAGCCAGGGTGAAACACCAGGTTCCGACTGAAGATCTTCCAACTCTGGTCCACGCCTTTGTCACCACCTGCCTTGATTATTGCAACGCCCTCTACCTAGGGCTACCACGGGTTGATGTCTGCCAACTGCAGCTGGTGCAGAACATGGCAGCCAGGTTGTTGACTGGAACCACTAGATCCAGGAATAACACACCTGTGCTCCATGAACTGCACCGGCTGCCGGTACAGTGGTGGATTCCCTTCAAGGTTGCATTGCTGACCTGTAAAGCCCTACACGATCAGGGACCTCAGTACATGCAAGACCTTCTGTCTCCTTACTGCCCCTCCTGCCAACTCTGATCTGCCGATGAGGGATTGCTAGAGATTCCCAGGGCACATTTGAAAACCTCAGGAGATAGTGCATTTGCTTATATGGCCACAACCCTGTGGAATTCTCTGCCTCAATGGATACATGATAGCCTGACCATGGAGGGATTTAAAACCTCCCTTAAAACGTATTTATTCAACCAGGCCTTTCCTGGCATTTTTATTTATTTATTAAATTCTCGGATTACAAATACCTTTGAGCAGAAACAGCTCGTTTACAAAGGTTCCACGTCAAAGGATGAGGGTCAACATACATACAGAGGTAGTAAAAGAATGTACAATAAACAACCAAAACAACTAAAAGAAAAAATAAAGATACTCAGTTATAACATACTTTGAGATAATATTCATAAAACGAGCAGCTTGAGTAGGCAGCTGGCTGTGGTAACAATAAGAGATAGAGAGCACCATAGGCAGTTAGTATTGCAGGCATGCGACCGGGAGAGGAAGTTGGCGGGCTAATGGGCCACTGTCTGATGGTGGTGGAAAATGTCTTGTACCAGAGGAGATGTGAAGCAGGAAAGGAGTCACAAGGAAGGCCCAGTGCCAGAGGGAATGAGATTGGGAAAGGGCGAGCTGTGAGACATGAGTGAGCTGGGAGGTGTTTAGAGAGATCTCTGTTCAGAGAAGCAGACACATTGAGTGGTAGAGGTGAGGTAAAGTTTGAGATTCCTTTTGAAGGGTCCAAGTGTAGTAGAGGAAAGTGCTTCTTTATTGAGGGAATTGAACCATTGAGTGGCTCTATAGATAAAGGACTGCTGACCCATGGAGGTACGACATCTGGGAACCTGAAAGGTTAGAGATTGGGCACCACATGTTTGTTGAGTGCCACTGTAGGTAGTAAGGAGTGAGCTAACACCAGGTGGCATGAGACCAAGGAGAATCTTTTTGGTAAGTAAGCACGCCTGATATTGTATTCTGCTGCGTAGGGGTAGCCAGCTGACCTGTGCATAGAGGTCACAGGTGTGAGTTTGTCGGGCTGCACCCATCAGTAGTCTACAGGCTTTGTTGAGAGCAACTGAGATCCTGTGGAGGGCACTTGTTGAGGCAGAGCCATAGATGGCAAGGCCGTAGTCAATGATAGAGGTGACAGAGCTGTAGATAGCTAGTTTAAGGGCATCCGCAGGCATGCAGTGCTTGTGTTTGTGAAGTAGTCCAATCCGTATATTGGTGGTCTTGGCAACAGTGTCAATATGCTGAGTGTAGGAGAGGGTACTATCCAGGGTAATACCAAGGTATATGAACTCCTTGACATGTTCGAGTGGGTTCCCAGCATGGTTCTTGATGGTGAAGGACAGAGAGTTGTGCCTGCTCTGTCGGTTACAGAAGGACATGGCTTTAGTCTTGCTGTGGTTCAGGACAAGTTCATGAGAATTGAACCAGTCTTCGATGCGATTGAAGTCGAGCTGAAGCTGGGATTCAAGGACTGTAATGTCATGGTGGCTGGAAAACAGGACTGCATCATCTGTGTATAGTAATATTTTTTGGTGGCAGGCACTGGGGAGATTGTTGATGAAGAGGGAGAAGAGTAGAGGGCCCAGAATAGACCCCTGGGGGACTCCGGAGTGGACCGGTTTCTCATCCAAAGAGATCCCTGCAATTCTTACACGTTGGATCCGATTATCAAGGTAGCTGGTGAACCATGGAAGGGCATCGCTGGAGATCCCAATGGAGGACAGTTGCTTGAGCAGTAGGGGGGTGGTTAACTGTGTCAAATGCCTTGGTAAGGTCTATAAATACTGCCCCTCCACAATTCCCTTTGTCAAGAGTGGCATGGATGAAGGTTGTAAATTCCAGTAGTGCAGTGGTGGTGCTGTGCCCTTTTCTGAAGCCATGCTGCTCTGGGCACTGTACATTGTACTTATCCAGGAATTCAACTGGCTGGTCCGACACTATTCTCTCCAGCGCTTTGGATAGTGAGGGGAGGAGTGAGCTAGGTCTGTAATTGGTGTGCAGTGTCCTATCTCCACTTTTGAGAACTGGTGTGACAGTGGCTTTCTTCCAGAGAGAGGGGAAATGGCCCAATCTAAGCGAGAGATTAAAGATCTTTGTAAGTGGTTCTAAGATTTCATCGAGGACTTGTGCCAGCAGTTTCAGGTCAAGGGAGTCACCACTGTACCCTTGTTTGCTGATGGCCTTTAGAATGTATTTTCTAGCTACTTGTGGTGGGACCTCCTTAAAAAAAACCTTGGGGTTGTACATTCTAGTTGGGGGGTAACTTGGGAGGAGCTGGAGGGCAGGTCATCGAAAATATTTGGTGGAAGGACACTGTCCAGGTTTGTAAATGCATTATTAAAAGTGCTGGTGATGATACCTAGGTCGAGTGTAGGAGTGCCATGAAGGTTGAGCATAGTGGGTGGTGCTTTAGGATCCTTGCCTGTGAGTTCTTTCATGTTGTTCCAGAATTTGTTTCCCTGGCCCCAAGAGTTGGTCAGAGCCTCTTTGTAATAGCTACGTTTAGCATTCCGTATTCTTCGAGTGCAATCATTTCTGGCTGCTTTGTATAATTGTATGTTTACTTAAGTCGAGGTTGCAGAGCACAATGCCAGAAGGTGGTCTCTGTGCTTGAGCAGAGTTAAAAGGTCAGTAGTAACCAGGGGTTAGTCTGTCCTTTGACCTTCATCTTTTCACTGGTGCATAAATGTCACAGGCTTCATTGAAATGTTTGATAAATAGGTCCAGAGCTTTGTTGGTGTCATTGAGGGAGTCAAGCACTGCCCAGTTCAGCCTGGTTAGATGGGATTTTAACAGCTGGAGGTGCCCTTGTTTGATAACCCTGGCATAGATAAGCTTGGGAGGGGGCTTGTGGTATTTGTTTGACCAGGAGCAGATGACAGGCGAGTGGTCACTTATTGTATCCGGGAGTACAGAAACATTGGAGATGTGTTCAGGGTGGTTAAATAGAATCCAGTCTAGAAGCGTAAGGGAGCCTGTCCTATAGTTACACCTAGTGGGGGCATTGACCAGTTGAGTGAGGTGATGCGCCGCGGCTGCATCCTTATAGGTAGCGGCCTCAGTGGAGAGCCAGTTAATGTTAAAATCACCCATGATTATGGTTTCAGAATTACGTTGCTGGACCCTTAGATATTCCATGATGCTATGGAAGCCAGCAGCCTGGACTCTTGGGGGTAGGTAAACTGAGATGACAGTGAGTTCCTTGTTATGTGCACCAAGGAGGATTTTGATTGTGAGGACCTGAGAGGAGTTGCTCCAGGCTAGGGATGGGATGATGTGACCCATAAGGGTATCCTTAAGATAGATGGCGCAGCCCCCCGCCCGCTTAGCAATCCTGTCTTGCCTGAAAATGCAGTAGCCAGGGATAAAGACTGAGGTATCAGGGATTTTAGGGTTTAGCCATGTTTCCACAACTGAGAGGACATCAGGGTTGTGCTGTAGGATCCATGTTTGGAGGGTGTCAAGTTTGTTGATGATGCTGCAGGCATTGATGGATGCCATGGTGAGTGTCCCTGTCCTTCTGCTTGGTGCCACTGCTGGCTGCCCAGGTGGTCCTGGGTTGGGGTGAACATTTTCTGAGAGCAGAAGCAGCATAAGGAGAATTTGTAGGAGAAAGGATTTCAGCATCTTGTAGATACCTGGTAGTTAAGTCATAAGCCAAAAGAAATAATCAACAGCTGAGGTCCAGAGTCACAGAATGAGTTAGAATTCCTGAAGGTGATGAACTGTGCCTGCGCATATGCAGGATGTGAAATCCTTTTGTCTGCATGCTTATTTGTCATTCAAAGAGGTTGTTGAAAAGCCCACATACAGATCATGGAGCAGGTCAGACGAAAATGTGGATTCAAGTAGACCTAGAGTCTGTGAGTTTGTCAGACTTAATTGCTTGACTTATGTTTTGCTTGGGATAGCTTCCAAAAAGGTGACTTTTAAATGAAAAATGCAGATACCTGGTTGTGATGTTTTGCAGAAATCCAGTTCAGGAGACTTTCACGGATGTAGTGAGCAAGAATGGTGTAGTTACTCCAAGCAGAAAACCATGTAAACCCACAAAAACTAAGCTACAGCCACAGACATGCAGCCACTACAAACAAAGAAGTGCCATAGTACACCATTTAAATTGGCGTTTAAATTTAATAACATTACTGCTGTGAAAGGAGGGATTATATAACTGTTTTAAAATATGTTTTATTATAGACTGCTGATTGTTTTCATTTAGTTTCATGGGTAAGATGTGCAATATTGTGAGTTTAACTGTGGCTTACGTGTACATTTATTGTAAGGGCGCCCTGAGCAATGGAAGGGTGCTTTTTTAAAAAATAAAACAGATGATGATGATGAAGAAAAAGATTGGGAATTACTAAGAGGTGGCTGCAGAAATCTCTTCCACAGAATTCTCAATGGATTAGGGTGGTAAATGACACATATCGGATGGAGACTTTAATAGCAACCATCCAGGGGAAACAGGATACAAATGAGATATTTTGGAGGCAATGGGTAACCTATCAGCTTGAGGTGGAACCGGAATTCGTCCAATAAATCTGATCCCTTATTAGACTATTACTTAACGATAAAGGGCAATCGTGACTTTTTATCCTAAGAGTGAAATAACATCAAGAGGGCAGCCGTGAGTGCCCTGCAAACTGTGTTTTTATGCCATGCTAAATACTGTATCAATTAACCCAATTACATTTCCAGTAAGTAATAACACCTGAAACCACGCTACTAGTGTTATGTTTTATTACTCTGTTGTTTTTTAATAGTATTGTACCATGCAATATTGTTCAATAATAAACTTCTGAATTTAAAGAAAAAAGAAAGGACATAGGGTAGAGGCCATCCAAAGAAGGGTAACAGAAATGGTGCAGGGGCTGCACCAAATGTCCTATGAGGAGAGACATAGGGATCTAAACGTGTATACAGTGAAAGAGAGAAGGGATGGGGTGGACATGATTGAGACCTTTAAATACCTCATGAGGGTGAGTAACGTACAAGAAGGGAGCATTTTTCAGCACAGAAAAGAAGGTGTACAAGAACTAGTGGGCATGCAATGAAGCTGGAGGGGGGAAGTTTAGAAGGAATATGAGAAATGATTTCTTCACTGTGAGGGTTGGGGGATGCCTCGAACAATCTTCTGGACGAGGGGCAGTGGGGGCGAAAACAGAGGTGGGCTTCAAGCATGCAATGGCTATAAAGACAAACTGGTCTCAAGTGTGGGGGGCAGAGCAGGTAGGGTCTGCAGTGGCAGAATAGGCAGGGAAGAGCGAGGGAGACTAGGGGGCCAAGCGGTCCTTATCTGCTGACAAATTCTCCTTCTATGAGGAAATTTATCAGATTATTCACCACTTTTTATGAGGCAGTTTACACCTCTAAAAGGCAGCTAATCCCTACCAGTCTGGACTGCACTTGGGAGTAAAAGAAAACGAGTTATTTGAGTCTGTAAAAATACTTCCTGGTTGCTCATTGCAATACCAAAAAGGGATGTATGTGTGATTCACATGGGAAAACTCAGGTGCCTTAACTGGCTGAACTCTCATAGCTCAGCTGGTTAAGAGCTAAGGCACGGATTGCTGATACCTGGGTTCGAATCCCAGTGAGAGTTACATATTTTCTTTCATTTCATTTCTACAACTGGATTTCTAAATTTGCCTTGCAGTGGCTTAACTGCACTTGGGAGAGAAAGATAACTAGTTATTTGAATCTGTAAAAAGACTTCTGGTTGCTCATTGCTACACCAGAAAGGAATGTATGAGTGATTCACATGGGAAAACTCAGGGGCCTTAATTGACTGAACTCTTGTAGCTCAGCTAGTTAAGAGCTAAGGCATGGATTGCTGATACCTGGGTCCGAATCCCAGTGAGAGTCACACTTTTCCTTTCATTTCTACAGTTGGATTTTTACCAGTCTGGAGGAATTCTTATTTTGCCTCCTCCTGCCCTGCATGCACTGTCAGAAGCTAAAAGGCAAAGTATGAATGCATTTCTAACAACACAGGTGATGATACCAGCTATCTCTTGCCTGGCTCCACACAAATCTCCCAGATGTGATAGCTTTCTGGTGGAATTTTATCATGTAATGGGGGACATAGTCTCATCGATGCTTCACAAAGTTTGCAAGGCAGCCCACTAGAAATATCTGCTTCCCACTTTTATGCGGGAAGCAATTATTACACTACACCCCTAGGAAGGGAAAGACCCCATTGTCACAGCTAATCAATGCCAATGACAAATGTTCTGCTAAGGTACTAGCAGCCTTGTTGGAAAAACTGCTACCATTGCTTATACACAAGTCTCAGGTGTGATTCACGAAGGGTGAAACTGAGCTCAGACCACCTGATATCTTTTATTTTACCAATGATGATGATGGCAAGGGATAGCACCATTGACTTTGAAAAGGCACTCAACTTAGTGGAGTGGGTGTATCTGCACTTGATCATGGAGAGAATGAGAGAAGGTAACATCTTCATTGGTTGGATACAAAACCTTTACACTCATCCTTTGGCCGAAGTCCTTGCCAACTCTAACATCCTCCTTGATGAGCCTGCACAGTGGCATGCAGTAGAGGTGAACTATCCCCCCATTATTATTCATTCTGGCCATCCAGCCACTTGCAGTAGAAAGCAGGAAACGCATGGCACCTTTAGGAATAAACGTAGGTTTTGTGGAATGCAGAATCAAATTGTATTAGCTTACTGATTAGGAGAAGGCCAAATCTCTCTTGTTTTAATGCAATGTTAAAGGTTTGGCAAACTCAACCCTTGCCACCGGCGACAAGGTGACCCCCTCATCGATGAGGTAACTACACTTTAAGTTTCAACATGCCAGTATAAGCCTCTTATTGGACAGAGCACACTACATAAAAGATGAAGCCATGGAGTGATCTCCACATAAGCGAGAAAGGAACGGGACCTCAGTTCATATTGGCATGTTAAAATTTAAAGTGTAGTTCCCAGACCAGTAAAGGGGTCACCTTGTTGTCAGTGGTCAGGCTATTCATGATTCAGCCGCATGATGAGACAAGAGCCTTCTTAAGATGTAAAAATTACTGAATGAAGGCAAAGTAAAAAAAATGGAATTGATTTAAATGAGTTGTGGGCTTTCAAGCTGCATTTTTTTTGGGGGGGGGGCACTGGCACTTTAACTGTTTAATGACTGAGATATGGCCATATCATGCTACTCTCTGTTTTAGACAGACAGGGAAGAGAGGAGGGATTATACTGTATGTGAGGAAGGAAAGGAGGGAATTAATGCTATGGAAGTACAGACAACCAGAGAGAAAGGAAGGGCTAGAGGTGCTGTAGGCCATCCTGAAGACAGCGATGGGGCTGCTATCCATATAGGAGCAGAAGTAGTTTACAGATCTCCAGCATGGGGGGGTGCTGAATGAGGCACTTGGGGAAGACATTAGGATGGCCAATAAGGGGAAGATGCTGGTAGCTGGTGACTTCATCTGCCAGATGTTGAGTGGAGTATTCCAGCTGCAGCTTCAGCAAGGAGCAGAGTCATTCTTTACTCCCTGCAAGGGGCTTTTCTCAGGCAGCTACTCAATGAACCCACTCAGTACAGGGCAATGCTGGACCTGGTGCTTATAAACAGGGACAGCACTGCAGACAATACAGTGGGCAGTGCCCTAAGTACCAGTGATCACCATACAATGTGGTTTAATCTTAAGACAGGAACAGAAGCAAACTACATGAGGACATGGGTACTGGACTTTAGGTGAGTGGATTTTAAAGAAATAGGAGACCGACTCAGAAACTGCCTCGTATGTGGGTATTGCCAGGAAGGGGTAGAGGAACAGTGGGGATAAATAAGGGAGAGCAAAATTAAGTCAAGCAGTCACTGCATGCTGCATGAAGGAAGTGAGTAAAAGCAAAAGGAAAAAGAAACAGTTATAGGAAATGGCCACGGTGGTGAAGGAAAAAAGGGTAGCATTCAGGAGGTATAAGGAACCCCAGAGGGGGGGAAGACAGGGAAGTGTACTTGGTAAAACAAAGAGAAGCAGAAAAGCAGTAAGGGGAACAAAGCTGCAGAAAGAGGAATGGATAGCCAAAGGGTCAGCAACTAGAAATAAGACATTCTTCAAGTATTTAAGTAAGAAGAGGAATGCAAGGGGAGTGACAGTAATGATAAGGAGGGCAGCAGAGTGAGGTCACATAATGGAGAGATATGGAGCAACAACTTTCCAGCTAGCTCCTTGAGTAACTTATATTTAACAGTTTTGCTATTTGCCATAGCTCCTAGAACACCAGGGAAGGGAGAGGATTGAGCAGCCAGAAGACTGCTCTCCTCTGCTGGGAAGGGTTTTGGGGTTTGCTCGGTGCCTTAGCGACCTCTGATGGAGGTCATGGGCACTACAGGTGCCGATGCTGTTATGGGGTGGAGCAGAGGCGGATGTCAGCAGCATGTCTGCGCAGACGTCATTGCACGTCCATGCTCCAGGGGGAACTTAAGCCGTAAAAGCCCAGGCCCTGGGATAGGCAATGGCTATCTCCAGTGTCCCGCTGCCACACACCCAATACCGGGCTCATCCCTCCTCTCTTCTGATCCTCCATCCTGCCTGGGCCGATGCACTGGATTCCAGATAGAGTGCCAGGAGTAGAAGGCGGCCATGCCTTGGGGGGCTCAGAGCCAGGGGGGGTCCATTGATCTGAGGTAGGTGGGGGTGTCTGTTCCTGATTCTCGGAGGGCAAGCTTCAGGTGGGTGGTAAAGCAGCGGAGGTGTGGGGTCAGCCTGAGAGAGTTCTCAGGTGCCAGAGAGAAAGAGAGTTGACAAAAAAAATAAGAACCATTGGGGAGGCTGTAGTCAATGCCACCAGAGCAGTTGACGATGAGGACTTGGCCTCTTTCAATGGAGACCTTGACCCCACTGATGAAACATTTTTCCACCTATGCTTATGGTGATAGCTAAAGGAGGACAGCTTTGATTCATCCTTGTCCTTTTCTCTACTCTTTTCCGATGGTCCCTATGTTGCCGACCACCCTGGAGTATCCTTTTCTCTGCAACAGCTAGACATAAGGGAGAAGCAGGCCAGGTTTGCCGGACAGGCCCAAACAGCAAAAACACACAGTGTGAGCATCATCTGTGCAGTTAATCTGCAACCTAAATAAAGGCTCACAGGGACAAAGTCAATAAATAAGGTAGATAAGCAATAAAATGGTAGAAATGATGTTTCTCTGCAGATCCAATGAGCAGTCGACAGCAGAAAAAAGCACTGAGGAACAATGGGCCACCCACATTATATAGGCGCCAGTACTGCATGTCACTGTGGCTGGCCCCGAACTAGTAAAAGTTTCCCAAGTGGTCCTGACGCCAGACTTACGGTTCCAAAGGTGTGACCCAATGGAGGAAATGTCCTCAATGAAATTCAGAACATATCCGATACATGTGCTTGCGTCTGTAGAGGTCCGAGGTTCTAACCCCACAGCAATATTCATTTTCGGGCACTCCTCCACTGATGACCCAACAGCATGGACAGTGTGCTTCTGCTGCCAGATCCCACCACAAGTTTAGTCAGATTTCTCATTTACTCCTGCATCTCACTGATCACGACCACACTTACTCCATTTGTAATGCATTAATGGGCAGGGACAAGTGAGCCATTACTGGGGGTGCTTGAGGAGTCTCTCTTTTTGGAACCTGGGCCTCCTCTCCCATACTACTTGCACCAAATCTTGATGGCAAGGAGACCATCCACTCTCTCATGTGCGAGTTGTTCACAGTTTGGTCAAAGTACACAGTTACTTGCAATATTTGTTCCACCCCGACTCTGCCCATGTCTGCTGCTACCAAATTCCCTTCCTGGTATGCCTTCTGCATAATTTTCTCAATTTGGATCAAGAACTCCCCAACATCTTCTATCTCTTGGCCTAATCAAGCAAGATAAACTGAGTCATGATCCACTTGAGTTTTTCTGCACTCCCAAACATACCTTCTAGTGCAACTATGCACTTGAGAGGGGTGGTGTTTGGTTGTGTTACCTTCAGAGACAGGGCAGCTCTGCATTCACCTATGTGTAATATCTTTTTCTCATCTGACCATTTCAGTCTTTGCAGCATCTGAACTGACTGTTCAATTCAAGTATCTACGTCCTCTTCTGCACTAGGGGTAAGCTTGATACTGGAAACCATAGAGCCATTTATATTCTTTGTACTCTCTCTCTCTATGGCATAGGTATCTTTAGAATCATTCGACACATAGCATCCAGTATGATCATGGCCAGGACCGTGTCCAACCCGTCTTAGAGATCTTTATGGGTCTTGCCCTCCTTGACCAGTCAGGAGATTGCTTGGGACTTGCAGTCAGCACCTGAAAGTTCCCTCCTGGACTGGGTGTTGACAAATCGCTCTGAGTAGGTTGTTGAGTCTGGGATCTTCTCTGACTCAATTTCTGATCACTGTCATACATACTGTGTCTGGAACCCCCCAAAAGCACCCCCTAAGACCATACATGTGAAAGATTTCTCCCACTTTAACCCAGAGCTCTTCAGTCAAGAGCATGCGTTTACAGACTGGTCCATGGTGCTATCAGCTACAGATGCTCTTAAAACCTCCTTGGGGCAGGCCTGTCAGTGCAGTGGTTGGCTTTCCACTTATGACGCTGGCAACCCGGGTTCAGGAATGGACTCGGGTTGCTGGAGGGCCAGTCAGGGGGGAAGGATGGAGCGTCCAGTGGACTGCTCTCCTTCTCCGGGGAGAGGGATGGGTTACCATCCAGCGCTCGATGGACCCCTGGTGGAGGCCGGGGGTACCACAACCTACCGGCATGCAGCAATTCCAAGGGGGCTGGGCAGATGCTGGACGTCATTGCACGTCCCTGCCCCCCCGTACATGGGGGGAAAAAAAAAGCATGCCTGCAAGTCTGCCACCTCCGTGAAGCCTGCCTTCGATTTCAGATTAACCTCCCAGCTGGCTCCCCGAGATAGCCACACTGATCACGGCAACTGGCCAGTGACACGACCCCACCCTCCGAGGGGCAAGTTGGGGGTTTCGAAAGGGAGCATGGTGGGGCAAGGTGGAAGCGCAAATGCGCCGTGACCAGGCGGATATCGGCAGCAGACAAGAGGGGACAAAAAAGAGAAAATTGAAAAGAAAAAAAAAAAACTCCTTGACATCCTTTCCTCCTTACAGGACAAGCATGCCCCTGTGATAAAGAGAAGTGTCGGGGGAATGCTACTGTAACACCCGTGCCGATTCGGGGAGTTACTAATTGATGCCCTGTGGGCATCGGGAGGCAGTGTATATGCTGGCAGGCCTGCCCGAGGGCGGGGTTTAGCCAGCACAAGGGAGTCTTTAAGCATCAACTGGCGCACGGGCTGGCAGTTGGGAGTAGTCGTAAAGGAGAGTTCGAGAGGGAAGGAGTGGTTAAAGCTAGCTCCTAGGCCATTTGGGGGGATGGCCTCCAGTCAAGGCCAGGTAGGCCAGGGTGGGGAGATTGCCCCCTGGCCCCTCAGCAGTAGCAGCACCCTACAGCCCATTGGTGGGGGAGAGAGAGAGAGTAATCCTGGCAGTAGTCCCAGTTGGCACCACTGTAGAGGAAGTGTAGAGGTGGCTGCCATGACTGGGACCGGAGGTCAAGGTGACAGCGATATTCCAGAGGGGTTGTGGTGGCAGTGCAGCCCCCTCTTGCCCATGTCATGTCCACCAGCAGGATCTGAGGAGGGTGGTGCTATGAAGGGATTTCCTGGAAGCTGTGTCAGGTCAGAAGGTAGCTGCTGCCCTGTATGAACCCTACCAGTGGATTGGCAGGGGCGGGCAGCTACAGGAGAAAGGACTGTGCCTGAGGTGACAGCTTACCACTCCCATAAAGACATGCAAGCAAGGCCTAGAAAAGGTGTTGTGCCCCGCTCCCACTGGCAGGGATAATTAAAGAAGTAATCGATTGCTGTTTAGAGACCCTGAAGGATTGGGAAATGCAAGGAGCTTCTTCTGGCTCTCAAAGGGAAAAGCTCAGGGTGAGAGAATCTGGGTTTGGGACCCAGGTTCCCCATAAGTGTGTGCCATAGCCACCGGCCATAGTCTGTATGAGAATGAACTATGAACTGAATATAGCCTTGTTTACTCCATGGAGTTGTGTAGCTTGAACTTTTGGGCTAGAAAAATAAAATGGTGTCTTACTGCAACTGATCTATCACCTGGGCAAAATCATTACTGTCGTGCAAGGGTTGTTGTTGTGTGCCTCTAATCAAATGTTTTCACAGATAACGGAGCCAGTTCTCAGCCTACCAGTCATGTTGGGGAGTAAAGATATCAACAGGCGTCACCTCAACGGAGACCACACCATCACAAGATGAATTCCTAGTTCTACATTTCAAAAAGGTACTATGATTTATGCCCTGCTTGAAGTATTTTTACTGCCTAGTCAGATCGTTGGTGCCCTCCCCCTTTCCCAGAGACAATGCAACACCAAACTCCTAGACAGGGAAGGGAGGTAGGTGGCTGCTGGATGTGACACCACTAGAGACTGGTCGTAACTGCTGCTACCTGAAAAGGTTGAACTGAGCTAAAGCAAACCCCAGGGCAGGAGCGAGAGAAAAGTACAGAACTCCAAGTCTTATTTGTAACTGACAACAGAGTAAGCAGGAGGAGGAGGAAGGGGTTACAAAAATAGGGACCTTCGTCTAGGATTTGATGGCAGCAAAAGACATGCCTGGCATGACTGGTGGGACAGTTCTGAGATGATGGAATGTTGATGGGTCCACGTGCTGAATAGCAGTTTGGAGTGCAGTTTGAAATTCAGTGCTTCGTGATGAAACAAGCTGGCATCTGAAACACATGTGTGAAAATGTAAGGAATGTATAATTAATGAGAGACTTTTGTGACCTGATTGGAGGAAGGAGATAATGAGATGCAAGTACTTAAAAGGGAGGCCATGTGACCTCTGGTTATTCTGCTCCAAGATCCACGTTGAAAGAGGGAAAATACATCAGCTCCCCACAGAGTTGATTTCCAAGTGCTGCAAAAAAAATAAATAAAACATTGAGGAAGCTTTTGACTCCAGAGCTTGTGGATTACAAAGTTTGTGGATCCCATGCTGGGAGTATCGAGTGAGGCTATATTAGGGAGCTGGGAAGGAAGGAAAGAAAGACAAAGCCACACCCAAACCACTCAGATCATCAACATGGCTTTTGCTTCAGGTTCCATGACAGTGTCTAAAGGTTTGCTGAACTGAATGTGGAAAGGAGAGGGTTGGGTGAGTCATGTATTCACTGTGGACAAAGTGGGAGTGGTGTTGTGCAGCAGCCTGTGTGCTTACTGTGCTCCACCTGTGCTAAATATACCTCCAGTGCTATCTGTACCAGAGGGGAGGTATGTGGCCCCTGGGCCACCATCAGTATTGCCCTGGTGATGGGGTGAAGTTGAAAACAAGTTGCCTCCCACCGCTAGTGAAGTTTCAGTTATGGAGGTATTGGAGCAGTGGGAGGAAGTGTCCGATAACTTGCCAGAACCTAAAACAGAGGTGCCTGCAGGGCCTAGCCATCTGCCCAGCCCCGTGCAGCCGCTGAGTGCCTGTGAACTTCCCCTTGGCAGAGGGAGGGGCCGTGGGTGGGCCTAGGATCTAAAATGTACTGCTGCTGGGTATGTGAGGGACAGAACAGAGCAGTTGAGGCCACCAAAGGCTGTGGCGCTCAGTCAGGAAGATAAGTTGCCGTCATCCCCAAAGAAAGCAGAAACACTGGAGGCTGTAGTGAGACCAAAAGTGCTCCCAAAGACATTAGAGGAAGCAAAGCCTTTGAAAAGAACCACTCCACTCACCAAAGTGCACGAAAAACCCTCGAGAGGTGAGAAACCTGACGTCATCATAGAAGCTTTGGGAAAGGACCCTGGTTCAGATGCTGATAGTATTGGAGACTCTGCAGAAGCAATTTCTGTTTACTCCCAACGTAAGGATGGAATTACTCATATGTTCGAGGACTTGGTCATAGAACAAGATATTCCTAGGCCATATGCAATGCCCATCTTGAGGGTGCTAGAAATGACCCCTATGCTCCTGGACAAATGTAGGTGACACATGGTGGACATGGATGCTAAGCACCATCTAGATTTAACCCTCATAAACTACAGAGATGGCATATGGTTGCCTAAAGGACTGGCCCCACAGTCCAGTGTGTGCTCAATTCCTGTTTGGAGTCAAGCATAACGCTGGGTAAGAAAATACTTGAAGCTGGAATGCCCTAGAGAGAATTACCCATAAGTAAGTGAATGCACCTGGGACTTAATCGAATGTAGGAGGTCTGACTGGGTATTTCATGGTACTGTGGAGAAAGTCCATTTGAGGAACAAAGTGGATCCCCATGACTCAGCAAGGTGGTGTCGTTGGCTAGATCAATGTGTATGTCTTCAGTGTGGGAGGGAACCACCCTATTTAAAAGTTTGGCCATGGTACAGGACAAAATTGGACACAGACTTACGTATTACATGGTCAGCCATGACTGCCATGGAAAGTAAAGTTATGTAGGCACTTACCGTAACAGTAGATCTTCGAGACAAACTCTTGCAGCAGGTAATACCATTAGGACTAAGCTTCCAGGTGTTAGGACCCCATGGGAAACTTCTAGTTCACAGTCTATGGTGGGGGACCGCCCCCAACATCGGCTCTGCCCCGATATCAGACGTGGTATAAAGGGGGCGGTCCCCCAGCACCACCTCAGTTCTCCTGCCGGAGACCCAGCAGAAAAACAGATAGAGAACTGAGAAGGATCTCCTATCCCCAAAGAGAAAATTGCAATACTAGCCCCCGGGGCAGGTGGGAGGGAAAGCCACTTGCCGCAAGAGCTCCTCTCAAAGATCTACTGTGGTATGGTAAGTTCCTACATAACTATACTATCTCACTTCGAGGGGGAGCTCTTGCAGCATGCAGCAAGTAGTATCATTAGGACTGAGTCCCAAGCAATACCCAAGAAGAGACCCAGGTCAGAAGGGTGGAGGACAGTAGTGCAGAGCTGTAGGCATCTAAGAGAGGAGTCCCTGGAGGATCGCTAGGCCGAAACCTGCTCTCCTTCTGGAAGCAATGTCCAGACTGTAGTGCCTAATGAAAGTGTGCACTGAACTCCAAGTAACGGCTGCAAAGAGGTCCGCTGAGGAAACATTCCTGAGCGAAGCGAAAGATGTCGCAATCCCTCTGGTGGAGTGATCCTTGACCGGTCCCGGTAAGGGTTTGTTGTACTGCTGATAACAGAACGTGATACAATTCATGAGCCACTTAGTCAGCATCTGTTTCATCACTGGTGCCCCAACTTTCCTTTGGGCAAGAGAGAGAAACAAGTGGTCTGTCTTTCTGGAGGAACTGGTCTGGACAAGGTAGCAACAAAGAATTCTACGTACATCCAGAGTATATAATAAGGCATCCCCTCTGTTTGAGCATCCTGGATAGTAAACTGGTAGTTGGATATCTTGGTTATACGTGAACTCGAGACACTACCTTCAGAAGAAACTTAGGGTTTGTATGCAGGGCTACCCTGTCCCTGTAAAAAATAAGATAAGGCACTTTCCACATCACAGCCTGCAGCTCAGAATTTCTCAGAGCGGAAGTAATAGCAACTAAAAATAATGCCTTCCAAGAAAGACGGCATAGTTCGCAGCTTGCAGCTGGTTCAAAGATGGGCAAGGTAAGCTTTCCAGTACATACAGGAGGTCCCAAGGTAGCATGGGATCTCTCCTGGGAGGTTTAATATGCAAGATTCCCCTTAAAAAGGTCTTGCATAGGTCCAACTGTGCCAGAGTCTTCCCATTCAGTGGTGCATGATAAGCTGACAGCTCACAGAGATGCATCTTAATGGATGAGTAGCTAAGGCCCAAATCCAAGAGGAAGAGAAGATACTCCAGTACAGATTCCACCGGACAGGTGAGGGGATCCAGAGACTGGGGGAATGCCCATAAAAAGAAGTGCTTCCACTTCATGGCATATGTTGCCCTGGTAGAGGGCTTTCTCACTGCCATGAGCACCTCTGCCACTCTGAGGGATACTCCAAATCTATCCCTAGCTAAGTCCGCAGGAGCCATGTATGCAGATGCAGAGACTGGACAGCCAGATGGACTAGCATCCCTTGCTTCTGGGAGAGCAAGTGAGTGGACAGGGGCAACAGAACTGGCGGTTCCCATGCCACCCGTTGCAACAGCAGGAACCAAATCTGCCAAGGCCAGAAGGGCGTGATTAGGATCATTTGGGCACCTTCTGCCTGCAACTAGAGCAGGATCTTCTGAAGAAGAGGGAAGGGAGGGAAAGCACACAAATCTCCCTGTCCAAGAGAGGGCCAATGCGTCTCACCAAAAAACACCAGGTCCTGGATCTAGCGAGCAGAAACTGGGCAGTTTGACGTTGTGTGGGGACGCAAAGAGGTCCAGTTCTGGCTGACCCCACCTTCCGAAGAGGTCATCTATGACTTCTTGCTGTAGTTCCCATTCATGGCTCTGAGATCGAGAGCAACTTAGGCTGTCTGTGAGGATGTTGTGGATCCCTGGAACATGGACTGCTGTGAGATTCAGACTGTGATCCACTGCCCAGGTCCATACTCTCATTGCCTTTCTGCATACGGGATAAGAATGAGTGCCCCCTTGCTTTTTGAGATGGAAGACTACTGTGGTATTGTCCGACTGGACCAGAAGGGGCCCAGGAAGGAGCACTCCTTGAAAGACTTGTAGGGCATACAGTACGGCTCTCATCTCTTGAATGTTTATGTGGAGAGACTGTTCCATGGAACTCTAGGAGCCCCTCGTCTGGTGAGAAGGCAGATGTGCTCCCCCATCCCAGTCCAGAGACATCTGTCATCAGAATTTTTTATGGGCTGGACCACTGGAAGGGAACCCCTTGGTCCAGATGAGCCGGGGTGACCCACCAAACCAGGGATTGACGGACCGCATTGGAGACTCTGATGGGCTCTTCGAGCTCATCCATACCTTGGTCCCACTGGACTCTGAGGTGCCATTGCAGGATCCTCATATTACGAACATACGAACATACAAAATTTGCCAGCAGATAAAGGCCTAGAGGTCTATCAAGTCTGCTCGAATGTGCAGCTAGCACCCCTTATTCTGCAGCTGCCCATCCCTTCCACCCTTCCCCTTCATTAACCCTCCCCCTTGTCCTGTCCCATCCTCATTTGAAGCAGTCCACTGTTCTACTGCATACCACTTCAGCAGGTAACGCATTCCACCCAGCCACCACCCTCTCTGTAAAAAAGTGTCTCCTCATCTCCCTCCTGAACCTT
Organism: Neoceratodus forsteri; assembly: GCA_016271365.2. Taxonomy (NCBI): domain Eukaryota; kingdom Metazoa; phylum Chordata; order Ceratodontiformes; family Ceratodontidae; genus Neoceratodus; species Neoceratodus forsteri. The sequence continues at coordinate 335,364,361 of CM057455.1, read as the reverse complement.
CCTCGCTCCAGTCTCATATTATGGCCCCTGGTGGCCCTCCCCTCCCTTACTTTGAACAGCCCCTCTGTACCCGTCTTGTTTATTCCTTTCATGTATTTAAAGGTTTCAATCATGTCACCCCTGTCTCTCCTCTCCTCCAGTGAGTACATGTTCAATTCCTTCAACCTCCTCTCGTATGATAAGTCCCCCAGCCCCTTGATCATCTTTGTTGCTCTGCGCTGCATCCCCTCCAGTAACTTAATGTCCCACTTCAGATACGGACGCCAGTACTGCACGCAGTACCCCAGGTGTGGTATAACTAATGACCTATACAGTGGCAGAATCACCTCCTCCCTCCTCGAGGATATACCCCTTGCAATACAACCCAGCATTTTGTTGGCCTTTGCAGCTGCCTTCCTACATTGTGCCGAGTTGTTCATTGACCCTGTAATGAGCACACCCAGATCCTTCTCCTACTCTGTCTGGGCTAGCTGCACTCCCCCTAGCTGGTAACTCCTCCTTGGGTTCTTCATCCCAAAATGCAGCACCTTGCACTTTTTGGCATTAAAGCCCAGTTGCCAGGTGTCTGACCAGGTTTCAAGTTTTGCCAGATCATCCTGCAACCCCTGCCATCCCCCTAGGTCATCCAGCACCGCGCCTATCTTGGTATCATCAGCAAACAGACTGATCTTGCTCTTGATGTCCCATGATATGTCTGCAATGAATATCCCAAACAACACTGGTCCCAACACTGAGCCCTGTGGAACACCGCTTGTCACTGCCCTTGGGTGTGAGAGCTCCCCACCCACCACCACCCTCTGTTGCCTTCCCTGCAGCCAGTTTCCTACCCATCTCACCAGCTTTGCACCTGCCCCTGTGCCTACTAACTTCCTTCCCAGCCTTCCATGTTCAAATGAGCAAGGGTAACCGTGGCTATGGCTGTAGCCACATGGCCTAAAAGTTGCAGAACCACCCTCTCTGGGACCTGACCAGAGGCCATCACCCTGTGAGCGACCTCCCTTAGCCTGACTGCCCGGTCTGTGGAAAGGAAGGTTTTCCCTTAGATGGTGTCCAGGACTGCTGCTATGTATTGTTGCCTTTGAAAGTAAGAAACCGCACTCCTCAACCTTAAGGTCCAAGGCATAATTTATTTAGAAAATCAGGCTAAAATTGCCCAAAACAGCATACCACACAGAAGCATGTAGGATCATCCAAAAAAAAACCGACCAGTTTCGTATTCAATACGTCCTCGGGGGTGGTTCCTAGCTCTCACAGTGCTGGTTATATAGGCAAAAATTTTTAAAGTGACAGTACTCAAATAACAATTAGTGTAATTAGTATAATTAATAATCACTCAATACATCACTATACAAATAAGTACTATGAAATGTGTAAACAGTATTACTAACATTTTTCTAACACCATAACCATCTGGAAAACATAAATACACACTTAAAAACAGAAAATCACAGTAGAAGGTAATATCTATCACTGTTGTATCACTTTCATCAGTTCTGTGGTAGACAAAAATGCTGCAGCTATAATTAAAAAAAAGGCAATATTTATTATTAGATGGCTTCCATTAGAAGTAACTGGTGACAGCCAAGCCATTCCATCCAGTCCTGAAAAAATAAAAACATTTTTTCAACCATAATTCCTTATAGCCAGCATCAAAAATATTTATCTACACAATACAGACCCTAGTGTTTTGCAAGTGATACTTTAGCATTACTGATAAGGCAAGGCTATATCACTAGATGCAATTTACTGTGTTGGGATCGCAGAATTATTTCCAAATGCAGGGCTTGAGGTCTATTTTGTCATTTAATCCTGGCGGATGCAAAGCACCCAACATAAATATCCAGTATGTCTCCCTTTCTGACAATTTATCCTCCAAACAGCCCCCCAGGACCATGTTTCACCTTTTCCAAGCCACAAAATTTAAATGAGTGAGTCAACATCTCTCACTCTGTTATTCTGACAGTGTATGGCCAGGGCACTTCTAATGTCATTATGGGCTATAGAGCTCAAGTGCTCCCCCACCCTAATCTTCTGGGGCCTAGTGGTTTTACCCACATAAAAGGCCCCACACTGGCAGGTAGCCATACAGACCACATACTCTGACACATAGTAATAAAGTCCCTTATCTCAAAGTTCCTACTACTGTTACAACTGGTGAAGGTACTACACCTAATCAGGGAACTACAAAATTTACAATTACCACATACATAGGTGCCTTGGGGTGGGGGTCTTTCCTGTATACCATTTTGTGGGGTCGGTGGCTGATAACTATGTACAAGCCTGTCCCTTATATTTCTACCCCGTGTGTAAACCATCCTGGGTTTATTGATAAATACTTCTAACAGTGGTTCTGCCTCTAACATATGCCAATTCTGGTGGATGATTTGTTCAATCTCCTTACTTTGTCTAGAATATTTAGTCACAAAATTCATCCTAGACTCACTTTTCTGTGGTGTCCTCTTAGTCAATAGTTTTTTCCTATCAAGTTGTAGTACTTCATCATAGGCTTTCTCTACCACCTCTCTGGTATACCCTCTAGCTCTAAACCTATCACACATTTCGAGGCCATTTTTCACATAATCAGACTCCTCACTGCAGTTTCTTCATACTCTTACCATTTGAGCCTTAGGGATATTAGTAATCATATGGCGTGGATGACAGCTGGTGGCCAACAATAATTAATTCCTGTCAGTCTCCTTCTGAAACAAATCAGTACGTAATGTACCATCTTCATTTTTATGGATCATCAAATCCAGGAAGGGGACGTGGTAGAAATCACATTATACTAAGAATCTAAGATTAGAATTGCTATTTTCCAAAAAACGAATAAATTCTGTCAGTTCCCCCCTGCTGCCACACCACATCATAAATATATCATCTATAAAGCGATGCCAGATATCAATCCTACTGTAATATGGATTGTTCTGGATGTCACAGACTGTTTCTTTCTCCCATAGCCCCAAATAGAGATTGGCATAATTGGGTGCAAAGGTAGCACCCACTGCCATCCCCTTGAGTTGCAGATAAAACTGATCCTGGAAAAGAAAATAGTTTTTTGTTAGTACATGTTCCGCACATTCCAATAGGAATCTTCTTTCCCCAACATCTAACGTTACATCATGTTCAAACCAGTACTCGAGTGCTGCCAATCCCCCATCATGTGGAATATTAGTATACAGTATAGGGACTCAATATCTAATGATACCAAAAGCCATTCAGCTTCTATTTGCATGTCTCCTAATATATGTAATATCTGGGTTGTATCCCTGATATAAGATGGTAACCCTTGTGCATAACCCCTTATATGTGCATCTACATATTTGGAGAGTGGCTCCACCAGGGATCCTATTCCAGTCACAATGGGTCGACCTGGAGGGTCATAAAGATCCTTATGTACCATAGGGAGAACATACATGCAGGCTTTAACTGGACTAGGTACAGTTAGAAACTTATATTCCCCCTGATCTATCACCCTCCCACATTCAGCCTCATATAAGAAAGTGTCAATTTCAGTTTTAAAGCCAGCGGTTGGATCTGATAGCAATGGCTTATAGAAGCTGGTATTATCCAGCTGTCGATTAATTTCTTTTATATATTTGTTTGTTGACATCACTACTATAGATCCACCCTTATCCACCGGCTTAATCACAATTTCTTGGTTCTGCTCAAGGCTCTTTAATGCCTCTGATTCTTTCCTAGTGATGTTAACAAAATGAGGTTTTTCAGTCTCTTCCAACAACAGTTTAAATTGTCTTGCATAGTTTTTGGAAAAACCAATACCATCTCATTCTGTGGAGGCATAAAGCTGGATGGAGGTTTAAATTGCCTTACCTCTACTTCTAATGATAACTGGCTCCTCCAGTGAGGTGTCTGTATTTCCCCAGCACATTTTGTTTTTCTCAAAATGTATCTTAAGGTTAAGATTCCATACAAATCTATTGAGATCAATAAACAAATCAAAAGGGCTGGAGTCTTGAATTGGAATAAAAGATACTCCTTTTTGTAACACTGCTATCTGGTCATCATCCAGATTAACATGTGAGATGTTAAATCACTATATTATTCCTCCTCAGAAATTCTTCTCCCTCTTGTTGCCACGTCCTCTTTGTGTTGTGCTTACGTCCACCTCTCCTAGTGTTCTTGTGCCATTCTGTTGTTGTCCCTGTTGTTTCTTCCTCAATATTCTCTGTTCCTGTTGGGGTTCCTGAAACTGTACCACTCTGTCCGTATGTCGTTGGTCTAGTCTTAGTCCTTCCTCTGACTCAGAACCACTGGTATTATAATTAGGTGATGAATTTCTATTTTTGAGAATAGATTTTATTTGGGTCCCCTGTTGATTTCTCCTATGAGACTTCCTACGGTTCTTTGAAGAATGTTTAGGGTTCTTACTCCAATCCCAGACTTGATTGTGTACGTAGTCTTGTCTCTCTCTCTCAAATTTTGTTAACTTCACCTTTTTGATTTTGTTATCTTCTCTTTCAGTTTTCTCTCAAATATAGTGTATTTCGGATTGGGTGTGACTTGGGACAGATTTAGAGTGATAACCAAGGCTCAGAAGAGACTGAAAGTATCCTCCATTGTTTGACGTAGTTGGTCTTCTGACGAAGCTGTGAGAAGCCAATCATTCAGGTAGGGATAGACAAAGTGACCCCCTCTCCTGAGGGCTGCCGCCACTACTGCCAGGCACTTGGTGAAAACCCTTGGTGCCGATCATAGGCCAAATGGAAGTGCCCTGAACTGGTACTGCCCTCCTTGGAAGGTGAAGCGAAGGTACTTCCTGTGGGATGGCAGGATCTTTATATGCATATAAGCATCCTACATATCCAGGGAGCAAAGCCAGTCTTCTTGATGGAGCATGGGCAACAGACTCACTAAGGTCACCATTCTGAACCTTTTTTATTGGATGAAGTTGTTCAGTTGTCTCAGCAAACACCCAGGGCAGGAGTGAGAGAAAAGTACAGAAATCCAAGTCTTGTTCATAACTGGCAACAGAGTAAGCAGGAGGAGGAAGGGGTTACACTACCAAATGACTGCATGGAGGCTTACTGTCTCTCATGAAAACTAGTGCTAAATTCTGGGAAAAGTTTAAGGCCACTAGTGATCCGTCTACCTACTACGAGTATCGTGGCTCCGTAATGCCTGTAAAAGAGCCAGTCAGATGGCTGAGAGTGATTTCTGCATAGTTGCCCTGCTGTCTTCTGCCAATGACTCCCGTATCTTTTGGCAGACTATTAAAAATGTAATTAGTGGCTACAGTAGGTGCGAGACAGTCGATATGCTGGTTGGGGATATAAACTGTAATAATGCTGCAACCACTGCCAATGCTTTTAACGCCCAATTCTCAGATCTTACGGCCTATACCTCGTTTGCTACTGCAAATGTCCAACCCCCTTGACAATCCCTTGCATAAGCTTGTGTCTTAACCCCCCACCAATATCTTAAACCTGTCTCAGTGAGTGAGACTTGCAAACTCCTGGATGGTCTTTCCTTATTCACGGGTGCTGGCCCTGAGAATTTGGAGCCTAAGTTCCTAAAGTTGGGAGCCCCTTTCTTGCTCTCCCGGTTTCCCATATTTTCAACTTATCCCTCACTTTTGGGGTGGTTCCCCCTGGAAACAAGCCATGGTGGTACCAGTTTTCAAAAAAGGTCGTCAAAAGTGCACTGAAAACTACTGGCCTATAGCTATTCTGTCGGGTGCTAGCAAGCTACTGGAGAAGGTGTCTGAGGAACAATTGTCGGAATATCTGCAGAAATATGGTCTCTTGACCCCAGAACATCATGGCTTTCGCAAGGGACATAGTACCGCCACAACCCTTGCCAATGTTACGTCCCAAATTAGGACCTCGACAGATCATAGTATGCTGTCTGGAGCAATGTTGGTAGACCTCTCCAAGGCCTCTGACTTTACCCTTCTGTGCTCAAAACTGCACACATCTGGCTTGTCCACTCCCCCCCCCCCCAGCCTTAGCATGGTTCTCTAACTATCTTGAAGGCAGGCAGCAGCTTAAGTATAACAGAGTTCTCTCAGAGCCTACTACTGTAAATACTAGGGTACCACGGGGTCTATCTTGGGTTCCATCTTATTCTCCTTATTTGTTAATGACCTCCCATTGGTGCCCTCTCATAGCAATACCACTCTATATGTTGATGATCTGGTTCTGCTCGCCAGCTCGAAGGATATGTGTGTCATAAACTACCAGTTGCAAATGGACTTCCATAAGTTACACACCTGGCTTCTGTCAAATAAGCTCATTCTAAACCCAAGGAAAACCCAGGTTATGTTCTTTGGCTCTCTGGCCAAACTAAAACTGTGTCCTGCCCCTCTGAGTGTTACAAGTACAGATGGATCCCTTGTGTGCACCACTTCCTCCTCTAAATACCTGGGAGTCACTCTTGACCCGCAATTGGACCTCTCACTACATATTCATACAGTTGTGTGTGTAAGACAACGAATGCAAAGTTGGGCCTAGCCTATAGGGCAAGAGGAGCTCTTACAGTAGCTGCGCACCTTGCCCTGGGAAAAGGCATACTACTTTCCACACTCAGCTATGGACTTACAACCTTTCCCCTTGCAGCAAAGTCTAGTCAAGCAAAGTGGGATGTTGCCTATAATAACATCTGCTGCTTTGCACTTGCTGCTCCCTGGCTCACTCTCCACTGTGACCTCTATAATAAACTTCACTGGCTGTCCCCGTCCAACTATCGCTCCTTACTCCTGGGTTGCTTTATTGATAAGATAGACAGAATTGCCATCCCTTCTGTCTCATCAAGACTCCTTCAACCTGCACAACCTATCACTTACTCGGGTCCAATGGCTCACAGTCACTTCTCTTACCCAAGTCCCGTTCTTTGAGAGGCAACAGGGCCTTGTTGTCTGTGCTCATAGATTCTGGAGCTCCCTCCCTGTGCTTGTTCATTGCACTGGCACTCATAATTTTGTTTTTTTCATATGTACTTTATTACTTTTTCTCCCTTCCCACCCCTCCAGGGCATGGCGTACACGCACACGCCAGGATCTTGTGGCCCTTTCCGCCCCTCCCATGACTTGCATCACCACGCCGTACCACCTACACACCCACTGGATCTTCACCCCATGGGAGTGGGACTATAGATGAGCAGGCAGCCACCCCTTGGAGGGGAGAGCATGCTCCATCCCACTCCCCCCCCCCCAGTCAGCTCCCCAGTGACCCGAGGATGTTCCCGAACCTGGGTCATCGGCATAGTGACAGGTAAGGCGTCAGTGCCTCAGCACCACTGGGCCAACTCACTTACAACAATTTTAAATCCTTGTGGGAACATTTGAACGCTCTCTCAGCCTGCAACTGTCCCTAAATTTCTACCTTTGACCATCTCCTCCTTTACAGTCTATTGTTCTATGCACGCTATTAACCCATGGCCTTTCTCTAGATCTATGAGAGTCATTCTCACAAAACAGGAACCCACTGGTATTCGTCAGCACTTGTTTCCCATAAAACGGCAACCTACTGGTATTTGTCAGTGCTTACAATCTTCTATCACCTGTACCCTTGTTACTGTGTATGCTTTATGTATTGTAAAAACTACCAATTTACTGTAGTCTTATCTTACTGTCCTTGAATCCTGGCTGTATTCTTTTCCTTTGTTACTTTGTCTGCATTTCTCATTGTAACCTTCCAGGTCACACCTGAAAATAGGTATTTTTGTCTAGTTTACTTAACCCAGTCAACAAAAGTTAAATAAATAAAACAGGAAGAACTGCTGTCAGGGCCACTTCCCCCACTAAATAGGGTTCATGCACCCTCAGAGCTCTGAAAGGCATGGGTGGGTGTCAAGTCAGCTGGGTGCCTCTCATTCTTATATCACAATACTACATTAACAGAGTGCCAGTCTCATGCATTAGGCAAAGTAATTACTGGCAGACCTTCGTTCGAGTGTCCCAAAATGGCCTCACTGTCCATGTTGCCTTGGACATTCTGCATCAGAAACACTTTCTTGGGGTCCATCCCCACCAGCTATCACCACATTTCCATTTCGTGGAATGCCATCTCACTGGCAGCCAAATTTTGCAAATGAAAAATGCCTTCCAGAGGGGTGTAGTCAATTTCTGTTGCACAATACCTGTGGGTCCCAGGATGACTTGTTGGACACAAAGATGAATCCCAGTGGTGCCTGCAAGATACCTGTAGTATGGCTGTTCTCCCCAGTAGGCTACAGCTGTAGGATGACACTACCTTACACCACCAAAGACTGCCATAGATGTTTTAAGTGGTTCCTGGGTTTCTCTCACTCAGCAGTGAGGAGAGGGGTTTGTATCAGATAAAGAAGTTGTGGTGTCTTCACCCAGAGAAAGATTTGTCAGTCAGATATTATAGTACAGCGCCAAGCTGTACTATCCCATCTCTCCACTGCAGACACACCTCCCAAAGCCCAAGCAAATACAGCAGCTTCCCCTCCATCCACCCCCCCACACTAGGATGCACAACTGTATAGTAGTTTAAAAAAAGGGAACAGGTTTAAACAACACACAACTTCATATCAGGAGGCAGTCCTTAAAAGAGGGGGGAAAAAAATGGCTAGAGACAGCACTAGACAGTGTGGCCCCTTTAAGTGCCCTACCAGGTAGGGCTGAGCTACCCCCTACAAACAGCCACAATTAATAAAGCTCCACATGGGTGAGGCTGAATAATGTAGTTGAGGAAATCACTAATAAAGAAAAAAAGTTTATCAAGGCACAGTCAACTATTTGCCTGTTTCCACACCCACAGTAGAACTAGCCTGTAACACCACAACTGGAGGCTGCTACCCGCTTCCAGGTCCCAGATATTATTAGGTGGGAACCCTCTATTACAGTAACTGAGTACTACAGTTGTAGAAGCATGGCATACCCAATGGTATTACTGCAGGTTGATTGGCACTGGTGCACTTTAAACAGTGGATCTACTTGCTCAAATTAACATACCCTAAAAGCCATGCAGTTGCTTTAAACTGCACAACAGACCCAAAATGCAGGGTATCTGTAGATCCAGCCCAATGGTCAATTTGAAACTCAGGATTCCCAAAATGCAGTTATATAAAATGGGCTTTTCCCTGAAGCAGGGCAGCCCTGCAGAGTGCTCACTAGTTTCCCCTGACAAGCAGGCTCCTCCTGGCTCAGTGGGACTCTGGATCTCAGCTTCACCCAGGGTGTCTCCATCATGCTGGGCTTCCTCCTCAGACCTCGCTGCTTGATGGCTGGCTCTCACCTTTCTCCCAGAGGTTCAGCTGCAGAGGCCATGTCAGTCCTCATTATCATAGCTTCCAGACCCAGCCCACCACCTGGCTTAACTGCTTGTTACAAGACCAGCTCTGGATTCTGGCTCCATGATCTGCACTGTCTTGGTATCATCTTGTGCTGGTTAGCACGTCTGCACCTCTTTCTCCTCATCAGGATTCTGCAGCAATCATGTACTTAATCTTCCAGATGCTCAGTCTGGAAAGGTACAGCTCAATCTCTAGGCACATAGGTCCAGCTCTCACTCACAAATATTTTTACAGATCAGCCAGCCTCCAGCATAGTCCCCATCTTATATCACCAATCCAGGGGCAGAACATAACAGTTACATAAGAACTTACCATAACAGTACATCTTCGAGAGAGGTTCCTGCAGTAGGTCTTCAACCATAGGACTGTGCACGCTGGCATCAGGACCGCACAGCAAACTCCTACCTAGCAATATCCAGTGGGGGACCGCCCCCAGTGTCACCTGACCGGACATCAGCGGAACAGTATATAAGGGGCTGTCCCCACATCCGCCCTCCAGTTCTCCCACCATAAACCTCTGAAGAGAAAACAGGAGAAAGGAGCCAAAACAATTCCTCAGGCCCTTTGCTACGGAAATGAAGTCCTGGCAAAGGAAAAGAGACAAAATAACAGGAGCGGGGGGACGGTGGGGGGGGAAACCAAGACCTACTGCAGGAACCTCTCTCGAAGATCTACTGTTATGCTAAGTTTTTGTGTAACTGTCATATCTTACATCCAGAGGGTTCCTGCAATAGGTCTTCACATATAGGACTGAATACCAAGCAGTCAAAAGAACCAAGTGGTTAGAGACTAAATTCCGGGAGGAAGGTGCGCCTGCCAACTTAGGAAAGAAGGCCTTGCAAAACGGTGAAGCCAAAACCAGCTCTACGCCTAGAGGAAATGTCCAGACTGTAATGCTTGGTGAAAGTATGGATGGAAGACCAAGTGGCTGCTGTGCAAATGTCTGCAGTGGACACATTTCTGAGGAAGGCTGTCGAAACAGCCATGCCCCGAGTAGAATGGCTTTTCATGTCCCCCAGAAGGTGCTTCTCATACTTGTGGTAAATGTATGAAATGCAGTTAGCCAACCATTTCGACAAACCCTGCTTGGAGATGGCCTTGCCCTGACATTTGGGTGCAAAGGTTACAAACAACTGGTCAGATGTCCTAGAGATGTAGTATCTCAGAATCCTATGCACATCTAAAGCATGCAAAAGGTATTCCCCTTTGTTGGAATACTGTGGGTAATATACCGGCAGTTCAACATTCTGGTTCAAAGTAAATTCCGAGACAACAACTTTCAGAAGAAAGAACGGGTTAGTCAGCAGAGCCACCCAGTCTCTGTCGAAAATCAAGTAAGGCTCATTACAGACGAGGGCCTGAAGCTCTGAAATCCTTCAAGCTGAAGTTATAGTGACCAAAGAGAGAATTTTCCAAGATAGATAACACATCACAACTTGCTGCCAGCTCAAAAGAGGGCAAAGTAAGTTTTTCTACAATAAAATTTAAATCCCGGGTGGGGGATCTGGATTATGGACCAGAGGCTTAAGGTGGAAGATCCCCTTAAAGGTTTTGGAGGCCAACCGAGCAAGGGTTTTGCCCACCGGAAGGTGGTAGCCGAAAACCACAGGTAGGTGGGTCTTCAGAGAAGAATAACTGAGGCCCAAATCAGACAGGTGCAAGAGGTACTCAAGGACCTGGGGCCAAGCAAGAGAATGGGTCCAAGCCCTTGGCTGTGGCCCAGATAGAGAATCTCTTCTACTTCCTAGCATATGTGGAATCTAGTAGAGAGTTTCTGTGTCTCTATTAGAACCTGGGTGACTTGAGAAGAGACACCATAACGAGACACAGCTATGTCCAAAGGTGCCACACATGCAGGTGGAGAGACTTGAGGCTCAGCTGCACCAGGCTGCCCTGCTCCTGAGATAGAAGGTCGTGGGAGAGAGGAAGGGGTACTGGGGGCTCCAATGTCAGCTGTTGCACCGGAGGGAACCAGATCTGCCGCGTTCAAAGAGGGGCTATGAGAATCATATCAGCCCCCACTGCCTATAGCTTCAGCAGAACCTTCTGCAGAATTGGAAAGGGAGGAAAAGTGTACAGAAATCTCCCTGTCCAGGATAGAGATAGTGCGTCTCGCCAGAAAACACCACGCCCGGGAACGAGCGAGCAAAAGCTGGGTAGTTTTGCATTGTATGGGGACGCGAAGCGGTCTATTTCTGGATGATCCCATTGGAGGAAGAGATCTTCCACCATGTCCTGTTTTAGTTCCCACTCATGAATCCACACAACGGTGCGGCTGAGACTGTCCAGTAGGACATTGCTCACCCCTGGAACATGGACTGCTATCAAAGACAGGCCGTGCTGGACTGCCTAGTACCACACTCGCATCGCCTCCCTGCAAAGGGGGTATGATCAAATGCCTCTTTGCTTGTTGATGTACCAGACTGTTGCTGCGTTGTCAGTCTGGATCAGTAGCATTCTTAGTATCAAGAGGGACTGGAAAGTTTGGAGAGCGTAGAGCACCACTCTCCTCCAGAATATTTATATGTAAATGTTTCTCTAGTGGAGACCATGCCACCTGAGTTACATGGTCTCCCAGGTGTGCCCCCATCCCTGGCCTGAGGCATCCGTCAGGGTCAGGGAGGGGGCAGTGGGTGTAAGGGAGTTCCCAATGATAGGATGGAAAGATCCTGCTACCAGAGGAGATCCATCTTCAGGCTGCTGGAGACTAAGACCATATGATCCATGTCATCCAAACATTGATCCCACTGGACCTGAGGGACCACTGGGTCACCCTCATATGCAGTCTGGCCAAAGTGACTGTGGGTATGGCAGCCGCCATGAGACCCAACAGGTGGAGGATGGAGCACGCCTTGATCCACCGAGAGGAGGATACCAGCGCTGCTTGATGCATCAGAGTTTTCACCCTGTACATAGGCAAGAAGGCCCTGCCCTGAACCGTTTCCAGCACTGCTCCGATGAACTGCAGCCACTGGGAGGGTGACAGTTGAGACTTGGAAACATTCACAGTGATGCCAAGTCTGGAGAAGAGGTCCAGGGTGGAGGAAAGAGAATCCAGTCTGTCCTGAGACAGTGCTGACACCAGCCAGTCATCCAGGTAAGAGAAAGTACCGTTACGCAAGAACTTACCATAACAGCAGATCTTCGAGAGAGGTTCCTTCAGTAGGTCAGAACATATAGGACTGCACCCTCTGGTGTCAGGACCGAATGGAAAATGTTTGCTAGCAATGTCTGGTGGGGAACCGCCCACCCGTCATGTGACTGACGTCTGCGTGACCCTATAAGTGGGCGATCCCTGCACCCACCTTCCAGTTCTCCCATTAGAGACCCAATGCAGTGCAACAGGAGAAAAGGATATCCTCGCTGGAGCCCAATCCAAAGAGGCCTGCAAGAGCAAACAGAAGACTGGGGGGGAAGGAGGGAGGGAAAAAGATGACCTACTGCAGGAACCTCTCTTGAAGGTCTACTGTCACAGAAAGATCTTACATAACTGTACTATCTCACTTTAGGAGGGTTCCTGCAGTAGGTCACAACATGTAGGACTGATTACCATGCAATAAACTGATCAGGACAAAAACTGAAGCATGGAAGGAAGGTCTGCAAAAAGACCAGAGCAGGTCTATGACAGAAGGCCCTGCAGGATGGCTAGGCCAAAACCTGCCCTACGCCTCAAAGCAATGTCCAGACTGTAATGTTTAGTGAAGGTATGGACTGAACTCCAAGTGGCTGCAGCACAAATCTCCGCTGCAGACACATTCCTGAAAAATGCAGCAGAGGCAGCCACACCTCTGGTGGAATGATCTTTGACCTCTCCCGGAAGAGGCCTGTCATAGTTCTGGTAGCAGAAAAGAATGCAGTTGGCCAACCATTTGGACAAGCACTGCTTAGAGACTGCAGACCCCAGTGTCTTGGGGGCAAAGGAAACAAAAAGTTGATCATCTTTACAGACATCCTTGGCCCAGTTGATGTAATATCGCAATACCCTGTGCACATCTAGAGTGTGCAGGAGCACCTCACCCCTGTTAGAGTAAGCCAGATAATAAACAGGGAGTTCTACAGTTTGGTTCAAAGTGAACTCAGAAACCACCTTGGGAAGAAACTTAGGATCTGTACGCAGAGCCATCCAGTCTCTGTGGAAAATCAGATAAGGCTCCTTAACCATCAGGGCCTGGAGCTCGGAGATCCTTTGAGCAGAAGTAATGGCAACCAAAAGAGGCACCTTCCAAAGAGATAAAGCATCTCACAGCTTATCGCTGGTTCAAAGGGAGGTAAAGTAAACTTTTCCAACATAAAATTCAAATCCCAAGGTGGGGTGGGGTTGTGTTGTCTTCAGATGGAGGATCCCTCTCAGAAATTTTTTGGATACCTCCAACTGAGAAATTGTCTTCCTGTCTACCAAGGAGTGGTAGGCGGAGATAGCTGAAAGGTGCACTTTTAGTGAATAGTGGCTGAGTCCTGAGTCAAACAGGTGTAAGAGGTACTCCATCACCTGGGGCACCGGGCAAGAAAGAGGGTCCCTTTCTTTTGAGGCTGACAAAATGGAAAACAGTTTCCATTTCATAGCACAAGTAGCTCTAGTGGAAGGCTTTCTAGCCTCCACCAGAATTTCAGCAACCCTGTCAGAGACTCCAAAACAGAGATTATGTCCGAAGGAACCACGCATGGACATGTAGGGACCCGAGACCCGGATGCCCCAGTCTGCCCTGATCCTGTGTCAACAGGCTGCACTGAAGCGGCAGAGGTACTGGGGGTTCCACAGCCAACTGCTGTAGGAGTGGGAACCAAATTTGCCGAGGCCAGAGCGAGGTGATCAGCAACAGTTGTGCCCCCTTTGCTTGAAGTTTCAGCAGAACCTTCTGCAGAATGGGAAAGGGAGGGAAGGCATACAAGTATCTCCCTGTCCAACAGAGATAATGCATCTAGCCAAATAACACCAGGCCCTTGAATGAGCGAGCAGAGCTTGGGAAGCTTTGCACTGAATGGGGAGGATAACAGATCCAACTCTGGACACCCCCAGCAGCGGAACAGATATAACGCCACCACATCCTGGTGTAGTTCCCATTCATGAGCTAGAGCCAACGAATGGCTGAGGCTGTCCGCCAGGATGCTGTGCACTCCTGGAATGTGCATGGCCATGAGATGTAGGTCATGCTGGACTGCCCAGTACCAGACCCGCACTGCTTCCATGCACAGGGGATACGGTTGGGTGCCTCCTTGCTTGTTGATGTACCAGACCAATGACATGTTGTCGGTTTGTAGCAACAGTGTTCCCACTGTCAAAAGGGGTCTGGAAGGCCTGAACTGACGTTCAGGACTGCCCTCATCTCCAGAATGTTTATGTGGAGCGAGGATTCCAACTGGGACCATTTTCCCTGGGTTTGGTGGTCTCCCAGATGAGCTCCCCAACCCAGACCCGACGTGTCTCTGGTGAGGGTCCAAGAGGGCAGGGAGGGTCTAAACGGTGTCCCTTGGGACAGGTTCAGAGGGTCCTGCCACCACAAGAGGTCCTTTTTGAGTACACTGGACACCAGAATAGGATGGTCCAGGTTGTCGGTACCCTGAACACACTGGACTCCTAAGGTCCATTGGGTAACTCATGTGCAGCCTGGCCAGAGGTACGGTCGGAATGGCCATGGCCATCAGGCTGAGGAGGTATAAAAATGCCCTGGCTGGGGCATGGCTGGAGGAGGCTACCAGTTTTGCCTGCTCCTGCAAAGTATCCACTCTGTCCTCCGGAAGGAAGGCCTTGCCCTGAACCATATCCAGAATGCCCCTATAAATTGGAGGCGTTGAGACGGGACCAAAGATGACTTGGGGTAGTTGGTAATACCCAGTCGTGCAAAGAGGTCCAGTGTGGAGGACAGGGAATCCTTCAGGCTGCTCCTGGACGGAGCTGCTGTGAGCCAAACGTCCAGGTACAGGAACACATACATTTCTTGGTGACTAAGTGCCGCTGCCACCACCAATTGGCACTTGGTAAAGACTCTGGGTGCCGAAAAAGGCTGAAGGGGAGGGCACTTAATTGGAAGTGCTTCCCTTGGAAGGAAAATCGCAGCAAGCAGTGATGGCCTGGGAAAACCAATATGTGCAGGTACGCGTCCTGCATATCCAGTGCACAGAACCAATGGTCTGTCTGAAGCATGGGCAGAAGTCCCTGGAGCGTCAGCATGTGGAAACTTTTGTATTCTACATAAAGGTTCAGATGGCTGAGGTCTAAGATGGGCCTGAGATTGCCCGTCTTTTTGGGATGAGGAAAAAATGGGAGTAATAGCCTTTTCACCTCTGTGCCCAGGGAACTGGCTCTATAGTGGACTTTTGGAGTAGATCCTTGATCTCTTCCCTTACCAGAGTTACGTGGTCTGAGGGATAATGAGATCGTCTTGGAGGAGAGTCTGGAGGTTCTTCCAGAAACTCGATGGTGTGCCCTCTTGCTATGACCTGAATGACCCAGGAATCCAATGTGATGCCTTGCCACTCTGATAAGTGGAGGGAAAATCTTCCCCCCACTGGCTCCACAGTGTTTGGAGGTGGAGAAGGAGGGGCCTGAAGGAGTCAGGAGGTGGAGTAATGGGCTGGGAAGGCACTGCCTGCAGCTCACTGATTCTTGGGGGCGGGGGGACAGGTAATGACAGGTTCTGATGCTCTCCTCTTATTTTGACACCTATTGAACAGCTACTTGCCTTGGCGCTTTTGCTGGCACCGAAAGGGCTGCTCAGGCTTAAAGCCCATATTGTACATGGACTTTACTGATATCAGGGCCTGCCTACTATCCTGGAGGCCTGTGATATCTTTGGTATCAGCCCTGAAGAGGACGGATCCTCGGAAGGGGGTGTCCTGTATGGCTGTCTGAACATCTTAAGAGAGACCAGAAACAGAGCCAGGCGTAGCACCTGAGGCAGACTGCTGTAGTCGAAGAGCGAGCCATGGAATCTAGAGTCATAGGTAGCCCTTATTGCATTCCTACAAGAAATTTTAGACTGCCTCTGGGCCTTAGTCTGCCACCTTTTCTAGCCTGGCCTTGAGTTGATCCATGGTATCTTTGCGGTATGAAATCACGTGTGCCACGTAGTTTAAGGAACGTAAGGCACATGTAGAAGAGGAGCAGACCTTACGGCCAAATTGATCTAACTGCCTCGACTCCTTGTCAGGAGGGGAGGTGCTCATATGTTTAGGTTTTGCAGTCTAGTCATGAGCTGCAGCAATCATGATGGAGTCTGCCTTCGGGTGGGAGCATAGATAAGAAGCGCCCTCAGGTGAATGGTAAGCCCGGTCTGCTTTCTTGGGGACGGCTGGGATGGAGTGAGGCATCTGCCAAATAGAGGAGGTGAGATCCTCGTGTGGCTGCATCCATGGGGGGATTGGTATGGGTGATGTCTCAGCTAGATCCAAATGTTCCGCAAAGCGCTTGCATTTTGGGTCCTATTCCTCCACAATCCAACCCTGGCTTGCTGGAGGATGCTGAGTAGTTCTGTAAAGGAAGGGTCTTTGAGTGGAGACTTAGGAGACTCCTTACCTTTAGACAACGTGATTTCCGAAAGGTTTTCAGAGGATGAGTGGGAGGAATCAACCTCAGAGTCTGAGGATTCTCCCTTCTCAGAGGCCTTTGTCTCGGTTAGAGGGACCTCTGGAATATTGCTACCAGAAATATGTGCCATGGAATGGCCAGACCTATGAGAACCCACAGGTGACAAAGAACGTGGGATGGGGGACGCCACCGGGGCTGGCAGTCTCTTTTCCAAATCCTCGAACAACTCAGATCTGGCCTCCTGCCACCAGGTCTGGAACATGGACTGGAAGTCTGGCGAAGGCTGGGGCTGAGTTTGGTAGTATTGGTAACCCACCTCTGGGTAATGGGAGGGGGGGAGAGTAACTTGGAGCCTGGAAAGGGGCCCCATAGCCTGGCGTCAGGTATCCATGGTAAAAACCATGGGAAAAGTAAGTTGACATCAGGTAGCCCGACGTCAGCTGGGCCGGATAATGAGGGTAGCCTCTGGATGGACCATGGTAAATACCTGATGGTCCCAGGGTGTCCCTGAGGGCCTTGAAGGAGGTGGAACAGAGGGACCTGGGAGATTATCCGCCGTTGGGAGTCCTGGCATCAGGATCGCTGGCGGGGACATCGCAGGGAAGCCTGGCATCTGGTTCTCAGTCATTGGAAAGGCTGGCATCAGACTTGGGGTGGGGAGGCTTGACAGAGGCTCTGATGGAAGTTTGGCCAATGGACCTGATGTCAGAGGCTTGGAGCCCGATGTAGGGATCCCTGGCTTCAGGGCTGAGGAAGAGCCCAACGGGGTAGGAAAGTCCCTAGGAGACAGTGGAGGTACAGACTCCGATGTGAGAGCCCCTGGAGGATTATCTGTGGGAGTCTGGAGGGTTCCCAACCCTAGAGTGGGTGAGGAAAGAACCACTTCCAGGTGACCCACTTCCCCCTCCGTCCCGGGTAAAGGGTCGGGCACAGAAGGTTCCACCAGTAAAGGTGGAGGGGAAAGCTCCTGACAGGGGAAACCTGACAGGAGGGCTGGCCTTGGGAGGTCAGTGTGCTCAACCGGACGTCGGTAGTGTCTGCATCAGCCCCCGACGGGTGAGCTTCGATCGGGCAGGCGCCAGAGTTGCTACTGTCAGACTTACTGGTTGGAGAAGGAGCCCTTGGCCAGCTTATCAGCAGATGTTGGGCAGGTTCCCTCCAGGTGGGAACCTGACTTACCGACAACTGGGCGTTCTCTGGAAGGACCAGAGTCCGACTTATCAGTATTGATTGACCTGGCATCTACCAGAGTTCCCCGCAGGTGACTTACCAGTTGAGAATTCAGTCTTGGCGCCTTTCTTGATGGGCTTAAGAGGGGCAGAGGAACTGGATAACAAGGCCTGAACAGTTACCAGGGGAGGCAGCTGAAACGCGGTCTTGTCCATAGGCTCACGTCCCACGACCTTGCTAGTAGAGGGCCGCTCTTGGTTATCCAGACGCTCCCGCTGCCAGTGCTTCTCTTTTTCTTCTTAACCTCTGAAGAAGGGGAAGAAGCAGAGTCCCTCAGCTTCTGCATTTCTTGTTCTAAAGAGGCCATCCTGGATTTTACCATCTCACAGAGCCAAGCTAACTTCCAAATTCTGGTTCGGAGTGCTACCCTCCTATCTCTCATCCTCTCTCTCCACTCCACCTCCCCCAACCCGCACTCTCAGATCTAATGACGCCCGCACCGTGACAGTCCCTCGCTGCTCCACCCTCATCAGTCAAGACTTGTTTCGCCCATCACTTCCCTAAAATCTGGAATTTCTTCCCCCCTGAAATATGACACTCCTCCTCCAACTACTTCCTTACCTCTGCCCTACACAATTACCTCTCTCTCTCAGCTATTCTTGCTTTAACCCTCCCTAATACCTATCCACAGTTTCTGCCTTCCTACCCTGACCCCCCGCCAGGGTTCTCAACATCCTGATGGAGGAATCAGGAAATGGCTACCCCCTCTCATAATTCAGCTCTTGCCTCTCCCCTCTCTTCTCCACCTTCCCTTCTGGGTCACCCGTGTGCACAACCTACCCCATCCTTTTTACTCCAACAGCATTTTCGTACCACCTAGAGCCTGCTCCTGGTGCACTCATGCACTATAATGGTTCTGTTGCATTACTACTGTTTTGTACATTTATATGTTCTTTTGTATGATTTTGGACATGTGTTGTAATTTAACCAATGTTCCACTACTGTTTATTGTACAATACCTTGTGTTCCAACTGTTGCATAATCTTACAATGTTGTATTGTTTGTACTATCCACATACTATTGTGCCTGATCATTCTTCACAACCCTATGTAACCCCTTCCCCCCAGGTACCACTGTGAGACGAGCAACTCGTTGTTCAGTGTACACTCCTGGTGAAACATTGTAATAAATAAATAAAAAATAAATTTTAAAAGATGGGCTTCTAGGGCCTACTGCCTGTGTTTGCGTGTGGCATGGCTGAAGGACTTGTAATCCGGGCAGGCCTCGATGTCGTAGGCCGGGCCTAGGCAGAAGAGGCAGAGCTTGTGGCTATCCTTATGAGGGATCTGCAAGTCACACTTCTTGGTCTTTGGAGGGTCTGGCGAAGAAGACAAAAAAATAACGAACAAACTATAAAATGGTAGAATTATACTTATTAAAATTGCGACTGACTGATGCAATGTTCACTGCGAGTTCCTTGCGCAGGTCGACGGCAGAAAAGAACTGGAACGCAGGCATGGGGACCGCCCACTTACGGGGTCACGCCGACGTCAGTCACGTGATGTCGGGTGGGTGATCCCCCGCCAAACATTGCTAGCAAAAGTTTGCCGTGCGGTCCTGATGCTAGAGGGCGGAGTCCTACATGTTATGACCTACTGCAGGAACCCTCTCAAAGTAAGATCACATAAATCCCCTTGTGGCACAAGGCCCAGCCACCAATGCTAGGCACTCTGGTAAAAACCTTGGGTGCCAAAGAAAGGCCAAATTGGGGGGGGGGGGGGAGAAAGAGACTTGAACTGATAATGGTTTTCCTGAAAGGAGAATCTCAGAAATCGGCAGTGGGCCTGGAGGATAGGGATGTGCAGGTAAGCATCCTGCACACCCAGGGAGCACAGCCATTGGTTCTGTTGGAGCAGGAATATGAGTCCCTGGAAAGTTAACATACAGAATCTCTTGTATTCTACAAAGAGATTGAATGGGCTGAGATGCAGAATTGGTCTCAGATCTCTCATCTTTTTGGGTACTAGGAAGAAATGGGAGTACTATCCCCTTCCTATTTGCCCTGGCAGAACTGGCTCTATGGCTGATTTCCCTAGTAGAACCTGGATCTCCTGTTGAATAAGGTTTAGATGGCCTGACGGGTAGTGGAAGCTGCCCGGTGGGTTGTCCGGGGGTCTGTCCAAGAACTCGAGTGAGCGTCCTCTTGCTACTAGATGTAGGACCCAAGCATCTGTGGTTATCGCCTTCCACCCTTCCAGATGGAGGGCGAACCTTCCCCCCACTGGTTCCTCGGGAGACATGAAAGGGAGGGGGGGCCCTTGCAACAGGACACCAAGGGGAGTGCCACTGCCACCACCGGTGGTCTTTTGGGATTTTGCCTGAGGGGTCTGGGTGCCAGAACCGGAGGCACAACGCTTACCCTGTCACCTACCTTGGTTCTGTTTTGTTCCACCTCTTCTGGGGGTGACGAAAGGACTGCTTATGTTTTTGGCCCGAGCGGTACATAGAAGCGGACATCCTTAAGCGACCTTCCACTCTCCTGACACTGTCATGATGTCCTTAGTGTCTCCCGCGAAAAGGATGGGGCCCCTCTGAAGGAGGCATTCAGTAGGGTGCTCTGGACGTCTTGCGCCAGTCCTATAAGATGGAGCCAAGCCAGGCACCTCAAATAAATGCCCATAGCAGTACAACGGGTCACTGAATTGACCCTATCGTAAGTGGCCCATAAGGCATGGTGGCAAGAAGACTTATTCAGTCTTACCCTCTCCAAGAGCCGATTCCTGAGGTCCTTCTCCACCTCTGATAATGCCGACTTCTGGAAGGACACCATGGGGGCTACATAGTTTAAAGACTGGATGGCACAGGCTGAAGAAGCATAGACCTTTCATCCATATTGATCCATTTGTTTGGATTCTTTATCCGGAGAAGCATTCAAGTGTTTCGGCTGTGCCGATCTGTCACGGGCCGCTGTAATGTCAATGGAATTTGCCTTTGGTTGAGTGGTCAGGTGATCAACCCCTTCCAGGGCGTGATAGGTCCTGTCAGCTTTTTTTGCAGACAGCCGGAATAGAGGACGGCTGTTGCCAGATTGTCGAGGCAAGATCCTCATGTGTCCCCCGTCCAAGGGGGAATAGGGAAGGGGTCTGCGCTAGTGAGGTCTAGATGCTCTGCCAGATGTTTCCTCTTGGGGTCCAACTCCTGAGACGCCCAGACACAGGCCTGTTTAATGGACCTGAGGAGTTCCGCGAAAGAGGGATCCTCCGTCGGAGACTTCTGGAAGCCCTTGGGCTGGGGGACTCAATGGGGGAGTGAGGTTCCAAATGACCAATAGACTCGAGTCAGATTCAGAGTCGGAGAACTCCGGTGTGCTAGGCAAAGGTGTAACATCTGGGACCGCCTCTGTAACCCTTGCACCTGAGGGGGACTGCAAAAAGCACCCACCTGAACCTTTATCGGACGTCCAGCTCAAGGGGGAAGGGCTCCTGGTAATAATCCTATGGGTCGGGGTAGGAACCACGACCTTATGGGGTTGTCCCAGTTCTTGCAGAAGCTGGGATTTTGCATCCTGCCACCAGGCCAGAATAGTAGTGGGTGGCTCCGGCTGGGGAGGGGGTGGCAGAGGAGGCTGGTACCCTGTGGAGTAAGGAGGGTAGCCAGGAGACTGGTATCAATAGTGGTACGGTTGGTGATTGTTATAGTAAGGACTCGGCGTGGGAGCTTGCGGTGGGTACCTCGGCGATGGATAATATTGAAATTGAGGCAGCAGATAGCCAGGATAGTGACCAGGAGGAGGGGCAGAGGGTCCAGAGGTAGGCGGTGCTGAGGGACCACTAGGTGGGGAAGGGTCTGTCGGCAGGCCTGGGGTCTCTATTATGACCCTGGATGAGCCAGAAGGTGGCTCTGGTGTTGGGGCAGGAAAACCCAGTTCCATGTCAGGAATATGGACCAGAGAATGGCTCGGCATCGGGGGATGAAAGGGACCCCATATCTCGTCTGAGGGAGGCAGAGGAATGGACAGCCCTGTCGCCTGATCCAGCCTGAAGGCTGGTGTCTCAGGTAGAAGGCCCAATGCAGGAGAGGTCTCCTGGACAGCCACACTCGATTCCCCGGCCAGGGAAAACGAGGCGTCGGGCAGGGTCAGAAAGTCCCATGAAGGAGGACCCCCATGGGACAAAGGAGGGACTGGAGGCTTGTCCTATGCGACATCAGAGATCACAAGGGTGTCCGACAGGAGGGCACCCGCCGGGTAAGCCGGTGACCGACGTATCAGCAGTGACCTGGCAGGCATCTAAGCCAACGTTTGGCCTACAGGTGGCAGTCGGGCCTACAAAAGGCTGGAGTCAGACGTAGTGACCAAGGCCAAGCTCCCGGCAGCAGAACTGAAGGGAGACTTACCAGCCGAGCCTTCAACAGGACCCTAAGTGTCCTCCGGAGAGGAGCTCTCTGACCAAAGCAGGAGGGGGGGTAAGACATCCGATGCACCAGAATGGATGGAGACCCTGGAGGTGCTGCTGTGGCGTTGGCTGTCTGACAACGATGAGATGGGAGAACGATCCTGCTCCCGGTGCTTCTCCTTTTGCTTTTTCTAGGGAGCTGGTGAAGAAGAGCATTCCCTCAGCTCCTGGAGCTCTTTTTCCATCGATGTGAGGCAGCGTTTTAAAAGGTGAGCATCAAGGGCCTTCAGGCAACGGGTGCACATGGCTTGGTTAAAGACTTGGAAGATCTCACAATCTGCCACCTGGTGTTTGGGGCCCAGGCAGAGAATGCAGCAGGAGTGGTTGTCCCCGTGCGGGATCTGGGAGCTGCACTGCGAGCACTTTTTCTCCGGCTTTGAAAATGCTGGACAACTGAACTAGTTCACCATGAAGTCAGAAGAGTTCAGATCGATGGCGGGAGAGAACTGGAGGGCAGGAGTGGGGACCGCTCCTATACACCATCACGCTGACATCCAGTAAGGCGACGCCGGGGGCAGTCCCCTGCTGCATATTGCTAGCTAGAAGTTTGCCGTGCAGTCCTGATGCCAGGCGGCACAGTTCTATATGTGAAGACCTACTACAGGAACCCTTCTAAGTAAGATCTACTGTTTCAGCTTGCTGTCATTCAACTCCACAGTGCTCCCCCCCCCCAGGCCAATAAGAAGGCACCAAAATCCACTGTCCTTCCTTAACCCAGAGGCCTTCAGAAGCAAACTCTGGGCCTCCAGCCCTCTTACTGACTGTCCTCAGGGGGTCACAAATATAGTGGCAGCCAGAGAGTACTGGGGCACTGGCCCCCAGTGTTATGTTTTTAGATGGCCCCTGCCCTCATTTAGCATACACCCCCATTCTGGTGGCAGAGGTGGGTATTGAGTTCTAGTTGTGGAGGGGTGATGGCTAAAGCAATTCGCTGTCAGTGATTGCCACTCATCTTTGATGTGCACCCCAAACTATATGGCATAGGATATGCCAGAGAAAATAGTCTCCCTCCACTCCAATGCCAGTCCCTGCTGTACATTTAAAGTTCCAGTGGCTGGCAGGAATGAAATACAAGTGGCAGCAGTCTGGGTTCTTGTTGGGGCCCCCCAGGTAAGCCCCGACTTTGGGAGGGGGTTTAGACTTGTAAAAAAAAGCTGTGCTAAACTCCACTGCTTGCACAGGCCAAACTGAAGCCGCCTAAACAGTAATTTTTGTGAACACACGACAACTTTGAATGTCAGGCACATAGTCATGCTGTTTATGGCTATACCTGTAAACACTTCTTAGGCCATTTATACTTGCAGCCTGGACAGAAGCAGAAAATGTGTGCACACACAAATAGTGCATACAGTATCGGCAAAGCACATACATTACATATTGTATGAAATGTGAAAGGGGATGAAGAGCAGGCACATTGTCACCGCCATAGCTTCCAGCGCAGAACTATAGTGTGGGTAAATGGTAGCAGCAGTGCAAAAGCACTGGACTATTGGGGAATAAATTATTTGCTAGCAATGACAATTAAATATCTACTGTATTTAACAAGTTTGTGGTAGCGGTGACAGTTTGACATTCCCACTGCTCCAGAGCTCATCAATAGTTACAATGGGCTAAAATTCAACTTTAGGGGTGGTGACAATATTAGTCCTTGGGTCTCCCTTTCTACTCTATCCATCTGCCTTGAATTGGGTGGGTTATACCTTGGCAAAGAACTGCATGACATTCAGATGTCACATCAGCAAGGTTCTGCACAACCCAGTGATGCCCCTTCATCAACTGCCATTAAGAGAATTAATGAACAATAAAAATAAACAACATTTAAAAATTAATGAAATACACTGGCTATGGTGGGGGTAAGGGGGGTGCTGCTGAGATCCCAGGTGCATAAAATTAGCTATGATTTCTGAAAATGAGGGTTACTCACCTGTAACTGTAGTTCTAGGAGTGGCAGATGGTGCACATCCACATGCTGGCAGTCTCCCTTTCCCTTTAAATCCAGCTGGAGTAAAGTTCCTCCCTCCCACCTACCCGGGTTCCTCAGCACCACCCTGTGACGTCAGATCTTGCACGATGGAAGCAGGTATCGGTGCATCACTTGCCAATGGAGGGAGGGGGGGCTGTGTGGATGTGCACCATATACCACTGTTGAACTATGGTTACATTTGAGGAACCCTCATTTCTAGGAACGTGGATATGGTGCACTATCCACATATTGGTAGACTCTTAGCAATCCTCTGGGAGGAGGGGGCAAGGTGCACACCCCCACTTGAGAAAATGGGATGGGAGAACTGAAGTCCTAAAACTAGCATCACGACGTGACTCAATGTCAATGTGGTAATGGGAAATGAAGGTGTGTTCTCACTTCCAGGTATCAGCCCTGCAGATTTCCTGGATAGGGTCCATCCCTGGAAGCAGCCACCAAGTCAGTGGTATGTCTGGTGGAATGAGCCGTAAGCCGTACGAGAGGCTTCCTACCAGCCAACCTATAGCACAGGTTGATGCAGGAGACAATCCACCTGCCAATCATCTACTTGGCTGCCGGTCTGCCAGGTGCAGCTTCATTGTAAGTGACAAAGAGCTGATGAAGCTCACCTTGAACTCCAGCTGTGCATTCCATATAGTAAGCAAGCACTTGCCTCAGGTCCAACGTATGGAGCCTGTGCTTGGCCTCAAAGATTGTATTGAAGTACACCAGGAAACTGATCACCTGGTTAAGGTGAAACTCCAAAACAACCTTCTGGAGGAACTTCAGGTTGGGACAGAGGACAATCTCATCCCTGTGGAACACTTAAGTAAGGAGACTCTACTAACAGCGTCTGCAGCTCACTGATCCTTCTGGCGGAGGTGATAGCCACCAAGAAGGCAGTCTTCCACGACAGATGAGAGATGTCACACCTATGCAATGGTTCAAATGGCTTGCCCATGAGCATTGTCAGTACCAGCAACAAGTCCCAAGGTGGTGGTGGTTCACACACCGGTGGGGACAGGTGGTCAAAGCCCTTAATGAAGCGCCCGACCACCTGCTCCTGTACTGTAGGCATACCAAACCATGCTCACTATGCCAAGATGACTGCCAGGTGCACCCTGAGGGTGGTCGACCTCAGGCCCAACAGAAAGGGACCAAAGGTAGTCCATGATGCTAGTCACAGGGAAGGACAGGGGTCTAGCTCCAGGCCCTGGCCCCAAATGGAAAAGCACTGCCATCTGAAACATAGAACGTGATGGCAGAAAGTCGATCTAGTCTACCCTTGATTCAATTTTACCCCTTACTGGCCCTTGCGCGTGAGGGCTCCCTTGTGTCTGTCCCATGCTGTCTTGAACCCCGTCTTTGCCCCACCACCACCCCCAGGGGCAGGCTATTCCATGTATCCACCACTCTCTCTGTGAAGAACGTCCTTGTATTGGTGTTGAGCCTCCCTCCCTTTACCCTAGTATCATGCCCCCCAGATCTACTGTTCTCCTTTAGGTGGAAGAGGTCCTGTGTTTACACTTTTATTAACGCCCTTCATGTATTTGAAAGTTTCTATCATGTCTCCCCTCTCTCCTCTTTGCTCCAGGGAGTACATGTTTTATTCCCTTAATCTTTCCCCATAAGACAATTGTTGCAACCCCTAAACCATTTTTGTTGCCTTTCGTTGTGCTGTTTCTAAACAGTCAATGTCCTTTTTGAGGTGTGGCCTCCAAAACTGGATACAGTATTCAAAGTGCGGCCTGACCAGGGCTCTATACAGCGGCATGACTACCTCCCTCCACCTACTTGCGATTCCCCTTCCTATACATCCCAGCATGCTAGAGGCCTTTAATGCCACCTTTTCGCATTGTTTCCCCTTTTTTAAGTCTTCTGAAATTATGATTCCCAGATCATGCTCTTGGTTTGACGCAGTTACTTTTACCCCTAGGCATATGAAGGCATAGCACTGGTGGGTTGATCCCTTCTGGGAGGCTTCCACAACCTAGACAACCTCCTCAGAGAGACCCAAAGTCTGGAACTCTAGCCGCTCAGGAACCAGGCTGTCTGGTGCAGGGACTGAAGGTCTGGGTGCAAGACCTTCCCCTTGCAACAGGAGAACAGGTCCGGGTGTAGAGGCAAGCACCACAGAGGCCTGCTGCGGCTGAGGAGATATGGGTACCAGAATTGGTGCGGCCAGTCTGGGGTTACCAGGATCACCTGTGCCTTGTCCCTCCATACCTTGGCTAGCACAGAGAGGGAAGGCATAAGAGAGGCCAGGGGTCCAGGGCTTCATGAAGGCATCCCTCATCAGTATTCCACACTGTGAGGGGTGGTCACAGAACAGCCTCAGTTTTGCATTCTCCCAGGAGACAAATGGGTCAACCAGGGGAGTGCACCACTGGGAAAGCAGATAGTTCACCACATCCTGTTAAAGAAACCACTCGTGAGATGCCTCCCCCACTTGCCTGAGGGCATCTGCAAGCTGGTTGGAGGCTCCGGCCATGTGGATTGCCAGGAGATCTGTGTCCACACTGAGCATGAGCATCCATGTGTGGAGGGCTTCCCGACACTACCGGAGGGAATGGATTCCACCCTGCCTGCTGAGGTAGTACACGGTTGCGGTGGTGTCCATCTGGACCTGCATGACCGGACCCTGAAGTAGTGAATGCCATCAGAGTTAAATGCACCACACGGAGCTCCAGCAGGCTGATGTGGTATCAGGACTCTTAGGTGTCCACAGCCTATGGGCTCTGTGGTCCCCCAAGTGGGCTCCCCATCCCACCAGAGACGTGTCGGTCATTAGAAGGACCATCAGCTCTGGGCGGATGACTGGGACTCCTTCCTGCAGGTGTTCCAGGACCATTCACTACTAGATGCCATCCCACATCGTCTGCGTCACTACGACCAACTGGTCCAGATGACCGATGCGCCGAGATCACTGAAGGGTCATCTCCCACTACAGGGGGTGCATCTACCAATGAGCCCACACTGATGCAGGATGCCATGTACCCCAGCAGCCACAGGAAGCCCTGGCAGGACGTGAGTGCCCAACCTGAA
Source organism: Neoceratodus forsteri (assembly GCA_016271365.2). Classification (NCBI taxonomy): domain Eukaryota; kingdom Metazoa; phylum Chordata; order Ceratodontiformes; family Ceratodontidae; genus Neoceratodus; species Neoceratodus forsteri. Next base: position 335,336,925 of record CM057455.1, on the reverse strand, counting down.
ATGATCAGGCAGAGGAGGGAAGGTCCGCAGGGAGTCTAGCTCAGCCCCAATGAAGTCGATGGTCAGAAGGGTTGAGTTCTGACTTGACCAGATTGCTAAGACAACCCAAGTCTGAGCAAGTCTGGAGGGCCAGATCCCTGGACTGCTCCACTGCCTCCTGGGATGGACCAGCAATCAGACAGTCATCCACGTAAGGGTAAACCCAGATCCCACGGCACCCCTGAGGGCAGACAACATGTCCGGGGAAGCCACAGACTCCTGTGAAGCATGGGTCCCGATAGGACGAGAGCATCTTGAAGTAGAGAGGCAGACCTCAATCTACCACGTCCAGCACCTATCTGTTCACAGTAATCGCGGATCAGGCATACCAGAAATGGTGAAGCCAACCCCCCACAGGAAGCTGAGGTTGGAGTGCGGACAGATGCCCCCCCAACCCGTCACTGAGGAGCCTTGGAGGAGAAGGAGGATCTGACACTGGCCACTGGAGGAGCACCGGTGCTCTGATCTCCAGATTTCTTAGGGCCCTGGATGGCCGACTGGGGCTTGGGCCGCCAGACCTGGGACTGCCTTAGAAACATATAAACATAATTTGATGGCAGATAAGGACCGCTTGGCCCACCTAGTCTGCCCATTTTCCTAGTTAACCAACAGCTTACTTCCTCCTACCGCCCCACTAGGACTGCCTTATATCTGTCCCATGCATTCTTGAATTCCCCCACTGTTCTTGACTCCACGACCTCCTCAGGGAGGCTGTTCCATGCATCCACAACCCTCTTCGTGAAAAAATACTTCCTCACATTACCTCTGAGCCATCCCCCCTCTATCTTCAAATTGTGCCCCCTTATTCTTACACATCTTTTTTTCTGAAAGATGCTACCCTCTTGGACTTTGTTGATTCCCTTGAGGTACTTAAAAGTTTCTATCATGTTCCCTCTCTCCCTTCTTTCCTCAAGGGTATACATATTAAGCTCCTTTAGTCTTTCTTCGTATGTCTTCTGGTGCAGATCCTGCACCATTTTGGTTGCCGTCCTCTGGACAGCCTCCATTCTATATCTTTGTGGAGATGGGGTCTCCAGAACTGCACACAGTACTCCAGATGGGGTCTCACCAACTGTCTGTACAGGGGGATAACAACTTCCTGTTTTCTACTATTGATGCTTCACCCTATGCATCCCAGTATCCCCCCAGCCTTCCTTACTGCCTTCTCACATTGCTTGCCCACCTTTAAGTCATCTGATATAATTACCCACAGGTCCCTTTCCATTTTTACTGTTGTCAGTATCTCACCCCCACTGTGTACTCTTCCCCTGGGTTTTTGTTTCCCAGGTGCATTACCTTGCACTTCTTTGCATTGCATCTGAGCTGCCATACATTTGACCATTCCTCTAACCTTGCCACTCCATCTTGTGTATCAACCCTGTTGCAGATCTTTGTGTCGTCTGCAAAGAGACATACTTTTCCTTCCAGTTCCTCTGCAATGTCACTTATAAAGACATTAAAAAGGACCGGTCCCAGTACTGAACCCTGCGGTACCCCACTAGTAACCTTCCTTTCATCACTGTGGACTCCGTTTACTACTACCCTTTGCGTCCTGTTGTCTAGCCAATTTTTTATCCAGGCTATCACCTTGGGGCCCACTCCAAGGCTGGCTAACTTGTGTATTAATCTTTTGTGTGGGACTGTATCAAATGCCTTACTAAAATCTAGGTAGGGCATGTCCACAGCCCCTCCTGGTCTACTACTTTGGTCACCCAGTCAAAGAAATCTATTAGATTCATCTGACATGACCTTCCCATCGTGAATCCATGCTGCCTTGGGTCCTGTGCCCCACTGGCCTCTAGGTACTCAACAATTCTTTCCTTCAGAAGTGATTCCATCATTTTCCCTACCACTGAGGTCAAACTAACTGGTCTGCAGTTTTCTGCCTCTGTCCTGCTCCCACTTTTGTGAAGAGGAATCACAGCCACCCTCCTCCAGTCTTCAGGCACCACCCCATCCTCCCTTGATTTGTTAAAGATAGTAGTCAACGGTGTCACTAGTTCTACCCTTAGTTCTTTTAGAATTCTTGGGTGAATCCCATCAGGCACCATTGCTTTGTCCACCTTCAGTTTTATTAGTTCTTTCAGAACCCTTTCTTCTGTAAATGGACTAGTATCGACCCCCGTCTTCAGAGTGTTTCTCTTGTTTGGTATAGGTACCTCCCCCTCCTCTTCCTTTGTGAATACTGAGAAGTATTCATTCAGTATCCCTGCTTTTTCACTGTCACCCTCTTCCCAATTTCCTTCCCCTTTATTAAGCCTCAGTATCCCTCCTTTGGTCTTTCTTCGCTCCCTAATGTACCTATAAAAGGTCTTATCCCCCTTCTTAACAGAGTTGGCTATCCTTTCCTCGGTTTGGGCCTTTGCTATTCTGACTGCCTTCCCTGCCTCTTTCTGCTTTAACTGATAAAGTTCTCTGTCCTGCTCCGTGTTTCCTTATGTTTCCTGAATGCTATCCTTTTCTCCTTAAGCTTCCCTGCCACCTCTTTTGAGAACCATAGTGGTTTTTTCCTTAGTTGTGTTTTGTTAATTTGTTTTACACAAAGGCTTGTTGCCTCTGTGATGGCTGTTTTGATTACTCCCCATTGTTCCTCCACCCCTCCTTCTTGCCTGCTTGCTAATGTTTTTCTGAGGTGCTCTCTCATTTTCCCCAAAGTCAGCCCTCCTAAAGTCCAATACTCTTGCTTTTGTATGGCTTGATTGCATGGCTATGTTTATTGTGAACCACACTGTTTGGTGGTCGCTTGTTCCCAGATGGCTACCCACTTCTAAAACTGAGATTCTTTCTCCGTCCCCATTTGAGAGTAACTTGACTGGAGCTGCTGTAGCTTAGGCTGCTGGGATGGACATGAAAAGGGCTTCTTCATTTGCTGGCCCTTGGGTTCTTTTTGCGAGGATGTGCCTGAGTCCAAGGTGGCAATGGACTTCTCAATCCTCATAAGGTGGCTCTCTACACCCAGCCCAAAGATGTCGGTGCTCAAGAATGGGACATCTGCCAGCTTATGCTGGGTATCCACTGTGAAGGCGGAGATCTAAAGTCAGGCTCTGCAGCGCATGGCTGCTGCCACTGCCACAGATCAGGCACTGGAGTCGCCTATGCCCAAGGCTGTCTGGAGCCAATGCTTAGCCAGAGTGCTGCATTGGTCATGGACCACTTTTACTGTAGACTGCAAGTTTGAGGAAAGGTGTGGAATGTCATGGTCCAGGACCACGTGGCCAAAGTTGGCCATCATCACGCCAAGCTCGCCAGCCTGAGGCCAAGGTGGGACACAGCGTACACCTTTTTGGCAGCATGGTACAGCTTCTTCAGTTCCTTGTTGGAGGGCTTGTTGACATCCCCGACATTGCCCATCCGACAGAAAACTGAGCCAGTCACTAACCCGGTCGGGACCGCATACTTGCGGGCAATACAGGCAGAAGGCAGAGGGCAAGAAGCTGGATGCTGCCACAACTCCAGGGCAGGACCCATATGGCTTACACCACTGGAAAGGCCACCCCTGGGGAGTCATCCCTGTCCAAGATCTCAGTCACGGGGTAACTGGCTCTCTTCTGGACCGGCTCCAGCAGGATCCCCATGGACTGAGAGATAAGCCGGAGCAAGGCCCTGAAGGACATGAGGCCCTGGTCGGAGGCACAAGAGGAATGCACAGAGGAGCTGTCCATATTAGACTTCTCAAACACCAACCTCGGTCCCCATCAGCCACTCTGGATTCGCCAGAGTGGGTAATCTGACCTGAAAGTTGGCCAGGAAGAATGGAGGGGGACCAAGTAGCTTTGGATGGGGCCCCATGCAAGGGCTGCTTGGGTAGAGGCTCCATTAAAATAGGAGAAGCTAGAGAAGGCTTGGCCAGCCTAGACTGGGCCGGAAACAGCCCCACCGGAGTAAACCACAGAAGCACTGGGGCCTTCTGGAAAGACTGGTCCTGCACGAGGACCCACTGCTGCCACAGGAGCTCCTCGTACTGCTGCCGCAGTTTGCGGCAGAACCTCTTCTCACCCAAAGACGAGGAGGAGCAAAAGCATCGGTGGTGCCTCCGTGGAAGCTGAGAACAGGAACGGTATGAGTTCTGAGACTGGGGTCCTTGACTTGGACCACGATCAATGACAGGAATGCCATCAAAGGGACACGGGAGGAGGGACCATGTAGACCACATGGACCGGGTCCTGCCGTGAGACCCCCAAGGTGGGAACCTCCTGAGAGGAAACAGTAGGGTCAGTCAACCTTTCCTGTCCCTCCTGGGAGTGGGCTGAGAGGACTGAAATTTGGGGGAAGGGGAGAGAAATACAGGTTACTCACCTGTAACAGGAGTTCTAGGAGTGGTATATGTTGTTCATCCACACTTACTGGCAGGTTCCTTGCTGCTTTAAATGTTGCCGGAAGGTCTACAAGCTGGCTCCTCCCACCCACCCAAGTGGTAAACTCTCGGCTCTGCCCCATGATGCCAGATCTAGCCCGCTGGAAGCCAGGCTGTGCGTCGAAGCCGGGGAGGTCGGATGGATGAACAACATATACCACTCCTAGAACTCCTGTTACAGATGAGTAACCTGTATTTCTAGGGAGGTGGATATGTTGTTCAATCCACACTTATTGGCAGACTCCTAGCAGTTCTCCGGGAGGAGGAAGGCAAGGCACGAACCCCCTACTTAGGGAATAAGGACTGGAGAACCGAGGTCCCAAAAAAAACATCCTGGTGTGACTCTATGTCAATGTGGTAATGGGAAATGAAGGTGTGTGCTGACTTCCAGGTAGCAGCCCTGCAGATTTCCTGGACAGGGACGTCCCTAGAAGCAGCCACCAAAGCAGCGGTATGGCGGGTTGAATGAGCTCTTATCCCTTTGGGAGGCTCCATGCCCGCCAACCTATAGCAGAGATCTACGCAGGAGGTGACCCACCTGCCTATCGTCCACTTGGCTGCAGGTTTGCCAGGTGCGGCTTCAGCGTAGGTGACAAACAGCTGGCAAACCTCTCCCCGAACTTCAGCCGTTCGCTCCTTATAAGAGCGCTCTTCTAGGGTCCAAAGTATGCAGCCTATATTTGGCCTCCAAAGTGAGAGTGGGGTAGAACACTGGCAGAGTCAACACCTGGTTAAGGTGAAACTCTGACACCACTTTTGGAAGGAATTTCGGGTGGGGTGCAGGACAACCTTGTCCCTGTGGAAGACCAGATAAGGAGACTCAATGGAAAGTGCCTGGGGCTCTCCCATCCTTCTGGCTGATGTGATAGCCACCAAGAAGGCGGTCTTCCACGACAGGTGAGAGATGTCACACCTGTGCATCGGTTCGAATGGCTTGTGCATGAGCTCAGCCAATACCAGCAGTAGATCCCACAGAGGTGGAGGTTCTCGCACCGGAGGGGATGTGTGATCAAGGCCTTTGAAAAAGCACCCGACCACCTTCTCCTGCGCCACCAACTGCCTGTTGGCCAGCGCCCGCTAAGCAGATATGGCTGCCAGGTGCACCTTAAGGGTCGTCGACCGAAGCCCTATCTGAAAAAGGGACCACAGGTAGTCCAGAATTCTAGCCAAGGAACAGGAAGAAGGGTCCAACCCCTTGTCCTGACACCAAATGGAGAATCTCTTCCATTTGAAGGCATAGCATTTTCTGGTCGACTCCTTACGGGATGCCTCAATGACGTTGAGGACCTCATTGGAAAGACCAAAGGATAGGAACTCCAGCCGCTCAGGAACCAAGCCGTCAGGTGCAGGGATTGAAGGTCCGGGTGGAGAACCTTCCCCTTGTCGACTGAGCGCAGGTCTGGGCGGGCTGGAAGCCGCCTCAGGAGCCTGGAGCTGAGGCTGAGGAGATCTGGGTAACAGAACAGGCGGGGCCAATCTGGGGCTACCAGAATCACCTGCGCCCTGTCCCTCTTCGCCTTGAGAAGCACCTTGTGGATCAAGGGAAATGGAGGGAAGGCGTAGAAGAGGCCTGGGGTCCAAGGCCTGGAAAAGGCATCCCCCTGCAGCGACCCCTGCAGGGGGCCGGACGGGAAACAGCCTCAGCTTCACATTCTCCCTGGAGGCGAACAGGTCCACCTGAGGGTAGCCCCACTGGGAGAACACGATCTTGTACTACCTCCGGCAGGAGAGACCACTCGTGAGATGCAGCGCCTATCCGGCTCAGGGCATCGGCCAGATTGTTGGAGGCTCCTGCCACATGGATGGCTAGGAGATCCCCCTCCAGGCTGATCACGAGAGACCAGATGTGGAAAGCTTCCTTGCACAGCGGCAAGGAGTGCGTCCCACCCTGATGGTTGAGATAGTACATGGTCATGGTGTTGTCCGTCCGGACCTGAACCACCTGACCCCGTACAAATGGAGCGAAGGCGGTGAGGGCTAGCTGAACCGCTCGAAGCTCCAGCAGGTTGATGTGGCATCGAGACTCCTGAGGGGACCAGAGACCGTGGGCTCTGAGCTCCCCCAGATGGGCACCCCAACCCAGAGAGGCATCGGTCGTTAGAGTGACTGTCGGCTCGGGGCGGATGAACGGGATACCCTTCTGCAGGTGAGCAGGGACGAGCCACCACTGCAGGCCATCCCACATCTCCTGGGTCACTGTCACCGGCTGGTCCAGGGGACCGGAGCACTGTGACCACTGGCTGGCCATCCCCCATTACAGGGGACGCATATGCCAGCGGGCCCAATGGACCATGCTGGTGCAGGCCACCATGAGGCCCAGGAGGTCCCAGGCAGGGCGCTATTGCCCAACCAGAAATGACTGGGCAAAGGAGGAAAGGATCTCGGCCCTGTCCGCCGGGAGCCGGGCTCTGGCTCGAAGAGAGTCTAGCTCTGCCCCAATGAACTGAATCACCTGCGATGGCACGAGTTCCGATTTGGCCTCATTGATGAGGAGGCCAATCTGAGAGCAGACCTGGAGGGCCAGATCCCTGGACTGCTCCACCTCCATCCTGGAGGAGGCTGCAATCAGTCAGTCGTCCAAGTACAGGTACACCCAGACCCCTTGGCACCGCAGGAATGCTGTCACCACTGCCATGCATTTGGTGAAGACCCTGGGAGCTGGAGAGAGGCCGAAGAGCATGGCCTGGAACTCGTAGAGAGATCCCTCTGCTCAGAAGCGGAGGAATCACTGATGAGATGGACGGATTCGGTCGTGAAAGAACAAGTCCTGAAGTTACAAAGAACAGAACCACACGCCTGGTTCCAAGGATGGAATGATCTGAGTCAGAGTGACCATATTGAAGGTGCGAGGCCTTAGGATCTTGTTCAGGTCGTGCAGGTCATGAATGGGGCGCCACCCCCCATCCGTTTTGGGACCAGGAAGCACATGGACACAAACCCTGGGTCTGGAGGGGGGTCTGCCACCTCGCTGATCACCTCCTTCTGGAAGAGCAAGGCAATGTCAGCTCAACGAGCCGACAGAGAGGCTGCGGAACCCGTAGCCCCATGTGGGGCAACGGCTTGATGAGGGGGTGGGGACTGCTTCAATTCCAGAGGCAGACCCCTGCCGACCACTTCTAGCACCCAGCGTTCCGGGGTGATAGCGGACCAGGCAGAAAAGAAGTGGCTGAGCCATTCCCCCATGGGGGGAATTTGGGGAAGAGTGACGAGGTTGGGGGCGACACCCCTCAACCCGTCACTGGGCAGGCTTGGAGGAAGGGCCCGCTGAGGGACCTCCTGGACCCTTGCCTCCAGGCTTCCTACTAGAGGAAGTGGCAGACTTGGCCTTAGGGTGCCAAGTGTGTAGCCTGCTGGCCCTGATGCTGGTGTTGCTGGGCCGGATGTGCCGTAGAAGCGGAAGGGCGAAAGGGCTTACACTGCTGCGGGCGGCCTTTGTACTTCTGGGCAGACGTAACTGAGTCCAAGGTGGCATTGGACTTCTTGATCCTCTGGAGATGGCCTTCCACCCCGGGCCTGAACAAGTCTGTGCCCAGGAAGGGAACGTCTGCCAGCTTGTGTTGGATGTCTGCCGTGAAGGTGGAGACATGCAGCCAAGCTCTGCGGTGCATGGCCACTGTGGCCGCTACTGACCGGGCACAAGAGTCACCAACGTCCAATGAAGTTTGGAGCAGTTTAGCCACCGCCCTTCCCTGATCCTGCACCTGCTTGACCGTCGTCTGAAAGTCAGCCGGGAGATGAGGAATCACCTCATCCAGGGAGCCCATAAGGACGTATGAGAAATATACCATCAGTACGGCCGAGCTAGCCTGACGAAGGCCTATGGAGGAAGCAGCGTAAATCTTCCACCCTGAGTAATTCAACTTTTTTGATTCCTTATCAGGTGGTTTGTCCACGTCCCGAGCATTCCCGGAACGCCGGAAAACGCTATTGGTCACTAACCCCTCCACAGAGGGGTGCTCCGAGAAACCGGAGAGTGAACCGGTGGGGACCACGTACTTTCGAGCCATCCTGGCCGAAGGTGCGGGACAAGATGCTGGCTGCTGCACAACTCCAGGGCCAGGCCAACAACGGCTCCGGCCACCGGAAAGGCCTCTGTAGGGGAATCCTCTCGCCAGTATCTCCGCAAGGTGATACTTGGCCCGTTTTTGGACGAGTTCGAGCTGCATCCCAGTAGACTGAGATGAGTCGAAGCATACCCAGAAACGAGGATGGGCTCTCGTCCACAGACTGGCCTCCTGCAGACTCCAGGTCAATCGACCTGGAGAACAGGGAGGAGTCTTCATCAGACTCTGAGAAGTCTGCAAACAGCTGCCGAGCACCTGAGCCACCCTCCACCTGCCGAGGTCGATCAGGAGTTAGGGTGACCGACAACCTATGGGGCAAGCCCTGACTCAACCGAGAATCCTTGGTCGGGGCCCCAGTCTTCGGTTGTGGAGGCGGAGGTTCCACCACAATGGGTGGAGCAGCCGGTTCCGGCTGAGCAACCGGCGCCGGGGGCGGCTCCTCGACTACCACGAGGGGTTGTTTCGGCCGCTCCGGTGACAGCCACTTAATGGCCAGAGAAGGCGACGGAGTCAGCTTCTTACCGGTCAGTAAAAGTTGCTGCCACATCAAGTCCTCATAGCGCCGACGCGAACTTGTACCGGAGCCTATCCTCAAGAGGACGAAGGGCGCTTGCCCATGGTGCCAAGACTGAGACCGCCGATGGGACCGGCTGGACCTGGAAGAGGACAGAGACCGCCGGGATTCCATGGGTGGGGTCAAGAGGGAATGGGGAACCTCTCCTTCGGTGTAGGATCTTAACCGGGACTTTAGCATGAGAGGCGAGGCAAGTCCTCGGTAACCACTGAGAGAACCGGTGAAGAAGGGATGTTAGCATCTCCAAGCGACAAACCATCCGACAGCTCGAGAAAAATCTCAACCGCGTCGACGGATGTCTCAGCCGGCTGACCTGACGGGGACACCACAAAGCCAGCGGCTGCAGCTGCAACTTCGACCGCAGTAGAGAGCCGACGGTCCAGTGAAGGGGATCTCTCCCGCTCCCACGAACATTGACGGTGGAACTTACCTTTAGAGTCCTTTCTGGACTGACTGGAATGTCCCGATGGCCCTTCTCCCTTGGTGGAGAGGGACTGACAAAGCTCCTTAAAAGAAGCAGTGTAGGAGGAGCCCAAGGAGAGCGGGATAAATGCCGTGGTGGAAGAAGAAGCGGCCTGGGCCGCCTCCTCCTCCTCGAGGGTGATCATCTGCTCCAACTGCTCAGCAGAGCCCGCCGCCATACACCACCCAACGGGCCTCCTTAGACTTGACCGGTGGGTACCGTTTCTCGGTGGTGCCCAAGAAGAAGTCTGGCAGCGTGGTCCTCCAAGACCGAAGCAGAGAAAGACCTGCACAATTTGCAGGCCTGCGAATCGTGTCCAAGCCCTAGGCAGTAGATGCACATGGAGTGCGGATCGGTCCGGGACATCATCTGCTCACAAAGGCACCGACGGAAGCCAGGAGTCTATTTGTCCATCGCAGCCACAAGGGAAGACAAAGACCGGAGTCTTGCAAATTTTAAGATTAGTTCCAGAAATTCCGAAGACTGTGGATCCAGGCCTAAAATGCAGAGTGCAAAGGAGGGAACCTGAGCTTCCAAGTGGTAAGGAAGATCTGGCGTCATGGGGTGGAGCAGAAGGTTTTACCACCCGGGTGGGTGGGAGGAGCCAGCTTGAAGACCTTCCGGCAACATTTAAAGCGGCAAGGAACCTGCCAATAAGTGTGGATTGAACAACATATCCAAGTCCCTAGAAAGGGTCAGTCAGTCCCCAACTCATCCAACGGGTCAATCAGGTCGAGAAAAATCTCAGTCGGCTGGTCGGCCCATGTCTCAGCCAGCAAGACTGATGGGGACACCAAGGAGCTAGCGGCTGTCCTTCAGCCCTGGTGGGATTAGCTGAAGCAGAGTACTCTAAGACCACTGAGCAGTCAAAGGAGTCTCGACTGCAGGAAGAACGAGCCTGCTCTCGGTCTCAAGACCTACAGAGTGACTTCTTAAAGCTATACTTTGGAAAAGTGATCCCCTCGAGAACAGCCCTAAGGGTTTTAAGGGACTGACACATGTCCCTAAAGGAGTCAGTGAAGGAAGCCCCCACAGAGGTGCTCACCAGGAGCAGTGCTGAGGCAGAGGAAGAGACCACCATGGCCTGGGCTGCCACCTCAAGGGCGACCAGTTAAGAGGCTGAGCCTGCGTTACCAAAACGACCTTGTGGGTGTCCTTGGACTGAACCGGAGGATCCCACTCATCCAGCAGGCCAAGCAAAAGACAAGCATTCTTGTCCTTTAAGGAGGAGGGGATCAGGGTCTTGGACAGACCAAAAGCCTGTGAGTCATGCTGTGCCCTCAAACAATACACGATGAGGCGTGGGGGTCAGTGGGCAATATTTTTTGGTTAAATGTCATGCACCGTTTAAACCCTGGTCTGGCTTGGGATCCATCACACTCCATGGAAGGGGAGAGCTGGATCGAAGAGAACTGGCAAAAGACAATGAATATTTGTTGAAAAACACCTGAAGATGATAAAAAAAGGGGCCTACAACATGTGAAGAAAGCAGCGAAGGAGACGACCTGACTCTTCCAGCGGGATGGAAGATCTGACATCACGAGGCAGTGCCAAGGAGAATACCACATAGGTGGGTGGGAGGAACTTAGCTTGAAGACGTTCCGGCTGGATTTAAAGGGAATGGAAGACTGCCAACAGGTAGATAGTGCACTGTATCCATGTCTCCAGAGACTTTTTTTTTTTTTTACACCAAGCATGGGTTTGGCTTCGGCTTCCACTGCAATGAATAGAAAAATCTATTTTAACAAGGGTTCCCAAAAGCCAGGAGACACATATGAGTAGGATAACCTAGTTTACAACTTATTCTCAACAAAAGTGTCAGCTCTAACAAGTCCATTTAATAACTTGAAATGGATGGGGCTATCAAATACTGACAAGTTATTTAAATCATGAGGGGGTAACATTGGGAAGAGGCTTTCTAAGCTACTGCATATGCAGAGCTAAGACTTTCATGCAAACAGATGAGTACTCCTCCCTTGTGGCAATTCATTATGCAAAATCTCACTGTCCACACAAACATGTTAAAATTAAATTTTATTTAATCTGGTAACAAAATAAAAAGTACTTACATTTTTAAAAAGATTCATACGGCATTCACAAGCAGTCACATTTTTTCTTTTGACAAAATCTCTAATTCCGTTTAATGTGGACCATGGGTATGGTGCTGAGCACCAAAGGCAAATAAGTCATGTTAGAATAGCAGCAGCATTCACCTTGCATTTAAATAGAGTTACACAGCAATAATACATTCTTTGGAGGGTCAACTTTAAAACGTGCATAGCAGAGGGCAATTCTGTAGCCACAAAGATGACTGCAATTAGAAGGATTCCTCAAAATGTTTTGGTTTTTTTTTGTCAGCTTTTGATGTGTCCATTTGCAGCAGTACTAAAAAACCTGAATTACACACATAATGGTCTTGAACAGCAAATACAGTCACCGAATACAGATCTGAAACTGGAGTTTGGAGCTCCAACAGTGAAAAAGCTTTTTAAATGACAAATTATCGGAACACAACAAAAGGAAAACTAAAAATCTTTCAGGTGGTTGCCCACGAGGTCGTGAGGGCTCCTGCCCTCCCCCGCCCCCCGAATCACCGCACCACAGAACGAGGTGGTCGCCTGCGAGGTCGTGAGGGCTCCTGCTCCTGCCCTCCCCTGCGCCCTGAATCACTGCACCATGGAACAAGGTGGTGCGCCCAGCGAGGTTGTGAGGGCTCCTGCCTTCCCGCCCCAGATCACCGCACCACGGAGCAGGTGGTAGCCACGAGGTCGTGAGGCTCCTGCCCCCCCCCCGAATCACCACACCACGGAACGAGGTAATGAAGGAGTGCAAACAAACTAACTTAGAGGTACTCGCAGGAGCTCACCCTTTACGGGGATTTCAGCTGCTCCAGTCAGTGGCATTTTGTGCTCCCTCGCCATACGAGCCCTCCTGGCTGCTGAGACACAGTGACGGCTCTGCCCCGCCATCCCCACCACCACCCTAGGTCGGCGTTTGCTTATATAGCTGCTGAGATGGTCATGTGAGCTGAAAATACCTATCAGCTCACTTTACCATCTGCAGCCTATACAATTCCTCCACTAGGGGCCCCTCTGTCGTCACTGGGACAACCTAGCCACTCCCATTGTAAACTCTCAGCACCAGCCTTTCATCTTATATCACTTCTCAGCTTCCCCACTAGAGGCCGTCCTGCCACTTGGGATTACATTAATTACTAAAAAGACATCTTTCCACTCAAACTTTCTCAGGACGGGCCAATTTGCCTCCCTAATCCTTGGCAATATTTCCCCGTGACGCTAGGAAATTTTTACTTCTAAAAGAGAGTCTTGCCCCCTTTTTTATATATCCCAGTAGCTAATTACTTAACTTGCTAACCCTACGTAACCTCTGGCAAAGCCATCGTGTTTCTCAACTCTGTACCGAACCTCCTTGCCAGACGTTAGATCATACTAGTGCCTTCTTACCAAGGACTCTTTCTCTCCTGCTCTGTTCTCTAGGACCCCTTCCAATATGGCCTTCTTAAGCCCACCCCTGTCTGGACACGGTGGTGCCGAGGCATCTCCCCCCAAGGGGTGCGATGGACGACGGACTCTTCCCCCTCCTCAGCTACCTCCTGAGAGTCTGGGCAAGATCCTCCTAGCCCTTGGGGGTGACATAGAATCAAACCCAGGTCCTATCTCCCCTAATCTTACTCTAAACACCCCCTCATGCCCTGCGTGGGCTGATACCAAAGGGCTCAAAATCGCTCATATGAACATTTGCAGCCTAAGGCGCAAATTCCATGAAGTCGAGGCTTGGGTAGCACTATATAAGCCTGACATATTAGTCTTGACAGAAGCTTGGCTCAAACCTCAGATCCTCCCCCATGAAGTGGACTTAGTGGGATACCTTACTTTTCGAAAAGACATGACTGGGAAAAGGGGAGGTGGGGTCGCTATTTATGTCAGCACTGACCTTCAAGCCACAGAGCTGGACTCCCCCTCTCATAGTGACTCCTTGGCCAAAATGCTGCTCGTCAAAGTACTACTTGGTAACACCAAACCCCTTACCATAGGAGGTGTCTACATTCCCCCTCAATCTGCTGTCTCCTCCTTGGAAGCCATAACTAGCCTCCTTGAGGACTACCCCATGGGGGAAACCATACTACTTGGGGATTTCAATCTTCACTGGCTGTCCCTACTCTCCTCCTCTATTAAAAACCCATTACTTGGCTCACCTCTTACCCAGATCATCGACCTCCCACAAGACACAACGCCAAGACTGGAAACCACTCATTGATTGGATCCTCGCCTCCTGCCCGGCCGATTCTGTCTGCAGGATTATGGCTGACTCCTGAGCTTATCACTTCGTCGCTTCCTGCATATATGGTCCAACAAGCCCCCAAAATTGCCGCAAAGATCATTGAAGCAAGAAACTACAGTAGGTTTGTACCTGCAGACTACCGTTCCCAGCTGCTGAACTCCGACTGGGCCCCTATCACCTCTCTCCCCACACTCGACGAGGCTCTCGAGTACTTCACTCACATCTTCTTGTCTGTATCTAACACTCACGCCCCGATAAAAAAGCTCAGGGTACAGGGCAAATGTCATAAATGGCTGAGCCCTTGTCTCCAGCACTCCATGCTCCTCCGGGACAGCTTGGGGTATCTTCAAATCCTCTGGCAGCCCAACAGACTGGGAAAAGTACAGAGAGCTGAGAAATCAGTGCAAAAAATCTTCGAAAAAAGCCAAGTCTCAATACTTATATGACCTACAAACAAGGCACCTACGGGACCCAAAAAAATTCTGGAGTCATCTAAACCTACTTATTAAGGGCTCCTCAACCGGTCAAATGGACTCCCTCTTAGTGGGGGACTCTCTGACAAATGACCCAGCCATAGTTGCTGAGGCATTTTGTGCCTCCTACTCTATCCCGAGTGGGTCTCCCCCCTCTGGTCCCCCATGGGCCTAACCCATAATCTGGTGATGAATGGGCCCACCCTCGGCCCCAATTTCACCTAAAGCTGGTCAAACAGGCAGAGGTGCTACCTCTCCTACGAAAAATTAAGCCTTCTTCCTTGCCAGGGCATGACCAGCTTGAACCTCACCTCCTGAAGGCTGCCACCCTGGCTATAGCCTATCCTGTCACCTTACTTGTAAATAGGTCACTTCAGGAAGGAAAGGTCCCAGAAATGTGGAAGGTTGCGACCATTATACCTGTCCACAAAAGTGGTCCCCGAGACAAAATGGGAAATTATAGACCAATTTCCCTTCTCAGTCCCTTGGGGAAAATTCGGGAAAGGCTAGTCTCAAACCAACTCCAAGACTACCTTGAGCTGCACTCTCTCATGGCTGACATTCAGCATGGTTTTAGAAAGGGCCATGGTACTGACACTGCGCTTATCCGACTCACTACGGACATCCTCTCCCATATGGACCAAGGTTCCCCAACGGGTGCCCTCTTCATTGACCTATCCAGGGCCTTTGACTTGGTCAACCATAACCTCCTCCTCTCTAAACTCCAGACCTTGGGACTGGATCACCACTCTCACTCCTGGTTCAAGAGCTACCCGAGAGACCATTCCCAAAAGGTCCGCTGGAAGGGTGCACAGTCTGGACCTAGATCGGTCACTGCTGGGGTACCTCAGGGCTCAATCCTGGGCCCTCTGCTCTTCTCACTCTTCCTGAATAATATTGAAGGAAGCAGCATCTGCAGCAATCTCATTCTGTATGCTGATGACACTGTCATTTACTGCAGTGACCCACACACTAGTGTCATCTCAACTAATCTGCAGAAATAGTCTCTCCACCCTTGAGGCCTGGTTCTCTGCAAACTCCCTTAAACTTAATGATGCAAAAACCAAAGCTGCACTGTTTGGATCGAGACGACTGGGCTCTGACAGAAGCCAGTTCCTCCAGATCTGTACCAGCCAAGGAAAAAGAGTCGAGGTCATGCCTAGTTTCAAATACCTCGGGGTCCACCTATACCAAGAAATGACCTACCAATTCCACATCGACTCAATAACCAGGTCCACCCATCAAAAGCTTGGCCTCCTTCACCGACTGGGGAACTCCTTATCCTCTACTGCACGTCGTGCTATCGCATGCTGCAATCTCCTTCCATCCATCCTATATGGTGCTCCTCTTCTGCAGTTCCTCCGTGAGACGGAATATAATAAGCTCTCTGTACTCTATAACCGTGTGACCCGTTTTGCCACTAACTCCTCCCCTAGGAAACATCATTGTGAGGCCCTAAAGGAGCTAAACTGGCCCTCTCTCCGTCATAAGCTAGCCTATCCTGTTGCCTGCCTAGCTTTCAAGTTTACTTACCTAGGTCCCCTCCGCATCTCAGAGGACTTTTTTCCCCAGAAAACATCCCAGAACCCTCACATCAACAGCAAGCTCACCTCATCGCCTCCTAGAACGCGCCCAACCCATGGCAAACATTCCTTCAAATTTGCTGCCTCACCTATGGAACTCCCTACCACCTGGTCTGACAAACTCAACCACTCTCACTCAGTTTAAAAATGGACTCAAACTATATCTTCTAAATCTTAGTCTCTGTGGCTGTAACCGCTACCTCCCTAGACCAGTCCCCTGGGCCCTTTCACTGCTTGAACTCTCTCTTTGACTGTACTTGAAATGCTAATGTGGACTCTGATTTCTGGCGGAACTTATGTACATATTGTATATAATGTGAGATCTTAACATATTGATTTTAATATGAATCTGTATGGGAATCCTCCTGCTACACTTGTATAAATGATATCATTATACTGTGATGTAACAAATGTAACCAACTTAATTAATGTAATTATTGTTTTCAGTGTTCTTTCTGTAACTAACTCCGGGTCGCCCCTGAAAAAGGGACCTTTGGTCTCAGTGGACTTACCCGGTAAACAAAATCTAAACAAATAAATATGTACACAGAGACGGAAGAGCAAACAGCAAAACTACTTGGAGACAGCACTTTTTTCTTTGTGTAATGCATCATGAATAAGAGCACAGAAGTTGTGAGGTTAGTTTGATAGGCTGTGTTTGGTTTACATTTGGAAGAGATAATGACACATAAAAAAACAACTTTACACATAGCCACCTGTTTCCTGAAAACTTCATTTGTAATCTTCTTGAATATAGAACAAAGGGGCTAACATTCTAGGCAAGGAGGGAAAGTGATATGGATCTTTTCTACAAGGTCAGGAACATAAAAAGCTGTCCAAGGCCAAAGTAGTACTGCCATCAACAAATGAGAACAAGCTGCCAAGAAGAGAATTCAAACAGACAGATTCAATACTTAGTTCACTTAGACTGAAATCACCGGACACAAAATAACCCTGAATTCTCCTCTCTACCCCCATCTGCCTTCAGACAGTATCAGTTAAAATGTTTCAGACTGTACAGCCAATGCATGTTCACTTCTGCTTCCAGATTACAAGAACAATGATGAAACAATTGTTTTATTTTTTTTTTAATCTTCTAAATCATGTTTCTAGTTTTTTAGTAGGAAAAAAATGGCATGCTGTTTTAGTTCTGTACCTATTGGGCCTGCCAACTGGGGTGAAGTACACTCAACACTGTTTGCATACTGTACTGTATTCCATTCCCATATTCATCCTTTAAAACAGACCACCAAGTGTCAGCCATCCCCTATCCTGTACAGCTTTCTTTTTGGAGATATGTTTGCAAACTACAAGCAATATCATCTAAGAATCTGTGAGTTTTTCAGTACAGGAAGTCTGCAATGCAAAGAAAGGGGCTAACGAGAATTCAGCTGGACAAAATGTTACCTGAAACACTTAGTCCACCTAACCCTCATCAAAATGATTACCACTGCTCACCATCTTCTTCCAAATTTTTAACCTCAAATAAGAAAAAAGTTATGTATTAACACAGATGCTTGATAAGAACTTTTTTTTTTTTAATTGCTCCATTTTCTTCATGTTGCTGGTTACAAACAAAACAGCTTGCCTATTATAACTGTAAGGAGCAGTAGACACCTCTGGAAAAACTTTGAAAAAATAATCAGACGTGCTCACTGCATTATATATCTTCTGTCCTTCTCTATCCCCATTATTCATAAAGCAGCAAATGTTCATGAAAATATCATCTTTGTCCCTTACTGTACCATCCACTTCAGCTGCATATTATCTAGCTGAAGTCATAATCCTCTGCTTGACACATCACAGTCTGTTGCTGCGGAAATTACTGTGGTATTATAAACAGACTATTACAACCGTAGGCAGGTAATAAGCTGCAGGAATACTTAGAGGAAATATCATGTTTGCTTGAAAATATCCTTGATAATAAAGAATAAGATAGAGTGCTACAGGGAAAAAAAATGAAATGCATGCGGAGTTGTGATTAAATAATTTGTTTTCCAAAGTTCTTTAAGGGGCATCAGTAGCTCTTTATGTGCATCTGTGGTCTAACAACTATCTTTTTATTTCTACATTCTGCTCCCAAGAAAAAGTTATGTTGTCATTTCTGACTGAAAGGTCTTAAGCTGGGCACACAGGCAGGAATATGGTAAATTCTAAGTGAAAGAAAAGATCACTATCCCCAAATCCTTTTAAAGGGACTGAAACTGAAATTAACTGTTTGTTTCATCCAGTGTGTGTCCTTTACACTTCATCACGATTACCCTAAACGTTTTATTTAAAAAAATTCCCTAATTTCTCAACTGTGGGACAAGTCAGTTTAAATAACAGTCAGTCTGTCAGGAATCTCTGCAGATAAGAAGTAATTTGGGGGGGGGGGGGGCAGCCAAGCTAAAAACAGCTTTTTGGAGAAGCTCGATATTTGGTCAAATATCTTGGAAAAATTTAAAAAAAATGGAACCACCAACCATATTAATCTGAAAGAGAAAATCGCCCTGAACAGACTGATAAGTTACGTGTGTTTAGCAGCCAGAATTCCGAAGTTATGGGTCGAACAAATAAAGCAGCAACAGGTGGAGAGGGAGCCCACATGGAAGACATCAAAGTCAGGCAGAGTATAGACTCCAGTGCGGGTACGGTGGAGGATGCCTACCAGCCGTCTAATGACGCGCTCCTCAAAGCCATCCAAAAGTTGGATTCTAAAATGGAGGAGTTCACAGCACAATTTAATGTACTGGACACCAGAGTCGTCAAGTTAGAGGAGGAAACTAAAATGGCTGCAAAGTCAACTACAGCAGTGACAGCGACCACATCAGGTCTAATAAAAGAAAATGGAGTGCTGAAAGGTGTCTTGAAAATCTATCCAGAGCCACAAATATCAGGATCTTGGGAATTCCAGAGGGTACTGAGTGGGAGGATGATCTTACTTTTTTGCACAGCATATTCAACGTTGTACAAATACCGGAGGAACCCATAGTGATTAAGGCCTACCTGATTACACCTCGTGGCTCTAGACAATGCATGGCTACAGGGCAGCCACCACCTCGCACCCTTCTTGTAGTGTTAGGGTCCTTTGGCAACAGAGACTCAATCATAGCCCAGGCCAAGAGGAGAGAGTCAATGGAGTGGAAGGGGAATAAGATACACATTTTCCCAGACTTGAGTTTTGCCACAAGGCAGCGCCAGAAAAGTTTTGGGGAGGGCCGGCCTGCAGCAGTTGGGGATTCAGCATGTCCTTTTAATGCCAGCAAGTCTCCGGATCTTCTATGGAGGAACAACTTACCAATTCACAGACTCCACAGACGTCAGCAAGTTTACCAATCGAGCTGAGACAGAATTTCAAGCTAAAGAAACAGACACCGTCAGTGAAGAAGAGGGCAGTGAGTGAGTAACTCGTAGTGAATCTCTCCGGACTTATTCACCATCAGTTACATGGGTCTGTAAAAAAAGGACTGCAGCCGTTTCTTAATTATTAGATATTTTCTTTGTGGGGAAAGTTAGACAGAGGGCCTAACTGGAGAATACTGGAAGCTTTTGCAGTATAGATAATGGGGGACTCTGTTGCAGAAAGACTTCCTCAGGAAACTCTGGAATAACATGTTTTTGGTTTTTTTTTTTAGAAACACGATACTGCTTACCATTAACAGCCCATAATGTAATGTCATCTGGAGATAGTTAATATGAAAAACCATTAAAGGTTCTGTTTAAAAATAAAGTTTAAAGTATGCACAGAATAAAAGGAGCATAGGGAAGTGAAAAGCTGAATCATAATTAATGTTGTTTTTCCAATGTAGATGGGAGAAATATCTATCTAAATGATAGGAAAGCAGATGTAAAGTACTAAAGATGTGATGGTTAATTCTCCACTCATGGCAGAATAAGGCCAGTTTGATAAATGTTACTTAGAAATGTATTCTACATAACCCCTCATTGTAGTAACACTTTATAGGAGTTCTACAGATCTGAAACTGTAAAAATGATGTATTGCATTAATATGTGATAAAACTGTATGCAATACCTGCCTGTAGGATAATTGTTCTGTGTATTATATGCAGTAAAATTAATACAAAGTAAAAAAAAAAAAAAAAGTAATTTTCTTCTATATGGATCATTTACCAGTGTTGTAGTAGAAAACCAAGTTTTATTAAAATGGAAGATTGTACAAACCACTGAGCCGAGGGACTTTTCCAACAGTGTCCCAAGAAAAAAATGGGTAGGAAGGCATGACGGGAATGTGACCAGGTAAATGTAATCTCTTTTTTTAATTACTGCTTTGACTTATTGTCGTATAAGTTCCTTCTTTCTCATACAAGTTCTTTACAAAGGGCACACAAAACAGATTCCAGGTCACATGTCCCCAGACCCTGGCAAATCTTAATGAAAAAGAACTGCCAGCTGGGAGAGTGCAAATTTTCTCACAAGGGGCATCCTGAGCCAGCAGAATGCAATACGGTAATAACACAATGTGAGGAAGGGCTAGGTGAGAACAAGGTAGTTTGGCCTGGTAGTGTAATAAAACACACACACGCGCATTCATGGTGGGGGGGGGGAGATACTGGAGGGACTGTCACCCCAGGGAGAGGTCCCACCCTACAGCCCCAATCACATAAACTGAGGAGTTGGGATCACAACTCTCTCTCTGACTTTACGCAGCCTTTGAAGAGGACTGGACTCTCTTGGTGTGTCCCAGAGAAGGGAAAGCACTGCTCAATAGCCGGCTTTATCTGTGTGAGAGAAGGGCAGTCTAGGTGAATATCCTTTCAAGTTACCGGACAGATAAATATAGACTCATTGTGAGACTAGATTTTGAGATTATTCTAAGTCATCTGTACAACTGCATTACTTTTCCTTTCTTGTAAATGTATAAATCCCTTTGGTTGCAGTATATGTACATATATCCTGTTTGTAAATATCCACAGTATCTAGCAGTAAAGAATCTGTTTTTATAGAACCTGTGACTGAGCCTCATTACTGAAAAGGGAAAGTAATATTTCTGCTGGCAAGGTGAGCATTCTCTGTTTAAAGTCCACCATTTGAAGTGCACTGTACATAGTTTACTGTGTTTGACCTTCCTAGTCCCTGTGCAGGGCTAATGCATTTCCTGATATAACCAGGTGGTGGCAGAAGAAGGAACCCCCCCCCCCCAAACTGCTCTGTAAGCTAGTACAGCCCAAGGGGCAGTCTGTCACAGAAGGAAAATACAGACCGGTGCACAGATGTCTGTACGTTTTGCAACAAACTGACCAGATCACATCAAATCCCTGGTTCTACTCTTGCATGTCTTGCAAGGCACAATGCTGAAACTCCACACTGGAGTAAAATATTCTGCAAAACCACAAAAGCAGTACATGATGCAGCGATACCACTTTCAGTGACACACATTCCACTACCATTCGTTTCTTTACAATTGCCTTGAATGAACATCAGGGTACAGTTAAAAACACAAGCATGTGATGCAAGAAAACCACATACTTTATCGCTGGTATTTTACCTAGATTGCTCCACTGCCCTTACCTTTTCAAGGCTGTGCTGCCACATCTGTCCTTTAACTCGGTATGGGAAAGCGTCACATACTTTCCCGAGCTCAAACTATGCTAACTGGTGGTCAGCTACTGAGTGGCTGCTTCTGCTCACCAGGGCAGTGCTCATCCTCCCTTGGAACAGAGCAGCTCACAACCAACGTGACACTCTTGACCAGTGTACCAAAGACAAGATGTGAACCTGGAACTCCTGCACCCTGCATCCATCTTAAATAGTTAACTACAGATCCGTTTCCTAAAAGCATACTTTGTTGGACTATGTAGTTCATTTTATTAAACTTGAACAAAGCCAGCAGTTTCATAGAAGGATGCAAGAAGTTTGAGGCCGTTCACAGTGTCCAGGCAGTGCTTACACTAATCGTCTCCTTTTGATATTTCCTGTCTCCTGATCGTTTTTTAAGTCTCTGTCCACACTGGCATCAAGTGGAGAAATCAAATGCAGTAGTGGATCATCTGTTGCACGACCAAACAGTGCCAAAAGCAAGGCTACTCCATAACCTGTAGCACGTTCACCCTGGAAGGAAAGGAAGAGAGGCTTAAAAACGTTGGCTAGTTCTGCTGGACATAAGCAAGAACCATCAAATACAAAACTGTTCGCAACACCAGTGGCAAGAAAACACTACTTTAAGTAAATGACCTTTGACGTTTACCAGACTGCTACATGCTCTACTTGCCACAGAATCACAAGCAATGGGGACTGTGCTCCACCAAGTTGCTTTGTTTGCTCTAGGCATGTGATTTACATTTTTTTTTTTTTATTTTGTTATTTCAGTTTCGGAATTACAACCTTTAAGCCAAGGAGGCTCTTTTACAAAGGCTCCATGTCATGGACATAAACATAATACACAAAAAGAAAACAAAAAAAACTTGCAATGGCAATAACAGACAGGGTAGGTAGCTGTGATTAAAACTGTTGGTTATAAGAGACAAAAAGACAAAAAAAATATGTAGATTTGTGTACAAGCAGGATAAGCAACTCAACAGAACAACAGACACATATAAAACAAAATCAGCTGCTAATTGCAGAGAAGTCAATTGCTAAGTATTGAAGGTTGGAGACACAGCAGCCAGAGGTGGCTGTCATGGTAGATTCAAAGGGAGGAGTTGGAAAAGGGGTGGGAGGGTGGGTAGGGGACGGGGGAGGCAGCCAGGTTTAGCTGTGGAGATGGTGTAGAGGTGAGGGTTTGAGAAGTGACAGCATGGAGAAGGTCACCAGGTCAGGAGCCACACAACTGACCTTGTGGGTGAAGAAGAGTAGGATTAGGGGTGGATGGGAATAGGGGATGCCTTGGGGAAGAAGGCATGACAAGAGGCCAGGTTGATAAGCATAGCAGTCACATTTGTTGGTGCCAGCCAGGTGGAGACACAGGGCTTTCTTAAACGGGTCTATGGTTTCATGTTGCAGGATGGTGGAGGGTAGGTCATTAAACCATTGTGGGAGGGAATGCTGGGCCTGGGAGGTTCCTTTAAACAGTAAAAGTAGTAGGCCCTTCACTGAACTTCTTGTATTTTTGTTGGTTAGGTTGTGTTGGAATAATTTAGCAGAGGAGTCAGGTGTTTGTCCTAGCAGGTCTCCCCCCCAAGTAGGCAGGTTTGGCATTTGGTCCTTATGGTAAGGGGAAGCCACCCTATTGAGGAATATAGGCTGCAAGTATGTGTGTGTGTGTGGTAATCAGCCCCCAGTATAAGCTGGCAGGCTTTACATAGAATTTGACGGCGGATAAGGACCGCTTAGCCCACCCAGTCTGCCCATTTCCCTACCTAATGGATAAGCTGCAGATCCTAGTTAACCAGCAGCTTACTTCTTCCTACCCCAACCCCCTAGAATTGCCTTATGACTGTCCCATGCATGCCTGAATTCCACCACTGTTTTTGACTCACAACCTTCTCCGAAGGCCGCTCCATGCATCTACAACCCTCTGTGAAAAAATACTTTAAATTACCACCCCATCTTCAAATTATGCCCTTATTCTTGCACACCCTTTTGAAAGATGCAACCTCTTGGACTTTGTTGATTCCTTGAGGTACTTTAAAGTTTCTATCATGTCCCCTCTCTCCTTTCCTCGAGGCTATACACATTAAGCTCCTTAAGTCTCTTCATATGTCTTCTGGTGCAGACCCTGCATCATTTTAGTTGCCCTCCTCTGGACAGCTTCCATCCTGTCTATGTCTTTGCGGTGACTGGGTCTCCAGAACTGCACGCAGTACTCAGATGGGTCTCACCAGCTGTCTGTACAGAGGGATAATAACTTCCTGTTTCTACTGGTGATGCCTCCCTATGCATCCCAGTATCCCCAGCCCTCCTTGCAGCCCTCTCACATTGCTTGCCCACCTTTAGGTCATCTGATATGACTACCCCAGGTCCCTTTCCATTTTGTTGTTGTTAGTATCTCACCCCCATTGTGTAGTCTTCCCTGGGTTTTGTTTCCCAGGTGCATTACCTTGCACTTCTGGCACTGAATCTAACTTGCCATACATTTGACCATTCCTCTAACCTTGCCAAGTCCTTCTCATCCTTTCCACCCCACCTTGTGCATCAACTCTGTTGCAGGTCTTTGTGTCATCTGCAAAGAGACATACTTTTCCTTCCAGTCCCTCTGCAATGTCGCTATAAAGACACTGAAGAGGACCGGTCCTAATACTGAACCCTGGTATCCCACTAGTAACCCCCTTCTTCAGAGTGGACCCATTTACCATTACCTCTGTGTCCTGTTCTCCAGCCACCCTTACCCAGGATGTCATCTTGGGACCCACTCCCAGGCTGGCTAACTTGTATATTAATCTTTGTGTGGGACTGTGTCAAATGCCTTGCTAAAGTCTAGGTAGGCCATGTCCACAGCCCCTCCCTGATCTACTACTTTGGTCACCCAGTCAATGAAATCTATCAGATTCGCCTGGCATGACCTTCCCACTGTGAATCCATGCTGCCTTGGGTCATGTGCCCTCTGGCCTCTAGATACTCGACAATTCCTTTCCTTCAGAAGTGATTCCATCATTTTCCTAGATCACTGAGGTTAAACCAACAGGTCTGTAGTTTCCTGCTTCTGCCTTGCTCCCACTTTTGTGAAGGGGAATCACATCTGCCCTCCTCCAGTCCTCGGTACCACCCCATCCTCCCATGATTTGTTAAAGAGGGTAGTCAGTGGTGTCACTAGTTCTACCCTTAGTTCTTTTAGAATTCTGGGATGAATCCCATCAGGCCCCATTGCTTTGTCCACCTTCAGTTTTAAGAGTTCTTTCAGAACCCTTTCTTCTGTAAATGGGCTGGTATCAACTTCTCTATCCAGAGTGTTTCTATTGTTTGTTTTAGGTACCTCCCCCTCTTCATTTGTAAATAAATAATGAGCAAAAATATTTGTTTAGTATCTCTGCCTTTTCACAGTCACCCTCTGCCCACCCCCCTCCCCTTTATTAAGTCTCACTACTCCTCCTTGGTCTTCCTTCGCCCTGATGTACCTATAAATGGTTTTATCCCCTTCTAACTAAGTTGGCTATCTTTTCCTCGGCTTGGGCCTTTGCTGTTCTGACTGCCTTCCCAGCTTCCTTTGCTTTAACTGATACAGTTCTCTGTCCTGCTCCTTCTGTGATTCCTTGTACTTCCTGAATGCTTTCTTTTTCTCTTGAACCTTCACTGCCACTTCCTTTGAGAACCACAGTGGTTTCTTACATCGCTTTGTTTATTTGCTTCACACAAAGGTTTGTTACCTCTGTGATGGCAGTTTTTATTATTCTCATTGTTCTTCCACCCTTCCTGCCCATTTGCTGAGTGCATTCTTAGGCACTCACCCATTTTGGCAAAGTCAGCCCTCCTAAAGTCCAGTACTTTTGCCTTTGTATGGCTTGACTCAATTCGTGTTTATTGTGAACCATACTGTTCGATGGTCGCTAGTTCCCAGATGGCTACCCACTTCTAAATCTGTGATCCTCTCTCCATCTCCATTTGAGAGAACCAGGTCTAAGATTGCTCCCTCTCAAGTGGGCTCCAATACTAGTTGTCTAAGGCATGCCCCCTGTAGGGCATCTAGAATAACCCCACTCTGAAGTGGCTGCTGCAACTGCACTCCAGTTAACATCTGGCATATTCAGATCACCCATCAACAATATCTCCCCTTTTTCTGCCATTCTAAGTATACTTTCTATCATTTCCTTGTCCATTTCTTCCCCCTGAGAGGGGGGGACTGTATACAACCCCTGTGCGGATTGTGGTGCCATTGCCTGTCTCCAAATTGACCCACGGTGCTTTTTCTCCTCCCTGTTTACCCTTTTGTTCTGTTGCTTTGATGTCTTCCTTTATGTAAAGAGCTACCCCTCCTCCTCTTTACCCTCCCTGTCCCTCCTGTAGATAGTGTATCCTGGTATGTTTATGTCCCAGTCATGGTTTTGTGTGTACCATGTTTCTGTGACTGCCACGATATCCAGATGTTCCTCCTCCATCAAGGCCACTAATTCAGGAAGCTTGTTACCCAGACTACAGGCATTGGTACTCATTGCTCTCCATTTTTTGATGGCTTTACCTTCTGTTGCAGCATCCCCCACTGACCTTTCTACCTCGGTCTTTTTCTCATTTAGTACCCTGTTTTGTAGGGAGAGGCTGGGATTTTCCTGCTGCTTATCAGTGCCTCCCCCCTTGACTAGTTTAAAAGCTTGCCAATTAAGCATTTAAACTGACTGCTCAAAAGACTTGTTCCCTTCCTGGACAGATGCAGACCATCCTGCCAGTATAGGCTGGTGTCCCTCCAGGTGAAACCCCAGTCCCCAGTGAAGCCAAACCCCTGTGCTCCACACCATTTTTTTCAAACATTCATTAAACTGCATGGTGCAACGTACCCTCGCCTCACCCATGCCATTGACAGGCAGCACCTCAGAGAAGGATACTGTGTGTGCTACTTGTCTTAGGCCCCTCCCCAACTCTACAAAGTCCTCCTGCACTGCTCTAATCTCATGATGAGCCAAGTCATTTGTCCCTAGGTGGACAATGACGCCCAGCTCAGACTCCCGTGCAGCTGTTCTCGTGATCCTGAGGATGCGCTCCTGTCCCTCCAAGCCATGGCACCAGGCAGGCACCTTACTTCAGTTTTCCTGCTCCCCAGTTCTATCCCCTAATAATCCGAGTCCCCACCAGGAGCTGCTCCCTTCCTGTGGTGTCCTCTGCCTCCTTCCTGTGGGCCTCCTTGTGACAGTTGTCCTCAACCTCCTTAGTCTCCTCTAAGGGTGCATCCATAGGGAGCTATGCTCCGCCAGAATGGTGTATGGATTTGTGGAGTGACAACGCTGACTGCGCGCCTGTTCCACCTTCCTCACCCTCCCTGAGCCCACTGTGGTCCAACTGCTGTGCTTTCTTCGCAACCCCTGAGGTAGTGGCTCTGGTGCTCCCTGGATGGGGGGGGGGGAGATTCCCTTCCTACTGTCAAGTGTGGCCTGGGGGAAGGGTCCCTTACTACTGTCCAGTGTGGCCTGAAGACGGCCAACTTCCTCCCTCAGGGCAGAGAGTTGTCTGCAAATAGGGCAGCATCTCAGCCTCCAGAAAGACTCCCGGAAGACTGCTGCCCCACAGCCATTACATTGCACTACTCCACACATGTTTATCTTTTTTTTGTGTGTGTGTGATTGGTTTGTTATATAGAATATATATATTATACAATGTATGCTTATATTGTCAGTGCAGTGTGCTAAAGAGGATATGACAGTGATATGCACCTTGCACGCTTGAGGAAATTATGTCAGAACCCCAGGTATAAAGGAACTATTTCCAGGGGTGGGTGGGATGAGGGGTGGGTAGGGGTTGGACCTAAACTGTGCCCTCACCAAACAATCAGCAAAAAGCTCTGATCCACCGCTGCGATGAGTGCCTTCCTGTCAGCAAGATGCCCTACACAACAATTTGACAGAGAAAATACCCTGCTAATCAAACAGAGAAAAATCCAGACGTCCAAGTCAGACACAGGTAAACCTCCCCAGCCCCAAAACAGCCTAGTGATTTGTGCTCTGAAAGCAGTCAGCCCCAAAATAAGTCAGCTGTGCTTTAAACTCTTCTTGCACTGAAAATCTTAACATTTGTAATAAAAGTAAAGCAAGATCTACCTCCCTCTGTTGCTTGAAAGACTGTCTTTCCTGATAATTCTAAGTTCCTCATTTCACCTTTCAGTTAGAAGTAGCCTCCACCTGCAGGATATCTGCTACAAACCAAAGACAACTGTAAGGTTCTCCTCCCTCTGTTGTGAGCACAACTCACTTTCTTGCAAATCCTATGTTCAGTGTTGCAGCTTCCAGCCAGAGGTAGCTTCGCCTGAAGAATATTACTGAGAAGTTTTATGCATTTGAGAGAGGTCTCAGAGGCTGCACCATATATGACTAGGCCATAGTCAATAATTGCTAATATGTAGCTCTCAGTGACGAGTCTGAAGGCCTCCTGGGTCATCACTTTTCTATGCCAGTATAGGATCCCAAGTCTGATGTTTGCAGATTTTATAACGTGGTCTATATGGGAAGCAAAGCAGAGGGAGTCATTAATGTGGATACCAAGATATTTGAAGTTGGAGACCTGATCTAGGATGTCGCCTTTATGACTTAGGATGATCAGGGGGTGAGCAATATTTTTGGACCGCTGGGATGAGAAGAAAAAAATTACTCACCATAGTAATGTTGTTTCTTCTAATGGAGTCTTGCTGTATTCTGACAATATGCAGTTAGCCCCAGCACTTGAACTGCCCCAGAGAGGAAAGGGTTAACTCTATGTAGCAGCCTAGAACGCGGAGCTCGGTTTTCAAACCTCTGTCTCTGGTACTTCTCAGTGTAACCGTCAGATTCTTATGAGCAAACTAAGTATGGAAATTAACTTTAAAGCCAAAAAGCAACAAACTTGGGTTTAAAAGACTCAAGTCGAAAACCCAAGAAAAAGGTAGTGACAAATACATAAACATAAACGCAACAGCAACAAAACAACTACCCCACCCTTAAGAGGGAGGGGTACAAGGTACACCTCTGAGGTGCAACACTGTACCTGCCAGCCCACTTTCCAAAAACTAGGTTCTGAGAGGGGAAGCAGGGAGGGATGGAGGTCAGAATACAGCAAGACTCCATTAGAAGAAACAACATTACTATGGTAATTTTTTCTTTCAAACAACTTGAAGTCTTGCTGTATTCTGACAATATGCAGACTACCAAGCAGTTCCCCCAGGAGGAGGGAATGCAGAACCTACTTTGGGAACAGGCTCTGCAGTACTGCTGCCCAGACCTAGCATCACTCCTAGCCTGGATGTCCAGAGAGTAATGCTTGGTGAATGTATGTACTGTTTTCCAGGCAGCTGCTTTACAGATTTCTATCAAGGGTATATATCTCTGGCAGCAGCCAGAAAAGCAGCTGAACCCCTAGTCGAGTGGGCCCTCAGGCCTGAAGGGGAGTCCTTGCCCAAACTGGCATAGCAGAATTGTATACAAGAAACAATCCACCTGGCAATAGTTCTTTTAGTAGCAGGTTTACCTTTTCCCACTTCACCATAAGTAAGAAACAATTGAAGACAGCCATTCCTGTGTGCCTTAGTATGCTCTATGTAGTAGCTGAGTGCCCTTTTAACATCCAAACTGTGTAATCTTCTTTCTCCTGAAGAAGAGGGGTCAATGAAAAACACAGGTAGAGACACAGACTGGTTCAGATGAAAATCTGATGCCACTTTGGGTAAGAACCTCCTATTAGTTCTCTGGACCAGAGATAAAGTCAGGTTCAACTGACAGGGCCTGTAATTCACTAATCCACCTGGCAGAAGTGATAGCTACCAGGAACACAATTTTCCAGGTCAAGTACTTAAGCTCAGCCAAAGCCAGAGGTTCAAAGGGTGGCTGCATAAGCTGAGCAATGCAGACATTCAGATCCCAAGTTGAAGTAGGCTCTCTAAAGGGAGGGTTGATATGAACCAGACCTTTGAAGAACTTACTAAAAACAGGATGAGATGCCACGGAACTGCCCTTCCCTGCTGAAAGGAACACAGACACAACTGCTAGGTGAACCTTCAGAGTTGCAGGCCTAAGGCCTAGGCCATTAAGGTGAACCAGATAATCTAAGGCTGTAGCAATGTTTGCAGTTATCAGGCAGAATGCCCTTCTGTGAACACCAAATGTTGAATCTTTCCCATTTGGAATTCTAAGTTTTTCTGGTAGAAGGTTTCCTGGAGCCCTTCAGAATATCCAAAACTCCATGAGAAAGATGCAGGCCTGCATATTCTAACTCTTCAAGAGCCAGGCCTTGAGATTGAGAAACTGGAGATTGGGGTACCAAATTCTCCTCTGAGAGGAGGTTAGGAGATTGTGTCTCCTGGAAAGAGACAAGGGGAGTGACATTGCTAGGGACAACAGAGGGTACCAAGGTTGTCTGGCCCAGTCCGAGCCACCAGTATCACTGTACAGGGTTGAGACTTGATCTTGACTAGAACTCTGAACAACAGGGGGAATGGAGGAAAGACATAGGGGAACCTGCCCTTCCAATCCAATATGACAGCATCCAGAGGAACGGTCCCTAGGACTGGAGGTCTGTAGCAGAACAGGGGGAGTTGGTGATTGTCTGGGGCTGCAAAGAGATCTATTGAGTGCCCCATCTGGTGAAGATTACTTTCAGGATGAGAGGATCCAGGGACCATTCGTGATGTCCCTGGGAGATTCTGCTCAAAGCATTTGCTAGCACATTGTCTTTCCCTAGGTGATGAACTGCTGTCAGGGAAGCCTAAAGGGAATAGGCTAGAAACCACAGTTTCATGGCCTCTGTGCACAAGGCCGTGGACCGAGTGCTCCTTGCTTGTTGATGTACCACATTGTGGTGGTGTTGTCTGTCCTGACCTGCACCACCTTGTCTCTAATCGAGTCCGAGAAAGCCTGAAGGGCCAGGAATAATGCCCCGAGTTCCAGGAGATTGATATGAAGGAGAGACTCTTGTGGAAACCGAACACCCCGAGCCGTGAGGGCTCCCAAATGGGATCCCCAGCCTAAGAGAGAAGCATCTGTTAGGACTACTGAGGGAGCTTGACTGAGGAATGGGACACCTTGTCTGAGACTGTCCTGATAAAGCCACCACTGGAGAGCTTGGACCAGAGTCTGAGTCACTGGAACCAGTTTGGTGAGTCTCTTTTTCTGAGACCAAAAGGACCTTAGGTGGAACTGAATGTCCCTCATCTGAAACCTGGTTCCTTGTATCACTGCAGTGGAAGCTGCCATGTGGCCTAGGAGCTGAAGAAAGTGTCTTGTTGGGCGAGAGACCAGAGGTCAAAATGAGGAAGCGAGATCTGTAAGGGCCTTTACCCTTGCTAATGGAAGGAAAGCTTTTGCCTGAACAGTTTCTAACTCTATTCCTATGAAAGTAAGGAGCTGTACTGGTTCGAGAACTAACTTTGGAAGATTGAGGAGAAACCCCAGAGAACTGAGCACGTTCTGAGTGATTTGCAGAGCTGACCTGATCTGGTCAGAGGACTGACCTACAATGAGCCAATCGTCCAGGTAGGAGAAGCTAGATATACCCTGCCTTCTGAGGAAGGCAACTACTACTGCAAGGCACCTTGTAAACACCCTTGGAGTCGATGTTAGGCCGAAGGGCATGGCCCTGAACTGATAATGGCCTGAAAGCAACTCAAACCTGAGGTACTTTCTGTGGGAGCACCTGTTAGGAATTTGGAAATAGGCATCCTTGAGGCCCAGGGATGCTAGCCAATCCCTTGGCCTTAGAGAAGGAAGAATTATTCCGTCTCACCATTTTGAATTTTGGTTTTGTGATGTGTTTGTTCAAATACCTTAGACCCCTGGGTCGCCACTCCCATCTTTCGGGGTAAGGAAATACCTGGAGTACAGACCTTTGCCCCTGTGCTGAGTAGGAACTTTCTCTACAGCTCTGAGAGCCAGAAGAGAAGAAACCTCTGCTTCTAGAGCAATTGTTTCTGAGATGGTTGCAGGTGGAAAGGACCTGATCCTCATTTTTGGGAACCTTTTGAAACTGAGGGCCAGTCCCTGGCTTACTACCTCCAGGACCCACTTGACTGAGGAAACAGCCTTCTAGGCCTTAATAGGGGAGTTGACCTGGGCTGACCGCAGGCAGGAGCCTTGGACTGGTAAGAGGATGCAGCCCTGCTCTTCCCCTTCCTATCTCTCCCTCAAAAGAACCCCCCTCTGTGGGAAAGAAGAGGAAGCCTGGGCTTGGTAAAAAGGCCTGCCCATAGACTGCTCCTTCTGAGGAGTGGCTTGCCTTTCTTTGGCCTGTGCACTCCTGTAGGTGGTCCTACACTCGTCCATTTTCTTCATGTAAGCCTCTGTCTACTCCCCAAACAGAGAGTTACCCACCACTGAGAAATCCATGGCCTTTAGCCTGGGTGTTCTGGGAAAGGCTAGTGCATCTCAGCCAAGCAAATCTCCTGAGAGACACAGATGTAGTCATGACTCTTGATGCCACATCACTGGAGTCTACAGCAGCGTGGAATTGTACTTTGGATGTCTCAATTCCATCAGCAGCCACCTCCTCCATCTCTTTGGCTAGCTTGGGGGAGGCCTGTTTAGCCAGTTACAGAACCGTATCCCACCTGAACTTCTGGTACCTGGCTGTGTAGGCCATATAGTTGGCCTGCCAGAGTCCCAAAGAAGATGTCAAATATTTTCTGGCCATGGCATCCACGTTCCTGGAGTTTGTCTGGTGGGTATGAAGCCAAAGGAATATTAGCCCTGTCACAGGCTGCAGCCTGCACTACCCTAACATGGCTGCAATGACTATATAAAAACTCCGTAGCTGAGCCTGATAACATATACCTCTTGTCTATTCTCTTATCTACAGGACGTAAGGAGTTAGGCGTTTGCAATATCTTTTTTGTCTGTTTTCCCAAAGATTTATGAAGAGGGATAGACACTCTTTTGGACTCTGGGATGTCCATCATCTCAAAAAAATAAGGCTCATCCTCCTCTTCAGCAGCTTCTACCATTGGGAGCTGGAGGGTTTCAGCCACCTTCTTGTAGAACAAGAAGTGGGAAGGGGACTCAGAAAGCCTGGGGAAGGGGAGAAGACAGTGGAAGACCTGTCTGGGGAGATGTTCGGTTCAGCAGGCACATCCAGGCCTTCAAAATCATTATCATCATCATCCTCAGGATACTTTTAGTCTCCCTCCCACTCCACATCTTAGTATGAATCTGGATTGTAATACGATGGGAGTCGGATCCGACCGAACCGACCGCCTAACTGGCGGTGCCGGTTCGGATGGAACCGGGCGAAGCGACTGAACTATACTGATTGCTTTGGCTATTTCGTCAGCGGTTGGAGTATGCGGTGCTGGATCCGAACCGGCTGGTTTATTTTTCCTTTATGCCGGAACTGATCCCTCGGAGTCGGATCTCCTTTTGCCCGAAGAGGTATTGCCCAGGTCAGTGGGTACCTCCTCAGATTTGGCCACAAACGAACCTGGCTGGCTATCCGGATCAGCGAACTTCTCGGCCTCCCTTTGCTTCAGCCTACTCAACCTTTTTTCCAGAGTGGCTTTAGGAAAATTCTTGCAGATTTGGCAGTCTGTTTTGAGGTGGTCAAACCCCAGCGAATGAACACAGATGAGGTGGGGGTCGGCCTTGGTAAAGGCCTCCCCACACTCAGTACAGTGCTGAAACCCAGCGGGACTGGGTTTTTTCTTGGGTTTCTCAGACATGGCCACACTAACAAATTACCCTTTATAGCTTCAAGCCAGGTAAAACTCCATCGACTACCAACCGTGTCACGGGCTGTGGAAAAAAAAAAAAACACACCACCACTACTAATACCAGAAAATTCAAACACAAACAAAAAGATCAGTTCCCAACCAGACCGACCGATCGGAAACCGAAGAAAAAGCAATTTCCACAGAAAATAAATCACTACCTATCTACAACACTACATGTACTGTAGGCAGAGACTTGAAACCGAAAAATAATAAAATCGGTTAAACAACCGAATGCTTTTTTAAAGTTTACTGAACCGAGCAGAGGAGAAATCTCCGGAGCGACTTCACTGTTAGGTGGAGTAAAGACTCTGACGGTTACACTGAGAAGTACCAGAGACAGAAGTTTGAAAACTGAGCTCCAGTTCAATGTTCTATGCTGCTACACAGAGTTAACCCTTTCCTCTCCAGGGCAGTTCAAGTGCTGGGGCTAACTGCATACTGTCAGAATACAAGACGACTTCATGTTGTTTGACGTGCACAGATTTAGTTTTTTTGTGATTTAATAGGAGCCTGTTATGTGAGAACCAGGCCTCGAGTTTTGAGAAGCTGTCTTGGAGAGCATTATTTATATTATGCAGGTGATGACCAGGGACAGAGATCAAGCTAGTAGACGGTGCCCGGGCCCTTACCCTCAAACTTACCCCAGACCCATCCAAGAGCCCGCTCTATCTCACAGTCTCCTACATACCCCCAAGGAACCAGACCCCAGCTATATCATCTCTCACTGAATCTCTCTCCTCCCTCCCCCAGTAAAGCACAAGTCCTAGTTGGAGACCTCAACGTGAACTGGCAGTCCCTCTGCCTCACCAATAAAAGACACCTTTGCTGCATTAGACCTGACCCAACTCGTCTCCCAACCCACTAGACGTAACCAAGCTACTGGGACCTGCACCCTCCTAGACATCATTATCTCCAACTGCCCCCCAAAAGAATCAGGATATTTAAGTCCTCCCAGACTCCTTAAGCGACCACTCCCCTCTCCTATTCATCTGGTGTTTCCCCCACCCCCAAGTTTGTAGCCTAAGCCACTCCCACAGGTGTCTCCACCCAGGCAGACTGAAAAAAATCAAACAGTTCCTCGCTGACATTAACTGATCTCCCATCCGCCATGCAACCAACAGTGACACTGCCCTCTACCTCTTCTCACAAGCCTTTAACATGGCCTGTGATCTGTTTGCTCCCTTCACCATGATCCGGTTCAAAAGGCAAAATGCACTTTAGGTCAACCCCTGCCCTACTCCAACTGCTCAGGGACACGGATAACCTCTGGCATATAGCCACTGAGGCTGGCCGGATGGCTGATAGACAAGCATATAAAGCTGCACATAATAGGTGCACGTGGGCCACCTGAAAAGCCAAAGCCGGACACCCTCACCTCCTCATGGGGGCGTGCCTGGAACTTCTGGGACAGTATAAAAAATAAATGGGAAATTACGCTCTCCCCCAGCCCAACTTACGGTCAACAGCTCCACCTTTACTGACCCCACTGACATTGCCAGCTGCCTTAACTCTTCCTTTACAGATCTTAGCCCTGTCCTCCCGAGTAACTTTTTTGACCAAACCCCCGAGCCACCACCCTCAGATCCACAATGCCCCTGGTTCTACCTACGCAAAATATCCATCCGGGAAGCCAGACCATTCCTGCTTAAAGCGCTAAACAGCAACTGTCCAAGCAGCGACTCCCTGGACCCAAAAATACTCCGGCTGGTCCTGGATGATGTCCTGGTCCCACTCACTGACCTACTAAACTGGTTCCTCTGCCTGGGGCAATTCTCCACAGCATGGTAAACAGCTATAGTCACACCTATTCACAAAGGAGGTGACAGGTCCACCCCCAGCAACTATCGTCCAATCTCCATCCTCCCCCCCCCTTTCCAAAGCCTTAGAAAAGTGGTGGCCATTCAACTCACCGAATATCTATCAAAATACGACGTCCATTGCCCGGAACAGCATGGCTTCCGTGCTGGTCACAGCACAAGTACAGCGTTAATGGAGTTCTCCAACTTCCTGCACTACTCCCTGGACTCCGGTTCCCTAGCTGGAACAGTGTTCATCGACCTCTCTAAGGCCTTTGACACTGTCTCCCACCCCCTCCTACTAAATGCCCTCAACCCTACAGGGCTCTGTGCTGGCCCCCTTACCTGTTGCACAAGTTACCCAACAGCCCGCTCCCAGCATGTCAAAATTAATGGGATACTTTCAGAAACTCATCCCATCTGCTCAGGGGTCCCCCAGGGCTCTATCTTGGGCCCACTACTCTTTAGCCTCTACCTAAACACCCTGCCCAGTGCCTGCTCTGGCAATATTCTCCTGTACCCCGAAGACACCGTTTTTTATGCCGCCAACAGAAATCCAACCTCCCACGCTCCTTCAATGATGCTGACAACTGGTTTAAGGAGAGCAGATTAGTCATTAACCTCAAAAAAATGAAGGCAATGCTCTTTGCCCACCACCAGAACAAAGTCAGCAACAACCCCCTCCAAATCCTCTCCAGCACTCATCAACCAACTGAACAAGTGTACACCTACAAATACCTTGGGATCACTTTTGACTCGGCCCTCACCTTTCATACTCACATTACAGCCTTCGCTTCCGCCGTTAATGCTCGTTTTGGCTTACTCTACCATCACAAGGACTGCTCCCACCTGATGCCCTCAGACTTGCCATAATGTCCTCAGTAATGTCCCTTGTCGATTACGGCCTTCCAGTCTATGGTGCTGCTGACTCCACAGCCCTCAACAAAATTCGACTCACCCTAAACAAGGCTTGCAGACTAGTGACCAGTGCACCTAGGCTCACCCACACGTCAGCTCTATGAAATGGCAAAACTCCTTAGCCTCGATGAACGCCTCCGCTGCCAAACTTGCCTATTAATACAAGAAAATTCTACTGGCTCCGCTCTCCGCCTCTGCCTCCATCCAACTCAAACCTTCCAGAGTCAATACCAACCACTGACAAGGTCACACTACTGGTACCCAGAACTAGGACCACCCAGGCACAGAGGTCGCTTAGCTACAGAGCCTCGCCCTGGTTCAACTCACTCCTGCAGCCATTTCCAACGCCACCAAACTGCCCCATTTAAAACTGCCCTCACGGAACCAATTGTTCAACACCCGCTGCTGCACCTGTTCTAGAGATGCTCACTGCTCTATCACTGCAGCATCAGCCCTCTGGGGCGACTACCCTCACCCCCATGGGCTCCCTCTCCTCTGCCAGTACCTGCTGGTACCAACCTGTCATGTCTAAAATGTTCTTTTTTAATTACTCTATGTTCAAGCAACTATGTAAAACTATGTTACTGTATAATTGTATTCTGTACGTATGTTGACTATGTCCTCGCTATGACGAGGTACCTTTGTAAATGAGCCTCTGGCTCAAAGGTTGTAAATTCGATTTATACAATAAATAAATAAAAACAGTATAATCTGCATAGAGCAGCATTTGGGCAGGGCAAGCACTAGGGAGAGAGTTGATAAAGAGGCTGAAGAGCAGGGGCCCTAGGACTGATCCCTCGGGAACCCCTAGTGTTACGTTCCGAGGGTCAGAGATGGCTCCCTTTATCCTGACGTGCTGATTTCTATTAGTGAGGTAACTTGAAAACCAAGAGACTGTGTCAGCAGACAGGTCAATGGTGGAGAGGTTTTCGAGTAAGATCTTATAGTTGACGGTGTCGAATGCTTTGGTGAGGTCTATAAAAATAGACCCCACCGTCATACCAGAGTCTAGGGTGTTGTAGAGATGGGAAGTGAAGTCCGTGAGTGCTGTGATAGTACTGTGGTCTTTACGGAACCCATGCTGCTGTGGCCAGAGTAGTCTGTAGCTGTGCAGGTATTCTGTGAGCTGGTCCGACACCAATCTCTCAAGGGCCTTGGAAAGGGGAGGTAAAATAGAGATTGGTCAATAGTTGCCCAGGCTAGTTCTGTTACCATTTTTGAAGACGGGTGTGACTAGGGCAGTTTTCCATTTATCTGGGAATATGCCAGTCCTCAGGGAGAGGTTGAAAAATTTAGTTAGGGGATAGTAAAGTTATTCAAGCGCAAGGGCAAGCAACTTCATATCAATAGAGTTACTTCCCATTCAAGATTTACCTAAGACTCTTCTCACATATTTGACAGTTTCTGACCTTGAGACCTGCCTGAAGTAGAAGAGGGGTTGTAGGGGGTTTAGGGTATGTGAGGTGTTGGGACTGGGGGGGTGACCTGTTAAGATTGGGGTCTACGGAGTCAGGGGGTAGTATAGAGTCTAGGTCCGTAAAAGCATGATTGAAAGCATTTGCAAGGTCTTTAGGATGTTGCATGGGGCCTGAAGGAGTAACAATTAGATCAGGCAGTGCTCTCGACTCCCTCCCTATAAGGGTTTTAATGTTTTCCCAGAAGTCTCTTCCTTTCCCCCAGGTCTGACTTAATTGCTTTCTGTAATAACTGGCCTTGGAGTTCCTAATTAGCTTGGTACATTTACTCCTTGCGGACTTGTAAGCAGTGAAGTCAGCCTGTTTACCGGTGGCCCTCACTATGTGCCAGAGGTTGTCCCTTGTTTTCATTTGCTCAAGTAGGGGGCCGCTGAGCCATAGGTTAATGGTTCCCTTGATTCTGGACATATTTACAAGAGCAAAGAGGTCACATGCTCTGTTAAAAACAATGGTTAAGTAGTCAAGGGCCTTACTGGTGTCAGTGCAATCATTTAGGGGGGTCTAGTCAGCATCTTTTAGGAACCCTTTGAAGAGGTGCAGTTGCTCTTTTCTCAGAGATTGTTTTTTGATGAGTAGAGGGGGTCTTTTGGGCACTTGTTAGTCCAGGAGCAGATTATTGGCGAGTGGTCCCTCAGGGTATCTGGGAGGACCAAAATGTTTTTGATGTGTTCTGGGGATGTCGCTAGGAGCCAGTCTATTAGGGTGCTAGTCCCTGTACAGTAGTTCATTCTGGTTGTCTGTTTGATCATCTGCTTGCAGTACAGACCATGTATTTTATCTCTGCAACAGAACAAAAGGGTAAACAGGGAGGAGAAGAAGCACTGTGGGTAAATTTGGAGACAGGCAATGGCACCACAATCCGCACAGGGGTTGTATACAGACCCCCTTCTCAGGGGGAGGAAATGGACAAGGAAATGATAGAAAGTATACTTAAAATGGCAGAAAAAGGGGAGATACTGCTGATGGGTGATCTGAATATGCCAGATGTTAACTGGAGTGCAGTTGCAGCTGCCACTTTGAAGAGTGCAGTTATTCTAGATGCCCTACAGGGGGCATGCCTTAGACAACTAGTACTGGAGCCCACTCCAGAGGGAGCAATATTAGACTTGATACTCTCAAATGGAGATGGAGAGAGGATCACAGATGTAGAAGTGGGTAGCCATCTGGGAACTAGTGACCATCGAACAGTATGGTTCACAATAAGCGCAGTAATACAGCCGCTTCACAAAGACAAAAGTACTGGACTTTAGGAGGGCTGACTTTGCTATCATGGGTGCGTGCCTAAGGAATGCACTAGCAAATGAGCAGGAAGGAGGGTGGAAGAACAATGGGGAATAATAAAACTGCCATCACAGAGGTAACAAGCCTTTGTGTGAAGCAAATAAACAAAGCAATTTATAAGAAATCAAGTAAGTCTCAAAGGAAGTGGCAGTGAAGGTTCAAGAGAAAAAAGAAAGCATTCAGGAAGTACAAGGAATCGCAGAAGGAGCAGGACAGAGAACTGTATCAGTTAAAGCAAAAGGAGGCTGGGAAGGCAGTCAGAACAGCAAAGGCCCAAACCGAGTAAAAGATAGCCAACTCAGTTAAGAAGGGGATAAAAACTTTTATAGGTACATCAGGGAACAAGGAAGACCAAGGAGGGATAGTGAGGCTTAATAAAGGGGAGGAGGGTAGGCAGAGGAGACTGTGAAAGGCAGAGATACTAAACAAATATTTTGCTCAGTATTTACTGAAGGAAGAGGGAGATACATAAAACAAACAGTAGTAACACTCTGGATACAGAAGTTGATACCGCCCATTTACAGAAGAAAGGGTTCTGAAAGAACTCTAAACTGAAGGTGGACAAAGCAAGGGGCCTGATGGATTCATCCCAGAATTCTAAAGAACTAAGGTAGAACTAGTGACACCACTTACTACCCTTTTAACAAATCATAGGAGGATGGGGTGGTACCCGAGGACTGGAGGAGGGCAGATGTGATTCCTTCACAAAAGTGGGAGCAAGGCAGAAGCAGGAAACTATAGACCTGTTAGTTTAACCTCAGTGGTAGGGAAATGATGGAATCACTTCAAAGGAAAGAATTGTCGAGTATCTAGAGGCCAGAGGGCACAGGACCCTAGGCAGCATGGATTCACAGCGGAAGGTCATGCCAGACTAATCTGATAGATTTCTTTGACTGCGACCAAAGTAGTAGATCAGGAGGGCTGTGGACATGGCCTACCTAGACTTTAGCAAGGCATTTGACACAGTCCCACACAAAAGATTAATATACAAGTTAGCCAGCCTGGGAGTGGGTCCCAAGACCGACAGCCTGGTAAAGAATTGGCTGGAGAATAGGACACAGAGAGTTATAGTAAATGGAGTCCACTCAGAAGAAAGGAGGGTTACTAGTGGGCACCGTAGGGTTCAGTATTAGGATCGTCCTCTTCAATGTCTTTATGCTTACATTGCAGAAGGACTAGAAGGAAAGTATGTCTCTTTGCAGATGACACTAAGATCTGCAACAGAGTTGATGCACAGGTGGGGTGGAAAGGATGAGAAGGGACTTGGCAAGGTTAGAGGAATGGTCAAATGTATGGCAGCTTAGATTCAATGCTAAGAAGTGCAGGTAATGCACC
Organism: Neoceratodus forsteri; assembly: GCA_016271365.2. Lineage (NCBI taxonomy): Eukaryota > Metazoa > Chordata > Ceratodontiformes > Ceratodontidae > Neoceratodus > Neoceratodus forsteri. The sequence continues at coordinate 335,297,026 of CM057455.1, read as the reverse complement.
TGGGAAACAAAACCCAGGGAAGAGTAACAATGGGGGTGAGATACTAACAACAAGAATGGAAAGGGACCTGGGGTAGTCATATCAGATGACCTAAAGATGGGCAAACAATGTGAGAGGGCAACAAGGAGGGTTGGGGGATACTGGGATGCATAGGGAGAGGCATCACCAGTAGAAAACAAGAAGTTATTATCCTCTGTACAGACAGCTGGTGAGACCCCATCTGAGTACTGTGTGCAGTTCTGGAGACCCACCTCCTCAAAGAAGACATAGACAGGATGGAAGCTGTCCAGAGGGGCAGCTAAATGGTGCAGGGTCTGCACCAGAAGTCATATGAAGAGAGACTTAAGGAGCTTAATATGTATAGCCTCGAGGAAAGGAGGGAGAGGGGGACATGATAGAAACTTTCAAGTACCTCAAGGAATCAACAAAGTCCAAGAGGGTAGCATCTTTCAAAAAGAGGTGCAAGAACAAGAGGCACAATTTGAAGATGGGGGCGGCCAGAGGTAATTTAAGGAAGTATTTTTTCACAGAGAGGGTTGTGGATGCATGGAACGGTCTTCCGAGGAGGTTGTGGAGTCAAAATCAGTGGGGAATCTAAGCATGTATGGATAGTCATAAGGCAATTCTGGGGGTGGGCGAAGAAGTAGTAGGCTGTTGGTTAACTAGGATCCAGCTTATCCAGTAGGTAGGAAATGGGCAGACTGGGTGGGCCAAGCGGCCCTTATCTGCCGTCAAATTCTATGTTTCTATGTTTCTTACAGCTGCCGTATCATTCGCTAGCCAGTTTGTGTTAAAGTCCCCCAAGATTACCTGTTTAGCCTTACTGATATCTCCTCATCCTGCTGCTCTTGTCTGGGAACATCCACCCTAACACTGCCCCTGTTACCCCATGGAGACTATATGGGATTGTTGTCTTCTCATTTCACTAAAGCTTATCATTATGTACCTTTGCATGTTAATTATGTTGACCGGTATGTATAGGCCCATATTGACCGGCACCTTCACAATGTTTTTTTTTTTTTGCACTGTTGTCCACCGTAATTGTAATCTTATGAAGTGTACTGTATTGTATTAATGCCCAGGACCACCTTGAAAATGAGCTTGCTCAATGGTGTTTACGCTTGGTTAAATGAAGTGATTGATTGATGTGATCATAAAAAAGGTCAAGCCCTAAACCTTGCTTTTCAGGGGGAATGTACACTGTTACTAGTAGTGTTTTATGTTGCCGTCCGATGGAGAGTTTAATAGAGACTATCTGTGCTTCTTTTGTGTTGGTGTTATAAGGCATGGCTTGTCCTTTGAGGTTACTGCTCAGAAAGACTAGGCATCTACCCCCCCCCCCCAAATTTGGCCAGTCTATTCAGGCAGAAGATGGTGTAACCCTCGAGGGAAATGACAGTATCCGGGATTTTGGGGGTAGAGCCAGGATTCCGTTATTGAGATAATGTCTGGCTTGTGCTGTGATACCCAGGCTTGGAACTGGGATAGTGGGCTACCAATATTTATTGAGGTGATTTTTATATATCCATGGAGTGTTGGTTTGGGGGAGGTAACAGGGCCAGTGTTATGGTGGATGTTCCCAGACAAGAGCAGCAGGATGAGGATTATCCTTAAGACATAGCGCCTCCACCATATCCTATGGGCACGGAAGTGCCTATAGCTGTCATCGTCATGTTTGGTACGACTGACAGTGTAGTGAAAGGTACCCATTAGAATCATGACAAGATCAGTTATGTTTGAAGGCTGCTTCCCAGAAGCATGGTGGTAGCAGTACCCTGGGCATCCTGTGGGCTCAAGGGCCATAGTGCCAGTTCTTGAATGGTGAATGCTGCTTGGGGAAGGTAGTACTCCACTGGTGATGGTACCCCCATTTACATCTATAAAGGTCCCCACCACTGCGAACAGCATCAGGAGGATCAGTGTACAGTAGAAGAATGGGGTACTCTTCATAAAAGCTTAAAGCTAGGCTGAAGAGTGGTCTTATAGGGAGAGTGATGCCAACTGCAGCCTAGATCCCGAATGGGATGAAGTCCCTTTAAGGGGTTGGTCTTAGAAAGGAATGAGATGGTCCGGGGAGGGGGGAACGACAAAATACAAGCCAAGAGCAGTACAGGCAGGAGCCGAAAGTGCAGGCTATGGGCTCTGAAATCGGCTTGGTGGCGGTTAACCAATGGCAGTAGCTACCCTGTCCAAGCCAGCCAAGCACAGGACCTGAGAACTGCAGCTGCCCTATCAGAAGCAGCTTAAGTGAGTGGTGTACCTTCTTTGCTGCAGCTGGCTGGGCATGTGTGGGCGGCAGCCACAGGAGACTTGCCGACCCGCTGAAGTGGAGCGCTGGTCCTCCGGTTGCGCCCTAGAACAGCGCAGCCCTGGGAAGAGAAAAAACGGCAGGTCAGGGCCTTGTACAGGGACAGTGGACTAGTGAGGCGTCAGGACTAAATCAGAGGGTGGGGATTTTGGTGGCGAAGACAAAGGGGTCTGGAGCCAATAAATTTAATATGAGGGCTTACTAGTAGACAAAGGAGGGATTAAGTAGTAAGAGGGGGTGGGGGTTGCCTGAGGTGCAGCCGCTGGCAAACACTGCATTTTGGCGCCAAGAAAAAATTAAGAAGCAAGCAAATTAACAGGTTACAAATAGGGCGGGCTGGGGCGCCTGGCGGCCGAGGGGACACACGTTGGGGGAGTAGCAGCATCTCGATAGGATGGAAAGTTGTGAGAAGGTTTGCTAAGGGGATAGACTTGAGATAGAAAAGGCTAGGAGGGGTGAGATTTGAGATAGACTAGGTGGAAATTACTTTGCACAGAGAAATCAGCCTAGCACTCTATGTTAACTTGGCTCTAACTTCCCCAGTCCAAAATACAGATTTAACAGCAGTTTCAAAAAATAAGCAGTAAACAATAAACCTGCTTAAACATAGTTAGCCATAACAGAAATGCTAGTAATTTCCCAAAATACAAGCCAAGAGCAGTAGAGGCAGGAGCCGGAAGCACAGGCTATGGGCTCTGAATCGACTTGGCGGCAGGTAACCAATGGCAGTGGCTACCCTGTCCAAGCCAGCCAATCACAGGGCCCGAGAACAGCAACTGCCCTATCAATAGCAGCTTAGGCAAGCAATGTACTTTCTTTGCTGGAGCCAGCCGTGGATGCTTCCATTCTGGCCTACTCAATCTGCAGCCTGATTGCTTCTGGCTCCAGAATGTTGGTGACCTTCCCCTGTTGCTGCAGTCCTTCACCGGCACTGGCCCTGCTGTCATCCTCATCGGATGTGGACACTGCACTGGCCGCTAGCCCCTCCATGCCCAAAGTGTGGTCCTCTTCAGTCACAGGCTGTGACTCGATGCTCTGGGCATCTGCTGCCATCAGGGCATCCATGAGGTTCTGCACGGTGGCTCTCCCCTCATACAGGACTCCTCTGTCCTGGCACAACTGCCTCAATTAGTCTACAGTGTGCCTGCTGTATTTGGAAGCCATCTTCTTCCCTAACTACGGCTACTCTAACTTGCACTTTAATAAAAAAAAAAAACAGGTAGGAATTTGACTGTAAGCAAAATTATATAGTTCTGTTTCCTTTTTAAAAATAAATCACTGCCTTTTTTTTTTGCAAGTGAGCTGTACAGTATTAAGCTGACACACTGAACAGTTAAAGCTTGCATCACCAAATTTTATCCACACTGCTGCCAACCAATCTGTCACAAACGCACTCAGCAGGTCAGGCCCTCTGCTCCCACAGTGCCAACCTCCGAGTGCAGTATTGTGAACAGGTAACAGAACAGGGTAACCCTCCTGTCTGCTTGTTGGTCCGAATCACCTTTAGTCTCATGTTCTGGGAGGATTCAAACTGTGACCCTTATGCTAGCGTACCCAAATGTACAGGCTCAGATAATCTGCTCTTCGGAGGGATGCCAGATATCTTTCGCCTAAGGGCACTTGACCAGGTATCCAAAATGAACCCTTAAAACTCTATAAAAGACCTTAGGTATATTCTTACCTTTTCCCAGTTTGGTAACACCATCAAGCTCTGCACAGTTTTTGTCACTCTTAACCCTCTATACGTCACATGCAAAAAAAACTTCAAAGACACACCCAGGCAGTCTTTTCAAATGAAAGGTTTACTTAAAAATGGATAAAAATATGTAAAATGTAAACACAGAACACTATATCACAAAGCATGCAATCACTTAAAAGCAAAGAAAACTACAGACAAACTCCTATCAACATCCTGGTTTACCGGACAGGTGAAAGGGTCCAAGTGGTGAGAAGCAGCCCAGATAGCAAACCACTTCCACTTCATAGAGTAAGTGGCCCTGGTGGAAGGTTTTCTGGCAGCCAACTGGATGTCGCCCATCTTTTGAGACACTCTAAACCAAGCAATGGCTACATCCTCAGGAGCCTTGCATGCAGGTAAAGGGATCTAAGGTCTGGATGGACCAGGGTTCCCTGGGCCTCAGTCAGCCGGTCCTGACAACTGGGGCAGGGGAACCGGAGGTCCCACAGCCATTTGCTACAGTAACAGAAACCATATCTGCCTTGGCCAATCCAAAGCCACCAGAATTAGGGTGGCGCCCTCCACCTGTAGCTTGATGAGAACCCTCTGAATCAGAAGAAAGGGAGGGAATGCATACAGAAATCTCCCTTTCCTGGAGAGGGACAACACATCTCACCAGAAAACTCCAGACCCTGGATCTAGGGAGCAGAAATGAGGTTTTCTGCATTGAGTGGGGACTCAAAAATGTCCAACTTTGGACAACCCCACCCAAACAGGTCTTCTGTGACCAAGGTCAGCAGCTCCCACTCATGCATGCTGGACCGCGATCTGCTGAGGCTGTCCGCCAGGGCGTTCTGGGCACCTGGCACATGGACAACCAACTGTTCTAGACTGTGATCTAGAGTCCAATACCAGACCCTCAATGCCTCCCAGCATGGGGTGGGAAGGGGAGAGGAATGGGTCCCTCATTGCTTGTTGATGTAATGATGTAATAGACCACACAGATTGTCCGGCTGCACCAGCAGAGGACCCAGAGAGAGATGGTTCTGAAAGGCCTGCAAAGCATACAGGACTGCCCTCATTTCTAAAATGTTTTGTGTGGTAGGAAGTCTCCCAGCAGACCAAAGACCCTGAGTCTGCTAATAGCCTAGATGGGCTCCCTAACCCTGGCCCGACGCATCCGTGGTGAGGATCTGGTGAGGAGTGTGGGTAACAAAGGGAACTCCTCTTAGGAGATTGGCATGGTCGATCCACCAGTAAAACACTGTGTACTGGCGAGGAGACCTGGACCAGCTGGTCTAGACTGCCCTAGTGCTGATCCCATTGTGGAATCCTCATGTGCAAACTGACCAGAGGGACAGTCATGATGGCTGTGGCCATAAGGCCTAGGAGCCGGAGGAAGGTTCTGGCTGGAACATGTTGGCTCTAAGCTACCGCCTGGGCAATAAAGCGGTCTGCCCTGTCTTGAGGGAAGAACGCCTTGCCCTATGTACTGTAATCTCTAAGAAGAGGTCAGCACAGACTTGGGCCAACTGGCAGTGATGCCCAAGGAGTGGAACAGCAGCAAAGTGTGTTCCAGTCAACAACAGAAGCTCCCTTGACTGTACTTTCAGCAACCAGTCATTCAGGTATGGGAACACATAAGAGGCCTTCATTGTGAAGGGTACCTGCTACAGCTGTTAAGCACTCGGTAAAGACCTACAGCGCAGATTACAAGACAAATGGCAACACCCGGAAGTGGTAATGCCCCTCCGCCCCGGAAGAGGAACCTCCGGTACCTCCTGTGAGGGGGGCAAACCATGATGTGCAGTAGGCATCCTGCATATCGAGGGAGCGTAGCCAGGCACCATACTTGAACAGTGGAAGAAGACTGTGTAAAGTGACCATCTGGAACTTTTTGTACTGGATAAAAAGGTTTAGTTCCCTGAGGTCTAGAATGGGCCTTAAGTCCCCTGGTCTTTTGGGAACCAGGAAGAACCTGAAGTAGAACTCCTTCCTTTGCTGCCTGGGCACTGGTTCTATGGACTGTCTGCGCAGCAAGGTGAGTACTTGTGTGTGATCTGGAGGGTAAAATAGGAGGTCTGGGGGAACATCTGGAGGCTACTCTAGAAGCTCGATCATATGGCCCTGTTCGATGATCTGCAGGATCCAAGCATCGGTTGTGATGGTTCTTTCTCCTGGGACAAATGGAGGGAGAACCTGCGTCCAACCACCACCTCCTCCTGACTTGGAGAAGGATGAGGGAGGGTCTGGCAAGGAGTCAGGCAGAGGCTGAACTGGGGTCTGGGGCCGCACTCCCACCTCTGGGTTGCTTGGCAGAGGGGCCGGCAGAGGGAGCAGGCAGGGCTAAGCTAGCTCTACGTTTACCCTGAAGCATGCCTCCTGCACCATACTTGTGCAAAACCTTCCAAAAGGAGGACCTCTGTCTACTCCTGGGCTGGGTATGATACAAGGAGTGGATGGACAGAGTGGCCATACCAGAAAGCCTGCAGCTCACTGATATTGTCCTGCACATCTGGACCAAAAAGTTTGTGACCCACAAAAGGGGGCATTTAACACCTTCTGATGGACATCCTTAGCGAAGCCAGAGATCTGCAGCCACGAGTGCTGTCTGATGCAAATACCAGAGGTAGCTGCACCGGCAATGCTGTCAGCCACATCATAGGTGGCTCTGAGGAGGTGCTTGCTAACATCTTTCAAGGCCTGGAACACTTTAACAAGTTCCTGCTTGTGGGAGCCCTCAGGGAGGGCCTGAGCAGCCACTTTGCCCTTCCTCCAGAGGGTGCTTTGGTACTTAAGACGAGTCAAATAACTGGCAATTCGAAGACCAAGTGTGGCTGAGGCAAAAGTCCTTTTGCACCAGGGATCCAGCCTCCTGGATTCACGATCAGGTGGGAAGATGATAAGCTGCTTAGGGGCCTTATTAATGTTATGAGCAGCTTTAATGACCAGAGTCAGTCTCAGGCTGGGCCGCATAAAAAGGCAACCCCTGAGGCACACGATAAAGCTTGTGAGCCTTCCTAGGCATGGCTGGCACCATACTGGGCATGGGCCAGGTTGCAGTGGCTGCATCATTCAAGGCTGCAGCAGGGGAGGAATAACCTTTGGTGAAGACTCAGGGATCTCCAGGAAGTCTACCAAATTTATCCAAGTTTCACCCTCCTTCTCGGTTTAAAAACCCATAGTGGAGGAGAGATGCTTCATGATGTTAAAGAAAGAGGGGTGCTCTGGGGAGACCTGGGAGGTGTAACAGATTCCTCACTCCCTGAGGAGATCGTGGACCTGTCAGAAGTTTCCACATCACCTTCATCCTCCTCTTCCTCAGGGAGGATAGGATCAGGATAGTACTCGGACATTGGTCTGGCTTTGGAGTAGGAACTGATGAACACCGCACCGACTACTCTATAGGGGACACAAGGGCCTAACAGGAATCCACACTGAAACAGCCGAAAACAGCACGCTCGACAGCCCTGGTCATGATACTAGCTGTTGAATAAGAGAAGTAGTAAGGGAGGTTAGGATGATACCGAGGTCGACGACAGAGAAGGGAACAACCATCATCTATACTAGTGTTGACAGAGGCCCTGGTCAAACGATTAACAGCGAACTGTAGAGGTAGCGGGTAGGCCTTGCGATGAAAGACCTAGAGATCTCGGCGGGGCAGATGGCACTTCCACAGCCCTATGCTGGGCGGGGAGGAATCTACTGTGGGAGGCCTGGAAGAAGCAGAGGCCTGCACGAGGCGAGGTGCCAATGACAAAGCTGTCAAAGGAGCAATCCCAGGAGAAGAGGAGGAAGAATCCAGCAGGGACTGGGATCAACTACAGGGGAAATGGTTCTTCGGCTGTTCCTTATCCCGCTGACCGCGCTTACCCGAGGATTTGTCCTGGGCCTTGGTGGCCTGTCAGCCCATGGAAGACGCTGCAACTGGGTTGGGGAGCACCCAGAAGACCCCTGCTCTCTGCGGCAATTTGGCTACTCCGGTGTAATATTGCAGATATATTTTTGTGACATGCTTTATCTGTGATTTTTGTTTATGCTTTAAAAAGAAAAATTTGGTTATGTTTCAAAGTTCCAAACAGGCCAGAACTAAGGGTTGCCAAAAAATGTCCATGTTTTTTTAAAAAAGAGTTACATGCAGAGGAAATTGGTATTCTGTGATCTGAGAAAGGCTTACTTGCCAGGAAGCTGAAAATTATATTTCAAAGGCAGGGGTATCGTAAAGTGACAGGAATGGAGACACCATCTCCCCCATCATAAAATTATACTTCAAAGGAAAAGTGCTTTAGGTTCCAAGAACTGTCCTGGTATCATTTTATTAGGTGGCAGGAAGGAGAGGTATATCTACATGGAAGCCTAGTGTGTATACGCTTCATTTATTATAATTCATCTCCATTTAGAAGTCAGGAAGGATGAGGGAAGATCAAAGAACATTGGAATGGTAAGAGAATCTAATCAATAATATGGTTCACTTAAAAATCTTGGACAGAGCAAGAGAGACCCCTGCTGCCTCAAAAAGATAAGGCCACCAAAGAGTTACAGACTGCAAGGACCAAAGCTATTTAAAGCCCTCAGATCAGAACATGTTGCACATTTTTTCATGGGACACTCTTCCTGTCACACACCAAGCAAGACTGCCAGAGAGAGAGACTAAGGACCAGTCAGTGCAAGAGAGAACTGGGTCTTTGCAAACATTTATTTTTCTCAACTTTGATCATCCACTAACCAGGTAGAAAACTGGACAGTTAAAACTTTAAAGTGAGTTTGTTTTATATACATTTTCCAACTTTTATTTAATCTTGTAACCAAATTTCTGAATCTTTTGTATGATAATTAAGTAATTTTGTAAAGCACTTTGCTTTTAAAGCGGCCTGTGAGTGACTTTGTGTGTGTAAAGGTAAAAGGTTTATTCAATTCCGAGACCAACCTGGTAAATGCAAGGTGTCACCATCGCTACACAAGACTAGGGATCCTGCAAGGGGATCTGGGTGCCTAAAGTAGGGGAGAATACACAGGTCTCTGGAGGAGTCTGTAATGGGGAACTAGGTGCTGCACACCCCATGGGAGAGGCCACAATCAGGTTTATGAGGGTAAATCCCTAAGAGCTCGTAAGACCTGCCCCCCCAGTACAGCAACCGAGGAGGGTTCTCACCTGGCTACAGACTTGAGACTGTATTTTGCCCTTACCCAGAATAGCGAGGAAGCACTGGGACCTAGTGGAGAGTGTTCAGTCGTGAACTCGGCGAGCACTGTAGACTGGACACTTGGAGGGTATTCCTATTCCCATCATGGATTGCACTTAGGGGTGGGCACTGTGAGCTCAGCTGACCTGGTCCACAGGAGTGGGTTCGTGAAACTCTGTTGGCTACCTGTTACTCCCTGAGGAACATCTGCAGGGCTTTCTTTTATTGGCGCCGGGTGGTGAAGTTGAATTTCTGGCAGAACTCGCAGGTGAAGACGTTATGGCTAGGCCCAAGACAGCGGACACAGAGCTGGTGTTAGTTGGTGGAAGAGATCTTCTTTCTGCAATGGCAGCAATGGAAAACAGCCGACGAAGGAGTAGTTCTTGACACACAAAGATATGAATCACTTTTAAATAAGTGATTCAATGACAAAAATAAAAGGTAAGTGAAACTGGCAGTAGAACTGAGCGACAAAGCTTCAGTGGAGTCCATGTGCAAATGGTCATTGGAAATGAACTGAGGAGGGAGCAAGGCCACCCACACTTTTAAAGGGTGAGTGATGTCAGAGCTGAACATTGGCGTGGGTGGCCCCTACTACACTGCTACAGAAAAGCTTCCATGGAATTCTGGTGCATGTCGACCAAGTTCCACAGATGTGACCTGATGACAGAGATATCCCCGGAGGATGATTATGAAAAACTTTGAAAAGAAAGTTCACCTATGGCATACTAAATCCTAAGCGACAGACGCAAAGGATATGACCTGTTCTTCCAGAGGAAATAAAGATCTGACATAACAGGGCGAAGTCAGCAATATGCTGCTCTGGTGCTGGGAGGAGGATAGCTTAAAGATGTCAAATCAAACTTTTCCACTGAAACTGCCACAGTGTGGATAGAAAATTATATCCATGCCCCAGAGACCTTTTTTTGGTTGTTGTTAAAACATCATCTCCATAAGGAGCACAACTCGGAAGATGACATGGCATTAGATTGTGCCAACCACTGCCGACAGGGTGAGCTGCCCTGAGGCTCTGGCTCTGCTAAAATGTGGGATCGTGGGCAGATGTGGTAATCAACGGTGAAGATATTCTGGAAGATCAACAGCCAAACTAAGTACATAACGCATATCTTCCAAGAATCCATCTTCACCACTGATTCCCATTTATGGGTCCAAATAAAAAGCTTTCTTTCTTTTCTGAGGGAGGAGCTGGCTCACCCAGAGAGTAACAGAAACCCTCTATCCTCTGCATAGGGAGAACACCAGTGGGTAGGGACTCCTTGTAGGTCTGGCGAGACCAGAGAACGATTAGGGCTAAGCAGTGGCTCGTGTGGCATAGGGGCAGGTGGGATTCCCAACAGCTGCTGCCTGGTCCTAGAGGAGAAGAAATGAGCCCCTTAGAAGTGCGAGTTAAGCACTTTTTGCTGGGCCAAATGTGCCATTCAGTGGAGGTGAAACTATGATGTCCACCTAATGCAGACTGCATTTCCTACCGGCCTGGAGGTTACCTTACTAGTGCAAGACATCCTCAATTGAAACCATGCTACCTACAGCCCTGGGAAGAAAGGTCAGTGGCCCATATCTCTCATCTGGTGGCAGTATATCTAACAGGATGCATAGCTGCAACCACAGACGGCAGTTTTAGGTCACCATATGTGCCTGATGTGCTAAAATGCACATTAAGGCACGTGCAGAGAAACAGGTTACTCACCTGTAATAGTAGTTCTAGGAGTGGTATATGATGTTCATCCACACTGTCTAGCAGATGCCTTACCCTTTAATTCCTGCCAGAACGTCTTCAAACTGGCTCCTCCCACCCACTTGGGTGGAAAACCCCTCTGCTTTGCCTCCTAACGCCAGATCTTAGCCGACTGGAAGCAATGCTGTGTGCCTAAGTGTGGGGAGGTTGGGTGGGTTCGTGTGGATAATCATCATATATCAGTCCTGTAACTACTGTTACAGGTGAGTAAATACAGGTTACTCACCTGTAACAGGAGTTCTAGGAATGGTATATGTTGTTCATCCACACTATCTGGCAGGTTCCTTGCCGCTTTAAATCTTGCCGGAAGGTCTTCAAGCTAGCTCCTCCAACCACCCGGGTGGTAAAACTCTCGGCTCCGCCCCATGACGCCAGATCTGGCCCACTGGAAGCTCAGGTTGTGCGTCGAAGCCGGGAGGTCGGGTGTCAGGATGAACAACATATACCATTCCTAGAACTCCTGTTACAGGTGAGTAACCTGTATTTCTAGGGACATGGATATGTTGTTCATCCACACTATCTGGCAGACTCCTAGCAGTTCTCCGGGAGGAGGGAGGCAAGGCGCACACCCCCTATATACTTACTTGGGGAACAGAGATTGGAGAACCGAGGCCCCAAAACCAGCATCCCGGCATGACTCAAGGTCGATGTGGTAGTGGGTAATGCAGGTGTGTGCTGACTTCCAGGTAGCAGCCCTGCAGATTTCCTGGATAGGGACGTCCCTGGAAGCAGCCACCGATGCAGCAGTATGGCGGGTAGAATGAGCTCTTATCCCTCTGGGAGGCTCCATGCCCGCCAACTCATAGCAGATTTATGCAGGAGGTGACCCATCTGCCTGATCGTCTGCTTGGCTGCAGGTCTGCCAGGTGCGCTTCAGTGTAGGTGACAAACAGCTGGCGAACCTCTCCCGACCTCTCAGCCAGGCGCCCTTTAATAAGCGAGCCTTCTAGGGTCAAAGTATGGAGCCTATATTCGCCCTCCGAGGTGTGATTGGGGTAGAACACCGCAGAGTCAACACCTGATTAAGGTGAAACTCCACACCACCTTCGAAGGAATTTCGGTGGGGCGAGGAACCTTGTCCCTGTGGAAGACCAGGTAAGGAGATCGATGCTAAGCACCTGGAGTTCTCCCATCCTTCTGGCTGACGGATAGCCACCAAGAAGGCGGTTCTTCCACGACAGGTGGGGAGACCACACCTGTGCATTGGTTCAATGGCTTGCCCATGAGCTTTGCCAGTACCAGCAGTAAATCCCACGGAGGTGGGGGTTCCCGACTGGAGGGAAATGATCAAGGCCTTTAAAGAAGCGCCCACCACTTTCTCCGCGCCACTGACCGCTCGCGCCCGTAAGCAGAAATGGCTGCCAGGTGCACCTTAAGGGTCACGACCTAAGCCCTTGACTAGATAGGGACCATAGATAGTCCAAAATGCTTGCCACAGGACACGAGAAGGGTCCAAACCCTTATCCTGACACCAAATGGAGAACCTCTTCCATTTGAAGGCATAGCATTTCTGGTTGACTTCACGGGACGCCCAACGGCGTTGAGGACCTCGTCGGAAAGACCCAAGGCCTGGAACTCTAGCACCAGGGAACCAGGCCATCAGGTGCAGGGATTGAAGGTCCGGATGGAACACCTTCCCCTGATTGACTGAGAACAGGTCCGGGCGAGCTGGAAGCTGCCTCGGAGTCCTGGAGCTGAGACTGAGGAGATCTGGGTACCAGAACTGGTGAGGCCAGTCTGGGGCTATCAGAATCACCTGCGCCTTGTCCCTCTTCGCTTTCAGCAGGACCCTGTGAATCAGGGGAATGGGGAGAAAGGCGTAAAAGAGGCCCAGGGTCCACGGCCTCGAGAAGGCATCCCCCTGCAGAGGGGGCCGGGCATGAAACAGCCTCAGCTTCGCGTTCTCCCTGGAGGCAAACAGATCCACCAGAGGTGTGCCCAAACGGGAGAACAGGTCCTGTACTATCTCCGGCAGGAGAGACCACTCGTGCGATGCAGCCCCTATCCGGCTCAGGGCATCGGCCAGGGTGTTGGAGGCTCCTGCCACATGAATGGCCAGGAGATCCGCCTCCAGGCTGCGTACTAGTGACCAGATGCGGAGAGCTTCCTTGCATAAGAGCATGGAGCGCGTCCCGCCCTGGCGGTTTAGATAGTATACGGTCGTGGTATTGTCCGTCTGGACCCTGACCACTTGACCCCGGAGAAACAGAGCAAAGGTGGTGAGAGCTAGGCGGACCGCACGGTGCTCCAGCAGGTTGATATGGCATTGGGACTCCCGCGGGGACCAGAGGCCGTGCACTCGGTGTTCCCCCAGATGGGCACCCCAACCCATCAAAGAGGCGTCGGTCGTTAGAGAGACCGCCGGCTCGGGGCGGACAAACAGGATACCCTCCTGCAGATGGGACGGAACGGTCCACCACTGGAGAGCGTTCCACATCTCCTGGGTCGTCCACACACGCTGGTCCAGAGGATCGCAGCACTGTGACCACTGGCTGGCCAGTCCCCACTGGAGGGGGCGCATTTGCCAGCGTGCCCAACAGACTACGCTGGTATAGGCCGCCATGAGACCCAGGAGTCGCAGGAAGTCCCGCAGGCAGCGATTGCCCAACCAGAAATGACTGGGCAAGGAGGTAGAACCTCGGCCCTGTCCGCCGGGAGCCTCTGGCTCGAAGAGAGTCGAGCTCTGCCCGATGAAGGATATCACCTGCTCGCCTCGAGTCTGACTGGCCTCATGACCAGGAGGCCGAGTTGAGAGCAAACCCGAGGGCCAGATCCCTGACCACTCCACCTCCGACCTGGAGGAGGCTGCTATCAGCCAATCGTCCAGGTAAGGTACTCCAGACCCCGCGCCGAGGGAATGCTGTCACCACTGCAATGCATTTGGTGAAGACCCTGGGAGCTGAAGAGAGGCCAAAGGGCATGGCCTGGAACTCGAAGAGGGATCCCTCCGCCCTGAAGCGGAGGAATCTCTGATGAGACGGACGGATAGGGACGTGAAAGAACGCGTCCTGGAAGTCCAGAGAGCAGAACCACACGCCGTGTTCCAGAGATGGTATTATCTGAGCCAGAGTGACCATTCTGAAGGTTCGAGACCTTAGGAACTTGTTCAGGTTGTGTAGGTCTAGTATGGGGTGCCAGCCCCCCGTCCGTTTCGGGACCAGGAAGTACCTCGACACGAACCCTGGTTCTGATGGTGGGTCCTCTATCTCTTTTATCACCCCCTTTTGAAGAAGGAGGCCGATGTCGGCTCGACGAGCCTCTAGAGATTCTGGGGACCCCGAAGCCCCCCGCGGTGCGATGGCTCTGAAGGGCGGAGCCTGCTCGAATTCCAGAGGCAGGCCTCTTCCCACCACCTCCAGAACCCACCTGTCCGTGGTAACAGTGGACCAGGCGGAAAGGAAGTGTAGGAACCGTCCCCCCACGGGGGGAACCAGGGGCGAGGTGACGGGATGGGCGACACCTCAGCCCGTCACTGTGCAGGCTTGGAGGAAGGACCGGCCGAGGGACCACCAGGGCCTTTTCCTCCTTGCTTCCTATTCGAGGAAGCTGACGGCTTGGGCTTGGAATACCAAGGTCTAGCCTGCTGGCCCCGACGTTGTTGTTGTTGGGCCGGACGCGCAGCGGGAGCAGAGGGACGAAAGGGCTTAGGCTGGGGCTTACGGCCCTTGTCCCTCTGCGCGGACGAGACCGAGTCCAAGGTGGCATTGGATTTTTCGATCCTTTGGAGGTGGCCTTCCACTCCAGGGCCGAAGAGGTCTGTTCCCAAGAAGGGAAAGTCCGCAAGCTTGTGCTGGGTATCCGAGGTGAAAGTGGATATCCTCAGCCACGCCCGCCGTCGCATGGCCACAGCGGCCGCCACTGACCGGGCGCAAGAGTCCCCAATATCCAGAGCAGTCTGGAGCTGCTGCTTGGCTACTGCCCTGCCCTGGTCCCGCACCTGCTTAACTGTGGTCGGCAGGAAGAGGAGGGACGACCTCATCCACGGAGCCCAACAGGGCATGGGAAAAATGCGCCATGAGGACGGCCGAACTGGCCTGACGGAAGGCCAAGTGAGAGAGCATACACTTTTAGCCCGCATAGTCCAACTTCTTGGACTCTTTGTCGGGCGGTTGTCCCGTCCCTGGCATTGCCCGCACGCGGAAAACACTGTCCGAAACCAACCCCTCGGCCGAGAGGTGCTCGGAGAAGCCGGACAGAGAGCCCGTAGGGACGGCATACTTCCTGGCCATCCTGGCCGGAGGCGCAGGACAGGAAGCCGGACACTGCCATAATTCCAGGGCTGGGCCGACAATGGCCTCGGCCACCGGAAAGGCCTCCGTATGAGAATCCCCTCGGTCCAGAATCTCAGTGAGGGGATATCTGGCCCGTTTGGACACGGGTTCAAGCTTCATCCCAGTGGATTCTGAGATGAGCCTAAGAAGTCCAAGGAAGGACGAAGGGCTATCGTCCACTGACTGCCCCCCAGAGGACTCCAAGTCAAGGCGCTTGGAGAACAGGGAGGAGTCGTCGATTCGACGAATCGTGAATAGCTGCCTGGAGCCTGAGCCTCCCTCCCGCGTGCCGAGGCTTATCGGGCGTGAGTGACCGACAGCCTATGGGGAGGCCATGGGCCACCGTGAACTTTCGACGGTGCCCCAACTGTCGGCTGAGGCGGAGGCGGTTCCACCAGGATTGGTGGGGCAGCAGGAATAGGCAACTGGCGGCCTGGGAACAGGCTCCTCGACCGCTGGGGTTGTTTGACCTCTGGTGACAACCATTTTATGGCCGAAGAGGCCTGAGCGACTTACTACCCGACCAATAGTTGTTGCCATCAGTTCCTCATACTTCGGGCGCAACTACGATGAAGCCTCCCCTCGTCCGAGGAGGAGGAAGATGAGGAAGAGTGGCGACGCCGCTTACCACGGTGCAGAGACCGAGACCGCCTGTGTCGACGGGATCGGCTGGACCGCGATGTCCGAGACCGAGAATCTCGGCTAGGCCGAGGTCGGCGTGGCGGGGAGCCAGGGATCGGCAATCCCCTCGGCTCGGTCAACAAATCCAACGGCTCCGGGGCTGGAGGCGCAGATGAGCTGACGGTATCCTCAGACCTCACCGGGGGAACCGGGGAGGAGGGATTTTCAGCTTCTCCAGCCGACAACCCGTCTAACGGGTCAAGAAAAATCTCGACCACGTCGGCGGGTGTCTCGGACACCTGGCCTGACGGGGGTACCGTGAAGCCAGTGGCCGAGCGAAATTTCGACCGAAGTCGACTGTCTAACAAGGAGGGAGATCTTTCCCGCTTCCCAGGAGCGTCGACGATGGGACTTACCCCTACTTTTCTTCGACCAATGATATGGCCCAGAAGAAGCTGGACCCTCGCCTTTGGTTGAGAGGGTCAGGCAAAGCTCCTTAAAGGAAGCTGAATAGGAGGCCCCGAGCGAGAGCGGGACGAATGCTGCAGCTGAAGATGTCGCGGCCTGAGCCGCCTCCTCCTCGAGGGCGACCATCTGCTCGAGTTGTTCAGCGGATCCCGCAGCTGCGGAAACCGCCAGTCGGGCCTCCTTAGATTTGACCGGAGGAAATCTCCTTTCGGGGCGCCCAAGTTGGAGACGGGCAGCGCGATCCTCGAGAACGTAGAGCAAAAAGGAAGAGCACAGTTCGCAGGCCTGCGGGTCGTGCTCCTGGCCAAGGCAGTAAACGCACCTGGAGTGCGGGTCCGTCCGAGACATCTTCTGCCCACAGGGACATCTCCGAAATCCGGGAGTCGATTTGACCATCGCGAGCCGCGAGGAAGAAGACCGAAGTGGTAAAAGTTTTGTTTTGAAAATTTTTCAAAGTCGAAGATTTAGGCCCAAAGCTTAATCGCAGAGCGTTAAGGAGGGAACCTGAGCTTAGCGTAAGGAAGATCTGGCGCGTATGGGCGGGCCGAGTTTACCACCCGGGTGGGTGGGAGGAGCTAGCTTGAAGACCTTCCGGCAAGATTTAAAGCGGCAAGGAACCTGCCAGATAGTGTGGATGAACAACATATCCATGTCCCTAGAACCTGTCTTTCTAGGGATGTGGATATGATGTTCTGTCCACACTGTCTGGCAGACTCCTAGCAGTCCTCCAGGAGGAGGGAGACAAGGCGCACACAATCTACTTGGGAAAAAGATATTGGAGAACTGAGGCCCCAAAATCAGCATCCTGGCATGACTCGAGGTCAATGTGGTAATGGGAAATGAAGGTGTTTGCGGACTTCCAAGTAGCAGCCCTGCAGGTTTCCTGGATAGCGACGTCCCTAGAAGCAGCCACCAACACAGCGGTATGGGAGGTGGAATGAGCCCTTAGCCCTACAGGAGGCTCCCTACCCACCAACCTATAGCACAGATCAATACAAGACGTCATCCACCTGCCAATCATCTGCTTGTCTGCAGGTCTGCCAGGTGCAGCTTCAACGTAGGTGACAATTGGCGAACCTCTTCCCGAACTTCAACTGTACGTGCTTTATAGCAGGTGAGCGTTCATCTCAGGTCCAAAGCAAGGAGCCCGCACTCAGCCTCCAAGGTGTAACTGGGGTAGTACACCGGCACAGTCGACACCTAGTTAAGGTGAAACTCTGACACCACCTTTGGAAGGAATTTTGGGTGGGGGAGCACACAACCTTGTCCCTGTGAAAGACCAGGTAAGGAGACTCCACCGAAAGTGACTGGAGCTCCCCAATCCTTCTGGCTGCCATTATAGCCACCAAGAAGGCGGTCTTCCATGACAGGTGGGAGATGCCACACCTGTGCATCAGTTCGAATGGCTTGCCTATGAGCTTTGCCAAAACCAGCAGTAGATCCCATGGAAGTGGTGGTTCACACACCGGAGGGGATATGTGATCTAGGCCCTTGAAAAAGCACCAGACCACCTTCTCCTACGCCACTGACTGCTGACCGGCCCACGCCCGCTAAGCCGAGATGACTGCCAGGTGCACCTTAAGGGTCGTCGACTGAAGTCCCCTTTGGGAGAGGGACCCCAAAGGTAGTCCAAAATGCTAGCCACTGGACAGGTCAAAGGGTCCAACCCTTTGCCCCAACACTAAAAGGAGAATCTCTTCCATTTAAAAGCATAGCATTTTCTGGTCGATTCCTTAAGGGATGCCTCAACAGCCATGAGGACCTCGTCAGAGAGACCCAAAGCCTGGAACTCTAACCGCTCAGGAACCAGGCTGGCAGGTGCAGGGATTGAAGGTCCAGATGGAGTACCTTACCCTGATTGATGGAGAGCAGGTCCGGGTGTGCTGGAAGATGCTTCGGGACCTGTTGCTGAGGCTGAGATCGGGGTACCAAAACTGGCGGGGCCAGTCTGGAGCCACTAGGATCACCTGTGCCTTGTCCCTCCTGACCTTGAGAAGCACCTTGTGAATCAAAGGAAGTGGAGGGAAGGCATAAAAGAGGCCCGGGGTCCACGGCCTCAAGAAGACATCCCCCCTGCAGCGAGCCCTGCTGAGGGGGGTGGGCACAAAAACAGCCTCAGCTTTGTGTTTTCCCTGGATGCAAACAGGTCCACCTGAGGGGTGCCCCACTGGGAGAACAGATCGTGTACTACCTTCGGATAGAGAGTCCACTTGGCTGAGGGAATCCGCCAGCTGATTCAAGGCTCCTGCCATATGGATGGCTAGGAGATCTGTCTCCAGGCTGGGCACAAGGGTCCTGATGCAGAGAGCTTCCTTGCACAGAGGCAAGGAGTGCGTCCTGCCCTGCTTGCTGAGATAGTACATGGTCCTGATATAGTCCATCTGGACCTGGACCACTTGACCCCGAATGAACGGTGCGAATGCGGTCAGGGCTAGCCAAATCGCTCGGAGCTCCAGCAAGTTGATGTGACATCAGGACTCCTGAGGGGACCAGAGCCCGTGGACTCAGTGCTCCACCAGGTGGGCACCCCAACCTGTCAGAAAGACGTTGGTCATCAAGATGACTGTCGTCTCAGGCAGACAAACGGTATCCCTTCCTACAGATGTGCTGGTATGAGCCACCACTGGATGGTGTCCCATATCCTGTGTGTCACAGTGATCAACTGGTCAAAGTGACCTTTGCGCTGGGACCACTGTCTGGCCAGCTCCCACTGGAGAATGCGCATATGCCAGCGGGCCCATTGAACCACACTGATGCAGGCCGCCATGTAACCCAAAATGCGCAGGAAGTCCTAGGCAGGGCACGATTATCCAACCAGAAATTATTGGGCAAAGGAGGAGAGAACCTCCGCCATGTCTGCCGGGAGCCGGGCTCAGGCTCAGCAAGAGTCAAGCTCTGCCTCAATGAAATGGATCACCTGTGAAGGCACGAGTTTCGACTTGGCCTCACTGACAAGGAGGCCAAGCTCGAAGCAAGTATGGAGGGCCAGGTCTCTGGACCGCTCCACCTCCTGCCTGGAGGAACCTGCTATGAGCCAGTCCATGTAGGTGTACACCTGGACCCCTCGGCGCCTCAGGTAAGCTGCCACCACTGAAATGCATTTGAAGACCCTGGGGGCTGAGGAAAGGCTGAAGGGCATGGCTCGGAACTCGTAGAGGATTCCCTCTGTTCGAAAATGGAGGAACCTTCGATGGGATGGACGGATCGGGACATGAAAGAATGCATCCTGAAGATCCAGGGAGCAAAACCACATGCCTTTCCTCCAGAGATGGCATAATCTGTGCCAGAGTTATCATCCTGAAGGTGCGAGACCTGAGAAACCTGTTCAGGTTGTGCAGATCTAGAATGGGGTGCCAGCCCTCCCCCCTTTTGGAACCAGAAAATACCTGGAGACAAACCCTGGTGTTCTGGAGGATCTACAACTCTGACCATGGTCTCCTTGTGGAGGAACTGGGTAATGTTGTCTTGCAGAGCCGACTGAGTGACTGCAGAAACAAAATCCTCCCGTGGGGTGTGGGCTCGGCTTGGAGGGTACTGCTCAAACTCCAGAGGCAGATATTGTCCGACCACTTCAAGAACCCACATGTCCGTGGTGACAACAGACCAGGTGGAAAGAAAGTGGCGGGAGCTGGCCCCCCACGGGAGGCGTGACTGGTATGAGGGTGGCGACCCCATCCTGTCACTGAGCAGGCTTAGAGGAGGATGAGCCGGCCCAAGGGCCACTGGGTTCCTTCCTTCCAGGCTTTCTGATCGATGAGGCCACCGACTTGGCCCGAGGTTGCCAAGACTGAGCCTGCTGGCCCTGCTGTTGTTGGGCTGGTTTTGCCGCAGGACTGGAAGACCGAAAGGGCTTGCACTTCTGGTGCTTAGGGCCCTTGTCCTTCTGGGCAGATGTCACAGAGTCCAGGGTGACAATGGACTTTTCAATGCACTGGAGGTGACCCTCCACACCGGGCCTGAACAGGTCAGTGCCCAAAAAGGGGACATCTGCCAGCTTGTGGTGGGTATCCGCTGTGAAGCTCGAAATCCTCAACCAAGCCCCACGGTGCATGGCTACTGTGGCCGCGCCGCAGCGGCTACAAGAGTCACCAATATTCAGAACTGTCTGGAGTTGCTGCTTCGCCACTGCCCTCCCCTGGTCCCAGACCTGCTTGACCATAGTCTGAAGGTCTGCCAGGAGGTGAAGAATTACCTCATCCAGGGAGCCCAACAGGGTGTGAGAGGAGTGCACCATCAGCATGGCTGAACTAGCATGGCGAAGGCCAAGCGAAAAGCAACACAGACTTTTTTCAGCCAAATGGTCCAGCTTTTTGGACTCTTTGTCCGTCGGTCTCTCGACATCCCTTGTACTGCCCGAGTGCCAGAAACCAGAGTCAGACATCAATCCCTCAGCTGAGGGATGCTCCAAAAACCCTGAAATGGAGCTGGTTGGTACCGCATACTTGCGGGCCATCCGGGCCAAGGGTGCTGGGCAAGAGGTGGGACGCTGCCAAAGCTCCAGGGCCGGACTGACAATGGGAGAATCCCCTTTGTCCAGAATCTCTGGGAGGGAATACCGAGCCAGTTTCTGGACTGGCTTGAGCTCCATCCCTGTGGACTCAGATGAGTCGAACAATGCCCACAAATGATAAAGGACTTTTGTTCATGGAGATGCCTCCCAATGACTCAGTATCGATGGAACATGAGTGCAGGCAGGAATCCTCATACTACGAGGAGTCCACATAAAGCGGGCGGCCAACAGCATCACCCTCGACCCGCCTAGGATGGTCAGGAGTGAGGGTGACCAACAGTCGATGGGGAAGTCCTTTGGCCGGCAGAGTCTCCTTAGTCAGAGCCACGGTCGTCAGCTGTTTAGGTGACTGCTCCACCACGATGGGCAGAGAGGCCTGCTTCAGCCGAGCTAATGTGGTCTGCACTGGCTCTGCTGGGGGAGGGACGGTGGCGACTAACCCGGATGGGGGAGTCAATGTCAGCCATTTTGGCAACAGCCACTTAATGGCCAGGGTAGAAACCGGTGTGTGTTTCGGTCCAGTCAAGACCAGCTGCTGCCACATTAAATCTTTGTAGCGTTGACACAATTTGCGCAGAAGCCTCTCTTCATCAGAGGAGGATGAATAATAGCGGCGGTGCCGCTTTCCGTGATGACGGGAGCAAGATCGCCGGTGACAGCAAGACCTGCCTGACTTGGAAGAGGAAGACCGAGATTTCGATCAGGGAGCCTCAGAGGGAGCCGGGGAACCCCGTGGCTCCTCCTGGCCAGGGTCTGGGACCAGCGGGTTCAACTCAGCAGGCTGGGCTGACTCAGAGGTCACCGGTAGGACTGGAGTTCTAAAAATGAGAATTACTGGCCTCTTTGGACAACAACCAGTCGACTGGGTCAAGACAAATCTCGGGCTGCATCATTGACCGGCGTCTCGGCCAACTGGTCCAACGGGGTCACCGTGAAACCAGCAGCCACGGATGCGGTTTCAACCGAAGTTGAAACTGAAGTCTCCTGAGAATGAGAACATTCCCAATCCCAGGAACGTCGACCACGTGTCTTCTTGTCTTTCTTCGACTCCTTCTTGCGAGACCGCGAACTGTGCGATCCCTAAGGACCCTCTCCTTTAATTGAGAGGGATTAGCACAGTTCCTTGAAGGAAGATGAGTAAGTGGAGCCCAACTGGAGCGGAACAAAGGCCGAAGAGGTTTGAGCAGTGGCCTGGGCTGCCTCCTCCTCAAAGGTCTTGAGCTGTTCAAGCTGCTCGACGGACCTCACAGCCAAGGAGTCCACCCTACGGGCGTCCTTGGACTTGACCGGTGGGTAACGCTTCGCCGGTCATCCCATCTGGAGTTGGGCAGCGCGGTCGTCCAGCACATTCGGGTGGAAGGACCGACGGAAATCACAGGAATTAAAGGGAAAGGCATCTGCCAGACACTGTGACTAAAATCATCATATCCACATCCCTAGAAAAAAAGCCTTCCTCCTAAGAGTGTCTGAGCAGAATCTGCCTCTGGAGGTCAGTCGCAAGCAAAACACCATGGCCCCGATAGGGTCTGCAGTACTTTAAGCTGAAGAGGGATGTAATACCTCACCTGCAGACCCAGTAGGTGTGTGATACTGCATGAGTAGGTCCATGGGAATAGCCAGACTGGAGAGGGGATGCCTCCTAGCTGCATTAGATTCCTCCTTCATGCCCTAGTCCAAAGAGGAACAACTACCTCCCCCCGGACATTTCCTGTCTTTTATCCCTCCCCTTTAGAGCTCTTACCCTCACCCTCCACCCTCCGACAATGGCCTTCCTGCCTGCATACCCCCTTCCCTCTCACCTGCAGTGCTTATTTCTAAGATTGCCCTTGGCTGGTATATCATGTTACCCAACATTTGGCACATTTTGAATTACTGGAATTTCCTAAGCCTCAGTCTCTTACTTCTTTTTACTGTGTAACTATGTATTATTATGTTGAGCTTTGTATGTACGTATACCCCCTATTCCTTTGACATGGAACCTTTGTAAACGAGCAGTTCCTGCTCAAAGGTATTTGTAATCCTAGATTTCAATAAAATAAAATAAAACTACAGTGTTGATGTTGGGAATTCTAGGAAGCCCCAATGGCAGAGCTACTTGTATGGGCTTTGAGGTCAAGTGCCTGGATCATCTCCACCAGGAATATCTGGTACAGGATGTACTCAGCAGCAGAAGGGAGGTAGACAGATGATTCGTTGTCCTCACTGAAGGATGCGGATGGAGATGAGGTGCCATCTCTGGGACAGTCAGTACCACACAGAAGGCCTGACTGGGCCCTGACTCCCTATACCAATCTTCTAAGGCACACACCCAGTGTTGCTTCTACATTAGAAGCCCCTCAGAGCCCATCAATGAGGGTATCCCTTACAGGAATCGATGAGGCCCTCTAAAAGGGATTGAGACTCCAGGTCTCTGGAGCCTTGTCCTGGGCTGTAGAACTGCATTGGGAGCCTTGCCCGAGGGGATGGTCTGTCACCCGAAGGGTGTCCTCCTACATCCAAAGACTGACTCAGTCAGTACTGATAGGGGGAACCGTGCTCGGTGCTGACTCTGACATCATGCCCAGAGCCATCACCCTCCTCGGTGTCATGAGTAACACCCGAGTTGTGGATAACCAACAGGACATCATTGTAGTCAGCACCTCACCAGGAGCCAGGACCGACGACAGCCATTGCCGCCTCCACAACTATGTTCGGAGTCATCACCTTTCCTCAGCATCGCCAGACACCCCGTGCACTGTGACAACATTCGAACTGTCAACAGTGCGGACAAGTATCTTGGTGCCAGTCTGTCTCCTGACACCAGGGTCAGTGTCAGGAGGGGGCCTAGCATCATTCTCAGCGCCACCCGCCAAATCACCACCACAAATGGTGACAACAGCACGTGCGATGCCAGAGGACGACGTTGAGGTGTCCAATACTGAGCATACAGTTTTGGGCTCACCACTGTAAATGCCTGGATGACTGTGGAGGGTTAAATATAGAATAGGACCCGATGGTGAGCCACGGAGATGAAGGGGGCGTGAACAGGCAAAAATATAAATTAAAAGGAAAAAAAAAACATACAAAGAGATGTCAGAAGGAGACCATTTGGTCTATCTAGTCTGCCCTTGACTTCCTTCCTACCCCCTAATTGTCCTATGTGAGGGCACCCCTGTGTCTATCCCACGCTGTTCTGAATTCCCCCACTACCCCTGGGGGCAAGCTATTCCATGTATCCACCACTCTCTCTCTCTGTGTGTGAAGAACTTCCTGATATTGGTATTGGACTCCCTTCCCCTTAGCCTCAGCTCATGTCCCCTAGTTCTGCTGCCCTCCTTGTGGTGAAGAGTGTTCTGTGTCTGTACTTTATTAATGCCTTTCATGTATTTGAAGGTTTCGATCATGTTTCCCCTTTCCTTTCTCTGCTCCAGAGTACATGTTCAGCTCTCTTTATTGTTCTTCATAAGACAATTGTTGCAGTCCCTGCACCACTTTTGTCACCTTCCTCTGAACCATTTCTAACTGATCAATGTCTTTTCTGTGGTGCGGCCTCCAAAATTAGACAGTATTCTAGGTGTGGCATGACCATCTCTTTTCCTGCTTGTGATTCCCTTTCCTATACAACCTAGCACAATTAACTGCCCAACAGGACTAGACTGTCCACCAGACCCATCCACTGAAGTCTCTGATGCCTCAGCATGGTGAGGTAGAGGAGAACTCAGTATTTCCATGGAACCACAAGTCCTGGGAAGACACCCAGGGTAAAGGCCCAACAGTCTGTTGTTGGACACGTGTGCAATGACTGCCTCCAAAGGTAGGGATTGGACGACCCCACCTCAACGTGTGGTTCTCGAAGGTACGGAGGTCCATGCAAAAGCAGGCACTGCATGCACCCATGATGTGCTCAGGTCCAAGACACGCCGCAGAGGTCTGATCCCGGTTCAGAACAGCAATCAGTTTCCCACAGGAACGATGACACATAACTGGCAGCTGGTGAACTCTTTTCGAAGTATTGGACCTTTTTTTTTTGTTTTTAAACTGGACTTCGGCACTGTGGTAAAATAACTAAGACAGGTGACACCACAAACGAGAAAGAATTATGGTGCTGCAGTAGAAAAATAAACAGCGACAAGGGAAACCAAGGCACTGTGCTCTTACGATGTGCACTTGACGGTGGGAAGAACAGAAATTAGGGTCAGTGAAGGAGCCAGCAAGAGTGGCACACGGCACTGCATGGGTGCACAGGTGCCATACCTAGTAGCCGTGGCCGGCCCCCTGGCAAAAACCTTTGCTCCAGTGGGGTCCTAGCGCCTCCGTCTCAGAGCCATAAGTGGAAAAGAATGGCGAAGACTGACTCTTGGAATATCTCTCCCTTCCAGTCAGTCACCCACTCCCTTACCTACCTGGAATCTAGGTTTCTACCACTCAGAATGCTTAACGTATATTGAAAATGTTGTTGATATACTGAGAAGAGTAGTAGTACAAAACCAGTGGCATACAAAATGTAAGGAAAATGTATTTTTTGAATGTACTAATACTGTGTCCTTTTACTGCAAATCTATCTACCGGCCTTGTGGTAAGGGTACTACAAAGAGCAGGTTTTCATATCTTTGTTTCTTTTTGGTAACAAACTGTTCTTTGTAGTTAGTCTTTTTATTGAGTTTTAAAGGTGTAAGTACAATTCATCAAGTAGGTAATAGTATACCAATATAGTGAACAGTAATGTAATTTCCTGGTATATTTTTTAAAGCAGCAGTGCAATTAAATGTGTTTTCCCAAAAAAAAAAAAAAAAGCTAGTTTCAGTTAAAATTAATAAAAACGTTAAACCCATTAAATGTACTTGTCTAGGAACCTCCCGTGCTGAGCACCATAACCCTTTATTTTCTCGATCCCCACTCTTGCCAGCTTTCAATGCTATTTCAATGCAAAATGTGGCAGCCATCTTTTTTCTTGAGAAAAAAACTAAATGAAGTCATTTATAAAATACGCAAATGTTAGTAAAATTAGAAAACTGTGCCACCAAATGAAACTGGAAGATGCCTGGAGTATTTTATAATGAAGACAAGGTAGGGTCAAATTTTTTGCCCAATTTTGTTGCACTGCTGCTTTAAGCTTTACGATGAGCCTGTGCATTCTGAGCACTAACCCAAACCAATGAGAGTACCTGTTCCACTAGAGATACAGCCACTGATCTATATAAAGCATGATAAAAAAATGGAGCCAACATTAGGAAGCTACATTTGTAAAAAAGCACCTAGTGAATATATATGTAAGGTCCATTTGTCGGCAGAAGTATAAACGGCTGGTTTTGAAGACGCTGCCACATGCTACCTCAGTTGAGAACTATGAAAGTGAATTGATCACAAATTTAGATCTTGCTTTATACATGCAATGAAGTGAATTTTTTAGTTTAGAGAAAATCTGTACAGCGTTTCAGTAGTAGCTCTGTCCAAAATGGAAATGAATTTAAACTTAACTGACTTTGTAAATGTGTACATAATTGGTGCTTTTTTTTTTATTTTTCTATTTATGCCTCCTTCTCACCCCCTCGGCTCTGGTCTTCCTTGGGAGCATATGGAGTCATCCCCCTACAGCGCACACCCTACCCAGCCATCCTCTGTCACCCATGTAGCCTCGGTTATACCCCCCGGGGGGACGGGGCGGGCCCCAACAGTAATGTCGGTCAAGAGGATGCCAAGTGGGCGGCCATAAATCAGGGGCAAGCTCTGGTGCTCTGTTTCCGCCAGAGCCGAGAGGCATTTTCCCTGTTTTTCTTTGTGGAGTGGCTGGTGCTCTGACGTCAAGGCGTATCCATCTGCCATTCCCCCACTCCTCCTCTCTCCTCCACAGTGCCTGCTGTATCTCCAGCCTCCGCCAGAGATCAGCAGATCACCGAACCGGGACCCCTGTGTCCCCCCCCCCCGGGACAGGAGAGCTGTCCTCTGGACGCTCAATCCTCGCCCTCCCCTGCCAACCCCCAGCAACCCGGGCTTGCTCCCGAACCCGGGTCACTGGCGTGGCACAAGGTGTGGCGTCCAGTGCCTCAACCCTCAGCGCCAGCGGGCCGGGTAATTGCTGCTGTTTTTTTGATAGTCAATGAGTACTTGTTCACTATGCACCTAGGATGGTAAGGGAACCACGTATGTAAAAGACCAATAAGACAGCTCAGCAACACCCCCTGAGGAAGAACTGTCACTCAAAGTGCTGAGGCAATTCGCTTTGATTTTCTGAAGCTCCTTGGATTTTGAGTTGAAATGAGAAATGCACTATTCTGAAAAGGCATTTTATGTCAAAGTCAGACTTCTGAGACTTCATTTTCAATCGGCCTGTAGACTGGTGCAAGATACACCGATCTATGGCTATGGTAAACTCTGTGTGCGTCAGGGACCCTGTGCCCTATTCTAGAAAACTGGAGGTCCCTGTGCCAAAATCCCGAGAGCTGTGGCAGCTGCAGGGCTGCACCAAGCATTTGGGCCACCTGAGGGGTTTAAAGGAGGGTCCTGTCAAGCCCCCCCACCCAGTGCAACACTAGAGGAGCCGCAAAGGTGTGGAGGGTTAATATGCCTGGAAGGTGGGGACCAGGAGCAGAGGGAGCAGTGAGGTGCCATAGGTGGCAGTGTGAGGGTCCGTGGGACAGAGTCAATCAGCCTTGGTAGAGGGGGGTTTGCATGGACAGACCATGATCTGGACCCCAGGTGGCAAAAACTGCCCAACAGGAGCCACAGTCCCAGGCAGGGTAGTCTGGCATCAGCCTGCCACCATACAGTAGGCTGTGTACCAGGGGAATATACCCATCCACTAACTACACCTTGCAACCTGCAGTCACTGCCACCTGCCACAAGTAGGGGACTCTGGGACAAGTGCCAGGGCTGCTGCATCCTGGGGTCCAGGTCATAGTCCGTTTGTGCCAACACCCTCTACACAGCCCAATCGGCTGCATCCCATGAAGCATGGCAACTCTGCCGGGTGCCACCTCAGAACCCTCACAATGCTGCTGTGCCAACATCCCTATGGCACCCCCACTGCTCCTTCAGCCCTCAGTCCCCAACTTCCAGGGTCCACTCCACTCATCTCCCTGCCAGGCAGTGGCACAGGGCCCTTAGACCAGCTCCTGGCTGATCTAAACTCAGCCCCCTCTTATGACCACGGCGGGGCTTCTAGAATTCCAAATAAGGGGATGATGCAGCCCACCATGGCACAAGGCCCTTGCGACCTAGCGCAAAGGCACTTCTGCTGCAAGGTTTGATCAGAGCAGCTTTGGTGCAAGGCATTCAGATTTCAACGCAGCCTGGGTTCAAAAACTGGGATTGCCAAACTTTAATACAATGTGCCACTTTTATCAAAGCCATTTGCCACAGGTACCTTGCGTCAAAGTTCGGCTTTTTTAAAATCGGGCCCCTGGTGTAATTCATTTGGAGTCTCAGAACTCCAGGTACAGGTGACCTGCTTTCCTGTTTTGACTGTGAAATTGTCTGACTACCCAGCAGTGCACTACAGCTCCTGCACCCACTTGCACAAGCATTTGGGAGGAACAGATACCAAATGCAGCTGCATGCACATCAGAGGCGTTATATGCAGAATGCCTCCAAGCCATATGCAGTACACTGCTAGACATTAGGTGCCTGAATGATGGTTGAGCTGGCAACAGGGGTCCCCAAGAGAGATCTGGTGGAGCAAGCTGGAGACTGTGGGGTAGACACTGATGAGGGCAGTTTGTCTTTCTATATTTTTTCTCTACAGCCTTCTGGAGGCTTCTCCTCATGACTTGGTTGAAATCTTGACAAATGGTACAATTTTTCACATCATGCAAGAGTCCCAGGCAGCAAGTACAATTCTCTGAATATCTTCATGGCTCACTGAAAGAAGAAAAAGGCCTATGTTTCTTTGGCGGAGCTGATGATAGCATGCAGTAATGATATAAGTAAAACTAAAGAGACTGAACTGCAATAGTCTGAAAATTGACAAAGACATTTTCCATGAAATGACGAGCAGCTGACAGTGGGAGAAAAAACTGAGGAGGTATGGGGCCACCCATATTATATAGGCAGTGCTGACATATGTCAATGCAGGCGGTTGCAGCTACGCAAAAGTTTCCTAGTGGCCCTGACAATGACTGCTTACAGTTCCAAAGGTGTGGCTTTATGGAGAGAGATGTCCTCAAAGATCCGAGAAAATATGGGGCCGCTCACATTATACAAGCACCGATGATGCAGGTAATCACCGATGGTTCCAGCTATGCAAATTTTTCTGAGCAATCCGACAGTTTACATTTCAATATGTGTGGCTCTATGGAGGGAGATGTCCTCGAAGATGATCTTGGCATCTCATGAATACCGGAATTTTAGATGGTATACCAAAAATTTCAATCTAGGTGTCCTATCTGAAACACCAGGTTTAAAACAAAATTTTTTATATGTGACACAATGCTGCATGGGAGACTAATGAAAAAAGTGATGAGTTGCAATGCTAATGATATAGTAGAAGTCCTTAATTGGAAAGCCCCAATGGCAGGCTTTTTGTCCCAATTAAGCGAACATCCCCCATTATCTACATCCCGATTAAGTGGCTTCTACTGTACTTGAAAGAGGTGGAATACAAATTGGTGAACCAAAAGGAACACCAGGGGACTTGGGAAGGAGGTAAAAATAATACATTTACAAAAAAAATACATAATTTCACTCATTGTGGTGAATATTGAAACAGGCTTCCTGAGGAATTGGTGGATTCAGCTATAGTACTGTTGTGTGAAGTCAGCAGCGACTTTTTTTTTAGTAGAGGAAGAAATCAAAGGCTAATCAGTTTAACAATCAGGCAAATAAATAGTCTATAATATGGAATGCATGGAAGCAACAGGTGGATTTGTGGTCTTGGATTTCCAGAGTTTTCAACTAACTTCATTTTCCCTTCTCTCTGCCGCAACCACAGATGATCACTAGGCACAGTGCCCGAGATCATAATTATACTTGGGTATACAGTCACCACTCCTATCTCCATCTTATTATGTAACTATGTTACCATTTATATTTGTAGTACCATGACATGCTTCATACTGCAATAACCACTGGTTCATTATTACTATTATTTAAGGAAGAAAACAAAATGGTGGACAGGCCCTTGCCTCTCCAAACCAACCAACAATATTGCTGGTGCTCTCTTACAATACTGGCTGCAGGAAGATTCCCAGCCTGGGGGGAGGGGGGCAATTTCCATGGGCAGCAGCTGGGTGGGAGTTCAGTGGCAGTGCAGTGTCTAGTCATAGGCTCACCTTCCAAATGAGAGGTATCAGTTTGTAGATGACCGAAGAGCCAAACCCCAAGACTAAAAGTAAAAAAAAAAAAAAAATTTGTCAATGCCAGATGGTCACTGCTGGTATTGCAGTTGTACTGGGTCTAGATGCAGATCCCAGTTCCAGAAGAACTAATATGGGTTGGGCTGGAGGCGGGGGGCAATTACGGTAAGGCAGCAACAGATATTAATGAAGTTTTTCTGTTTTGCAGCGTGTATTTAACAAAAATAAACTACATGGAGGGTTTCTTTATTT
This sequence comes from Neoceratodus forsteri, assembly GCA_016271365.2. NCBI lineage: Eukaryota > Metazoa > Chordata > Ceratodontiformes > Ceratodontidae > Neoceratodus > Neoceratodus forsteri. The sequence goes on along the minus strand of CM057455.1, from coordinate 335,266,710 downwards.
CAGATGGAGACACTGAGGGATTGGACACCCCCAGTGTCAGTGTTATGACAGTGCTGGGGGTGGTCTCCCCGGTGCTACATAAGAAAAAAGGGCAGGGGGTAGCAGCTGGCATCTGCCCAGATGTTCTCTGCCTAATTTGTCTCCATACACTTTTTTTTGCTTTATACTTTTTACTGAGATTTTTCCAGTTATAATAAATACAATAAATGTGCAAAATTATAAAGAATGCAGTTTACATTTGCAGAATATGTAATGGCTGTAATAGTAATCTGGATGGCTTCAACTGGACAAACGCATAATATACCAAACCTGAATCACGGCCAAGAAAATTATAATGGGGCTTGCCCCACCTGGTGTCTGTGCTCTCCTTAAGCCTAGACGTAGGAACATCACTACAAGGAGATCCAATTCCTATCTACCACATATCCCACGATGTCGCACGACCCAAGGACAAAGATCATTCACCTATCGGGCATCCAACTGGCTCAACTCTCTTGGCAGCAATATAGCGACTGCTCCAACGATCGGCCTCTTCAAGTCCAAGCTGTGCCTTTCACTGCTTGTATCCTGCGATTGCCCATCTTAACATTTCCACCGTTCCAGATGCACATGCCCCAGCACCAGCACTTACAATCACTCTTTGCACCCCTAGCACCTTACCTGTCATATTCCCTCGACAAGGTCCCTTGGCTGCACTGTCTCCCGCCCTTGCCCACCTCCCCCCCGTATCTCCACTCCTGCCCCCAACCACCTCCCTGTACTCCCCTTACCCCTGCACCTCCTACTCCCCTCGATCTCCTACCCTCACTCCCACCCACCCCCCCCTTCCCTTGTCTTGCTCATAGCTCATGTCTTTATACTGGTTGTTGCTTGTCTGCAAGTCAATGACTATATGTTGTAACTAAAAATGAAGACTGTTGCACACTCTGACGTGGAACCTTTGTAAAAGAGCCTTGGCTCAAACGTATTGTATTCCTAGATGAAATATATAAAAATAAATAAGAATCAGTCATAAATGTGTACATAATAATAAACAAGTAACCTTATTGTACTAAAAAGGTCTGACTTGGTTCTCTGGTTAAAGTTCTCTGGATGGAATGAGAGAGGTCTAGAGAGGATACATAACTTAGGAAAGGGTCCCGGACAGATTTATACTGAAATAATTTATCAAGGGCAATGAAATTAAATTTTTTATTGGCAGTCACTCTTATCATATACTGTAGTATATCCATTTAAATCAAGAAGGAATGGAATTATGCCCCAAATTTTGCATTAGCTTTTTAAGGCTTAAGGCTCCTGCAAGTGTCCAGTTCTGCTGGGCTTCAGTAATAATGGAGATTTCAGTACGGTCTCCTACAATGTGTAAGACCAATAGCGAGGAATAGGGTCTCCACACACCCTAGCTGGTCTTCAGCAAACCATCCTCCTCCGAGTCTATTTTCTAATACACCCTTATGAGTATCCCACATATGCTTGAAGCCCCCAACTGGTTTTGCCTCCATCACTTCTGCTTGCAGTCTGTTCCAGGCATCTACCACCCTTTCAGTGAAGAAATATTTCCTCACATCTCTTTACACCCCCCCAGATTTAGTGCATGCCCCTGGTCCTGGTGCTCCTCACTTGAAAGTGACTTCCCTTGCACCTTGTTTACCTGTGAGGTACTCCTGGGTCTCTATCATGTCACTTCTCACTCTCCTCTTAGGTTGCACGTGTTTAGGTCCCTTAGTCTCTCTTCATAGGGCTTCTTCTGCAACTTCAGCACCATTTTAGTTGCCCTTCTATGGACAGCCTCTACCCTGTCTATGTCCTTTCTGAGGTGCACCTCCAAAACTGGACACAATACTCTAGGTGGGATCGCACCAGTGAGTGATAAAGTGGCAACACCACCTTCCTTCCTTCTTCTGCTGTATACACCCCTTCCTATGCAACCCAGCATCCCACCAGCCCTACCCACTGCCCTGCCACCTCGAGATCAGAAATTTTAACCCCAAGGTTCCTTTCCTGTTCGGTTACTGTCAGTACTCACCCCCACCCCAAAATCTTATACTTAGTACCTGGGTTCCTATGCCTAAAGTGCATGATTTTGCACTCTTTGGCATGGGACCCCAACTACCATTGTTTAGACCAGTCTTCAAGTTTCCCCAGATCCCTCTGCATTCTATCCACTCCCTCATGAGGGTCCACCCTATTGCAGATTTTTGTATAATCCGCAAAAACGCATACCTTTCCTTCTAGTTCCTCAGCAATATCGCTTATGAAGAAACTGAAGAGGACCTGTCCCAGTCCTGGGCCCTGTGGCATCCCACTGGTCACTCCTCCATCATTCAAGTAATTGCCATTTACCACCACCCTCTGTCTCATCTCTTAACCAGTTTCTAACCCAATTCACCATTTTGGAATCGACCCTCAGGCTGCTCAGTTTCTTTATCAGCTTCCTGTGCAGCACACTGTCGAAGGCCTTTCTGAAATACAGATAGGCACCATCAACTGCCTTCCTCTGATCTATTTTCCTAGTCACGCTGTCAAAGAAGTCCAACAGATAAGTATGGCATGACCTCTCCTCATGAATCCATGTTGCCTGTGGCCTTGCAACCCATTGAATTCAATATACTGTACCAGTCTTTCTTTTAGCAGGGTTTCCTTTTGTGTCCCTACCACTGAAGTAAGACCGACCAATCTATAGCTGCTAGCCCCCCCTGCTGCCGCTCTTATATAGAGGGATGATGTCAGCTCTTCTCCAGTCCTCTGGAACCATGGCCATTTCCAGTGAGTTGTTGAACAAGGCTGTCAGTGGAGCAGCTAGCATCTCCCCGAGTTCCTTTAAAATCCTTGGATGTGTCCTGTCCAGTCCCACTCCTTTGTCCATCTTCAAAGATGTAAGTCCCTTCTGGACTCTTTCTTCTGAAAATGGACCCATGTCCACCCTCCCCCATTCCTGCTATTCCCTGCTGGTCCAGCTCCCTTTCCTCCACTGTGAAGATGCAGCATAATTACCTGTTCAGGATATGTTTTTTTCTTGGTCCTTTTCTGTCTCCCTCCTGCCCTTCTCAGGAGTGGAACAACTATCCTAAGGCATCTGTAGGCATGCACAAATAGTCCACAGGAACCTTTGCAGAGAAGACCTCAGACCAGGTAAGAAAGAAAAAAAAAAAAGTACTGGGAAGAGATGTATTGAAAAAGACAAGGTAAGGTTTGTAACTGCAGGTAGTGGGGCAGTGATTGAGACATTCAAGTACCTCAAGGGTATACACAAGGTTAAAGGGGAAACTATATTCCAGTTCAGAAAGAATGCCAGGACCAGAGGATATGACGGACTAGAGTGAGGCTGATTAAGAGGAAATGTGTGGAAGTTCTTTTTCATTGAGAGTGTGGTGGATGCATGGAACAGCCTGCCCCAGGAGGTAGTGGTTGCATGTACGGTGGCAGGATTTAAACATGCATGGGACAGGAATAAAGGAACACTAGTGATGGGAATGTAAAGCTACAGCCAATGACCATGTAGAGTCATGGGCCGCTTTTACAAGCAATAAAATGGGCAGACTGGATAGGCCTGGCGGTCCTTATCTGCCGACAATTTGTCGAATGCATGGGACAGACATAAGGCAATTCTGGTGGGAGGTAGGAAGAAGTAGGCTGTTGGTTAACTAGGATCTGCAGCTTATCCAATAGGTAGGGAAATGGGCAGACTACGTGGGCCAAGCGATCCTTATCTGCCATCAAAGTCTATGTTTCTATGTAATTTCTATGTATCAGTGTAACAACTGAGGGGTAAGAGATAGCAGACATCAAGAAAAGATAGATGCTGGTAGAAGCTCCTAGTTGCCTCCCATTCCCCACCCTTCTCTATTCTCCCCTGATCCTTCCCTCACAGCCACCTCTATCATCACTCATTTCTACCTCCCCTCCGCTCTCTCTTAACCCCATCTACCCTCACATGCTATCCTGTCCACCCTCCCAGCTCTATATCAACCCACTGGTGGTGTCCCCCCTCCTGTCACTGTTGTGAACCAGTGCATTTAGGCTCTGGTCCTAGATACAGCATCCTGCTTGACAATGCCTCTGGCTGTGCCATTTTACAATCTTCTGCAACTCATGTGTAAAAAAAAAAAAAGTGTTTACTCTCATGCTGTTGTATATACAATATTTTTTTTTTGTTATGACTGTATGATTTTACTACCTATATATTTGTATAATCCCTACCTTTCTGTACTGTACCCTATCCCCCTCAGATGTCAGACGTGGAACCTATGTAAAAGAGATTTTGGCTCAAAGGTGTTAATCCGAAATGAATAAATAAGTAGGAGACACCCTATCCGGCACAGGGTAAATACATTTCAGGAAAGGAAGAAAGAGCTATGAAGTACACAGGCACAGAAAGGAGGCAGAAGGGTACAGTAAAGTTTTAACTGCCAAAAAGGTTGAGGAAGAAAAGTGCACGTGAGGGGTGCAGTGTAATGGGTGTGGAGCTGCAGTCTTTTGGGACACATTCTGGAGACTGAAGTGCTGCTCCATTTGCACTCACCTCTCTGGGTTGAGGACCTTCTGCCCCACCCAGGGGCCACCAAGTCTGCTGCCACTCCACAAGAGGATGACCAGGCAAAGCCAGGACAGTCTGACCTTGGTGGGCTCCGGGACAGTGGGGGTGGTACCTAGGATACACACTCCTAAGCTTGTACTACTGCAAAACTCCTTCACCGTACTCGTGGGACAGGGCAGCTGGGAGGGGGCACCCACAGAAGAGAGAAGGGAGGATGTGGGGGTCTTCACAAGGGGAGGCCCCAAGGAGGCAGAAAGACTGAAGGCTCCCAGCTGAGGAGGAGGCAGCTGCTGCTTGTGAGGGACTCCTATTATAGCAGTAAACTAGGGAGCAAAAGATGGAAGAGAGAGGGTGGTTAAGTGCTTGCTTTCCCAGCTATACAAGTTTAATGGGCGAAAACAGCACTATGGCAAGCTGTTCTTATGAGCAAGATGCCCTTCGCATTCTGAGATTCCAAGGTTTATTTATTTATTTTTGGCCTTTTTACAGCATTCTGCATTGCATTTTCTTTGCTAATTTCCGGCTCTGATTTAAGAACTATAAAACACATCTCTACAAAGCCATGCACCCTAAATAACAAAAGCACACAAAGAAATCATTTTTTACTCAAGGTCTACGAATCAACTGTCCCACAACCCTTTTCCTTGAAAAAGTCTTTTCAAGTATTTTCATATAATAAGACTATGTAACTACTGATATCAAAGACTCCGATTAATAGAGAACAGGTTATGTCTCCTTATACTTACTGTTTACACTGTTAATCACTCTTCTAAAATAAAACCCAAGGCTACAAAGCAGGCAGGGAATAGCCCATGGTTCCATGGTTGCCCAAATGTTTTTAGTTTGGAGACCATTTCAGATGGGCATTCTGTAAGAGATTTTTTTAGAAAAACAAACAGAAACCTAGAAAGTAAGGTCAAAAAAAAGATGCGAAGTCCATCATGTCAGCCTCCTCCCACCTTCCTTGCAGCATCAGTTTCCACTTTCCAATAGGCCTTAAAGAGGATTTATTTTATCAAACTAGAATGTGACTTGCTTGCCTATTTGAGATTAGAGTAAATTGGTCAGCATAAAAATATACAACATTGGTTTTATAATGTGGAAGGATAGTATGAGAGGGACAAGTGTGTGATGCTAATTGGCCTAACCTTCAGAGTGCATTTTTTTGCAGTTTATTTTCCAAGAGATTCAACAAATCCACATCACCAACGATTTTTTTTTTGGGGGGTTGTTGCTTCCCAGTTCGACAGCTGAGAGTGACTGGAGCACAAGATAGGTGAATCAACTTGCTCAAGGTTACAGGTGAGCCAGTGGCTATGGTGCAATTCAAACTAGGATCTCCTGTTTCACAGTTCTGTGCATTAACCACTATACCACACTGGCATACCACAGGGTATTCTTGTCTCCCCCAACAACACTGCTGTCCATTTGGCGTTAGATCCCCAATGCAGCTTTTGAGCAAGATGTTTTTGGAAGTGCAGTACCTAAATGTATAAATGATACCTTTCTCAGGTGCCTACAATTAGTGTAGAGATCAGTATTCTGATGTTAAAGGTGCTGAGTTTCCAGCATTTCAACAAAAGAGAACAGGCAGCATGTCTAGAGAGAGCAGAGGCTTGGGAGACAGGAAACCAAGCTCAAATCCCACCACAGACATTTATACACATTGTGCGACCCTGAGCAAGTCACTTAACCACTCAGGGCTTCAGTGCAGCCAGCAGTAAAACAGGTTAAAGTGGGAAACACAGAGCATACGGTGCACTCATGCAAACAGAACAAGTGATGCAACTGCAGGTAAAAATCATTTGTTGCACCAACAGACAGAAGGGGAAGTTTTGTTGCTCCAACTCCTCTGTTGCTAAAATAAATACATTCAACCGTAGCTGCAGCATTTGTCTTTTCTATCTGCAAGAGTGCACATTATCCTCTGCGTTTTCCTATCGGTTATTTGGCTGTAGCACCTGGCCCGTATCCTGTCAGCTCGTTCAGCTGTGTTTAAAATCAGGATCCCACTAAAAATGAGATTTTGCATCTCAGATCGATGACACCAAGCAACTTAAATTGTAAAATAATAAGACACAATAATAATGATGACCAAAATAACAATGATGATGATGATAATAATAATACAGAGTAGACATGCCAGGGATAAAACAAACACTGTACTGTATATTTAGTCCAGTGAATTTATGGTGTGACTACTAGCTGAGAGCTCTGCTCAACGCGGCCAGTTAAAGTCACTCTGCAAAATGCTTTTCTTTTTCAGAGTTTTATATCTTCGGAAGGAGTTGGGCAAATACGTTTGTATGTAACAAAACAACACAAATAAAACGCTTAGGAATTGGTGCCATTCGTAGAAAGTTGCATCTCTGAAAACAGTTACTTTTTGAGCATGTTTTATTCCCCAAACCAGTGAACTGAGAATTAAAGAGAAGGTTTATTCCCGTAGATTAAAAACTGCATTTGAGTCCATTAACTGCCCAGATCAACACAAGGTAATAAATACACCCTTTGTGGCCAAAGGTACCACATTTTGCCTCGTGCTCAATGTATTCAATTCACTGCCCTCTCTGATGCAAAATATCTGCCACAGCTGGCTGGCTGATGTGGAAGGGGTGGGCGATGATTAATGGAAAGGACTGATGTTATTTATTAAGAGTGAAATAATGGCAACATCTTTTTGGGATAAACTACCAAAAGACAATGCTGAGCTAGTCAAATGCATACTTTTCTGGTCAGCCGTAACTTTGGCTGCATATGCTTAAAGCAGTAGATGCTATACCGCCTCCTTCCATGGATTTGTCCAAGTTTCTCACAGGATTGTTATTGTACTGCTTTGCCTTTTGCTCCCCCTCCAGTGCTTTTTCAAATGTGTGTTACCTAAGTGATATTCAGTTAGTTGGAGTATACAAAGTAATAACTGGCTTCTGTGGATGATTAAATGCCGAGGCAAAGCAGAGGTGTTTAATCATCCACAGATGCCAGTTATTCCAAGTATACTCCAACTCCCTGAATGTTATTACTATTACTAGAGTTGGAGTTACTCAAAGTTTATTTTTGTGCAGTAACGTAAAACGCAATATGCTAATGAGATGGCATACGCCCCGGTCAGTCTTGTTCTAGCTAGTTCCTGTTCTGTATCTATCCCCATGGGCCTCTACTTAACCACCATTGTGCGGCCTCAGACGGTATCCTGTGTAAATGTATCCAAGTGTATTTCCTTGCCTCCTTTGTACCCTACCTGCCTATTGTCTGTAATGTTCAGGCCTGTAGCCATATGTGATGTAAAACTATAGTAAACTGTCTTGCATTACTTATCAAGACTTGTCCCCCAGGATGCATCTGGAATCGAGCAACCCCTGCTCAGTATGCCCTCCTGGTTAAACTCTTAAATAAATAAATACATACATACATAAATAAGTGTTAGCGGGAGCATTGTAAGGACCTCCCTTGGTGTGAGGAAGCGTGTGCAGCTGTTGGCATCTGCGTTTCAGGAACTGATATGGAGGGACTCCAGAGAGACCGGCAGCAGTTAAGTACCACAATGCCTGGAACAGTAGGAATGTGGTCCAGTGTTGGAGTCTTCAGTTTCAGTCAAGAAAGCAAGTGTGAGCGGGTTGGCTTGCCGGGGGGCTGTTGGGAGTGAGGGGGTGTAACAGTGGTTGTGGGGTTGCGGTCAAAGTGGGGCATGCCACAAATAAACTGCTCAGTGAGCTAAGAGTGCGACTGCCAGCACGAGTGAAATGTTTGAGTGTAAGTGAGAGTAACATTACCTTTCCGGTGAACACAATGACTCGGACCACCAGCATGAAAAAATCTCATTTTTAGACTGTGTGTCTTTGAGTAGCAAGTCTGGTCAGGACGTGAAGGGTGATTAAAAGACTGTGGGCAGGGTTTAAATGAATAATCGACTGTGGGCAGGGTTTAGGTGAATATCTACTCTGTGTCTCTTTGTGGGTAGTTTATGGGAGAATAACCGATGGCAGTTCTAAATCCTGATTGGCTGAGAGGAAATGCCTCTCATATAATTATTATTAGCAGTCACTCTGATAGTTTGTTCTCCAAGGATGGTTTGTGTGTTTTTCCCTAATGCATGTGCGTAGATATGTTTTCACTGAATTTTGGGCTACTTGGCCTTTCAGACAGAATATATGCGATAATAGTTAAAAAAGCAGTAGTAGGGTAGGCACCAGAAGTAAGGAATAATGGGTGTTGATACCTCTCTACTGTCCCCGATTACGAGGGTCATCCGTCATTAAACAAGCAAACCAAAAGTGGGTGACATGAGGCAGGCTGATCAGGACACCGATCAGTAGTTTGCTGGGTGGTGTCATGCAGATCAAAGCAAGAGCCAACATACGATTGGGTCGGCTTTTTCTTTTGAAATACACAAAGTTTCCGCCCAGCAAGCCAAAACTGGTCAGCCTGGCTGATGAGTGGTGTGGCACTGACGCGCCCCCTGCAGATGGCTCTGCATTGGACTGACAGTGTTACACCCCTCAAAAGCCACTAACATAGCAAGATGTTCACTGCGCGCATAGCAAACATAACAAACAGGAAAAAAAACACAATAACAAAAGCAGACTCGACATACTCACAGTATATACAGGATATGCTACATCAAGATGAATCCAGACTCCAGGCCAGTCAAAGCCTATATGTGCTGCAATGAATAAACCAGCACAGGAACTCTGGCCACCACTTGTATTCTAAAATAAAGGAGAGACAGTAGATTGAGAATGTCCCCACTGTACCAATCGCAAAAACCTGATGCCCCCAGCAAAGTGTGTGCGCCTCGGGGAGTAAACTTTTCACACAGATACCCTGGTGGTAGGAGTATCTAAACACTTGGAACATGGTGTTTTTAAAAGTTCATGGATGTCCAGGATGAAAAAAAAAAAAAAAAACTCAAAACCAATACTTTTGTAGAAGTTATTTGATTTTTCTTTTGATTTAAACATGAGAATCTCTGGGTGCGCCCAAACAGGTTAACTATGATAACCACCAAATCCGGTGACTAACTACAGCCAGCACACACCAAATGATTTACATTTGTAACCAAAGAAAGCCAAATTGCATCATTTAATCGCGATTCAAATACTATGAAGGATTTCTGATGAAAGTTAGCTTATTCACGTCTGGGTGCTGCCCAATTTCAAAACCTCCAATTCTGCAGAAGCAAGCTACTTTTTAACAGAGATTCTCTGGGTGTGCCCAAACAGGTCGGACATGAAGACCACCAAATCTGATCATTATGCAGTCATGATTGGTGCATGTAACAAAACAATCTTCTAAAGACATATTTGTTATTTCTACTTCAGAGCAACAGAGGAAGGCTAATGTGCTGAGATGAAATGCTTTGTTTTATATAATATTATACAATGGCAATAAAAAATGTTGTTTCCCCATTGGTCAGTCTGGCACCGAAGCCGTGATGTTATCCTGGCATAACATCATGGCTGTAGCGCCAGCACATAGATGACCGCTTCATAGTTTAAAAAAACATCACTCCGCTGCCTATGAGCAGCTTCCCTGGTCTCCGCTTTGCCAGCTAGCACTCCGATCACAAAACCGGAAACCCGCCCCAACACCTACCATGACCCCACAACAAACAAACAGCCACAGCCATCGTGCAATAAACGAAAATATCAAAACCACCTGTTTTTCTCTTTTTAAAACACACACTGAAGCACCTGCCTCAGCCACTGAGTGAGCGAGAAACCGCGCGCTTTCAAACTGTCACTGCGCGGCTCTCACTCGCTCGCTACAACAAAACGCTTACCTCCTGTTCTACTCAAAACAAGAACTTGACAACCCAAAAAACCCTCAAGCAATATCAGAATTGTGTCCCTACCTCAATACAGCAATCCTCTCAAGCAAACAGCATGTGGCAGCCCATAACTGAATGTGTGTCCGGGGTTGGGGGGGCTGCCTTCTCCAACACATAGCGACTGCACGAATTAAAAAAAAAAAAAAAAAGGTAAACCCCAAAGAGATATCCCAATATGGAACCCTTATTGATAAAAACAGGCAGCAGTGGCAAAGATTGCTACCAGGAACACAGTCACACCAAAACAGGACGACTCTACCTACTGTCTAAACAAGAGAACTGCCCTATTTTTTCATAATGTAATCCTACCCAGTACAAAAAATAACAAAAAATCTACTTTTAATATAGATTTCTATCATTTTGTTTCTTTGTTTTACAATTGAGCCATTGTATAATAGGAATAATGCACTCCAGGGTGTGTGTCGTGCTGGGATAACGTCACTTCTGGGGTGATTAGTCGCACGAGGCCGCCAGGCATGACGTTATCCCAGCACGACACACACCCTGTCGTGCATTATTCCTTTATTGTTTGACTGGCTAGCATAAGGTATCAGATCTGATGGGGGAATAATACTTTTCCCCCCCCAGACAACCTTTTGGAGTTGTGTGCTGATTATAGTTATAGTACTTAATCTAATACTAGAAGCAAAAGTAACCCACTCTAACCAGGATGATACAACAGTTGGCCTCAAAAACGAGAGTGAATACCATACCACAATGGAGGTGTAAAATCTAAGTGCAATGAAATGGGACCCAATTCTCAAAAGATTTTTGCCACAGAAAAGCAACTGAAGACGTTCTTACAGGTAGCTCATTTTGTGACCCCAGACAACTGTTTTGTAATCCTTGCATAGCAAAGGCTACACTAGCTGGCTGTAAGGTAGAGAATTGATTTCAAGGTCTTAATACTGGTTTATAAACCCATAAACTAATCGGGCCACTCCTACCTCAGCACCTCCTGACAGCCCCACTGCATCTCCCCTTGTGCTTCTTGTCTAGGCAGGGTTTATTGGTTCCTGTAGGGGCTCATCTGAAATCAGAGGGTAACTGGACCAATTTGCTATTCTCTTCAATTCTCTAAGATCCCGAGATACTGACTCAATCTAGCAGATCAATTTTTCATTAGATCCCAGGGTGACAGACCTTTTTGCTATACAGCCTCCAAATTGTAACATTTTAATTTTTTTTATTCTGTTCATCTCATCGCCAGAGCTGCCCTGTTTGGCCAAATCATCTCCCAGCCCTGTACTTCTCTTCTCAGCCTCTTACTCGCCTTCGTGGAGTCCAAACAGCCTTCTCGACTTCCTGGTTGTCGATGGTGGAATTCCATCGGGAGTCAAAGCAGACCCCCCCGTACTCACATGTGTAAGGAGGCAGGAAGTCGGGTTGGTGGGGCTAGAGAGTGTCTGCACCATGCTGCAGCACTACTGGTGTTTTCTTACTTATGTTTCATTAAGACCCTCAAGACACTGGCTGCAAGGGTACCGAGTACATGTGCATGATTAGGCTATTTATGTATTAAGGTGAATGTGGGGCGTGTTTGTTTTGTTTGAGAACCCAGTAAGAGTATTACTATTCCTATTAGGTGTGGGATAGCTGGGTGTATTAATGTAATACTTAGGGTGTGCTGGTTGTACTGGGATGTGCCGGAGCCTGGGACCCGTGTGTTTTGCATACGATGCATCCCAGCTGTGAAACCTCCTTCCCTTCGTGGACCTCCTTATCTCTACCACTACAGCTAGGAGCTGCAGGGAGGTCAGCATTACAAGGGAACGTGCAGGTTGGTGGCGGCGGGGTGCAGTGGGCTTGGTGGAGGTGAGAGGTATTGGAGTGGTCAGGAGCAGGAGATGCCCTGGAATAAGACAGTGCCTAGAGAGAGAGGCCAGACATTTATTTAGTTTTTGTTTACCGGGTAAGTGCCCTAGACAAGAAACTTTGCCTATTTTCAGGTACGACCCGAGACATGTTTGGCTGAAGTCCCCAGGGTTCCCACTGGACCAAGTGGGCAGGTAGCTGGGGGGCCTACAGCTTCTACCAGTCCTCTTTGGGCCGTGCTATGCAATGCTACATCAATGAGGAAAAAGACTCCAAGCTTGCATTATGGAGACCTGGTTGGGAGATTACCCCGGGCCAGTTTTGGAGGCAGCCGTCCCTGCTGGGTACTCCGTTGTGCACTGCCTGAGGAGGGAACGAAGGGGTGGGAGTGGCCATCTGTTTTAGATCCAGCCTCGGCTTCACCGTGCACCCAGTGGGGTCAGCCAGGTCTTCTGAATGTGTGGCAGTGCATGGGGGTGCAGGTGCATTTTGCAGGATTTTCCTCATTTATCACCCTCCGGGGTCGAGATGAGATTTCCTGAAGGAGGTCATGAACTTCGTCGTCGATGAGGTGTTGGGAGTCCCCACATGGTTGATTCTGGGGGACTTCAACGCCTGGGTTGACAACGAATCCTCGCAGTTTGGTTATGCACTCCTCCAGCTGATGTCATCTCTGGGCCTGTCACAAGTACTTCTGTGACCCATCACCACGGCCACATGTTGGACCGGGTGTTCTCACTGGGGCTCGAGGTGGCTAACCTAGAGACTGATCAGGTCATTTGGTCTGATCATTGCATGGTGAAGTTCGTGTTTGGTGCTCCCCCTGAAAGGCCCTCCTTTGTTGAGGCGATTAGCTATTGCCCTTTGAGGGGTTTGGCCCCAGAGGGACCGCTAGCGGTAGCTGATTTATCTAGTGTAGATGCTGCATGTGTGGTGGGCAAGGCGGTGGCCACCTGTAACAAGGTGGTATCAGAGGCACTCGATGCCATTGCACCGGATCGCATACGACCCAGATCTTCTCACTTGAGAGCACCTTGATTTGATGGGGATCTCAAGGCGATGAAGATCAAGGGTCGAAAGTCGGAGCACTGCTGGCAGAGGACCCGACTGAAGGACAGACAGGCCTTGCATGCTCATTATTGTGAGTACCAAGGGGCAATCAACCATAAGAAGGCAAGAGTTCTTGTCCAGGGAGACTGCTGCAGAGAGGAACAGACCATCTCCGCTTTGTCGGACTGTGAACAGACTTTTACATCCAGTCTGTTTTCAGCCAAAAAAAGCTTTTTCAACTGCTTTGTGCGACAAGTTTGCTCAGTTTTTCTCTGACAGGGTGTCTTCCATCTGGTCGGGGATCCCGTAACTGAGGCAAGTTTTGCTCCGCAGTGGTCAACCTGAATTGGGCAGAGGTCTATTTGGGGTGACTTTAAACTAAACTAGTGGAGGTCGCCGAGGTCACTGAGGTGATTGCGGAGCTCTAGCACACTTATTGTGAACTGGACCTGGCCCAGACTTGTTTCTTCATGAGATGTGTCAGGATAGTTGACCTGGTGTTTGCTAGGACTGTATGGTGTTCGATGTTGGAGGGATTTTTTCTGGAGGCCTTGAAAAAGGCTCTGGTGAGGCCCCCTCCTGAAGAAGCCATCTCTCAGACCCTGATGTCCTGGCGAATTACAGTCTGATCTCCAACCTGCCATTTTAAGGTAATGTTGATGAGAAAATAGTGTCGCAGCAGCTCGAGGAGCACCTCATGTTCTTTGATATCTATAAACCATTCCAGTCTGGTTTCAGGGCCCAGGCACAGCACCGAAATGGCGTTAGGGTGCAAAATTACCTTCTTGGAGCTAGAGATAGAGGAGACAGGTCAATTCTTGTACTCCTCATCAGCATTTGATATCGTGGATCACACTGTGTTACTTGATCACCTTTGAGAGTATTGTGGACTCACTGGTACTGTCATCAACTGGTCTGAGTCTTCTCTCTGGCAGGAAGCAGTGGGTGGTGATGGAGAATTTCTCCTCCTCCCCGAAGCTCCTGCCATGTGGAGTACCTCATGGCTCGATCCTGTCGCCAGTGTTATCTGCGGTATACATGCTGCCCCTAGGAAAGCTCTTTAGGCAGTACAGTGTGGGTTTTCACTGCTATGCAGATGATACCCAACTGTATATGTCCTTTGCCGATGCCATGGAGGTGATTAACAACTGCCTGGCGGAGATCAATGACTGGATGTCCTTCAACAGGTTGTGACTGAACCATGACAAGATGGAGTCCTGGTGATTAAGCCGGGTTGCAGGCATGATGGGAGTGCCTCTGGAGCGGCGAATGGACTGTTTCTGGGACCCGCTCCGTTGATGGCTTCCCCTAGGGTGTAAGATGTTGATGCTATCCTAGATGACAGACTGACATCTGAAGCTCAGGTGTCGTCTGTGGTCCAAAGTGTTTTTTTCCCAATTTGAGGAATACTGCCAGGATTAAACCCCTAATTCCATCCAAAGACCTGCCGTCACTGGTACATGCCTTTGTCACATCGAGGCTTGACTACTGTAACACCCTATACATCGGGGTCACTGAAGGGACCCTCCGCTGGCTGCAGCTGGTGCAGAATGCAGCGGCTAGGTTGCTGATGGGCCTGTCCAGGTCCAGTCATGTGACCCTGGTCTTGTGGGCTCTGCACTGGCTGCCTGTCAGGTGGATGATCTTCAAGGTAGGCTTGCTCACCTACAAGGCCCTATATGGACTGAAGCCTGACTATCTGGTTGATCTAACACCTGCCACCTCAGTCCATTCCCTCCGTTCCTCGACCAGGGGCCTCCTTGTCGTTCCTAGGGTCCGTTTGAAAACTTCCTGCGACTGTGCCTTTAGTGTCACTGGACTGGCCTTTTGGAACTTTTTTCCAGCCTGTGTGAGGCAGGCCCAGACGGTCGAGAGCATTAAAAAGGGTCTCAAGGCTCATCTGTTTAGTTTGGCATTCCCTGATGAAGGTGATTAACCAGTACTAGTCTGTATTTAATCAGTTTTAGAATGTTATTTTAAACTCTGCATGCTATATATGATGTATTTTTATGTTTTTAGACCTACCTGGATGTAAGGCACCCAGAGCCCCAGGGATTGGGCACCACATAAATAAACTCTGCCTTGCATGCTGACGCACAGCTGTGCTCGACAGCAGATAAATCCTCCCTCCTGCAAGCAGCTCCAACTGCACTGCCACCTGTGGTTACCTACTTGGCAGTACAGCAGCGGAGCCTGCTGCCCTCCATCACCAGAAGAAGACAGTGTCCTCTGGGATGCTCAGTCCTTCCCCCCTGGCCAGCCATTAAGTCTTGGGATTGTTCCAAGGGCACTGCTACCACTGAATTCTTAATGAAAAGAAATCAGTGTCTGATCTGTTTGTCAATTTTTTTATTTTGTTCCTATTGCCTTGGATGCCAACTCCTTCAGGATCTCTATAAGACACACCCTCATTGCCTGCCGGACTCAGCCTGCGCTTCTGGCCCTTTCCCCAGCCTCTGGGACTTCATCTTCAGGCAAATCTGACACATCCCTGTTGGGGATGAGGACCTCCTGTTACCACCAGAAAGGAAGTGCCTTACTTCTGCCTGCAATGGCCAGAGGTGGAAGGGCCTGTTGAGTGCAAAAAGCTGCCATGGAGGCCATTATCTACAGTAGGGCACTTGGCATAACCCTTTTCCGAGTTTACAGCCCCACCCACCACCCTCATGCACATTACCACTGAGATGTCCTGGAAGCAGGGATGCTTGGCAGTGTGCAGTCACACACAAACCGTCCGAAGCACCTCCCCAAAGCAACCCCTAGGAGACACTATCAAAGCAGAGTGCAGTCACTCACAATGTATGCAGAAAGCATCCGATGGCTGAACTGAATCCTTCCCTGCTGGCCTCCACTCCTCACACTCAAGGCTCGTGGGCATGAACCTGGGCTACAAGCATGCCAGACAGATGCCCCATTGCTCAGCACCATGAAGCCAGCGGAATGCCTTTTTTAAAATCCAAACTAAAAACATACATCTTTGTGAAAGATTGAACTGCAAACTGATCACAGATTGGCACTGTGTAATGCTGTTTGGCTGGTTCAATCTACCAGCTGCTTAGAATATGCAAGTCAAGTTATGTACTTACCATTATAGTAAATCTTCAAGAGAATCTCTTTCATCAGGCCACACCCATGGAACTATAGGCCACCAGGCACTAGAACCACACAAACTTTTGTAAGCAGTCCACTAGAGGCCCCCCCCACCCCGACGACGTCAGACATCAGCTCTACCATATAAATGTGGGCGTTACCTTCCCGCCTCAGTTCCCCGCTGGAGATCATGCTCAGAGAACCTACGGCTCTGACGACCAGGCAAGGCAGAGAACAGCAGACAGACCCTCATGGAAAAGGAGATAGTGTTCCCCAGATGCTCAGGATCAGATAGGTGGTTGGAGGGTGGGTCGGCATGGCCTGATGATAGAGATTCTCTCAAAGATCTAATGTTATGGTAAGTTCGTAACTGTTCTATCTTTTTCGAGGACATCTCTTTCAGCAGGACACACCTATGGAATGAGTACCAAGCAGTACTAATCATAAACAGTCTTGGGGGCAGGAGCTGACAGGCCCAAGAAAGTAGATCTTGAAGCACAGCTAAGCTGAAGCAAGCCCTCTTTCTTGAAGCTATGTCCAGACAGTAGCGTTTGGCAAAGTGGACAGTACTCCAGGTAGCAGCTGCACAGATTTCTGCAGCAGACATTTTTAAAGAATGCAACAAATGTGGCCATGCCTCTAGTGGAATGACCACGAACAACTCCAGAAGTTCATTATCATACTTCCTGTAACAAAAAAGTAATATATAGTTTGTCAACCATTTGGACAGGCACTGTTTGGAAACTGGAACACCCTCTTTTCCAGGGGGGGAAATGAAAACAAAAAGTTGCAGTGTATATAGTACCAGAGTATTCTCTGTACATCTAAAGTATGGAGCAATGCTGGCATTGACATGCTCAGGAAAATAAACTGGCAAGTGGATGTTTTGATTCAAACTCTTAGACACCAACTCTTGTAAAAACTAAGGATTAATATGTAAAGACACCCTGTCTTTGTGGAAAATCAAGTAGGGAGGCTCCCACATTACAGCCTGCAGCTCTGAAATTCTTCGAGCAGATGTGAAGCAACTAAAAACAATGCCTTCCAAGAAAGAGAGCAAAGGCCACAAGCTGCAGCCGGCTCAAAAGGAACCAAAGTAAAAATACAAAATTCAGGTTCCAAGCCGGGACTGGATTATGAATAGGAGGCTTTAAGTGCAAAATGTCTCTTAAAAATATAGGCCACCTCCAGCTGGGCCACCATACGACCCTCAGTAGATACATGGAAAGCTGAAATAGCAGCCACATGTACTTTAATGGAAGAGTACTGCAGGCCTGCATCTGACAAGGACAGCAGATACTCTAAAACCTGATTTATTGGACAGGAAAAGGATCTATGTGGTAAGAAGCAGCCCACAAAGCAAGCCACTTCCACTTCATGGAATAAGTGGCCCTGGTAGAAGGCGTTCAAGCAGCCACCAAGACATCAGCCACATTTTGGAAGACCCCAAATCTTGCAGTGGCTATGTTTTCAGAAGCAATGCCTGTAGGTGAACCGATTTGTGGTCCGGATGGACCAGGGTTCCCTGCTCCTGTGACAGAAGTCCTTGGCATAAGGGCAGATGTACTGGCGGTTCCACTAGCAGCTGTTCCAGTAAGGGGAACCAGATCTGTCAAGGCCATAGTGGAGCAATGAGGATTAGAGTTGCTCCCCTCCATCTGAAGTTTGACTAACACCCTCTGAATTAGAGGTAAGGGAGGGAAGGCATAGTGAAACCTCTCTTTCCAAGAGAGGGACAATGCATCTCGCCAGAAAACTCCAGGTCCTGGAACAAGTGAGCAGAAAAGCAGCATTTTTGCATTGTGTGGGGACTCAACAAGGTCCAACTCCTGAGGACCCCATCTTTCAAACAGGTCGACCACCACTGAGGTCAGCAGTTCCCACCCATGCATTCTGGACTGTGACCAGCTTAGCCCGACGATGTTTTGGGCACCTGGAACATGTACTGCTGACACTTCTAGACCATGTTCTAGAGCCCAATGCCATACTCTCGTTGCCTCCCTACACAGGGATAAGAGTGAATTCCCCATTGTTTGCAGATGTAATGCATCACACTGATGTCCGACTGTACCAACAGAGGATCTGGGGACAGCAGAGCCTGGAATGCCTGTAGGCCATACAGAACAGCGCTCATCTCTAGAACATTTATATGCAGGATGCTCTCCACTTTGGTCTACACATCCTGCATCTGATGGGGCCCTAAACGTACCCCGCAGCCCATCCCTGAGGTATCCGTCATTAGAATCTGGCGAGAAGGGATCAGGAAAGGAACCCCCTTCAGCAGGTTGCTGGGTTCCATCCACCACTTGAGCACCTTGCATACAGGAGAGGTTACTAAAACCTTCTGTTCCAGATCATCTGTGAGTTGATCCCACTAGACTGAAGTGGATGCTGGAGTAGGTAGGGCTCCTGCTCCTTTACCCTTAACCGATTGACTGGTGGCAGTATGGTGTCCCACACCAGCTGGACAAAAAAAAATCCTCTGTCTGTTCCTTTGTTGGGTGTGGCAGAGGGAATGCATGGATTCGAGTGTTCTGCCTGAGGCCTGCAAGTTGGAGAGGATATCTTGAGCATCTTCACCAAACAATTTGTATCCTCTGAAAGGGGCACTGAAAATGTACTGCCAGACGTCATCTGCAAAGCCTGCCACCCTTAGCCAGGAATACCTTTCAAGACATCTTACTGGTGCTGCTGCCCTACCTGAAGCATCCAAAATAGAATAGGCTGTACGTTGTAGGTGTTTGTCTACATCAGCGTCAGCTGTTAACTCACTGAGGCCTGGTGGCCATTTTGGGTCAGGTTCTGTAATGGATGGTTCCAACACCATATGGCATCTACTGGACCCAATGAGTTTTTAAGGCTTTAAGGAACTCTTGCTTTGGTGCAACTTCTGGAACAGCTTGATCAGCTGCTTTAGCTTTTCTCCAGTGTGTGTTTTAGTAGTTTACCATAAGGGTCTGGTAGTATGCAATTCTCAAGCCCAAAGAGGCTGAAGCACAGGTCCTTTTGCCCATCAGGTCCAACCTCCTTAATTCCTTGTCAGGAGGAAGAGAACTGAGATGTTTTGGTGCCTTTGCTCTGATGTGGGCAGCCTTTATGATAACAGTCAAGTTTAGGTTGGCCTGTAAAGAAAGGCCTACCTGAGTGAGCAATATACATTTTATCTGCCTTTCTAGGTAAGGCAGGAATTACATCAGGCTTATGCCAGGCTGCATCCTCCATGGCAGGGAGGAAAAGTGGTGTTAGAATGGAATGGGAGTCAGGTGGTTCCAAGAAGTCGATCATGTTCTTCTTGGTTGTGCCTGCTTCTCCAAGTCAAATCCCATGGCTGCTTGAAGTTGCTGTATCATGGTTATGAAGGATGGGTCCTCAGGAGGGAACCTAGGGGTGTAAACCACGAGTCCTTGCCGCAGGCTGAAACTGTGGGACTAGTCCTCTCATAGGGACTTTCCACATACTCTTTGACCTCCTCCTCATTATCCTGTACCATAAGTCAGGACTGTATTCTAGGTAGTCATCTGTCTGGTCGACGGGATGAAGAGAGCTACCTGGTGAACCCTTCAGCACTCCAGAGAGCATAACCCTAATAGGTGTCAGCGTGGTGGTCTGGATGAGAGACCCTGTCGATGGAGCTCCTGGTGTAGGAGAAGGAATAGGCAAAAGCAGTTTTAGGATGTCCATAAAGGACAACAGGACAGCTTGTACATTGACACTGGTGTATTCCATGGGAGCAACGGAAGAGGGCAACGGAGGAGGCAGGGCCCCTGGTGTCGATGGCAATACACCAGCCGAACTAGGCCTGATGGCATGTGTAGCCTACCTGGACCTGGAAGCTAGGTCGACAGTCTGGCGGCTGGCAGCGTTGCTACTGAAGTGGTTGACATTGATGAAGTAGTCAGAGCCACATGGTGAGGCGACCAAGAGTGAACCAGGGAGGTTTTGTCTTTATTTCACTCCCTCTCCTGATGCCTATGCTTGTGTGACCTGGACATTTTTTCCTGGCATTTCGATGATCTGGATCCCAAGGAATGCGCCGGAGACACAGTGGAGCTCTTTTGTTGCAGCTCCTTCTCCATTTTGGCTATCTGCTGCTTAAGTAGGATCTTTTCTAGAGAGTCATTTCGACTTTGCCGGGTGGCTGTATTAAATGCCTTGCAGATCGGGCACACCTAAAAGAACAGTTATGTAACAACTTACCATAACAGTAGATCTTTGAGGGGATCTCAGTCATCAGGTAACACTGTAGGAACTGTCGCAGTCGGTAAAGGGGAATCCACACAGAAGATTTTCAGCAGTACAACTGGGACCGCCCACGCCATCACCAACCCTATATAGGTGTGAGCAGCCCCAATCCCTCCTCAGTTCTTTCCCTATTGAGATGAAGGGAGCAAAGGCTCATGTCCCTGGGAACAGAGGAAAGACGGAGGGACCCGGCTCTAGATAGAAAAGATAGAAACAGCCGATAGCCAAGGTCCTGAACAGGAGCCCCAAGAAGGGGGATGGTGGGAGCAAAATCAGACCTGATGACTGAGATCCCCTCGAAGAGCTACTGTTATGGTAAGTTCTTACATAACTGTTCTATCTTTTTCGTAGGTATCTCAGGCATCGGGTAACACCATAGGAACGAGTACCAAGCAGTGAAGAGAGTAAAACAGACAGTCTGGGAGGTTGGAACTCCAGAAATATAAAACAGGAGTCTTTGTATTACAGCTCTACCGAATCCTGCACAGGCTCATGAAGCAATATCCAGACTGTAATGTCTGGTGAAAGTGTGGACTGTACTCCAGGTGACTGCCGCACAAATGTCAGCGGTGGGGACCCCTTTGAAACAAGCCACTGAGGTAGCCATGCCTCTGGTGGAATGAGCTTTTACAGCACCCAGCAATTCTTTGCCATACTTATTGTTAGAAGAACACAATGCAATTTGCCAACCAGTTGGATAAACACTGCTTAGAAACTGAAGCACCTTCTCTGCCTGGGGTGAAACAAAAACTGCTTTGACTTTCTGGTCTCTTTGGTCCGAAGCAGATAATATTTCAAAGTTCTGCGCACATCCAATGTACTGTATGGCGCAGTGCTTCTCCTGGACTGGCACACTCAGGAAAATAGACAGGAAGGTGGATAGACTAAGTGTGAACTCAGAGAGCACTTGGGATTTGTGCACAAAGATACCCTATCTTTGTGAGAAATCAAATAAGGCTCCTTGCACCAGAGGGCCTGGAGTTCTGAAATTCTATGAGCAGAATTACAACTAAAAAGAATGCTTTCCAAGAGAGAACGCGTAAATTGCAAGTCACGATTGGCTTAAAAGGAGACAGGGTTAACTTTTCCAAAATAAAATTTAAGTCCCAAGCCAAGACCAGGGAACGGATTGGGGGTTTAAGGTGCAGGATGCCTCAGACAAAGTTATGGGAGACATCCAGCTGAGCAATCGTGTGGTCACACACAGGCTCGTGAAAGGCAGAAATTGCCAAAAGGTGGACCTTGAGGGAGGAACACTGGAGACCTGAGTAGGACAAATAATTCAGATAGTCCAGAATAGGATTCGCAGAACAGGTGAATGGGTTTAGGGAATGTTTGGCAGCCCAAGTGGCAAACTGCTTCCACTTACATAGAAACATAGAAGTTGACAGCAGATAAGGACCGCAAGGCCCATCCAGTCTGCCCATTTCTTTTTCTACCTTATAAATGTGCCATCGGCCTTTGCTCTGTCAGTGGCCTATCTATTCATAGTCATTTGTATTGCTCCCTTATGCCTATCCCATGTCTGTTTGAAGCCCTGCACTGTATTCATAGCCACCACTTCTTGTGGTAAGCCATTCCATGCATCCACCACCCTTTCTGTGAAAACGAATTTCTCACATTCCCCTTAATCGGCCTCCTCTAATCTCAGCTGTGTCCTCTTGTCCTGCTATTTTTCTTATATTTAAACATGTTGGACTCTTTCACCTTGTTTATGCCCTTAAGGTGTTTGAATGCCTCGATCATATCACCTCTCTCCCTCCTTTGCTCAAGGGATTATACATATTGAGCTCAGTTAATCTGTCCTCATATGTCTTCTGATGCAGTCCCTGCACCATTTTGGTTGCCCTTCTCTGGACTGCCTCAATTTGGTTAATGTCCTTGTGAAGGTGTGGCCTCCAATACTGCACGCAGTACTCCAGATGGGGCCTAACCAGTGTCTTGTACAGAGGGATTATTACCTCCCTCTTACGACTTGTGATACCCCTACTAATACACCCTAACACCCCCCTAGCCTTACCTACTGCTTTAGAGGTCTGCTTGGATGATTTTAGGTCATCAGTGATGATGATGCCCAAGTCTCTTTCTTCCTTTGTGACTGCTAGCAACTCCCCTCCCAGCCTATAGGTGGCTTCAGGGTTTCTCTTCCCTATGTGCATGATTTTGCACTTCTTTGCATTAAATCCCAGTTGCCACTCTTCTGACCATTCTGCTAGTTTATCCAGATCCTTTCTCATTCTGCACCCCCATCTGGATCATCTACTCTGTTGCAGATCTTGGTGTCATCTGCAAACAGACAAGCCTTACCCTCTAGTCCATCTGCAAGGTCACTAATGAAGATGTTGAAGAGGACTGGCCCCAGGACTGATCCCTGAGGTACCCCATTTGTGACTTGCATCTCTTCTGACTGTATACCATTTACCACCACTCTCTGTTTTCTGTCCGTCAACCAGTTTGCCACCCAGTTGACCAACTTCTGACCCACCCTGAGCCTACCCAGCTTATTTATCAATCTTCTATGTGGAACAGTGTCAAAAGCTTTGCTGGAAGTCAAGGTAGGCGACATCAACTGCTCCCTTTGGTCCACCACTCTGGTTACCCAGTCAAAGAAATCTATGAGATTAGTTTGACAGGACCTTCCTTTGTAAACCCATGCTGTCTTGGATCCTGTGCCCCTATGGATTCCAGGTGTTGCACTATCCTTTCCTTAAGAGTGCCTCCATAATCTTGCCCACTACTGAGGTAAGACTGACCGGTCTGTAGTTCCCCGCCTCCTCCTGCTACCACTCTTGTGGAGCGGGATCACATGAGCCCTTCTCAGTCTTCTGAACCTCTTGTGCTCAGAGACTCACTAAACAATTCTGCTAATGGCTCTGCTAGTTCCTCCTTAGCTCCTTAAGTACCCTGGGATGTATGCCATCAGGTCCCATTGCCTTATCCACCCTGAGCTTAGCAAGCTCTTGTAGGAGCCTTTCTTTGTGAAGAGAGTGCTCACCTCCCTCCCCCTGTGTCCATGATGCTGAGCTGTGGGCCCTGCCCTACCTTCTCTTCAGTAAATACTGCAAAAGTATCTATTTAGAATAGATGCCTTTACAGGGTCCTCCTCCTCACATGCTCCCTTTCTCCATTAAGCTTAGCAATACCCTCTGGACTTTCTCCTTTCACTAATGTATCTATAGAAAGTCTTGTCACCTTCTTTTACTGTTCGTGCTAGTGTTTCCTCAGTTTGGGACTTTGCCTGCCTTACTGCCTTACCTGCTTCCTTAGGGCAGTTTGGTATGCCTCCTATCTTCATCCCGCTGTGTTCCCTTATATTTCCTGAAGGCCAGCCTTTTGGCTCTGACCTTTCTTACTGTATTTAAGAACCAAAGTGGTTTCCTTCTTCTTTTGCACTTCCTTTTCTGTCTGACACAATGAGATGTTGCTTCAAGTATTGCATCCTTAATGCTTGCCCACTTTGCCTGTACCCCTCACCTGTGTTTCTTTTTGCCAGGGCTAGCTTAACTCTGTTGGCCATCTTATCAAAGTCAGCTCCTCTGAAGTCCCATATTTTTGCCTTGAATGGATGATTTAGATGTAGTAGCCAAATTGAACCATACCATGTGATGGTCACTGGCCCCGGTGACCTACCTGGAGATCTGTGATCCTTCTTTGTTAGTCAGTACTAGATCTAGGATAGCCCTGTCTCTTTGTGGGTTGTTGTACCAGTTGTTTGAAGCCCTCCCCTGCAGGGAATCCACTATGAGTCTAGTTCTGGCAGATGTTCCTGCTGGTATTGACCAATCTGTATCCGGCATGTTGAAGTATCCCATTATCAGAACCTCCCTTTAGCTGTCATGTTTTGTATATCTTCTAACAGTAATGTGTCTATGTCCTCCTCTGGTCTGGGGCCTGTAGACAACCCCAGTTCTTATGGTTGTCCCATTTCCTGTTTCTAGGGTGACCCACAGTTCTTCTGGCTCCTTATGTGTATTCTGAATTTCTGTAGCTTTGATATTTTCATTAACATACAGGGCCATTCCTCCCCCCCTTTTTGCACCTCGGTCTCTTCTGAACAATACATAGCCAGGTACTGAAGTCTCCCAAGTGTGGTTACTGGTAAACCATGTCTCACTAATTGCTACTATGTCCAGTTTAGCCTCTGACATTACTGCCTGCAGGTCTGGGATCTTATTTCCCAGGCTGTGAGCATTTGTGTACATGATTTTGGTGTGTTAGTTGTTGGGTGAAGTTTGGCATTACCCCTGTGCGTCGTATGGGGAGACAAACCTTTTTTCTTACCTGGTGATGCAAATGAACGGCAAACATGCTGAATTCCTGTTTGACCACTAGCTGAGGGGGAAGGGGTGTTCTTCCCATTCGACGTATGGGGTGCTGCACCCCTCTCCCCATTTGCTAGTTTAAATATTCTGCAAAGACGCCAAACTTCTGCCCCAATGCACCGACTCCTCTTTAGTCAGATGCAGTCCATCAAATTTAAAGAACTTTCGCTCCCAGAACTGTTGCCAGTTCCTACAAATCTGTGTCCTTTTCCTGGCACCAGCCCTTGAGCACGTGTTTAGCTCCCTATCTCCCCTTCTCTGATCTTCCGTCCATCTGCACCCTCTCCCAGACTGGCAGGATCTCAGAGAAGGAGATGCCGGACGAAATAGATGATAGTTTGTCACCCAGCCTAGTCAGGTGTTCCTTGGTCTCCACAATTGACCGGTTGGCGAGATCATTAGTCCCTATGTGTACTAGGACATCAATGTTTTCTCCTGCTTTGTGAACAATTTTAGCAATGCGGTCAGTGTCTCTCCATGCTGATGTACCTGGGAGACATCTGACCATCACCCCTGGCTGGAGATGGGTATCAACTCCCCGAATCATGGAGTCTCCTATGATCAGAAGTTTTTTGGATTTCCTTTGTGCTTGTTTTGTTTTGGTTCCTGATTTGGGTGAGTTTTGTTGTGCTAGCTCCTGTGCCGCAGTGTCCTGCTCTGCAGTGTCTTCTGCCTCTTTATTTTGATTTCAGAGATAGAGGCAGATACCTGTTTGTAGTGTTTATATGGTTTTTGGAGGTAATGTGTTGGAGAGCAGAGAGTGATGGGGCACCTGATTTGCTCCTCCTAACCACCTGCCAACCTCCTGGACCAACTACCCTCTGCGGTCGAGGTTTTTCTGTTGGATGCTGGGGAAATGGCGGGTGGTTCTTATAATGTATTTCCTCTTCAATATGAAATTTGAGGCGTGCAATCTCTGCCCATGCTGCCCGGAGCTGAGCCCTAAGATCTCCAAAGGCCCAGCATGTAGGACAGTGTCCTAAATCCTGTAAGACTGTCCTTCTGAAAATTGTTCCACAGTACCTGCAGTTAATGAAATCCATCCCAAATAAGTTGCTGGGTTTGTAACCTAGTCAGAGTAATTAGAAGGAAAAAATAAAAAAGGAAAAAAAATGCAAGTAATGGTTTAATTGTGCTTTGTTTAACTTGTTATAACAAGTTAAATTACTAGTGCCCCTGTAAATGAGATCACCTTGTGGAGGCCCCACTGATCCGCCTCTTCCTGCTCTGCCACAGGAAATGTCACAACTGTGGTACCCTATAAAAGGAGTGCAGTGTGGGGTGGTTGGGGATGGGAGTGGGTGGCTGGGCCCTTCCCCTGCCTAAAAAGAAGAACCACGGACGAAAGAACAAAAAGGTAAGAGCAGAAACAATCAGTCAACAACAAATGCAGTAACCCTGAAAGCTTATCCTAATGTTAGATAAAACTGTAAAACCTGTAAAGCACCACCTGTAATAATTTCAGAGAAGATATACGCTGTAAGAAACACTTTGCTCCAGAGAAAAATAAAGCAGTAACAGAAGATATACCTTGCAAAGACAATTTGAATCAGAAGATTACAGCAGTAATCTGTTAGCACACACCTGTAGGCACACCTTGTAATAATGCAGAAGAAGGTATACCAGCAACAACAATTTGAATCAGAAAAATAAAGCAATGAAATGTTAGCAACAAACAGTAGCAATCCCTGTGAGTAAAAAATAAAAACACCACCACACAGTAAATCTGCTTAGCCAAACTAAGTCTTAATCCTTTTCCCTTGCTCTGGTAAGTTTCTCTACTCTGCCTTTCAAGCAGTCTTACAAGGAAAGAGCTCAGGTGAAGCTAGGTGCCTTGGCCAGCAAACCAAGTCTTCTACTTCATGGCATAAGTGGCATGGGTGGAAGGAAGGCTTGTGGGTGGCCACCAGAATGTCCGCCACACTGTTAAAGACTGCAAGCCTGGTGATGGCTACGTTCTCAGGAGCCATGCATACAGATGGAGGGACCAGAGGTTGGGATGGACCAGGGTTCCCTCATCCTGGGTTAGCAGATTCCTGCAAAGAAGCAGAAGGACCAGAGGTTCCTCCGCCTGCTGCTGAAGCAGAGGGAACCATATTCAGCAAGGCCAAAATGGAGCTACCTGAACCATGCTGGCCCCTTTCCACTGTAGCTCGATCAGCACCCTCTGTATTAATAATAATAATTTTATTTATATAGCGCCTTTCGAATTATCAAAGCGCTGAACAGGTTAATAACAGAAATACAAATAACCATGCAAACATAAACTTATAAAAACACATCATAAATACATCATAAAAACTTAATAAATTACAATAAAATCCAATCACATTCTGACTAACTTAATCCTCCAAAAAGGCCTTTTTCCATAAAAAAGTTTTTAATTCTTTCTTAAATATCTCCATGGAGGTGCACTCCCATAACCGGCCTGGTAGAGAATTCCAAAGAGTGGGGGCAGCATGAGAGAAAGCTCTGCTGCCTGAGGTTTTTAAACTCACTCTTGGAATCTCCAGCAACCCCATGTTGGCCGAGCGGAGCGATCGGCCAGGGCAATAATGAACCAGGAGGTCTTTCAGAAAGGACGGACCCTGATCGCGAAGGGCTTTGAAAGTCAATAAAATTACTTTAAAGGTGATCCGCCACTGAACAGGCAGCCAGTGCAGTACGCATAGCACCGGGGTAATGTGACAGGACCTACTTGTCCCAGTCAAAACCCGGGCTGCAGCGTTCTGCACCAGCTGCAGGCGGCGGATTTCAACCCCTGAAAGCCCAAAGTAAAGGGCGTTGCAGTAGTCCAGGCGTGAGGACACAAAGGTGTGGACCAACGTTGGCAAGGAGTCAGATGGAACAAGGTGCCTAACCCTGGCAATATTCCTAAGATGGTAACAGGAAGTGCTGACGACAGCTGACACCTGAGATTGTAAAGTCAGCTTGTCGTCAAAAATCACCCCAAGGTTACGCACTCGTTCAGAGGTCGGCAATGACACGCCACCAAGAAAAATTCAAGAAGGCGCGCCAGTACACGACCTCTCAATCTGACCACCTGGGTCCACCACCAACACCTCAGTCTTCTCCGAGTTCAATTTTAACCAACTAGAATCCATCCAGTCTTGGATTTCCCCAGACAGTTGTTAAACATCGAGAAAGCTCCATCCTGGTCAGGTGCAAAAGACAGGTATAGCTGGGTATCATCTGCATAGCAGTGAAACCTCAGCCCATACCGTCTTATAATGTTTCCGAGGGGCAGCATATGCACTGCAAATAACATGGGTGACAGCACAGAACCCTGAGGCACTCCACAACAAAGAGACTGGGCCGGAGGAAAAAATCCCCAACACAACTCTTTGTGATCTCCCAGTAAGGAATGAAGTGAACCATTGCAAAACGGTTCCCGACATTCCGCAGATTTGCCTCAGGCGTGCTAACACCACCACGTGATCCACAGTGTCAAATGCTGAGGAGAGATCAAGGAGAACTAGAATGGAGCGTCTCTTTTGATCCCTCGCCCTCAGAAGATCATTAAGCACCTGAACCAGCGCAGTCTCGGTACTATGTCTTTCACGGAAACCAGACTGGAAAGACTCGTAGATACTATGGATGGTTAAATGGTCATCCAATTGAGCAGCTACAACCTTTTCAATAATCTTCCCAATAAAGGGAAGGTTAGAGATAGGTCTGTAGCTTGAAAATCAGTCTGGCTCTAAGGAAGCTTTTTTCAAGAGAGGTGTCACCACTGCCTCTTTCAGGGAGCACCAGACTATTTGCGCCAAAACTGGACCGATAGGAGAAAGGACTGCTGTGTGACTGGACTTCTCTGCTGGGACTATATTGCCTTCCCCCCCCAGCTAGTTCTATTTTTATAGGCACAGGATTTGACTGACAACAGGAACTTCCTGTTTGGGAGCAGGAAGTGAGTGATCACAGAACCACCAAAGACCCACCATCCTAGAAGGGCAGGAGTAGCTCTCCGGCCCCCTCTAGCTGCTGGAGGTCTGCCTCTGAGCAAGTAAGTGGTCCACTGAGAAATATAGGATATTCTTGTCTCAGAACAGGACAATCAGGAGCTTAAAGGGCACACAGGCAGAAAGTAAGGAGAGAGGGAGAAAAAAACAAACAGAGGAAAGAGTAAGGATTGAAAACAGTTAAGGGGCCAGAAATAAGACATGATTGGAGTGGTGCAGTGCAGTGGCTGTGGAGCAGCAGTCTTCCAGGAGACGTTCTGGAGGATGCGGTGTTGTCCCATCTGCAGGCACCTCTCTGGGCTGAGGGAGGAGGTTGCTCATCTCCAGGCTGAGTTGACCAGGATTTGTGGGACCTCCTTCCATCCAGGGACCACCAGTGCCACTGCTGTTGCCTCAGAGGTTGCCAAGAAAGAGGAGCTGTTGGACCACAGTGGGCTCAGGGAGGGTGAGGGTGGTGGAACAGAGGCTATCCTCCAGTTGTACCTTCCACATTCCTATGCCATTCTGGCAAAGTGTGGTTCTCTATGGAGGCACCCGCAGTGGAGACCAAGGAGGATGCTGGGAACCTCACAAGGGAGATCCACAGGAGGGTGGCAGGGGACCCTGCAGGTGAAGGAAACAACTCCTGGTGGGGAGTCCATTGTTAGGAAGGTAGAACTGGGGAGGAAGGGAGAGGGAGGTGCAGTGCCTGCCTGGCGCCATGGCTTGAGGGACAGGAGCGAACCTCAGGATTGCCTGAGCAGCTGCACAGGGAGGGAGTTGATGTCATTGTCCACCTAGGGACAAATGACCTGGCTAAGAAAGGGATTAGAGAAGTGCAGGAAGAGTTTGTGGAATTGGGGAGGGGCCTTAGTCAAGTAGCACGCACGGTAACCTTCTCGGAGGTGCTACCCATCTATGGCATAGGAGAGGCTAGTGTTCCGTACCATGGGATTCAATCAGTGGTTGAAAACTGGTGTGGAGCTCTAGATTTGGCTTCATTGGGGACTGGGGTCCACCTGGAGTGATGCAAGCCTATACTGGCATGATGGGCTGCATCTGTCCGGGAGGGGAACCAGGATCCTAGGTGATAGGTTTAAATGCTTCATTGGCAAGCTTTTAAACTAGCCAAGGGGGGAGGCACTGGAAAGGAGCAGGGAAATCCTAGCCCCCAAAATCCCGGTAGTAAGTGCGGCAAACACCAACATAGAGGTGTCGATAGGGAGAAGGGCAGGGGTAAATGGAGAAAGTGACAAAGGTAAGAAGGACAGGGATGGGGCAAAAGGGAGTAAGGCCATCAGGAAATGGAGGGTAATGAGTAACAATGCCCGTAGTCTGGGTAACAAGCTCCCTGAGCTGGTGGCCTTGATGGAAGAGGGATGCCTGGATATCGTAGAGTCACAGAAACATGGTACACAGAGAACCATGACTGGGATGTTAACATACCAGGGTACATAACTCACAGGAGAGAAGAGGGGAGGAGTAGCTCTCATGTAAAGGAAGGATAAAAGCAACTGAACAAAAGAGTAAACAGGGAGAGAGGAGGCACTGTGGGTCACCTTGAGACTGGAAAGGCACCACAATCCGCACAGGGGTTGTGTACAGACCCCCATGTCAGGGGGACGGAATGGACAAGGATATGATAGAAGGCATTCTTAGAATGGCAGAGAAAGGGGAGATACTATTGATGGGAGACCTGAATATGCCAGATGTTAACTGGAGCACATTTGCTTCAGCCACATCCAAGAGCAGGGCCATTCTTGATGCCCTACAGGTGGCAGGCATTAGACAGCTAGTTTCAGAACCCACTCGTGAGAGAGCAATCTTAGACCTCAGACTCAAACGGGGACAGTGAGAGGATCTCAGATCTAGAAGTGGGTTGCCATCTGGGGACAAGTGACCATCAAACAGTGTGGTCACGTTAAACTCAGCTACAGAGTCAAGCCATACAAAAGTGAGGGTACTGGACTTTAGGAGAGCTGACTTTGGCAAGATGTGGGAGTGCCTCAGAAAAGCACTAGCAAACAGGCTAGAAGGAGGTGTGGAGCAACAATGGGGAATCATCAAAACTGCCATCACAGAGGCAACAAGCCTTTGTGTGAAGCAAATAAACAAATCAAATCGAAAGAAAAAGCCACTATGGTTCTCAAAAGAGGTGGCTGTGAAAGTCAGGAAGAAAAAGATAGCATTCCGGAAGTATAAGGAAACACAGAAGGAGCAGGACAGAGAGCTGTACCAGTTAAGGCAGAAGGAAGCAGGGAGGGAAATCAGAATAGCAAAAGCCCAAACTGAGGAAAAGATAGCCAACTCAGTTAAGAAGGGGGATAAAACCTTTTATAGGTACATCAGCGAGCGTAGAAAGACAAAGGGAGGGATAGTGAGGCTGAACAGAATGAACGGTGGTTGGGCAGAGGGGACAGTGAAAAGCAGGATACTGAACGAATTTTTCTGCTCAGTATTCACAAAAGAGGAGGGGGAAGTGCCTAATCCAATTAACAGAAGCACTCTTGATAGGGGGTCGATCCCAGTCCTTTCACAGAAGAAAGGGTTCTGCAAGAACTCCTAAAACTGAAGGTGGACAAAGCAATGGGTCCTGATGGAATTCACCCCAGAATTCTAAAAGAATTAAGGGAGGAACTAGTGAAACCACTGGCTACTCTTTTTAATAAATCATGGGAGGATAGTGTGGTACCCAAGGACTGGAGGAAGGCGGATGTGATTCCCCTTCACAAAAGTGGGACCAAGACAGAGGCAGGAAACTACAGACCTGTCAGTCTGACCTCTGTGGTAGGGAAAGTGATGGAGTCACTCTGAAGGAAAGAATAGTTGAGTACCTAGAGGCCAGTGAGCACAGGACCCAAGGCAGCATGGATTCACAGCGGAAGGTCATGTCAGATGAATCTAATAGATTTCTTTGACTGGGTGACCAAGTAGTAGACAAGGGAGGGGCTGTGACATGGCCTACCTGGACTTTAGCAAGGCATTTGACACAGTCCCACACAAAAGATTAATAGTCAAATTAACCAGCTGAGAGGTCCCAGGGTGGTAGCCTGGGTAAAATATTGGCTGCACAATAGGACACAGAAGGTAATTGTAAATGGAGTTCACTCTGAAAAAGAAAGGTTACTAGTGGGTACCGTGAGGTTCAGATTATCCAGTCCTTTTAATGTCTTCATCAGTGACATTGCAGAGGGACTGGAAGGAAAAGTATGCCTTTGCAGATGACACAAAGATCTGCAACAGGGTTGATACACAAGGAGGCGTGGAAAGGATGAAAAGGGACTTGGCAAAGTTGGAGGAATGGTCAGAAGTATGGCAGCTAGATTCAATGCAAAGAAGTGCAAAATAATGCACCTGGGAAACAAGAACCCAGGGAAGAATACACAATGGGTGGGGAGGTAGTAACAACAACAAAAAGGAAAGGGACCTGGGGTAATCATATCAGATGACCTTAAGGTTAGCAAGCAATGTGAGAAGGCAGTAGGGAGGGCTGGGGTATATTGGGATGTATAGGAGAGGCATCAGCAGCAGAAAACAGAAGTTGTTATCCCTCTGTACAGACAGTTGGTGAGACCCCATCTGGAATACTGTGTCCAGTTTTGGAGACCCCATCTCCGCAAGGACATAGACAGGATAGAGGTAGTCCAGAGGAGGGCAACTAAAATGGGGCAGGGTCTGCAGGAGAAGCCGATGAGGAGAGACTAAGGGAGCTTAATATGTATACCCTTGAGGAAAGAAGGGAGAGGGGACATGATAGAAACTTTTAAGTACCTCAGTGGAATCAACAAAGTCCAAGATGGTAGCATCTTTCAGAAAAGAGACTTGCAAGAACAAGGGGACACAATTTAAAAGATAGAGGAGGCGGTTCAGGGCAATGTGAGGAAGTATTATTTCACAGAGAGGGTAGGATGCATGGAACAGCCTTCCTGAGGAGGTTGGGGTCTAAAACTGTGGGAGAATTCAAGAATGCATGGGACAGACATAAGGCAATTCTTGTGGGGGGTAGGAAGAAATAGGCTGTTGGTTAACTAGGATCTACGGCCTATCCTGTAGGTAGGGAAATGGGCAAACTAGATGGGCCAAGCGGTCCTTATCTGCCGTCAAAGTCTATGTTTCTATGTTTTCTATGTTTCTATGATATCAATACAACCCAAAATTAGGGTAGTCGGCACAGGATCCAAGCTGCAGCTAGTAGGGCGTACACTATGGATAAGCCTCATAATATCTACGAACTCAGGTCGATAAAAAGAAGTCCAAGAGAAATGAGGCACTGTGTTCTCGCACGTCCCCACAACATCACTCTCAGAGGTTGTCAAACACAGATCATCCCTGATGTCAGCCACCTTAGTTGCAAAGTAACGAGCGAGCTCATCGCACTCTACTTATGAAAAGGCTTTCCTCGAACTTGCAGACAGGCTGGGTTGCACAGTCTATCTACAGTTCGAAACAGCTGAGCCGGTCGATTCTGAGCAACTGCAATCTCCCTGGACAGGAACTCTGCCTTCTTATGGGTGATTGCAGATTGGTAGCTGGCATAATGTTCTATCAATCTAAGGCGGTCAGCATCAAGGGCTGATCTACGCAAACAACGCTCTAACCTTCGCCCTTTTCTCCGCATCTCCCTCAGAGTCCCATCAAACCAAGGGGCCCTGGGGTGCAGTGAAAAAAAGTGTTCACGAACAGGAGCAATAAAATCCAGGGCAACTGTGATGGCCTTATTATAGGCCAACACCAGTGCCTCTGGATTACTGCTCACCAACACGGGGGATGAGACGTCAAGGACCGCCGCTAGGCCTTGTGAAGTAACATTCCGTAATGGGCGGTACCTGACCATCTCCACAGGGAATGGCCTCCTAAGGGGGGGTGCAAAAATTGAATCTCACGGTGTAGTGGTCAGACCAAGCGACTGGTTCCACCCCCACGTCGGATGCATCAATCACTAGAAGGAAAACTAAGTCCAGAGAGTGCCCAGAGTTATGCATAGCAGCTGAAACTACCTGTGTAAGGCCCAAAGAAGACATTAATTGGAGGAAGTGACTACCAAATTGTGAGAGTTCGTCGACCCAGGTGTTGAAGTCACCCAGCACCATCAATCTGGGCGACCTGCTTATATGTCGACGAGGAAGTTCACATTTCCTGTAAGAAGCTGCCTGCCACCGGGTGGACGGTAAATGAGAACGATCTAACGCCTACACCTGCTACAACTGGAACATTCAAAGGACTCAGCTTCCCTACTACCACACTCGTGAGACCCAATTCAGTCTTAAAACAGACTGCAACCCCTCCTCCCTGCGGTCCAATCTTAGGTGGTATTACAGAGTACCCGGCCGGAGTCATGACTTCTACCACAGGGCCAGAATTTTCATCCAGCCAGGTCTCGTACGTAAGCCAGGTCAGCCGTAACCAACAAGGTCGGCAATAATAGCAGTCTTATTCCTAACAGACCTGGCATTGCATAACACCACCCGAGTTGGACAAACCTCGGAGGTTGTCAGGCCTATCTGCCTACTGAGATCAGTAGTGCCCTTGGGTATGGATACCAGACAGGGTGAACCCCGATCAGGATTCCATTTCGCCCAAGGGCGCCTTCTGGACTTAATTAGTGGAAACTGAGGGAATGTGTACATGACTCTCCTGCTACAAGAGAGGGATAATGCATCATACCAGAAAACTCCAGGCCCTGGACCTAGCGAGCAGAAACTGGGCAGTTCTGCATTGAGTGGGGACGCAAAAAGGTCCAACTCTAGATGACACCATCTGTCGAATACATCTTCTGCTACGGATGAGAGAAGTTCCATTCGTACATGCTGGACAGAGTCCTGCAGAAACTGTCTGCCAGGGTGTTGAGGACACCTGGCACGTGGACCGCAGAGAGTGTCAGGCTGTGCTCCAGTGCCCAGTACCACACTCTCATGGCCTCCCTTCGAAAGGGGTATGAGTGAGTCCTGCCCTGCTTGTTGATGTAGTAGACTACACTCAGATTATTCAACTGCACCAGCAGCTGACCTGCAGCAAGATGCTCCTGAAAGGCATGCATGGCATAGAGCACCACTCTCATCTCCAGGACACTGATATGCAGGGCGGCTTCCCACTGAGACCAGGAGCCCTGGGTGTGAAAGGGACCCAGGTGTGCTCCCTAGCCTAGGTCTGAAGCATCCGTGGTTAGGATTGGATGTGGGGGAAGAACTTTGAAAAGGGACACCTTGAAGAAGATTCGAGGGGTCCATCCACCACTGCAGCACCTTGTGAACTGGAGAGGAAACCAGGACTTGTTGGTCCAACTCATCTGTGCACTGGTCCCACTGGACTCTGAGGGTCCACTGAAGGATGTGTATGTGAAGTCTGGCAAGAGAAACGTTGGGAATGACTGCTGCCATTAGACCCAGTAGCCTGAGGTACAGTCTGGCAGGAATGCGCCGACTCTGAGTGACTTCTTGAGCCTGGGCCATAAGGCATGCTGCCCTGTTTAGGGGTAAGAAGGTCTTCCCCTGTTCTGAGTCCAGAACTGCCCCTATGAACTGCAGTTTTTATGACAGTACCAGAATAGACTTGGGCAGACTGGCCGTAATGCCCAGAGAATCGAAGAGCTGGAGAGTTTGCTCCAGAGTCAGCAGAAGCTGTTGCCTGGACAGGGCCTTGAGAAGCCAATCATCCAAGTAAGGGAAGATGTACAGTCCCTCTATTCTGAGAACTGCTGCGACCACTGTCAAGCACTTGGTAAAGACACATGGC
This sequence comes from Neoceratodus forsteri, assembly GCA_016271365.2. Taxonomy (NCBI): domain Eukaryota; kingdom Metazoa; phylum Chordata; order Ceratodontiformes; family Ceratodontidae; genus Neoceratodus; species Neoceratodus forsteri. The sequence goes on along the minus strand of CM057455.1, from coordinate 335,231,151 downwards.
ACAGAGGATAAGAAAAAGGGCAGCACTTTCAACTTGTAATGCGCGCCCTGAAAGGCAAAACAAAGAAACCTTCTGTGAGGAGGAAAGACTGAGACATGCAGGTAAGCATCCTGCATATCCAGTGAACAGAGCCAGTCCCCAGTCTGGAGGAGGGGCATAAGGCCTGGCAAAGTTACCATCCAGAACTTTTTGTACTGGACAAAGAGATTGAGTTCCTTCAGACCTAAGATGGGTCTCAGATTGCCAGTATTTTTGGGTTCCAGGAAGAACCTGGAATAGAACCCCGGTTTCTCTGATGCCTTGGCACCTTCGATTGCCTGCTTGCGCAGAAGAGACTGGACCTCCTCCCAGAGAACAGACAAGTGAGCCGGGGGATAGTCACAGTGGTGGAGGGGTATCTGGAGGCGTTGGATGAGCTCCGGGTTGTGACCACTCTCTATGATCTGCAGGATCCAAACATCTGAAGTTATGGTTCTCCATTGATTCAGATGGAGGGAGAACCAACCAGAACAGAGGAGGGGGGTCTGGCCAGGAGTCTAGCTGAGATGAGACCAGTCCCAGAGGCTGGTCCGTCATTTCTGGGATGCTTGGCCACCGTTCTGGTATTGGAGGGGGCAGGCAAGGAAGTCTGGGCTCTGCGCTTTCCCTGGGTGCAGGGGCCTGAGCCTGGCCTGTTGGCTTGTCTATGAAAAGTAGACCGCCCTCTACCACGGGGCTGAGTGTGGTAGAGAGAATGCAGAGACTTGATGGCAGTGCTAGAGGCCTGCAGATCATTAATGAGGTCCTGGACATCAGGGTTGAAGAGCTTGGTGCCACTGAAAGGGGTGTTAAGCACCTTGTTTTGCACATTGACTGCAAAACCAGAGATCCTAAGCCTTGAGTGCCTATGAAGGCATATGCTTGTGGCAGTTGCCCTGGCCACTGTGTTGGCCATATTATAAAGGGCACAGAGAAGATGTTTACTAACATCTTCTGCTATTTGCAAACACTGAAGCAATTGCTGCTTCTGGGAGACATCTGAAAGGGCTTGAGCAGTGGCTTTGCCCTTTCTCCAGCTGGCATTCTGGAATTTAACCACATGAAACAGGTAATTTACAATCCTTTGGCCCAAAGCAGAGGTAGTGTAAACACTTTTGCCCCAGAGGTCAATCCTACAGGATTCTTGTCTGGGGGAAAAGAATTAAGGTGCTTGGGTGCCTTAGCTCTGTCATGAGCTGTCTTGACCACGAAGTCAGTTTTGGCCTGGGCAGCAAAATAAGGAAGGTCCTGGGGGGCACTGTAAAGCTTGTGCCACCCTGCGTGGCATAGCTGGCACGATGTCTGGCCTGTGCCAGGCTGCCGTAGTAGCATTCTTCAGGGCTGGCAGTATAGGAGGAATAATCTTAGGGGGAGATTCAGGAACCTCCAAGAAGTCTACCAGGTCTTTCATGGTGACATCTTCCTCCTCAGTCTAGAAGCCCATTGTGGCAGACAACTGTTTCATGACATTGAAAAAGGTGGAATCCTCAGGAAGAGACCTTGGGGTATGTTTGACTAAGTACTCACTGACAGAAAAGGCAGTGTACTTATCAGAAATGATGAGTTCTTCCTCTTCATCCTCTAGGTCATCAGGGAGGATGAGATCAGGAAGGTACTCCTTCCTCGACGTTGACCTCTTTGTCTGGGTCAGGCATTGGGCCAGTTGGTGGTGGGCCCACGGGGAGCCTCCCGGGGTCGACGACGAAGCTGCCAGCGACAAGGGCCTACTGAAGGCACCTAGCTGCTGAACTAGTACATTAGTAAACATGGTGAGTACTTCATTCAGATCCATGGTTGTCGTTGACGGAGGAGGGTTCAACGGCACAGGAGCCGATGATCCTCCATCCTGAGAGCCTGAAGAGGCTGATGCCCTCGACGGAATCATTACCGACGACAGGAGGAAGGGCCAATGACCCGGAAGTCGATGGCCAAGAGCCCTGTGAATCAGGCAGTGAAGCTGTTGGTATGGGTCTGGTAGAAAGAGAGACCTGGACAGCTGGTCTCTTCGTCTTGGCAGCTGCCGTTGACAAAGAGCCCACCCTAAGGAGAGGCTGACGGGGAACGGGATCGCCACCAGGGGGAGTGGTCACAATTCAAGTCTTTTTTTGTGACTTTTCCCCAAGGACTTGTCTCGGGACTTGGAGGTCTGGTAGCTCAAAGATCTGGCGGGCGACTGAGCGGCCATGGCCCCGGAGGACGCCTGCCCAGAGCTGGCTACCTGCTGTTCCATGAACTGTTTTAGAGTCTTCCTGTGTCACCTGAAGGTAGTTTGATTACAGTCGGAGATGTCGTGGTCAGGCCCAAGACAGCAGATGCACAGTGTTCGTTTGTAGAGGCAATCTTCTTTCTGCAGCACAAGAGAGAGATGGAAAAGAGAAGAGAAGAGGAAGGATTAACTCTCAACACAATAGGAAAAAAGGCGGCCATAGGTTGAAAAAGAAGCAAACACTGCAATGAAGCTTCAGCACAGACTGTGCTTGCAAGTCCATGGTGGGAAAGAACTGAGGAGGGGCCGCCCATGCCTATATAAGGTTGGTGATGTCGGTGGATGTCAATAGCGTGGACGGCCCCAGTTGTACTGCTGAAAATCTTGTGTGTGGATTCCCCTTCACAGACAGTGAAGGTTTCTATGGTGTTACCTGCTGACTGAGATACCCCAGAAGAAGATCACTGTGGTGTGGGCAGACAGAGTTCATACAGACGTTGTGCGACTCTCCTGAGTATATTTTCTCACCACTTTCAAAGGCTCTTTAGTCAACATACACGCCATCGAGGATCACTTGGGAAAGTGACTGCGTGACTACGGTGAGAAAAACAAGAGCAAAATTGGTGACTGTAACAGCATAGTTTCCCTGCATGGTCCGACAAAAATGGTCGAAGGTGGGAAAAGAACTGAGGAGGGAAGGGGCCACCCACATTTATATGGGACAGCTGATGTCTGACATCATCGTAGATGGCCCCTAGTGGACTGCTTGCAAAAGTTTCTGTGTGGTCCTAGTGCCTGGCGACTTATAGTTCTATAGGTGCGGCCTGATGAAAGATATCCTCGAAAAAGATCACTGATTTATCAATAAAAATGAATATGCGTTATGCTACATGTTTATACGTATATTTAAGGCATCTCATGAGTTCCTCAAAAAATATCACTGCTTTATCGATAAAAAATGAATATGTGTTATGCTACATGTTTATACTTATATTTAAGGCATCTCATAAGTTCTGGCACACAAAGACACTCAACTATAAGAGGCACTGTAGCTGTACATATAAAATACAGAATAATGCACAGGCGTGGTACATAATGAGGAGTAAGATGCTCCAAACCATGGGAGCAAAGAGTGGTTTATATAAGCATCATATTCTGAAGGTGTGTAAAGAAATGAAAATAACGTACCCACCGTAATTCTTGATCTTATAGGAATATCTTCACCATTGATTCACACTAATGAGTGTGAACCAAGGTCGCTTGTGGGATTTCATGTGAGCCAGAACTTTCAGAAGGGCTACTGCAGAGAGGTAAGCCATGAGACTGGCTCATGCTGCATGGCTTATGTCAGCACTAGCCCTCAACCACTTCAGTACCTTTTTTTACTAAGGAGGTGCAGCATAACCTAACTAGCACTTATGCACTAAACCTAAGGGCACATGATAGCCCTGATGACCAGTGTAAGAAGGGTCAACAAACCAGTAACAGTGTCTTCACAGCCCAAACCAATAGCAAGGGGGTGAAGACCAATAGACTGGAGTGAGCCCTGGGGATGGTGGGTTGGTGTATGAATCAATGGTGAAGATATTCCTAGAAAATCAAGAATTACGGTGAGTACATAATTTTCATATCTTCCAGGAATCAATCTTCATCACTGATTCACACCAATGGGTCAGAGTACCAAGCTCAGACAAAATCCCCCATACCAGGACGACAGGAGTGGACGGTTCACTCAGGACAAAGTCCATTTAGGACAGTTCTGTAAAAGTGTCAAAGGTGACATGCTACCTAGCATAGACATCCAAGGCACAGTGCTTAACAAAAGTGTGCACTATGCTCCAAGATGCAGCTCTGAAAATATCACCAATAGGTACAGAGTGAATCTCTGCCAATGATGTAGCAACTGCTCTGGTGGAATGGGCACCTACCTGACCTTTCAGCTTGACCTGCATCTTGGCATAGCAGTAGTGTGAACAGCTCATAATTCAGGCAGAAATGCACTCGACTAACACACTGTCCCTTCCATTTAGGATCAAAAGAGACACACTTATTTGAAGTGCCTGAAATCCTTAGTTCTATCCAGGTAAAACGAGGACCCTCTTAGTCTTAACATACAGGGAATGGAAAGTATGCTTCCCTTCATTCTGGAAGTTCGCAAAGTAGGCAGGAAGCACTACTGGCTGGTTCAAATGGAACTCCGACGCCACTTTAGCTAGGAACTTAGGGTCTGTGCAAGAACTACCTTGTTCTTGTGGAAAACAGTCTACTGGGGATCTGTGATCAAGGCATGGATTTCAGACACTCTGCAAGTAAAGGTGACGGTTACTAGAAAAGCTGCTTTCCAAGTTAAAAACTTTAGCTCACATGTCACAAAGGGTTCAAAGGGCTTGCAGGTGAGGATATCTAGCACAATGTTGATGTCACAGGCAGGCACTGGCTTCTTAATTGGAGGTCTTGTGTAAAATGCCCTTAAGGAACCTCTTGCAGAGTGGCAGCTGTGCCAGGCAGAGGGTACCGATGGGCCCGTGGTTTGCAGAAAAAGAACACAACTGGGCACTGACTGTGGGATACTGCAAGCCAGCATCAGAATGGTCTAGCAAGTACTCCCAAGCCTTGTCAGGTGGGCACCCAAAGGGGCCCATGCAGGTTTTAGAGCATCAGATGGAAAATCCTTTCCACTTGGCTGTGCAAGTCTTCCTAGTGGAAGGTTTACAGCAGCCACAAATATTTCAGAGACCCTCTGAGATACCTTGTACCTGTTCTGTTCACTTCTATCTCTTCAGAAGTCAGGCCTGAAGATGAAGGGAGTGCAGGTTTTGACGGACCAGATGACCCTGAGTCAGTAAGTCCGTCCTGAGTAGAGGGATCCTCAGTTTGCTGACTGGCAGTCTAGTCAACAGAGTAAACCATATTTGTCAACGCCAGTAGGGGCCACCACAATGATCTTGTCCTTGAGCACCTCCAGTTTGAGCAATGTGCTCAGGGGGATTGGAGGGAATGCATACAGAAATAGACCTTGTCATTGCAGTCTGAATGAATCCTGAAAGAAAATGCCACATCCTTAATTTCTGAAGCAGAATCGAGGCAGTTTGGCATTGAGTGGGAATGCAAAAAGGAGTGCCACACTCATCGAATAGTGATCTCACAACATCTGGAGCTAGTGACCACTCATAAGAATTAGCTCTGTTTGACTGAGCACTCTGTCAGAGTGTTCTGAACTCCCAGCAGGGAAATGGCTTGGAGCATGAGCCCTTGCATCAGGCACCATTCCCACACTCGTATTGCTTCCCTGCAGAGGGAGTGAGTGTGTGCTCCTCCTTGCTTGTTGATGTAATACATCACAGACTTGTTATTTGTCTGGACGAGGACCGTTTTGTGGCAGACAACATCCACTAGGGCTCACAGGCTGTACAATACAGCTCGCATCATCAACACACTGAGGTGGAGATGAATTTGACAGGTCCCAGACACCTTGTGTTTGAAGGCCCAGGCTGTGGGTGCCCCACCTCCATCAGGGAGGTATCCATGGTGAGAGTCATCAGAGGCTCTATTGTGGGAGCTGGGAAAACCCTGGAGGAGACTGTCCTCCACTAACCACCATGTGAGTTACCAAACCAGGGGCTTGGCCACTCATATGGGGTAGGGTTGAGAATGTGATGCTTGTGACCACTGTGCATTGAGCATCCACAGAGTCATTCTTATGTGAAAGTCATGCCAGGGGCACTGTGAACACTGAGGAGGCCATCAGACCTAGCCTACGCTGTATGGAGTGGGCTTGCACAGATTTACACTTAATTATGTAAGGCAAGGCAAAGTTTATTTATATGGCGCCCAATCCCAGAGGCTCTTGGTTGTCTTACATAAAACAGGCAGGGTATTAAATAAAATATACATCATAAATAGAACAAAAATAAATAAAAACAAAATTTTCAGATACAGCTTTAGTATTTGGCCTACCAGTTTCTTAGGGCTGGTCAGATAAGCTCAGCGGGGAAAGCCACAGAAAATAAACAGGCCTTCAAACCACTCTTGAACCTCTCGACCAACAGGGCTTCCCTGAGAACAGCTGTAACAGAGTTCCACAGGACCGCTCCGGTGACACTGAAAGCCCGGTCATTGGAAGTTCTTAATCTGCTCCTGAGAACTTCAAGGAGGCCCCAGGTCGAGGAGTGGAGGGAGCGGGCTGAGGTGGCGGGTGTCAGGAGATCAGCCAGGTAGCCAGGGCCAAGTCTATGTAGGGCCTTATAAGTGAGTAAACTCACTTTGAAGATAACCTTCCACCTAACCGGCAGCCAGTGCACAGCACGCAGCACTGGGGTCGGCTGCTGGACCTAGAAAAGCCAGTCAGCAACCTGGCAGGAGCGTTCTGCACCAACTGCAGCTGGTGAAGGGTACCTCCTGAAACCCTGAAAGTGAAGAACATTTCAGTAATCCAGCCTGGATGTCATGATGTATGTACCAGTGTGGGCAGGTCCTTGGGCGGAACTAGGGGTTTGATCCTGGCAATGTTCCTCAAGTGGTAAAAACCACTTTGGACAACAGCTGACACCTGTGCTTCAAGTGTCAGTCGGTCATCTAGGACCACGTCAAGATCTCGCACACTAGGGGAGGCCATCAATGACATAGATCCCAGGAATACACCGGTGACCATGTCGGAAGCACTCCCATCATGATCTCATCCCGGTTCAATCACTAGGACCTCAGTCTTCTCCGGTAGCATGGCATCTGCAGGATTGCCTGCATGCTGCTCTCTGGAAGGAAGGCTCAGGTCTTGGTTGTATCCAGAAGAGTTCCTATGAACAGCAGGTGCTGAGAGGGCTGGAGCCGAGACTTCTCTAGATTTAGCAGAACCCCCACAGAAGTAAGGAACTGTGTGGCAATGGCCACTGCCTGGATGGGCTGGCTATCAGTCAATTGTCCAGGGAAGGGTAAACCTAGAGTCCTAGTTTTCTGAGGTGGACTGCAAGTACTGCAAAGTACTTTGCAAAGACTTGAGGTGCCAAAGATCCCAGAAGGCAGGACTCTGAAATGGTAATGCTACCCCAGCACAATGAATCAGAGGTATATATGGTGGCTGGGATGCACTAGTATGTGCTGGTATGCATCCTGCACATCCAGGGAAGCTAACCAATCCTCAGGTCTCAGGAAAGGAAGCAGAAACTGCAGAGAAACGAACCTGAATTTTGCGCGATACAAGAACTTGTTCAGGTTTCTGAGGTCAAGAATGGGGTGCATGCCCCCTGATTTCTTTGGAACTAGGAAGCAGTGGGAGCAGAAGTCTGTATTTCATTCCGACTCTGGCATTACCTCCACTGTCCTGTTGCTCAGAAGGCCCGCAATCTACTGCGCAAGAAGCTCGGACATATAGGCTGTTAAGAGGGGTTGCCTTCTGGGTGGATAGCCCAGAGGTATTTCTGTGAAGTCCAGGAAGTATCCTTCTTGGATGATCCTGAGGATCCACTTGTCCATCATGATGGATTCCTACTGATGGCAGAACTGGGTCATGCACCACTCCCTAATGGGGTGGAGAGGTCTGCCTCTGGCAGCTGAGGCAGAACCGCAGCTGGAGATTCAGAAGGTGGCACTGTGTGCTTTTGGCATTTGTTCCTTTGGCTGTGCCTTCTTTTAAGGCAGGGGAGGTTAAGATTTGTTTTGTGCTCTCCTGCCTTCTCCATGAAAGGACTGTTGGTTCTGAAAGAAAGTAGGTCCTTTCCCCCCTCTGAGGGTTAGCAGGAGCTAGCCTGGAAGTGTTAATGATTGTTCTAGTTTTCTGAGATGCCTCAAGAAACTTCTCTACTTGCTGTCCTAACAGGTAAGTGCCATCAAAGGGGACGTTCATTACCTGTTGCTGGACATCTAGAGAAAAAACAAAAGTACATAACCAGAAGTGCCTTCTAATACAGATGCCTGCTGCAGCAGATCAGGAGGCAGCAACAAAGGTATCCATAGCTGCTTTAAGCTGATGACTGTTAGACTCAATGCCATGAGAACAGTCTCCAGAATCTTCTGTATAGTTTCAGAGTCTGGCAGGGCCACTGTAAGAGACTTTAGTGAGCTCCAAAGGGTATACTCATACTTGGAAAAATGCCCCTCGGTAGCTAGCAATCTGTATGTTAAGTGTAGCTGCTGTGAAAGCCTGCTTGCCCATAGCAATGTTTAACCACTGCAGATGGGAGACATTTACCTGGGTCAGTGGTTGAAGGCTCAAAATGAAGTGCAGAATGCATATTCCTGAGCAAAGCCTGCAAAGTGAGATCCTTCACAGGAACAGAAGAAAGGCCTGATGCGAGCACTCCAATCTATAAAACGAGTCTTCGTCACTACCTTCAGAAATGATGAAGTCTGGGTCACACTCATCCCCCTCCACTTCTTCCCAAGGGGAAGGGTCATAGAGATGGGTGGACCGTAAATCCTCCAATCCAGAACGTGGTCTTGGCAACACCATCCCCAGTATATGAGAGACCGGCAACGACCAAGCCGGCACCAAAGTGACTGGCAATGGTGCTGAGGCCGGTCCCATCACAGTGACACTGAACACACGTACGGCTGGTGGAACAGGAGTTAGTGGTGCAGTCACCAGTAAGGACCCAAGGGCTGTTGCCAGAGCCTGATGCTCTACTCTGCTTGAGGGCTCTGCCTGTGGCTCCAGTTCAACTGGCCTAGAAGGACCAGGTACCGGCTCTGCTGGCAGAGGCAAACGAGCCAGACACTGCACCCATTGCTCTATAACAGCTGCCCAACGGTGGAGCTACCCACAGGAGTCACTATTAGCAGACCGAGAAGGACTCCGGGACAGAGACCTCAACCTCCTAGAAGCAGAGGCCCTCACCTATGCAGATGGCGCCTGTGAGAGCCTCCGACTCTGGGAGACCAAGGACCCCACAGAAGACCTTGAGTGGTAATGTGTCTTCCCCTTCTGATGGGAAGTGGAAGAACTTAAGGCTGAGCAGTGCCGAGAACCCCACCGGGATCAGGAACGATCTACTTCTTTTTGTACTTACAGGAGGACTGTCCTCCCCCCGGCACAGGACTGCCCATTGTCTGCATCCTTCCCTGACAGAGAAAGTGAACCGGACATGGCCCTGCTGCCACAGCAGCTTGCCTGAGAAAGCTCTTTACGTCATCGTTCATGGCCGCTGACCGCAGGCTGACAGAGACGGACAGAAAAATTTCTGTAAAAACACTAAACTGACACAAAAATAAACTCTAGTTTTAAATAGTAAAACTGAAAAGAACTGAATGGTGTTGCCATGCAGGCATGAAATTCTGACTCCCGGTGGGTGAGCATTGTCACTGATACGCACTTGATGGCGGAGAAAAAAGGAAAGGAGGTTGTCGAGGGCTGGTGCCAATGTAAGCCATGCAGCATAAGCCAGTTTCATGGTGTCGTGCATGCACGCAGTTTACCTCAGCACCAGCCCTTCTGAAAAGTTCTGGCTCCCGCAAGGTTCTGGTGCTTCTGGCTCAGACCCATTAATGTGAATCAATGGTGAAGACTGATTCCTGGAAAATCAAAAGTTACAACACTTCTCATGTTTAATTTTTTATCATTACTGATTTTGTGTTTTGGAAGCCACAGGCTCACCTGTTAGAAGAAAGAGAAAGTGGCTTTATTGTGGTTATAGGCCTTCCCTATTGTCGTGCAAGAAATACTTGTTTTATGCTGATACCTTGTTGTATCCTTTTAATAAAATATTATTACATTTTATGCAATATCCAAGCCTGTGAATCATCCCCGTCTTTACAGACTCTTTAAGAATCTACATCATCTGCTAATTCTATCTGTACATTACTGAATGTTTGCTATCAATATCACAATAATGACTGTTACATGCATTTAAATAGGATTGTCTTTTTGTAATTAATTCTGCATCGCTCATGAAAAAGGGACTTTTAGTCTCAGTGAGTCTACCTAATTGAAATCCATATAAATAAAGACATGCATACATAAATAAATATCAGTTGACAGTGCACACTCTCCATTACACACACCTCATTATACACTGGTGTGTATAACTGAATATTCTAGCACTTAATTCCAGGTTATAGTCAACCCCTATCAGTAATTATCATATTGCAAATAATGCTGACAACTTGTTTAACAAAAAAAATTGAACCAAACAAATTCAAAATGTTTCACTTAACAGAAAATTAGAGAAACCACCAAATGGGACACTAAGTAGAATTCTAGAATGTTACCATGAATCCCCTTACAGCTATGAAAGTACCTTGGATGTTTAAACATAATCCTGATAGGCTAAACTGTTTCATATAATTTTCCATATTGTTAGCAAGCTTTGTTATTCTCCAATGATAAATACTCACACTCACGAAATTTTTCATGTCTGCCATAGAAGATGAAAACTCACTGAAGTGCAGTTCAGGGCAGTATACCAGTGGCTGTACCAGGTCTCCACTGCTTCGGCCAGCCTTCACACAGGCCTGCTCCCACTCTTCACTGTTTGTCAAGAGCCCTGCATGGTATCTCCCAGTAGCTGCTCCCTGTTGTGACAGTGAACACACTGAGGATCTGATGTATGACAAAACAGATCTTCCAAAATAAAATAAAAGGATTTCATGTGATTGTGGACCCCCCACCCCCAAACACACACACACACACACGCTATAGGAACTCATGAATTAACTCTTTTTTTTCTCATGGAAACTGGTCAAGGGAGTAAACAGCAAAAATTACATAAAACATTTAGTACAATTGTAAGGAATAGGTTTGGCAGAATACTTCCTATTTAGAACAGCTGGGGGGAAATGCAATGCGGAAAGCAACAATTCAAGATTTTTTTTTTTGCAGTTAATCTTTTTATCATCATCATATAATAAAATAAAACAGTGATTCCACATATAAGAAACAATGTAGATAACATGGTTACAGGTATCTAAAAAAATTGACAGCAACATAGTCTATTTGTCATAAAGTTACAGCATTATGATTGAGTAAATCTTAGCTAGAACTTGCAGGGATAAACATAAAAGGTGAGATAAAGGGGTGAAGAAAAGGGAGAAACAGAATGATTATACAGCCGTGTTAATATTAATCTTGTCTTACAATGCTGTAAATTGTATACAAGTTGAAGGGCTGTAAAGGTAACAAGGCATATGAGCAACACCAATAAGTGAGAAAGCATAGAATACTAGAGAAAGAGAAAAACAGCTTGTAAGAGAAACAACAACAATAGTAACTCATGTGGCGCTAAGTAAGGATAACCTTTGTAACACTCCATACATTAAGTGTTAATAGTGTGTGAGGATTCCAAATAATTAAAATAGTCCTGCCAGCATCTATTATATGCCTTAAGTCAGCCAGAAGAGATATGAGACATACGGTCTAGGGAGGCATACTGAGATAGATTCTTAAAGATATCAGAAAATGTGGGAGTTATAACAGACTTCCAATGCAGGAGTATGAGGTGCTTGACTTGGAGAAATAATACAGTCAGCCATCTATTTTGAGCCCGGGAGCCTGGGTTGTCATAGAAGTTGAAGATGCCCAATACAATATGTTTTAGGTCTAACGTAAAAGACTGACCGATTAATTTAAAAGTTGTGAGTGAGGCGCCAGAGATTTTTTTTATAAAAGGGCACTGCCATAAGATATGGAATAAGTCCCCATTAGGAGAACTGCAGCTCCAGCAGTTATTATTATTCATTAAACCCATTTGTTGTAATACTACTGGGGTCCTATACCATAAATGAAGGATTTTTATTTATGTTAGCGAACTGTGCACATCTTTAAAGGTCCTGGGGCAGGAAAGCCAACACCTATGCCATTGTAAGTCAAGATTTTTAACAAGAGAAATTGTACCTTTGTGAAAACAGCAAATTCCTGTGCCTACAGAATTCAGGTTTAAAACCAGGGTGGCAAACAGCGGGTACAGCAGAATGATATACAAATCGGGGGGCAATGCTAACCATTCTCTGCATTAATTGGTGTCCATGGCAAAAGAGATGTTAATAAAAAACAGGGTGCTCACCTGTAACAGTAGTTCTAGGAGCGGTATATGAAGTAGATCCACACTTCTGGCAGACACCTAGCAGTTCTCCAGGGAGGCAGGGGCAAGGTTCACAACCCCCTACTTAGGGAAGAGAGACTGGAGGACCGAGGACCCAAAACCAACATCCCAGTGTGACTCAAGGTCAATGTGGTAGTGGAAATGAAGGTGTGTGCTGAGTTCCAGGTAGCAGCCCTGCAGATTTCCTGGATAGGGACATCCCTGGAAGTAGTGGTATGACCAGTGGAATAAGCGTAAAGCCCTACGAGAGGCTCCCCGCCCACCAGCCTATAACAGAGGTCAACACAGGATACAATCCATCTGCCAATCATCCTAGCTCAGCTTAGCTGCCAGTCTGTCAGGTGCAGCTTCAAATAGCTGGTGAACCTCTCCCCGAACTCCTTGCTGTGCACTCCTTATAGTAGGCAAGCACTCGTCGCAGGTCCACAGTATGGAGCCTGTGTTCAGCCTCCGAGGTGTGGCTGGTGAAGTACACCAGGAGACTGCTCACCTGGTTAAGGTGAAACTCAGACACAACCTTCAGGAGGAACTTCAGGTTGGGGCGAAGGACAACCTTGCCCCTGTGGAAGACCATGTCAGGAGACTCCACCACGAGAACTTGAAGCTCACTGATCCTTCTGTCCGACATGATAGCCACCAGGGAAAGTGATCTTCCATGACAGGTGAGAGATGTCACACCTGTGCATCGGTTCGAATGGCTAGTCCATGAGCTTTGCCAACACCAGCAACAATTCCCAAGGTGGTGGTGGGTTCACTCCCTGGAGGGGAAATGTGGTCAAGGCCTTTGAAAAAGCACCAGACCACCTTTCTTCTGCATCACCGATGGCATACCAGCCCACGCCCAGTATGCAGTGATGGCTGCCAGATGCACCTTAAGGGTCACTGACTGGAAGCCCAACAGAGAGAGACAAAAGGAAGTCAAGAATGCTAGCCACCGGACAAGATAAAGGGTCAACCCCCTTGCCTTGGCACCAAGAGGAGAACCTCTTCCATTTGAAGACATAGCATTTTCAAGTTGACTCCTTCAGAGAAGTCTCAGCCACGGAGAGGACATCTTGAGAAAGACCCACAGCCTGGAACTCTAGCCGTTCAGGAGCCAGGCTGTCAGGTACAGGGACTGAAGGTCTGAATGGAGTACCTTCCCTTGACTGCAAGAGAGCAGGTTCGGCAGAGGAGGAAGACATCACGAAAGCCTGTTGCTGAGGCAGAGATCAGGATACTAGAACTGGTGGGGCCAGTTCGGAGCCACCAGGATCATCAGTGCCTTGTCCCCCTCGGCTCTGATCAGCACTTCATGGATCAGAGGAAACGGAAGGCACCGAGGAGGCCCGGGTCCAGGGCCTGAAGAAAGCACCCCCCTGCAGCGATCCCTGCTGAGAAGGAGGGCATGACGCAGCCTCTGCTTTGCGTTCTCCCTGGAGGAGAACAGGTCAACCAGAGGGATTCCCCAGTGGGAGAACAAGCTGCGTACTATCTCCAGATGGAGAGGCCACTCGTGAGACACCTCACCCACATGGCTGACAGCTTCCACCAGCTGGTGGTAGGTGCCAGCCACATGGATGGCCAGGAGATCAGCATCCAGGCTTAACATGAGGGTCCACATCTGGAGCACTTCCCTGCATAGAGGAAGGGGGGAGTGTGTCCTACCCTGTTTGTTGAGATAGTACATGGTTGTGGTGTTGTCCGTCTGGACCTGAACGACCTGACCCCAAATGTGCAGAGCAAAGGCTGTTAGCATCAGCTGAAAAGCCCAAAGCTCCAGCAGGTTGATATGGCATTGGGACTCCACGGGGGTCCAAAGTCCTTCGACTCTGTGGTCCCCCCAGCCCATCAGGGAGGTATCGGTCATAATGGTAACCATCGGCTCTGGGCAGACAAATGGGATTCCTTCCTGCAGATTTTCCAGGACTAATCACCACTGGAAGGCATCCTACATTGGCTGGGTCACAGTGACCGACTGGTCAAAGTGTCCCTGACACTAAGACCATTGACAGGCAAGCTCCCACTGCAGACAGAGCATTCTCCATCGGGCCCACTGGACCACGTTGTTGCATGCCGCCATGTGTCCCAGGAGGCGCAGAAATCCCGAGCAGGGTGCAACCGCCCAACCCGAAATGATCGGGCAAAGGAGAAGAAAGCTTCTGTCCGGTCCACCGGAAGTCGAGCCCTGGCTCTGCAAGAGTCAAACTCCGCCCCGATGGTGTATCACCTGCAAAAGTACGAGCTCTGACTTGGCCTCACTGACCAGGAGGCCAAGGGACAAGCAGGTCTGAAGGGCCAGGTACCTGAACCGCTCCACCTCCTCCCTGGAGGGACATGCCATAAACCAGTCATCCAGGTAGGGGTACACCCAGACTCCTCGGCGCCTCAGGTAGGCTTCCACCACTGCAATGCACTTGGCGAAGACCCTGGGAACCGAGGAGAGGTCGAAGGGCATAGCCTGGAACTCGTACAGGACTACCTCCACACGGAACCGCAGAAACCGGAAGTGGGACATACGGATGGGGATGTGGAAGAATATGTCCCAAAGATCCAGGGAGCAGAACCACATGTCCAGCTCTAGAGATGGAATGATCTGAGAGAGTGACCATCCTGAAAGAGCACGACTGAAGGAATTTGCTCAGGGTGTTCAGATCTATGATAGGGTGCCAGCCCCCCTACCCCCCACTTTGGCACCAAGAAGTACCTGGAGACAAACCCTGGGTTTACTGGAGGGTCCGGGACTAGAGCCACTACCTCCTTCTGGAGGAGCTGGGCAATGTCTTCCCGAAGGGCTGACAGCATATCGGGGGTCACCATGTCCTCCCATGAGGCACGGGCTCAGCAAGGCCAGTAAGCCTCAAACTCTAGAGGCAGACCCTGACCGATCACCTCGAGGACCCACCTGACCATGGTGACAGCGGACCAGGTGGAAAGGAAGTGGAGGAGCTGGCCCCCCATGGGAGGACTCAGGGGAGTTAGGGTGGGCATAGGTGAGGCACCCCCATCCCGTCACTGGGCAGGCTTGGAGGTGGAAGAGGGACTGGATGAGGAAGCAGCGGGGCCTTGAACACCTGGTTTTCGGATGACTGAAGCAACTGACTTTAGTCGCGGACACTGCCACCCAGCTGGGGGCTGGGATGGCTTGGCCACAGGGGCAGAGAGGGGCCGAAAGGGCTTCTCCCTTTGGAGCTTAGAGCCCTTGAGATCCCTCTGGGTGGAGGTAACAGTATCCAAGGTGGCACTGGACTTCTCAATGCGAGTAAGGTGTCCTCCCACCCCTGGCTCAAATATGTTGGTGCCTGTAAAGGGGACATTCGCCAACTTGTGCTGGGTATCTGCCATAAAGGTCGAGATCCTCAGCCAAGCCCTGCAGTGCATGGCCACCGCGGTAGCCACAGACCGGGTGTAAAAGTCACCAATGTCCATGGCTGTCTGGAGCTGCTGCTGCTTAGTCACCGACTGGCCCTGGGCCCAAGGCTGAGAGAAGAGGCCGCATAGATTTTTTTGGCCATATGATCCAATTTCTTGGAGTCCTTATCAGGAAGTTTATCCACATCCCCAACGTCGCTGGCAAGCCGAAAGACCGAGTTGGCCACACCAGACCCTCACATGATCAATGTTCGGTGAAATCAGACAGGGGCTGGTGGGGACAGATACTGCAATAATCCAAGTTAAGTGGCATAGGGGCAAGAGCAGGATGCAGCCAAAGCTCCAGAGCAGGGGCCAAGAATGGCCTCGCAACCAGGAAGGCTACCCCAGGGTGTTATGATGATAATAAATATTGCAATCTACTGTGGTGTTATACGAATCTTGTGGGTTTCTGGTCCAGGAGGGATATTACCAAGCTAGACAGACAGACACACAAATAATTTTCCTTCAGCAAAAGTGTTTTTATTCTAAGAAGTTGGACAACAAACGTACAAGAACCAGAAAAACTTACAATGATGATACCCTCGTAGTAGATGCTGTGGTCACTGTCCGGGCCATATGGTGGGCTGAGGAGAATGGTGTGTCCAACCTTACCTTTGCTTGGGTCAGTCATACCTTTTTGCAGTATGCCATCATCATTTGAAAGTTTTCTAGAAACTAACAGATGGTCAGAGAAAGAGGAAGGCATCTTAGAGAAGCTGATTTTCTCTGCTGCAGAAACTGCAGACTGTTAGTGACTCCTGTCATGAACTTTCTGTCACCTTCTGGATTGCTTGTTATAGCAAAGCAAAATGTTTCTTGCAAATATATCTATTCTGCAAAAGCCATTTAGTATGTGGGCCTATGCTGCAGAAGCCATTTTGTACGTAAGCTTATGCTGTATAACTCAGGCTTACAAACTCTTCAAGGGGAGTCACCTCGGTTGAGAATCTCAGTTAACGGGTGCTTGGCCCATTTTTGGATGGTCTCCATCTGGAATCCTGTAGATTTTGAGATGAGGCGGTGCAAGCCCCCAAAAGAGGGAGGATCCTGCTCAGTAGACCAATCCTCCCCTGACTTGATGTCCAATGGACAGGAATGCAAGGAGAAGCCCTCAGACTCCGAGGATTCATCAAAAAGCAGTTGACCACCAGAGTCCCTGCTGACAGACAGCAGACAAGGAAGCCTGGAAGTGGTATGAGCTTGGTTTGGGGTGTGGGGGAGATTACGACCCATTGGCAGCTGCTTGGTGGGCGGCTCCACCTGGATTGGTGGAGAGGCCACAAAAGGCAAAGCCAGAGTAGGCTGGGGTCCGGGTGGTGGGAGACATGGAAAAACTGGGGTGGGGGCCGGAACCGGCTTAACCCAGGGCGGCATGAGCTGATGTCACACAGGTTTTTCGTAGCGCCGGCACATTTTTTGGTGGGGCCTCTCCTCATCAGAGGAGAAAGACGAGAAACAGAGGTGGCGCCGCTTGCCAGAATGCTGAGAGCAGGACTGCCGATGATGGCATGGGCTGCTGGACTCCGGGCTTTGGGACAGAGACCTCGACCGCAGATGCAGACGGTGAGACTGGGAGGGAACCAGCGAAAGCCAAGGATCCTCCAGGGCAATCAAATCCTGAGGGTTAGGGACCAGATCAGCGAGCTGGTCCGACCCACCCTGAGAAGTTACAGGTAGGACCACAGTCCTAGAGAGGGAGATATCAGCTTCATCTTGCTACGACGAGGTTGAATGACTCGAGAAGATTCTCACCACTTGGTCGACGGGCCGGACAGGGAGACCGTGGAGCCAGCAGCCTGGGCCGAAGGCTCGACTACAGTCGAACCTCCAGAGAAGCACGGGAATCCAAGGCCCAAGAGCACTCGCAATCCCATGATCAATGACTAGACTTCATTTTAGTCTCCTTTTTTAAAGATTGAGAGAATTCTGCGCCCTTAGAGGGGCCCTGCCCAAGGGTGGGAAAGAACTGGCACAAATCTCAAAACGCCCCTGTGAAGATGACACCAAAAGTAAGCGGCACGAAGGCCAAAGCTTATGAGGCATGTTGTGCAGCCTGAGCCACTGCCTCTTTGAAAGCCGCAAGCAGCCGTGGAGACCACCCGCCGGGCATCTTTTGACTGAACAGGGGATCCCTGTGACAGAGTTGAATAAGGCCCTGTCCCATTTTTTTATGCAGAGAGTTAAAAGCAAGGGTCTGTTCTATTCTCTCCTTTTCTGTCTCTTGTCTGTCTGGCTGCACAACCAAATTTTGTCAGGAGACCTAGGATTTGATCACCCCGACAGTCTTGCAATTCTCTGGCTCTTGCTATCTCTCTCTAGCTTCTCTAGCTGTTCAGTCTTTTCTCCCCCCCCTTGAATATTTTCTTTTCACTGTTTCTCAGTCTCTTTGTTTCCATTTGAAAAAGGCAGTCAGGCTTCCAGGTTCTGTCACTGCCTGTTCTTTTTCTAGAACTGGTGCTAGCTGTACAGTCTCAGCTTGGACTTCTGTCTCTGCTAGTTTGACTGCCATTCTCCTGGTAACCACTCCTGGGGCTTGCTGCTGCAGAATCCATACTCTTCTATTCTTCTCTGGTACCAGGTCTCGTACCCACGCACAAAACTCCTGGCTTAGAGTATGCACTGCATAAATCCCACTTAGGCTGACACCATCTGTTGTCGAAGCACAAGTTTGGAAGCAGTTGTAAAATTCACAAGTGATTATTATTAACAGTAAAATAAAAAAAATAAAATTGTTTAGTATAACTATTTACAAAGGCAGTATAAACCAAGAAAGTCCATCTGGGTTTCTTCTCAATTTCCAATCTCATTCTCGGTTTCTCTTGCAAGAAATTGCAGCTCTGTTTTTATATGTCTTTGCAATGCCTCCTCGTTAAGAAAACAGCATGCTTCTCACACAGTGTTCTTGTTAGTTTCAACAAGTGCAGCAAAAAGAACACTGTGACCCGAACCGACCTCTTGCTTATAGCTTCTCAAACAGTTTCCAAACAGGTTAACTCCTAGAGTTCTTTTTTGCAATCATTTTAACAGTAAAACTATATACATTTCAACAGTAAAACTATATACATTTCTAAACAAAGGGATCCCAGTATCAGTTACATTTTCACATAATGATTCACATATATTTTTATACCAGCAGATATGCAAGGGGGGAGAAAAGACGAACAGCAAGAGAAGGTAGAGAGATAGCAAGAAGCAGAGAACTGCAAGACCATTGGGGTGTTCACGTACTAGGTTTCACGCAAAAATTTGGTTGTGCAACCAGACAGACAAGAGACAGAAAAGGAGAGAATAGAACAGACCCTTGTGTTTAACTTTCTACATAACAAATGGGACAGGGCCTTATTCAACCCCGTCACAATCCCTTTCATCAGGGCACCCTAACAGAAGCCAAGCGTGCCGGTCTTCTGAAGTATTGGGATGCAAAGAGTGACACAGGTCACATGCCTGGGGATCATGTTTGTGGCCTAGGCAGTAGACGCATGAGGTGTGCAGGTCTGTCCAGGACATCATCTGCTCACACTCACATTTTTTGGAACCAGGCGCAGACTTCAAGTCATCCATGACAAGTATCTGAAGATCATCTGAAGACAAAGTGTTTGCAGTTTCACAAAGTTTTGAAGCAAAGGGCCTATTCAGTGTGGAGCGCAGTAAGGAGGGAACCTTCTTCCAGTGGAAAGGAAGATCTTTATTCGAGTTGGAGCTCTTGCAGCAGGCTAATACCATAAGGAATATGCCGCCAGGCACTAGCACCCCACAGAAAACTTCTAGCTAGCAGTCTTCAGCGGGAACCACCCCCGTCAGCCAATGGTATAAAGGGGGCAGTCCCCAGCCTAACCTCGGTTCTTTTTCCGCCGTTGACCCGTTCACATCGGCTCCACAGATGCCTTCCTGCTACAATCGACTGCCACTGCACGTTTCATCAATTTTCTTTATTTTTGCAGTAAATCATTTGTTTAAATTCAACCTTCTTCTGCATGTCGACTTCCTCCATCGAGCAGAGGACTCTAAAGTGTGCGTGCGGCAAGCAAATCCTGTTGAAAGATGGACACGCAGCCTGCCTTCTCTGTCTAGGCCCGGACCATGACATTCAGGCCTCCCAGCACTGCAAAGCCTTCAACCAGAGGATGAGGATCTGCCGCCAGAAGGCTCTCAAGGCACACCTCCTCGAGAAACAGCTAGCTATCATGCACAAACAATCCTCGGGGGGGGGAGCCCTTCTTCTTCCTCCTCATCATCCAGAACTCACAGGGAGAAGAAATCCTCAAGGAAGCACAAGTCCCAGGACAAGGAGAAAGAGAAAGCCTGGACCCGCTCCTGCTCTCTGCAAAAAAAAGAAGACCGCTTCCGTTTCCTCCTCCCATGGGTGGTTATACCAATCTTCCCGGTCTGCCCTTACTTCTTCTGGGCAGTCGGTGGACAAACCTCCCGCCCCGGTGCCAGCGGAGGTTCATCAGGGTCTAGGATTCTGGTCCAGCCCCTGAAGGTCAAGGCCATTTCCAAGTCCTCTGCCTCTTCAGGTGGTGCAACCGGTTTTAAGTCAGGCGGTGGGTCCACACCCATTGTCCACCTGGCTGCAGCATCAGATTCAGCCTCCAAGCCTACGGACCAGACCCCACCTCAGGAGCATGTGTCTGCCAACAAGTCTGCAGTGACACCTCTGCCCGTCATCAGTGTCCTCACCATGGACTCCAGCCAAGCCAGACACAGCCATGTCTCCTGACCGTCGTCAGACGCCTGTCCGCTCTATGCTGGGTAACCCGGCATCCAGTCAGATGACATCACCACTGTTGCCAGATCCTACTTCGCCAGTGGAGATGAAGACCTCCCCTACACAGACGAAGGACCTGATGTCTGTGGCTCCTACACCAAAAGACCCAACACCGGATCACCTGATGTCTATTCCCCTGATGCCCCGATGCCAGCTGCCCCCCAGTCACAGGTGCCGGCGGGGCCCTCAAATTCCCCTCAGTGAGGTGAATGATCTTTTTAGATTTTGGTGGAATGAGATCAAAGGGGACCCGGTACCACCCAAGCCAAATGAACCAGCTAAGTGGTTCCTCCTTCGGAGCCCAGGGAGACATCTCCACCACCTAGGAGCCTCTCCCCTAATGAAAGGCGTAGGGGACAGCCCAATCATAAAGGCAAGAGGGGAAGGCATTCCTCCAGGTCTTCAGGCCATTGTCAGCACCGTTTGTTGGACAGACGACAGTATGAGACCTCCACTTCTTCCTTTTCCAGTTCGGAAGACTCAAGCCGGAGCTCGTCCTCATCCTCCAGAAGCTCAAAACCTAGGGTGGTCGTCCTTCTTCAGACAATAAAGACACCCCTAGAGCACCACCTGATGATTCAACCTTTATGATTGTTATGAGGCACATCCAAGCCAACAATGGTTGGGAGACTGAGGATTTGGACCCAGAGAGGCGCAGGTTAGCCAAATAGCTCAGACAAAAGGAGCCCAAACCCTTGGTGGTGCCTTTTTGGTGGACCCTTTCCAGGACCTTACCAGAATCACCTGGAAACATCCTTCCACTTCTTCTGCCATGTCTAAGAAGTCAAACAGGCTCCATGGGGCAGTAGGCACAATAGCGGCCATAAGCCACCAGACCCTGCCAAACTGTAAAAAGGATGATTCACCTTGAATCTCAGCTGCCTTAGTGCACCTTAAAAGAACTGGTCATAAAAATGTTTCTTTTTAAACCAAGCAGAACTGCAAATGCTTAACCCTGGTATATGAAATTCACCTCAACACACAAGAAGCCTGGAACATTCTACATTGAACAATATGATTGCAAGCTTGCTGGTTTCAAAGACATTCAAATGCCAGTCAAATAAATTCATTAGATTCCAACACTGTCTAACAGCTTCAAAAGACACTTTGAAATCTGGACCCAACATTTCTTAAGGTCACCGAGTTATACCATAAGAAGGGGGTCTCACCTCTGGAACCATTTAGCCAAAGAACTGAATCCTCTAAACAGGGAACTACCTGCTACCAACTACCCTAGATACATAAGACTGCAATGAGATCACCGCCCATCACCTCATCTTAAACAGGCACCGTGGAATGTCTTGTGGTTATAAATCTATTGTCTGTCACCTTATCGACAAAAGTTCAAAAAGGCAAATAGGTCAATGACAGAGCCATAATGACTCAGAACATCTCTGCATGTATGCTATAAAACTTCCGACCCAAGGCAGGCTTCTGCCCAAATATGGCTATACCATCCCAAAGCCTCGTGCTATTTCTGAGGTAGAACGAAACCTCAGGACACTTCTGAGGAAGTATTCTGCCTAAAAAGGACAGCTCCGAGGATCAATACTTTGTGATCATCCACTAGCTACATTCTGAATCTACGTTTCATCACTGAGAGTGATCTCACATCTATGCTACTAACTCTAAAAGAAACTATTACTTCTACTGAACTCTACCACCATTCTGAAGAATTCTAAAGACTCTCCGAGACTACCTTAATGTAAGAAACACAAACTTGTACTATCATTTTCTATTTTGCAAGCCTCGAGGAGAAAAAGATCTCAGAAACCTAGGAAGAAATCTTCACACAGCCATCTAAGATACTCCAAAATCTCCAAGACAAAAGGGAGACAAGAGACTCTTTTGAAAAGCTGGTAAAGTATATATATATACCTTTACTGGTTTAAAGGTGATTACTAAAATACCGAGTCTTTTGAGAATCATGGTTCTAGAAATAGATATATAAATACTGCAGTGAAATGTTATTTTAAATGTTAGCAAAACTTATTAGTACCAAGGCATTAGGTGCTGGTTAGTAAAGAGTATTTTAGGAAAATATTGTGCCTTAAAAGTGTCTCCAGACAAAGGAGAGCTAGGCCTCATAACTACGTAGGGAAAACTGTGAAAACACTTACTGTACACAAAGACAAAGATCTGGAATGAATTTCCTGATGAATGTTTTATAATGTTTAAATATTAAGGATATGTTAACTGTTAACTCTGTGTGTGTGTGTGTGTGTGTGTGTGTGTGTGTGTGTGTGTGTGTGAAATAAACAGCTTTTAATGATACTCCATGTCTAAGGAAATCTTGTCTCAGAAAATTACCACAAGAACAAGTAAGCACAAGTTACTTACACCTTTCAAATAAAAACAGCCACAGAAGTAAAGTTAATTAATAGTAATTGTGCTTACAGGGCACCCAGGGATGAGCCTTTTTTGTCGGAACACCCTACAGCAGACTCTGTCATTACAGTGGCCCTCGAGAGGTCCAAGAAGCCTAAACACCTGAGTAATTAGCCCTCTGATACACAATCTAAGGATCTGGGCCAGTTGGGCAAAAAGGTGTATGCTTCCGCCACATGTTCCATCAGACCTCTTAACTTTCTCGCACACATTGTGTAGTACCAGAATGCCTTGTGGGAGAAAAGTCTAGAACTGGCCAACGCTCTGCCAGATGCTCCACAGAAAGCAGAGCTTTTAGACCTGCTTAAAATCGGGCTCAGACGCTGGCACGCATGTGCTACGTGCACCACATGACAATGCAGACACATCTGCCAGGGCAGCCGCCACTGGTGTCTGCCTTAGGCGCCATTCATGACTTACGGTCTCAGGCTTTGCACAGGACCTCCAAGCCAGGATTATGGATCTCCCCTTTCAAAGGGTCTGTTTTGTTTGGAGGTGAGGCTGAAAAGCTCACTCATCTCCAAGACTCGGGCAAGGCTATCTGGTCCATCCAACAAATGTATTAGGCCAACCAGAAACCTTTTCGCAAGCAGCCCTTTTTGTAAACAGTCAAGTCAACAGCAGCAGCATGTCCAGCAACAGCAGAAAGGAGGCTTCAAACATAAAGCCAGCTCCCAGACCCCAGGTTCTTCTGCATCCAGAACCGCCACACCTCCCAGGCCACTCTGCCAACCCCTGGGTCCACAGCCTGACTTACTGCCAGAGCCCCCCCTCCCTCAGCAAAGTCTCTGGGAGAGGCCGTGGGGGAGGTGGGATGCTTCTCCATCTACCTTGAGGGCTGGAGCAGAATCACAGCCGACCAATGGGTGCTTCGGATTACAGAGAGAGATCATACTCTGGAGTTTCAGGACAGAACCCTCCCCCCCCCCGACAATCCTCCAGTGTCCTCCCACTACCCTAAGTCTCACATCACCCTGATAGAAGGGGAAATTCAGGTGCTCCTTCAGAAGAGGGCCACAGAGCCAGTTCCCCCAAGTCAAAGGGGTCAGGGATTCTACTCCCACTTCTTCCTTGTACCCAAAAAGACAGGGGATCTACAGCCCATTCTGGACCTAAGCCATCTGAACAATTACATCGAGTACAAGCAGTTCAGAATAGTCACCCTTCCAGGCCTAATCTCGCTCCTTCACCAATTGGATTGGCTCTGCTCTCTGGACATACAGGACGCGCATCTTCACATCCTGGTGTTCCAGCCCCACAGAAGACACCTGCACTTCCTCTTCCAAGGGCATTATTACCAGTTCCGGGCACTGCCATTTGGTCTGTCCTCGGCTCCCAGGGTCTTTACCAAGTGCTTAACAGTGGTTGCTGTGGCCCTGAGGAGACAAGGCCACTACGTCTTCCCTTACCTAGACGACTGGCTTCTGATGGCGCCCACAAGGGCCCAACTGCGCCACTCTCTCGAAGACACCTTTACCCTCTTCAGAGAGCTGGGAGTTACCTTAAACCTGCCAAAGTCATCCCCATGGCCCAGTCAAGAGACTCCAGTGCATCAGTTCGATTCTGGATACAGATAAGGGCAAGGCCTTTCTACCCCCAGACAGGGCACAGCGCCTTCAGTCTCCATCTCGGTCGCCGACTTAGTCACGCCAGTCCTCTGCCAGAGCTTTCCTGCCATCCTAACCGTTCCCCTGGCTTGACTGCACATGGGGGTTCCTCAATGGACATACAGGGTGCAGTGGGGACCAAAGTTCTGATTATCTGGAACTACCGGTCATGGTCTCTGACCCAATACACCAGACCCTGACCTGGTGGAGGACTCCATCCAATTTGGCCAAAGGAGTCCCCTTCAGAAGAGAGTCCCCGAGGCAAGTTCTCACTACAGACGCCTCGGGTCAGGGCTGGGTTGCTCACTTAGCAGACCAACAGACTCAAGGATCCTGGTCCCCTTCGGAGTGGACAATGCGCATCAACATTCTGGAGATGAGAGCAGTCCTCTATGTTCTACAAGCATTTCAGATGGACCTGTTCCCAGGCCCCCTGCTAGTCCAGATAGACAATATGTCAGTGGTCTTTTATATCAACAAGCAGGGAGGCACCCACTCAAATCCTCTCTGCAGAAAGGCCACGTGGGTTTGCTATTGGGCACTTGAGCACCACCTGGAACTCACAGCCGTGCATGTTCCAGGCACCCAAAACGTCTTGGCTGACAGCCTAAGCAGATCTCGGTCACAAGCCCATGAGTGGAAACTACTCCAGTCAGTCACAGACGGACTCTTCGGCAGCTGGGGTCAGCCAGAGTTGGACCTTTCTGCGTTCCCACTCAACGCCAAACTGCCCAGCTTCTGCTTGCTAGATCCAGGGCCTGGTGTTTTCTGGTGAGATGCGCTGTCCCTCTGTTGGACAGGGAGGTTTCTGTACACCTTAACTCCATTTTCTTTTCTTCAGAGAGTACTTCTCAAACTACAGGTGGAAGGAGCAGAAATGATCCTCATTGCTCCTTATTAGCCTGGTCAGATCTGGTTCCCTCTGCTCCAACAGTCAGCAGCGGAACCTCTGATCCCCTTACCCCTGAGCTCTCACTTGCTCTCTCAGGATAGGGGCACCCTAGTCCATCCGGACCTTAAGTCTCTGCACCTCCATGCTTGGCTCCTGCAGACTTCGTAGTTTCCAGGTTCGGGATTTTTCCCAGGGTAGCAGATGTCCTAGTGGCTGAGAGAAAGTCTTCCACTAGGTCCACCAACACCATGAAGTGGAAGTGGATCTGCCTTTGGACATCCGCCTGCCACCTTGACCCTTTTACTTGTCCAGGGAACTCTGTTCTAGAGTATCTCCTCTCACTATCTGATTCCAGTCTGAGTTACTCCTCTATTAAGGTGCACCTCTCCGCCATTTCGGCATACCATGTGTCTGTGGAGGGTAAGACCCTTGCCCAGCTGGACTTGTCCTGCACCTTCCTGTGGGGCATACTTCACGTGAAACCTCCCATTCAGGACCCAGTCCCTCCTTGGAACCTCTTATTTCTGTTAGAGAAACCTACTCTACCCCTTTTGAACTGGCCGTAGACTGCGAGCTACATTTTCTGTTGTGGAAAGCGTTATTTTTGGTTGCTGTTAGTTCTGCACAGAGGATTTCTGAGCTCCAGGCTCTAACGTGTAAAGAGCCCTACTTAGTTTTTCACAAGGACAGGGTGTCCTTGTGAACTAAGTTTTTGTCGAAGGTGGTGTACTAATTTACCCTGAACCAAGACATTCACTTACCTGTTTATTATTCAGAGCATTCTAAAACAGGGGAAACATTACTACATACTCTGGACATTCACAGAACTCTTCATTACTACCTTAGTCGAACTAGTCCTGTCTGGAAATCCGACCAATTGTTTCTTTCGCTCCCAGAACTCAGGGGGTGCCAGTTACTAAGCAAACCCTAAGTGGTTAGTTAACTGCATTGTTTTCTATTATCAGAAGTATAAGCCTTTACCAGGCCTGGTAAAAGGTCATTCCACAAGGGAAGTACCTACCACCTTTGCCTCGCTCAGAAATGTGTCAGCACCCGGTATCTGTGCGGCTGCTACATGGAGTTCTGTCCACACCTTTGTCAAACACTACAGCTTGGACACTGCCTCCAGACACAAGACTGGCTTTGGACTTGCTGTCCTCCAAGGCCAGCTGTCTTAAAAAGGGCTTCAGATTCTCTTTAGCCTCCACCTGGGGCAATCTGTCATCCTTTGACTGCTTGGGACTCTGTCCTTATGTTAATAGTCTGCTGCAAGAACTCCAACTCGAAGAAAGATAGTACAGTTACGTAAAAACTTACTGTAACAGTAGATCTTCGAGAAGAGCTCTTGCATCAGGTGTTGCTTTCCTTCCCACGTTCCCCCTGGTATTCTTTCTGCACAGTTTAGAACCTCCTTGGTTCTTCGTTTCCGTTTTAGGGCTGGGTCTCCAGTGGGAGAACTGAGGTGGGGCTGGGGACCGCCTCTTCATACCACTGGCTGACGTTGGGGTGGGCTGATGTCGAGGGGCAGTCCCCACTGAAGACTGCTAGCTAGAAGTTTTCTGTGGGGTCCTAGTGCCTGGTGGCATAATCCTTACGGTAATAGCCTGCTGCAAGTGCTCTTCTCGAAGATCTACTGTTATGGTAAGTTCTTACGTAACTGTACTATCCGACGTCATGGGGCAGTATTGAGGAAGTAACCACCCGGGTGGGTGGGAGGAGCCAGCTTGAAGACGTTCCGGCAAGCCTTAAAGGGAAAGGAACACTGCAAGAAGTGTGGTGGATAGTACATCATATCCACGTCCCTAGAAATGAAATGTATGTATTTTCAACATTTTCAGTTTTGTTATTCACTCCTTGGCAACCACTATGCATTTTCAGCACTAAAGAGCAGTACACCCTGTGGAACTGTTAATCTTTTTTGGTGACATTCCACCCTGAAGGACACTAGTAAGTAGTTTACAGATTTACTTGATTAGTTTATGCATTTAAAATACTTATATACAGTAGGGCCCAGAGGTGTAACTTGGAAGGTTACACTGCAGCAAAAGCTGAAAAAACATGAAAGGCTGGCTGGCACTATAGCTCCGCCTTTCTGAAGAGCTGCAGTACCGTGCTCTTATAGAGGGACACTGCTTACTACATGCTGAGCCATTACATAAAAGGTATCAGATCATCTATTTTGTGCATCATAATTTCAGAGATGCAAAGGTGCTTTTTAGAGTTTAAGTGAAAAAACAAAGAGTAGGTGATTACCTGCATGCCATGGAAACAAATTTTAAAGAAGCAGAATAAAGCTGAAGACAGCTTCGTGGCACCGAGCAATGGGGGATCGTTCTGGCACACTGAAATTAAGAAGGTGGTCACAGTTGGTTCATGGGTTGGTGACCTGACTAAAAAACTATCCCAGAGGAGAATACTACTGGAACCATACACTGCATTCATTAAGCCCCTTGGGACCGAATAAAGATTCATCTTTAAAATGCTTCTCTTTCAGTGTCATTACTTTTGAGAGATTTTTTCATTATTTAGACTGACTGCGTTCTGTACAGTTTCCCCCCCCTCTCCCACTCCCCCATCCCCACTGTTCCATATGTTTGTGATGTCTCTGCGTATGCCTGCTGGTATCCGAACTGCTTGCATCACACCCACTCAAGAATATGCATATATTTGCCTATTAATGAAGGTTCAGAGTGTGAGCCAATCAGCTCTAAGGAAGGTGTTCTGCAGAAACATCAGCACTGCGTGTGCACATCGTGTGCATGCATGCATGCTGTCTGACAGCCTCCTGGTAATATCTCTGCATTGGTACACTTATGTAGGTGTCAGCGGTCCATTCCGTTTTGAGTTTTCGCTACAGTTCTGCCACCATGCATTTCATTTTAGCTTCATATTGTCAAAATCCTGTCTCACACCTCTGTGCACAATAAACGCAAGCTATCACCTAATAAGGTAAGTGGTTGTATTAGTTTGGACAGTGCATTTACTGTGCGATTATCTGGTTGCGGTGAGTGACACAAGGCTATGGAAACTGAAGTTTCAGTCATTTCTAGAATGTATCTTCTGTTCTCATATGTACCGGTCTGGGTATTCACAGAGAGGTGTTGAGCCCCTCACTTTGTTTACTTGCAGACATATTTAAGACAAGGTACTATTAAATCCACAGCAAACAAATGGTTTGATCATTGGGATTTGCCACTGCAAAAATGTCCAAACCCCCTTTTTTTCAACTTGGCACACAAGCACGCTACAGAAATTTTGTATTGTGCTTGCAGAGAGCTACTGGAAATGTACTGCATGCCTCAACATAACCCATTTAGAGGACCTGTAAGGTAGACAATATATATTTTTTGTTTTACAAAAACTAATTTTGCCACAAACACCATCTGTGACAAGCAGTTCACACTGTGTCAAATGTGGGGACCAGCAACTGGAATGCACTGTGGGCCATTATACTTCACACTGCACATACTGCAACTCTGACAGAAAGTTGAAAAAAAAAAAAAAAACACCCGACCACTCAAGATTTATAGTTGTGAAAATCAAAAGCCTACCAGTTTAAGTGCATCTTCAGAGGCAGTGTGATCTAGCAGCTACAGCACCAGCTTGGAAACCAATACACTGCAGGTTTAAACCCAGCTCGAGTCAAATAATCACTGTGTGTGACCTTGGGTAACTCACAGTCTCAGTGCTCCAGTCCACTCCACCTGAGGAAATGGGCAGAAGCAGGACCCCGCTGGAAACAAAATGCTGCATCACAGCTGGGCTATCCAGGGTAAATAAAGGGTGGGGGGAGAGCCACATTGACACAGTTGAAACTGTGCTTTTCACTGCCTATCAGTATGGCTGAGTGGTACCACAATAGCAGAGTTTGTGAGACCCTACTGCGAGGCAGCTGCACCTGACTGCTGTCTGAGGGGGACTGTGAGGATGCTGGTGATATTTGTGCCCCTGGGGGGGGGGGTCGATGCTGTGACAGAAGGCTACACAGTGTGTTTCCCTAGTTTGACCACGGATGGTTGCTGAGTATGAGAGGGCACTGCAGTGGAAGCATTCAGTGTAGCTGTGGAGGATTGCTGCGAGTAAGGGCTCTTCAGTGTGCGTGTCCATAGGGTTGTTGAGGCTGCATGCTGAAGTGACAGTGCGGTCTGTGTGATATTTTTCTATAAAGGCTAGAGAAAGTCAACCTTTTCACTAGGTATTTCACTGTATCTGTGCTTGGCAATTTTTGACCTAAGTAAATACTGCATACCCAATGGGAAGAAAAAAAAAACATTTCATTTGCCACTTCATGACTGTTATTTAAAGTTATAATCTTTTTTTTAATGAGGATGGTACACAGAGTTGAAAAACAACTTGTTTCTTAGTGCGTCCTCTGAGCAAAAACAGGGGAGGAAATTTAATTCTGCTGCAGTTTTGCTGCACCCGCTCCTGTAAAAGTGTAACTTGGTCCTTTTTACTCCAGAGAGACTAACTTTGACGATAGAAGGTACCAAAAGGCAGGACTACCTTTGCTCGATGGTAGAGGGTACCAAAAGGCAGGACTACCTTTGCTCGATGGCAGAGGGTACCAAAAGGCAGTACTACCTTTGCTGTATTGATTCCTTTTTGTGTTTGCTTGCATGCATGCACAAAGCAAAACATATTGATAATACTCAGGCAATGTAGGGTGCTGCGGATGTAGAAATGCAGGAGTCTTGCTACTCAAAAGATAATCCTGAAAAGGCTGATGACTGTTCAGCTGGCTGATGGTCAAACTTTGAGTAGTTCAAAGGATGCAGCTGCACTGATCATACTGGTTTTCTGCCCATTAGCCAGCTACTAGACATCATTATCAAGCTTTGAAGTTGAACATCAGTCTCTCCTTGTGTGTGTGTGTTTTCCCTCACTTTTAGTGGTCTCCTCTAGCTACAGATCGAAGTCTGGAGAGAGTGTCTCTCTTTGTGGAAGAAGAAGAAAAAAAATAATCAAAAAAATCACAGCATGCAAATATTATGGCATCAAATATATCAACAGCATGTCAATAATGAACAGAAAACAACAGAAATAGTTGAATTAAATTACATATCATGTTCCTCTTATAGCTCTGTAACAATGCAAGTAAACATTTGGCACAGACAACTGCCTGTTATTTTAATTTACTTTCTATCTTCCATGAAAATCCTAGAATCCTGCCAACTGACTCGGTCGGTGGCTTCCAAACCCAGTACCATCAATCCACACCACTGGCCCAGTCCTCAAGACTTACCCCCTGTGGCCAGGCCGGAGGGAGGATAGGTAACCCCCACCCAAAGTACCTAACTGCTGTCTAGCTGGGTCTTGGAGAAAGAACCAGTGCCAGGTCTCTATTCAGAGTCCTGGGAGATGCCATTCTTTTGTCTTTTTCTCCAGTGGGTGACAGACAGAATGAGTACCATGTGCACACACACACGACTGACGTGCCAATGTGGGGCTCTGCCAAGCAATCCAGACTGCAGCTGTAGGCTCTCAATTGCAAGACCCTAACTGTGGTCACACAAGCACTGAAGCCTGTAACCTCTCCCTCCTCTCCTCCCAGAGGAGAATGCCTTCTGGGATGCTCAATCCTCCTCCCATCATCCCTCCGACAGTCTGAGCTTAGGGTGTTTACCCCTGTCATCGGCATCGCTATGCTGGCCAACTATGTAGAGTTCTGTTCACCCACCGTAATGTGCATTTAGCACTACTCATGCTCAACTGGGAGAAAGATCACCATGTAAGGAAGAACTGTAAGAGCACTTTAGAAAACAGGGGGCTGGGTACACTCTGTAAGCAGTTATACCCTCCAGGGTGGGCGGAATTTGGCTATACCAGACTGCCCAGGGGCATAATAAAGTCAGATGCTGCAGGCAGAGGGGCCTTACAGCCCCTGGAAGGTCCGATATAGCCCAATACTGACCACCCTGGAGGGTATTATTACGCTTAGAAAATGGGCCACCTTATTATATATCTTAAAAAAATTATGTTTAAATGTTAAAACTGTTAGCAATTTAATTTTTTGTAATAAAATAGTTCTTCCACTTGCATTAAAATGCTGTTTGTGTTTTGGATCTACAGACTTTTGACCTACTACAGCCTCTGTAGCTGTTACTGTTGAGCTGGTTGTCAGTCTCTCGTGCCTCCCCACCCCCCACACACACTCACCACTGGGCTCAAGTTAAAATGTTTTGATGTACTTTTTTTTTTTTAATTATTCATTCATTTTACTTATTCATTTGGGAATCTGGCCAAGGAACATTGGTGATGGGTGGTCAAGCCTGGAGGAAAAACAAAGTTGAGCCTGGTAAAGGGTACACTTCTTTGCTTTTCCATTTATTTGATATTTAATTTTTGGCTAAGGTGCTACTTAAAAAGTGAACATAAAGGGAATCGGGCCGGGGAGCGCTGTGGTGGTGGTGGTGGTGGCCGGGCAGTTGCACTGTGAAGCAGACGAGAACGGACAGAAGGTCCATAGATTTTTGTACAGGGAAGATTGATCAAGGTGGGATGCAAAAGCAAACAAAGCCTGCAATAAGCAGGTTGATTTCTGTCATTTCCTGTGTTTTGGGACAATCTGCCCCCAGATTAGGAGGCAGTATAGCGCAGTGGTCTAAGGCTCTGAGCTGCAAATCTGGTGACATCCAGCAGACCAGACCTGGGTTTGAATCCCATAGCTTCCACTTGCATACTGTGTGACCCTGAGCAAGTCACAACCTCCTTGTGCTCCCAGGTCGCTCCTGTAAAAAAGCTTTCAGCTTAGTGTGCTATACCTAGTTAAACAACTAAAAAAAAAAGATTGGTGATGGCTTGTTTGGGGGGCGCCGTATGTCTCTCGTAGTGGGGAAATGGTGGATTTTAAAACCAAAAATTCAATTGTCCCAGCAATATTTACAATCATATGAGGCAACGGAGACTGGGACTAGTTTTTTCCCGGTCTGTTTCATACCAGACTGACTGGCCATTTTAGCCAATCGCAATCGTGACTACAGTTGCCCATTTTCAAAAAAAAAAAATAAATAAATAAAATTACACACTGTAGCTTACCCTTTTTGATATTTATGAAATGTTCTGTTATAACAAGTAGTAATTACTAATTGCAAACTAGCTTTCTGTTAAACTGTAAAGTGAGGGACTGTGTGGTTTAGAGGGCTACAGACTATTTCCCCTTTAGATCACTGGTTTGAATCAAGCCAAGGTAGATAAAGACCCAAAGTCACTATCTGATGGCCACTGGGTCATGCATTTAAAAAAAAGAGTTGTGGTGGTCTCCAATCTGGTTCCTAGTGAGCAGGTATCCATATCACACACACTTTCATACTCGCACAATCCCCAATTAGGAACCTTTTTTTTTTTAAATCATGTCAGATTTTCTGCGCCCCCTGGATTGCCCCCATCCAACAAACTCCCCCAGCCCAGTCACCTGGAATTACTAGGGCTTACCTTATGCCCGGCCCAGGTGCGGCGCCTGCGGGAAGTCTGTTATCATCCTGCTGCCAGAATTTTCGTCCACCATTTTCGCCCAAGGACCCCAGGCAATGAAGCATGCATCTTCAGCCCACCCCATTGGCCTAGCACCGGGCACTCCCATGCCTGTAAAGTACCTCCTGACCTCCATCAGGGGCAGCCATTAGACGAGGAAAGCTGTTCCCCAACCCTGAGAGGAGAGCTGCCTGCAGCTCCAGCTCTCTTCCCCCACCGCCGACCTCCGCGACTCCGGCTCATTCCTCAACCCGGGTCGCCAGCGTGCCACGAGATGTGGTGTACAGCGCCAGGCCGGCAATCAGCAACCTTCTTGGTAGTCTTCTATAACAAGCAAAGGGCTGACTGCACAAAGAGCCTTAAGTACCCTCTCAAGTCACTAGATGTGGGGTAACTTCATGTCATGGTTGACTAATACTGGAAGGGAAGTAAGGAGAAGATGCCTATGTTTACCCATGACGCAGATAAAGGGAGGACTTCAGTCTCCAGTGCTGTTAGTGTAGCATTTTTTTATGAGCATTAAAAAACCGCTACAAATATTTTTTTGAAAAAGAAAATAAACAGTGTGTCACACTGCTCCACAAATCAGTATAAACTAGTCCTAGTTACAAACAGGAACAACAAAATGACTGACAGTTCTCACCCTTACAGTACCTGGGATCTAGTTAGTGTAGCAACGTCAAGAATAATGTCTGCTTTCAGATCCTTGCGAGCATACACCACCCCATCAGCCAAAACCAGGCGACATTCAGCATCTGCATTTTTAATTTCCACTGTCCTGTGAAGAAGAAAGAAAGGCTGAAACTGACAAGTTCTACAGTTTTGCTACATTGTTGAGGTGGGCAGACAGCGAGTGAACACGTACGTACGTGTGTGTGTGTGTGTGTGTGCGCGCGCTCACCTTCAATCCAAATAAAAATGAGTCTGAAGAATCTTAGCTGTGCCATGGACCTTGTTACATCTCCAGAATACATATACATTCTAACTCTTTCTGAAACACAAGTTAGGGATTTTCTGGTTTCCAGCAAAAACTTGCAATTAAAATCAGCAAATCCCAGCTACACAAATTCCCCCCAAATTTGAATTTTGGGATATTCCTCTTATTTTTTGTTTTTAAATTAAAGTTTACTGAAGGTTTTCCAATAACAATACACCCACAAAATGACTTACATATAACATCACAAGTTCACGACTGTTCTTACAGTGTACAATGCATATTTCAATGCATGAGTTTAATTGGATATTTTAAACCAAATTTCCCTTAAACAGCACCAGTTTTGGTGTTTTAAGCACAAAACGTAACATGGACAAACAGAACTGGTTGGCAGAAAAGGACTGCTTAGCCACCCAATCTGCCCAAGCATTTTCTACCCATTCCACCTTTGCAGAACCCTATCTGGTCTCTGGTGACCCTCCCCCACCTCTTTCCTAATATACCCCTATGTTTATACCATTAAGGCTTGAAGCCCTCCACCGTTTTAGCATCCACTACCTCTTCTGGCAGCCTGTTCTAGGCATCTCCCACTCTTTCAGTGAAGGTCGTGGGGTCAAAAACAGTGAAGAATGCATGGGACAGGCGTTAGGCAATTCTGGTGGGGGGTAGGAAGTAGGCTGTTGGTTAACTAGGATCTGCAGCTAGTCAAACAGGTAGGGAAGTGGGCAGACTGGGTGGGCCAAGCGGTCCTTATCTGCTGTCAAAGTCTCTGTTTCTATGTAAGAATTATTTCCTCACATCTCTCCTGAGCTCCCACCTACCTCCAGCTTCATCATATTTCCCCTGGTCCTCGTCCTCATTTAAAGGCGACTCTGCACTTGTTTCCTGTTCATTCCTGTGAGGTACTTTTTGGTCCATCTCATGTCACCTCTCTCTGTCTCCTCTCTTACAGGGTGTACATACTGAGATCCCTCTGCCTCTCATCATATGGCTTCCTGTACAAACCCTGCACCACTTTAGGTGCCCTCTTCTGGACTGCCTCCATCCTATCTGTCATTTCTGAGGTGCAGTCTCCAAAACTGAACATAGTACTCCAGGTGGGGGTGTACCAGGAAGTAATATAAGGGCAGTACCACCTCCCTTCTCCTGCTGGAGATACCCTCCCTATGCACCACAGCATCCCACTAGCCCTGCTCATTGCCTCGTCACACTGTGCTACCATCTTGATGTCCACAGATATAATAACCCCAAGGTCTCTTTCCTGTCTTAGGACTGTCAGTACCTCCCACAACACTCTTCTATATTGCGCTCCGGGGTTCCTTTGCCACATTTAATAACTTTTGCACGTTTGGGCATTGAACCCATAAATTATATGTTTTGGATCACTCCTTGAGTTTCCCCAAGATCCCTGTGCATTTTCTCCACCCCTTCCTGAGTGTCCACCCTATTACAGATTTTGCCATCATCGAAAAGGCATACAGTCATGGCCAAAAATATTGGCGCCCTTGCAGTTTTTTCTAATAATGCACCATTCCTTCCAGAAAATTGTTGAAATTAAAAAATATTTTGGTATCCACAGATGTATTTCTTTGGTTTGCAGTGGAATAAAACAGAAAAAGCTGAAAAATTTACTAAGTCTTAGCTTATTCCACACAGAAATCCT
This sequence comes from Neoceratodus forsteri, assembly GCA_016271365.2. Lineage (NCBI taxonomy): Eukaryota > Metazoa > Chordata > Ceratodontiformes > Ceratodontidae > Neoceratodus > Neoceratodus forsteri. The sequence goes on along the minus strand of CM057455.1, from coordinate 335,195,781 downwards.
TAAATGGCCCGGATAAAATTATAGGCACCTTTTAGAAGTAGTTAGAAATAATTAGATTTCAAGCAGGTGATTCTCCTTCACTTCGGAATTGAACTCACCTGTGGTGAGTTGCAGGTGCCTGCAATATAAAAATCAGTCATTCAACCAGTTTGAATAGAGAAAAGAACTCATTCTCCTGTTTTGTGTCACTGTCTACCGCAGTGAGCATGGAGAAAAGAAAGAATGCCAGAGAATTGTCTGAGGAGGTCAGATAGAAGATTGTAGCCAAGCATGGACAATCTCAAGGCTACAAATCAATTTCCAGAGACCTTGATGTTCCTGTTTCCACCGTACGTAATGTTATCAGGAAGTTTAAGGCTCATGGCACTGTAGCCAACCTCCCTGGATGTGGCCACAAGAGACAACTTGATCGAAGACTGCAGAGCAGGATTGTTTGAATGGTGGAGAAAGCACCTCGATCAACTGCCAAACAGATTCAAGCTGACCTTCAGACACAAGGTACAACAGTTTCAACTCTCACCATCCGTTGCCAACTCAATGAAAGGGGGTTATATGGTAGGAGGCCCAGGAGGACCCCACTGCTGAGAGAGAGAGAGAGAGAGAGAGAGAGAGACATAAGAAAGCCCAACTGGAATTTGCCAAAACACACCTGAACAAGACAAAATCCTTCTGGGAGAATGTCCTGTGGACAGATGAGACCAAATTAGAGCTTTTTGGTAAAGCACATCATCTCTATGTTTACAGAAAACAAAATGAAGCCTTCAAAGAAAAGAACACCTTCCCTACAGTCAAGCATGGAGGAGGTTCAGTGATGTTTTGGGGTTGCTGTGCTGCCTCTGGCACTTGGTGCCTTGAACGTGTGCATGGCATCATGAAATCTGGAGATCACCAGGCTATTTTGGAGCGCAATGTTGAACCCAGTGTCAGAAAGCTGGGTTTCCGTCGAAGGTCATGGGTCTTTCAGCAAGACAATGACCCCAAATACACTTCAAAAAGCACCCAGGAATGGTTCAAGACACGACGCTGGACTGTTCTGAAGTGGCCAGCAATGAGTCCAGATCTAAATCCCATTGAAAACCTGTGGAGAGATCTGAAAACAGCAGTTGGGAGAAGGCTCCCTTCAAATCTGGGAGAACTGGAGCAGTTTGCACAAGAAGAGTGGGCCAAACTGCCAGTAGAGAGGTGCAGGAAGCTCATCCATGGCTATAGGAAGCGGTTGATTGCAGTTATTTTGACCAAAGGCTGTGCTACCAAATATTAAGACTAGGGTGTCAATAATTTTGTCAATGCCATTTCTTTTCATTTTCTGATTTAAAAGAATATACAGTATTAAATTCTGAATCAAAAACAAAGGTTCTGTAATATTAACAGAGAAATAAAGAATTGTGGAGACCAAATACTGTTGTTAATTTCAACTTACTGTATGTTTAGAGGAAATTGTGAGTTATCTGAAAAAAGTGCAAGAGCACCAATATTTTTTGGCCACGACTGTACCTTTCCCTTCCAGTTCTTCTGCAATGTCCCTATGAACACACTGAAGAGGACTGGTCCCTGTAGTACCCCACTGGTCACTCTCCCATCCTCAGGGTGAGTGCCGTTAACCACTACCCCCAAGTCTCCTATCTGTTAACAACTTTCTAACCCAATTTACCACTTAGGACCCCACTCCTAGGTTTGTCACCTTCTTTATCAACCTCCTATGCGGCACAGTGTCGAAAGCCTTGCTGAAGTTCAGATTGGCTATATCCACTGCCCTCCCCTGATCAATTTCCTCGTTTATTTGGCATGGCTTCCTCCTAGTTGACTGAACAGTGTCTCTGACTGTACCCCAGTGGAACTTTAAAATACAAACACAATTCTCTTGAAAACCAGCTTTTACTGGTATCAACACAGCACACCTCGAGACTCTACAAACGAGTACATTACAAAACGTCTGAGCATAAGGAAGGCACACTGTAGAACATGCACTGGGAAGGGGAAAGGATCAGGCAGCCAGCTCCTCGAAGAGATAATTTATTATCCCTTCCCGCGATAAAACAGCAATTAAAAAATTCAGCAGAATGGACGGTTTCAGACCTTTTGAGGCAAGCTACCAGTGGGGACTTTGGGGAATTTTCTTTAAATGAGCACAACAGGTACTATTTAACATTCTGTGTGGAGATGTGGTCTGACCATCTTCCAGCTCACTATTATCCTGCTTAATTTGCAATCCCCCATGTTGACCACTCCTCCCATTTAACTCTCCAACCCTGCTATATATTTGGCCAGCATTGAGGTACCTTCCCTTTTCTCTAGCATCTGCAAAAATGGGATCCATAAGTATGTGAACCCTTCTTTTCTGATATGTAAGTAGGTTGTGATTTTCTACCTTTCACAGATTCCGTTACAAACTACTATCCACTGACTGGGCGATGGTGTCATATCCTTTAGCCACAGCTGGGTTATCATTTTAAAGCTACTGTCATAATAATGTTGTATAGGTATGGACTTGCACAAATTAACCCGACTAAAGGGGCGAATTCCGTAAAAAGTTAGCCACAATGCATCGAGCTCCAGCAGACTGATGTGGAAACGGGACTTCCTGGGTGACCAGAACCCCTTGGGCTCTGTGGTCCCCCAAGTGCACTCTGCACCCCACCAGAGATGCGTTTGTCATAACAGTGACAGTCGGCTCAGGGTGGACAAAGTACAGTTACGTAAGAACTTACCGTAACAGTAGATCTTCGAGAGAGGTTCCTTCAGTAGGTCATCACATATAGGACCGGTGCCACCTGGCGTCGGGCCGCACGGCAGACTTTTGTAGCAATCCCTGATGGGGGACCGCCCACCTGACGTCACGTGACAGACGTCAGCATGACTGTATATAGTGGGTGGTCCTACGCCCGCCCTCCAGTTCTCCCGCCGGAGCCAGGAAGAGGCCTAACAGCAGGAGTGAACAGGATTTGGAGACCCTGTAAAACATAAAATGAGGGGAAGGAGGGACGGAAAAATATGACCTACTGAAGGATCCTCTCTCGAAGATCTACTGTTATGGTAAGTTCTTACATAACTGTACTATCTTACTTCGAGAGGATTCCTTCAGTAGGTCATCACATACAGGACTGAGTCACAAGCAGTCCCTCCAAGGAGAGGCTGAGAGAAACTAGGGAGGAGGAAAACAAACTCCAATGGAAATAACTGAAGTCCAGAAAGAACCCAGTCTGGACAGAAGGCCCAGCAGGACGGCTAGGCCAAAGCCAGCCCTCCACCTAGAAGCAATGTCCAGACTATAGTGTTTGGTAAAGGTATGGACAGAAATCCAAGTAGCGACAGCACAAATGTCAGCCGCGAAAACGTTCCGAAGGAAGGCCGCAGAAGCAGCCATGTCCCTAGTAGAGTGACCTCTGATGGAACCCGGCAGAGGTTTATCGTACTTCTGGTAACAGAATCTAATGCAGTTGCCCAGCCATTTGGAAAGGCCCTGCTTAGAAACCGGTTTGCCCTTCAATCTCGGGCCGAAAGGGACAAACAACTGGTCGCAAGAGCAAAGCTCCTTAGTTCGGTTTGTAAAACACTGGAGAATCCAATGGACATCCATCGTGTGAAGGACTGCCTCACCTCTATTAGAGGGGGACAGGTAATACACTGGAAGCTCTACCGATTGGTTCGGTGTGGCTTCCGACACCACCTTTGGGAGGAACTTCAGATGGGTTCTACGGACCACCCTATCCCGATGGAAAATCAAGTAGGGCTCCTTGCAGACTAGAGCATGAAGCTCCGAAATCCTTCGGGCTGATGTGATGGCCACCAGAAAAAGCGCCTTCCAAGACAGGAAGAGCAGATCACAGCTCACAGCTGGCTCGAAAGGAGGACGGGTGAGCTTTTCCAGGATGAAGTTCAAGTCCCAAGGTGGGGTTGGGCTGTGGATGGGGGGTTTCAGATGGAGAATCCCTTTCAGAAAGGTTTTAGAGACATCCAACTGAGCCACGGCTTACCATCCACTAGCTCGTGGTATGCTGAAATACCCAATAGGTGCACCTTTAAGGAAGAGTAGGACAGACTGGAGTCTGACAAGTGAAGGAGGTATTCCATGACTTGCAGGGCCGAGCAAGAGAAGGGGTTCCAGCCCTTTGCAATCGCCCATGTGGAAAACCACTTCCACTTCATGGCGTAAGTGGAACGGGTAGAAGGTTTTTTGGCCTCAATTAGGACTTGTGCAACCCAAGAAGAAACCCTGAAACGGGATATTGCTATGTCTGCAGGAGCCATGCATGAAGATGCAGGGTCCTGAGCCCCGGGTGAACCAGACAGCCTTGATCCCGAGTAAGGAGGTCGTGAGTCACTGTAAGTGGAACCGGTGGTTCGCTGGAAAGCTGCTGTAGCAGCAGGAACCAGATCTGTCTCGGCCAGAGAGGGGCGATGAGGATCATCCTCGCCCTCTCTGCCTGAAACTTGAGCAGAACCCTCTGTAGAATGGGAAACGGAGGGAAAGTGTACAAGAATTTCCCAGTCCAGGATAGAGACAATGCGTCGTTCCAGAAAGCACCTTGCTCTGGAACGAGCCAGCAAAACTTGGGAAGTTTTACATTGGATTGGGAGGCAAAAAGGTTGATTTCCGGATGCCCCCAACTTCGGAAGATGGAATCTGCCACTTCCTGATGCAGTTCCTACTCGTGAGCTAGGGTCAGAGATCTGCTGAGACTGTCCGCCAGGACGTTGAGAACGCCCGGCACATGCACGGCCTCTAGGGCCAGATGGTGCTGGACTGCCTAGTTCCACACCCTGGTCGCCTCCCAGCAAAGAGGGTACGACCGGGTTCCTCCTTGTTTGTTGATGTACCAAACTACCGACATGTTGTCCATTTGGATCAGCTGTGTTCCATTTGGAAGGTGGGTCTGAAAGGCCTGTAATGTGTACAGGACCGCCCTGAGCTCCAGAACACTGATGTGGAGAAAAATCTCCAAGCCAGACCAAAGTCCCTGGGCTTGATGTTCCCCCAGGTGAGCACCCCACCCCATATTCGAGGCATCCGTGGTGAGAGTAGCTGCTGGTGCAGGGTTCCGAAAAGGAAGTCCCAAGGTAAGACTGCGGGAATCCATCCACCATTGCAAATCCTTCTGAACCGATGAGGAGATGAGGACCGGATGGTCCAGATCACCCAGAAGCTGGTCCCACTGCACCCGCAAGGACCACTGAGTGATCATGTGCAGCCTTGCCAGGGGAATGGTAGTGATGGAGGCCGCCATCGGGCTCAGAAGGCGGAGGACTTCCCAGGCCTGGATAGTCCTGTTGGAAGCCACTTTGGAGGCCTGATGGATAAGGGTCTCCACCATGTCTGGAGGGAGGAAGGCTCTGCACTGGAATGTATCCAGGACTGCCCCAATAAACTGGAGTTTCTGGGCAGAAATAAGGGATGACTTGGGCACACTGACCGTGATCCCTAACCTGCTGAACAAGTCCAGTGTAAAGGAAAGAGCCTCCAGAAAGGAATCCCTGGACAGGGCTGCAATCAGCCAATCGTCCAGGTAAGGGAACACTGCAATACCCCGGCAGCGCAGGAATGCCACGACCACCGCCAGGCACTTGATAAAAACCCGAGGTGCCGAAGACAGACCAAAGGGGAGCACCCGAAACTGGAAGTGTTCCTCTTGGAAACAGAAACGCAGGAATCGGCGGTGGCTGGGGAAAATAGGGATATGTAGGTAGGCATCCTGCATACCCAGGGCACAGAGCCAGTGATTCTCCTTGAGGAGAGGAAGGAGGCTCTGGAGAGTCAGCATTCGAATTTTTTTTGTACTCAACAACCTGGTTGAGCTGACTCAGGTAGAGTATGGGTCAGAAGTCCCAGGTCTTTTTTGGAACCAAGAAAAAATGGGAGTAAAATCCCTTTCCTCTTTGCCCTGAGGGGATGCGCTCGATCGCTTCTTTGAGCAAGAGCGAATTTACCTCCTCACAAATGTGAAGTGCCTGGTTCCGAGAGTACGAGGACTTTTGCAGAGGATTTCTTGGGGAAAGCTCCAGGAGCTCTATGGTGTGACCGATGGACTCTAGTTGCAGGACCCACTCATCTGAGGTAATCGCCCTCCACTCCTGCGCATGGCGGGTGAACCTCCCCCCACCTGCTCCCCGTCGCAAGACTGAGGAGGCAGTGGGGCCAGGAGTCAAGAAGTGGCGGAACATTCAGTGGGAGGGCCTCCTGAACGTGTCTGATTCTTGGAGGCAGGAGGGGTGGCTGTACCCGTAGCCTTATGCTTCCCTTGGCAGCGCGCCTGAGCATTCTTCCTCTGCCTCCAGGTCTTTTTCTGAAAGGGCTGCTGCTGCTGTTGCTGAGCGCCCGATTGGTACATAGACCTAACAGACCTCAGAGCAACTCCTTTGTCCTGTAGGTCCATTATGATATCTTTGGCGTCCCCTCCGAAACGGACGGAGCCCCTAAAAGGGGCATCATGAATCGCGGACTGGACCTCGTTAGCAAGGCCCGAGAGGCGAAGCCAGGAGTGCCATCTAAGGGTAACGGCAGTTGCCAAGGAACAGGCCACAGCGTCGACAGAATCGTAAGTGGCCCGCAAAGCATGCCTGTAGAAGATCTTGGAGAGGCAGAGATCCTTGGCAAGTTCTTCCTTGAGAGGTGAAGGATCCATGGATTGGACCTTCATCTCCAACCTGGCCATAGTCGCCTTTTGGTGGGACACCATGTCAGCCACGTAACTGAGGGTGCGAAGGGCACACGTGGCCGAGGAGTAGACCTTTTTCCCGAACTGGTCCATCTGCCTCGACTCCTTGTCCGGAGGAATAGTGCTCATGTGCTTAGGAGCAGAGGAGTGATCACAAGCTGCTGAAATGACTACAGTCAGCCTTAGGATGAAACTTTAAGAAAGAAGCATCCTTTGGCATCCGTTAGAGTCTGTCCGCACGTTTGGGTACAGCTGGAATAGACAGAGGCATTTGCCAGATGGTCGTGGTGAGGTCTTGATGGGGGCCCATCCATGGAGGAACCCTGGGATAGGAAAGAGAGACTCCAAAGTCCAGGTGTTCCGCAAGTCTCTGTCTCATCGGGTCCTGCTCCTCTGACTCCCAGTCGAAGCAGTCTCTCATGGCCCTCAAGAGGTCCGAGAAGGAGGGGTCCTCCGGCGGTGACTTCAGCGAGGCCTTGCCTTTCAGTTCCTCGGGGTCCTCTAGAATCTCCTCCTCCTCAGAGGAATCCTCCCTCCCGTATGAGCTGTCATCAACAGTCTCCTCGACAGGACAACGATAAAAATCCTGATGGGAAAAGTCCTGCCAAGTCTTCCCCGAGATGTGGACCGTTGGAAGAGAGCTGCTCAGGGAAGGGGACCTAGGAAGCTGCGGTTGTGGGAGTCTAGTTTCTAGGTCCGAAACCAGCTCTGACCTAGCCCCCCTGCCACCAAGACTGTATTAGGGTCTTGAAATCTGGAACAACCAGAGGAGGGGAGGTGGAGCCGGCTGAGGCTGGGTTGGGGGGGGGAGAGGGGAGGAGGAGGAAGGGTGACCAGTGGGGGATAATAACCCTGGTGTCCCATGTAGTGGGAATACGGGTTAAATCACGAGTAGAACTGTCCCAGGAGACTCCAATCGGGAGTGGAACCCCTGGGTAAGGATCCCCAGGATACCCATAAGGGTAATGGGGGACAGTTTGGGGTCGGGTGCAAATCCCTGTCAGTCCTGACATCAGAGGAATCCACGTCAGACCCGCTGTGGTATAGATCAGAGAAGGGTCCGGCGTCGGGACAGTCCATGTCAGAGGAACCAACGCCGGCACAGGCGCTACCCAATCGCTGCGCTGTGAAGGGGTCAGGCATCGGCACCGGTCGATGGGGCTCGGACGAGGAAGTCGGGCCTGGCGTCGGGGCCAAAGGTTGAAGCCGGATGGCGGTCCCAGCAGAGAGACTGTCGTCGGGATTGCCGGCATCTGAGGAGGGACCTCCACGGAAAGGCCATCAGGCCGAGGAGCCTCCTGCGCCTGGACCCCAGCAGGGGAGCACGGAGAGGAACCCAACACATCCACAGGTTCAATGGCATCTCTGTCGCCATTGCCAGACGTGTTCGCAGGAGAATGCGAGGACATGGGCAAAGAAGGAGGGGAAGGGAGAGAGGCCTTCTCCCTCTGGTCCCGCCGGACGTCGGGTGTGGCGCCATTCGGCCCAGATGGGGGAACCGAGCCTGTGCAGTTGTCGAAGACGGACGACTTAGCGGGTGGGGTCTGGTGGTCAGGGGCAGAACCCCCGGCTGACTTATCGACTGGAGCCGGGCAGTTGCCCCCAGCCAGGGGAAACCAACTTACCAGCCGCCACGTGGTCCCTGGAGGAGCCGGGGGCTGACTTACCGGCTGAGATGCGCGGTCGCCAGAGGAGCCGGCGATCGACTTATCCGCCGGAGATTTGTCTGACTTACCATCTGGTTTCCTGGGCAGCAGCTGGGCCTTGCTCGTTGAGGGTCTGATGTCGTCCGCGGAGCGAGTCCACTCCCTAGACTTGTCCTTGTGTTTTTTCAAAGGGGAAGATTTTTCAGACGAGTCTCTAAGCCAATCCATCTCTTTCTCTAGCGAAGCTAGGTGGGCTTTGAGCAGGTGGGCTTCCAAAGCCTGCTGTCTCTGTTTTTCCGTGGCCTGGTTGAAGGACTGGCACTCAGGGCAAGAGGAGACTGGATGGTCTGGGCCTAGGGAGATGACGCACTTCAGATGTCCATCTTTGTGCGGGATCTGGGTGCCACACGATAAGCACTTTTTTTTTTTTTTTTTAGGAAAAGACATCAAAAGAACAGTAGTTGTGAAGAATAAAGCAGCAGGATCACAATTAACTTTCTCGACGTCGCGAAATGGAAGTTCATGAGCGACTGATGAGGTGACGGCGGAAAGAACTGGTGGGCGAGTGGGGACTGCCCACTATAGTCATGCTGACGTCAGTCACCTGACATCAGGTGGGCGGTCCCTTGTCAGGGATTGCTAGAAAAGTCTGCTGTGCGGCCAGACGCCAGGTGGCACCTGTCCTATATGTGATGACCTACTGAAGGAACCCTCTCGAAGTAAGATCCAGGACTCTTTCCTCCAGATGACTTGGGATCAGTCACCACTGGTGGCATCCCACATCGGTTTGGTCACTGTGACGAGCTGGTCCCAGTGTCCTAGGTGCTGGGACCACTGATGGCCAAACTCCCACTGCAGGTGCCACATCTGCCTGCAGGCCCAACGAACCATACTGGTTCAGAATGCCATGTACCCCAGCAGCTGCAGGAAATTTGGGGCATGGCACAAGTGCCCAACCTGAAATGATGTCTGCAGGGGGTCAGACCTTGGCCTGCAGGGAGTCTAGCTCTGCCACGATGAAGTGAATCGCCTGCGAAGGAAATCTGTTCAGGCCTGACTGGATGACCAGCAGGCCCAAGTCTCTGCAGGGCCACATCCCTGGACTGTTTGATAGCCTCCTTGGCCAGCATGGCAATCAATCAGTCACCAAGTAGATTACTAAGTTACTAAGGAGGTTTTATGTTGGGAGTAAATTTGTTAGGTCCTGGTTAAGTGGACATAGATTGTTTGAAAATCATACAGCAGCCTTAGGAGTGCTTGTGAATCTAAGTTCTCAGCTGGGGGCATAACTGTTAAAATATAGCTAAATTCTATATATTTAAGTGGGCCTCAGTGCTTGCACAGATACTGCTCTCAGCTGGGAGCACAATTATTTATTAAACTGTAGTAAAATCAAGGAATGCTGTGAAAATATGTAAGGGGGGAGTCACTGGACTGAATTAAGTAAAGGGGAAATAGGGAGACAATAAGAGGACTTCAAGTAACACAGTGAGCTTTAACTTTACTGGTACAAAATTTGGAAAAACATCAAATGAGTTAAAGGTAAAGGTAAGAATCATTGATAGAAGGGTGGCGGTTAGTAACTCCCACTCTGCGGTATAAAGGTCTGTGGGCCTGTGGATCACTGTAGGGGGACCTGCAAAGGAAAGCTACCATTCAGAGATGGGATATTAGGACAGAAATGGAGGGTGGGGGCAAAGTGTTACATGGGGGAACAAGAGACCTAGTTGCATAGTGGGGCTTAACGGATGTGGTGCATCAGTGTACATGGACACGTTATGGAGAATGGGGGGTTTCCCCAATATGTATGACAGAGGCATCTGGAATCAGAAATTTGTAGCCCAAGGATGGTGGTAGAGAGGTAAAGTTTGGGGAAAGCAAGGAAGGGGGAAACCACACCGGAACTATCAATGGATGGAGCATGATGGCTTGGAATAATGAGTGTTATTTAGTGGTAACTACATCGGGAGGAGGAAAAGAACAGGCTGATGGAAGAAAAGCAGATGATGGGGTGGGTAGGTCAAAGGGGTGGGTGAAGGGACATGCTGTACATAGGAGAAACAGGTAACGAACACGGAAGGGCTATTGTGGGAAATAAGTTTAAATGAAGTTTGTAGGTCAAGGGGGGAGGGGATTGTTATTCATGGGGAAACTAGTAACGGAAATGGCAAGGCTAATGTGGGTAACAGATTGGTAAATGAAGGAAGGGTTAAACTGACAAACTGGTATACTCTAACGGGGTGGACACGGGTAAGCAAGAGAGGGTAGGAAGCATAGAGGATATCAATAGTAGGGAAGGAGAGACAGTGACTTAGAAAATGGGGAAAAAGGAAGTACTTGGGGAGAATGGGCAAAGTGAGTGGGGATATTGGGGATGCTAAGAAAGCTAAATTGTGGGCCGGGGAGGTGAAAAAGGTGAGGGGTGTTACATAGAGGAGGTGAAGAAGAGTAGGGGAAGGGATGTGAGTGGATATGAAGGGGGAAGTCAGGGGGAAACAGTGGAGAGTAACAATACAAGTGGAAGGGAGGTGAAAATGGATAGGGGTCATAAAGGTTCACTCGGGGGAAGTAGTGGAAATAAGGGTAATGAGGAGTTAAAATTCATTTCTTCAATGAGGATGGAAGTTGTAGAAAGAGGAAGAGCAAGGCAGGTGGTACCTGTACCTGAAGAGGAAGAGAAAGAAGTTAAGGCCAGTGAGAGAGGGAAGGTCTAGCAGTCCAAGAAGCAGAGAGGGGGTAGTCACTAACAGCAGGCAGAAAGAAGGTAGAAAGGTCATCATCCTGGGAGATTCCGTAATCAAAGGTATCAAATGGGAAAATGTGGAAGGGGGAGTAGCTCTGTCTGGGTTGAGTGCATGCCAGGCACGACAGAGCAAAGCACTTAGTACACTCTGTAGTGAGGAAGGCAGGAGGGAACCCCGACTTAGTGATGCACCTCAGAACAAACAATTTGGATGGTAACAGAGTGCTGGAGGTGCAGGCAAGATTTAGAGAATTGGACAGAATATGCCAAATTGAGGGGAACACTCATGCATTCTCAGAAGTTTTGCCTGTGCCAAGAGAAAGCAAAGACAGAAAGCTGAGAATCAGGGATTTCAACAAGTGGCTGGGAAAATGGTGTCTGAATATGGGATTTGGGTTGGTGAGTGACTGGGAAGATACATGAGACAACAAGGATCTGTTCGCCAAGAACAGGCTGCATCATAGTATGGAGGGGAAAACACTTTTAAAAAATAAGATGGGGGGAGTTTATGGTTGTAAATAATGATTTAAACTAGTGTGGGGGGGCTTAGTCTTGTGAGGCAGACAGGATCACAAAGACTGGGAGGGCCTGCGCCTCTACCCCAGGGATGGGATGTACTTGCAGAAGGGCAAAGTCAGTGATGAAGGGGAGGTTGGGAAGAACAGAGGGGATGGCTGGAAGTCGGTCTCAACCAATAAAGGGGCTTGGAGAAAAAGATACCCAAGTTACAGGCACTGATGCTTTGGGGGGGGGGCGGGGGGTGATGTGGCTGTGGTCACAGAGACTTGGGTCACCCAGTATCATGACTGGAACTTGATAATCTCAGGATACAAAACATTTAGGAGGGACAGGTTAACTGGCAGGGGAGGAGGGGTAGCGCTATTTGTGAGGGAGGGGATTGTGTGTAGTATAGAGGACGGGGAAGTGGAAATGTTGTGGATTACCTTATAGGATGTTAAGGTCAGGAGGGTCAATCTAGGGGTAGTCTACAGACTACTAACACAAACTGAGGAACAGAACAGGGAAATGGTGGCAATCCAAACAAATCACTGTGGTGGATGGAGAAGCAGGACAGTGCTGGTGGGGGATTTCAACCTGCCTGGGTTGGATTGGTGCACTATGACATCAACAAATGGTAAAGAACAACAGATTCTAGACTCATTTCAAGATGTATTCCTGTAAACTGGTAGTGGAGCCAACCAGAAAAGGAAGCATCTTGGATTTGGTTCTGACAGACGGTGAGCAGGTAAAGAATGTTGTAGTAGAGGACCCGCTTGCTGGGCTAGATCACTCGTCAGTATGGTTCTCCCTGGACCTAGGGAGGGAGGGAAATCACACTAATATGATGGTAGTGAATTTCAGTGGGGGCAGATTTTGGGAGGATGGCAGACATTCTGGTAGGTTACTTAGAGAAAGTATATGCGGACATGGACACGGGTTGCAGGTGGGAAATTTTGAAAGTGGGCCTGTTGGAGGCCACTAAAACCTGCACTAAATCACAATGCAAGAAAGTGAGGTCAAGGAAATCCTGAAGGTGGACTAGGGATGTACAGGAGAGGGTAAGGGAGAAAAGGCTAGCCTACCGAAAGTAAAAGAAAACCCATAAGCAGAAAGACAGGGAAGAGTACTATATAAAATCAAGGGAGGTAAATAGGATGGCAAGGGCAGCCAAAGCAACCAAAAAGCTAAGGCTGGCATAGGGGATCAGGGAGGGGTAGAAGGAATTTTTCAGATGTATCAGGGAGAAGAGGAAGTGTAGGGGGCAGACCACCATGTTAAAAAAGAAAGGTGGGTGGGTGGGCAGAAAAGTGAGCGGAGCAGGCTGAGGTACCAAGCAAGTACTTCTGCTCCATCTTTACGAGGGAAATGGATGGTCCAATTCCACAGGGGGGTGTTAAGAGAAAGGGTGTGGGGGGGTCACTAACATGTGAAGAGAGTATGGGAGGGCCTTAGGTCATTAAGGACAGACAAGGCCCCAGGTCCAGATGGGATCCACCCCAGAGTCCTAAATGTTGGCTGATGTCCTGGCAGCACCGCTGACGGAGTTATTCAACTCCTCCCTCCAAACAGGAAGCATACCACTGGACTAGAGAATGGCACACGTAGTGCCCCTCCATAACAGCGGGTCAAGGGACGAGCTGAGAAACTACAGAGCGGTCAGCTTGACGTCCATGGTGGGGAAACTATTGGAAAGTATACTGAAGGAAAGGCTGGTGAAGTTCTTGGATGTAAGTGGACTTTAAGATGTCAGGCAACATGGTTTTGCCACGGGGAGATCATGTCAGACTAACCTGGCTGAATTTTTTGATTTGGGTGACAAGCTCTCTGGACGGTGGTAGGCCGGTTGATGTTTTATATCTAGAGTTCAGTAAGGCACTTGACTCTATACCACATGGGAGACTGCTGGGCAAGTTGAGTGGGATGGGAGAAAAGTTGGTGAGGTGGACTGGGAACTGGCTAAGTGACAGACAACAGTGGGTGGTGGTAGGGGGGGAGCTATCAACACCCAGCAGAGTCATTAGCGGAGTCCCTCAGGGTTCTGTTCTGGGTCCATTGTTATTTAATGCTTTCATTTCAGACATTGCGGCGGGAGATAGGAGTAATATGAGCCCGTTTGCTGACAACTCCAAACTAGGTGCGGAGGTGGACAGTGAGGAGGGGAAGGAGAACACTACAGGAAGACCTAGAAAGACTAAAACAGTGGTCAGTCACATGGCAGTTGGGGTTTAACAAAGGAAGTGCAGTGTTCTTCACTTGAGAGTTAGGAATCCAAGGTACAGCTACAAATTGTAGGGGTGGGGGGCACGGCTAACGGTCTTGGAGAAAGAAAAAGATCTGGGAGTAGTCATCACTGGCAAAATGAAATCACTCAGGACAATGCAGGAAAGCAGTGGCTAAGGCAACCAGAATGTTGGGGTGCATTGCTAAGGGGATCACTTCGCGAAGGGAGGAGGCAATTCTGCCACTGTACAAATCCTTGTTGAGGCCGCACTTGGGAGTACTGTGTGCAGTTCTGGTGCCCTTACTTAAAGAAGGCCATTATGCTCCTGGAGAGGGGTCAGAGGAGAGCTTACAAGATGATCCTCTGAATGGGAGATACGCCCTTTACGGAGAGACTTAGGGAGCTAAACATGTACTCCTTGAAAGACAGAAGGGACAGAGGGAATATGATCGAGATCTGCAGATACTTGAAAGGTATTAATAGAGTAAACAGAAAATGGGTGTTCAGACTGAAGGGGAAGGGACCACAAGGGGTCACAGCCTGAAACTGGTTGGTGGGAGGTACAGAAGAGACCTGAGAAAGCATTACTTCACAGAAAGGGTGGTGATGCCTTGGAATGCACTACCTGAAGAGTTTGCATCAAGGGAATCAGTGGGAGGTTTTAAGAAGGGATGGGATAGATACATGGGCAGGGTACAGGTAGGGTGGGTAGAGTCCATGGGAACTCAGAAGGGAAATCAGGGGAAGAATGGAAGGGAGAGGGGAGGGGAGGCAGCAGCCGTTATCAATATGTGAGCTGTATCCTGAGCAGACGCAACAGACCTCATGGCCTAATCTGTTGCCATTTTCATATGTTCGTATTTCACCCCCGACACCCTTGTGCCACAGAAAAGCTGCCACCTCTCCCATGCTTTTAGTGAAGACCTTGGGTGCAGATGAATGGATGAAGGGCATGATCTGGAACTGATATAGAACCCCGTCTGCGTGGAACTGAAGGTATCACCAGTGGGACAGACTCGGATGAGAAGGAATGCACCCTGGAGGTTCAGGGAGGAGAACAACATGCCCTGCACTAGAGATGGCAGGATATGGTTCAGGGTTACCATCCAGAACTTACGCTTCCTCATATACTGATTGAGATCATGCAGATTCAGTACAGGGCACCAGCCCCCCATCAGATTCAGGACCAGAAAGTCCTGAACACGCACCCCTGATTTGCCAGGGCATCTGGGACAGGGGCTATAGCCCCCTTCACAAGGAACTGATGGATGTTCTCACTTAGGGCTGAGTGTGTCCTGTGACAGCAAGGACTTCCTTAGAACATGGGATCGGTAAGGTGGGAGAGCCTCAAAATCTACAGGCAGCTGTCTGCCTTCCACCTCAAGAACCCACTTGTCTGTGGTAATGATGGATCAGTGTAGCCAGAAGTGGCAAAAGTTGAACCTCACAGGGAGCTGGGTGAGGAACTGGACAGGCAGGAGGTTGACACCCCCCCCCCCCGATATGTCACTGGGCAGCTTTGGATGGTCCACTGGCTGCTGGGGCCAGAGGGCCACCACTTCCCTAACCCCTGGCTCTTTTGGCCCCTGGCCGAAGAACTTGTCCTTGGGATGCCAGGCTTGGTATCATCTCTGCTGGGGCTGCCACTGAGGTTGCTGTGGCTGACAAGACCGAAAGTGAAAGGCCTTCTTTTTCTGGGTCTAAGGGTTCTTCTGGGACAAAGCCACAGAGTCCAAAGTGGCAATGGATTTCTCAATCCTGGTGTGATGACCTTCCACCCCCAGGGCCAAAGAAGTCAGTGTCCATGAAGGGGACATTGGCCAACTACTGCGGGAGTGTCTGCCACGAAGGTGGAAAGCCATGGCAAGGCCCCCGCGATGCATCCTGACTACAACTGCCATGGCATGGGCGTAGAAGTCGCTTATGTCTAAGGCCATCTGGAGCTGGTATTTTGCCAGCACTTGACCCTGGTCTCTGACCAACTTTATCGGCAGATGCTTGTCAACAGGTAGGTGAGGGAGGAGATCATCCAGCACTCCCAATAGGGGGTGACCAAAATTGGCCATCATCATGGCGTAGCTCACCTAAAAAAGACTGAGGGAGGAGGTGGTGTAGACCTTTTTGGCTGTGTGGTCAAGTTTCTTTGATGCCTTGTCTGGGTGTTTGCCTAGGTCCACTTGGTTTCTGGACTTCGGGAAAGCTGAGTCCATGACCAGACCCTCAGCTGAGGGATGGTCAGAGAATGTGGAAAGGGACCCAGTAGGAGCACATACCTGCAGACCATACGGGTAGAGAGTACTGCACAGGATGCTGGATGCCACCAAATCCCCACGGCCGGTTCCACTACAGCCTCAGTCATGGGAAAGGCAACTCCGGGGGATTTGTGCCCATCGAGGATGTGATGTCTGTGAAAGCGCACGTGGACCTTTTCTGAACAGACTCCAGAGGGACAGGCATAGACTCAGAAAAGAGTCGGAGTAGAGCCTTTAATGACACCAGCCCATGGTCAGTAGTTAGTTCCTAGACCAACACGCAGTCGAAGGTATTCATCCTCGATGACAGCAAGGATGTCTCATCCAAGTCGTCAGAGGACTCTTCAAAAATATCCTTCAACTGTCTGTCACCGTGGATTACCCAAGAGTCATCCGACTGAGTGATTTCCAAAAACAGCCGGCCTGGCAAGCCAGCCACAGCACAGGAGTCCTTCGTTAAAGTTTCCACTAAGGACTGTAGCGGAGGCAGCTCCACCTGGAAGGGAGGTGAGATAGATGCTGGGGAAATCTGCAGATGGGTGGACCAGCGTGGGCATGACTGGCACTTGCCAGTCGACAATAGGGTGTAGGGGAAGAGTCCTACCCCACCCCGCAGTAGTAAGTTGTTGCCAGAGGAGTACCTCGTAGCGCTGCCACATCCAGCAGGGGAGCCTCTCTTCATCTGAGGAGGTTGAGGAACATCAATGGTGATGGCTCCCAGTCGAGCAAGAGCAGTGCCGTGACCAGGAGCTTGGATCTCAACCATCGACCAGAGGGCTGACGCCAAGGTTAAGACCCCAAGAGTTCATTACAGACCACATGCCGAGGTGCATGGGGAAGCATCAGCCACTGGTGTAGGCTGTTCCCAAGCGGAGCTGGCTGGGGACATGGACTAGTCCACATCTTCCTGAGAGAAGACCAGGAAAACCAGGGTCTTGGAGATGGACGTCTCATTGATCCCCTCCAATAACTTTTAAACGGGGTTGAGAAAATATTCGATGGCTGGATTGGCTAGTATCGAGGTCGACAAACCTGACAGGGGCACTGCAGAGCTTTAAACCTGGCCCTTGACCACAGAAAGCTCAACCTGAGTCGAGTGGTCAGAGGAGTCAAGGGAGCAGGAAGACTGCAATCTCTCCCAGTCTCAAGACTGGCACCGGCAGCGCCTGTGTTTCTTACCGTGGCAGGCATGGCTCTCCCCAAAAGCTGGGAGGGCCAGACACATCTCCTGGAATTCTCCAGTCAAGGATGCTCAGATGCTGGCCCCAGTCACAGCAGTAGCCACCACCTCTTCCATGGCTGCAAGCTGAGCAACAGACATCGCCTAGTGGAGGCCTTCATGCAGCTTTTTGGCCAAAGTAGCTAGCCGAGAAGAAGTCTGGCTGTGCGATCCTCCAAAGAGGAAGGAAGCATCACTTGGCAAAAGGCCACTGCCTGAAACATCATGTGCAGTCCCCAAACAGTAGAGGCAAGACACATGTTTAGGTGGCATATGACGCAGAATTTGCGGTCTTCCATTGATGAGGTTAGCCAAACCAAAGACAAAGAAAGGGTCGAAGAACTTCCGAAATATCTAAGGAAAAAAGTTGAAATCACCAATGGCACACTTGGCAATCTACATGCAAAGGAGGAGATCGAACTCTTCCAGCGGAAAGGAAGATCTGCTGTCATGGGACAGAGCTAAGGGTTATACCAGCCGGGTGATGGGAGTAGGTTAGCTTGAAGACATTTCGGCAAATCTACACTTTCCAATGGAACTGCCAATGCGTGGATAGTGAACGATATCCATGCCCAGAGAACCCAAGATTCATTATTGCAAGCAGCCATTCCAAGTGTCATACAACCGCACTCTATTTCCCAGCTATATAACCTACTGTTTCCCAATGTATAGCCACAACTAAACAGTGCCTGTCCCTAATGGAGTTTGGTCTTCCCGGAGATCCACTCTAATTGGGACAAAACTTGGAATGACTTACATACTTATGTCACAAATGACAAATTACGCATCCCGCAATATCAATATGACAGATGTTAACTGGAGCACCTTTGCTGCAGCCACATCCAGCAGGGTCATCAGGGGGCATGCCTCAGACAGCTAGTGTTGGAACCCACTCGAGAGGGAGCAATCTTAGACCTAGTAATCTCAAACGGGGATGGAGAGAGGATCTCAGATGCAGACGTGGGTAGACATCTGGGAACAAGCGACCACCAAACAGTGTGGTTCATGATAAACACAGTCATAGAGTCTAGCCATACAAAAGCGAGGGTACTGAATTTTAGGAGGGCTGATGTTGGCAAAATGGGAGAGTGCCTCAGGAAAGCACTAGCAAATGGGCAAGAAGGAGGGGCAGAGGAACAATGGGGAAAAATCAAAACTGCCATCACAGAGGCAACCAGCCTTTGTGTGAAGCAAATAAAACCAAACGAAGAAAGAAAACACTGTGGTTCTCAAAAGAGGTGGTGGGGAAGGTTAGGGAGAAAAAGATAGCATTCAGGAAGTATAAGGAAATAGAGAAGGAGCAGAACAGAGAACTATCAGTTAAAGCAAAAGAAGGCAGGGTAGGCAGTCGGAATAGCAAAGGCCCAAACAGAGGAAAAGACAGTCACTTAAATTAAGAAGGGGGATAAAACCTTTTATAGGTACATTAGGGAGCAAAGAAAGACCAAGGGAGGGATAGTGATGCCTAATAAAGGCAATGGGGTGGGCTGAGAGTGACAGTGAAAAAGCAGGAATACTGAAAGAATACCTCTGCTCAGTATTCACAAGAGGAGGGGGTGGTACTTAAAGCAAACAATAGAAGCATTCTGGAATTGGGGGGTGGGGGTCGATACCAGTCCATTTATGGAAGAAAGGGTTAAAAAAAAACTCCTAAAACTGAAGGTGGACAAAGCAATGGGGCCTGATGGGATTCACCCCAGAATTCTAAAAGAACTTAGGGGAGAACTAGTGACACCACTGTCTACCCTTTTTAAAAACTTATGGGAGGATGGTGTGGTACCTGAGGACTGAAGGAAGACTGTGATTCCCCTTCATGAAAGTGGGAGCAAGGCAGAGGCAGGAAACTACAGACCTGTTAGTTTGACCTCAGTGGTTGGGAAAATGATGGCGTCACTTCTGAAAGAAAGAATTGTTGAGTACCTAGAGGCTGTGACACGGTTAACTAGGACTCTGTCCCAGTTGCTATGGAGAGTTTGAATGAAAGGATCTGTTCTGTTTTCCCTTCCTGTCTCGTCTGTGTTTGTGCAACCAAATTTTCCTGTGAGACCTAGGATTTTATCACCCTGATAGTCTTGCAATTCTCTGCCTCTAACTGTCTCTCAGTCTTCCCTTGTTGTTTCTGTCTTTTTCCTCCTTTGCATATTTGCTGGTATAAAAATATATGCAAATCATTATTTGGAAATGTAACGGATATTGGGATCCCTTTGTTTAGAAATTATATAGTGTTACTGTTAAAATGCATATATTGAAATGTAAGTAATTATAGTTTGAGATGATTGCAAAAAGCTATTTGGAACTCAAGGGGTTAACCTGAGAGCAGTTAAGTCCTTTTTCAGAAGCTGTGGAGAAGGGGCCTCAGTTCTGGGCCAGTGTGTTCTTACTGCACCTACATGAAACTGACAAGAACATTTTAGGAAAAAAACAGGATGCTTGCAAAGACTTTGAGAGAGATGCAATGTTCTTGGGAGACATACAGAGATTGAAAGAAAACTCAGATGGATCTCTGTTTATTCTGCCTTTGTAAATAGTTATTCTGAGCAATATATTTTTTTTGTTACTGCTAGTACTAATACACTTTTTGCCAATTCTACAACTGCTCTTGGTTTTTCCTATGCTTCCTGACCTGTGCCTCGATGACAGATGGTGTCAGAAGTGAGATTTATGCCGTGCATACTCTAAGCCAGAAGTTTTGTGCGTGGGTACTGGACCAAGTACCAGGGAAGCATAGAGAAAAGGTATGGATTCTGTAGCAGCAAGTCCAGGAGTGGTTACCAGGAGAATGGCAGCCAAACTAGCAGAGACAGAAGTCCAAGCTGAGACTGTACAGCCAGCACAAGTTATGGAAAAAGAACAGGCAGTGACAGAACCTGAAAGCCTGATGGACTTTTTCAAATGCTGGGCTACACAACAAGAGACAGAGAAACAAAGAGAAGAGAAGAATTGCAGCGACGGGAGCAGCGCTGGCTTGATGTCTTGAAAGCTATCAAAGCAGAAGGATCTGGCACTGATCCACCAGAGCAACAAGGTACAAGCAACTTAAAAGACATTAAACTTACAAAGTTGTGTCCCTTGGATGATATTGAGGCATACCTGACAACTTTTGAAAGAGTCGCCACAGCCTGCCAACGGCCAAAGCAGCAATGGACAATCAGACTGGTACCCTACCGGACAGGTAAAGACTAACTTGGCTACAGCAGAACGGACACTGCACAATCAGAAAACTATGACCTTGTGAAAAAAGAAATCCTGAAAAGATACATCTCAGGAGAAACCTACAGGCAAAGATTCCGGTCCTTGAAGTACAATGCATTCGACAATCCTCGAAAAGCCTTCACCTGAATCAGAGAATTTCTTATTAAATGGCTCCAACCAGCGGCCAAAAAACAGTCCCACAGATCATCGATACATTTGCAACAGAGCAATTCATCAATATCCTGCCTACAGATGTGCAGCTTTGGGTGAAAGAACATTGATCAGAAAGTGGGGAAAAGGTGGTTTCTTTGGCCAAGGACTATCAGATGGCCAGACAGACGCCACAGAAGTAACGCAACAGCCAAGCACTGGTAAGGCATTCTTTTTCCTATTTAAACTCAAAGTCTGATAAGAACTCTGGTGGAGGTAACAAATCTGCCCCAAAGACTATTTGTTATAACTGTAACAAGCTAGGCCATACTGCAAGAAACTGCCGCAGTAAGGAGGGTGGCACTGGAGCAGATTTGTCCTTGGCAAATTGGGGCAAGTACTTAACAGATGTGAAAGTGGAGGATAAGACTGTAAAGGGACTCACTGATTCGGGAAGCAGACAGACCCTAGTGCATGTTGAGGTGCTGGGAAACCACTGTGCAAAAGGACCAGGTACTGGTGTCATCTGCATCCACAGGGACACTCGATACTATCCCACCACCCAAGTGACTCTGACCATTAAGGGTGTGTTGCAAATAATTAAAATGGGGGTAGTACCTAAGTTACCCATGATTATTGGAAATGACTGTCCAGGATTTACTGAATTAATCTCAGAGGAACTGAACCCTGCAGTTTCAGCAGCAGTGGTAACAAGAGCTCAGGCAAAGAAAATCTCAAACGGTGGGGACACTTTTCCTTTCAGTGACTTTGATTCGGACTTGTTTGAGAACAGCTCCAAGATCCAGAAATCCAGGAAAAAAAGACGATGCTTGAAGGAACTGTGGCAACAAATGACTGATGGACATAACAGGTTAACATACGAAAATGCTGAAACTAAACCGATCACTGATTGTGATAGTCTTTCAGAACAAGCTAATGATGTTTCTCTCCAGGGTTATTTTAAGCAGCCGGGGGTGAAATCAAGACAGGGTGAACTTATGTTTAAGAAATGTAATGGGCTACTGTTCAGAGTTTGGGTTAAACCTCAGACACAGGAACAGACAGAACAACTGGTTATACCACAGAAGTACAGAACAGAGTTGTTACAGATAGCACATGATAGTCCTATGGCTGGTCACTCAGGGAGGGATCGCACTCTTGCCAGATTGCTATATAGATTTTACTGGCCTGGAATTCATGAAGATGTTGCTACCTATTGTAATTCCTGTGCAGAGTGTGAGAACATAGCCCCAGTCACTAGAAAAGACAAGGTGCCCCTACCTTTGATAGATGTGCCTTTTGAGAGGACTGCAATGGATGTAATTTTATCACCTCACACTGGTTATTGTGCTGCGTACCTGGAAGATGTCGTGGTGTACAGTCCAGATTGGAAAAGCCACCTGAACACCTACAAGCAGTTATCCAAGCTATCAAAAATGCTGGTCTATTAATCCTACCAAGTGTGCATTGGGCATGTAGGAAAGCAGATATTTGGGCTATGTGTTGGGAAATGGAGAAGTTAAGCCAGAAATTTCTAAACTAGAAGCTGTAGCCAACAGCCTTGTCCCTAAAACAAAGAAACATGTCAGGTCCTTTTTGGGGCTGGCTGGTTATTATCGGAGATTTGTTCCCAACTTTGCTGAGTTAGCTACTCCCCTCACAGAATTCACGAAAAAACGATACCTAAATAATGTGAAATGGACTCCAGAGTATGATGAAGCTTTTCAAGCCATTAAGGCTGCATTATGTTCATCCCCCGTTTTAAGAAGCATAGATGCTGAGAAACCATTTTTGTTATAAACAGATGCATCACAGGTAGGTCTAGGTGCAGTACTGAGTCAAAATATAGATGGGACGAAACATCCTATTCTGTACATAGGTAGGAAGTTTTGCAGGTACTCCACCACTGAAAAGGAATGCTTAGCAGCAAAGCGGGCCATGGAGTCCCTTAAGTTTTATTCGTTAGGAACTGACTTTATAACAGATCACAATCCTCTCTGCTGGCTTAACCAAATGAAAGATAAAAATTCCATAATCACAAGGTGGTACCTGGCACTACAGCCATTTTAATTCAAGGTGATACACAAATCTGGTAGAGAATAGCAATGCTGATTTTCTGTCAAGATATGGATCAGGCAGGCTTGGTGGTGCAGAGGGCTGAGGCACTGGATGCCTTACCTTGCACCACACCAGTGACCCGTGTTTGGGAATGATCAAGGGCCGCTGGGAGTCGGCAGGGGAGGAGAGGGATCGAGCATCCAAGGGACTGCTTTCCCTCTCCGGGGAGGGGGGACTCCAGTGGTCGGCACGCTTCTGGCCCCTAGCAGAGGCTGGGAGGCAGTGTGCCAATGCTGTGCAAAGGGGCTGAGATGGGGCAGGTGCCGGAAGGCGCGCGTGCGGATGCATGTGCCCTCCCTCACTGGCGTCACGGCACACCCCTCTCATGTAAAGGGAGCAAATGTGGAAAAATGGTTCCACCGGTTGTGCAGTATGAAGCAGCCACCCACCACAGGCCTGACTCTGAAAGGCGTTCCCTGAACTGGATCTGATTCGAGGTGAGTTGAGCTTAGGGGGGCTCCCGCCCGGGGCGAGCCGTGGGGAGGAAGGATGCTGCCTGATGTTAGGGCTGGACGGGTGTCTGAGATGGGTGCCGTACCAGGGGTCTGGGGTAGAAATAAATGGAAAAACAAAAAAGATATGGATCAGGAATTGAGGGTTCTGAAGGTTGAAAAACAAATATGAGTTTAAACTTTACTGTTTGCTGTACTGTTATAGAAAAAAGGATACTGCACATGTGCTTAATTTCTGAAAGTTAGAAGCTACTGTTAGCAGGGAATAGAAAGTTTTGAGGACCCTGTCCCAGTTGTTATGGAGAGTTTGAATGCAAGTATCTGGTTCTTTCCTTTCCTGTCTCTTGTCGTTTTGGTTGCGCAACCAAATTTTTCTTATGAGACCTAGGATTTGATCACCCTGACAGTACTGCAATTCTCTGCCTCTCACTTTTCCCTTGCTGTTTCTTTTTCCTCCCCTGCATATCTGCTGGTATAAAAATATATGCAAATATTGTGTGGACATGTAACCATATTGGGATCACTTTGCTTAGAAATTATATAGTGTTACTGCTGAAATGTATATAATTATAGTTTGAGATGAATGCAAAAAGCTACTGGGAACTCAAGGGGTTAACCTGAGAGCAGTTTTTAGGCCCTTTTTCAGATGCTGTGGAGAACCTGCATGAAACTGACAAAAACAGTTTAGAAAAAAATTAGAATAAGCTGCAGATCCTAGTTACCCAACAGCCTACTTCCTCCTACCCCCCACTAGAAATGCCTTATGTCTGTTCTATGCATTCTTGAATTCCCCCACTGTTTTTGACCCCACGACCTCCTCAGGAAGGCCGTTCTGTGCGTCCACCACACTCTATGTGAAAAAATACTTCCTCACATTGCCCCTGAGCCGTCCCCCCTCTATCATCAAATTGTGTCCCCTTGTTCTTGCACATCACTTTTTCTGAAAGATGCTACCCTCTTGGACTTTAATTCCCTTGAGGTACTTAAAAGTTTCTATCATGTCCCCCCTCTCCCTCCTTTCCTCAAGGGTATACATAGTAAGCTCCTTTAGTCTCTGTTCGTATGCCTTCTGTTGCAGGCCCTGCACCATTTTAGTTGCCCTTCTCTGGACTGCCTCCATCCTGTCTATGTCCTTGTGGAGATGGAGTCTCCAGAACTGCATGCAGTACTCCAGATGGGGTCTCACAAACTGTCTGTACAGAGGGGGGATAACTTCCTGTTTCTACTGGTGATGCCTCTCCTGTACATCCCAGTATCCCCAGCCATCCTACTGCCTTCTCACACTGCTTGCGTGCACGGGTCATCTGAAATGGTTACCCCAGGTCCCTTTCCATTTTGTTATTAACCTCCATTGTGTACTCTACTCTTCCCTAAGGCAGTAAGGAGGGCTGGGGAATACTGGGATGCACAGAGATAGGCATCACCAATAGAAAACAGGAAGTTGTTATCCCTCTGTACTGACAGTTAGTGAGACCCCATCTGGAGTACTACGTGCAGTTCTGGTGACCGCTTCTCAAGGACAGACAGGATGGAGGCAGTCCAGAGGAGGGCAACTAAAATGGTGCAGTCTCTGCATGAATGCATGGTACAGACATAAGGCAATTCTGGTGGGGGGTAGGAAGAAGTAAACTGTTGGTTAACTAGGATATGCAGCTTATCCAATAGATAGGGAAATTGGCAGACTAGGTGAGCCAAACGGTCCTTACCTGCCATCGGAGTTTGTTTCTATCAAATTCTAAATAATCTTTATTACACTCCAGTGCAACTGGCTAAAATGGGAAGACTACTGTATCACTGAACACCTGCACAGGATGTGCAGAAGGTGAAGGGTTACTGCAGCATATCTTTTGGCACTGTCCAGAAGGCAGAGAACTCTGAAATTCATATTTTTTTGTTGCCTATCACCCCCGGTAGCTCAACCCCCAGTTTCCCTGGTCCCCACTCAGCCCAGGGAGTTGCCTCAGGCTGGCAATCTTCCTGGGCTTACACCCCACAGCAAGGCCGACAAGTAGGCGTTGCCCTAGAGACTATACCCAGCAGGCCCCCTTTTACTGCCGGTGTCCCTCCCTGACTTACGCCTCATGGCAGGGCCGTGGGGTCTGGTTGTTCCCAAAGGACTGAACTCTGTCGCGGAAGTGTTGCGGCAGGTGTAGCGGGACCAGAAAATGGGGCATCATCAGTGGGGCTGGCATTTTTTTCATGCTCTTGTCCCTGGGAGGCGTGGCATGCACAGATGTAAGGCACCGAACCGCCGACGTCAGAAACGCCTCCCCAC
The DNA here is from genome assembly GCA_016271365.2 of Neoceratodus forsteri. NCBI lineage: Eukaryota > Metazoa > Chordata > Ceratodontiformes > Ceratodontidae > Neoceratodus > Neoceratodus forsteri. The sequence goes on along the minus strand of CM057455.1, from coordinate 335,170,359 downwards.
CAGCTCAACTCCAGCCATTACTCCCCCTGGCCTCCACCAGTGGTCGATTAAGCGCTATTTGCTAACCCACCCTCCCCTCCACAGGAGGAGAGCAATCCATCGGATGCTCAATCCTCCTCCCCCCTGGCCGGCCCTCCGACTCCTTGGGTCGGTTTCCAAACCTGGGGCGGCGGCGTGGTATTCTATTAAAAATAGAAGAGGTTCTAAGACTGAGAGAAGAATTACAGAGAGTGGACAGAGGGAGGATAAATAAGGGGAGGACAGTACCAGGAACAAGGAAAGGGTGAAGGATGGACTCTGGAAGGGAGGGCAAAGTTGGGACAGGAAGGGGCAAAAGGAGTGGAGAGCCACATGCGCAATGCGAGGTGCCCAAGAAATAAAATTCCTGATTTTAAGGCTACCATTGCGCAGAAATACCTGGATCTGGTGGCCGTAACAGAATTATGGTGCTCAGACAACCACAGCTGGGATGTGTCCATACCAGGCTACACTATGTTTTGGAAGGACAGGGAGGAAAGAGGAGGTTGTTCTGTATGTGAGAAGGTATTAAGGCCACTGAGATACAAGAACACAGCAGGGATAAGAAAAGGTTGGAGGTTCTTTGGGGCTGGCTTAGAGACAAAACCTTTATCTGCGTGAGGTGTTGTACAGACCACCAACACAGGGGAATGAGTTAGATGGGTTTGGGGGAAAAGACAGAGAGAAAGAGAATGGCAAGCAAAAAGGAAGTAATGATTATGGGGGTCTTTTAATTTGTCAGCTTTAATCTGCTGGATGTAAGTAAGCTGTTGGTTAACTACGATCTGCAGCTTATCTGTTAGGTAGGAAAATGGGCAGACTAGGTGGGCCAAGCGGTCCTTATCTGCTGTCAAATTCTATGTTTCTATGGAGCATTCTGGCCAAAGGTAAAACTTGAAGCAGGGCCATCTTAGTCTCCCTGCAAGGGGCATTTCTTAGTCAGCTGGTTACAGAACCAACTGGAGATGCTCAGTGCTGCATCTGGCATTTACAAACAGCATTACAGATATCACAGTGGGTAGCTCCCTGGGTACAAGCAATCACCGTATAGTGTTTGGCATACAGATTGGACAGGAGAAAAAACACACACTAGGCTGAGTGTCCTGAACTTCAGGTGAGCAGATTTTAAAGAAATGGGAGACTGCCTTAGTAAATACACTGGAAGCGGTGGGTGGGGGGAGAGAGTGGAGGCACAATTGAAAATGATGAAAGAAGGAATAAGTAAGCAAATGGCAAGCTGTTTGAGGAAAGTACAGTTACGTAAGAACTTACCGTAACAGTAGATCTTCGAGAACAGCTCTTGCAGCAGGTAACACCATTAGGACTGAAGCCGGCAGGCGTCAGGACCCCACGGAATTCTTCTAGCTAGCAGTCTTCAGCAGGTACCGCCTCAGATGTCGGTCCCGCCCCCGAAGTCAGGCGTAGTACATAAGGAGGCGGTCCCACCAGAATCCCCAGTTCTCCCGCCGGAGACTCCCGGCCGCTGGATGACATCAGAAGGGGAGACCGAGGATCCGCAATCAGAAGAAAAAGAAGAAAGAGCGTTAGCTCCTGCCAAGGCCTGGTAGGCCATACCTCCTCAAGGGGAATGGTGGCGGGAAGGTAGCCTGCTGCAAGAGCTGTTCTAGTACTGTTACGGTAAGTTCTCACTGAATCGTACTATCTTACTGATACAGCTCTGCAGCAGGTAACACCATTAGGACTGATTCCCAAGCAATAGCGCCTAAGCATTCTGGGAGGAGGCAACAGGGAGAGATCTTGAGCAAGTCCTGACTCTAGGACAGGAGACCCTGTAGAACGGCAAGGCCGAAACCAGCTCTCCGCCGTGAGGTAATATCCAGGCTATAGTGGCTAATAAATGTGTGCACTGAGCTCCAAATAGCCTCGGCACAAATGGCCAAGGTGGAAACATTGTGCAGTGCTGCAAAGGAGGTAGCCACCCCCCTTGTCGAGTGGCCCCGGACTGTGCCCGGAAGGGGCTTCTGTTTACTGTTGTAACAAAAGGAAATACACTGGACAAGCCAGCCATAAAAGAGTCTACTTTGAGACTGGTTGGCCCAGCATCCTCTCAGCGAAGGATACAAACAGCTGCTCCGACATGCGGAGCTGTTTAGTCCTGTTCAGGTAATACCTTAAGGAGCGGTGAACATCCAGGGTGTGAAGCAATGCCTCTCCTCTATTAGAGTACTTGGGAAAGTAGACAGGCAGATCGATGTCCTGATTCAGAGTAAGGGCAGAGACCACCTTAGGCAGGAATTTAGGATTCGTCCTCAAAGACACTCTGTCCTGGTGGAAAATTAAATAAGGTTCCTTACACATGAGAGCATGAAGCTTGGAAATTCTCCTCGCTGACGTGACAGCAACTAAAAATAACGTTTTCCACGACAGAAAACACAGCTTGCAATCTGCGGCAGGTTCAAAGGGGGGGAGCGTGAGCTGTTCCAGGATGAAGAGTAGGTCCCAAGGAGGGACGGGATCCTTGATGGATGGCCTAAGGTGTAACACCCCCCCTCAGGAAGTCCCGAGAGGCATCAAGTTGTGCCACTGTGTGCTGATCTACCGGGAAGTGGTAGGCCGAAATCGCACAGAGGCAAACTTTAATAGAGGAGTAGGCGAGACCTGAGTGGAAGAGGGAAAGCAGGTATTCCAGAACCGATTTCATTGGGCATTCTAAAGGGGAGAGGCCGCATGCCTGAGACCACAGGCAAAACTGGCGCCATTTCATGGCCTACGTCGCATGCGTTGCCGGCTTTCTGGCAGTGGAGAGAACTTCCGCCACCTCTTGCGAGACCCCGTGTCGCATGATGGCTATGTCTCGAGGAGCCAAGCATGCAGGTTCAGTGAGCGTAAGTCTGGGTGGACTACAGAACCATCCTCCTGAGACAGTAGATGGGAGCTGAAAGGCAACGGAACTGGGGGTTCCCGGGACAACTGCGTCAGCATGGGGAACCAGATCTGCCTGGGCCACAAAGGGCTTACCAGGATCTATTGTTATGCTCCCGCGTAGTTTGAGAAGAACTCTCTGGATCAACGGAAGGAGGGAAAGCGTAGAGGAATCTGTCCGCCCAGGAGAGGGACAACGTGTCTCGCCAGAAAACACCAGGCCCTGGATCTAGCGAGCAAAAATTGGGTAGTTTTGCGTTGGATGGGGAAACGAACAAGTCCAACTCTGGAGTTCCCCATCGAAGAAACAAATCCTCCGCTACCTCTTGAAGGAGTTCCCATTCGTGGACTCCGGCCTGGGAACGACTCAGGTCATCTGCGATTGTGTTGTCCACGCTGGGAACATGAACTGCAATCAGGCTCGCGCCATGTCGGATTACCCAATCCCACACTCTCATAGCTTCCCTGCAAAGGGGGTAAGAGTGTGCGCCTCCTTGTTTGTTGAGGTAATACATCACCGCCGTATTGTCTGGCTGAAGCAGAAGAGTACTCGACGGGATTTCTGACTGAAAGGCCTGCAGGGCATAAAGGACCACCCTCATCTCCAGAACGTTGATGTGGAGGTGAGTTTCCTGAGGGGTCCACGTTCCCTGGGACCTCACCCCGTCCAGGTGTGCTCCCCACCCCAGCCCTGAGGCATCTGTGGAGAGGATTACCTCCGGGGATGGCGCTGTAAACGGGACACCCGCAGAGTGTCCCTGGGTCTAGCCACTAAGCCAGTCTCGAATCACGGCGTTCGTGATTCTGACCGGATGCTGCATGTGGTCTTGCCTTTGTTCCCACTGTACTTTGAGCATCCACTGAGTTACCCGCATGTGGAGCCTTGCCAAAGGGACAGTTGGAATGGCCGCAGCCATGTGTCCAAGCAGGCGAAGGACCAACCTGGCGGGGACAGTCTTCTTCGCTGAGAGATCCCTGATGAGGAATCTGATGTGTTCCGCTTTTCCTCGGAAGAAAGGCTTTCCCTTGGACGGTGTCCAGAACTGCGCCTATGAACTGCAGCTTCCGGGACAGTACCAGGAGAGACTTCTCGTAGTTGATAAGAATGCCCAAAGACTGAAACAGATCCTGAGTGTTCTGAATAGCCAGCAACAGCGCTTCTTTGGAGGCGGCCATGAGAAGCCAGTCGTCCAGGTACGGGAACACATAGTGCCCCTGTCTCCTTAGAGACGCTGCCACGACTGCCATACACTTGGTAAAGACCCTGGGGGCCGATGACAGTCTGAAAGGAAGAGCCCGGAACTGAAAGTGGTGGCCGAGAAACTCGAAGTGCAGGAACCTCCTGTGCGCTCGAGCTACTGGAATGTGCAGGTAGGTGTCCTGCATGTCCACGGACGCTAAGAAGGTGTCCTTTTTCAGCATGGGAATGAGTCCTTGGAGGGTCACCATGCAAAAACGTTTGTAGACGACCGACATGTTGAGGTCGCTTAGGTCCAGTATTGGACGGAGGTCCCCTGTTTTCTTCGGAACCAGAAAGAAGTGGGACTAGTATCCAGATCCTTTCTGGTTCTCCGGGACGTACTCCACCGCTCCCTTTTGAAGGAGTGCGAGTACCTCTTGCCTGACGAGTGATCTGTGCTGACTCGAGTAACGGGAGAGCAGAGGAGGCCTTGTGGGTGGTTTGTCCACGAATTCTATAAAGTGGCCTTGTTTGACCAATTGAAGAACCCACCTGTCGGAGGTTATAGACTGCCACCCTTGCAGGTGGTCCGCAATACACCCCGACCTTGGTGTCCCGTTGATCCAGAGGGGCGGGGGCCGGGAAGGAGTCATGCTGTGGCAGCTGAGGGTCCTGCAGGCTGGGCCGACTTCGCAGGACGTTGGCCTTGGCCCGCGGACGACTTCCCCTGGGCTCTGCGGGAGAAGGAGCCCCTCTGTTGCGGGCTGATGCGGGACTGCTGTCTCTGCATCCGGCCTCGAAAACAGCTTTGGTTCCTACGAAAGGAACTGAGCTTGGGTCTCTACATGGCTTGGACAGACCACACCGCCTTCCCGGCCTCTTGAAGTTTGGTGAGGACCTTCTCCGAGGACTCACCGAAAAGAACTTCTCCGTGGAACGAGGTGTCCAGAATGTTCTTCTGGACATCCGGGGTAAATCCGGAGACATGGAGCCAAGAGTGTCTCCGGAGGCATACGCCCGAGGCTGCCGCTCTGGCCGAGGAGTCCGCGGAATCGTACGCGGCTCGCAGCACCTGGGTTCCCACGTCTGAACCCGTGCGGAGGAGTTGCAGCAACTCCTCCTTCTGCTCACCTTCTGGCATCTTTTCCACCAGATCCAGTCCCTGCTCCCACAAGGCATTCTGAAACTGGACCATGTGGGTTAAATAGTTGAGGGACCTAATGGCGCAGGTAGTGGATGCATACATGCGCCTGCCCATAACGTCCAGCTGCTTGGACTCTGGGTCTGGTGGCAGGGTGCTCAAATGTTGCGGCCTCTGGGACCAGTCACGTGAGGCTGTAATGACCAGAGAATCGGCCAGAGGATGTGATGCCAAGTACTGGTCCTCCCTAGGGGCCTTGTACAGGTGGTCAGCCTTCTTCGGCATCACCGGCAGCGAGTGTGGACGTTTCCACGCTGCCTTGGTGACGTCCACGAAGGTGTCCACCAAGGGTGGCACCACCACAGGCTTTGGATCTTTTTGCCGAAGATATCTGGCAAGGCGTAGTCTCGGGTCGAGTTCTCTCTGTGTCCCAGCCCATGTTCTCCTGGATATGCCTCATAATCTCCGAGAATGATGGGTCATCCGGAGGAGATCCTGGGAGCTCACGTGGGTCCGGAGAAGGGACGCTGATTGGAGAGGGGGATCTGGATCCATCCGAGAAGTCCGATCCCGTGTCCTCTGTCGGAGGCGAGTGGCGGCATCTTCTGGGTCTCTTGGGGTTGGGTGACCCTGAAGAAGATCTGGATGGAGGTCTCCTCTTGTCTGGTCTACCCCTAGGAGGTCCCTCAGGCTCCTGGGGGGAAGGTACTCGGCCTGCAGCCCCGGATGGAGTGGGGCGCTGGGGCCGGTGGAGTCACGGGAGGAGGAAGAGGAGGAGGTGTGGGAACCACATCCTTCTTTATGGTATCCCACGAGTAGGTGAACAGCTCGTTAACCTCTGAAATGCTGAGGCCCGACAACGGACCAGGAGCCGGTGGTCGGCCGTCGGGTTCCGGCGTCGGCTCCCTAGGGGTCTCGGGTTCCTTGGGGGGTGCGACAGGACTGGGTTCACCCGTCTGGTCAGCTCCTCCTCCATGAGCGCCTCCTGACTGACGTCGGTGGGAGGCGCAGGGGTTCTCCTCTCTACAGGAACGGGCGTCGGTCCCCCGGCCGGCGTCCGTGGTGGCGAAGGCCTAACCGGCGACGGGCGTCTGGCGGTCGTCGGTTCTCGGTACCGGTGGTGCTTGGCCGACGCTGGATCTGACGTCCTCTTGAGTGAAGTCAGCTCTTTGGTCTTCCGCTGGGGTGGAGGGGGCAAGGAGACTGACTGGGCGTCGGGGTCCGGGTGACGGGATCCAGACTTGTGGTGGTGGTGGCGGTCCCCTGACCTCGGCAAGGCCTTGGAAGCCGAAGAAGGCGGCGGTCTGGAGGTCTTGACCGGAGGAAGAGAAGAAGAACCCGAAGAAGTCTTCACCGCAGCAAGGGGAGGCTGAGAGCGGGCCCAGGAAGGGGAGCAGTTGGACCGGGAGCCGGAGCTACAGGAGTCGGAGGCCCTAGAAGGGGACTTTGATCTCACCCTCTCCCTATGCTTTTCGAGGTGTCTCAGGGCTTTTTCCGACAATTCCCCCTTGGAGGCTGAATCCATGGCCTTCACTTTTTCTTCGAGAAGGAACGCTTGCAGGGCCTTCTGGCGACGGATCCGGGTCCGGCTATTGAATCCCCGACAGAAGGTACAGGCCTGGGTGTCGTGAACTGGGCCTAGGCACCGGACACAGGCCGAATGCAGGTCTTTAAAAGGGATTTGCTTCCCACAGGCGCACTTCGATGGATGGCCTTCCACGGAGGTTGGAGAGGACATCAGATGGCAGACTTCGAAGAAAAAATGAACTTTTCCAAATGGAAGACCTTTACCAGGCGTCGCGCGCTAGAAACAGACCGAAGGGTCGAGACATGCAAGTCGACGGTGGGAAAGAACTGGGGATTCTGGCGGGACCGCCTCCTTATGTACTACGCCTGACGTCAGGGGCGGGACCGACGTCGGAGGCGGTCCCCGCTGAAGACTGCTAGCTAGAAGATTTCTGTGGGGTCCTGACGCCTGCCGGCTTCAGTCCTAATAGTGTTACCTGCTGCAAGAGCAGCATCTCGAAGTAAGATCTAAGCAAAGGTAAGAAGTAAAATAGGCCACTATGGTTCTCAAAGTAGGTGGCTAAGGCGATAAGGGAGAAATAAAAAAAGCTTTTAGGAAGTACAAGGAGACCCACATGGAGGGGGACAGGGAGGAATATCTAGACAACCAAAGAGAGGCAAGAAAGGAGGACAAGGACAGCAAAGTCTCAAACAGAGGAGAAGATTGCCCAGGAGGTCAAAAACAGGGATAAGACTTTCTTCAGGTACATGAGTGAAAAAAAAAGGAAAGCAAGGGGTGTAAGGTGTGTAAGGATAAGGTGTAAGGATCAAGAGACAAGGGAAAGGGGGACTGTCCGGTGGAAGAACAAGTAAAAGCAAAAATTCTAAATGAAGACTTCACAGCAACGGGGGAGGGGAACAGACAGACATGCATTAGCAGGCACTGGGGAGGGAATGGAAACAAGTCAAGTCCATTTTTGGAAGAGGAGTCCACCGAGGACTGGAAGCCCTAAAGGAAAACAAGACAATGGGGCCAAGACAGGATCCACCCAAGGTAACTAAAATAACTGAGAACTGTGCTAGTCACCCCTCTGGCAACACTATTCAGCACCTTATTGTAGAGTAGGGTAGTTCAAGAGGACTGGAGGAGGGCAGATGTGGTCCCTCTGCACAAGAGTGGCAGCAGAGAGGAGGCTGGCAATTAAAAAACCAGTCAGTGTCACATCAGTGGTGGGGAAATTAATGAAGACCCTGCTGAAACACAGATTTTGTCAGCAGAAAAGGACCTTTAGGCCCATCCAGTATGACCCTTGCCCTGCTTATTCTGTCACTACTGAGCTTGGCTGGTTATAGGTGTCACTCCCTCCCCCGTTCCTCTACCTTATATGCCCCTGTGCATATCCCACACCTGCTCGACGCTCCCCACAGTCCTTGTCCCCACTGCCTCCTCTGCCAGTCATCCACCACCATTTCCATGAAGAGGTATTTCTGCACATCTCTTCTTAACTTCACCCTCTTAGCTTCACTGCACACCCCCTTGTTCCAGTGCCTTCATTTCTCTGAAATAGACCCTGTACTTGCACCTTGTTCACTCCTGTGAGGTACTTGAAGGTTTCATATCATGTCCCCTCTCGCTCTCCTCCAGGGAGTGCATGTAAAGTTCCTGCAGCCTTTCCTCGTACAGCTTCTTGTGCAACCCTCTCACCACTTTGGCTGTCCTCCCTTGTACTGCCTCCACCCTTTCAATGTCCTTGCGGAGGTGCAGCCTCCAGAATTGGACACAGTGCTCCAGGTGGGGCGTCACTAGCGAGCAATACAGTGGCAGCACTACTTCCCTCGCCCAGCTAGAAATCCCTCTCCCAGTTCACCCCAGAATCCTGTTAGACTTTCCCACTGCTTTGTCACACTTCCCAGCTACCTTGCAGTCATCACACATTATGACCCCAAGTCCCTTTTTTGCTTGGTGACTGAAATTTCAACTCCCCCATCTTATACAGAGCCCCTGGGTACCACAGCCCTAAGAGCATAACCTTGCACTTTTTAGTACTGAAACCCAGCTGCCACCACCTAGACCATTCCTCTAGTTTCCTCAGATTCCTTTACATTCTCTACACCCCTTCTTGAATGTGAAACCTGTTGCAGATTTTTGTATCATCTGCAAAGAGACACACCTTGTCCTCAAGCTCCTCTGCAATGTCACTTATGAAAATACTGAATAGGACCGGTCCCTGCACCTAACCCTGTGGCACCCCACTCGTCACTCCCCTATCGCATGAGTGCCTACCATTTACCCCCATCCCATGCCTCCTATACCATATTCAATTCGACAGCCAGCTTGTCACTTTCTTCCCCACCTCCAGACTGCTTAGTTTCTTAACTAGCCTCCTGTGCAGCACAGCGTTGAAAGTCTAATTGAAGTCGAGATAGGCCATGAGCACTGCTCTCCCTTGATCCACCTCCCTGGTAACCTAATCAAAGAAAACTAGGAAACCAGACCAAAATTACCTCCCCCCTGTGAAACCATGTTGCTGGTGGTCCTGCAGCACTTTTGCCTCCAGCTGCTTCACAAGCCTCTCCTTCAGTAGTGTCTCCATCAACTTCCCCACTACTGATGTGAGACTGACTGGCCTGTAGTTGCTGGCATCCTCCTACTGCCACTTCCGGGCAGAGGGACCACATCGGCCTCCTCCAACCCTCTGGAACTTCCTCCGTCTCCAATCAGGTGCTTAAAAGCGCTGCCAGAGTTGAAGCCAGCACCGTGCTCAGTTCCTTTAGGACACTTGGATGATTCCCATCCGGTCCCATTGTTTTTTTTCTCCTTTAAGGCTTCCAATCCCTTCTGAACCCTCTCCACAGAGAATGGACTTTTGTCCACTTCCTCCTCTCCCTGCTGCTTACTGCAGCATGCTGGTCTGTCCCCACCCTCTACTGCAAAGACAGCCCAGAAGCAATCATTTAGTATTTCAACTTTCCCTTGATCTTCCTCTGCAAAGTCCCCCCCGCCTTCCTGATTCTCACTATCCCTCCCCTCGTCTTCCTCTTTTCCCTCACATATCTGAAGAAGGTCTTGTCCCCTTTTTTGACCTCCTTAGCTAACCTCTCCTCAGTCACTGCTTTAGCTGTCCTCAGCCTCCTTCCTGTCTCCCTTTGTTTTGCTGAGATTGATGGTGCACTGTACTTGTGCCAGTTCAGCCCAGAGTCCAGTGACTTCTGCTCTTAGCCCAGAGAGGTGTCTGCATATGGGGCAATGCCTTGGTCTCCGGAACATGTCTCTGAAGATTGCAGCACCACACCCATTACACTGCACCACCCCCATGCTGGATGATTTGTTTAGCCTCCTGATTTTGTTTCCCTGCCTTTCCCTCACCTGCAAACTCCCCCTATCACTAACCCCACCTCTTTGCTTCCCTTTACCTCTCCCCTTCCAAGTTTGTGTTCGACCCTTACCTAGATAGGGTTTTTCTTGAATTCCCTTTTTTGATCCCTTGGTAATTTAGGACACTTGGCTTCCTCTGCTCAGTTTCTCCCCCTACTCTAGATAGGGTGTTGCCTCTATTCCCACCCAACTGTGCGTTTCAGTTGCCCTTGGCTTGACCTTTGTAGGTCTTATCCTCCCTACCCTTTACTGCTGTATGGCCATATCCCACTTGTGCCCCAAAGTCCTGATGCCCTCCAAAAATGGGCATCCCAGGTGCTCTGGGGGCTGCCTAGGCATGTTAGGTTCTCCAGGGTGTCGGGAGGTGCCCCAGATAGGTTCCCCTCATCAGGTGCCCCTGTTAGTGTTAGGAACCCCCCAAAAGTGAAGCCCCAGCTGGGCTCTGTCTAAAAAAAATTATTGGTGCTCTCTTTATTTTCCCTGCCTGCAGCTCTCTCAGACCCCCCCCCCCTTTTATTTTGCACCAGCAGGGATGGGCTCGAGAGGATTCTGACTGGAATCCTCAGCCCTAGTTTTGGAAGGCAACAGCTATTCATGGTTAGATTCCATTGGGAGGAGAGAAGGGAGCAGCAGCTAAGAAGAGGGGGAGTGATCAACTAGGGCCCAGCATGGGAAGGGACTTAACTGAAGCTCCTGCATCCCTGCCAGGTCCCGGCTGATCCAGCTTGTTAGCGGCTCCTCCTCTTGGCTCCACAACGATGTGCAGTGGCAGTGCAGGGATGTCCCGTCAGGAGGGGCGGCGGGTCCAGGCCAGCCCCTCCATCTGCAGCAGCAACAACAGGGGATGTTCAGGAGGGGCGGTGACAGCAATCCGGCCGACCCCGCCAGCTCCAGAGTTTTCTGTTGGGAGGGGCAGCGAAAGTAACCAGGCCGGCCCCTCCACCAGCAGCAGCAACAGGAGGTGTTCCGGGAGGGGTGACGGCAGCAGAAGGCGGCCATCCCCTCCATCACCTGCAGTAGCCGAAGGTCCATGGGAGGAGGCAGGTCCAGGCCTCCCCATGGTGGCTCCAGTAGTCAGTGGAGGCTTGTGGGAGGAGGCAGGTCCAGGCCTCCTCACATCCAGCAACAGCGGTCCCAGCCCCAAGGGAAGAGGGCGGCAGGGTGAGTGGTGGCAGCACCGGGTTCAGGTGCTGGTCGCTGTCCGAAAAGGACATAGCTTTTTTTTTTTTTGTTTGTTTTGTTCTGTTTTGTTTTTTAAGTTAAAAAAATAAATAGAAACTCTGGTTGCTCCAGGCACCGGCAGCAATTGTTGGGCCGTGCAAGGCCTCAGTGGAAGGTCCACCTATGGGGTGGGTCAAAGGAGGCTCAGTAGAGCCAGGGAAATGAGGGGGCATGCAAGGCCCCAGCAAAGACTGACTACGGGGTGGAATGAAAGAAGGCTCCATGGGGCCAAGGAACTGTGGGGGAGGGCAAAGCTCCATTCATGGACCGCCCACAGGGCGGACTTACAAGAGAGAGAGACCCATAGACTGAGATAGAGGGGTGGGAAATGTATAAATGCTATAGATTAGTGGTGCACAACTTTTTTTTGTGGAGGGCCAGACTGAAGACTTGAGTCAAGGCCGAGGGCCACTGCGAAATGGCCTGAGGTGACAAATGTTCCGCAAAAGATTAGAGCTTCTGCTGCCAAAGGTTTTGGGCTTAAGTGCCCCCCTGTGCAAGATCAATTGGGACTGTATCTTAAGGTTTAAAGTGCAATTCCTGTGTGCAGACATTTTTAGCCCTGCTAGTAACCAGCATTTTGAACTGTAAAGCCATCCAAATTTGAATTGCAAGTGACCAGCTAGCCCTGTTCTCATTTGCTCTTCTCTCCCGATCCCAGTACCTGCCCGCCCCAATACTTAATCGGTTTCTCCCTCAACTGCCTACTTAATCTACCCCCTCTCTCCATTCTCCCGCAGATACCACCCCCTCCCCGAGGAGACCGGAGGTCGCGAGGGCCAGCCCCTGAAGCCCTCCCTGCCTGCAAGAAGCCCCGAATCCAAGCTGCTACAGGTAATTGTTACCTTGCACCAGACTAGTCGTGACCGTTGGGCATCTGGCACCTTTTACAGCAACTGCTGCAAGCTCCCCTCTCGCCGCTCGAATCACAGCCGAAAAAGCACTTAGAGTTGCTGCTCAGGCTTTGCCCCGTGCTCCCCACCACCACCCTTGGTCGGCACTCGAATTTATAGCTAGGTCTGGTCAGGTGACCTGCCGAAATAACCTATCAGCCCACTTTTCCAGCTGCAGGTTATACAAACCTAACACTAGTGGCTGCTGTAACATACCCCTCACTATCTACATATACAATGTTATCCCTAACATTAGCAGTCCTCCTGACTTCCAGGATCTTACAACATGCTCAACAACCCCCCAGAGGCTCCAAAACCACACCACTATGACTGTTACACTAATCATTCATCTATCAATGATAACTGCAGACCCTGTACCTCCAACATCTCCCACACAAGCCAATATGATCCCGCTGGCCCATACTCACACACTCTCACGTTAACCCTCACACTCACGCATGTTAAGCATTGTACCTCAGCTCCCCCCCCACAAGACCTCAACTCCCCACCACCCAGGTAAGCCCCACCATTGTCCCCCTCACTTCCCTAACACTCCTAGCAAGCGTCATTCCTAGTCTCAAAGTCCCCACCTCCAACGCAAAAAGCCCTACACCCTACCAATCCCAGCGGCACTCATCCAAACTCTGCAGGTTGGCCCTCCTGTGGCACACCTTTCTACTTCTCTTATTATCAGGCAATATCCACCCCAACCCAGGACCACCCTGCACAATGGCCTCTCCAAACAAGCCAATGGGGAGTCTGCTGCTAGCTACCCTAAATATATGCAGCCTACCAAAAAAAAAAAAAACACATCCCTCTCGAAGGCTGGATTGCCCAGCATGCACCAGACATACTTGCCCTTTCTGAGACCTGGCTCTCTGAAAAAATTCCCAATGATGCTGTCTCCGTCCGTAATTATGCCATCTTCCGGGCAGATGGGACCAGCAAGCGAGGCGGTGACTGTGCAATTTATGTTAAATCCTCTCTCCATGCCATTGAAGTACAAACCCCCACACCACAATATGGCTCCCACACACATACAGTCAAACTCAGTCTGGGTACCAAACCCTCCACATCATTTCGCCTATATCCCCCGAGAAACCAAAACTCACATTTGATTCTATCCTCCACATTATCTCCCACCTACCTAATACTAGTGAAATCATCGTAATGGGTGACTTCAACGTCAACTGGCTATCCCTAGCCTCAACCAGCTTCAAAGACACTGCCCTGGCCTACGATCTTACCCAACTAGTCACCTACCCTACCAGAAGGGACAAAAGATCTGGGACCTCCACCCTTTTAGACCTCATGTTCACCAACAGGCCACGTAACCTCTCCCATGCCACGGTGCTCCCTGACTCTATCAGTGACCACTCCCCGGTGACATGCTGGTGGTCGGGTAAATTGCCCCCTGCCCCTCCAAAAATCTCCTGGCAGCGAAGGCTAAAAAGAGGAGGCCTAGAAAACCTCAAAGCCCATCTAACTAACAGCAACTGGCTCCCCATTTACACCGCGCAGTCAGTAGACCTAGCACTCGCCCATTTTATAACCACTTTCAACAAGGCCTGTAATATATTCGCTCCCCTCGCAAAGCAAGTTGTGAAAACCAGAACCACCCCCTGGATCACACCCACACTACTTAACCTGCTACAACAAAGGGACAACCTTTGGCACAAGGCCCTTGACTCCCAACGCACTCGGGATAAACAGCTATACCGGGAGGCACGCAATAAATGTACCTGGACCTTATGGCAGGAGAAAGCTACTTACTACCAACAAACACTAACCTCCTCCTGGGGAGATGGAAACAAATTCTGGAACAATATAATAGAACTCAGTGGGAAATCCTGCTCCCCAACCCCTACCCAACTCAATTTAAATGGGGATGTCACGCAGGATTCCTCCACTATAGCAGAAGCCCTTAACTCCGCCTTCTCAGACCTCTCCCAATCCTCCCTCCTAATTTCTTCCACCCTGCCCCCACCCTCCCCCAAAACCCGTGTAATGTCAATTCGATTCCTTCCGGCTTCGAGTCATCTCCTGCAGCAAGGCAAAACACTATATTACCAAAGCTATCGCCAATACCCACTACAGCAATGACTCCCTAGACCTTAAACTCATTCGGCTTACCCTGGATGTCACATTACCCCACCTTACAAAAATTCCCAGCCTCTCACTATGCCTTGGTCAGTTCCCCTCAACCTGGAAGAGAGCCATAATCACTCCCATTCTGAAGAGCGGCGACCCCACTAACACTAGCAACTATAGACCTATCTCAATACTTCCACTTCTCTCCAAAGCACTGGAAAAAACAGTCTCGGACCAGATAACAGAACACCTAACTAAACATAACCTTCTCAGCCAGGAACAGCATGGTTTCCGGACTGGTCATAGTACCGTCACTGCACTTTCTGAGCTCACCTCGTTCATCCACGAGGCCCATGACCAAGGCTCAATCGCAGGTGTGATCTATGTGGATCTGACCAAGGCATTTGATACGGTCAGTCACGAGCTACTGCTTTGTGTCCTTCCACAATTAAATGTGGTCTCAGAGGCAACTGCCTGGTTCAAGGATTACCTCTCAGGCCGGTCACAAGTAGTCAGGATAACCACCACCATCTCCACCTCCAAAACAGTTTGCTCGGGGGTCCCACGGGGTCTATACTTGGCCCGCTGCTTTTCAGACTCTCTCCCTAAGGCATGCAGCAGTCATCTTCTACTCTACGCTGATGATGCGGTACTGTTTTGGAAACACCCTCAACCGAGCGCCCTCCAACTTGCCCTTCAGGGTTTTTTTGGGGGAGCTAGAGAACTGGTTCACTGAACACTGCCTGATCACCAACTATAAAAAAAACTAAGTCCATGATCTTTGCGCATCGTCAAAGCCCACACAGTCAGTCGGCACTCCTAATCAAAAACACACTAGGCGCCCCACTTGAACACGTTACAAACTTTAAATGCCTGGGTATCACATTAGACACCTCCCTCTCCTACTACAGTCACATCCAACTTCTCTCCTCCGCTGTCAACGCTAGAGTGGGCATCCTCTACAGACTCAAGCACTGCTTATACGCACAGGCCATGCAACTTGCAGTCACCTCCTCAATCCTCTCCCTAGTTGACTACGGGATAGTGATATATGGCTCAGCAGAACCCACCACACTAAGCAGTATAAACACTGCCTTGACAGACTAATCCACACCTGCGATCTTTATGCTTTGGCTGGTTGGCTAAACTTCTAACAAAGACTAAAGTATCACACCTGCATCCTCGCAAAAAAGATGCATCTTCAGCTAGCCCCCATCGTCCTTCTCCCCATAATCAGAGCAGCACCCCTCAGGCGCAATACAAGACTCGCAGCAAACTCATTTCTGGTCCCCCTTTGTAGAACATCCCTTGGGCAAAGATCCTTCCGCTATTGTGCCCCTCTCTGGCTCAATGCGTTACCGCCCCCACTCTCCCAGACCCATAGCATCTCACTATTCAAAACAGGCCTCAAAGCTCAACTACTTGAGACTGCTAAATGTGACTGTGGCTAACACTGCCCACCCACTGTGCTCCCAAACCCTCCACATACCTGACACAGGGTCTCTCTAGACCCCATGAATCAGCATCCTTCAAGTCTCTGTCAAGTGATACCCAGAATGCTGCCTAAAACCGTCAATGGTTTACTAAGTTCAAGCCTGGACTGCTCTGCCAGTACTGATACTGTAAATACTGCCTGTTTATGTACGTCTTTTCTGTACTTGTTTACCCTCCACCCCTTCTAACCGACATGGAGCCTTTGCAAAAGAGTCTGACTCAAAGGATTGTAATTCCGATTGTATTCAATAAATAAAAATAAATAAATAAAAAAATACATTATTAAATGTACACATAAATGTATGTTTTCATTTGTTTATCTGTTTAGTTTATTTATTTATCAACATGTTACTGAAACTAAAAACAACAACAAAAATACTGCAAATGGAAGCTGCTAGGTCCTCGGGGGCCACAGACAGCTGCTGTGGGG
Organism: Neoceratodus forsteri; assembly: GCA_016271365.2. Taxonomy (NCBI): domain Eukaryota; kingdom Metazoa; phylum Chordata; order Ceratodontiformes; family Ceratodontidae; genus Neoceratodus; species Neoceratodus forsteri. The sequence goes on along the minus strand of CM057455.1, from coordinate 335,154,126 downwards.
GCCATCTGTGGCCCCTGGGCCACACATTGAGCACCCCTGCTATAGAGGAATACTGATGACAGTGATTTAAAGGGCCAGTTTCAGGCCCTAGTGATTTTAATGGGGCAACATCAGACCCCCAATTTTAACGGGGGAGAACTGTAAATGCTCCAAGACTAAATTGCAAGTGCAGAACAAGGGCAGGAACTGTAAATAAATGACTGGTTGCAAAAATACTGCGGATTAATGCCTGTCAGAAGATCAAAAGAGGCCTGCATCAGAGGCCAGGTTTAAAGGGGCAACGCACCCTCAGAAATGAACTGGTGTAAAGTACAGTTACGTAAGAACTTACCGTAACAGTAGATCTTCGAGAACAGCTCTTGCAGCAGGTAACACCATTAGGACTGAAGCCGGCAGGCGTCAGGACCCCACGGAATTCTTCTAGCTAGCTAACTTCAGCGGGGACCGTCCCCGACGTCGGTCCCGCCTCCGACGTCAGGCGTAGTACATAAGGGGGCGGTCCTGCCAGATTCCCCAGTTCTCCCGCCAGAGACTTCCAGCCACAGGACGACATCAGAAGACAAAAAGGGCGTAAGCCCCTGCCAAAGGCTCGTAAGCTATGCCTCCTCCAAGGGGGGGGTTGTGGGATAGGTCGTTGCAAGAGCTGTTTCAAGATCTACTGTTACGGTAAGTTCTTACGTAACTGTACTATCTTACTTCGAGATACAGCTCTTGCAGCAGGTAACACCATTAGGACTGATTTCCAAGCAATAACGCTTGTAAGCATTCTGGGAGGAGGAAACTAGGAAACTCCATACCAAGTCCTGAGTCTAGGACAGGAGACCCTGTAGCACAGCCAGGCCGAAACCGGCTCTTTGCCGTGTAGCAATGTCCAGGCTGTAATGCCTGATAAAAGTATGCACAGAGCTCCAAGTGGCTGCAGCACAAATGGCAGAGGAGGAGACGTTGCGAAGTGCTGCAAAGGAGGCAGCCACCCCCCTAGTGGAATGGCCCCGGACTGTACCTGGGAGGGGCTTCTGCTTAGTATCGTAGCAGTATGATATACACTGGACAAGCCAGCGAGAAAGGGACTGCTTCGATACTGGTTGGCCCATCATCCTCTCAGCGAAGGAAATGAAGAGTTGCTCCGACTTGCGTAGCTGTTTAGTCCTGTTCAGGTAGTACCTTAGACAGTGGTGAACATCCAGGGTGTGGAGCAGCGCTTCTCCTCTATTAGAATATTTAGGGAAATATACAGGCAGGTCATTGTCCTGATTGAGAGTGAGTGCAGAGACCACCTTAGGCAAGAACTTAGGATTCGTCCTCAGGGACACTCTGTCCTGGTGGAAAATCAAATAAGGTTCCTTACACATAAGAGCGTGAAGCTCGGAAATTCTCCTTGCTGACGTAACAGCAACTAAAAATAACGTTTTCCATGACAGGAAACGCAGCTCGCAATCCGCGGCAGGTTCAAAAGGGGGAAGCGTGAGTTGTTCCAGGACAAAGAGTAAATCCCATGGAGGAACAGGGTCCTTGATGGGTGGCCTAAGGTGTAACACCCCTCTCAGAAAGTCTTGAGAGGCATCAAGTTGTGCCACTGTGCGCTGTCCCACCAGGAAGTGGTAAGCAGAAATAGCGCAGAGGTGCACCTTAATAGAGGAGTAGGCGAGACCCGAATGGAAAAGGGAGAGCAGGTATTCTAACACCGCTTTCACTGGGCAACCTAGAGGGGAAAGGCCGCATGCTTGTGACCACAAGCAAAAACAGCGCCATTTCATGGTGTACGTCGCATGCGTTGCCGGCTTTCTGGCCACGGAAAGAACTTCCGCCACCTCTTGCGAGACCCTGTGTTGCAAAATGGCTATGTCTCGAGGAGCCATGCATGCAGGTTCAGTGAGCGCAAGTCCGGGTGGACTAGAGAACCTTCCTCCTGAGACAAGAGGTGGGAGCTGAAAGGCAACGGGATCAGAGGTTCCCAGGACAGCTGCGTGAGCAAGGGGAACCAGATCTGTCTGGGCCAAAAAGGCGCTATCAGTATCATTGTTGTGTGCTCCCTGCGCAGTTTGAGAAGAACTCTCTGGATCAACGGGAAGGTAGGGAAGGCGTAGAGGAATCTGTTCACCCAGGAGAGGGACAACGCGTCTCGCCAGAAAACACCAGGCCCTGGATCTAGCGAGCAGAAATTGGGCAGTTTTATGCTGGATGGGGAAGCGAATAAGTCCAGTTCTGGAGTGCCCCATTGAAAAACAGATCCTCTGCGACCTTTGAAGAAGTTCCCACTCGTGGACTTCTGGCCTGGGAACGACTCAGGCCGCTCATGCGATTGTGTTGTCCACTCCGGGAACGTGAACTGTAATCAGGTTCGCGCCTGGTCGACTACTCCAATCCCACACTCTCATAGCTTCCTGCAAAGAGGGTAAGAGGCGCCCTGTTTGTTGAGGTAATACATCACCGTGTTGTCTGTCTGAAGCAGAAGAGTGCTCGACGGGATTTCTGACTGAAAGGCCTGCAGGGCGTAGAGGACCGCCCTCATCTCCAGCACGTTGATGTGGAGGTGGGCTTCCTGAGGGGTCCATGTTCCCTGGGACCTCACCCAGTTCAAGTGTGCTCAACACCCTGGCCCTGAGGCATCTGTGGAGAGGATCATCTCCGGGGACGGCGCTGTAAACGGGACACCCGCAGAAAGTGTCCCTGGGTCTAGCCACCATTGCCAGTCTCGAATCACGGCATCTGTGATTCTGACCGGATGCTGCATGTGGTCTTGTCTTTGGTCCCACTGCACCTTGAGCATCCACTGAGTTACCCGCATGTGGAGCCTTGCCAAAGAACCTGTCGGAATGGTCGCAGCCATGTGTCCGAGCAAACGAAGGACCAGCCTGGCAGGGACAGTCTTCTTCGCCAAGAGATCCCTGATGAGGGATCTGATGCGTTCCGCTCTATCGTCTGGGAGAAATGCTTTCCCCTGAACGGTGTCCAGAACTGCGCCTATGAACTGCAGCTTCTGTGACGGTACGAGGAGAGACTTCTCATAGTTGATTAGAATGTCCAGAGACTGGAACAGGCCCTGGGTGCTCTGAATAGCCCGCAACAACGCCTCTCTGGAGGCGGCCATGAGAAGCCAATCATCCAAGTACGGGAACACATAGTGGCCCTGTCTCCTTAAGGACGCTGCCACGACTGCCATGCACTTGGTAAAGACCCTGGGGGCTGATGACAGTCCGAACGGAAGAGCCCGAACTGAAAATGGTAGCCGAGGAACTCGAGCGCGGGAACCTCCTGTGTTGCAGCCCAGGGATGTGTAGGTAGGCGTCCTGCATGTCTAGGGACGTTAGGCGTCCTGCTTTAGCATGGGAATGAGGCCTGAAGGGCTCATGCTTTAAATCGCTTATAGGCGTACCGACGATGAAGGTCGCTGAGGTCCAAGATTGGACGGAGGTCCCTGTTTTCTTGGGAACCAGAAAGAAGTGGGAATAGTATCCGGAATCTATCTGGTTCTCTGGAACATACTCCACTGCTCCCTTCTGCAGGGGCGTGAGTATTTCTTGCCTGATAAACAATTTGTGCTGACCCGAGTAACAGGAGAGCAGAGGAGGCCTCGAGGGTGGCTTGTCTGCGAATTCTATAAAGTGGCCTTTTTCGACCAACTGAAGAACCCACCTGTCAGTGGTTATGGACCGCCATCCTGGCAGGTAATTCGCAATACAACCCCCGACCTTGATGTCCCGTTGATCCTGAGGGGCGGGGGCCGGGAAGGAGTCAGGCTGTGGCGGCGGAGGGAGCCGCAGGCTGAGCCAGCTTAGCTGGACGCTGACTTCTGCCCGCGGGCTGTCTTCCCTGGGCTCTGCGGGAACCAGAGCCCCTCTGTTGTGGGACCAAAGGGACTGTTGTCTCTGTGTCCGGCCCACTTAAAACGGCTTTGGTTCCTACGAAAGGAACTAAGCTTTGTCGGTACATTGCCTGACCAACCTCACCGCCTTCCCGCCTCTGGAGCTTGGTGAGAACCTTCAGAGGGTGCACCAAAGAGAACTTCTCCTCTCAAAGAGGCGTCCATGATGTTCTTCTGGACGTCCGGGGTAAATCCAGAGACACGAAGCCATGAGTGTCTCCGAGGCATACGCCTGAAGCTGCCGCTCTGGCCAAGGAGTCCGCGGAATCATACGCGGCTCGCAGCACCTGGGTTCCCACGTCCGAACCCGTACGGAGAAGTTGCAACATCTCCTCCTTCTGCTCACCTTCTGGCAATTTCTCCGCCAGATCCAGTCCCTGTTCTCACAAAGCATTTTGGAACTGCACCATGTGGGTCAAGTAGTTCAGGGATCTGATGGCGCAGGTAGCGGAAGCATACGTGCGCCTGCCCATAGCGTCCAGCTGTTTGGACTCCGGGTCCGGTGGCACGGTGCTCAAATGTTGCGGTCTCTGGGACCGGTCATGAGAGGCTGTTATGACCAGAGAGTCGGCCAGAGGATGTTGAGCCAAGTACTGGTCCTCCTTAGGAGTCTTGTACAGGCGGTCAGCTTCTTGGCATCGACGAGCGAGTGGTGGACGTTTCCACGCCGCCTGGTGACGCCCACAAAGTGTCCACCAAGGGTGGTACCACCACAGGCTTGGGATCCTTCTGCCGAAGATATCTAGCAATTCGTAGTCTCTCGGGGTCTAACTCTTCTGCATCCCAGCCCATGTTCTCTTGGATATGTCTCATGATTTCTGAGAACGATGGGTCATCCGGAGGAGATCTAGGAAGCTCACGTGGGTCCGGAGAAGGGAGCGAAAGGGGAGAGAGGGATCTGGATCCTACCGAGGACTCCGATCCTGTATCCTCCGTCGAAGGCGAACGGCGGCGTCTTCTGGGTCTCTTAGGACTGGGTGACCCTGAAGAGGATCTGGATGGAGGTCTCCTTTTATCTGGTCTTCCCCTTGGAGGGTCCGTAGGCTCCTGGGGGAGAGGTACTCGGCCTGCTGCCCCGGATGGAGAAGGGGGCACAGGGGCCGGAAGGGTTGCAGGTGGCGGAGGTAGAGGAGGTGGTGTGGGAACCACATCCTTTTTAATGGTATCCCACCAGTAGGTAAAGAGCTCCTTAACCTCAGAAAAGGAAAGGCCCGATGACGGACCGGGTGTCGGTGGCCGGGTTCCGGCGTCGGGGCCTCAGGTTGCAGGGAGGGCTCCCTGGGAGGCTCAACAGGACCGGGTTCGCCCGTCTGGTCCTCAGGCTGCGTCAATTCCTCCTCCGTGACAGTCTCCTGACCGACGTCGGTAGGAGGCATCGGGGTCCTCTTCTCGACTCGTGCGGATGTCGGCCCTCCTGCCGACGACTGAGAGGGCGAAGGCCTGACCGGCGACGGGCGTCTGGCAGTCGACGGCTCCTGGGACCTGTGATGAGTGACCAACGTCGGACGGGCTGACGGCTTCTTAAGCGAGGTAAGCTCCTTGGTCTTCTGCTGGGGAGGAGGAGGAGGCAAGGAGGCAGACCTGATGTCTGGTTCGGAATGGCGGGAACTCGACTTGTGGTGATGATGATGGTCCCCAGACCTAACCAGGGCTTTGGAAGAAGAGGACGAAGAGAGCCTGGAGGTCTTGGCCTGTGAGGAGGAAGAGGAGCCCAAAGGTTTCTTCACCGCAGCGGAGGGAGGCTGAGAACGGGCCCGGGAAGGCGAACGGTCGGACCGGGAGCCGGAACTACGGGAGTCAGAGGCCCTAGACGGGGACTTGGATGGAGCCTTCTCCCTGTGCTTCTGAGAATGTTTCCGGCTTTCAGCAGAACTCCCTTGAGGTGTCCATGGCCTTAACTTTCTCCTCGAGCAGGAGCGCCTGCAGAGCCTTCTGGTGACGGATCCGGGTCCGGCTGTTGAACCCCTGGCAGAAAATACAGGACCCGGTGTTGTGGCCTGGGCCTAGGCACCGGACGAGGTCAATGCGGATCCTGAACGGGATTTGTTCTACAGGCAAGACTTCGAGGGATGGCCTTCAACGGAGGTTGGAGAGGACATCAGACAGCAACTGAGCTGAAAAAATGAACTTTTTCCCGAAGGAAGAACTTAACCATGCGTCGCGCGCTAGAAACGATCTGAAGGGTCGAGACATGCAAGTCGACAGCGGGAAAAGAACTGGGGAATCTGGCAGGACCGCCCCCTTATGTACTACGCCTGACGTCGGAGGCGGTCCACGGTGAAGTTAGCTAGCTAGAAGAATTCCTTGGGGTCCTGACGCCTGCCGGCTTCAGTCCTAATGGTGTTACCTGCTGCAAGAGCTGTATCTCGAAGTAAGATCTAAATGTACCTAAATGAGTTATCGTAATGTTTTGGTGCACCTATCATGGTGTGACTCACTGTCCCAGCATCCATGTGCCAGCCTAAGATGGCCACTAAGAGACTGTGCCCTTGTGAATTACTTTAGCTGATTATCTAAACTGTTATTTGTCAGAAAAGTGCCCTAAATAAGTAATGTTTTTGCTAGAAATAAAGACAACACAAAGGTTAACAAAAAAAAGTTTTAATTGTGCCACCACCCTTATGCTTGCTTGTGGTCCCAGGTGCCCCAACCCCATTTTCCCCAACCAGCTGTCTTGTCCCAGTTTGTTGCCTCCTTCATTCCCACATCCTTGTCTGTTCTCATGTCCCGGCAGTCCACACAGGGGCTGTGGCTGGGTGACCACGTGTCCCAGCAGTCCACGTTGGGTCTGTGGCTGGCAGACTAGTTCCTGGAGGGGTGTAATTTTCCGGTGGTCCGTGGAGACCTGTGTGCCGATGACCCGCACCACCTCGGATCAGTCCTTTGGCCTGTGTCCTGTTCTGTTTTTTGTCCCTGCTCTGGGCAGCTGGTTCCCCGCCTTGTTTCCTTCCCTTTCCCATTTAGACACACAATGGTGGCTGGCTGAGAGTGTTCACTGCTGATTTGCAGTAGGGTACATCATAATTATTTAGTAATGTGCAGATATTTTTACTTCTCAGAGTTTACAGTTTAGAGTTTTAAAATTTTGACATTTCTTGTAATAATAGTTTAGTGTGATTAATAAACTTTGACTTTGTTTTTGCATTCAAATCAGCTTCACACCTCTCCTTGTGTTCCCAGTTAGTAGCAACTGAACTTGGGCCCTCTTCCCCAAACCTTCCCTGACACCCACTAACTGAGTGTCATACAAAAATCCACTTCAGAGTGGTTGGCACAGTTGGATTACATGTGTTCCCTTCCAAGTTGTAGCTGGGGTGGACCCGAGCCCTGACCTGACCAGGCCATTTTGAGAGCACTCTGCCTCAGTGGCTTCCCTCGCCCATTACACACTGATAGTACACCCTTCAAAAACAGTCAGTCTACTTTACCTTACCAGCAGAGTTCCCTGCATGCCTTCTGATGCCAACCGATGCCAAACTTACTCCTGTTCCACTTCTTTGCTGTTCCACTCACTCACTGGACACGTCAGGAGGGAGTGATTTTACAGTGCTCATGTAAGAAGGCTAGGGAAGTCTAAATGCAGACAACTGTTTCACTTCAATCTAAGCCACACACCCAAATTCACAGTTATCCTCCTAACCCAGCTAACTGCAAGGATGATTATCAGCTTCCTTCCCTCAACTCAGACTAGCACACTAACTACTGCACTGTGTTTTGGTTTTTACCCTAACTGAAGGTCCCAATTTACCTTGCAGACCCTACACCTTTAATAACGTATACATCTGCTTACCCTTCATTACAAAGGTTCTAGCAGAAATGTTCTAGCTGCCTCCTTGCTCCGATAGCAAGACTGCACTGTGAGCAAAAGTTGACTGAAGGAGAGACTGATGGGAATACCACGAGGCAAATGGGCTGCAAGACCACGAGCCGCACGGCTTTACAGGGGGCAGGTCATAAACAAATCTCACAGAATTCTTTGACTGGGTAACTAGGGAAGTGGGATCAGAGGAGGGCAGTGGATGTGGCCTACATGGAAACATAGAAAATGACAGCAGATAGGATCGCAGGGCCCACATAGTCTGTATTTACCCTACCTACTGCAGTATCATGACTGTATGTATCTCTGGCTTTACCCCCTCTTTCCTATCGCTAGGGTTCTCCCATGCCTATCCTATGTATTCTTGAATACCCCTACTGTTTTTGCCCCCACCACCTCCTCTGCAAGGCCATTCCATGCAACCACCGCCCTTTCCATGAAAAAAATATTTAATGTTTCCCCTGTCTACCCCCCCTCCGGCCTCATATCACGATCCCTTGTTCTTGAACATCTTTCTTTCCCAGAAGATGCTACCCTCCTGTACCTTATTTATGCCCTTGAGGTAGCTGAACATTTCTATCACAACCCCCCATCCAGGATATACATACTGAGTTCCTTTAGTCTCTCCTCCTAAGGCTTTTGGTGAGATCCTGCAACATTTTGGTTGCCCTCCTCTGAACTGTCCCTACTCTGTCTATGTCCTTCCGGAGATGCAGCCTCCAGAACTGGACACAGTACTCTAGATGAGGTCTCACCAATGATCTGTACAGCAGCAACACCACCTCCTCTTTTCTGCTGGTGATACCTCTCACTATGCACCCCAGCATCCCACTGGCTCTCCCCACTGCCTTGTCACACTGTTTGACCACATTGAGGTCATCAGATATGATTACCCCAAGGTCCCTTTCTTGCTTGGTGGTCATCAGTACCTCCCCCTCCACCATGTACTCCTCTCCCAGGCTTCTGTGCCCCAAATCCATGATCTTGCACTTCTTCAAATTGAATCTTAGCTGCCACATCCTTGACCACTCCTCAAGCTTACTTAGGTCCCTCTATTTTTTCTACCCCCCCAACCCCCCGGAGTGTCAACCCTGTTGCAGATCTTTGTGTCATCTCCAAACAGGCTTACCTTCCCTTCCAGCCCCTATGCAATGTCGCTTATGAAGACATTAAAAAGAGGACTGGCCCCAGGATGGATCCCTGTGGCACCCCGCTGGTCACCCTCCTCTCCTTGGAGTGAACTCCTGTTTACCACCACCCATGTTCTATCCCTCAGCCAATTCTAACCCAGTTTACCACCTTGGGACTTACTCCCAGGCTGCCCAGCTTGCTTACAAGCCTCCTATGTGGAACGGTGTTGAAGGCCTTGCTGAAATCCAGGTAGGACACATCCATTGCTCTTCCCTGATTGAATTTCCCAGGTCACTCAGTCAAAGAAATCTATCAGATTTGTTTGACATGACCTCCCTGCTGTGCATCCATGCTGCCTTAGCTCCTATAATCTGCTGGATTCAGGATGTTCCACAATCCTTTCTTTTAGGAGTGATTTCATTTATTTCCCCATCACCGAGGACAGGCCGACTTGTCCTGTAGTTGCCAGCCTCCTTCCTGCTCCCACTTTTGTAAAGAGGCACTACATCTGCCCTCCTTCAGTCCTCTGGAACCACTCCCATTTCCAGTGATTGGCCTAGCAGGACTTCAGTAAGGTCTTTTGACACTGTACCGCACAGGAGGCTGACAAAGAAACTTAGCAACCTGGGGGTGGGAGAGAAGGTGGTAAAGCTGTGTATTAAACTGGTTGAAAGACAGGAGGCAGAGGGTGGTGATAAACGGCAGTAACTCAGGGAACAGACAGTGACCAGCAGAGTACCACCGGGATCAGTACTGGGTCATGTTCTCTTCAACTTCTTCATAAGTGACACTGCTGAGGACCTGGAGGGGAAGGTGTCTCTTTGTGGATGGCACAAAAATCTGTAACAGGGTGGACAGCCAGGAGGGGGTGGAGAGAATGCACAGGGATGTGGGGAAACCTGAGGAGTGGTCTAGGCTGTAGGCTGCTGGGTTTCAGCGCCGCCAAAAAGTGCAAAGTTATGCACCTGGAACAGGGAAACCCTGGGGCTGTGTATAAGATGGAGGGGATTACTTACATTTACCAAGCAAGAGAAGGACCCTGAGGTAATCATATCCAGTGATTTCAAGGTGACAGGGCAGTGCAAAAAAAGCAGCAGGCAAGGCTAACCAGATGCTGGGGCGCATAGAGAGGGGGATTTCTAGCAGAAGGGAGGAAGTGTTGCCTCTGTATCACTCGGTAGTGAGTCCGACCTAGAGTACTGTATCCAGTACTGGAGGCTGCATCTCCGTAATGGCACTGACAGGGTGGAAGTGGTCCAGAGCAGGGCTACCAACATGGTGCGAGGACTGACAAGATGGCGACCATGCTGGGTCTGCCATTTGCTGTTTGTTAAATCCGTTTGCTAAATCCACCACTTTAACTTAATTTGTAGGATTTTATTTTATGGAGTTATCTAGTTTTGCTTTGTTTGTTTTGTTTTTTCATTGTTTTATTTGTCTGAGTAGCGTTTATTATGAACGAGCAGTGTGGTTTGTCTGGAAGCCTTTCCATAGTATTTGCTGAACCAGGAGAGCAGAGACTTCGAGTAGCGAACGTCAGTGACTTGGATTGGATTTTATTTGCTTCTGCTGCTCTATATGGATTAAACATCATTTTGCCGGTTTAGCTATTCTCCTAAGGGAGGCTGGGGCAGGGAGCTCCGAGCAGTGTGGATTTGTAGAGTGGATTGGATTTGTGGAGCACAGTGGATCCGTGAGTACACTGACTTGGTTGTGGCAATCGGTCCGCTTTCATCTGCCTGGTGAATGAAATTTTGCCTGTAGTATTCATCGTCACTGACTACCAGAGTTCGAGGGGTGCCTACGGTTGCTACTGGGGGACCACTGCCCTAGGCCGGGCTCGGGTCCAGGGTAGGAACACACGTTGTTCAGCCGCCGAAGAGTCGACGACCGAGCACAGTGCCACCCTAAGTTGTCTGTGGGGTTCAACCTGATGGCTGACCCTACAGAGATCTGTAACCACTGGTCTCGGGTCGGGGGTTCTCCCGGTGAAGCAACCAAAGGCACTCGATCCTTGTTTTGCTAGCTTGTGTGGCTGGAACCTCCTCGATTTGTAGTCTGAACTACAGAAACAGTGGACTCTGGGCTTGGTCCTGCCTGGTCAAGGATTTGGACTTATTGATTTTGATACACTTGCTGATGTCTTATCCTTGTCCCCCTCCCATTGCGGCATTTGTTTGCTGTGTGATTTTGAGGATATCCTGCTCAGCTTTCCTAGTGCAGCAGTCTCTGGAAGGTGGTGAGAGCATCTTATTTTTTGACATTTAAAAAACTTTCAAATTATTTGCTGGCTTCTTCTCTATCAACTGTGTGAGAGACAGTGGTGGTTTTGAAGTTTTATTGTACCCAGACTGGTGTGAGCTTTCTGGGCACTGACTCCATTTCACTGCATTTTTCATGGTGACTGACCGCTCCTCCCTGACTTGTGTCTGCTTCTGCTGATTCTTGCAATCCTTGGACTGGCTTTGCTTTTTAATTATTTGTCTTAAAAATTGTTTTTTATTTGGGTGTGGGGTTTCTTTTATATGGTGGATTTGCTTTGGGTTCTCCGGTTTTAATAGGATGTGTTAGCATTTGGCTCTCCCAGCTAAGCGCTACTCTTCCTCTGAGCTCCGGAGCCTCTGGCCCTTTAATTGCCCTTCACTCCTGACTGCTGTTTATGGGCGGTGTAGGGCTTTTGGGATAGCGAGAAAAAGGAGATGGAGGACCAGGGGCTCCGAACCTTGGCGGGGGGAAGAGTGAGCGGGGGTGCCAAATTGCGTTAGTTAAGTCCAGGAGACGCACTGGGGCAAAATGGGTTCCAGATCATGGACCATCCTATCTGGTCCCCATACACAAGGGCTCCTGCAAGTCAGGGCCGGTAGCCCAGACGGCTCCGGAACCCAGTCCATCTTGAGTGGTGTTGTGTAATGCCAGGTCTATCAAGAACAAGACAGCTATTATAGCTGACCTTGTGTGAACAGCAGACCTGGCATGCATCACCGAGACCTGGCTGGATGGATGGAAATGCCGGTCCAATTTTGGAGGTGGCTATTCCAGCTGGTTTCTCGGTGATACACCACTCAAGACTGGACCGCAGGGGTGGGGGTGTAGCTACCTGTTTCAGAATGGAACTGGGCCTTGCGGAGGTTCCAGTTGAGGGTTACAGATCATTTGAGTGTACTACAGCTGCGGGTGTGGAGTGCAGGTTCATTCTCACTTACCGTCCACCTGGGGATGAGTGTGTTTTCCTGCAGGAAGTCACGGACTTCATCACTGACATGGTGTTGGATTGCCCAGGTTGAAGGTGCTGGGTGACTTCAATGCCTGGGTTGATGATGAACTCTCACAATTTGGTCAGGACTTCCTTCAACTTACGAATATGTTGGGCCTCACACAGGTTGTTGCCTCTGCAACCCATGTTCATGGCCACTCATTTGATCTGGTTTTCCTCCTGGGAATGGAAGCCACCAACTTGGTGGTGGAAACTGTCGGTAGGTCTGACCATTGCACTGTAAGATTCAATTTCCAAGCACCCCTCTATAGGCCTGCTCCTGTGGAGATGGTCAAATTCCGCCCTTTGAGGGATGTTACTCCCATTGATCTCTCGGCGGTTCTTGATCTATCGGGATGTACGGATGCCAGTGAGGGTCCGGAGCGCCTAGTCCAGGCCTATAATAAGGCTGTGGGGACGCCCTGGATTCCATCGCTCCTGTCCATGTTCGCCCCCTCACTCTCCGCTCTTGGTCCCCTTGGTTCGATGGGGTCTTGAGGGCGTTGAGGCGTGAGAGGTGAAGGCTAGAGCGGTGCTGGCGGAGATCCACCCTGGATGCCGACCGCCTTAGATTGATGGAACATTATCATGTCTATCAATCAACAATCTCCCATAAGAAGGCAGCGTTCCTGTCCAGGGAGAATGCTGTGGCTCAGAATCGACCGTCTCAGCTCTTCCAAACTGTGGACAGACTGTGCAATCCAGCCTGTCTTCAGGTCTGGAGAGCATTTTCACAAGATAAGTGTGATGAGTTCACTCAATTCTTTGCCAATAAAGTGGCCGACATCAGGGCTAAGATCCATTTTGGCACACTCTATGGGGGGGTCTGCGGAGATCGGTATAGGGTCACTACAACCCGGTCTTCCTGGGATCACTGAGCAGCCGGCAATCTATGATGTTATGCGGATTGTCCAAAGTATGCGGCCTACTTGCTGTAGTCTTGACCCGGGCCCTACATGCCTCATTTTGGGGTGTGTAGATGTTATCAGCCCTGTCTCAGCAGAGAGAGTTTGGTGCTCTTTAGAGTTAGGTGAGTTTCTGGACTCCCTAAAGGAGGCAGTAGTTACACCGCTCCTTAAAAAAGCTTCTCTTGACCCAAACTGCCCTGCTAACTACAAGCCAATCTCTAACCTTCCCTTTGTTGGGAACAAAGCAGTTGCCCTTCAGTTGGATAACCATTTGACCATCCATGACATCTATGATTCCCTCCAGTCTGGTTTTCGGAAAAGGCACAGTACAGAGACCGCTCTGGTTCAGGTGCTCAATGATCTCCTGATTGCTAGAGGTCTTAAGTGTCGCTCACTCTTGGTCCTTCTTGATCTCTCCTCAGCTTCTGACACCATGGACCATTCAGGGCTGCTTGAGTGCCTGAGAGACATCTGTGGCCTGTCGGGTATAGTCCTCAGTTTGTTTAGATCTTTCCTCATTGGCAGAACTCAGAGAGTGGCATCTGGGATTTAGTCCTTGGTTCCATTCTTACTGCCATGTGGGGTTCCTCAGGGCTCTGTGCTGTCCCCTATGTTGTTCGCGGTGTATTTGCTGCCATTGGGAGACATTGTAAGATGGTATGGGCTGCAGGTTCGTTGTTATGCAGATGATACCCGGCTCTACCTGTCTTTTGCCCCTGACCAGGATAGTGTGGTCTCTGTCTTTAATAACTGCCTTGTAGCGCTCCAGGACTGGATGCGGGCCAGCTGGCTAAAGTTGAACCCTGATAACACTGAGGTGTTGGTGGTGGATCCAGGTCATGGGATAGAGAGGACGGGAGCATGGCTTGACTCCGGGATTTTGCTCAGGGGTTGCCAGCTCATGTCCTCTGTTCAGGTGCGGAATCTGGGCGTTATATTGGATGTGTTGGCTGTAGTCAAATCCTCTTTTTTCCATCTGAGGAATATCGCCCAGATTAATAACCTTGTTCCATCCCGCGACATTCAAACATTGATCCACGCCTCTGTCACCTCCCGCCTTGATAACTGCAACTCCCTATGCCTAGGGCTTCTGGGGTTTGATATTCGCCGCTTGCAGCTGGTGCAGAATGCTGCGGTCAGGTTACCAAATGGGGTTTCCCGGATTAGTCACATCACCCCTGTGCTGCGCGAACTGCACTGGCTACCTGTCCAGTGGCAAATCACCTTCAAGGTTGGTTTACTGACCTATAAGGCTCTGCATGGACTGGGTCCTGGCTACCTGCAAGTGCTCCTGGTTCCTTACCGCCCGCTTAGACCCCTCCGTTCAGCTGACAAGGGATTGCTAGAGGTTCCTAGGGTCCGACTGAAAACTTCTGGTGTGAGAGTATTTATGTATGTAGCCCCAACCCTGTGGAATTCTCTACCTCACCAGATTAGAGAGTGCCTGACTGTGGAGAGCTTTAAGATGGCTTTAAAACCACACTTATTTAGCTGTGCTTATGGGGATTGTTGAAGTTATATTATGATATTTTACTGGTTTTTAGCATTTAATGTTTATTGTGTTTTAATTGTTTGTACAGCACTTTGATATATGCTTGAATTACGCTACATAAATAAATGTTATTTATTTATATTTGCACGAGGAACTGTAGGAGAAGAAGCTGTGGGAGCTCAACATGTACTCCTTAGAGGAGAGGAAAGCAAAAGGGGACATGACTGTGACCTACAAGTACCTCATGGAGAAGATGCAGGTGGGGAGTCTTTCACAGTAGGATGAGTACCAGAACACGGGGCATGCTATGAAGCGGGGAAGAGATGTGAGGAAATACTTCACAGAAAGGACTGTGGATGCATGGAACAGCCTGCAGAAGAGGTGGTGGGAACAAGATAGTGGGGGGCTTCAAACATGTGTGGGATAGGCTCATTGGTATAAGTATCGGTAAGGGAACAGTGTGGGACTCCTGTGACCAAATAGAGTCCAGATTGAACAGCAGTAATAAGCAGGGGAAATACGGCAGACATGATGGGGCTGTCGGTCGTTTTCTGCCAACACATTCTATGCTTCTATGATGCTGTGAGTAATTTCTGATACCGCAATAACTGTGGTTCACAATACTGTACTGCACGATTTTCAGGCTTTCCAATTATTTTGTGTTAGGAAGGAGGACTGTCCCTCCCACGCCAACTCTCACTGACACAAGAGTTGGAGACTTTTTTTCCGTACAAAAATGAAAGCTTCTATAATACTGCTATTACAACAAAGTATTATGTGCAAGAGGTAAAACATACAATGATATCTCTAAAACTAAGAGGTCGGAAGTTCCAACCCTACTAAAGTCAAGTATTCAGTGCATGACCTGGCACAAATCACTTAATCTCACACTGCTCCAGTCCACCCAGCTGTAGAAATACAGTAAGCAGAAGCAGGACCCCAATAAAAACAAGATGTTCAGTTTCTGCCGGGCTATCCTCTGTAAATGAAGCTTCAAAAACCTCTGCCATAATCCTGAAACCATCCCAAAACGAATTCTTGGTTTCGTTTTGTAAACTTACTTTCCTGAATACAAACGGATAATGTCATCTGGTCTCATAGCATTTGGTCCAATGGAATTTTCGGCTAAGCAAAACACAGCATGCAAATTTTCTTTAAAACCCTGTTATGAGAAAGATAATCCACAATTACTGCATAGTAATCCCAGTTGTCTTTTTTGTCTTTTGAGCAAATTATATGGATTTACATGAAACTTGCAGCCATGAACTGGCCAACATTTATACTAGCCTGTTTGACTGCCGCTCTGAAAGCACCAAGAACTGCGGCAGCGCCTCCGCAGTCCCGCTTCATCCCTTGCATGAACGTCTGCAACACAGACAGGTAAGGAAGGTTTTAATGGACTCTTAGAATAGCAGTGCAGATTTACACAACAAACAGTAGCTCCACTACACTATGGTAGAGACTAAAAAAAAAGTTAAGCTTCTAAAGGGTGCAGCAATGCAAATAAAAGCAAGCAGGCAGTAGAATCTCTTAAGAAACTACTCATGAGAAGATCAGGGCTGTAGCATCCTGTGTCACAAAAATCCCTTTGCCTGAGGCCAGGTAATTTTGGGCATCTGGCCACTTTACAGTAGCCTCTCTACAAACCAATGGCAAGTGCCACAAGGAATTTGTGCAGTAGTTATGATGCAGAAGCAGTTCTGCATAGATATGACTGCAAGATGATGGAGCGTCCTAAGTTCTTACTCTTCCAGACAAGATAAATCGACACTCCCACTCGCTCATCAGCGAGTGAAAAACTACACTGTTTGTTCATTTTTGCATAATGTGATGCTGCCTAGGGCTACTAAAGGGAATCGTGTTAAGTCCTGCAGTAAGGTGAACCTGCCAAGTTCAGTGTAAGGCCCAAGAGCCCGTAACTGGCAACGAATGTTGCTTCCCATAACTGACTCCCATACATTGAGTGACAGCAATATGGAAAAACAAGTTGTCCACCACTGACTTTGTGTCAGTTTACATGTCTGTCCGTCCCCCCACCCCTATTTTCTACATGGAAAATAATCACTTGTAAAATTCTGCTGGACTGAACCTATTATTTGTAATTCAGACCAACCAATTGGCTCACAATTTTATTGGACTCTTTCAAAAGTTTTTTTTTTTTTTCATCACATCCTTCTAAACAGGCAGCACTCACCAGAGACTGAAATCCAGAAACAGTAGACTTTAGAAACAAAGCCCCAATCAGACTTGTGTAGCCTCCAACCACAATTTTATTGGTGCCAAGAAATCTTTTAAAAAAAAAAAAAAAAAAAAAAAAAACTTTAAAGCAAGTGCAAATTAATACAATTAGCAGCACATACTGGTCATGGATACCTCTGGTGAATCGGTAATAGTCATCTCTCCCTCCACCTAAATTTTTGCTCAGCCCACCAGAGCATCATCCAGAAAGATGGCAATCAGGTAAGGGGAAGGTATAAATACATTATGTCTCCTCAATGTCATGACCAAGTTATTCACTTGCAATGAGCACAAATACATTATTCTTAATTTATACAAAAACATGCATACAAATACAAGAAACAGCAAATCCAACCAGTAATACATGAACCACATATATAAAAGGTCTACAGTCTAAGCACATTATTCATTTCTAGCTCATACAATACAAGCTAAAACAATGTATGCTAAACTTGCACTAAAAACTGCATAGTTTCCATGAACCACATGCTTGGTAAATAGCAAATTCAATGGATAGTTATCTGGTGGCATCTCTTTAAAACCAGCACAGTTCACAAGATTCACATGCTGTAAAAAGAATTAAAAAACATATTAGAAACAATATACATATCAATATACATTTATAAATGCATCTAATAAAAATCGAAGCAACCCATCCTAACATGCGAAAAAGCTGTATATCGATATGTATACTGTTATATTCATTTTTCCCCCCCCAAATAATATATTTTTAATTCTTTTTACAGCATTTAAATCTTATGAATTGTGCTGGTTTTAAAGAAATGCCACCAGATAAGTATCCACTGAATTGGCCATTTACCAAGCAAGTGTTTCACAGAAACTATGCAGTTTTTAGTGCAAGTTTAGCATAAATAATTTTATGCTTGTACTGTATGAGCTAGGAATGAATAATATGCATATACATGTTTTTATATATTTGGTTCATGTATTATTACTGGTTGGGTTTGCTGTTTCTTGTATTTGTATGCATTTTTTTTATAAATTAAGAATAATGTATTTGTGCTCTTTGCAACTAGATGATGTAGTCATGACATCAGAGAGGTATTATCTATTTATACTTTTCCCTTCCCTGCTTGCCATACCTCTGATGAAGCTCCGGTGGGTGGAGCGAAACGTCAGATGGAGGGAGAGATGGCTATTACTGTCTTGACAGAGGTACCTGTGTCCAATATGTGCTGGGAATTGTATTAATTTGAACTTGCTTTAAAGTTTAAGTTATTTTTTGGCACCAATAAAATTGTGGTAGGAGATAACTCTGGTCAGTGCTTTGTTTCTGAAGACTGCCATTTCTGAATTTCAGTCTCGGTTGAGTGCTGCCTGTTAAGAAGGATTTAACGCTAATTGTGGTTTGGCACCTCCACTCTCTCTGCATTTTTTTTTTTTTTTTTACACACACAAATTAGTTTTTTTTACCTTATGTTTATTTTTATGACCATGATATTTCATCTTGGATTACAATTCTGCTATTTTGATTTACTGTTGGGAAACTAATGAATCACTTGTAATATTTTATCGTAATTAGTGTTTTTTGTAGCTAGTATCTATAAGAGCTTGCTTTAAAGATAATGTAACAAAGTGCAGTGACAGGATTATATGTGCTTGCCAAGTAGAGTTTTACTTTCAGAAGAAGTGTTTAGTTACAAAATGGCAGCTGTGAGCAGGAGCTGGTTCCGATCAGAGATGGACAAGATGGAGAAATTCACTGTGGTAGTGCCAGATTTTGCTTTGCCAGTAGCCGCAATACATGTAGTTTTTGCCCAGCGAACTACCCAACTTTGCACAGCAAAACTATGCAGAGTGCCATTTGGCAAGGCACTTTGGGTAGTTTTTGCCGGAACGGCAGGTCAGTAATGCGCAAAACTTAGCAAATTGTTTTATCCATGGAAAAAAAGCCCCAAATGGCTTATGAATGAATGAACACTTTTACTCTATCTTAACACTTGACTGGTTGCCACACCAGCCAATCAGATGTTACCATAAGATAAAGATCTTTCTTCATTTATTCTGACAGTGGCTTTTGATAAAGAAAAAGCAAGATGGTCTCACTCAGACAGGAACCGTTTTCTTTCAAAAAGAACATTAATTCTGGGGGCTTGTGGAGCAAAGAGGAGGGAGGTGGGTGCCAGAGGGGGGTACTGGGGAGTTAATTATTATGATGCTCTGGGAATGTGGTAGTGAGAGGTGGTGGTGGACTAAGTGAATGGCATTGGTAGGGAAAGAATTTAATTACAAGAAGTGGGACTGTGACTGTTAAAATGTTCCCAGAGACGAGAGGAAATGACTGTACCGGGGAGTTAGTTTTGGGTTTATTTGTTGTTAAAGAAAAATACCTGGCCCTCTGAAGTTGGAAGGCAGTCAGGAACTTTGTGAAGCTTTGCAAAGTGTGAAATTCTCCATGGTGTGGTTTAGATTCTTATACAGTTTCCTTCGATACTCTAGAATTTTTGACTGGCCTAGCTTGGGGAATCCAGGCTCATTTGCACTCTCATCACTTGCCCTGCTGTTACTCTCCTCCAGAAAACCACTGAAGTACAATAGGATGGCTCTTTGGGTGGGGTGGGGGGTCCCACACTGAGTGCTTCAGAGCTCACTCCTCCTCTTCATTACAGAACCTTACAACAGTAACGTAAAATGTCACCAACGGGGAAGCCCCAAGTATGGCTTATTAAAAGTGGGGCTCCTCAGGGGAAGGATGGAATTTTAACCTCTAACAATGTCCATTCAATCTAGAGCCCCTCCAAAGGAGTATAGCAATGGTAGCAATGTTTAAGCTGCCACTTGCCAAATTACATTGTGCTATTCATTTCTGGATTTGTTTATTTTTTCAGGGCTCCAAATTGCCAAATTGTGATTCTGATGGCTGGGTGGCTGTGTCTAAATGAAATATTTGTGTCTGGCTACAGATCTGGGGATTTCACTATAAGTTTTAAATTTCCTATTTATACCTTGGGTAGGTTAACTAAGGTTACTCATTTGAGCCCCTCCCTACAAAAGTGGCAAATGGTACAATACTTTCATCAAGTCTATTAACAATGGTGACATCATCACACAAGTCCAAGACCAATGATGACTAAATTACACAAGTCCAAGACCTTATCAATAAGGAAACGCATCTGGAAATGGATACAATTCTGCAGATAAACTGTTAAGCCGTTGCCAACCCTTATGTACAGAAATGCTATCAGGAAAAAGAGTTGGTGTGTGTGTGCGTGTACGCACAGTGATGCGGTCCAAAGCTGTACTTCTTAAATCAGTTTCCACTCTATTTTTATATAATGTAGGCATTACATCATCCACAGTGTTTCATGCAAGGATCAATAGGCTTCTTCAGGATATTGCTGAAGTAAGTCTAAAAATGATAATACCAGAATTCGAAGAACTGCATCTCTAACACAACACACATAGTGATAACACTTACAGTGGATGGATCCGCATTGTTCTATTTAGTTTTCTGTTAGCAATAAAATGTTATTCTGCCGCAGCAGTGACGTCCCTAGTGGAGCAGGATGACTTTTTGTTTTACTGCAGTTCGGACGTCATAAGGACCTGACCGTGGGCTGCAAAAGTGTTGGGGGGCGGGGGGGACAATGGAAGGGTCATAGGGCTGTCAATCAGCTGGGAGGGAACGTAGATGTGGAAACTGAAGTAAGCGAGATATTTCTTTTCTAATGATATTTCCCCGTCCCTTCTTTTTTTCCTGTCTCAATGAATTTCTGAATGATGTTACAGAAGAACTGCAAATCTTTTTCCACTCTGTGTCAGTGATGATTTTATTTACTATTTTTGATCAATCGACTGTCCTTATGAGTTTGTGAAGCAATCAGTGAGTAAATGCTAGTATATTTTAAAACTGCTTGTGAATCGTCTTGTGTCTGTGTATTTTTTTCCCCCCCAAGGGTTCATCCATACACTACAAAGAACACTGCATGGCGTTCCATACACAAACACGGCTACTCTTCACCCTTGTGGTTACTATGACGACTGAGGGACCTCTCAAGCTTTGCTCTCGAGGTCATCATTCGGCATAGTAACCACTCGGGGTCAAGAATAGCCTTGTTGTGTATAGAACACCATACCCTATCCTATATATTCAAAACAAAAGCGGTTTTGACACTGCTTACTTATGTGTTGCACCTCCACAGCTTATCTCCTGACAGCATGATTAAATCAACACCCCCCCCCCCAAAGTAATATAAAACACAAATTTCTGAATCAAGGGCTCTATCCAGAAACACTATACTACTTCATAATATTAAGAAAACGGACATCTTAAGGGCAAGTAAAGTGTTACTAGGCTGCCATCTTCCTCCAACTGCAGAATACACATGTGGATCAAAACAGCAGGTAAAAGGATGCACAGATCGACACAATGAATTGCATCCCTGAACTAAATGATCTTGCTGTTGCCCGCTACCAGCGACCAACACTGCGGGAGGATCATATGCGGCAGAATACAAGTTTTAATCTGGTTTCCCCTTCAACTACAGCATAAAGAAAAAATTTTGGGGGGGGTGGCTTTTATTTTGGCTAAAGCAATTTTCCAGTATCCAGGAAACCTTTTTACAAATCAAATATTCTAACTAGATTGGTTATTTAGTTTTTGTTGATCAGGTAAGCACACTAGACAATTAATTAATGCCTATTTTCAGGCAACAACCTGGGAGGTTCAATACGATAATACAAACAGATAAATAAAAGTACATTATTAAGCTTATATGTAACTAACTTTCCGTATTTATATCCTTATATTCACTCAGTGAGGATATCTGGAAAGAATTTTTGGGTCGTGGAATTATCTTAGCCTCCTCTATATGTACTGTATGTATTTCTATTGGCATGATTAGACCCCAGGTCATCCCAGAAAACAGGCATCGATATTCTCAAGGAACAATCCAGTTAAGAACCACCAAATACATAACAAAATACTTCCACAGCCAGGCCAGCTGTTCTGTCACAACTTGGTAGATATATATTGCATACATTTACTGCATTTATCTCCTCCTCCTCCTGACTTCATCTCAGACTTCTGCTTCTCCCTTCCCTCAAGTCACATTTCTGCTAGTGATGTTAATTTCTCACCAACAAAGGACTAGGGCCTCAAGAAAAGGAACAACAGGATTATGAGATGAAATAAGACTCACACAGACCCCATGTTCATGCAAATGTCCTTAGTAAGAAGGAATGGGAGGAGATGAATACAGGACATTTGGTCTCCCTGGATTCTAGAAAATGACTTTAGGCCAGGCCAGGCCAAGACAAAGAAGGCGAGACAGTGAAAGCAAATGCATGTTACACCAGAGTACAGTTTAACATTTTCCAGACATGCTGTCCAACAAGTCTGCAAGTTAAACAGAAATGCACATTTGTAGTCCAGAAAATTATTTTCCTGTTCTAATTTTTAAAGTATTTTACCCTGAGCTAGCTGAAGCTAAGAACTGTCATAGCCCCTTTAACACTTGGACAAACTTTTTAAAAAAGTGACCCTTAAGCGAGATCAAATCAATGTCTTGTTCCTCTAAATTACAACTTCTGACATAGTATAGTTTATACTCTTGGTACCCAGCAAAAACTTATACTGGAACCAAGGGGGTGGCATATTCTGACAGTATGAAATCCTGGAAGTGACTCTTGTGGACTTGCCTTCAGTCAGATTTCTCTTTTTTCTGTATTCCTAGTATTCACTGGGTTGTGACCCCCTCTAACAATTAAAAAAAAAAATGAGGAGAAAATAATCTGCTCACCATTCTCTATGTTTAACTCTGAAATAGGACTTCCTCGCCATCATAACCAGTGTGCAACAGTTATAGCTACTATAACTATCGAGGGTTATCAGTCAAATCAACAGCAGCTCCACCCCATACCCCATCATCTTCCTCCTCCTGCCTTTTCTTTTAAAGCCTGCAACATCACAGTATGGCTGAAATGATTGTAATGGGAAAAAAAAAAGGGGGGGGTATTACATCAGAGCATGAAAAGGCAACAAGGGAAGATGGGCTATGAAGGAGAAAACCCTTTTGTTTAAAACAAACTGCCAAATTAGCAACAGGAAGGATGAACCCTAAAATAAGTTTGTTTAATGCGATACATTTAAAACTTGTTTAAGTGTTAAAGGGGTTTGTTGCACATTTTGATGCCTTGTCATTTTACAGGTCTGGATTTAAGGGGATCATGGTAACCTAAAGGACATAGATTGCTTCTTAGCGGCAGGTACAATTTTTATGCTGACAAGCATTTTAGAATGTCTCACCTTTCCTTTGATGCTTAAACCCCCAGTGTTGTACACTATGCCCTTGCCAACCCAGGCTATAGTCTGTGTGGCGCCCTCTGGTTTGTGACTGAGAACTGCAAGAGCAGGGGGGTTTCTCGCAGCCTTTCCAACCCCATATACACCTGGTGGTTTAAACAAGTCAGTTTTATGTTGTTGCTTCAATAACATTAGAATACGTTTTTTATTGACTGAATCTTAGAAGTTTAAAGAAAAGCTAATACATGAATGGAGACTCAACATTTCAGCTCATAGCAGAGGTATATCACTAACATACACCAAATAGGCAAAGATTACAACCAGCCAAGGCAGGGTTTTACATAATTGATTAGCAGTTTTTTTCTTGGGACAATACTAACTATACAAAAAGTATTTATATAGGTTTTCTAGAAGTGCTATGCATTTTCACAATGTTTTAGAATTTTTATGAGCAAAACGCTAATCAATTTTTAGAGTTAAATAAAACCCTGCAAGGAATTACCTTCTTTTCCCCTTACCAGTGGGTCTAAAGTGATGCACCTACTTACTATCAATATCTGATGGAAGAGACAGTGAACTTTAAAAACTCTGCTTTCAATTAGTTTCAGACCCAGTACGTTTCTTGTTTTGTTTTACACCACCGGGTTCAATCTGACCCAAGTTTTAAGCCCCTCAGTGCTGTCACTGCATTGATGTACATCTAGCTCTTACAACTTAAACCATGGAAACCAAAACTTGAAAGATATAAAAAGAAATAGTTTCCCCATAACTGAAAAAAAAAAAAAAATTACTTTTTTTGCTAACTAAAAAGTTTTACTTGTGAGGCTGTGCTGGGATAACACCATAAATAAAATTAACACTCTGCCAATCAGCTTTCAGGAAATAATCAGTTTGTGACATTGTAAGAATTTTCCTAGCAATTTTGGGAGGTGCCATGAAGGAAAGTTTGGGATTACTATTGGCTCGGAATAAGTGCAACTGAACTTCATGATCTATGTTTTATTGACTGCACCAGCATCTTCATGGAAAAGGGGCTCTATTAATCTTTATAAACGGGACCAAACCATGAGATTCCACCTTGGCACCTGATAGTTTGGCTTCTTATTACAGGTGTAAAATGAAGACTAAGAGAATCCCTTCTCCATGAAGATGAGAGTGGGAAAAAATAGGTTACTCACCTGTATCAGTAGTTCTAGAAGTGGTATACAGCTCACATCCACATACTGGCAGTTTCATTGGAACAGTCCAATTTTCTGGATATATTTAAGCTAAGCACCTCCCACTACCAGTGCAGTATATCCCCAGACTCCACCCCATGACATCAGATCTTGCTGCTGGAATCATTGTGCCACTTGCGAGGGGAGGACGGGTGGGTTGATGTACTACCCCTAGAAAGATCAGTTACGCAAAGATTTTTGCTGTAACAGTAGATCTTCTAGGAATGTCTCTTGCAGAAAGTCTATTTCTGGGAGTTCCCGATAGTTGGCGCTCCAGCACGGAAGTTTCTTCCACCAGTCTCCACACCAGGGACCACCCACACGACCTCACTTCCTGGGCTGTACCTATAAAAGTGGGTGGTCCCTGGTAATCTCCGTTCCTCACCAGTTTCAGTTCGAGAAAGCAAGGGACCGAGGTACCAAAGCTGCTCAACCCTACATTGTTTTTCCTGTTGCAGAATGGCAGAGGGTTAGAGGGAGGGAAGCTACTTACTGCAAGAGACATTCCTAGAAGATCTACTGTTACAACAAAAATCTCTGCGTAACTGATCTATCTTCCACTGAATGGTCTCTTGCAGTAAGTCATTACTTCTGGGAGATTCCCAAGCAGTTATATGACAGTGGGGTGGCCAAATATGGCATTCTGCTATAGGTATAATGCGGTCATAGGACCAATAAATGCGGCGAGTAGCATATCAGCATATAAAAGAATTTTGTATTCTATTTGTAAATGTTCCATTATCTTATTCGTTATAGGGTTATGGCTAAAATAGATGCCAGACCTGTTATTAGGTGTTTATCAGATGTGTTAAGAGGATGACAGCCCGATCAGGGTGAGACATATCAATTATATCAATAAATCAGAAGGGATTCCGCCACATCACTGAGTGAATAGTTGATCTCAGTGGGCTGCAATGAAAAGACAGTCTCTGCCAAAGGCTCCTGTGTCCTGAGTTGTAACAGTAGCTCAAATAATACAATGTTATTCTTTAGAAGTGCTACAATGTAGTAAGTTAAGACTTTTTTTGCCATGTCTGTCAAGACAGGAGAAAATGTATCCATTTGGCATAAATATGATACTTAAGTAGCAGATAATGTTGCAAAATGAAACAATGTATCTGTGACATAAAGAAAAACAGTGATTCTTAAAATTAGTAGCTATAACCAATCTTGCATTTGGTTTAAGGAACATGTAAAGTAATAAGAGTGATGTTGATATATCCATCTTGTATTAGTAATCTTACAAGGGGGTCCCAGGTATGTCAGGGCCTGCAACCTTGTTGGGCGTAAATCTGAAATGTTCATATGGTGAGTCCATTATGCGTACTGTTTGGAAAACAGAAGCTAAAATAATGAACAATATAATCGAAATCATAAGACAGTGGATCTCATTCTTGAGATTACATAAACACGTGTGTGTGTGTGTATATTTTTTTTTTTTGACCAAACAAAAGACACATGCAGAGTTTTTAAGACTTATAATCTCTGTATAGGTACTCACCCTTGTTCATGTGATCTTTGTTCATGATCAAGTGAAAGCTGCTTATAGCAGTAGAAGATTGAAGATAATATAATCCATACCAGGATATACTGATTGAGTCTCAGCATGTGAGTAGTAGTAGGTGGACCTGTTCGTGGGAGAGACATGGAGTCCGGCGCACAACAGGCCGAGAGGCATCCCGATGGAATGGCCGTGATGGTCTGCAACAGTGATTCCTCCGAGAAAGTGGCTAGATGTATAGAGCCTTTTGGAAAAGGCCTCAGTTTTTAGTTGAAGCCCCAAGAGGACTCCGAGGCCCAGAAGGAGACCGGGGCGAGGTCTGAAGTCTTTAGTGAAAGGAAGAGGCACCCGGACGGCCAGAGGGGTGGCTATGGGTCGGCTTCATCAAGTTCCTTGTCAACTGTTCTCTGCTCTTAAAGGTTTGTAGTACATGTATTGTACTGTCTTTAGTTGTCTGCCTGAGGCTTGTAGGTTATCCAGTATCTTCTGAGCCCCAGGGCCAAAAAGATGGTCACCTGAAAAGGAGGCATTAGCCACAGTTTGTTGAATATAAGGTGCTACCCCACAGAGTCTGAGCCATGCCTGACGGCGTATGAGAATACCGACTGCAGTGGCTCCAGCTGAGGCATCAGCAATATCGTATCCTGATCTTAAAAATGTCAGGAAAGGGGAGTGAATGTATTTATTAATGATGCGAGTTGTTCTTTTTCAGAGGATGCAAGTAGTCTATTTATAAGGTCCCCAGCAGAGGTGCTTACCTTACGCTGGTATGTCAGCACATGTTCCATATAATTAAGTATTCTGATATTTTAGTGTGTTTGGAGCAAACACTTTCTTTCCCATATAACCAAAACGTTTAGAGTCTCTCTCTGGAGGTATTGTACTTGTATGTTTAGGTTTGCCAGTGCAGTTGTGAGCAGCTGCAATAACCACAGAATCCGTAGTGGCCATATCTGTTAAATATGGCTAGTCAAAAGAGGAGCCCAATAGAGCCTGTGTGCTTTTCTAGTAACTCCTGTGCCATTATGGGTCAACTCCATGCTGCAGTAATCACATTTCTGAATGTTGGTATAAAGGAAGGGACTGTCCAGACAGGTTCCTCCGGAATGTCCAGATATGTTGCCATATCTTTACTTATTCTGTTATGGTAAACCCCATTGTTTTTTGTATTTGTGACATCATTTTGGGGAATGAGGGGTCAACCGGCAGAGAAATTACCTTAGTGGTTGTAGTAGTCTTTCATCCCAGTAAGATGGTACATCATAAGGGGACTCATTCTCTCGTATTAGGAGAATCATCATAATTTGTGTGACGTCCTGAATTTATATAATATAAAATATATACTTCTGAATATTCATGAAGAGGCATGACTGGTGAGCATTCTAGCTCTGTGCATGCCTATTTGATGGAGGCGGAGACATAATCTGTGATTGATAGTTATGTCTCGGCATGTGAGTATGGGTCAAAACCCCATAGAATCTAACACTCTTATTTCTTCAATGTGAGGATGGAATTGCCATGTTAGCCGGTTCCGAGTCCTGTGTACATGGCGTCGGGGATCAATTTGTGCCTCTCGGTAGAGTGATCCAGTGCTTTTTTTGAGTTTTTTGTTCATCACAGACTGGTGTATAGTATCACGCATAAGCACAAATTAGGCTGGTTAGCCTCTGCGGTCCATAGTATACAATTATTTATTTTGTGGTGATGCAGCCCCATAAGTATCTTTTGATACATGTTTTTGAAAGTATTTCATGGTAAACTTTTTATAAGGATCTTTCGTATCTGTATTATATGCAGGTAGAGGTGCTGTTCAATGATGCAGGGGCTGCTCCACTGATGGTGGGATCAGTCTCATCGATGGTATAATGTGTCTTATTGATGACAGCTAAGTAAAAGCAAGCTCCGTTGATGGTGGAATATACTCAGTCGATGATGAGGAAGGCAGTACATGCCCCGTCGATGGTGGGATGTGTGTTGTCAACGATATAATGGTGAGTACATGCTCCATCGATGATGGAAATGCTGTCTTCGAAGATAAGAAGGTGAGTGCATGCTCCGTCGACTGTAGTTGATGCCCCGTCAACAATGGAGCAGTGGGAACATGTCCCATTGATGCGGGAGGCAGCCCAGTCGACGATGAAGTAAGTAGAGTGTGCTCCATTGACTGAGGTGTTCTCATCGATGAGGATGTCTTGTAGAGCCCTCTCGTCGACGGGGGAGTATGCCCAGTCGTCGAGGAAAGTAGCAGGACCTCCATCGTCGATGGCGAATGTGGCCTTGTTGACAGGGGAGCTGAAGAATGATGCTCTGTCGACGAGGAATGTTCCTTTCTTTTGATGAAGAAGTGCCTGCCGTCGACGGGGGTGCATTGCCTTTCGTTCTGCCGTTGACATGGGTGTATTGCCCGTTGTCAAATGTCTTCTTGATGATCCTTGCTTCGGAGGTATGACCATTGAAAGGCAGTCAGGCAGGACTTTAGGTGAAGGTGTTTCCTTCCCTATTTTATTTCTTGAATGGGACTGTTCACGAGCCCTTTGAGTACGCTGCGTGTATGACAGGGAAACATCCATTGTAGCACTCGTATCAAGTACAGGAATCTGGTGCCGTATATGAAGCCCAGGCACCCCAGGCTATGTGTTCAATCCACGTCGTTTACTGCTTTAGAAGAGTTGCTGTCAGAGCTGAAGCTGGCAGGAAAATGAACGGAGATTACCAGGGACCACCCACTTTTATAGGTACAGCACAGGAAGTGAGGTCGTGTGGGTGGTCCCTGGTGTGGAGACTGCTGGAAGAAACTTCCGTGCTGGAGCGCTACCTATCGGGAACTCCCAGAAGTAATGACTTACTGCAAGAGACCATTCCATGGAAGATCTATGGTTACAGGTGAGTAACCTACTTTTCTAGGGGTATAGATATAGTTCACTATCCCCTACCTGGCAAATTCCTAGTAGTTCTCTGGGAGAAGGGGGCAAGGTGCACACAATCAGCATCCTGGTGTGACTCAAGGTCGATGGAGTAGTGGAAAATGAAGGGGGGTGTGAACCAAATAGTGGCTCTTCGGATTTCCTTAATAGGGACGTCCCTAGAAGCAGCTACCAAGGCAGGGGTATGTCTGGTGGAATAAGCTCTAAGCCCTACAGGTGACTCCCAACCAGCCAAGCTATAGCAGATATCAATGCAAGATGTTATCCACCTGCCAATCGTCCACCTTGCTGCCAGTCTGCTAGGCGCAGCTTCAGTGCAAGTGACAAACAGCTGGCAAGCCTCTCCCTCAACTCCAGCCATATGCACTACATAATAAAAGAGTGCCTCCCCCAGGCCCAGGGTATGGAGCCTGCGGTCAGCCTATGAAGATGGATTAGTAACATATACTTTTAAGTTAATCATCTGGTTAAGGTGAAACTCTGATACAATCTTTGGGAGGAACTTCAGGTTGGGGCGAAAGACAACTGTGTCCCTGTGGAAGATGAGGTACTGAGAGTCCACTGAAAGCACCTGGAGCTCCCCAGTCCTTCCAGCTGACATGATGGCCACCAGGAAGGCCATCTTCGATGACAGGTGTGACATCTCACATCTGTGTATAGGCTCAAATGGTTTGCCCATGAACACAGCTCCACTTATCTTGAATTTAGTTCTTTGTTGTATTTGTCTTTACTCTGCTTGGAACCTTTGTAAAGAGTCCGACTCAAAGGTACTGTAATCCAAGACTTGAATAAATAAATAGTAGCCAAAACAGCAGTAGGTCCTACGGTGGAGGAGGTTCTCACACTGGAGGGGACAGGCAGTCCATAGTACATGGTGTTCTGCATCAGCGTGATCAGTTGGGCACGCTGAAAATAATAAAAAGCCTTGACAAAGCCCGAGAGCTGGGCGAAACGGTTTTGGCCACACTTGGGAGGGTGTGTCTGGTAATGAACCACTGCTGTTTTTATTATTTTCAAATAAAGTAATTTTTATCCTTAAAGCATGTGTTTTCTCGTAGTGGAGACTGTGGAGCTAAGTGACACCAGTTTCTAGTAGTTGTTCCCCCACAAAACCACTAGCTAAATTTATAGATGAGCACATCGAGGTAATTGATACTGGGTTCACTGCTAATATTCGGGACACAGGAGACATTTTAGCCACATTGGAGGACTTGCATCTTGAGAAAAATACTATATCAGCCACTCTGACGTGTAAGCCCTTTACACTAGCATACCTCATGAGAAGGCATTGGCCGCTGTACGTGAGGCTTTGCACACTAGGTAAAATTACGGCCCTGGTATAACTTAAGCTATACTGACCATGACAGAAAAAGTGTTAAAATACAATAGCTTTATGTTTGATAATAGAATATTTTTACAGATAAAAGTTACAGCCATGGCCCCCAATTATACAAATAATTACTTAGTCATGATAACATTTTATTAGTGTGGAAGGGTCCACCTGAGGAAATGCAACAATTTGTTAAATACAGTATCTGGAAAGTATGAATGTAAATCTGCAACTGGAGGCAGAAAATTATTAACTTTTTAGATTTAGTGATTATTATGAGAGAGGATGGCCTCATTGATTTATACAGAACATATATGGACAGTAATTCTGTTTTATTTTTTAGTTCCAACCACCCCGGCATACTACCGAAAATGTGCCCAAGGGCCAGTTTATTAGATTTACATACTGCTCTGACACAGAAGCATATGAGGAGGGGGTCAGTATGCTTACAGATCATTTTGTTTATAGAGGTTACAGTGTGCAAAGTATTCAAAAAGCTGAGCAGTATGCGGATGGTTTAGAAAGAGCTACATTACAGAATAGAGGCAATAATGGACATAGAGAGAATTACTGTTATAATATAAATGAAGGGGGTACACCTACAACCCAATCATATCTGGCACATAAAGTTACTCAAAATAATTGGCACATTTTACAACTGGAACAAAAACTTAAAAAATGTTATGAACATCCACCCCGTATGATATACAAGAGGGGCAAGGGGGAGGTTCGTGGCATCCGCACCATGGAATTCAATGTCTGGCTGAAGAAATGGTGCGGAGAGGTGGGGTATGGCTTTACTGGGGACTGGAACCGCACCTGGAGGGATGAAGGACTGTATTCGCTGGATGGCCTACATCTATCTGGGGGGGGGGGTATTCTCACTGAAAAGTTTAAGTGCTTCCTCAGCAAACATTTAAACTAGCCAAGGGGAGAGGCAACACCAGTCAAGGGGATTATTGTAGCCACCCCCAAATGACATACCTGGAAATAGGGAGGACCCAGTAATTAGAAGGGCATTATCAATCCCCAAAAAAACCTTAGTTACAATGGAAGGGAAAACAGAAACTATAATGTAAAAACACTTCACATGGCAAGGCCAAAAAGCAGGGATAGGAAATGGGTGCACAGGGTGGAAGGTAACGTGCACAAATGCCCGGAGTCTGAGAAACAAAATCCCACACCTAATGGCACTGATGGGAGACACAGACCTGGACATTGTGGCTATTACAGAAACATGGTACATAGGGAACCATGACTGGGATGCAGCCATACCAGGAGACACACAGTTTAGAAAGGACAGGGAAGGGAAGAGGGGAGATGGGGTGCCTATGTATGCAAAGGAAAGGATTAAAGCAATGGAGGCTCAGGGGTTACATGAAGGAACAGAGGCACTGGTAGGTCACCCTGGAGTTGGAGAATAAAACAACCATTCGCACTGGAATGATTTACAGGCCTCCTATGCAGGGGGGAGAAAACAGATGAATTCTCAGTGGAAACCATCCACAAAATGGCAGTCAAAGGGGAACTACTACTAATGGGAGACTTCAGCCTGCCAGATGCAGATTGGAGCACTCAGACTGTGGGCACAACAAGAAGCAGGGACTTCAAGACCACCCTGAAAGAGGCAAACTTAAGGCAGCCTGTAGTAGAACCCACCCAGGGGGAGGCTATGCTAAACCTCGTGCTGACCATCGGGGACAGAGTCACAGATGTTGAGTTGGGCAGGCCCTTGGTTCCAGCGACCACAGGACAGTGTGGTTAAGGGCAAAAACATTGGTAGAGAATAGCATACAAGGATAACAGTCCTAGATTTCAGAAAGGCTATTTTTAAGGAGATGGGTAGGCAGCTTAAAAGTGCCCTAACAGCGGAAGGTACGGGGGGGGGGGTGGAAAAACAGTGGACTAGGCTCAAAACAGCCATAACTGAAGTAACAAGTCACTGTGTCAAATTGCAAAGTAAAAGTAAAAGAAACGGCCACTGTGATATCTCAAAGACAGTGGCCAAGAAAGTACAGGAAAAAAAAAAGGCCTTCGGAAAATACAAGGAGACTCAAAAGGATGAAGACAGAGAAATATTTGGAGAAACAGAGAGAATCTGGGAAAGAAGTCA
This sequence comes from Neoceratodus forsteri, assembly GCA_016271365.2. NCBI lineage: Eukaryota > Metazoa > Chordata > Ceratodontiformes > Ceratodontidae > Neoceratodus > Neoceratodus forsteri. Next base: position 335,122,072 of record CM057455.1, on the reverse strand, counting down.
GAAGGGCTAAGGCACAGACAGAGGAAGATATAGCACAGGCTATTAAGAAAGGAGAAAACCTTCTTCAGACACATTAGTGAGAGGAATAAGATCAGAAATGGTATTGTTAGGATGAAGAAGGAAGGAGAAGGGTGGGTGGAGGACAACCTAGAAAAGGCTGAGATACTGAGCAAATACTTTTGCTCAGTATTCACCAGGAAGGTACAGGTGAGGGATCAAAACTCACGAGGATAGGTATTCAGGGGGGAGAGGCAGAAACCAGCCCATTCACTGTGGAAAGAATCCTAGAGGAACTCGAGCAAATAAAAATGGACAAAGCAATGGGGCCAGCTGGGATCCGCCCTAGAGGAACTCAAGGATGTACTGGCAGGTCCACTGACGAATCTTTGCAACTCATCTCTGGAGACAGAGGAGGTACCTGTGGACTGGAGGATGGCAGAGGTGGTCCCTCTCCACAACAGCGGAAGTAGAGAGGAGGCAGACAATCTCAGACCTGTAAGCTTGACCTCAGCGGTGGGGAAGCTAATGAAGTCCCTACTTAAGGAAAGGACTGTGAAGTTTCTGGAGTCTAGCGGGACACAGGATCTAAGGTAGCATGGAGTCACAGTGGGAAGGTCCTGTCAGACTAATAGAATAGATTTATTTGACTGGGTAACCAGGGTGGTAGATCAGGGAGGGGCAGTGGATGTTGCCTACCTGAATTTCAACAAGGCATTCCACACCGTCCCACATAGGAGATTGATAAACATATTGAGAAACTCTGGAATGGGCCCTACGGTGGTAAAATGGGTTGGGAACTGGCTAAAGAACAGGACCCACAGGGTGATAGTAAATGGCATGAAATCCAAGAAGAGGAAGATTATCAGCGGGGTGCAACAGGGATCAGTGCTGAGGCCAGTTCAATTCAATGTCTTCATTAGTGACATTGCAGAGAGACTGGAGGGAAAGGTATGCCTGTTCGTAGATGACACCAAAATCTACAGCAGAGCTGATGCACTGGATGGAGTGGAAAAAATCAGAAAGGATCTATGCTTATTAGAGGAGTATACTAAAAAATGCAAGCTAATACACTTGGGTTACAGAGATCCAAGAGATGGGTGGGGGGTGGGGCGAGGTTCTGTCAACCATAAGACAGGAGAGTGATCCGGGGATTATCATATTAGAGGACCTGAAGGCAACTGAACAGTGTGAAAAGGCGGTGGGAAAGGTCAACAGAATGCTGGGGTGCATAGAAAGGGGCATAAGCAAAAAGAAAGAGGTGGTGATGCCACTGTACAGATCACTGGTGAGGCCTCATCTGGAGTAGTGTCCTGTTCTGGAGACCACATCTTAGGAAAGCAATAGACAGAGTGGAGGCAGTCTAGAGAAAGGTGACGAAAATGGTACATGGGCTGCATCAGAACCCTTATGAGGAAAGACTCAGTGACCTTAACATCTATTCATTGGAGGGGGAGAGAGAGAGTATGATAGAGACATTCAAGTACCTTAGAGGTATGAACAGGGTACAGGAGGGAAGTAACTTCCCAGGTCACAGAATCATAGTAATTTGTTTTTGTTAAAACAAAAAATCGTGAAACTGCATAAAAGTAAATAAATACAGGTTACTCACCTGTAACAGGAGTTATAGGAATGGTATATGTTGTTCATCAACACTTATTGGCAGGTTCCTTGCCGCTTTAAATCTTGCCGGAAGGTCTTCAAGCTGGCTCCTCCCACCCACCCGGGTGGTAAAACTCTCGGCTCCGCCCCATGATGCCAGATCTGGCCCGCTGGAAGCTCAGGTTGTGCTACTGCCGTGAGGTTTAGGAGCCTGTAGGATGAACAACATATACCATTCCTAGAACTCCTGTTACAGGTGAGTAACCTGTATTCTAGGGACATGGATATGTTGTTCATCCACACTTATTGGCAGACTCTAGCAGTTCTCTGGGAGGAGGGAGGCAAGGCGACACCCCTACTTAGAGAAAAGAGACTGGAGAACCGAGGCCCCAAACCAGCATCCCGTGTGACTCAAGGTCGATGTGGTAATGTAGATGAAGGTGTGTGCTGACTTCCAGGTAGCAGCCCTGCAGATTTCCTGGATAGGGACGCCCCTGGAAGCAGCCACCGATGCAGCAGTATGGCGGTAGAATGAGCTCTTATCCTCTGGGAGGCTCCATGCCCACCAACTTATAGCAGAGATCTATGCAGGAGGTGACCCACCTGCCTATACGTCCGCTTGGCTGCAGGTCTGCCAGGTGCGGCTTCAGCGTGGTGACAAACGCTGGCGAACCTCTCCCGATTTCAGCCGTGCGCTCCTTATAGTAAGTGAGCGCCCTTCTAGGGTCCAGAGTATGGAGCCTACATTCGGCCTCCGAGGTGTGACTGGTGTAGAACACTGGCAGAGTCAACACCTGGTTAAGGTGAAACTCCGAAACCACCTTCGGAAGGAATTTTGGGTGGGGGCGCAGGACAACCTTGTCCCTGTGGAAGACGAGGTAAGGAGACTCGATGCAAAGTGCCTGGAGCTCTCCCATCCTTCTGGCTGACGTGATAGCCACCAAGAAGGCGGTCTTCCACGACAGGTGAGAGAGTTCACACCTGTGCATTGGTTCGAATGGCTTGCCCATGAGCTTTGCCAGTACTAGCAGTAGATCCCATGGAGGTGGAGGTTCTCGCACCAGAGGGGAAATGTGATCAAGGCCTTTGAAAAAGCGCCAGACCACCTTCTCCTGCGCCACTGACTGCTTCCCGGCCCGCGCCCGGTAAGCAGAGATGGCTGCCAGGTGCACCTTAAGGGTCGTCGACCTAAGCCCTTGCTGAGATAGGGACCAAAGGTAGTCCAATATGCTCGCCAAAGAACAGGAGGAAGGGTCAAGGCCCTTGCCCTGGCACCAAATGGAAAATCTCTTCCATTTGAAGGCGTATCATTTTCTGGTCGACTCCTTACGGGACGCCTCAACTACGTTGAGGACCTCGTCGGAAAGACCCAAGGCCTGGAACTCTAGCCGCTCAGGAACCAGGCCGTCAGGTGCAGGGATTGACGGTCCGGATGGAACACCTTCCCCTGATTGACTGAGAGCAGGTCCGGGCGAGCTGGAAGCTGCCTCGAAGCCTGGAGCTGAGGCTGAGGAGATCTGGGTACCAGACTGGCGGGCCAGTCTGGGGCTATCAGAATCACCTGCGCCTTGTCCTCCTTGTTTTGAGAAGCACCTGTGCATCAAGGGGAACGGGGAAAGGCGGAAGAGGCCCGGGTCCACGGCCTCGAGAAGGCATCCCCCTGCAGCGAGCCCTGCTGAGGGGGCGGCATGGAACAGCCTCAGCTCTGTATTCTCCCTGAGGCAAACAGGTCCACCTGAGGTGTGCCCCAATGGGAGAATAGATATTGCATACCTCCGGCAGGAGAGGCCACTGGGACGCAGCCCTCATCCGGCTCAGGCATCGGCCAGGGTGTTGGAGTTCCTGCCACATGAATGGCTAGGAGATCCGCCTCCAGGCTGCACATGAGTGACCAGATGCGGAGAGTCCTTTTATAGAAGCATGGAGCGCGCCCCGCCCTGGCGGTTTAGATAGTACATGGTCGTGGTATTGTCCGCCTGACCGGACCACTTGACCTCAAGAAACGGAGCAAAGGCGGTGAGAGCTAGGCGGACCGCCGAGCTCCAGCAGGTTGATGTGGCATCGACTCCGCGGGGAACAGAGGTCGTGGCGCTGATGTTCCCCAGATGGGCACCCCAACCCATCAGAGAGGCATCAGTCGATAGAGAGACAGTCAGCTCGGGGCGGACAAACGGGATGCCCTCCTGCAGATGAACTGGAACGGTCTACCACTGGAGAGCGTTCCACATCCCCTGGGTCACCGTCACTAGCTGGTCCAATGGATCGCAGCATTGGGACCACTGGCTGGCCAGCCCCCACTGAAGAGGGTGCATGTTCCAGCGGGCCCAACGGACCACGCTGGTACAGGCCGCCATGAGACCCAGGAGGCGCAGGAAGTCCCAGGCAGGGCGCGATTGCCCAACCAGAAATGATTGGGCAAAGGAGGAAAGAACCTCGGCCCTGTACGCCGGGAGCCGTGCTCTGGCTCGAAGAGAGTCGAGCTCTGCCCCGATGAAAAGAATCACCTGATTTGGCTCAAGTTCCGACTTGGCCTCGTTGATGAGGAGGCCGACCTGAGAGCAAACCTGGAGGGCCAGATCTCTGGACCGCTCCACCTCCTGTCTGGAGGGGGCTGCTATCAGCCAATCGTCCAGGTAAGGGTAACCCGGACCTCGGCGCCAAGAGGAATGCTGTCACCACTGCCATGCATTTGGTGAAGACCCTGGGAGCTGGAGATAAGTCAAGGGCATGGCTTGGAATCGGCAGGATCCTCCGCCGAAAGCGAAGGAACCTCTGATGACGGACGGATAGGACGGAAAGAACCGGCCCTGCAGGTCCAGAGAGCAGAACCACGCCGTGTTCCAAGGATGGTATTATCTGAGCCAGAGTGACCATCCTGAAGGTTCGAGACCTTAGAAACTTGTTTAGGTCGTGTAGGTTGAGAATGGGTGCCAGCCTCCGTCCGCTTCGAACCAGGAAGTACCTGGAACGAACCCTGGTCTGAGGGAGGGTCCGCCACCTCTCGATCACCTCCTTCTCGAGGAGGACAGCGATGTCGGCTCGGCGAGCTGACAGCAAGGCTTCGGACCCCGAGGCCCCCCTGAGGTGCGATGGCTCTGAAGGGTGGGGCCTGCTCGAACTCCAGAGGCAGACCCTTTCCCACCACCTCCAACACCCACCGGTCTGTGGTGATAACGACCAGGCGGAAAGAAAGTGGCGAAGCCGCCTTCACACGGGGGGCACGGGGTGAGGCGATGGGGTTGGGGGGCGACCTCAACCCGTCACTGGGCAGGTTTGGAGGAAGGACCGCCGAGGGACCTCCAGGCCTTTACCTCCCTGCTTCCTGGAGGAGGAAGCCGAGGGCTTGGGTTTGGGATGCCAAGCTCGAGCCTGCTGGCCCTGATGTTGCTGGCCGGACTGTCATGCGCGCAGAGGGACTAAAGGGCTTAGGCTGTGGTCTGCGCCTTGTCCTTCAGCGGATGAGACCCGAGTCCAAGGCAGCACTGGACTTCTCGATCCTCTGCAGGTGACCTTCCATCCCAGGGCCGAAGAGGTCGGTCCCCAGGAAGGGGACATCCGCCAACTTGTGCTGGGTATCTGAAGTGAAGGTGGATATCCTCAGCCATGCCCGACGGCGCATAGCCACTGCGGCCGCTACTGACCTGGCACATGAGTCTCCAATGTCCAGAGCAGTCTGAAGCTGCTGTTTGGCCACTGCCCTGCCCTAGTCCCGCACCTGCCTAACCGTGGTCTGCAGGTCCACCAGAAGATGAGGAACTACCTCGTCCAGGGAGCCCAACAGGGCATGAGAGAAATGTGCCATGAGTACGGCCGAACTGGCCTGATGAAGGCCGAGGGAGGACGCAGCGAGACTTTGGCGCCCGGCATAGTCCAATTCTGGACTCCTTGTCAGGAGGCTTGTCCGACGCCCCAGCGCTCGGGCGCTACGGAAAACGCTGTCGGTAACTAGCCCCTCGGCTGAGGGGTGTTCCGAAAAACCGGACAAAGAACCGGTAGGGACCGCATACTTCCTGGCCATCCTGGCCAAGGGCGCAGGACAGGAAGCAGGGCACTGCCAGAACTCCAAGGCCGGGCCCACTATGGCCTCGGCCACCAGAAAGGCCTCCGTAGGGGAATCCCCTCGGTCCAGTATCTCCGTGAGGGGATACCTGGCCCGCTTAGACACAGGTTTGAGCTTCATCCCGGTGGACTCCGAGATGAGCCAAGCAATCCCAGATAGGACGAAGGGCTATCGTTCATCGACTGACCTCCAGAGGACTCCAAGTCTACTCGCCTGGAGAAAAGGGAGGAATCGCCGTCGGACTCTGAAGAGTCTGCAATGAGCTGCCTTGGGCCTGAACCACCCTCCACCTGCAGAGGTCGATCGGGAGTGAGGGTAACAGACAGCCTATGGGGCAGGCCCTGAGCCGACCGAGAATTCCTGGTCAGAGCCCCAAATAACGCCTGTGGAGGCGGAGGTTCCACCGAATCGGTGGAGCAGCTGGTTTTGGCCGAACAACCGCCTGGGAACAGGCCTCGGTAAGTCGAGGGGTTGTTTCGCCGCCCGTGACAGCCATTTAATGGCCAGGGAAGGCGACGGATCGTGCTTGTTCACGGTCAGAAGGAGCTGTTGCCATGAGGTCCTCGTGATCGCCGACGAACTTATGTCAGGAAGCTCTCCTCGTCCGAGGAGAAGGACGAGGACCAGCGGGCGGCAGCTGCCATCACGGGTGTCGAGACCGCCATGACGGGCGAGATCGGCTGGACCGCCAAGAAGTCCGAGACCCTCGCCTTCCGAGGACGTGCGGGAGGGGACGGGGAACCGCCTCCCTCGGCTCGGAGGGTTCACCGAGGGCCCGGAACCGAGGCACTGGCAAGCCCATCGGGATCCTCAACTCCACCGGGAACCGAGAGAGGATTCTCGCTCGCTTGGCGACAACCCATCCAACGGGTCGAGAAAAATCTTGACTGCGTTGATGGGAGTCTCGGTCAACTGACCTGATGGGGACACCGTGAGACCAGTGGCCGAAGCCGAATGATCGACCGAAGTCGATGGCCGACAACTTGTGGAGAGGGACCTTTCCCGCTCCCAACAGCGTCGACGGAGGGACTTACCCTTGTCTTTCTTTTTGGACCGAGAAGGTCCAGCAGACGTTGGTCCCTCTCCCTTAGTGGAGAGGGACAGACAAAGCTCCTTAAAGGAAGCTGTATAAGAGGAACCCAGTGAGAGCAGGATAAATGCCGCGGCCGAGGAAGATGCGGCCCGCGCCGCCTCCTCTTCGAGGGCTATCATCTGCTCTAGCTGATCCGCCGAGCCCACCGCTACGGAAACCGCCGACCGGGCCTCTTCCGACTTCACCGGAGGAAAACATCTCTCGGGACGCCCCAGTTGTAAATGGGCAGCACGGTCTTCGAGGATGTAGGCTGAGAAAGAAGAGCACAGGTCGCAAGCCTGCGGGTCGTGCTCAAGGCCTAAACAGTAGACACACGTGGAGTGCAGATCTGTCCGAGACATCTTCTGCCCGCAAGGGCATCTCCGAAAACCGGGAGTTGATTTGTCCATCGCAGCCGCGGGGGATAGAAGACCGAAGTCTAGAAATGCAAAAACTTTTAAATTCGCAAAACCGAAGAATTAGGAACCAGTCTTATATGCAGAGCATTAAGGAGGGAACCTGAGCTTCCAAGCGGTAAGGAAGATCTGGCGTCATGGGGCGGAGCCGAGAGTTTTACCACCCGGGTGGGTGGGAGGAGCCAGCTTGAAGACCTTCCGGCAAGATTTAAAGCGGCAAGGAACCTGCCAATAAGTGTGGATGAACAACATATCCATGTCCCTAGAACCTCTAGTTTTTTTTTTGTTTTTTATAATTTAGATCACAGTTATCACAACTATTGTGTACAATCAGGTACAAAATGTGTTGGATGAAAAAACAGAAAATACCCCAGGACAACTGTGCATATATTTCAGCAATTCGCTTCTAGCCTTTCACCCAACCTTTTTCATTTATTTATCTAGTTATTGAAAAGTCTCACTAGGAAAGCACACTGAGCAACAAGTTGCTGGTCTCCTGGTGCGACCTGGGGGGGAGGGTACATAGGATGAACAGAAATACATACAAGGTGCAATAAGACATCAGTTAAATTCAGTGAACATAAAGTTGGTAAACTGAAATACACTGATGGTACATAAGACAACAGTTCCATTACAAAGAACATACAGACTGACAATTTACAGAAGGCAATTTAGAGTATTGGGAGGGGAACCAAAGGACATGCTAGGCATGAACTCGTACTAAAATATAATAGTAGGGGATTACTATGGTATGAACAGAGCAGGTGAAAAATACGGCAGAGGTGGTGGAACATAAAGGTGCTTAGATAAACAACAAGAGCAAGTGATATACGTGGATTAAGTGCCGTGGGAAGGGGGGGGTTGGACACTTAGGTATCAAGTGCAATGGGAAGAACAAGGGAAGGGGAGATGTGCGAAGGGAAGTAAAAGCGGACCCAGAGACCCAACAGGGAAGTATAGAATTCATGATAGGGTACAGCCTGCTAGACAAGGTTAGGGAATTGGTACATTCAAGGAGAAGAGATTACAGGAAAGCTACAAGTGCAGCGGTGGGGGGCAGGAAAGATGAGCTCAGAGTCCCGGCCAGGATGCAGGAGGAGGGGGGAGAGCCGAACTCCGAGGCCCCTTCAAGACGCAGAGAACCCTGCAAGGGGCAGAGAGACTGGAAGAGAAGGGGGGGGCCCTGTCAGGATGCAGGGAGGAGAGAAGGTGGAGCCAAACCCTGGGGCCCCTCCAGGATGCTGAGAACCCTGCAAGGGGTAGGGACGGCTGGAAGAGATAGGGGAAAGATTGCCCTGTCAGGATGCAGGGAGGAGGGAAGGGGTAGCCGAACCCTGGGACCCCTCCAGGATGTTGAGAAACCTGCAAGGGGAAGAAGATGGAATGACAAAAAGGGAGGAGCAGGCTGGTAACAAGTGGTAAGGGAAGAAAAAGGCTAAAGGGGTAAGAAGAGGGGGAGGAGTGGAAGGAGAGCCATGCCAGAGGGTACCCTTCAGGGTGCCGAAGAACCCTGCAAGGGGGGCTAGGGAGGCAAGGCGGTGGGGGGGGAGGAAAGGTTAAGCAAGGAGTAGGGAGGGGACAAAGGAGAGCCTAGGGACCCCTTCAGGATGCAGGGAAACCTGCAAGGAGACAGGAGAGGCACAGAAAAGACAGGAGGGAAGAAAGGGTGGACTAGAATAGGGATTAGGTTAATGAGAATCAAGTCAGATGCAAGGACTCCAAAAATCTTTCACAGAAGCTGAATCCAGGTTCGTTCGACATAGGCTAGTCTTAAATTACAAAAAAACAAAATCCATGGTGTTTGCACACCACCAAAACAAGAACATAGGACAACCCCTGCTCATATATATATATTATTTTTTTAATCATTTAACAATTTCTCCTTCCCTTGCAACCACAGTCCTGGCTTACCTCCAGCCACCGCTCCTCCGTTCCACCTCCGACCCGGAAGCTCCATGCCCAGCTGGAAGACATCTCTGCCTGCAAAGGGGGCCCCCTGAAGCCCCCGTGCCCGGCGAGGAACCATTACTGGCACATGTCCGGGCATCGGCCGGTGAAACTGCGGCTATCAAGCTGCCGTAGATCTGTGTGTTGCGCTTTCTCCATTGTTTTTCCCTGAAGCACGGACGCGTTATGACGCCGCGCCAACGTGCAGACGCCTCGCTGATTCCCCACCAGCACCCACACTACTGCAGTACCACCGGGCGTCCCCAGGGACCAGCAGAACATGGCATACAACCCTCCCTTCTCCCCAGGGCTAGGAGAGCTGCCAAACGCTCGATCCTAGTCCTCCCCTGCCGACGACCGAGGCTTGTTCCCGAACCCGGGTCGCCGTCGTGGAGCGAGGTGTGGCGTCCTGTGCCTCAACCCTCAGTGCCACGGGGCCGGCGCAACCCCTGCTCATATTAAACTCTCTAAATGACCCCCTTGAGCAGGTTACCTCGTTCAAATACCTAGGTATCAGCCTAGAATCTGGACTCACCTACCATGACCATATCCAAAAACTGAGCACCGCTGTCAATGTGCGTATTTGTCTACTTCACCAGTACAAGCACTGCCTCCCACCAGAAGCTCTCCATCTAGCTGTCTCAGCATCAATACTATCACTCATAGACTACGGAATTATTATCTATGGGGCAGCCGACAACACGCACCTTAACAAAATTAGGCTGGCCCTTAATAAGGCCTGTAGACTAGCTACTGGCTGCGCCAGACACGCACATACCTGCATCCTTTACGCCTCAACCAACTGGCTAAACTTTGACGGGAGGCTCAAATATCAGACCTGCCTCTTTCCTAAAAAAAAAAAAAAAAAAAACAACAGCAGGACTACTCCCACCACCCCTACTCCAGGCACCACTGTCCACCCACCTCACTCAGCAATCGGTGACAACCCACTTCAGGGTACCTCACTGCAAGACCGCCTCAGGTCGAAAGAACTTTTAGGTACCTGGCCCCTAGATGGCTTAACTCACTCCCAAACTCCCTCCTCACAGAACCCAAACTTGGTCAGTTAAAGTCCCAACTAAGAAACCTAATCTCTCCTGACTCAGTCTGTGACTGTCAGTGATTTCTAGCCTCACCCATCCCCCACCCCAACGATTATGGACTTAACCCTGGTCCAGTCCCCGGGCGTGCCTATATTTGACAATGGACATGTCAGTCCAACCTAGACCTGCAAATAACCACCAGGGCATGACTGTTGCCACCACCCTGCAGTGCATGTTTCTGCTACCATCTGTACTATGTACCATACTTGGAAACACTATCTCTGTATCGCTAGCTGCTTTACTGTGTTATCTATAACCATTTTGTAACCATTTCTGTAACTATTGTGTCAAATTGTTGCTATTGCCTCTGATGTCTCTGTGCTCAATGACGTGGAACCTTTGTAAAGGAGTCTTTGACTCAAAGGTATGTTATCCGATATCTTCCATAAATAAATAAAATGAAGGAGGGTCGTGGCAGGAAAAGTTGGATGAGAATAGTTGTGAAGAGCAGAGCTGATGGAGTAGGAGGAGGAGGAGGAGGAGTGGCAAACTTGAGGAGGCAGGGAATTCCAAATTTTAGGGAAATGGTAAGAGTAGTCTGACTGGCCAATGAGGGTGGAGTGATGAGGGATCCCCAAAGTGCTAGAGTCAAAAACAGATCTTGGTAAAATATCCTTATTGCATTCCATTGCATTTCAGAGTTGTCTAAATGTGTTGGCAGCAAACAACTAGTAGGGTCATCCAGTCCACCCTATTTTCCCTGCCTATTCCTAACAAAAGGGAACCCAAGGGGTTTCAGAATGTAAAGAGTCGGGGAATGCAGGTATTGTAGCTGTTAAACTGGGGCATTTGTCCCATGAGTGTCTGAAAAATGTAACAAGAGAGGCTAGTGCAGCAGGTGGGTTAGCTTGGGGAGCTCCCAGCAGATAGTGGCCTGCACACAAAGTACAGTGCCCTCTTACTCCATTTGCATTTGCACTCAGCGGTGGTGAATGGACTGGCAACCCAGGGACTGAGGGACACTGGTGCGTCTGTGTCTATGGTAAAGCATGATTTGACTTGTGAGGAACAGATCTTGTCTGGCCATTTTTTTCAGATTAGAGGGGTGACAGGTCCAGCAGTCTCGGTGCCAATGGCCTGGATCTTCCTAAGCTGGGAAGGTGGTCAGGGCATAATTGAAGTAGGTGCTGTACCAGATCTGACAGTGGACGTAATTATGGGGAAGGACTTAGAAAGCAGGGCCAATACTGTGTGCGTCACTACACAAAGCAAAGGCAGGGGAACAGGTTCCTGAGGATGCAGATGGGGGGCAGTGCAAGAGGAGACCACCCCTACCTCAGCAGCCAGGATGTTGTAGCTGAAGGATGTGCTAGGAGAAGCAATTCTGAGCTACAGACAGAGAAGAGTCCAGCCGTGATCAGCCCTCCAACAGGAAAGTGTGTTTTGGGGAAGGTCAGCTGTGAAGAGCTGCTGGAGAGACCTCCGCAAGCTGATGCATCCCTCCAAAGGTTAAGGGAGTTAAACACCAGTGTGAAAGGTGACTCTCCCAGTTCTGGGAAAAGGGAGGTGTACTGGGAGAATGGGCTCCTGTACCATGAGTGGGTTTCTGAGGGAGGACCAGAGGAAGGGGTACTCCAGCAGACAGTGGTTCATTGGGAGTATAGGAAGCAGCTCCTGGCCTTACTTAGCTCATGACATACCCTTTTCTGGACACTTGTGGGTCAGCTGTTCAAAAAGGTGGCTGACTAACAATTTTTACTGGCTTACTATTTTTAAATATGTGGCAAACTACTGCCAAACTAGTTCGCAGTGCCGGAGCGTGAGAAAGGTTGGGGACAAGACTAAGGCGGCTTTAATTCTGCTTATTGAAGAGCCTTTTAGGCGAGTTGCTAGGGACAATGTGGGACCACTCAGCACCCCAAGTGGCACATCTTGGTGGGTGTAGATTACACCAGATTGTACCCGGAGGCAGTGAGTGTCCTTGTCCTCCATGAAGGCTGAGAAAATAGAGGATGAACTACTAGGTATATTTGGATGGGTGGGATTTCTCCAAGAGATTCTGTCGGACCAGGGCACCAACTTCATGTCTGCTTTGATGACTAGTCTCTGGGAGAAGTGTGGAATGAGGAGTCTTCCCATACCATTCTCAGACAAATGGGCTGGTTGAGTGATTTAATGCATTTCTTAAGACCATGCTGACAGCATTTAATGACCAGCATGCAAGAGAATGGCAAAAATACTTACATCTCTTAATTACATACAGGAAGTCCCCAGGACAGTCACCCTTTGAATCCTATTTGACCACAGTGTGAGGAGGCCCCTACCCCTTTTCCCCCCCGAATGTCACGTTTTGACTTCCCACTGCCAGTAGGGCTTGGTGGTGGTAGTACCGACCATCCATGCTCCATCCCCACTCCAACTGATCAGGGATCATGTGGCACAGCAGTGGGGGCTGGATTTTTTGTATTTTTCCTGTTGCCTTTTTTTTTGTCCCCGAAGCCCCATCCCTGAGGATGCCGGCACGAAGGACTAAAGTCCAAGCTGCAGATGTGCTGGTGCATGTCTCAACCAAGTGCCTGACAGCTTCCTCCCCTCCCCACACTGCGAGTCCCACACCACTGCCCGTGCAGCCACGGGCAATGGTGACAGGGCAGTGCAACAGCTCTCTCCCCGGACACATGTCATATAGGATGCTCAAACCTCCCCACCAGCCAGTCCCGAACCTGGGTTGTTGGCGTCAAGAGGAGCCCCCTTGATAGGTAAGGGATGAATAGAAGGGCAAGCTTGCTCCCTAAGGGGAATCTGTTGTGGAGTATGTCCTGAACTTCAGGTTTAGGTTCAAGGAGGTCATGGGGTTCGCCCGGTAGCACCTAGCCTCTTCGTAACAGAGATAAGACACGGTACAACCACAGGGTCAGAGACCAAGAATAGAAAGTTGGGCAAAGGGTGATGGTGCTCACCTCTGTCCAGCAGATGAACTGCAGGTGGCCTGGGAGGGCCTGTACTCGGCAGTCAGGACGGTGAACGATGTTAGCTATGTGGTGAAGCTGCATGACAGAAGGCACAAGCAGTGGATCTACCAAGTTAACATGCTGAAGCCCTACCATGACAGTAATGAGCTGGCCCTGGCTGTGTGCAGTTACCCAGAGGAAGAGACAGAGGTAGACCAGCTGGTGGATCTCTTGGGACAGGTTAAAAGAGAAATGGGCACCTCACCCTCTTGGAAAGGCAGACACTGGCCCAAACTACCAAAATGTGGAGGGTGCTGGGAAAATTTGAGAGGGTGCTCATGTGACAGCTGGGGTATACTGCTCTGGCAGAGCACCACGTGGATACAGGGTCCCAAGCTCCCCTGAGACAGCCAGCGCACCGAGTCACCGAAGGTGCAAAACATGCCATAATGGGGAGATCAAGGAGATGTTGGCTCTCTGCATGATCCAGGGGTCTCTAGCAGTCCCTGGGCCTCCTTAGTGGTACAGATACCAAAAAGGACGGGACCATAAGGTTCGCCATCTACTACCGCAGGCTTAATAGCTGTATGTAGTGAGACGCATACCCCATATGCAAGACAGATGAGGTCTTAGAGAGGCAGGGGGGTTTATGTACCTGACCATCGCAGACCTGACAAAGGCCAACTGTCAAGGGCCCCCACACCTGAAGACAGAGAGAGGTCGACCTTTGTAACCCCATGTGGGTTATTCAAGTTCAGGTAATGTCAATCAGGATGAAGAATGTGCCAGCCACCTTCCTACGGCTCGTGGCAATAAATTAGCACTTTATAATACAGGAAATACTTAATAGGGCAACAAATCAGTATGAGTTCCTAATTTCATGTCTTTTTCTAAGTATCACTTTTTGTCACAAAAACAATATATTTTTTGTATACTGTATTGTGATTGGTAACACAGTGTTTGAATGTGGTGATGTCACATTTGTGCTCACTATATAAGGTGGTGCTGAATAAGGGTGACTCCACCCCCCTGATGAAGAGGGACTGTCACCTTGAAGCGCTGGGGAATTATGTGGATGTAATTTAAATAAATGTTTTATGCACCTTGACTAGAGTTTGATCGCTGCATTTTTTGCTCTCATGATACGGCTTCCAGTTTTGCAGCAGATCCACGAGTCTTCGACTGATTTAGTGCACACGCTCTGTATTTTCTGCTCATTTTCCCTGCCTACTGTGAAAGCCACAGACCCTACTTGATCTCCGCCTTTACCTCCTCATTCCTATTGCTAGGGTTCCCTTACACCTATCCCATGCATGCTTGAATTCCCCCACTGTGTTTGCCCCCACTACCTCTGCTGGGAGTCTATTCTATGCATTCATCATGCTATCCAGGAAGAAATACTTCCTTATGCTACCCCTTAGTCTACCCCTTCCAACCTCATGGCATGCCTCTCATTCCTGGACATCTCCTTTTCTGAAAGACGCTACCCTCCGGTACCCTATTTATGCCTTTTAGATATTTGTAGGTTTCTATCATATCTCCCGTCTCTCCTCTCCTCCAGAGTATACATATTGAGGTCTCTCAGTCACTCCTCATATGACTTTTGGTGCAAGCCCTGCACCATCTTTGCTGCCTTTCTTTGAACCGCCTCCACCCCGTCTATGTCCTTACGGAGCTGTGGCCTCCAGAACTGGACACAGTATACCAAACGATTCCTCACCGATGATCTGTGCAGAGGCATCACCACCTCCTTCCTTCTGTTGGTTATCCCTTTCCCCTATGCACCCCAGCATTCCAATGGGTTTCCTCACAGCCTTGGCACATTGTTTGGCCACCTTTATGTCACCAGATATGATTACCCCCAAATCTCTTTCCTATTAGGTGACCACCAGTTTCTGCCCCCCCCCCAAATCATGCAATCCTCCCCTGGGTTCTTGTGCCCCAAACGTATGATTTTGCACTTTTTTGCATTGAATCTCAGCTGCTACACTCTAGTCCATTCCTCCAGTTTACCTAGGTCCCTCCTCATTTTTCCACCTCTCCCAGAGTGTCCACCCTGTTGCAGATCTTAGTGTAATATGCAAAGAGGCACACCTTCCCCTCCAGCCCTCTCCATAATGCCACTTATGAAGATACTAAATAGGACTGGCCCCAGGACTGATCCTTGTGATACCCCACTGGTCACCCTCCTTTCCTCAGATTGAGCAGCATTTACCACAATCCTCTGTCTTCTACCACTCAACCAGTTCCTAACCCAGTTTACCACCTTGTGACCCAATCCCAGGCTGCCCAACTTGTTCACAAGTCTTCTATGAGGAACAGTATCAAAGGCCTTACTGAAATCCAGGTAGGCCACATCCACCGCTCCCCCCGATCCACAAACTTAGTCACCCAGCCAAAGAAATCAATTAGATTTGTTTGACATGACCTACCTGCTGTGAATCCATGCTGTCTCTGATCCTGTGCTCTGCTGAATTCAAGGTGATCCACAATTCTTTCTTTAAGTAGTGATTCCATAATCTTCCCCACTATTGGGGTGAGACTGACTGGTCTATAGTTTCCAGCCTCCTCCCTACTCCCTCTTTTGTGAAGAGGGACTACATCAGCCCTCCTCCAATCCTCCAAGACCACTCCCATATCGAGCGATTAATTGAACAGGGCTGCCAGTGGTGCTGCCAGCACCTCCCATAGTTCCCTTAATATTTTAGGATGTATCCCATCCAGTCCCATTGCCTTGTCCACTTTCAGTTTTGTGAGTTCTTTTAGGCCTCTCTTCCGTAAATGGACTGGTGTCCACCTCCCTCCCATATCTGTTCACACTAACTGTGGTCCCTCCCTTTACCTTCTCCTTCTTTCATGCATACAGAACAAAAGTATTTGTTCAATATTGATGCTTTTTCTAGGTCCCCTTCCACACACTCTTCTTCCCCTGTAAGACTCACTATCCCACCCATTTTTTCCTCCTTTCACTAATGTACCTATAGAAAGACTTTTTTTATCTTTATTTCCTGTGCTATTTTTTCCTCCGTTTGTGCCTTTGTGCTCCCAACTGCTTTCCCTGCCTCCCGCTGTTTATCCAGGTACACTACCCCATCCTCCTCCTGCTGCGTTTCCTTGTATTTCCTGAGAGCCATCTTTTTTGTCCTAACTTTCCTGGCCACTTCCTTTGAAAACCACAGTGGCTTTCTCTTGCCCTTGTTTACTTGCCTAATGCAAAGGTTTGTTGCCTCCACTATGGCTCCTTTCAGATGGGTCCACTGCTCCTCCACTCCTCCCCCTTTGTCGCTCCCTGCCAGGGAATGCTTGAGACATATCCCCATCTTAGTAAAGTCTGCCCTCCTAAAATCCAGGACCTTTGTGTGGCTTGACTCTGCCACTGTACTCATGCTGAACTACACCGTGCAATGATCACTGGAAGCCAGGTGTTCACCCACCCTGACTTCCTCAATTCTGTCCCCACCGGTGAGTACCAGGTCCAAAATTGCATCCTCTCTGGTGGGCTCTAGCTGCCTAAGGCTTGCCTCTTGTACAGAGTACAGGATGTCCCTGCTCCTGACTGAGGCAGTAACTGGGATGCTCCAATCCACACCTAGCAGATTGAAATCACCTACCAGCAGCACCTCCCCTTTAGCTGCCATCATGTGGATGGATTCCACTACAACTCTGTCCACCTCCTCCCCCTGTGCTGGAAGCCTGTATATATCATGCCTGTGCAAACAGCAGTGCCATTGCCCGTCTCAAGAGTGACCCACAGTATCGCCGCTCCCCCGCATTCCCTGTATCTCAGTCAATCTAATACCCTCATTGATGTAAAGAGCCACCCCCCACCCTTTTAACCCCCCTGTCTCTTCTAAACAAGAGTATAACCTGGTACTGCTGCATCCCAGTCATGGTTTCCAGTACATCACGTCTTGGTAATAGCTACAATGTCCAAGTCAGCTTCCGTCATCAAGGCCACCAGGTCCGGGTTCATCTACCGATGTCTTTGGAACCTTTATTCTGAAAGTATTTCTGTGGCCATAGGATCGCGACTGAGGACCTCTACGAAGTGTGTGTTCGGTGCCTAGATCCTGAATATGACACCAGGGAGTGTATCCTCTGCCGCCAGTTAAACAAAGCATTGAAGGCTCCAGCAGCTCAGGGAATACCTGATGGAGCAAAAGACAGCCTTTCTGCAGCTACAGCAATGCTCCACTGCAGGATGATAATTGACTTCCTCCTTGGGCTCTCGTAGGGGTGAGTCCCCATAGTCAACAGTGTATGGGGCTGGGAGGAAACATACAAAGTCCAAGCATGTTTCCCCTGCGCTGCCATCTTCATCCTTGAAATCCTCGAGTTCCACAAAAAAGGCGAGTATTACGATGGAACCCACCGACTCCCCGTCTTCTTCACAGTCGACAGTAGCAGGTCCTTCCCTTCCTTTGTCGACAGCTCCTCCATCGATGACGACGACTGTTGTGCTGCAGCTTCCACCAACATGTCTTTCTGGCCATCGTCAGTCAATGATGGCCACTGCTGCTCCAAGGGTTCTCCCATCAACTGAGCAAGTTCTGAGCCATGTGACTCTCCCATCGATGGGACACACAAGCCGTTCGTCGGCTCTTCCATCAAAGGCTTGCATAAGCCATTCATCGGCTCTTCCATCATAGACCATGGACCCACTCTCCACTGTCTCGTTGATGGTACTCTTGGGTGGCTCCTGGCATTGCTGTCTCATTGGCAGTGTTCCAGTCTACGATCCTGGCTCCACTTTGGACTTCCTTGGATGGGAGCCCTATGATGGCTCCACCATCTTCAACTGTGTTGGCGTCTTATGCGCACCCCTCCACATCAACCAGTTGTTGCCCCTTACCGTCTGCCATTCCTTTTGTGGTGCCAATCCAGTCCATGACCCCTACTTCTTCAGGGGGTCACTTAGCCATGGTGGACATCCAGGCTCTTGTCCCGTCCATTACGGATCTTACCAGGTCCTCCCCTCTCCCTTCCTGGGAGTCTGTATTCCCTGCCTCCATCCCCTCCAGGCCTTCCTTGGCTTCCAGGACAGGAAGTTCCTCTCCAACCTCTCAGGGGTTCCATCACAGGGAGGATGATATGGACGACCTGTTCTTGCAAGAATAGGACATGACAGACCTGAAAGAAGAAGAGAAAGAGATGAATCAGGATTATGGATCCCATATGCCTCCTCGGGGGAGTCATTCCTTCAAGGGACACTCCGCAGGAACTCCCCTGTTCTCCTCCAGATGACCCTTCCTTCTCGGATATTATGGTACATCTGCAGAAAACGTTTGGTTTTCAAACTACGGAACACGATGCCTCCAGAAAAAAGCTGGCCCAATACCTTGGTATTCCGGAATGCCCCACTCTTGTCGTCCCTCCCCTTGTGGATGATTTTGAGGCCATATTGGCCGCCTGGCAACAACCTCTCCAGATTCCCTCCAAACCCCGCAATGTGGATAGACTTTATAGGGCCCCTGAAGACCACCCTTACCTTACTACGCCCCCACAGGCGGATTCCATGGTTAAAAATGCGGCTCACGATAGATCCGCTACACCACAACATGAGTGCTCAACCCCCAGATAAAGAATCCAAGAAATTGGATATCATGGGTAAAGGAGTCTATGCTCCGGCTACTATGTCCATCCGTATTCTAAATTATATGGGCCACCTCCTCAAATATCAGGAGGAGATCCTTAAAGCTACTTAATAATCAGTCCAGTCCCTTCCCCCAGGCCAGTCTCAAGAAGACTTTAATGTGAAGCTTCCCACTGCTGCGTCCGTTTGTCGCCACCTGCTCCGGGCAACCCATGATGCTGCCGATTCTTCGGCATGGGCCTCCTCTGTGGGTGTTTGTCTCAGATCCCATTCACGGCTGAGGGTTTCAGGATTCTCAAAGCATGTACAAGAGTCCCTCCATAATGCTCCCTTTAAAGAGGGCAAACTTTTTGAGCCACAAGCTCAAGACATTCTGAAAGACCTGCAAGACTCTGGTCGTACCCTTCAGTCTGTTCGGACCATGCATCACCCTCAGGAGAAGCCTGCATACACAGGGGATCCTTTCGGGGCTGCTCCTTCAGAGGTAAACCTACTACTCAGAAGCAGACTGCTAACAAACATAAGGCTCAATTAGCCCTGCTGAGCCAAAGAAATACCCAGAAAACATCCCATTATGTCCCTGCTGCCCCCCAGTAGTGACAACCTTTGGCCTGAAGGCCCATCTCCAGCTGTGAAGGCAGAGACCCCCTCCTCGGTGGCAGGTTCTCCCTGCACCTTGGAGGTTGGCAAGGGATCACGTCAGACCTCTGGCTCCTTCAACTGATCCAGTACGGTCATTCACTGGACTTGACCAGTCCTCCTCCTCCCTTGCTTCCTCGGGTCTCACACTTCCCTCCAGACCATGCTATAGTACTGCAGACAGAAATATTTGCTCTGTTACAGAAACATGCCATGGACCCAGTTCCCACCCAAAGAGGCTCAGGATTTTACTCCCCTTTTTTTCTGGTTCCCAAATGGACGGGGGAATTGGGTCCTACTCTAGATCTTAGCGGTCTCCAGCTCTACATACGATAAAAGAAGTTCATTCAGGATGGCGATTCCCCCCACCCTGCTCCCCTTGCTGGATATGGGAGACTAGCTCTATTCCCTGGACATGAAGGATGCATACCTTCATATCTTGATGCACCCTGCCCACAAGCGGTTCTTAAGATTCTAGTTTCAAAGACGTCATTTTCAGTTTTGGTCCCTCGCCTTAAGCCTTTCTTCAGCCCCCAGGGTATTTACGAAAAGCCAGGCAGCGGTGGTAGGGGGCCCTTCCCCAGGAAGGTCTGTACGTATTTCCATACCTGGATGACTGGCTCCTCAAGGCATCCACATGTCCCATGCTGGAATACACCCTGACCGGCACCCTAGCGATGTTCTCCATGGTGGGCATCACAGTTAACTACCCAAAGTCTATGATGAACCTGTCACAAACTCTCCAGTATATAGGAGCAGTGCTAGACACCTCACAGGGCATGGCATTTCTTCCCAAGGCTCAGGCAGAAGCCATTCTGGCCCTCATCATGTGGCTGGAGACTTGTCTGTATGTCTCCACAAGAGACTACCTTCGGTTCCTGGGTTATTTGGTGGCTACCATCCCCACTGTCCCTCATGCCAGACTCAACATAAGGGTTCTTCAGTGGATCCTCAGAGTCCAATCAGATCAGAAATGGAACGACTTCAATGCCTTGGTCCTTTTGTCTTCCCCAGCACTTCGCGCCATGCAATGGTGGAAGTCCATGGACAATCTACTAAGGGGCATGTCATTCCATCCCACGGTCCTGGACATCATTCTAACAATGGATGCCTCCTTAATAGGCTGGGGTGCCCATCTTCAGGGGGTCCAGTCCCAGGGCTCTTGGACAAAGATGGAAGCTCATCTTCACATCAATGTCCTGGAAATGAGGGCTGTCTTGTACACCTTACAAGCATTCAAGACCTTACTCCCTCAGGGTTGCCTTCAAGTGCAACCAGACAGTTCAAGGTTAGTTCACTACCTGAACAAACAAGGCGGTGCCCATTCTTACCCTGTCTGCCGAGAATCCATGAGGGTGTGGTATTGGGTGATACAGAAGGGCATTTAACTTCTGACAGTCCACATTCCAGGGGTATTGAATACCCTAGCGGACAACCTAAATAAAACCACTGCCCGGGCTCATGAATGAGAACTCCACTCTGACATCTCAGAAGCAATCTTCCTGCAGTGGGGTCGCCCAGAGTTAGACCCGTTTGCCTCTCGGCAAAATGCAAAACTGTGCCTCTATTGCTCTCTAGAGAATGGTGCTGGAACTTTATGGCTGGATGCCTTATCTCGTTCATGGACAGGAGAATTTCTTTACACTTTCCCACCTTTTCCTCTTCTACAGAGTACTCCTAAAACTGGTCAAGAATGGGGCGTCTATGATTCTCATTGCCCCCTACTAGCTGAGGCAAATCTGGTTCCCCTTGCTGTTGCAAGTCTTGGATCGGAATCCTCTGCCTCTTTGTCCAACGCTCCTAGGAGAATGGCTCCTTACTGAACCCAGATCTTCACTCCCTGCATTTGCATGCCTGGCTCCTGAAGACATAGTCCTCTCTTGCTTTTAGGTGTCCCCAAGGGTAGCAGAGATCCGGAGGACAACTCAGAAGCCCTCTACTAGGTCATCCTACTCTATGAAATGGACACATTTCTCCCTTTGGGCTTCTTCTCAGGAATTGGACCCATATGAGTGTTCCCCACAGAGTGTCTGAAAGTGGCCTAAAATATTCCCTGATAAAAGTACACCTAGCGGCTATTTCTGCTTTTCATTTACCTGTGGACAACAAACCATTGTTCCAGTTGCATCTGATCAGAGCCTTCTTTTAAGGTATCCTACATTTGCATCCCCCTATTCGGGACCAGGTCCTGGTGTGGGATTTTAATTTTGTGCTTGAAAAACAAAGTCCTTTTGAGACCGCTGATACACACACGCTCCAGTTTCTGTCGTGGAAAACAATTTATTTGGTGATGATTACATCGGGTAGATGTATTTCTGAATTACAGGTGCTTATGTGCAAGCCACCTTACAGTTTCATATGGATTGAGTGTCCCTATGTACTAATCCCTCGTTTCTCTCGAAAGTGGTTTCTGAATTTACTCAGAATCAGTCCATTCAGATGCCAGTGTATTTTGCGGAGCCTGAGAATCTAGGAGAAGCCCTGCTTCACACTTTCAGTGTGCAAAGAACATTGAGACTTTATCTTCTCCGCAGTGAACAGCTGCAAAAAAACTGAGCAACTTGTTTCTTCCACCCCAGGACAACTGGGTGATAGGATTTCAAAGCAGTGCTTATCCACATGGTTGGACAACTGCATTACGTTCATAAATAACAAATATGATAAACCTCTCACAGGGTCTGTGAAGCTCCACTCCACTAGAAGCATGGCTACCACCATGGCATGTTTGAGGCATCTCTGCTTCAGAAATTTGTGAGGCCACCACCTGGTCTACTGTACATACATTCACAAAACGTTACAGTCTAGATATTGCTTCCAAGAAGTGTGCCGCTTTTGGGTGGGCCGCTCTCAATGGTCTCCTGTCCATAGCCGATGCTGTTCACTTCCTCCTCCCATGGGCAGCCATAACTGCTTGGGATCATGGGTGTCGGTAGGCATATGCAGTGTACTCTGCTGAGTACAGTAAAATCTGGAAAATCCAGGGGCAGGGCAACAAACACAGAGTCTGTGTACCTGAAGAAGTGTTTTTTCCCCCTCCTTGGATGCTTTAGTGTGAGTTTGCAAATGATCTTTGGAAGATGTGTGGGTACTATACTTAGGGGCCACGATTGTACGAGTGACCTGATCAAGAATGTATGCATAAGTGCCGGTTTGTATGGCCTTCTTTTGGCTTGTGTTTATGGGGGGGGGGTTAAAGTGATTCACGTAGAACTTACCGTAACAGTAGATCTTCGAGAGGAGCGCTTGCTGCAGGCTATCACAATTAGGACTATGCCGCAGGCACTAGGACCACACGGAAAAACTTCTGCCAGCAATCCCAGCTGGGGACCGCCCCCGACGCTGGCCCGGCCCCGACATCGGTCAGGGTACAAGAGGGGGCGGACCCAGCTCCACCTCAGTTCTCCCACCAGTACCCAGCAGATGGCCTGACAAGAGAAGGAGATGAAGCCCATCCAAGAGGAGAGAAGAGAAGAAACCTGCACACTCCGAGAGGGAAGGTGGGAGGGAAAACGGCGCCTGCTGCAAGAGCTCCTCTTGAAGATCTACTGTTACGGTAAGTTCTTACGTAACTGTACTATCTTACTTTGAGATAGAGCTCTTGCAGCAGGCTATCACAATTAGGACTGAGTCCCAAGCAGTTCCCTAGCAAAGAGGCAGTCGCCTCCGGGAGGAGGAATATACTGACTCCAGAGACCGTCAGGACAAGAGTCCTTGTAGAACCGCCAGGCCAAAGCCAGCACGGTGTCTGGAGATGATATCCAAGCTGTAATGCTTGACAAAGGTATGCACCGAATTCCAGGTCGCAGCCGTACAGATGTCTTGAATGGTGACATTCCGCATCGCGGCAAAAGAAGCTGAAACACCCCTGGTGGAGTGACCCCTTACCAGACCCGGTAGGGACTTGTGGTGATGTTCGTAACAGAACAAAACGCAATGGACTATCCATTTGAAATAGTCTGCTTGGACACTGGTTGACCTAGCCAGGCGCAAAGGCCACAAAGAGTTGCTCCGATTTACAGTGTTGAATCGCTCTGCTGAGGTAATACCTCAGGGACCTGTGGACATCCAATGTGTGGAGAAGAACCTCCCTCTATTGGAGGAGAGAAGGAAATAAACAGGAAGGTCAACCGACTGGTTAAGGGTCAATTCGAGACCACTTTCAGAAGAAACTTAGGATTAGTCCGGAGGGAAACCCTTTCCCTATGAAAAACCAAATAGGGCTCTTTACACATCAGAGCCTGCAGCTCGGAAACTCTTCGAGTGGAAGTAACAGCAAACAAAAAACAAACTTTCCAAGCTAAATACCACAGCTCACACGTCGCTGCGGGTTCAAAAAGGGGAAGGGTGAGTTTCTCCAACACAAAAAGAAGGTCCCAGGGTGGGATAGGGTCCCTGATGGGAGGTCGCATGTGGAGGACCCCGCGAAAAAAGGTGCGGGCCACATCCAGCTGTGCTAAGGCTCTGTCGCCCACCAGAGCATGGTAGGCAGAGATTGCCCAGAGGTGCACCTTGATGGAAGAATGGCTCAGGCGTTTTCATACAAGGAGGAGGTATTGCCAGCGGAGTTCACAGAGCACGTGACTGGGTCTAAATGCTGAGGCAAGGCCCAAAGGCAAAAACGCTTCCACTTCATGGCGTAAGCCGAGAGTAGAGGGCTTGCGTGCAGACGCCAAGACCTCAGCCACTTCCGGGGAAACCCCTTATCTAGTCACTGCTACGTCTGAAGGAGCCAAGCATGAAGGTGTAGGGATTGGAGATCTGGGTGGACCAGAGAACCCTGGTCCTGGGACAGCAGTTGTCAGCATAGGGGCAGCGGGAGTGGAGGTTCCTGGGACAACCGCTGCAGAAGCGGGAACCAAATTTGCCGGGGTCAGTAGGGTGCCACAAGGATCATGCGTGCCCCCTCTGCCTGTAACTTGAGCAGGACCCTCTGGATGAGAGGGAAGGGCGGAAAGGCATAAAGAAACCTCCCGGCCCAACAAAGGGACAACGCGTCTGGCCAGAAAACGCCAGGCGCGGGCACTCGTGAGCAAAAGCGTGGCAGCTTGGCGTTGCGTGGTGACGCAAAGAGATCCAGCTCGGGCAGGCCCCACCTGCGGAAGAGGCGACCTGCCACGGACTGCAGTAATTCCCACTCGTGTGCCCTGGCCCATGACCTGCTGAGATCGTCGGCCAGACTGTTGAGGACTCCTGGAACGTGAACCGCTGATAGACAAATGCCCCATTCCAGTGCCCAGTACCAGACTCTCATCGCCTCCCGGCAAAGAGGATAGGAATGAGTGCCTCCTTGCTTGTTGATATAGAAGATGACCGCCATGTTGTCCGTCTGAATGAGAAGAGAGCCGGGAACCAGGTCCTCCTGAAACGCCTGAAGGACGTAGAGGATCGCTCGCATTTCCAGGACATTGATATGGAGGGACCCTTCTTCGGTCGACCAAACCCCCTGCATGTGGTGACCACCGAGATGAGCCCCCCAACCCAGGTTGGAGGCATCCATTGTTAGAGTCTGACCTGGAGGCTCCGGACGAAAGCGGACCCCCTTGTCCAGATTGTTGGGGTCCATCCACCAAAGCAACGTTCTCCGGACGGGCTCCGAGATCAGGACTAATGCATCCAGGTCATCGGAGTATTGATCCCACTGCACCCTCAGCATCCATTGTGGGATTCTCATGTGGAGGCGGGCCAAGGATATTACTGGGATGGCCGCGGCCATGTGCCCCAGTAGACTGAGGAAGTTCCGACCCGGAACTCGAGGTGCTATGGAAATCCATTCTGCCAAACTTTGCAGGCGAAGACCCCTGTCCTGAGGGAGAAAAGCTCTGCCCTGGATGGAGTCCAGAGTTGCTCCAATGAAGGCGAGGTTTTGGCTGGGCTCCAGGGACGACTTCTTTAAGTTCAGGGTGATCCCCAGGTCTCGGAAGAGAGTATAGGCATCTCTGAGAGAGCGTAGGAGGCCATCCTTTGATGGGGCTGTTAGCAGCCAGTCGTCAAGGTAAGGGAAGACATAATGGCCTGAGCACCTGAGAGCCGCAGCCACCACTGCTAGGCACTTGGTAAAGACTCGCGGAGCAGAAGATAGGCCGAACGGGAGCACCCGGAATTGGTAATGCTCCTCCAGGAAGCAGAACCTCAGATACTTCCTGTGGGGAGGAAAGACCCCGATATGCATGTACACATCCTGCATGTCGAGAGAACAAAGCCAATCCTCTTGTTGCAGAAGAGGGAGGAGACTTGGAGAGTCACCATCCTGAACTTTTTGTACTCTATAAAGAGATTTAAGGGCTGGAGGTCCAGAATGGGGCGAAGGTCCCCAGTCTTCTTTGGGATTAGAAAGAAATGGGAATAAAACCCGTGACCTCACTGCTCCATGGGAACTCACTCTATAGCTCTCTTTTGCAGGAGGGCCTGAATTTCTCCTTCCAAAAGTGGAACGTGTGAAGGAGGATAACGGGAGAGCTTTGGTGGAGCACTGGGAGGAACTCCTGTGAACTCCAGAGTGTCCCTCCGAATGACGCCCAAGATCCATTGATCTGTGGTAATAGAGCTCCACCCTTGAGGTGAAGGGAGAAGCGGCCCCGACCGCTTCCCCTGGACGCCCAACCACGGGGTGGGGTGGAAGGAGTCATTAGGCGGAACCGGGGTGGGGAGAGAGGCCTGGGAGGACTTGGACCCACGGCCAGAGGGTCCACCAGACTGCTGGTTTCCGGATCTCCGGCGGAAGCCGCCTCTCTGTCCCTGCTGGGAACCACGGGCTGAAGTCTGACTGCCCGAGGACTTTCGAAAAAGCTGATGGCGACGGGTGCGTCGCTGGTCGCCATGGTACAACTGGCAGACCGACCAGATAGACTTGCCCGATTCCTGGAGAAGTGAGATCAGATTCTCCGTCTCCTGCCCAAATAAGATGGTACCCTGAAACGGCAGGTCTCGGATACCGGACTGCAGATCCTGGTGGAAGCCCGAAAGCCTCAACCAGGCATGGCGCCAGAGACAAACCCCGGAAGCAGCAGCTCTGGCCGCCGTATCTGCAGTATCGTAGAAGGCCCTCAAGACGTGAGTGCCAATGTCCGAGCCCGACTGCAAGAGGGCCAGGAGCTCAGTCTTCTTCTCGGAGTCTGGCATGGCCTGTACCAGCTCAAGACCCCACTCCCACAACGCATTCTGGAACTGTACCATATGCGTGAGGAAGTTTAAGGATCTAATGGAGCAGGTGGAGGCAGAGTAAACCTTCTTGCCCACCTGATCCAAATAACGGGACTCTAAGTCGGGAGGCTGACAGCTGAGGTGACACGGCTGTCGAAACTTGTCGTGAGCAGCCGTGATCACGGAGGAGTCCGCCTGAGGGTGTTCAGCCAGAAAGGTTCTGCCTCGGCGCCTTGTAAAGCCTGTACGACTTTTTGGGGACCGCCGGGATGGAGGCTGGGCGCAGCCAGGTGGATCTAGTCAGGTCCTGAAAGGTATCCACCAGAGGAGGAATGACCAAAGACTTTGGCTCCTTCTGCCTCAGGTACTTGGCCAATCTCCGGCGTTCCGGGTCCAGGTCTTCCATATCCCACTGATTAGAATCCTGGATATGCCTCATGACGTCCAGAAATGTGGGATCATCTGGAGGTGAGCGAGGCATGTCCTTCTCCTCAGGGGAGCGCTTGAGGCTGAGGGAGGAGGAAGAGGATGAAGATGCAGAGGAGGACCGACTATCAGATTTAGAATGGTCTGGTTCTGCCTCATGGCCATGCCTCTGCTGATGTCGGTACGCAGGGGACAGACGATGGTCCGAAGACCGACGGCGGTCAGAAGACAGACGGCGGTCCCTGGACCGACGATGGAGCGATGACGACGCCGGTCAGGGGACTGACGTTGGAACCGCTGAGCGCGGGAAGGGCTCTTGAGAATGAGACTGCCACCGACGCCGGGTCAGTGGGATCCAGGGAGGACGCCGGTGGTCCGGAGATTGAGTGTGGGGAACAAGCCCAGAAGGGGGGCAAAACGGCGCCCGACTCAACGGGAGGCTCGCCTTCGCTGCGCGTTCGCCCGGCAGGATCAGGTACCGTGTCTGGGCCGCGACGGGTGGTACGTTGTGGACCTGCCCCACCAAAATGAAAAAGTTGTTTCAGCTCTCGCCCTGAGAATACTTGCCGCCTGCTGCGGGACGGAAGATTCAGGCGTGAGAGGGACGTGAGGCGAGCTATCCTGGAGGCCCAGGGGAAGAGGACTTGGGCGACGGGGACGTCGGCAGAACAACGACCGACCCCGGGTCCTTGGCCCCTTCGACCGGCGTCGGTGCCGTGACCGACGACGGGGTGATGACAGGGGGCACTGGAGAGTCCTTATGCTCTGGAGGCACCGGTGCCGTAGACGGTAGGGCCGAAGCAGGTACCACCACAGACTTAGAGATGACCTTAAGCAGAGCCACCTTAGGCTTGGCCGGCGGCTCCCCCAACGGGCCGGCCTTAGCCTGGGAAGAGCGCGGCGACTCACCCGAGCCCAAAAGACGGGCCTTTTCCGGGGAAGGTCGCGACCGCAAGCGGGACCGAGACCGGGACCGACTGCGCTCCTTACTATGGCGCTTCTTCTCCTTCTTCTTCCCCTCGGAGGAGTGCAGGTCCATCTTCTTCTCCAATAGGTAGGCCTTCAGGGCCTTCAGGCGTCGGATGCGGGTCCGGCTCGTAAACGCTTGGCAGTCAGCGCAGGAAGCGGTGTCGTGGTTCGGGCCCAAGCAGAAAACGCACCGCCGGTGACCATCCTTTGCAGGAATTTGCCGGCCGCACTCGCACTTATTTACGTGTTCGGGAGAGAGGGATGCCCGGGAAGACATGGAATCCTCGAGGACCGACTACAACGCCAACGTCGGATCCGACTACAGGCAGCAGGCTGAGAAAAAGGCGATGAAAAGCTGTAAAAACTGAGCTGCAAACGGCAGACGTACAGGCGTCGGTGACGGTGGAACGACAAAGAAAACGGAAAATAACGTTAGAATCGAAGAAAGTATCTTGATTGAAGACAATTTTCGCTAGTGAATCACAAGCAGTAGCTCTTTACGTGCGTGGTACGCGGCAGGAAAGAACTGAAGTGGAGTTGGGTCCGCCCCCTCTTGTACCCTGACCGACGTCAGGGCGGGGCCGGCGTCGGGGGCGGTCCCCTGCTGGGATGGCCGGCAGAAGTTTTTCCGTGTGGTCCTAGTGCCTGCGACATAGTCCTAATTGTGATAGCTTGCTGCAAGAGCTCTATCTCGAAGTAAGATCAGGTCCTTCAACTTGAGTACAAGTTGAAAATTCCTGGCTACGCCCCTGCTTGGGATTCTTCCCATGTATTATGGCCTGCTGCAAGAGACTGGCTCGAAGAAGATAGTACAGTTTCGTAAGAACTTTCCATAACAGTAGATCTTCGAGAATATTTCTTCCAGCAGGCCATGGAGCCCCGCCCGCCTTCCCCCTTGCTCCTGCTTTAGAAGGGTACGTTGCTCCTGCCTCTCATGGAAGCCCTGAGCTGCTGCTTTTTTTGTTCCTCTCCTCGGTTCCCGTCAGAGACCTATGAGTCACTTCTCACATCAGTCGCCAAAATGGAAAAGAACTGAGGATTATAAGGGGACTTCCTTTATATATGTGCAAGAACACACCAGATGACAGGAAGGGGAGGTCCCTGGGTCAACTACTGTGAAGTCATCTGGAGGATATGATGCCTGCGGCTGATATCCCATGTGTTATGGCCTGCTGCAAGAGATACCATTTAAGATCTACTGTTACGGTGAGTTCTTATGCTACTGTACTTTCCCCACAGTTTTAGTGTAATATTCTGTATATGTGTAAATATCTTTAAAGAAGTGAATATTTTTTTATACATCATGCTTCTGTGACAGAGTCCTTAAGGTACATATAACTGGGTTAAATTGACAGAAACTGTGTTTGGTCTCCAAAGAGAAGGCTACAGTGTCAATATTTTATTTCTAAAGTGAGATGTTCTCTGCTGTGGCAGAGAAGGATGGGTTGTCTGCTTTTTGGTAAGGAGCACTGTACTGTTTGGTCAGGGGTTCTGGTGGGATTCAGACCTAGAGGAACCCTGAGGGAGTGTCTGTGTTGAGTGGTGGCTGCTACTGAGGTACCCTTGCAGGCATCTGAAGGGTTTGAGAAAGCTGGTAACAGTCACAGGCTGACCCTGGGAGAGACCAATTTGCTATACACAATTTTTTTGGTAAGATACACACCTATCAAATACGGTAATTTGAACCAGATGAAGAGTACAACGTTACTACTAGCGTTACTACTGAGTGACGTTTCTTAGGTATATCAGTGAGTAACAAGTGCTGTGGATAAGGGACAAGCAATAGAGTTACTCTAGGTCGACTTCAGCAAGGCATTTTGACTCGGTGACACACAGAAGGCTGTTGAAGAAATAAGAGGATCTGGGAGCAGCAAACGACCTAGTTAAATGAGTGGGAAAGTGCTTAGGTGGAAACAGCAGAGGTGGTGGCAAACGGGATCAAATCGGGGGAAAGGAAGGTCATAAGGGGGGGTACAGCTACCAGCAGAGGTGGTTGGCACAAAAAGCAATAGTGGGGTCAAGCACAGTTTGGACAGAGTAAAGGCTGCGATACACCACCCTCCTGCCTCTGCTCCCCATTCACCCTGCACCTCTACTAGTGCAGTCTGCTGTTCCAGACTTTGCAGCTGACAACCTTCTGTATTGCCTCAGTGCAATGCAACAGTTGTTATCCTCCAACACTTTACTGTATATCATAATTGCAAATGCTGATATCCTCAGGCACTTTTTGCACTAATATGTGTTTTACTTCATGCAACCCTCATCTTTGCAAAATTATTTAATTGTGCTAATTTACCTATAATTGTATTATTGTTCTTAGTGTTCCTCACTGTCCTCTCTTCTCCTTTCCCCCAGGACACACCTGGAAACAAGCTGCTACCAGTCCAGTATACCTTTCCTGATGAAACCTTTGAAATAAATAAATAGCAAGGTGGTGGGGAGAGGAGGGTGAAAAGCCCATCTGAAAAATAGGTCACGTGGTAGAGTAGGGTAAAACTGGGAAGACTAGATAGACTAATATTTTTCTGCCAACACTAAGCTGCTGTGTATCTACTTGTGGCACTTTAATCAGTGTATAACCTCATGCATTCTTAACAGTGAGAACCACCAGATGGAATCAAGCAGTTTCTTTACGATGATGCAAGAGGCAAGACGCGTACAGTGTTCTAAAAAAAAAAAATAAAAAAAAATAAGAGGTTTTAGGAAGGGGCAAGATCTAAAAACTTCACTGACAGACACATCACCCGACTGTTAATTTCCTAGAAGCTGCACAGTTTGTCACTAACCTACCCTAATCTAACTAGCCACAGCCAACCTAAACGAAAATGAAATAAACCCTTTTTCCAGTCAAATGAAAACTTTTCCCACTTTTTGGGGGTAATCTTTTTTCCCTTCCGTCGCACACTGGGACCAGCTCATCCTTCAAGCCACCTAGCACCACCAGCGACCCCTTCCCACAATTCCCCCCAGAGCTGCCTACTTCATATTTGCAGCCTCCCTTTGGGTTAGCCCGGCATATCCCTTTGCCGGAAGGGTCCCCCTCCTTCGAGAGGGAAGGCACCAGCTGGGGGACTCCAGCATACTATTTTCTTTCTTGCCCGGGTGCTGCTGAGGCGGATGTTACTCTGCCGGGATTGCTCGAGGGCATCGTCGGGGACGGCCGCCATCATCCGGCCGATCCCGGTGCAATTTCCGCTTTTCTGTGGTGTTCCCCTTAGTACGATCCCTCTGCTGTGCTTCCAGTCTCCACCGGGGTCCGCTGCAGAGCGACCATGTATCCCCAACCCACCCCAGGGGAGAAGAGCAGTCCCACAGGCGCTCAATCTGACCCCTTCCCCTGCCAACCCCCAGCGCCACAGTCCGTTCCCGAACCCGGGTCACCGGCGTGGTTCGAGGTGTGGTGTCCAGCACCTCAGCCCTCTGCACCACCGGGTTTTCCCACTTTTTAAATGAAATAACCCACAACAGGGCATAGTTTTTTCCCCTAAAATAAATTCACTTCTAGGAACTATTTAAAGCCATTTAGCCTTTTTTTTTTTAACCAAACTCACATATTCTACATTTTCCATGAAAAAAATAAGAATCTTATTCCAAGCATGGATTACTTGTGAATTAATGCACTTCCCAAGTGCAATGAAAGGCACTCAACTGTTGGCTTTATGTCTTCCAAGTCACCCAGAGCATGCATGAATTTTATAGAACTCCAAGCTCTGTGGTGGGTCACTGCTTACAGAGATACTTACAAACAGCCATCTAGGTTGAACATAATTGCTTAGTAGCAGTGTACCACAAACACAATCAATTCTAAAAATACACAGCAATTTCAAGAAATGAAGTGAAACGGATTCATTTAACTGCCATTATTTAAAAATGGTTATCAACTTATTGCCAAGTCATTTGATATTATGATTACGCTTGATTTTTACAGTAAAGTACAGTTACGTAAGAACTTACCGTAACAGTAGATCTTTGAGAGGCACTCTTGCAGCAGGTAATACACTTAGGACTAATGCCGCAAGGCATTAGGACCCCACAGAAAAAATTTCTAGCTGCGGTTTGTGGAAGGGGTCTGCCCCCTCCCCCTCGACGTCGGCCATGCCTGACGTCAAGACGTAGTACAAAAGGGGCGGACCCCCGGTGCCATCTCAATTCCCTGCCGCAGAGCCGGTTGGTAAGACTGGAGAACTGAGAAGAAACTCCCCTACTGGAGAGAAATATATGGAAGTCACTGACCTGGGGGATGGAGAGTGGGAAAGCCACCTGCTGCAAGAGCTCCTCTCGAAGATATACTGTTACGATATGTTCTTACATAACTGTACTATCTGACTTCGAGGTGGAGCTCTTGCTGCAGGTAATACACTTAGGACAGAGTCCCAAGCAATAACCCAGATAGGCCAGATCAGAAGGGAGGCAGAATGACTGAAAGAAAAAAAAATTCTACCCTCCTAAGAGAGCAGTCCTTGTAGAACAACCAATAAAAAGCCTGCTCTCCTCCTAGAGGCTATGTCCAAACTGTAGTGTCTGATAAAAGTATGGACTGTGCTCCAAGTGGCTGCAGCACAATGGTCTGCTGGCGGAAACATTCCTCAATGAGGCAAAGGAAGTAGCAATAGCTCTGGTGGAATGACCCTTAACCAAGCCTGGTAAGGGCTTGCCATGGTGCTGGTAACAAGACGTGATGCAATGGACTAACCACTTGGTCAGGGTTTATTTAGTGACAGGATCCCCTGCCTTGTGTTGAGTGAAGGCAACGAACAACTGGTCAGTTTTCCGAATAGAACAAGTTTGGTCCAAATAACAACGAAGAATTCTATGAACATCCAGAGTGTGTAACAGGGCCTCCCCCTTATTGGAGAACTCTGGATAGTACACCGGAAGCTAAATGTCCTGGTTCAGCGTCAAAGCAGACACCACTTTTGGAAAGAACTTAGGGTTCATGAAAATTCACCAGTAGCAATACATTTCAACAAGGAAGCGCATACAGTAGTTACTTTAAGATTTTGGGGGTTGGAAGTGGTTAGACCACCTATTAGAGGTGGAGACTATAAAGAATTATTAAAAAAATGGAAATGAAATGGATTTTTTTTTTAATGAAAACGTCAGACCCAAATATAGGAATGAATATAGAGTGCAACTGGCAAGCATGCTTTTAGAAAGTTCAAGCAAAAGAAAAAAGTAAATGTGCAACATCAGAGTGTAATAATCTGCTGGTAAAATAGGTGGAGAATATGTGTAAATTAAACAATTGCAACAATATAGACTGTAGTTCCCTTTTCAGTTTGTTAGGAAAATAATAGTATTGTAAAGATCATAATTAAATATAAAGTATTGGTGAGATTGTTTGATGAAGTTTAATATAAAGTAGAGCTCCGTAGCTCCCTCTCCAGTTTGCCAGGAAAACAACATCATTTTAAAAATCAAATTAATGACAAAGTACTGGTGAGGTAGCAAGATGAAGGTTGATATTAAGTAGAGCTATAAATTTCCCTTGGTAGCAGTGTAATCGCTGTCGTGCCTCTTCTGCTTGAAATAATAGTGAAAAGTATAGTAGCACTGCAAGCACATCGTATCTGGTGGTTAAACGGAAGAAACAAGAGCCTGTTCAATTGGTACCGACTCTCAGACTTTGGGAGAGAATGTACAGTTGCTTAGCAACAATCTCGGAGAAATCCGAGAGGTACACGAAGTGATACGTCACTTCGGCGGGAAAAACGAACAGGCTCAAGAGGTAAGCCGCACCTCTTCACAGCAACAGGTAGAGAGGTAAACGCCATTACCAAAGCAAGCAGCACACTAAGCACATCGCTTTAAGTTTACAAAAGAATTGGCAGACTGTGAACAACAGACACTCTCTCTGAGGTAACCTAAATAAGAAATGGAATTGATTTTAAGAACAGTTCAAGTAACAAGAGTTTAATGAGTGATATTTTCAAATACCTAGACGCTGAACAAACTGATGGAGAGTTGAAACGTTAAACTATCGGTGAAGATTTAAGATAGTGATGAAATGAAAAAAGTAATAGCGCACTGCTTGCCGAGGTAAGCGATAAGAGGCAAAATACATGAAATGATT
This sequence comes from Neoceratodus forsteri, assembly GCA_016271365.2. Taxonomy (NCBI): domain Eukaryota; kingdom Metazoa; phylum Chordata; order Ceratodontiformes; family Ceratodontidae; genus Neoceratodus; species Neoceratodus forsteri. The sequence goes on along the minus strand of CM057455.1, from coordinate 335,088,144 downwards.
GGTTTAAGCATTGAAAGTATAATTAGTAAATGCTAGCTTTGAAGTGTTTGTATATAGCTTTGTAGGAAGTATAAAGGAAAATTTTACTGAAAATGTGAATGATAGCAATTGTTTTAATACAGTTTTGTATTATGGAAAGAGAAAAACATTTGGGAAAAGGGTGAAGCTCTAATAATAAGAGGTTTGTGGGCAGCTATGAGGAAAAGTTTAACACTGAAGTAAATGACTTCTACTGAGCATTCAGGACGAGAAGCTTTGTGCAAATGATAGTTGTTTGATGTTATTTTTTACAGGAGCTGATCTGAAACAGCCATATGGAAAATATTTATTGAAAGATTAACAAACAACTGAACTTAATTGGTAAATTTTAACACAATATCCTGTAACAATTATGAATATACTGAATATATGTGGAATCTAAGTGGTGATATTAAAACATGTAATTTCTGTTTTAAACAGATGGAAACAGTTTTAAGAAAAATGCCCCGTGAACAAGCTCTGAGGAACGAAACGTAGGGGTGAATTGAATAAAGACAATAAGAAGTGAATTCTGCCTTGGAAGTGGATTTTTTAGCTGTGTCAAGCATTTACCCCCTGTTAATTTAAGGACTATTTGTATTAGAGAGAGACTTTCCCCCTACCTGTTCCCCCTCAAGGACTCATGACTGTGGGGAGGCGGCTGGGAGTCATGCAGTACCCTAGGGGGCAGGGGCAGGATGTCTGGGGGCCTTTGGCCATTTTGGGCCCTGGGCTCCCGGCTGTATGGGCTGACCACATCGCTTAAAACGTCTGCCATGGAACTGGTGGTTTCCTTGCTGGTCTTGCCTGTGAAATGGACGTTTACGAGCTGGCTGAGCTTTAGATTTGTACATCTTGTGCACATCTGCCACAGCTTTGCCAGAATCTTGAAGGCCTCTTATGATTCCCTCAACCTCCCGACCAAAAAGGACCAGGCCCTGGAAAGAGGCATCCAAGATAGCGTCTTGGAGGTCCTGTCATAAACCTGCCACCCTGAGCCAAGCATGTCTGTGCAAACAGACTCTTGACGCCGCTGCCATGTCTGCGGAGTTATAAGAACAGTGGAGTACATGTTTGTCGACATCCATGCCCTATCTGAGATACACCAAAAGCTCATTCTTGGTGTCTGAATCGGGTATCGTTTTGATCATTTCCGTGGTCTTCTCCCCACAGTGACTTTTGGTACATGACCATGTGGGCCAAGAAGTTCAAAGAGCGAATGACTCTGGTGGCTGAGGTATAGACTTTCATACCCCAGTGATCTAGCTTCTTGGACTCTGGGTTTGGAGGCTGGGAGCTGAGGCGTTTAGGCTGGGTAAGTCTACCGTGGACTGCGGCTAAGACCATGGAATCTGCCTTTGGGTGCTCCCCCAAAAAAGGTTAATCTTTTGGAGGCTTATACAGCCAGTCCGCCTTCCGAGGCACAGCCGAAGTATAGGACGGCTTTTTCCATGTGAGCCTAGTGACATCCTGAAAGGGTTCCACTGGGGGGGGAATGACCAGTGGTTTTGAGTCTTTTGCACCCAGAAATTTAGCCAGCCTTTTTCGTTCTCAGTCTAATTCCTGTGTGTCCCCCTGGTAAATACTCTGAATGTGCCTCATGATATCCAGGAATGAAGGATCATATAGTGGAAATCTGGGAGAGTCCTTCAGTCCTGGAGAAGGGGCAGAAGTCCTCGCCTTTCGACGACAGAGGACGAATCCCCTGCATCGTCCCTAGATGTAGACGATGGGCGGCCACTGGAGGAAGGGACAGTGGACGTCCTTCGCCTCCTTTTTCCCCTATGACTGGGAGGACTGGCGGGTTGACGGCGGGAAAGTAACTGAGATGGCGCCGGGTGTCTGCCCCTCTTGTACTACGTCTGACGTCGGGCGTGGTAGATGTCGGGGGCGGACCCCTGCCACAGACTGCTAGGTAGAAAATTTTTCCATGGGGTCCTAACGCCTGGCAACATTAGTCCTAAGTGTATTACCTGCTGCAAGAGTTCCACCTCGAAGTCAGATTTTGTAATGCTATTCCAACTATTTTCTACCAAGCCATTAATGTACATCAATCATTTTTTTGTGAACATGATCAGAAAACAATTTTGCCTCCCAAATAAAATGAAATGTTGGGGCAGCCTGTGCCAAATTTCGTGTTTAGAATAAACATGGGTTTGTGCTGTATGACCCAAATAAAGTGTCTGAAGAATTTAAATTTTGCACTGTTAATGACCTACTTCTACAATCACAGAACCATTTTATTTTGCTTTTGTGTGAAAATCAGTCCCCTATCAAGATATACATTCCAAATTTTAAAGTACTACCGTTAAAGTTAGCAGAGGTGTTAAGGGGCAAAAAATGCTTTGTTTTAAACTGTCAAGATAACCCTAAATACAGCATTAAAAAAACTAAAAAAAAATATGTCACACTGCCTTAAGCCAGTTTAACCATATAATCTACAGCAAAACATGTTTTTGTGATGGGATAATAATTACCTCTAAATCCTTTAATCTGGAGTTCTTCTCCCTGAATGACCATGGGGACAATGCCCAGCTCCAATCCAACGGTGCTGATTTCCTTTAAAAGAAATGTTTCAGTTTAACACAATGATTCTCCTTTTTATTTTTCTTATCCCCTTTCCTGTCTGCCTCTTTAAGAGTAAGGCATCTTTCTATCTGCACCATACTTGAATGAACCAAAACTTATCCTGCCTTGCCAAGTTTTAGACGTTCCTTTATCAAAAAAAACTGGTTTTCTGTTCTGAATATAGCCAGTTGAGGATTAAAAATATATATATATATCTATATATCTATATCTATATATATTTATTAAAACAAAAAAAGTTTAATATTAGCTTTTGACAGTTGGCCAGGGGTCTGAAATTGACAGGGGCATTGGGGGTTAACAGGAAGTGCAGCAAGTAACGAGTCCCTTAATTTAATGGAGGACTTTGAGAAAGTGTTAGGAGCCAGTTCTGGTATAGACACCAACTTCCCAAGCAACTTATCAGTTGTTTCAGGTCGCAAGCAGTAAGGCTGGAACAAGAAATGACAATACTGGAGACCTGGTAATAAGCAGCAGAACAATATCCAGGGTACAGGTGGGGAAAATCTGAGCAGCAGCAGCAGCAACTGGTCCATGAGATTTGGCATCATTACAAGAAAAGAAGAAAACAGGAGGTGCCACTAGGGTGAGGTGACAAAACTACAGTAAAAGTCACTGTAAAAGATGAAACAAAGGAAAAATGTAAATAGAAAGGTTATGCAGTGGGGACCTTCTGTAACTGATGGTACTGTTCCCAAAATGCTGTTCTGTATTCTGCAATAAATTACCATTAAATTTTAAGTACAAAAAATAGAAGGTGTGGATGGAGAAATAAAACTAATCAGACTGAAGACCAGCAGGGTCAACGTTTACAAAATGAAGGTGACGGTGGAGGGAACTAATGTTGGGGAGCGAGGTGGATGCGGACATGTGCACAAGTTACAACTAATAACAGAGAAAGCACTAGAGGAATGTGTTCATGGAGGGAGGAAACAAATACAAAAACATTTGTCATGGATGAGTTGGGAAGAGAGGCTAAAAGTAAAGGCAATTATAAAGCAATGAATGAGGCAATAATAAACAACCAGGGTAGAGTGGAGGAGAGTATTAGGATGGCTAGTACTATCAGTGACTTGTATTTATAATGTACCCTCCCTAAGAACATGGCAGTCAAATACAATGGATAGGAAAGGGTGGAACAAACGGGAAAGACAATAAATGCAAACAAAATACAGACACACATTATAATTTACAGTAGATTTGTTACTTTTGAGAAAATATTGAAAAATAAATGTCATGTACAATTTAGCTTGTATTTTATAGATTTTCAGTATTTCTAATCCATTTATTCACCATTATTACATTAATTCACATACAGACAGGATCTTTGTCCATTACAGTTTATATGTGCCTTCAGTTTAATACTCTGCTGAAGTCACCAGTGCTCAGCAACATCATAATCCTAAACCACGGCAATAATCTGATGTCACAAATAGTGGATTATGATTTAAGCAAAGAATCAAGCAATGAAAGCAAGACAGAAACACAGAAGTGTAGAAAATGATGGCAATGAAAGACTAAAAGCTCCATCTAGTCTGCCCAGAATTCCCTATCTGCCCCCAGACCTACAGTATTGTCCATATGGGGTTTTATCCCTCCCGGTCCACCAGATGATCTCTAAGGGGACAATGATCTTGTTTCCATGCACATTAACCTAGTACTGAACAAAGTGAAAGAAATGGCAGAACTGTATCTAAATAGATTTTTAAAGTTCTCAAAAATTAAAAATCCACCTTATGTGCAACATTATTGTGATAAATGTTGTTATAACTCATAACTACTACAAAAGAATTTTATGTTCACATTACTGGATTAAAAAAGCTAAAGAAACTTAAGAGTAGGTAAGGCTTAGGCCAACAAAAGTTCTCAGTTTTTCCAAGCATACTACCTAAGACTATTACTTATGTTGGTACCTTAGGTTGGTGACAGTGTGCACTAGTTTCAAAATTTTTGGTGAAGCCTGCAGGTGGTGGGAAGGGATGATATTTTGGCCCGACAAGGTGGCCAGCTGTTCCCTTCCACCTACCTATAGCTCTGATCTGCCCTTGCGCTCAGGCATGTAATGATGTATGCTCAGGAACAGCGTGGGTGCATGTGTCATTAAAGTTAATGGGGTAACATTTCATTGCTTTTATATGCACACTTAATGGCTGCAGTGACATTAATCAATGCCATCACTCCACTAAGATGGGCTACCAATGGCCTGCCCAATTTGAAATCGAGCACTCTAACTAGTGCTCCAACTGCTCTCTTGCCCTGTTGCCAAACAGAGGCAGAAACCTCACCCCATACCTGTTAAATTCTTGTGATTTCCAGTTAAGGAGCACATAATGCAACTGGCACAGGAAAATGATTCACTTTCCTAGCAGGGTCAAAGAATTCACATGTAGCCAGAGTTTTCCCCTGCACTAACAGAATGTCATCGGGCCTACACAAGGGCCTGTCATGTACTTATGCAGCTAGGCATTCCATATAGCCTCCGTTACCTGCTAAACTACACATAGTAAGAAATGGGGCTTCTAACTCCTTATAAATGTGGTTTTCAGCTGGTTTTCTAAATGTTGCATCCTGTTAGGGACTAATACGGCATTCCTGTTCATTGTACAGTACACACCTCATACACCTTTCTACACAGCTTCAGAAGTATATACAGGTTACTCACCTGTAACAGGTGTTCTAGGAGTGGTATATGTTGTTCATCCACACTTATTGGCAGGTTCCTTGCTGCTTTAAATGTTGCTGGAAGGTCTTCAAGCTGGCTCCTCCTACCTACCCGGGTGGTAAAACCCTCGGCTCCGCCCCATGACGCCAGATCTTCCTTACCGCTTGGAAGCTCAGGTTCCCTGCTTAGTGCTCTGCATTTTAGGCCTGGATCCACACTCTTCGGTTAACCCAAAACTAATTCTAAAGTTTACAAGACTCCGGTCTTTGTCTTCCCTCGCGGCTGCGATGGACAAATCGACTCCCAGCTTTCGTTGGTGCCCCTGCTGTCCCAATTTTCTGACTCTTTCTTAAAAACATCATTTGTAGAACAGTTTCCTTTTAGTCTCAAAAACTATCTGAATGGCATGCTGTCAACTAACAACTGCCTGCCCTCAAGAGTACTGCCTGCTACTGGCTTCCTAAATGGTCTACTCTCAACTTTTAAATTATTACTGACCACCAGTTTCACATCCAGAAACTGGGTCTCAGACCAGTCCCACCTGTATGCATATTTGACATTAAAGGTTATTCTGACGGACCCAGTTTATGAAAAGCGGCAACATGTTCGAACTCCCACCACAGACAGAAATGATATGTACAATAAAACAATTTAAGAATGTGCCTGTGGTGAGGGTTCAAATCACAAATTCTGTAATTTTTTCCCCAAATCAAAAAAAGGTTAGTGCAGGATGGCACAAATGCCACCTCCCTCCCCATACCTTGACATTGCAAGTAGAATTTGTTGAAAAGGATGACGTAACTATGGGTCAATACAAATTCCAACAATTCTAAAATAAAACATGTTGGTGTGATAAGCATTTTCAGCATAAAAAAAACTCCCTAGTGGTTCTAATTCAATCACAATGACATATTGGTATAAGGTAAAGCTAACCAGTAATAGCATTCAGATAAGTTAAATCCCTCTAATTTATTCCTATCATTGTGCCATGTGCCTAACTGGGATTCTTCAAGACACTTTGATTAAAGAAATGGTCCACAAATCTGGAGGGACCCTCACTGAAATTACCCTATTCCAGCAACAATAGGTCATACAGGAGGGCCCCTCAGAGACATGAGTACCTTAAGCAGGATACAGAGGGGAGGTACAACTGTGAAATCTGTTCTCAAAAAGCACTTTCGTTCTCATCTATCCAGCTACTGTTGACAGCAGAGTCAATCCTATCATCCAGTATGTTTTTAAATATGGATGTGAGACTGAAAGTAAGGCACTTGTAGCAATCAGTATCCGACAACTACCTCTCCATTATAGCCACATAATGGTTTACATCGTGGACCACAATCGTACCACCCCTGTCAGCTGGTTTTATAATTATATTGGAATTAGCATGTAAATCCTGGAGCGATCTCCACTCATCTGCCAAGTTGTGGTATGCATCTACAGTCTGGGTTTGCAAAAATTGTTCGATGTCATTTTAAACCAAAGTTTCAAACACTTACAATACTATAACCAGGTGCTGAAAAGCAAGAGACACTTTTCCTTTATTCCTTATTTGTTTTGCCTTTTTCAACATTATCCTCCTCCTGCAAATTATCAAAGTCCCCCACTTCTGAAGTTAATGCCAATATACAGTCAATATCCTCCTGTATCTCAATATCAGAGTGGGTGGTGTTATTAAAGGAATAATGCATGACAGAGTGTGTCGTCATGGAAGAGAATTATGGCTGTATCTGTTTCACTGTCAGAGCAGTCAGTTCTCATGTTCTGAATCATCCCTCTGTCGATCCCCATTATGGGCCATTACACAGATTCTTGCTTTGCTCAGCTCAGATGAACTGCTGACCATGAACAGCAAAAGGAAATGCACTGAAGTACTTGATTGAAGCAGTGACCGAGACACTAAACTGCTGAAATAGTACAGAATCAATGGCCTGGTGGCGCTGAGGGTTGAGGAGCTGGACGCCACACCTCGCTCCACACTGGTGACCTGGGTCCGGGCCGCCAGAGGTTGGAAGGGGAGGAGAGGGACTGAGCATCCGAGGGATGCTCTCTCCCTCTCCAGGGGATGAGGTCTTCGGTTATGCAGGCGCACTGCGGCCCTTAAGCGGAGAGCTGGGGGTAGTGCGCTGGTACTGAGCTTGAGGGTGAGTTGGGACATGGCACAAGGAGGGAACGCATGGACGCTGCACGCTCCCCCCTGGTGTCACTGCATGTCCCACTCATGCAGGCACCAAAACAGGGAAAACATGGCAAACGTCATGGTGGCTTGATGCACGTTTCATGGACGCCTGGCTTCGGGCTTTGTTGATCCAGTGTTCATGAAAGCAGGGGACTTTCTGCCACCCCACCACAGTGGGTAAGTCATGGGGGGTATATGGCAGAAAGGGCTCTACTGGGGACCGGGAGAGGACCCGACAGTAGCCGGATGTGGAGGATGCGCGGATGTGCAGGCAGAGTGGGAGCCACAAGGTAAAAAGGATTAACAAAAAAAAAGAAAAAAATTAGTACAGAATCTATTCTTTATAAAGCTAATGCCCACACTGGGTCACACTCGCAGCAAAAATGCAGTATTAACACATCCAGTCACCCTAATACTTCAGCTCCAAATGAGCCTTCCTCAGGGGGTGACGAGGTGATGGGGGGGGTCTGTTAATACCGCACTGTACCTTTGTACGTTTGGAGACTCACTATAACTGTACCATCAATTGCTTTTAGCCGAGTGTGAGCCAGTGTGAGGCAATGCGGGCATTAACTTTATAAAGAATTTTATACTATTTCAGCAATTTATTGTCCCAGCCTTTACTTTCATCAAGTATTTGAGTTCATTTCCTTCTGCTGTTCTTGGTCTGCAACTCACTTTAACAAAGCAAGAATCTGTGTAATGGCCCTCCAGGGAAAGAGTGCATACCAAGACCCCCAAACGTGCTGCTGCCAGGATACAGAGACCAAAGAAATAAAAATAAATAAATAAATAGATAAATAAAAACTATGCATGCACCAGCTCTGGAATAAACTTAAACAGTATTTATTGGCACAAAACTGAGACACAGACTACCCTACGTATTACCTTTGCAAAAAGCTTCCCGGGCGTGAGTTTAACCAGCACACGCAGATTTAAAACCTATTCATCCAATAAGATATAGATTTGTCCCACTTTGGGGAGACACCTATTCCGAATGCTAACAGACTTTTTTGGGTGGAGGAAGGCAGTAGTGATCTTGTTGGAGAGACTGACATTAATATGCCTTGGCTTGTGACCTTCTGAATGTAAAAAATGAGCTTGACGAGAATACTGAACAACTCCACCACCAATACTGAGATACAGGAGGATATTGACTATATGACTGCATTAACATCAGAAGTGGTGAACTTTGATCATTTACAGTAGGGGGTATGACACTGGAAAAGGCAAAACAAACATAAGACTAAAGGGAAAGTGTCTTTTGCCTCACAGCACCTAGGGATGGTACTGTAAGTGTTTTGACACTTTGGTTAAAAACTACATCCAACAATTTTTGCAAACCCCAACTGTAAATGCATACTGCAGCTTGTTGGCTGAGGAGCGCTCAAGGAGTTGCAAGCTAATTCTCATATATATTTATAAAACTGTCCAACAAGGGTGGTATGATTTGGGTACAGGATGTAAACCACTATGTGACTGAAACAGAGGCAGTTAGATACTGACTGCTACACGCAGCCTTACTTTCAATCCCAAATCATTTTTAAAACATGTTGGATGATGAGATTGACAGTTCCAAATAACGGCCAGATAGATGAGAACAAAAGTGCTTTTTTGAGAAAAGATCCCCCGATTGTATCTATCCTCTATACCCTGTCCAAGGTACACAAGAATGTGAGGGACCCTACTGGGTGACCTACTGTAGTTGGCACAGGGTCACTCAGGGTGCCTCCAGATTTGTGGACCATTTCCTTAAACTGTGCCTAAAATATTAGCTATGCACGACACAAAGGATGTCCTGAAGAAGTTAAAGGGATTTAATGAGTCTGAAAACTACTGTTGGTTTGCTGTGGATATCGCTAAAAAACTCTGATAGAATAAGAACCACTGGGGAATTTTTCTACGATGAAAATGCTTTTGATAACATACCAAGATGTTTTATTTTAGAGTGGTTGGAATTCGTATTGACAATTATTTCACCCTTTCCAACAAATTCTCTCTGCAATGTCAAGGTACGGAGATGGGGCAGTACTTGCATCATCCTACGCTAACCTTTTTGTGGTTTGCTGGGGAAAAATAGATCTTACAAATATACGAAGAAGCCAGCAGAAGGCAGCCATTTGGTCAATCAAGTCTGCTCGTGTTGCAGGGTCCAAGGCTTGAGCTACTGTCCCTGCCCCCTCTCCCCACTCCTCCCATCCTCCCCAACCATGACCCTTACCCTCCCCCCTATACTTGTCCCAGCCCCTCTTAAAGCTGCTGTCTTCAACAAGATTACCTCTTCTGGCAGCGCATTCCAAGTGTCCACCATCCTCTCTGTGAAGAACTGCTTCCTGACCTCCCTCCTAAACCTCCCACCCTCCAGCCTAAGACTGTGCCCACTCGTGTTATGGTTGCCACTCAGCTTAAAGACTCTCCTTATCAACCTTATTTATCCCTTTCAAGTACCTGAAGGTCCTAATCATGTCCCTTTCTCTCTCTCCTGCCTTCCAGGGAGTACATGTTAAGTGCCCTCAACCTCTCCTTGAATGTCTTACACTGCTGACCAGCTATCATCTTTGTAGCCCTCCTCTGGACCTTCTCCAGCAGGATAATGTCCTTTTTGAGGTGTGGGTACCAGTACTGAACTCCATACTCTAGATGCGGCCTTACCAGTGACCTGTACAAGGGCAGTATAACCTCCTCTCTCCTACTACTGATCCCCCTAGATATGCATCCCAGCATCTTGTTTTCCTTTGCTGCTGCTTTCTTCCACTGCGTGGAATGCTTCAGGTCACTAGTGATCTTCACTCCCAGGTCCTTCTCCTCCTCTGATGCGGATACTCGGACTCTACCCAGGTAGTACTCTGTCCTAGGATTCTTGGCTCCAATATGCATAACTTTGCATTTCTTGGCATTGAAGCCAAGCTGCCAGATCCTGGACCACCTCCCTAGCTTTTCTAGATCTTCTTGTAGGTTCTTTATCCCTTCAGCTGTGTTCACTCTCCCAGAGCGCTTGGTGTCATCCACGAACAGGCACATTTTGCCATCTCCAGTGCCACTGAACACCACCGGCCTCAGCACCGAGCCCTGTAGGACCCCACTGGTTACCTGTCTTGTGCCAGATAACTCTCCACCCACAACCATCCTCTAGGTTCTGTCCTTCAGCCAGTTTTCCATCCATCTTTTCCCCAACCCTGAGATCCACCAACTTCCTGATCAACCTTTTGTGGGGCACAGAGTCAAAGGCCTTGCTGAAATCAAGACAGAGGATGTCTACCACTTGGACCCCGTCTACTGTCTTAGTGACACAGTCAAAGAAGTCATATTTGTTTGACACGATCCAGCCCCCCCCCCCCCATGAATCCATGCTGCCTCACATCCTGGAGACCATGCTCCTCTAGATATTCCACTAACCTTTCCTTTAATATAGTTTCCATGAGCTTGCCCACAATGGAAGTCAAACTGACTGGTCTGTAATTCCCTAGGTCATCCTTGGGACCACTTTTGTGGAGCGGCACTACATGTGCTGTTCTCCAGTCCTGCAGTACTACGCCTGTTTACTGGGAACTATCAAATAGGTCTGCCAGTGGCCCTGCCAGCTCCTCAGCCAGTTTCTTTAGTACCCTTGGATGTACTCCATCCGGGCCTGGTGATTTGTCCACCTTCAATGCCAGTAGTCCCTCCCTCAATCTATCCTCCCCTATCAACAAATCTGTGTCCCCCCCCCCGCTCCTCTTTTCTCTCCTGAAGGCACTGATCCATCCTTTTCCCTGGTGAAGACAGAACAGAAATATTCATTTAGTATCTCTGCTGTTCCCCAATTACCCTCCACCCACTCCACCCTTTTCTTAAGCCTAACAATCTCTTCCTTCTTGTCCCTTTTCTCACTTACATAGTGAAAGAAAGCCTTCTCCCCCTTCTTAATTCCTTCAGCTATCTGCAGCTCCTTCTGTGCCTTTGCTCGCCTGACTTTCTTACTTGCCTCACTAACCAACCTTAGTTAATTTTCCCTATCTATCTCTCTCTTGATCTTCCTGAATTTTTTATAGGCCAACCTCCTTTCCCTTACTACCTGGGCAACCACAGAACTGAACCAGCTACATGCTTTGGCCCTTGTCTTCTTACCCTGAGCCTAACGCACTCATCTGTGGCAACCAGTATTCCTTCCTTAATGATGGACCGCCTTTGGTCCATCCCATCTGCTCTGATGCCCACCAGATGGCTCCTTAGCACTTTGACCATTTTCCTGAAGTCCACCCACCTGAAATCCAAGATTTTGGTTTTAGTCGGGATGCTTTCCCTGCCCATATACAACTGGAATCACACTGTGCAATAGTCCCTTCCTTCCAGTGGCTCTCTGACCATTATTTCCTGTACATGTTCCCTATCTGTGAGCATCAGATCAAGAATTGCCTCAGCTCTTATTGGTTCAGTGACACCCTGAGTCAGGAACCCACTCTGCAGTCCTTCCAGATCACCCAACTCCTAGCACATGTCGTGGATGGTATGCTCCAGTCCACCTTGGGCAGGTTGAAGTCCCCCACAATTATCACCACTCCTTTCCCCGCAGCTTCCAATATTTGTGAGCTCAGTTCCTTGTCCCTCTCCTCATCCTGACTGGGTGGCCTATAAACCACCCCCAGCCTCACCTTTCTCCCTCTAGTGTACCTTAACTGAACCCATAATGCCTCCACCTCCCCTTCCTCTGACTCCTCCCACGTGCAAGTTATTCCTTCCCTTGTATAAATTGCCACCCTTCCCCCTTTCCAGACTACCTTGTCCCTCCTGTATAGTTTATATCCAGGGAACACAATGCCCCAGTCATGGTGTGATGTTGCCCAAGCCTCAGTTACTGCAGCTATGTCCACCCTCCTGTCTGCTAATAGTGCCTGCAGGTCTTCCATCTTGTTTCCAAGACTCCGTGCATTCAGACACACCACCCTCCACCTAGAATCTGACCTTCCTTCTCTTCCATCTAGTCTTCTATTCATATTTATCCCCTCTGTGTGCACCCCTCCACGTACCCTTTTGTGTTCCTCACCCCCTCCAACCTTTGCTAACTGTGTTCTTGCCCCTTCCACCTCCTCCCTTCAGACCTCTTCCTTCTCTGTGGGGGGGGGGGGGTTCAATGACCACCTCCTCTCTGAGTCTGTGGGCCAGCTCACCCACTTCCTGCCCCTCAGTAGTTTAAATTAAGTGTAGTGGTTATGTATTCCCCGTTTGTCCCAGAGTACCCGGCCCTCCCTACTAAGGTGTAGTCTGTCTGGTGAAAAGACTGCTTTGTTTGCCCAGGTCTCCTCCCAGTCCCCAATACAGATGAACATCTCCTCCCTGCACCACTTCCTCAGCCAGTCATTGAAATCCTCTATTCTTTTCCTGGCTGTGCTGGCCCTTGGTACTGGTATCACCTCTGAGAAGGCCAGTGAACTTCCTTCCTCCCTGTAGATTTTCCCCAACTCCCCTGAACCTACTTTGTACTACCTCCACCTCCTCCCCAGCTAGGTCTTTACTGGTTAAATCTTTGGTGATTCGAACTCTAACATCAGACACTATCATATTACTGATGATATGTCTGGGGTGGGAATTCAAACATGTTACCGCTTTTCATAAACTGGATCAATCAAAATAACTTAAATCTCAAATGCACATACAGGTGAGACCTGTTTGAGATGGAAGTTTTTGGATGTAAAATTGGTGGTCAATGATCACTTAAAAGTTGACAGCAGATCATTTAGGAATGCAATACTCTTCTGTGGGTGGACTGCTATAACCCTGGGTCATTAGTGGACAGCATACCATTCTAACAGTTTTTGAGACTAAAACAATCCTGTTCCACAAAAGTTGTTTTTTGAGAAACAGAAAATTCAGCCAGAATATTTACAGAATGGGAATATGCTTTTAAAACTGTGTACAATGCATATGAGAAGGTGAGTACAATGAACAGGAGTGCACTATTGGCCCCTAAGAATAGGATGCCAAAGTTGGAAAACCATCCGAAAGTCACCCCTGTAAAGAATTACCATACAAAGGCAATAGGTGTGAAGACACAGTTAGGGATAGGTGGTCAGTTTTGAAAGCAGATGAACTGAGGGACCAGGTGGGAGACATGCCAAGGGTCTCCATCAGAAGAGGAATGAGTACTGGTGTCGGTGATCATCTGAACAGGAGTCACTTTACCAGATCAGAGACCACTCAGAAGTGGATTCTTCCACTGTAAATGCTGCCATATTTGCAGTTTTGTAGTAACAGGACATATATTCACTCATTCTACTGTATAACTGGCTAAATATTCGATATCCACCAAGATATTACATGCCAAACTGAGTTTACAGTATACGTAGGTTGGTGCAACAGCGGGTTGATTTTATGTTGGCCGAACTGTACACCCTTGGAAGTGCTGTATCCAGGAACATGTAAGGGCAAACAGAAATCATAAGATAGCTCATGCCCTGGGTGCACACACTAAGGGGTTACATAATTGCCTGTCAAGAAGCTTTAAGTTTAGATCCTTACAGCATACTCTTCAAGCAATATTAAGTGAGTCTATTGAAATCTCTATATTTGCTGATTATGAAATTGTTCAGATACAAATATGATATTGACGTACAGTAATACCACTATAGTATGGCTCTCATAGCATCTTTACTCTAGCTCCCTCTCTTTCCATTTCCCTACTCTTTTTTTTTCTTCCCCCTTCGTGGTCTCTAGTTACTGAAGCTCTCTATTTGACTTTTCCCTACTAGTTTAATTTTTGTACTGCATCCGCTGCTGATTTGCTATTTGTGTCCTACTCTTACTGGTAGCTTCTTTAGTATAACCGGAATTTTTTTTTTTTTTTTTTTTTTTTAAACACATTTCTGTAACCTTATCGCTGAGGTGATGTGTAGTTCCTTGAGACTGTTATACAATAAGAAAAAATTACTCACCTGTAGTAATCTTGTTTCTTCCAACAGGATCCACTAGTATTATTACTTCTTGTAGTGCTTTTTTAAGCCAGCACTGCTCCAGAGCCAAATAGAATGCTATGCTAATGACGGAATCTTTAGCTCGTGCATCCAGTTCAAAAACTGCCCAGTGTAACTCCCTACATTCTAACCTCAGATTTCTTAGGAGCCTGCAAAGAGGCCATAGGAACATATAATTAGAATAGAAATAGAAAAAAGGGTCCCCCAACTGGAGCAACCAGTAAACATTAAATCACAGCAAAGAAGAGATACATTTTTCCCTTTTTCTTAATGTCAGATTCACCCAAGGAAAAAGATCTACGAGCTATAAAACATTACTAAGAAGTGCCGGCAGATGGCATACCACTCCAAGTATACATACAAACAGCACTGGAGAGGATTTATTTTACCGATTCTGCCAGGGAAGGCAGGGTGGAAAGTAATAATATTAGTGGATCCCATTGGAAGAAACAAGATTACTACAGGTGAGTAATTTTCTCTACTAACCCCAAGAATCCACCAATATTATTACTTCTTGCAGACTATGCAGCAGTACCTCAAGGAGGTCGGTAAAGAATCTACTTAGGAAAAAGACTATGCAGGATTGCTGTGCCAAACCTGGCATCACTCCTGGACTGGGTGTCCAGGCTATAATGTCTAGTGAAGGTGTGAACTGACCTCCAGGTATCTGCTTTACAGATTTCCATCAAAGGCACCTCTCAGGTAGCTGCAATAGTGCCAGCTGTGCCCCTTGTATAATGGGTCCTTAGCCCAACAGGGGGCACCTTACCCGCTTTTGAGTAGCAAAACTGGATACACTGAACTATCCATTGAGAGAGGGTTCTTTTTGAGGCAGGTGTCCCCTTACCTACCTCTCCACAGGTGAGGACAGGTGTCTGTCCTGCCTATGGTCTTTGGTATGAGTCATGTAGTAGCTTAAAGCCCTTTTACATCAAGGCTGTGAAGCCTATGCTCCCGAGAGCTAGAGTGCTCAGTGGCGAAAACTGGCAAGGTTAACAGACTGGTTCAAATGGAAGTCCAACACCATCTTGGGGAGGAACTTCCTATTAGTTCTCAACACTACCTTGTCCCTGTGGAAGGAAACATTCTCTTTCCACACAATCAATCGTCATTTATTTATAAAATAGCGCTATTCCAAAACCATAGTGCTAGTACACAAACAAAAATTCATGTAAAAAACTGTAGCAGCTCAAATAAAATCAGAAAACGCCAAAGTAACTAAGTACGTTTTTAAAGCAGATTTAAAACTCTCCACCGTCCGTCACAGTCGGATCCGACGAGGTAGACAATTCCACAGGGATGGGGCCACAAATTCAAACACACGGGCCCCAGATGACTTTAAACGAACCCTGGGAATCTCTAGCAATCCCTTGTCGGTGGAGCGAAGCAGCCGAGAGGGGCAGTAGGGATGAAGAAGATCTTGCAGATAACTCTGTCCCTGTCCGTGTATGGCCTTACAGGTCAGTAAACCAACCTCAAAGGTGATCCACCACTGAATAGGCAGCCAGTGCAGATCGCGCAGCACCGGTGTGACATGACAGCTACGAGGTAGCCCAGTCAACAGCCTAGCTGCCACATTCTGTACCAGGTGCAAGCAGCAGATATCAACACCCAGAAGCCCTAGGTACAGGGTATTACAGTAATCAAGGCGTGAGGTTACAAAGGCATGAACCAAAACTGGTAGGTCATCGGGCGGAACTAGGTACTTGATCCGGGCTACATTCCTTAGATGGTAAAAGGCATTCTTGACAACGGACGACACCTGATGTTTAAGCGTCAATCCATCGTCAAGAATCACACCCATATCTCGCACCCGTTCAGAGGTCGTCAGCTGGCAACCACCGAGTTAAAACCCCAAAGCTCGCCCCTCCAACGGCCCCTCTACCCGACGACCTGGGTACACCACCAAAACCTCAATCTTGTCCGGATTCTGCCTCAGCCAGCTGGCACTCATCCAATCCTTAATCTCGGAAAGGCAGTTGTTAAAACTTGAGAGAGCTCCCCCTTGATCGGGCACAAAGGACAGGTAGATCTGAGCATCATCTGCATAGCAGTGAAAACTCAGCCAATACTGCCTTACAATGTCTCCCAACAGGCAGCATATATACTGCGAACAACATAGGGGACAGCACAGAGCCCTGCTGGACCCCATGTTTCAGGGAGACCTTGTCAGAGGAGTAAACCCCACAGACAACTCTCAAACCTGCCAGTGAAGAAAGAATGGAACCATCTGAGGACTGTAGCAGACAGTCCACAGATTAACCGTAGGTGCTCAACTAACACTCCATGGTCCATAGTGTCAAATGACGCCGAGAGATCAAGAAGAATCAAGATGGAACGGCTCCTCCGATCTCTTGCTCTTAGGAGATCATTGAGGACCCGAACAAGGGCCATCTCGGTACTATGCAGTTTCCGAAAACTGGACTGGAGAGGATCGTAGATATCGTGGATGGTCAAATGATTCTCCAACTGCAGCGCGACCACCTTTTCAATAACCTTACCCACAAAGGGAAGGTTAGAGACAGGTCTGTAGTTAGCAAGACAGTCTGGGTCAAGAGATGGTTTCTTAAGAATGGGTATCACTACCGCCTCCTACAGGGTGTCCGAAAACACCCCAGAATCTAATGAACACCAGACTATCTCAGTAAGGACCACGCCGATGGTCTCAATGCACCCCACAAGGAGGCACGTTTGGCCTGGGTCCAAACCACAGCAGGTCGGCCGCAGAGACTGGATAATCTTCACGACATCCCCAATCACCGGCTGGCCGAAGTCAGATCAGACAGACTGAGGAGCTGCCACCTCCCACCGATCACCGTCAACCTCGTTAGAGCACCCTGTGCGAATCTCAGACCTGACATCGGCAACCTTATCAGCAAAAAAGTGAGCAAACTTGTCACATTTCTTTTGCGATAATGCTCTCCGGAACTGCAGACAGACTGGATTGCACACTCTGTCTACAGTTTGGAAGAGCTGAGCCAGTTGAGTTTGTGCTGCAGCAATCTCCATGGACACAGAGGGCCTGGAGCTCACTTATCCTCCTGGCAGAAGTGATTGCCACCAAGAAGACCATCTTCCAAGTAAGAAACTTGTGATATACAGAGGCCATGGGCTCAAAGGGAGAAAGCATAAGCTGAGTAATGCAAATGTTTAAATTCCATGCTGGCACTGGTTCCCTATGAGGGGGGAAAACAGGTGAGACAGTCCCTTAAAAAAACTGCTAAAGACAGGATTTGATGCTATGGAGGTGTCCCTTCCAGCTGAAATGTATGCAGACACCGAAGCCAGGTGCACTTTCAGGGATGAACGCTGCAGGCCTTGGAAATGCAGATGAGTCAGATAGTCCAGCAAGGTTGGTATGCCATCTTGAGTTGGGGCCACACCGTTATCCTTACACCATATAAAGAACCTTTTCCATTTTGAGGCATAGGTTTTCTTACTAGAAGGTTTCCTATACCCTCTGAGGACTTCCAGGACCCCTTCAGAGAATTTCCAACCTGCGTATTCCAAGTCCTCAAGAGCCATGCCTCGAGCCTGAGACCGAAGATTGAGGTACATAACCCCCACCCCCCCAAAGGAGGTCAGTATGTTGAACCTTTGTGGGAGGTGAATCGGTTTGATCGAAGACAGAGAGCAGGAGGCAGTACCAAGGCCGTCTGGCCCACTCTGGGGAAACCAGAATTATTGAAGCTGGCTGTGATCTGAGCTTGATGAGCACCCAGAGCATCAGGGGAAGGGGGGGGAGGCATGAAGATGCCTCCCTGTCCAATCCAGAATCAAGGCATCCAGGGGAACTGTTCCCTTGGCAGGGGCCCTGCAACAATTCAGAGGCAGGTAGTGATTTTGGTGGGATGCAAAAAGATCCATCTCTGGGGTGCTCTACCTCCTGAATAGAACATTCACCACTTGCTTGTTTAGTGTCCATTCATGATGGGCCTGGTTTATCCTGCTCAAGGCACCTGCCAGGGAGTTGTCCTTACCAGACAGATGGATCGACTGTAGGGAGGCATTTAGAGAGTAAACAAGGTTCCATATCTTCATTGCTTCTGTACAAAATGGGGTAGACCTCGTCCCTCCCTGCTTGTTAATGTAGTACATTGTTGTGGTATTGTCTGTTCTAACTTGTACAGCCTTTCACTGTATTAGATGCGAGAAAGCCTGAAAGGCCAGGTAAACAGCCTTAGTTCTAGCAGATTTATATGCTGGAGGGAATGTGCACTCTCACAGGTGCCGTGAATGGTGTGCTCCCCAAGTGAGCACCCCATTCTAACAGGGAAGCATCTGTAGTGAGAACCAATGAAGGGGGCTCCTGCAGGAATGGAACCCCGTCTCTCAAGTTTTCAAGCTCTAGCCACCATTGAAGTGCCTATAGTAACACCCTTGTTACTGGTATTGGTTTTGATAGGGAGTCCCACCTTTGGCACCAGTGTGCCTGAGGTGGAACAGGATCTCTCTCAACTGAAACCTGGCACCTACGACTGTGCTTGTTGCTGAAGCCATGTGCCCTAACAGTTGTAGAAATACAGGTTACTCACCTGTAACAGGAGTTCTAGGAATGGTATATGTTGTTCATCCACACTCATTGGCAGGTATCCTTGCCGCTTTAAATCTTGCCGGAAGGTCTTCAAGCTTGCTCCTCCCAACCACCCGGGTGGTATAACTCTCGGCTCCGCCCCATGATGCCAGATCTGGCCCGCTGGAAGCTCAGCTTAAGGCCGGTTGGAGAATGGTGGATGGTGGATGAACAACATATACCATTCCTAGAACTCCTGTTACAGGTGAGTAACCTGTATTTCTGGACAGCGGATATGTTGTTCATCCACACTCATTGGCAGACTCCTAGCAGTTCTCCCGGGAGGGAGGCAAGACGACACCCCCAATACTTACTTGGGAAAGAGAGACTGGAGAACCGAGTCTCCCAAAACCAGCATCCCGCGTGACTCAAGGTCGATGTGGTAATGGGTAATGAAGGTGTTTGCTGACTTCCAGGTAGCAGCCCTGCAGATTTCCTGGATAGGGACGCCCCTGGAAGCAGCCACTGCTGCAGCAGTATATGGTAGAATGAGCTCTTATCCTCTGGGAGGCTCCATGCCCGCCAACTTATAGCAGAGATCTATGCAGGAGGTGACCCACCTGCTTATCGTCCCTTGGCTGCAGGTCTGCCAGATGCGGCTTCAGCGTAGGTGACAAACAGCTGGCGAACCTCTCCCAATTTCAGCCGTGCGCTCTTTGTAATAGCGGCGCCCTTCTAGGGTCAAAGATGAGCCTATATTCGGCCTCCGAGTGTGATTGGGTAGAACACCGCAGAGTCAACACCTGGTTAAGGTGAAACTCCACACCACCTTCCGAAGGAATTTCGGGTGGGGGCGCAGGACAACCTTGTCCCTGTGGAAGACCAGGTAAGGAGACTCAATGGAAAGCGCCTGGAGCTCTCCCATCCTTCTGGCTGACGTGATAGTCATCAAGAAGGCGGTCTTCCACGACAGGTGAGAGAGAGCACACCTGTGCATAGGTTCGAATGGCTTGCCCATGAGCTTTGCCAGTACCAGCAGTAGATCCCACGGAGGTGGGGGTTCCCGCACTGGAGGAAATGTGATCAAGGCCTTTGAAAAGCGCCCAGACCACCTTTCCCCTGCGCCACCGACTGCTTCCTGGCCTGCCACCGTAAGCAGGAGATGGCTGCCAGGTGCACCCTTAGGGTCGCCGACCTAAGCCCTTGATTAGAAAGGGACCATAAATAGTCCAAGATGCTTGCCAAGGAACAGGAGGAAGGGTCCAAGCCCTTGCCTGACACCAAATGGAAAACCTTTTCCATTTGAAGGCATAGCATTTTCTGGTCGACTCTACGGAGCCTCAACTACATTGAGGACCTCGTCGGAAAGACCCAAGGCCTGGAACGCTAGCCGCTCAGGAACCAGGCCGTCAGGTGCAGGGATTGAAGGTCCGGATGGAATACCTTCCCCTGATTGACTGAAAGCAGGTCCGGGCGAGCTGGAAGCTGCCGCGGAGTCCTGGAGCTGAGACTGAGGAGATCTGGGTACCAGAACTGGCGAGGCCAGTCTGGGGCTATCAGAATCACCTGCGCCTTGTCCCTCCTCGCCTTGAGAAGCACCTTGTGGATCAAGGGAAATGGGGGAAAGGCGTAAAAGAGGCCCGGGGTCCACTGCCTCGAGAAGGCATCCCCCTGCAGCGAGCCCTGCTGAGGGGGGCGGGCATGGAACAGTCTCAGCTTCGCGTTCTCCCTGGAGGCAAACAGGTCCACCTGAGGTGTGCCCCAATGGGAGAACAGATGCTGTACTACCTCCGGCAGGAGAGACCACTCGTGGGATGCAGCCCCTATCCGACTCAGGGCATCGGCCAGGGTGTTGGAGGCTCCTGCCACATGAATGGCTAGGAGATCCGCCTCCAGGCTGCGCACGAGTGACCAAATGCGGAGAGCTTCCTTGCATAGAAGCATGGAGCGCGTCCCGCCCTGGCGGTTTAGATAGTACATGGTCGTGGTATTGTCCGTCTGGACTCGGACCACTTGACCCCGGAGGAACGGAGCAAAGGCGGTGAGAGCTAGGCGGACCGCTCGGAGCTCCAGCAGGTTGATGTGGCATCGGGACTCCCGCGGGGACCAGAGGCCATGAGCCCGGTGTTCCCCCAGATGGGCACCCCAACCCATCAGAGAGGCATCGGTCGATAGAGAGACCGTCGGCTCGGGGCGGACGAACGGGATGCCCTCCTGCAAATGATCTGGAACGGTCCACCACTGGAGAGCGTTCCACATCCCCTGTGTCACCGACACAATCTGGTCCAAAGGATCGCAGCGTTGTGACCACTGGCTGGCCAGTCCCCATTGAAGGGGACGCATGTTCCAGCGGGCCCAACGGACCACGCTGGTGCAAGCCGCCATGAGACCCAGGAGGCGCAGGAAGTCCCGGGCAGGGCGCAATTGCCCAACCAGAAATGATCGGGCAAAGGAGAAAAGAACCTCGGCCCTGTCCGCCGGGAGCCGCGCTCTGGCTCGAAGAGAGTCGAGCTGCGCCCCGATGAACAGAATCACCTGCTTCGGCTCAAGTTCCGACTTGGCCTCGTTGATAAGGAGGCCCAGTTGAGAGCAGACCTGGAGGGCCAGATCTCTGGACCACTCCGCCTCCATCCTGGAGGGAGCTGCTATCAGCCAGTCGTCCAGGTAAGGGTACACCCGGACCCCTCAGCGCCGCAGGAATGCTGTCACCACTGCCATGCATTTGGTGAAGACCCTGGGAGCTGGAGACAAGCCGAAGGGCATGGCTTGGAACTCGAAAAGGGATCCTTCCGCTCGGAAGCGAAGGAATCTCTGGTGAGACGGACGGATAGGGACATGAAAAAACGCGTCCTGCAAGTCCAGAGAGCAGAACCACACGCGTCGTTCCAAGGATGGTATTATCTGAGCCAGAGTGACCATCCTGAAGGTTCGAGACCTTAGGAACTTGTTTAGGTCGTGTAGGTCGAGAATGGGGCGCCAGCCCCCCGTCCGTTTCGGAACCAGGAAGTACCTGGACACAAACCCTGGGTCTGAAGGAGGGTCCGCCACCTCTCTTATCACCTCCTTCTGGAGGAGGAGCGATGTCGGCCGACGAGCCACCAGTGAGGTTGGGACCTCAAGCTCCCGAGGGCGACGGCCTGAAGGGTGGCGCCTGCTCGAATTCCAGAGGCAGGCCTCTTCCCACCACTCCAAAACCCACCTGTCCGTGGTAACAGCGGACCAGGCGGAACGGAAGTGCGGAGCCGCCCCCACGGGGACCCAGGGTGAGTGGCGGGGATGGGGCGACATCCTCAGCCCGTCACTGGGCAGGCTTGGAGGAGGGACCGGCCGAGGGACCTCCTGGGCCTTTTCCTCCCTGCCTCCTGTTAGAGGAAGCCGGCGGCTTGGGTTTGGGATGCCAAGGCCGAGCCTGCTGGCCCTGACGTTGCTGGGCCGGACGCGCCGGGGGCGCCGAAGGACGAAAGGGCTTAGGCTGTGGTTTGCGGCCTTTGTCCTTCTGAGCGGAAGAGACCGAGTCCAAGGTAGCATTGGACTTCTCGATCCTCTGCAGGTGACCTTCCACCCCAGGGCCGAAGAGGTCAGTCCCCAAAAAGGGAACATCCGCCAACTTGTGCTGGGTATCCGAAGTAAAGGTGGATATCCTCGGCCAAAGCCCAGCGACGCATAGCCACTGCGGCGCCGCGATCTGGCACATGAGTCCCTATATCCAAACCAGTCTGGAGCTGCTGTTTGGCCACTGCCCTGCCCTGGTCCCGCACCTGCTTGACCGTAGTCTGCAGATCGGCGGGGAGATGAGGGATGACCTCATCCAGGAGCCCAACAGGGCATGAGAAAAATGTGTGGAGAGCGGCCGAACTGGCCTGACGAGGAGAGGGGACGGCGTGGACTTTGCGCCCGACATAGTCCAATTTCTTGGACTCCTTGTCAGGAGGTTTGTCACATCCTGGCGTTGCCGGCGCCGAAAAACGCTGTCGGTAACCAACCCCTCAGCAGAGGGTGTTCAAAAACCGGACAGGGAACCGTGGGACCGCTATACTTCCTGGCCATCCTGGCCAGGCGCAGGGGCAGGAAGCAGGCGCTGCCAAAGCTCCAGTGCCGGACCCACTATGGCCTCGGCCACGGAAAGGCTTCCTTGGAGAATCCCTCGGTCCAGAATCTCTGTGAGGGGATACCTGGCCCGCTTGGAACGGGTTGAGCTCCATCCCGGTGGACTCCGAGATGAGCGAAGCAGTCCTAGGAAGGACGACGGGCTATCAGTCCATTGACTGACCTCCTGAAGACTCCAAGTCCAGTCGCTTGGAGAAAAGGAGGAATCATCTTCGACTCGGAAGAGTCCTCAAGAGCTGCCTCTGGCCTGAGCCACTCTTCACCTGCCGAGGTCGGTGGGAGTGAGGGTAACTGACAGCCGATGGGGTAGGCCCTTAGCCGACCGAGAATCCTTGGTCGAGCCCCAATAGTGGCTGTGGAGGCGGAGGTTCCACCGAATCGGTGGAGCAGCTGGTTTTGGCCGAACAACCGGCCTGGGTATAGGCTCCTCGGATAAGTCGAGGGGTTGTGTCGGCCGCTCCGGTGACAGCCACTTAATGGCCGGGGAAGGCGACGGGGTCGGCTTACTCCCGGTCAAGAGGAGCTGTTGCAACATAAGGTCCTCGTACCGTCGACGTAACTTACGCCGAAGCCTCAGCTCATCCGAGGAGGAGGACGAGCGGCGACGCCGCTTACCGCGGTGCCGAGACCGAGACCGCCTATGACGGTGAGATCGGCTGGACCGCGAAGAGGTCCGAGACCAAGACCGAGAGTCTCGGATTTTCCGAGGTCAGTGTGGGGAGGTGTCGGCCGGAACCGGCACTCCCTTCGGCTCGGATGGTTCATCCGAGGGCTCCGGAACCGGAGGCACAGGCGAGCCAGGATCTCAACTCCTCCCGGGAACCGAGAGGGGAATCTCGCTGCTATGGGCGACAGCCCGTCAACAGGTCGAGAAAATCTCGACTTTGTCGTGCGGGAGTCTCGGTCAACTGACCTGACGGGGACACCGTGAGGCCAGTGGCCGAAGCCGAGCGGTCGACCGAAATCAACGGTCGACGACTCGGAGAGAGGGACCTTTCCCGCTCCCAAGAGCGTCGACGGAGGGACTTACCCTTGTCCTTCTTTTTGGACCGAGAATAAGGTCCAGCAGACGTAGGCCCTTCTCCCTTAGTGGAGAGGGACAGACAAAGCTCCTTAAAAGAAGCAGTGTAGGAAGAACCCAGAGAGAGCGGGATAAATGCCGCGGCCGAGGAAGATACGGCCCGCGCCGCCTCCTCTTCGAGGGCGATCATCTGCTCGAGCTGATCCGCCGAAACCGCCGCCCATGGACACCGCCAACCGGGCCTCCTTGGACTTCACCGAGGGAAACGCCTGGACGGCCCAGTGTAATCGGGCAGCACGGTCTTCGAGGACGTAGGCCGAGAAAGATGAGCACAGGTCGCAATCCTGCGGGTCGTGCTCAAGGCCTAAGCAGTAGACACACGTGGAGTGTGGATCCGTCCGAGACATCTTCTGCCCGCAGGGGCATCTCCGAAATCCGGGAGTCGATTTGTCCATCGCAGCCGCGAGGGATCAAAGACTGAAGTCTTTTTCGCAAAAATTATTTTTAAATCCGCAAACGGAGAAATAGGAACCAGTCTCAAACGCAGAGCGTTAAGGAGGGAACCTGAGCTTCCAAGCGGTAAGGAAGATCTGGCGTCATGGGGCGGAGCCGAGAGTTATACCACCCGGGTGGGTGGGAGGAGCAAGCCTGAAGACCTTCCGGCAAGATTTAAAGCGGCAAGGATACCTGCCAATGAGTGTGGATGAACAACATATCCATGTCCCTAGAAACTGTCTTGCTGGCTTTGGCTTGCCCAAGACAAATGAGCCTGCCAAGAGCCGAATGCTTTCTGCCCTCTCCCGAGGGAGGTAAGCTCTTCCCAGTATGGTGTTTAGTTCTGCACCTATAAACTGCAGTACCTGCACAGGAGTCAGGACTGGCTTTTTGATGCTGAACAGGAATCCCAGAGAGTGCAACAGATCCTGGGTCACCTGAAGGTGTACGGTCACCTGCTGGTGAGATTTTCCCACAATTAGCCAATCATCCAAATAAGGAAAAACTAACACCTAGTCTTAGGTGTGCCACCACTACTGCCATGCACTTGGTAAAGACCCTTGGTGCAGAGGTGAGCCCTGATAGTGGCCTGAGGGAAGTCTGAATCTCAGATACTTTCTGTGCGACTCCCTTACGGGAATATGGAAATATGCATTCTTTAGGTCTAAGGAGGCTAGCCAGTCTCCTTTTTTGCAGAGTTGGCAGAATCATGGCCAATGTGACCATCTTGAACCTGGGTTTTACCAGGTACCTGTTTAGAAGTCTGAGGTCTAGTATTGGCCGTCACTACCCATTCTTTTTTGTTGTTAGGAAATATCTTGAACAAAACCCTTGCCCTTTTTGGCTGGGGTGCCCTTGCTAGAAGTAAGGCCCGCACCTCATCCTGTTCTAGCAGTTTTCTTTCTGTGAAAGGAGCTGGTGTGAACTGCTTTGATCTTGGAGGAGGAAGAGATCTGAAACAAAAGGACAGACCCTAACTATTTCCAGAACCCACCTGTCTGTGGTGATTTTCAGCCATTCCTGAAAATAATGTCAGTCTGTCCCCTACAGGAGATGGAGAGGCAGCCTGGAGGGAAAAGTCAAGGGATTTGTTTTGTTTGTTGCTGGGGTTGTACAGATTGGGATCCTCGCCTGGAACCCTTCTGCCTCTGGCTCTATAAAAGCCACCCTGCTGTGACTGGTATTGCTGTTGGGTCACAGCCTGCACCTGAAAGAAGGACCTCCTAAAAAGGACCTACTCCTGCCTCCCCTTCCATATGATAAAGTGAAGGGAGAAGCTCTTTCTTTGATAGAATTACTGCAGAAAGTAGCCTTATACTTATCTACTTTCTGCATGTATGCCTCAGTCTGGGCACCAAAAAGTGAGTGACCCTCAACTGAGGAGTCCATAGCCTTACTCTGGGTATCCTGGGTGAGATTAGTAAGTCTCAGCAAGGCAAATCTTCGAGGTTATAGTAGCTGCCATTCATCGAGTAGCTGTGTAATTTGTTTCAGCTGACATTTGGAACTGGTACTTGGAAGCCTCCAAGCCCAGTCTTGCAGTGTCCAATAACTCCGAAACTGTTAGAGGGGGGTTAGCCTCTACACTATCCAAGATGGACTGCCAAACAGTCTTCTGGTAGAAGGCTGCATAAGCTTTGTAGCTGCCTTGGTGAACTGCTAGGGAAGCTGAAAGGTACCCTTTTTTAGCCATACTATCTATTTTTCTCGAGTCCTTCTCGGGGTGAGAGGACAAGGGACTTATTGCCTTTTTACAGGCAGCCTGCTGTACAATCCCTTGGTGGTCAGAGTGAGTAAATAAAAACTCAGCCCGACCTCTCAAGCCGGTATTTTTTGTCACACTTTTTATCAGTGGGTGTGACAGTGTTTGGAGTCTTAAGAATTTCCAGGACGTCTTTCTTAAACTTATACATAGGCAGAAGAAGCCTTCTAGTGGGCGTCAGCCCCATAAGCTCCATATAGTGTGTTTCTCCATCATCCAGGAGCTCTTCTGCAGTTTGCAGATCCAGGGCTTCCACCATTTTTCTGACAAAGGAAAAATGGGATGAAACTCCTCTGTGGGTCTAGGAGGAGAGCCAAAGTCCTATTCTTGTGAGACCTTCGGTTCGATACCCTCTGCCTGATCATCCTCCTCAAATTCCACTGGGTCAGTAGAGAAAGGAGGTACAAAAATAAGGTTTTTTTCAACCGGAGTGACCACAGGCTGCTTAGGGGGTAGTAAGCCCTGCAGCACTTGTAATAAGGCCAGATTTTGGGTTGGCTTAACAGGTGAAGGAGTAGACAGAGGCACCTAAGGGACCCCTTGAGGCATTTCAGCCAGGGTTTCACTGCGCTTTGTCTTCTGAGTTTTTTGGCAGGCACTGGAGAGTCAGCCGGTTCACTGCCTCTCTTGCCAGTGCTCTCACCCATCTCAGGGGTGGTTTTTAAGGCTCTGGAAGGAACAGCCAAGGATTTAGAGGGGGTGGACTGGTTAGAGCCCATAGACCCCTCTCCCAACTTTTATTTTGCCTTTCCTTATGTTTTTCCACTGTTTTTTCAGGGAAAGACTTGCATATGTCAGTCAGCAGAAAAATACTGTTGCCCAAGGCAGAGCAAACATAAATCATGTTCGTCTGCCTTAGCAAACACTTCAGAGCACTTCAAACATTTTTTAAACCCAGGAGGTCCTGTTTTCTTTTTAGATTTATCTGACATTTTAAAGAAAGCAGGAACCGGGAACAGACAAATATAAAGTAGATTTAAATATCTGCAGTCGGTTCAGCAACCGATAAAAACCCAAATCAATCTGATCCGGAACCAAGAAACAGCTCAGGGGACGGAGAAAAATCAGAACAATAAATTTTTTTACAGAAAAACACAGAAAATATAATTGGAATCCTTTAAAAAAGGTTCTGATTCAGCAGGAGAGGGGGAAAAAAATCAGTTGCCTCTCAGTTCACAGGAACCGCGAGGAACTGGAAACATAACACTACATTTAAACTAAGAGGTAAAAAGCTAAAATACAATTACACCAAGCAGTACATAAAAAAATTAAACAAAAATACTTGTGTTTTTGTTCAATACACTTCAGAAATCGCTCTTGATGAAGAGAAGATCTCCAGGGCGTCTAAACTTTGCAGTGGAGAGAAGAAATCTGAGGTTAGAATGTAGGTAGTTACACTGGGCAGTTTTTGAACTGGATGCACAAACTAAAGATTCCATTCATTAGCATAGCATTTCATTTGGCTCCGGGGCAGTGCTGGCTTAAAGGAGCACTGCAAGAAGTAATAATACCAGTGGATTCCTGTGGTTTGAATTTGGAATTTCCAGTATTGATGCAATTTGTATCTGGGACAATATGATCAGGTTGTCATGCTGAGCAAATCCAATTATGGTACAACCCATTTTTTTCTTTACACTTTCATTTTCATCCATCTTTATTCCCAAAACTGGGAATGGAAGCAACACTCTATCCAGGGTAGAAGTATATAAAGATTTAAACAAGGCACAAGGCAGCACAAAGAGAAGTAACCAAAAAAGGGGCAACTAGAAACACCCTATCAGGGCTAAGGGTACAAAAATATCTCCAGGTAACAGAAAGAACAGAAGCTGAGAATGCTGGGAGTGGTGCAGTGGCTGTGGGGCGGCATTTTTCCAGAGAGACCTTCTGGAGACTGCAGTGCTGCCCCATCTGCTCAGACCACTCTGGGCTGAGGAAGGAGGTCACTAGACGCCAGGCTGAGTTGGTTAGTATTCAGGGGAACCTCTCTCCACCCAGAGGCCACGAAGTCTGCCACCGTTACCTCAAAGGATATCAGGGAGGAATGGCCGAACTATGGTGGGCCAAACAGTATCACTATAAAATTCCTATGCAGCTCTGGCAGGGTGGGACTGCCACGAGGAACTATCCACAGTAGTGACCAAGGGGAATGTGGGGGCCCTCCATAGTGGAGACCCCAAAGAGGGTGGCAGAGGACCCAAGAGTAGGAGGAAGCAACTTCTGGTGGGGGACTCAATTATGAGGGAAATACATTTGGGAACAGGAAAGTGGGGAGAGGCAGTTTAGGTGCCTAATTGGTGCCATAGCCTGGAGGGATGGGAAGAGTATCCCAAGGATCACTAGGGCAGCAGGATGAGAGGGAGAGGTGGATGTCATTGTCCACCTAGGAACTAATGACCAGACTAGGCTGGGATAGTGCAGGGGGAGTTTAGAGAGCTGGGGAGGGGTCTTAAGACAGGCAGCTTGCTTAGTGACTTTCGCGGAGGTGCTGCCTGTCTATGAAAGGGGATAAGAGAAGGAACTCCACACCAGGAGCTTCAACTCATGGCTGAAGGAATGGTGCAGAGAAGAAGGGTTTGGCTTCATTGGGAACGGGGAACCCACCTGGGAGGATAAGGGCCTACACACAAAGGTGATGGCCTGCACCCATCCGGAAATGGAGCCACAGTCCCCAGTGGACAGTTTAGATGTTACTTTTATGAACATTTAAACTAGCCAACGGGGAAGGGTGGCAGAAGGAACTGGAAAGTCAGACACCCCCACCAAGACCAGCTGTAGTAGAGGTGAGGAGAACCCAAGGGGAGAGGAATCCCCCAGGGTGCAAATTAACAAAGGGAGCAGGGTGGTAGAGATAAAGGGAGACAGGAAGAGGAGCATTAAAGAGAGAGGTGGGAAGGAGGGAGAGCAAAAAGGGGGCAATGAGCAGAGTGGAAACAAAATCTGGAAGGCCATGTGTGAGAATGCTAGAAGTCCAGGAAATAAGATTCTGGACCTAGAGGCCCTCATGGCAGAGGCTGACCTGTATATTGTGGCCATTATGAAGTCACGATATACTGAAAATCATGGCTGGGACATGGCCATACCAGGCTATACTCTGTTCAGGAAGGAGAGACTAAAGGATCTCAGTATGTACATCCTGGAACAGAGGAGAGAGAGGGGAGATGTACTATATAATAATAAATCTTTATAAGAAGCGCAATTTAGCAGATATTAAAGTGCTTTTACAGAGACTTAAAATATATAAAACCATAAATATATAAATTCTTAGTTTAGCAACAAACAGCCAATTAATAATTGTCCAGAAAGGCCAGTGAAATAAACATTTTTAAACTGCTTTAAAGTTCTCCACAGTCAGGCACCCTCTAACCCGATGAGGTAGAGAATTCCATAGGGTAGGGGCCACGAAAGCAAAAGCTCGAGCCCAAGAGGTCTTCAAACAAACCCTGGGAATCTCCAGCAGTCCCTCATCGGCGGAGCAGAGCAGTCGGAGGGGGCAGTAGGGGTGCAGGAGATCTTGCAGATAGCTCGGTCCCTGTCCACGTAAGGCTTTACAGGCCAGCAAACCGACCTCGAAAGTGATCCGCCTCTGAACTGGCAGCCAGTGCAGCTCGTGTAGCACAGGTGTGACATGGCTAGATCGAGAAAGCCCAATCACCAACCTGGCCACTGCGTTCTGCACCAGCTGCAAGCGGCGGATATCAACCCCCAGTAGCCCTAGGTACAGGGCATTGCAGTAATCACGGCGAGAGGTCACAAAGGCATAGACCAAAGTTGGAAGGTTGCCAGGGGGAACCAGGTGCTTAATCCGGGCAATATACCTCAGATGGTAAAATGAGGCCTTGAAGAAGGAGGACACCTGAAATTTTAGAGTCAACCCCTCGTCAAAAATAACGCCCAGACTTCGCACCCATTCAGAAGTCATCAGCTGGCAACCACCCAGCAAAAGCCCGGAGGTCTGCTCAGCCAAAAACCCCTTTATCCATCAGCCCGGGACCACCACCAAAACCTGTGTTTTGCCATGATTCAGCTTCAATCAGTTCAAACTCATCCATCCCAGGATCTTGGAGAAGCAGTTAATAAACACAGAGACCGCATCATCACAACAGGGCTCAAATATAGCCTTTCCGTATTTCTGTGGGAAAGTAGTTTTGCTGCAGGAAATGTTGATTTACAAGCTGCATTTCCATCTGGAAATGTTATTCACGATCTTGACTGTGGGGGCAGCAGAGAGACTCTAAACCAGGATTAACTGAGAAGCTCACTGTGTATGCTGGGGGCAGGGTGCTGGGAAGAAAAAAAAATGCAGTTAGGGAACAGCAGTCAGTATGGCCAGCTAGGGAGGGTCCTTCACGGAGGAAAGTCAAAGCACTGTCCCGCGTTTAAACAGACTAACGTTACTAACGAGAGGAACAGACCTAGTGCACAGGAACAGCGCAATGCACGCTCGTAAAACAGTCGTTATTTAGGAATTTTTTCACCAAATTTTCAGCATAGGCTTTTTGAGAGCCCACCTTATGAACATTGGCACTGTCATTTCGTTAATCAGTCCTGAAAGGTGATTTCGCACAGTGACCGTGAAATCACCCTTCAGGCCCGATTAATGCCATGACAGTGACAGAATTCATGAGGAGGGGTCCCAAAAACCCCATGTTGAAAATTCGGTGCCAAAATTCCAAAAAAAATGCCCGAGATATGCTGCAAAGTTGAAAAAACCCTATTCATTACATTATACAGCTTACCGGCATTTCCTCAGTTCACGGTCGGCTTTGAAGAGTGCAGACATATTCCTGGTCCACCAAAGATCGTCGTGCCGAGCTCCAGAGGTAAGTATGGGGTGAGGTGGGGTGTGGGAGGCAGGGTGCGCAGTGGGTGGGCGCAGGTGGGAGAGGGGTGAAGACAGCAGCGAGGAAGGTTTTTTCTTTAAGTTTTTTTATTTGACTACGCGGGACGCTTTGCCATGTTGGGGTGGCTCCCAGCGTGGCAGCTGGAAGGCTGTTGGGCAGGAGCCGATGGGGATTGGGCACTCCGTCATCATAGATTCTGTTGCCACGCTGGGTGGGCTCCCAGCATGGCACCCAATAGTCTGGGGGGATTGGGCACCCCCGTCAGCCATACAGACTGCAGGGGAGGGAACAGTAGAGCTGACGGGGGATTGGGCACCCCCGTCAGCCATACAGTGTGTGCGTGGGGGAGGTAGGAGCGCATCAGCATGCAATGTGCATGCTCGCGTGTGTGTGGGGAGGGGGAGTGCTGCTCACTGAAGCGGTGTTCTCCCTTTCAACTATATGGCACTGCATTTTGGATCTTCGCATTATGTTTCTTGGACATGCGTGCAAGCAAACAATCATTCCTATCAGTCAAATATTCCACAATCAGATCATTAGGTCCCCTGCTTAAACAAAACATATTCTTCATTACTCAGTCAGGGTAAAAAGAAACATCTCATTTGATTTTGGACCTCATAAAAGTAAGGAAAAAAAAAAAACAAACAAAAAAAAACTAATGTTGCTCAGTTGTGGTGATAAGCACCATTAATCATCAAAGTGTATTTTGTAAGGTTTTTGTAATCTTTGTGTGGAAATGTAACATTTGCCCTGAAAATGTGTACTGCAACACCCACATTTCCGGAGGAAATGAACCACAGAGGGCATTATTTCAAGCCCTGCCCAGTCAGGTGCAAAGGACATGTATAACTGAGTTTTGTTTGCATAGCAGTGAAAAAACAGTCCATATCGCCTTACAATGTCTCCCAACTGCAGCATATGCATCGTGAATATAGGAGACAGTACAGAGCCCTGGGTTGACCCCACATGGCAGGGAGGATGCATCAGAGGAATAAATTCCTGATGCTACTCTCTGAAATCTACCACTGAGGAATGAATGGAACCATCTGAGGACCATCCCCGACAGTCCACAGATCACCCGCAGGCACTCAAGCAGTACACCACAATCAACGGTGTCAAAT
Source organism: Neoceratodus forsteri (assembly GCA_016271365.2). Classification (NCBI taxonomy): domain Eukaryota; kingdom Metazoa; phylum Chordata; order Ceratodontiformes; family Ceratodontidae; genus Neoceratodus; species Neoceratodus forsteri. Next base: position 335,055,892 of record CM057455.1, on the reverse strand, counting down.
GCTGCACAGATCAAGAAGAACCAAGATGGAATGAGTCCTCTGATCTCTCGCTATCAGGAAATCATGCAGCACCCAAACCAGGGCTGTCTCAGTGATATGCCTCTTCCTAAATCACGACTGGAGAGGATCATAGATGTCATGGATGGTAAGGTGATCCTCCAGCTGCAGCGTGATCACCTTCTCAATAATCTTACCCACAAAGGGCAGGTTAGAGATCCATCTGTATTTGGTAAGACAGCCTGGGTCAAAAGTAGATTTCTTAAGTAGGGGAATCACCACCGCCTCCTTCAAGGAGTTGGGGAACTCACCAATCTCCAACGAGCACCAGACTAGCTCTGCAAGGACCGGGCTGATGACCTCTGCACACCCCACAAGGAGGCAAGTTGGGCCTGGGTCCAAACTACAGCAGGCCAGCCGCATACTCTGGACGATCTTCATGACATCCATAATCACCACCTGTTCAAAAGCCAACCAACCAAACCGAGGCTGTGACCTCCCACCGATCACCGCATTGCCCACGGGAACAGGCTGCACAGATCTCTGATCTAATGTCAGCAACCTTATCTGCAAAGAAGCGAGCAAACCCATCAAACTTATCTTGTGACAAGCCTCTTCTGACCTGCAGACAGACTGGATTGCACAATCTGTCCACAGTTCGAAAGAGCTGAGCTGGTCGGTTCCGTACAGCAGTAATCTCCCCAGACAGGAACTCTGCCTTCTTATGGGAGATAACCGATTGATACTCTGAATAGTGGGCCATCAATCTAAGTCTGTCGGCATCAAGACCAGATTTCCACCAGTGACTGTCCATCCTTTTCCCCTCTCTCCTCATCTCCCTCAAGGTCCCATCAAACCAAGGGGACCGAGGGTGAGGGCGTAAACACAGACAGGAGCGATAAGAGTCCACAGCCACCACCACCACAGTCTTATTATAGGCTTGTACTACAGCATATGGACCCCCACTTGCAGTCGGAAGCCACGGTAGATCTAGCACCACCATGAGGCCTTCTGGGGTCACTCCTCTCAAAGGGCAGTAACAGACCATCTCCAAAGAGGCAAGCCTGTAAGGGGGAGCCCGGAAACTGAAACTGATAGTGTAATGGTCAGACCAACCGACCAGTTCCACCACCACATTGGAGGTCTCCATTCCCAGTAGGAAGACCAGATCCAAGGAATGACCCAATTTATGGGTCACAGAGGTAATCACCTGTGTGAAGCCCAACAATGTCATAAGCTGGAGGAAGTCACGACAAAACTGCGAGAGTTCATCATTGACCTAGGCGTAGGAATTGCCCAGCACCATCACTCTGGAGGACCCCAACACCTGTATCGACAACGAAGTCTGCAACTCCCTGCAAAAATTGCTTCCCATCCCGGGGTAAATGGTAGGTGAGAAGAATTCTGCACCCCACACCTGCGCCCAAGATGTATTCAAAGGATCTGGTCTTCCCCACTGGCACATCGATCAGGCCCAATTTCATTCCAACACAAATGGCTACGCCCCTGCCCCTACGATCCAACCTCGGGCGGTGCATCACCGAGAACCAAGCCGGAACAGCTGACTCAAGAATAGGGGCAGCATTATCGTCCAGCCAAGTCTTGGTGATGCAGGCCAAATCCGATGACCCAACAAGATTGTCAATTACCGCCATCTTGTTTTTAATCGATCTGGCATTGCATAACACTGCCCGAGTTGGACGAGACTGAGGCTGACCGGGCTATCCACCTACTCAAAGTAGAACCCTTGGGTATGAAGATCAAACAGGGAGGACCCCTCTCCAGTCTCCACTTTGCCCCAGGGTGTCTCCTCGTCCCCATGACCCCAATCTGGCCGCTCAGCTCCCTTCCCCCCACCTGAGGTCCAGGCCCACCCCGCCATTCCTCCTGCCAACAATCCCCAGAGCCAGACAACAAGCATATATGTCAGCAGGCAATGGATAGTCGAAGGGGCGGAAGCCCTGGAGCTCCGAGGGGAAGTAGCGCCTGAACAGGAGAGCCTGCCAACACATAGTATCCAGCCACCCAGAAAACCACCCTATAAAAATAGAATACTCAAAATCAAAAAACTAATAATCCAGTAAATAAATACCCTCCTCCAAATAAAATCCTCCAGCCCAGTTTGGTCCTTACAAGTCCAGATTATAATCAGTAAAAGTCACTGTCAAAGAATAAAGGACCACACCAATCTCCTTATTAAAGTCTCGGGAACGGTGGGGCGCTCACCCTCAACCACTCCATATCAGCAGAACCAAACTGCACTCCTTGCACTCCAATAGCAGCAGATTATAACAGTACAACAATCCACGGAGGTCCTCTCACTATCTCCCCTTGAACCAGCTGCCCAATCCGGTCGATGAATATGTGCCACCAGTCCATTAACCAGCAGATGAACACCAGGATCTTAACGTCCACAGCAGGTGTCCTCAATTTCCCTACACTATGACCTCCAGACCCAGAATACATCTTGGGGCATTAGTCAAGAGCCCACAACCAGGTAAACCAGGGTTCCCCAGCTGAAGGCCAAAAATGGCACCAAACGGAGGAAAACCCCAAGGACCCTCAATGGTCACGCTGCCCTCCAGCCAACATCCCCCTAATGTCCCCTCCTGGCCATGCACATCTAAGACCACCGTCCCCAGTAATGTGCCTCTGGTCTAGAAATTACAGAGTGCAGCCAACTCCTGTCCCCAGGACAGAAGACCAGCAAAGCACCTAACTCCAAATGGGCTGCTCAAGAAGGAGAGCCTCAGAGACCCAGCCCCCACCACCCTATAACCCGCCAAGGGAGCCAACCCACCCGAAGGCCCCCCGTTGTCGTCCCACACACAGCCCCGTGGGCTCAGTGTCTACCGGTCATCGTCCTCTGTACTGGAACAAACGGGCAGCCACTGCCAGCCGCAGAAGATGGGAGACTGGAAAACAAGTCCAAAGCTCGATTTGCTTGGCGAGATCCCACTGTGCCGACAGAAGATCACTCAAGGGCCTCCACTTCCATTACTGTGGGCCAGGTTCTTCATGAAGCTGCACTCCCTTCCTCTTATTCGCAGCTCCTGGACAGTCGCAGCTTTAGGAGGTAAGCACCTAGGGACACTCTGACAATCTCTAGTCCCTCCGACAGTTAAGGCAGCTCGTTAATAAACAAACATGGCATTAAAAATTATAGCCGTGTAAATGCAAATATGACAGTGTCAGATCATGAGTGATCAAAACGACTTCAAAGATGTAAACAAATCTGAAGGCAGAATGCACAGCCAACAGTTAGGCGTGTCACCAGTATATCAAACAGAAAACAGTGAAGCAGACCAAAACGGGCATACTACTTCTAAAACCCCCCCAAAAAAATATGCCCCCCACACTAATTTAACTCACTTCACGCCCCTAGCTACACTAAAATAACCAAAAAAGAAAGCAAATTAAAAGCAAAAACAGACAAAAAACAAACTAGTGGCTCAGACCAGCGGCTCAAGCAGCTCACACTACGCCACCATCTTGCATTCTCCATGGCTCATGCCCAAGACAGGAAATATGCAGTCTTTTTATTTTCACTACATTCACTGGTTCCACTTTAGAGTGCAAATGAAATGTCAGTGAATATTAAACATAAAAACATAGAAGTTGACAGCAGATAAGGGCCGCAAGGCCCATCCAGTCTGCCCATTTCTTTTTCTACCTTATAAATGTGCCATTGTCCTTTGCTGTCAGTGGCCTATCTATTCATACGCATCTGTATTGCTTCCTTATGCCTATCCCATGCCTGTTTGAAGCCCTGCACTGTATTCATAGCCACCACTTCCTGAGGTAGGCCATTACATGCATCCACCACTCTTTCTATGAAAAAACTTCCTCACATTACCTCTTAATCGGCCTCCCTCTAATCTCATGCTGTGTACTCTTGTCCTGCTATTTTTCTTATATTGCAACATGTTAGCCTCTTTCACCTTGCTAAAGCCCTTAAGGTGTTTGAATGTTTCGATCATATTTTTATTTATTTATCAAGTCTAGGATTGCAAATACCTTTGAGCCATGGCTCTTTTACAAAGGTTCCACGTCAGAGAAATACAAATTATGGGGAACATCAAGACAGGCATTACAACAATGTGGACACTGCAAACAGAGTACAGATTAATACAGTTCAAGGGTAGCATTGTAACAAGGCAGCCAGCGGCATTTGTCAGAGAAAATAGACAACAGATAAGAAGTGCCAGAGTCATAGGGAGAGGGAAGAGGGTGGGGGAGGAATGTAGGAAGGGTGGCAAGAGGGTGAAAAGTGCAGCATTGGGTATACCAAGATGTGAGGGTAGAATCCAGTGGGGGGACAACTAGAGCAGAAAGGGAAGTGGAGAAACAAGGTTAAGTTGGGCAGTCACAGGAGCTGTTGGTAGTGAGATAGTCCGGAACCTAGTTTTAAACATACCAATAGTTGGGGCAGGCAGATGGTTGGGCTGAGGCCATTGAACCAGAGTGGTGCTCGATAAGCAAAAGAGTGTTGTCCCTGTGAAGTGTGACAGTGGGGGACTTTCAGTAACTGTAGCGTGGATCTCCTAAGGCACCATTTGTTAATTCGGTGTTGTAACAGAGTTGAGACCCCAGAAGGTGCAAGGCCAAGGTAGATTTTTTGACCATGGAGCAGGTGAGAAACTTTATGCGGTTTGATAGTTGGAGCCAGCCAGTCTGAGTGTACAGGTCACATGTGTGGGTGAGACGGTGAGCACCAGTGATGAGCCGACATGCTTTATTTAAGGCAGTTGAGAGGGGTCTAAGGGTTGTGGTTGTGGCCGAGCCATAAATGATGAGACCATAGTCTATTACAGAGATCACAGAGCTCAGGACTTCAACCTTCAAAGCTTCTGGCGTGAGGTGTGGCCTGTGTTTGTAGAGGAGACCAAGCCATGTATTAGCAGCTCTAGCTACATTATCTACGTGAAGTCCATAGGAGAGATTAGGGTCAAGCTGAATCCCTAAGTATTTGAAGGACACCACCTGATCTAGAGTGTTGCCCTGGGTGGTGGAGATAGCCAATTGGTGTAGCTTGTGTGGGTTGTGAGAGCTGCAGAAGAGCACAGATTTGGTTTTCTTGTCATTGAGGACCAGTTTATGATTAAGAAACCATGTCTCTACAGAACTGAAACCAAGTTGAAGGTTGTGTTGAACAGCTGCAGGATCTTTGTGAGTGGAGAATACATCGGCATATAGTATGATCTGCTCAGAGCAGTGGTAAGAGAGGGAGTTTAAGAAAAGGCTAAAAAGGAGGGGTCCCAGTATGGATCCCTGTGGGACACCCGAACGAATAGGCAGGGTGTTAGGAAGAGCGTCCGCAATTTTTACTCTCTGTGACCGGTTTTCTAAGCAGCTTCAACCAGAGAGAAGAGTCAGGTGATAGCCCGGCATTCAGTAGTTGGTGTATTAGTAGTCCATGGTGTACTGTATCGAAGGCCTTGGAGAGGTCGACGAAAACGGCCCCTGTGAGAAGGCCGTTGTCAAGGGATTTGTGCAAAGCTCCAGTGAACTCAAGAAGGGCTGTGACCTTTCTGGAAGCCGTGTTGTTGTGGACAAGGTATATTGTATTTATCCAAGTGGTCGGTAAGTTGATCAGCCATGATGCGCTCAAGTACCTTAGAGAGTGGGGGCAGTATGGAGATAGGGCGATAATTTGAGTGAATCGTCTTGTCCCCACTTTTATGGACGTGTGTCACGGTGGTGGTTTTCCATAGGTCCAGGAATTTTCCACAGCTGAGAGAGAGGTTTAGGATTTTTGTTAATGGATGAATTACCTCATCAAGGGTGAGCAACAGAAGCTTAAGCCAGGGTGTCGCTACTAGATCTAGATTTAGAGATAGCTGCAGTAATATAGCGTTGAGCCTCATTCAGCCTTACCTTCCTGAAGTAGAAGAGGGATGGTTAGACTGAGCGGTTGAGGTATTTGGGAGTAGGCCCTGTTTTCAAAAAGTCATGGGGTAGAACAGCACTAAGGTCTGAAAAGCCGTGTTAAAGATGTTTGCGATCACCTTGGGGTCAAGGGTTGAGGATCCATCAACCATTAACATGGCCGGAGAGGTTTTTGGCTGCTTCCCTGTGACATCCTTGACATTGTCCCAGAAAGCACGACCATTTCCCCATGAAATGGTGAGAGCGTCTTTGTAATAGGTGGATTTCATTAGCCATATGACTTTTGTGCAGGCATTTCATGCTTGTTTGTAATTTTGGATGTCCAGTTTGCCAGTGGCCCTGGCAACTGCCCAGAGGTGATCCCTTAGTTTCAGCTGTGAGAGAAGAGCCACGGTGACCCATGGGTTAGAGAGAGATTTTGTTTTGCGCCTTTTAGCAGGGGCAAAGAGGTCGCAGGCTTTGTTGAAAATTGAGATGAAGTGATCAAGAGCCAAGTTAACATCTGTTGCTTCATAGATGGGTAGCCAGTCTTGTAGAAGCAGGTGTTTGAGATGTGGAAGTTTTCCACGAGGAAGGACTCTGCTAGCGATAATTTTGGGAGGGGGCTTAAAGAATTTGTTAGACCATGCACACATGACTGGGGAGTGGTCACTGAGTGAGTCTGGGAGAATGGTCGTACGAGAAATCCTTGTGGGGACACCTCTCTCCCTCCTTTGCTCTAGGGTATACATATTGAGCTCCGTTAATCTGTTCTCATTTGTCTTCTGATGCAGTCCCTGCACCATTTTGGTTGCCCTTCTCTGGACTGCCTCAATTTGGTTAATGTCCTTGTGAAGGTGTGGCCTCCAGTACTGCACGCAGTACTCCAGATGGGGCCTAACCAGTGCCTTGTAAAGAGGGATTATTACCTCCCTCTTACGACTTGTAATACCCTCTACTAATACACCCCTAGCATCCCTAGCCTTACCTACTGCTTTAGAGGTCTGCTTGGATGTTTTCAGGTCATCGGTGGTGATGATGCCCAAGTCTCTTTCTTCCCTTGTGACTGCCAGCAGCTCCCCTCCCAGCCTATAGGTGGCTTCAGGGTTTCTCTTCCCTATGAGCATGATCTTGCACTTCTTTGCATTAAATCCCAGTTGCCACTCTTCCGACCATTTTGCTAGTTTATCCAGATCTCTTCTCATTCTGTCCACCACATCTGGATCATCTACTCTGTTGCAGATCATGGTGTCATCTGCAAATAGACAAACCTTACCCTCTAGTCCATCTGCAATGTCACTGATGAAGATACTGAAGAAGACTGGCCCCAGGACTGATCCCTGAGGTACCCGACTTGTGACTTGCATCTCTTCTGATTGCATACCATTTACCACCACTCTCCGTTTTCTGCCCAACCAGTTTGCCACCCAGTTGACCAACTTCCGACCCACCCCGAGCCTACCCAGCTTGTTTATCAATCTTCTATGTGGAGCAGTGTCGAAAGCTTTGCTGAAGTCAAAGTAGACGACATCAACTGCTCCCCCTTGTTCCACCACTCTGGTTACCCAAAGAAATCTATGAGATTAGTTTGACAGGACCTTCCTTTTGTAAGCCCATGCCGTCTTGTATCCTGTGTCCCTGTGGATTCCAGTTGTTGCACTATCCTTTCCTTAAGGAGTGCCTCCATAATCTTGCCCACTACTGAGGTAAGACTGACAGGTCTGTAGTTCCCTGCCTCCTCCCTGCTACCACTCTTGTGGAGCGGGATTACATGAGCCCTTCTCCAGTCTTCTGGGACCTCTCCTGTGCTCAGAGACTCACTAAACAGTTCTGCTAATGGCTCTGCTAGTGCTACCCTTAGCTCCTTTAGTACCCTGGGATGTATGCCATCAGGTCCCAATGCCTTGTCCACCCTGAGCTTAGCAAGCTCTTGTAGGACCCTTTCTTTTGTGAAGGGAGTAGTGCTCACCTCCCTCCCCCCTGTGTCCATGGTGCTGAGCTGTGGGCCCTGCCTCCTCTTCAGTAAATACTGAGCAAAAGTATTTATTTAGGATAGATGCCTCTACAGGGTCCTCCACCTCACACGACCCCTTTTCTCCTTTGAGCTTAGCAATACCCCTCTGGACTTTCTCCTTTCACTAATGTTTCTATAGAAAGTCTTGTCACCTTCTTTTACTGTTTGTGCTAGTGTTTCTCAGTTTGGGACTTTGTCTGCCTTACTGCCTTCCCTGCTTCCCTCTGGGCAGTTTGGTATGTCTCCCTATCTTCATCCTGCTGTGTTCCCTTATATTTCCTGAAGGCCAGCCTTTTGGCTCTGACCTTTTCTGCTACTGTATTTGAGAACCAAAGTGGTTTCCTCCTTCTTTTGCACTTCCTTTTCTGTCTAACACAATGGGATATTGCTTCAAGTACTGCATCCTTAATGCTTGCCCACTTTGCCTGTACCCCCTCACCTGTGTTTCTTTTTGCCAGGGCTAGCTTAACTCTGTTGGCCATCTTATCAAAGTCGGCTCCTCTGAAGTCCCATATTTTTGCCTTGGAATGGGATGATTTAGCTGTAGTGGCCAAATTGAACCATACCATGTGATGGTCACTGGCCCCCAGGTGACCTTCTACCTGGAGATCTGTGATCCCGTCCCTGTTAGTCAGTACTAGATCTAGGATAGCCCCGTCTCTTGTGGGTTGTTGTACCAGTTGTTTGAGGCCCTCCCCCTGCAGGGAATCCACCATGTGTCTAGTTCTGGCAGATGTTCCTGCTTGTACTGACCAATCTGTATCCGGCATGTTGAAGTCTCCCATTATCAGAACCTCCCCTTTAGCTGTCATGTTTTGTATATCTTCTAACAGTAATGTGTCTATGTCCTCCCCTGGTCTGGGGGCCTGTAGACAACCCCAGTTCTTATGCTGTCCCATTTCCTGTTTCCAGGGTGACCCACAGTTTATCTGGCTCCTTATATGTATTCTGAATTTCTGTAGCTTTGATATTTTCATTGACATACAAGCCAATCCACCCCACCCCCACCCCCTGCTTTTGCACCTCGGTCTCTTCTCAACAGTACACAGCCAGGTACTGAAGTCTCCCAAGTGTGGTTACTGGTAAACCACGTCTCACTAATTGCTACTATGTCCAGTTTAGCCTCTGGCATTATTGCCTGCAGGTCTGGGATCTTATTTCCCAGGCTGTGAGGATTTGAGTACATGATTTTCCATTGGCCAGATTTCGGTGCATTAATTGCTGGGTGAGGTCTGGCATTTCCCACCGTGCGTCGTACGGGGATATGGACCTTTTTTCTTACCTGGTGATGCAAATGAACTGCAAATATGCCGAATCCCTGTTTGACCACTAGCTGAGGGGGGGAGGGGTGTTCTTCCCATTTGACGTATGGGGTGCTGCACCCCTCTCCCCATTTGCTAGTTTAAATATTCTGCAAAGACGTCAAACTTCTGCCCCAATGTACTGACTCCCTCCTTAGTCAGACACAGTCCATCAAATTTAAAGAACTTTCGCTCCCAAAACTGTTGCCAGTTCCCTACAAATCTGTGTCCTTTTTCCTGGCACCAGCCCTTGAGACACATGTTTAGCTCCCCTATCTCCCCTTCTTTGACCTTCCGTCCATCTGCCCCCTCTCCCAGACTGGCAGGACCTCAGAGAAGGAGATGCCAGACGAAACAGATGATAGTTTGTCACCCAGCCTGGTCAGGTGTTCCTTGGTCTCCACAACTGACCGGCTGGCAAGATCATTATTCTCTATGTGTACCAGGACATCAATGTTTTCTCCTGCTTCCTGAACAATTTTGGCAATGCAGTCAGTGTCTCTCCACGCTGATGTACCTGGGAGACATCTGATCATTACCCCTGGCTGGAAATAGGTATCAACTCCCCGAATCATGGAGTCTCCTATGATCAGAAGTTTTTGGGATTTCCTTTTTGCTTTTCTTTTTTTGGTTCCTGATTTGGGCTAGTTTTGTTGTGGTAGCTCCTGTGCTGCAGTGTCCTGCTCCACAGTGTCCTCTGCCCCTTTGTTTGATTTCAGAGATAGTGGTAGATACCTGTTTGTAGTGTTTATATGGTTTTTGGAGGCAATTTGTTGGACAGTACCGAGTGATGGGGCACCCAATTTGCCCCTCCTAACCACCTGCCAACCTCCCAGACCAACTACCCTCTGCGGTCCAGGTTCTTCTGTTGGATGTTGATTAGGTAGATCACTACACATAACAGCACTAGTGTTCCACCAGTGAAAATAAGAGGAAATGAATATGTGGGGGTGTGCTTGGAGCGCTAAATATAAATAGCGTGAATTAAAACTGCTACACAGTAACAGAGACCTTTAAATACCTCATGTGGGTAAATAAGATACGGGAGTGAAGTATTTTTCAGAAGAAAAGGTGCTCAAGAACAAGAGGAAGCTGGAGGGGATAGATTTAGGAGAGATGCGAGGATGTACTTCTTTACATAAAGAGTGGTGATTTCCTGGAACAGCCTTCCCAGTTGAGGTGGTGAGGATAAAAACTGTGGTGGTGGGGGTTTCAAGAATGCATGGGATAAGCACCAGAGAATCAAAGTGGAAAGAAGTGGTGGGGGTGAAGAGCTGTAGAGCAAGCACGGTCTGCAGTAATAGTGCACGTAGGGAGAAATGGGCAGACTGGATGGGACACATGGTCCTTATCTGCTGTCAAATTCTATGTTTCTATGTACTAGCACTCCAGTGGCATAAGGGTCTTACAATTAACTGAATAAACATTTTGTACTCCAAATGCCTGTGTTCAGTGTGGGGGGTTTACCAGTCTCCTTTTTGACATACTGCCCTCTACTGATTTTCATTTTTTGGCCTCCAATCCCTTTTTAGATTAAATGTTTAAGCCTTGTCTTTAGGTTACTGTTCCCAGGTTTTGCAAACTGAAACCACCACTTCACAGTTTTAAAACACTGTGCTAGTCCCCCGGAGCACATCTGTAGGTCTCCTTAATTGTGAGACTTTTTGTATTTTCATAGTTGGAGCTCTCTGAATGGATGACCTACTACTATCATTGTATACTTGTTTGGTATTTACAAAAAAAAAAAAAAAAAGTTCTGATCTGCAATGATGTCCTGTGCTAGGAAAAACTTCTTGCACATTTTTTTGTAATCATGAAAACAAATTATGGGTATAGCACTTCAAGCACCTTTCAGCACACACAGTGGAGTGCTGTGTGAATCAATGTGTTGGTTTCACGTATTAGGATGAGCAGCGTATTTAAATTTGTGTACTAGCTAAACTCTGCCCACTAAGGAAGCCTTTTTGCAAGGTGATATGTAGGAGTGTTTAGCCCTGTGTCTCTATCCATTTTGTGGCAACTGATGTTACTTAATTTCATTCCAAAGCTGGTGTGTGTGCTTTTTTGCCTTCTTTGGACCTGAGGAGTTAGTATATTTTAATCCTGACCGCTCCTTTGCAAAACCTGAGTTCCAAGATCAGACGCTGGAGGATGACGAATGCAGGTCCACAAGGACTCCGCTCGACTAACATCAGGGTTCTGCTTGAAGAAGGTAAGACCATAGCAGCCCATAGTGTTCACTGGGCGGGGAAGGGGGGAGATCTGGACCATAATGATCTTGGAGTGTGGTCATGTTGTGTATTATCAAGTCTGCCTGGTAAAGTAATACTTGGGGAAACAGGCCTAAATTCCATTTTAGGGTAAGGCCACCAAGGTTTTCATACACCTACATCGCACACAAACATGAAGGGGACACTGGTGAGAGGCATGGGTGGAGTACAGGGGCTGTGGCAAACCAGAGGATACTCTTGGGAAAAAAAAAAAAAAAAGGCCACTGTCTCAATTGTGGGAGGTTCCATGCCATAAGGACTGAGCTCAAGGGAGCAAGGGCTGAAGTATGTTGCCTGAAAGCCAGAGCCAGTATGCCAATAGAAATGCTACAGTCTGAACCACCGCAGATGGCTGCTCAAGCCTGTAGAGGTGGATAGACAGTAGTAGTGGGGGGGGGGAACAAATGGAACAGGACATACATGCATCTCCAACTCTGTTACAGGGAAGTAGCTTGGTTTCACAAACTAAGTTGGTAGGGACTAGTGTGTCAGAAGGGGAAACACCATCCATTTCATGTGGAGAGTAAGGGACCCCCCCAATGGGGGTCAAAGGAAGGTACTAGTCATCTTAGACTGAACAGCTGGTGGAAAAGGAAAAGATGGTGGGTCCAGCCCCTGATGGTCTGGAGGCAGGTTGCTTGTTACCCTGAGGCCATGGCAAACAGACTCGGGTCCATGAAAAATGAATAGTATGGCCTACCACAATGTTTGTGAAAATTACTACTACTATAAACTAATCCTACTAGTTATAAGAGAACAGAACAAAGAAAAACTTCATGATAAAATAGAGAGCTTAAAAGAGCTAAAATGCTGCAGTGGCCATCTTGCCTTCTGCAAGAAGTGTTAGACAAGGAGCATGAAAATGGCATAGCCAGAGAGACAGAAGGGAATAATAAGACTTTTTTTTATTTTGTTAGATGCAAAAGAGTGCACGTGATACACAGAATACATCCTCATAACACTTGTAAGGGCACTTGAATGTTAACTGGTCAGAATAATTACAGATAAGAAAGGAACAGCGAGCTACCTGTAGTAGTAGCGGGTTAGTTGGGTTCGAGGGGGTCAGGAATGCAAGCAAGTGGTAATTACGACTGGGATGACAGTATAATGCTTAGATAAGGTAGACATAAATAAGACAGCAGGGTCAGACATAATACACCCCAGAACACAATAGGAACTTGGAGGAACTGTCAAGAGCTGTGGGCAGAGATCTTTAGGAAATCCATGGAAACAGGCAACCTAACAGGACAGAAGGACAGTTAAATTGCTACTGCTTCAAAAAAAAGATACAGGCCAGTTAGTCGGACTTCAGCTGGAGGCTATTTTCAATGGTGTCTGGATGGCACATTTGGCAAAGTACAGGTTAACAGGCGACAGCCAACATGGGTAGGCCAAGGCACTGTCAAAGACATCAAATTCTTTTTTTTGATAAGGAAGCTAGAGGGATGGATAGAGAAGGACGTGTTCAGCTTAGTGTGTTTTGAATTTAGTAAAGCTTTTGACGGACTTCTGGTGACATCATGATACAGTGAGCAGCCACCACACCAAGTTCCGTGAAGAAGCACCTGTAAAAACGGCACCAAAATTACAGGAACTGTCTTTTCTTATCAGCGAGAAGGTTCCTACTAACCATGCCTCGTTCAAGTTCAGCTCCCTCCCCTTCCAAGTCTCTGGATCGGAACGATTTAGCACTGAAGGATTAGACAGTGAAAGCTCACAACTGACCAGGTCAACCTGCCAAACATGGAAAGATGCCGCAACCATGGGAGTCCACATGCTTATGAACAGAGAGGTTTCGGAAAGGAAATGAAGTTAACTACCATGGGCCTCTTCAAAGACATCGGCAAAATTAACAGCACTTGAGGGAGCCTAGATGAACAACCCAGCCAAAAAGATTACCAGATTGACCTCACAGAAAGGGCAGTACTCCAACTAAATACTTCTCTGCAGACTTTACAGGAGCGGATTGATGTTGAAGAGTGCCAGGCTCAATGGAACAACCTCCGCATCTACATTCTCCCGGAGGGGTCCGAAGGCCCAGCACAACTTTCCTTACACTGTTCCTGCACTCCATTCTGCTGGTACCCAAGGAATTCACCTTGAAAATTGAGCAGGCACAATGCGCTCTGGGACCCAAATAAACAGTTGGGTCCTGGAATGCATCCATGCTCTGTGATTCTCCAATTCCTCGGTTACATGGAGAAAGAAAATCTTACATTTGGCATGGCAACAAAAAACAGTTAATTACAAAGATGTCCACCTGCATGTGGATAATGACTACTCCACCAACATTTCCACATGTCACTCCTATGTACCAGTAATGAAGGCACTTAAATCAAAAGGCCTCTGATTCTGCACCTCCCACCAGATAAATTAACTGTCTATTTCCTGGAGGGTGCATGAACCTATCAATCTGAGGATACTGCCGTGAAAGACCTTACCAAATGGAGCATTCAGATCCCCCTATAGCCGCAGCACACTCCACCACCATCTACCCTTGTAGCAAAACTCTCTCAGCACATATGAACAAGCAGACATCCTGCCAACAAACAGCATTCCAACATCAACAATCATCAGATGCAATACAAGAAATAGTGAAGCATGAAGTTATGACTACCTCTCCGGAAAAAGAGCCAATAAGTTGGACTCAGCAACGTGAACTGCCCTACAGCCAGTTGTACAGAATCCCAGGTTAGTCTGTTGGGTTGGTGATTCCCCCTGACCATCCCCCTTCCCAGGTCCCGCACTTGCCCCTTCACCTCATGAGGGTCAAAACCATCTTATATTCAGTTTACCCATGGCTAATTTAAATAGCTACTGATGTTACCCTAGATGTATGGATATTGGTCCGGCCGACGATCCTGGGCTGCTGGCTTCCCCTGCCTGGGTACCCCATGTGGCTCTGACAGGCTTGACAGGTAATGATCCCCGAGATACAACCAGTGAATTCACAGCTGCAGGGAGCCCTCTACTTCCAATCAACTCTCCTGCCAGTCTACATAGCCACAGACACTCAGGCCCACATGCAGAAGAAACTGTTCACAGCCACACGTGTGCCATCTATAGGAAGCTTTGCTTGGAGTTTGAATAATACTGGCAGGGCAGCACTGCACCGTGGGGTGCCGGGGGGGGGGGTGGTCGGTGGGCTTGGGGTCCCCTGCCACACACCTACAACTCCTCTACCTGTACCTCAGTACTACATAAGTGCATTGGTGCCAGGCCTTTCAGGGGTGGGTGGCAAGGGAGAAGTGGAGTGCTCTTTCTCAGGGAGCCAGACCACATTCAGACACCTGGTAACTGACCCCTCTTCTTCCAACTCAGGGAAAAGGTACTGTGCGATTCCAGACCTGCACTGGTTAACGGCTACATGCTAACTAGGCCACACACACAGATGTAAAAGGCAACTTATGTCACTGGGCTGTCAGCCAAGCACAAGCCCCGGATTGTGGTTTTGTTTATCCCTGGTCTTAGGGCTAAAGTTATTTATTCTTCATATCAGTAAGTGGCGCAGTTCTGCACTACATGGACTTTTGTTTACAGACTTTCTATGTTTCTTGATTTTTTCCCCCCCCTCCTCATGGATAGTTACATCTGGGACAGTTTATTCAATATTTATGGGGGCCACTTTGCATCTTTTCTGGCCCCTTATAGACACAGACCTCTCAAAAGTTATATTGAACTGATTCCCTCTCAGATTACTTCATGGCTTCTCCATCTAGGGGAGTCCAAAAGGGGAGAATACCCACACATTTACTGCAGATGCCATTTCAAGGATTGCTTGTTAATGCTTTAGTGACACAGATGTTTGACTGCTGGATTGACCCTGAGGGACTACAGCTCTATGAAGGCCACCCCCCTATTAAGGGATATCATTTTACTACACAGGGGCTGGGCAGGGAGCCTGCCACTGCATGTCTGAGATGTCCCTCCCACTGGAGCCATGCTGTCCTTCCCTTAGTCCTCTATCCCAGGCCATAATCGGCAGGAGGCCAATCACAATGAAGATATTTCTCCTGGACAGGTGTCAGTCTGTGACAAGAGCCCACCAAAGGGCTCCAACCTGGAAGCCACATTTTTTGGCCTTGACTACTTTTTTGTTATGGACCTCCAATGTCTCATTTCATATTTTACTGTTTACTTCCAGACCAGTCGGTCCCAGGCTCCAATCTGTTCTCTCCCTAGGAGGGTGTAGTTCCCCTCCACTGCCTCTCAGTTTCCCAACCTGGTCTGCCCCTTAGTTACAATGGTCTTAGTTGTACTGGTTTGTGTGGAGTAGGGCGAGGCAAGGGGGTGTGGGGGGGAAGAGAGGACCCCAGTCACCACAACCTTCATCATTCTTCTTTAAGACGATTGTTCAGAAGTTCCACCTGTAGTCGCTTAACATTAAGGGGCTCACCAGTTTAGTGAAATGCTCGAAAACCCCGGCCCAAATTAAAAAGACCAAGCTGGATCTCCATATTTACAGAAGACCCACCTCTATCTGGTGGGACAAGAACAGTTAGCGAAGTATGGCTCTCGGCAGTGTACTCCTCCTACAGTGAGAGGCGGAGACATGGAGTAGCGATTTTAGTACCCCACAGCACCACTTTTCAGGAATGCTCCACTTGGTCAGACCCCGAAGGGCACTTGGTGATGGTTCAAGGCTCTCTGTATGGCAAGGAGCTTACTTTGGCTAATCTGTATTTACCTCCAGGCTCCAATGCCCCCACCAGTAAATGATTGCTGGCTTTCGAGCAGACAAGACAGACCATTTGGCCTATTCTGCTGGCTTTTTAGTATGTTAGTAAGATAGTCTCCAATGCCAATGGGACACTGCTGCTTGCTGGGGACTTCAATATAGCTCCTCAACCCAGCTGGGACTACTCAAACCCAAACCCTTCTGGCAACCAGCAGCACACAAATTCTTCAGTCAGTTCATGCATGAGGTGTGCTGGGTTGGGTTGATGTTTGGAGGAATCTCTGCCCTAAGACCTGTCACTTCTTCTTTTGCTCCTCAGGCATGGGGCATATACCCATACTGATCAACTATACACACACTTTGAGTCTTCTCTTTCAGGTGTCCTCCTGCACTAGGGAAGATATACATCTCTCAGATCACTCCCCACTCAGCAGCTACTGGGACTAGCATCTTGAAGGCAGAGATAAGAGACAGTGCTTTAAACTCCATTATTTAAAATCTCATGAATTTCAGACTTACGTATGGAAAGGGTGGAGGTGGTCCTTCAGAATAATCCCACACTGGATACATCACACTCAATCCACTGGGATATGATGAAAGCAGTCTTGAGGGGTCATATTGTCAAATAAGCAGCCACTGATAAATAGAAGGGAGCACCAAGCACAACTGGAGAATACCTTACATTTCCTCTAGACAGCGCACCAACAAGGTGACTTATGGTCCTACTGCAACTGGAGAAGGTTAATAAGGCGGATCTAAATGCACTCTGCCTCCAGCAAACAGAAATTTCATTCATGTTTCTCAGGCAAAAATTCTATAAGACAGGTGCTCAGTCCTCTCACCTTTTAGCCTATCAACTTAGAAAGCAGCACAAGCAGGCAGCTATCTCCAACTCATTGCATCCCACAATGGGAGCCCGGCACACAAGATTCCGGGAGATTGCCGATGCTTCAGCACATACTACACACACACACGGGTTTCACTATTATGCAGAGGATACTCCACTCTATCTTTTGCACCTCAGGAACGGGAGGCAGAGAAAATGCTGAACAAACATTTGACCGAGATCCAGAGCCGAATGTCCTGGAGCTGGCTGAGGCTCAATTCTGAAAAAAAAAAAAACAAAAAAAAAACTGAAGTACTGGTGTTTGAGCCAGGTAGGAAAGGGGCCAACAGTGTCGGAGGGGTTATCGAACCTTCGTCTTTGTACCTCTCGTCTTGATGTTGTCCAACAGGTAAAGAATCTAAGCTTCACTCTGCTGACATTGGAGGCTCAGGTGTCTGCAGTTGTCTGGAGTGGTTTCTACCATCTCAGAAATATTAGCCGGATTCATTCCCTCGTTCCCACCGATTACCTGCCCTTACTAGTGCATGCCTTTATGAAGTCGTGCCTTGACTACTGCAATGCCCTATACCTTGGGGTCAGTGGAGGTGCACTGTGGCACCTGCAGCTGGTGCACAACACTGCTGCGAGATTGTCAACAGGCCTCCCTAGGTCAAGCCATTACACCCCTGCACTGCAGGATCTGCACTGGCTGCCAGTCCAGTGGCTTATCTCTTATAAGATCGGGTTACTAGCCTACAAGGCCCTGCACAACCTGGGTTCTGGTTACCTGCATGACCTCTTGCCTCCTGGTAGTTCCCAAAACTTGATTAAAAACCTCAGGGGAGCCTTCGGGATGACTGGACCGAAATTTTGGAACTCACTACAGAGGGCTCTGAGGGAGGCACCTTTGGATTAAATATTTAAAAAGCATCTTAAAACCTACCTCTTTATCCAGGAGTTCAGCTCTACCGTGTATTTTTAACTGATTTTAGTCAATTAATTTAATAGCAGTTGGTGAATTTGCTTATTATGTTTACGTTGGGCTATGTAGTAGTTTTGCTTATTTCGCCAGGAATGGGCTCCATTGAACAAGCTCATTTACAAGGAGATCCTGGGTAGGACAGCATACAATAAAACTAGACAGAGCGATATACACAGCACATGGAATTAATACAAAAGGTATACAATGTGATATAAACTAAGTATAGACTACAGTACAGTATTTTATAAAACATAGCAAGAAAAAGTGCTAAGTGGCAGTCAAATACAGTGTATGTGCATCCTAATGTACATAAGGATAAAGTGTGGCATTCATAAATACAATTCATGGAGAATCTTACTCTAGATGAAGTGACCAAATAAGTACAGGGTCCAGTGATGGTCATACGTTTATACTAATTACAGGTACATGACTCAATGCTGTGATTTCCTAGGAGTGATTGGAAGATACCAAGGCTGACTATGCTGGTAAGTTTGAGTGAGCAGGTGATTGTTAATGTTTATTATTTTGTAATAGCACCTTGGGCCTCTGGAGAAGGGCACCAGAAATAAACAGAACTCTTTCTTTACTACGACTACAATATTCAGCCTTGTACACCCTAGAGGCTGAGACTTCAAGGAGGAAGATCTGTGCCATTTTGGATGACATTACCCTCCCATCTCTGTCCCCCAAGAGAGGTGCTCACTTAATGTCTCCGATAACAGCAGATAAGTTGGGGGGGAGCTACCAGGAAGGCTAAAACCATGAAAGCCCCAGGCCATGATGGTTATGGAGTCGAGTTCTATAACCTTTTGGCAGCATTTAATGAAATGCTACATGATGGTACCCCCATCTCAAGTGACTATTTCGGTCATATTAAAATAGGGTAAAACCCTATTGTAATGTCCCTCATATCACCCTATATTGGTGTTAAAAACAAACTGCAAGTTATTCATGATGATACTGGCCAGAAGATTAGACAAACTGCTCCCTTCTCTGGTCCACAGAGACTAAACAGGATTTGTATGGTCTGCTGTGGTTGTAGCCAGCGCATTCTGCACCTGCTTTATCAAATGCATAAAACCTCTCATCCATCACTCCTACTCTGCCTCGATGCTGAGAAGGCATCTGACTGGGTTTCCTGGTCATTCCTGCATTCTGTGCTGGGGCAGCGGGGACCCCTGGTTTCCTTCATAGCCCTTCTTCAGCAAATCTGCAATACCCCCCAGGCTGCATAAAAGTCAATGGCTGTCGTACTTCACATTTTATACTGACAAGAGACACTCTGCAGGGCTGCCTGCTCTCCACCCTGCTCTTTGCTGCTCACACTGAACCACTAGAGTGAACAATTTGTGAATGCACCCAATTTCATGGCATACGATTGGCAGGTGAGGAGCACTGCACAGCTCTTTCTGCAGATAATGTTTTACTCTAACAGATCCTGAGAGAGCCCTTCCTTAAGTTTTTTCCCTCCTGCAGGCTTTTGGTGAAGTCTTGGGATACAGGGTTAGTACAAGCAAAATGGAGGCTTTAAGCTTCCATTACACTCCATCCCGAGACGTGGCAAACTTACTCCGTTTCCAGTGGAGTTTGAGAGAGGTATTTTGGGGTGCATGTCTCTCTTACTGCTGCTACATCATACAGAGATGATAACCATCCCTTTACACAGCACATTACTTGAGACTCAGCTCACTGGGGCACACTGCCATTGAGTTTATCTCGGAGTGTGGAGGTAGTACAGATTTGTGACTCTCCTGAGGGCCATTCATCTGTTCCAGAATATCCCGCTACACATCCTACAAGCACGGTGGCATCAGTGGACTCGGGGAAATATCTTGCTTTATATGGGTAGGGAAGAAACCACAAATTAAATGAAAATCTGGATCCTCATGAAATCAGCAGGGGGAATTGCATTAAAGAAAAACTACACCCAAAACTTGAAAAAATGTATGTTGTGCAGAGTGTTTTAATTTGTATGTGAAGTTCTAGTGTTTCCTTCCCTCTGACTGGTATTAGGAGTTTTTCCCAAATTAGCTTGCTAGTTTTACGACACCTGGGGATCTTCATACCTGATAGTGTAATTGTATTTCTTGTTCCCACAGTGCATCTCGTCTCATGTGACTGTGATGTAAGAGAGACCCAACATTCAGCACACACATGCCAAGCAAACTAAATATCTTGGAAGCTTTACAAGCTGCACACAAATTACCAGCAGCAAAGTATATGGATATGAATATGGATTGGACCCACTGCATGCACCACTCTTACACAATGGTGAACTTGATATGTGGGGGTAACACATGGTTAGTCCATCACTACCAAGTCTGACACTCTGTCTGGAAGACACTGTACCTTACTCTATTCTTAATGTTACTATGCCCTATCACTATTAGAAAACTTCCCAGCTGCACAATTAGTCACAGGTTACTGCACATGTTGGAGGTACTCCCTGCAATACCTTACACAAATTCTGCTACCCAGTGGTACCATGTGCTTCAAGGAGTTATAAGCTACATTTGGCTTATGGCATATGGACTTTTGTAATTCCTCCAAATCAGGCACTGTATGTAGCCACTGTCCTGGAAGCATGAAATTCAGCATTCCATCTGGCAATTACACAGTACTTCCTCTCCCTTTTCAAAGCTGGGATCCCCGACATATGACCTCCCATATCTATAAAGCTTTACAAGACTCGCTCAGGAAGGACTCCTTGGTCATCGCACATAAATAGGAGGAAACTAGGTCCCGTTACCATGGAGGACTGGAAAAGATCATATCTAGCCTCCTCAAAGGTAACCAGTTCACACCAGTGGAAGAAGTATGGTTGGAAACAGGTAATTTGATTTTAGGATCCCAATAATAATGGCACATTACCATTCCACCCACTTCGCCTCCTGCTGGTGCAGTTGTGGAGAAACAACGGCAACCCACACATGTTATGTGGACAAGCCTGGATCTACAGCCTTTCTTAGTGGGGCTGGGAGCAGAACTCAGAGCTTTTCAAAGGCAGTAAGGCAGGCAAAGTCCCAAACTGAGGAAACACTAGCACAAACAGTAAAAGAAGGTGACAAGACTTTCTATAGATAGATTAGTGAAAGGAGAAAGTTCAGAGGGGGTATTGCTAAGCTTAATGGAGAAAAGGGAGCATGTGAGGAGGAGGACCCTGTAAAGGCATCTATCCTAAATAGATACTTTTGCTCAGTATTCACTGAAGAGAAGGTAGGGCAGGGCCCACAGCTCAGCATCATGGACACAGGGGAGGGAGGGCACTACTCCCCACAAAGAAAGGGTCCTACAAGAGCTTGCTAAGCTCAGGGTGGATAAGGCAATGGGACCTGATGGCATACATCCCAGGGTACTTAAGGAGCTAAAGGAGGAACTAGCAGAGCCATTAGCAGAATTGTTTAGTGAGTCTCTGAGCTGGGAGAGGTCCCAGAAGACTGGAGAAGGGCTCATGTGATCCCACTCCACAAGAGTGGTAGCAGGGAGGAGGCGGGAACTACAGACCGGTCAGTCTTACCTCAGTAGTGGGCAAGATTATGAAGCACTCCTTAAGGAAAGGATAGTGCAACACCTGGAATCCATAGGGCACAGGATCCAAGACAGCATGGGTTTACAAAAGGAAGGTCCTGTCAAACTAATCTCATAGATTTCTTTGACTGGGTAACCAGAGTGGTGGACCAAGGGGGAGCAGTTGATGTCGCCTACCTTGACTTCAGCAAAGCTTTTGACACTGTTCCACATAGAAGATTGATAAATAAGCTAGGTAGGCTCGGGGTGGGTCAGAAGTTGGTCAACTGGGTGGCAAACTGGTTGACTGGCAGAAAACAGAGAGTGGTGGTAAAATGGTATACAGTCAGAAGAGATGCAAGTCACAAGTGGGGTACCTCAGGGATCAGTCCTGGGGCCAGTCCTATTCAACATCTTCATTAGTGACCTAGCAGATGGACTAGAGGGTAGGCTTGTCTGTTTGCAGATGACACCAAGATCTGCAACAGAGTAGATGATCCAGATGGGGTGGGCAGAATGAGAAGAGATCTGGATAAACTAGCAGAATGGTCAGAAGAGTGGCAACTGGGATTTAATGCAAAGTGCAAAATCATGCACATAGGGAAGAGAAACCCTGAAGCCACTTATAGGCTGGGAGGGAGTTGCTAGCAGTCACAAAGGAAGAAAGAGACTTGGGCATCATCATCACTGATGACCTGAAATCATCAAGCAGACCTCTAAAGCAGTAGGTAAGGCTAGGGGGTGTTAGGGTGTATTAGTAGGGTATCACAAGTCGTAAGAGGAGGTAATAATCCCTCTGTACAAGACATTAGTTAGGCCCCATCTGGAGTACTGCGTGCAGTATTGGAGCCACACCTTCACAAGGACATTAACCAAATTGAGGCAGTCAGAGAAGGGCAACCAAAATGGTGCAGGGACTGCATCAGAAGACATATGAGGACAGATTAGCGAGCTCAATATGTATACCCTTGAGCAAAGGAGGAGAGGTGATATGATCGAGACATTAAACACCTTAGGGGCATAAACAAGGTGAAAGAGTCTAACATGTTTAAATATAAGAAAATAGCAGGACAAGAGGACACAGCATGAGATTAGAGGGAGGCCGATTAAGGGGAATGTGAGGAAATTCTTTTCACAGAAAGGGTGGTAGATGCATGGAATGGCTTACCACAAGAAGTAGTGGCTATGAATACAGTGCAGGGCTTCAAACAGGCAGGGGATAGGCATAAGAGCAATACAAATGACTATGAATAGATAGGTCACTGACATAGCAAAGGCCGATGGCACATTTATAAGGTAGAAAAAGAAATGGGCAGACTGGATGGGCCTTGCGGTCCTTATCTGCCGTCAACTTCTATGTTTCTATGTTCTATGTTTTCGGAACAACACTCCCACTGACCCCCGAACTGTACCTACTTCTTTATCCCAGGATTCAGCGACCCAAACCAAATACCTCTTGGGTACTTTGATGACAGCAGCCAAGAAAATAAGACAGACAGACACCACAGGCCCCGGATATATATATATTTTTTTAACTGTATTTATGCTCCAGCCACACGAGGCATCTCTCGGAGGAATCCTCTCGATGCTAACTCTTCTACTCCCCTCCGTGGCAGGTCACTTCGGATCTCCCTTCACTTGAGGACCTTCCCAGCACCCCGGATCACCCCAGAAACAGGGCCCACCCTCCGTGGCAGCATCTATCTGAAATTAGAGGTCCGGTCCTCTCGTGAAGTCGGGCCTGGATCCCGGAGTGGCCTGCCGGAACTGGGGATGTGAGGGAGGTCCCTGGGGTCCTAGTGTACTCCAGAAAACCAGGGATTCTTCTTGGAGTTTTTCCACCCCAGCACCTCCCCCGAGTGGAGCCTGGATGTGCATGACGCCCAGCATCCGCCAAGCTCCACCCTTGCTTTACGGCTGCGATGCACTGTGGATTCCTCTGGCTGTTGCCAGAAGGCATGAGAGAATGACACATTGCTCTACAACCCCCCACCCGGAAAGGAGAGCTGTACTCTGGATGCTCCAACCCTTCCCACCCCTGCTGACCAGCATAGCACAAGGATAGGCGACTAGTGCCTTAACCCTCAGTGCCACCGGGCCAGCACTAGATATCCTTTCTTGGCGCAAGCTTATATAACTGGGACCAATACATATAATTGAGAAACTCACACTCCTTTAATGATCACGTCGACCTCCTTTAATTCTCAATGGAATGGATGGTTGTTATATGCCACGGGTAAAGACCCTACTCTGGGTCCCACAGATACCTATATGTGCCCCAGACTGGTGACCCTGACTATAAATCCTTAGTAAGAAGACTCCGACCTTCCACTTAACTGGACTTCACCTTGTCATGAAACTTACACACAGTGCAGTGGTGCTTGAGAAGACCACAGTGGTCCCCCCCTTCTCTGCCCTGGATAGTAACTCCTCTTCCCTCGACTCGCACGACTGCTGCGTTCAGAGGGCAACACAATACCACCTATGACCATTACTGCTTTAACTTCAGAACCTACAGGGTCCTCCCAAGAGCTGTACCAGAGGGAAGACTCGTTGGATATGATGTTGGGTGCGTGAATGGGGCCACTCCACACTGTACAGATCATCTAGTGTAAAATCCGAACCTTTAAGTACTCATGTCTTCTGAACCCGATTCTTGTAGTATGTGCTGCAGATAATTTCAATAATAAATATACAAAAAGTAAAGTTTCTGACAGGATTAGGATAACAGAGTGGCGAACAGTGAATTGCACAGCCTTACCTTGTCTCTCTACAGTATAACTTTAATCTTCCCAATTGTGCTAATCCTTTTTTTTGTCCGTGTGAGCAACAATGTTTCGGAATTCTAATCAGCTTGCTTTTGATAAATTTGCACTGGTAAAACAAAATACTTTCTTGTATGCTGTGAGGGTCTGTGTTGTGTAAACAAAGACAAATCAAAGTGGGTGTACAATGGGATACCTTACCTGGAGAAAGTCGTCAGTATTCATTTTGTTGCAGGGGGCATCTACAATGCGAGCTGCGAGTCGGACTCCTTCAGAAGCTCTGTTCAGACACTAGGAACACAGGAGATGAGCCAAGGTTTACTGACTGCATGAGTCTGTCACATTCCCACAATCCGTACTACTAACTAGCTCACTTAAAGGAACAGTGCGAGATAATGTTCAACATATACGTATTCTATTTTACATTGTCTTTTTTCTTTTATACTGTAAGATGCCCCTTTTCCCCACTCCGAGTGTGCTCTGGCACTTTTTAACATTTGGAATAACAGAGCACTCTCATGTGGCTAGCCTCAGGTATTCATCAAGCTTCTCGGCTGTTTTGAACACCAGTTGATTAAATGTCACTTTTCTTGTGACTAGGATGAATTAGCATGCATCAGACACTGCTTCCTGACTTTATGGGACATTGTGCTCAAAAACAGCCTGGAACCATGAATAGCTATACTAAATGGAGAGCTCCATTTATTTGTATTTAATATATGGATTTCGAAAATAATAGTACTGTAAAATATACAAAAAGCTCCTTACATAGTAGCATCGTCCCTGAAGTGATAATAGCATACTTGGCAAGTGATAATACTATCATTCTGAGTCCGTAATAGTATCGTTCAGAGTTCTGAATGATAGTATTATCACAAAAAGTCAACAGTGCAAGTGCAAGCTCTCCCATAGCACGCTATGTTGCCAGTGTCAAACAGTAGTGTCTGAAAACGTGGCTCATGATTAGCCGCTTTCTCTCTCTGGGCAGGCAGAATATTTTGAACATGGCGGCTGTTTCGCTTAGCGAGAAAGAACTGTGACCGAGACATTTCTCCCTTTTAAAAAAAAGAAAAAAAAATTAAAAATTGTATGCAAAATTGAATTATCTGGTTGATCCTGCATTCTGCAACAAAGAGAAAAGGTGAGATCTGCTTATAAAATACAAGCTTTTGCACTCGAGAGTGGTGCCAGTCGGGGGTGTTAGAGGACCGAGAGACAGTGCGGTTGTCAGCCAGGACAGTATCTTCACCACAGTGGCCAACCGCCCGTTACAAAAATAAACTGGATCCATATAGTAAAAAAAAATTCCGTAGTGTGTATTACCAGGCGAGTACTCCCATCTGGGGATTTGGGAACCTCTCAAGCTTAGCTCTCGATGTTCCAAGTCCCCAAAACCTCTCGATGGGATTACTGCCTGGTAACACACTGTAGGTATCTATTATACTCTTTTGTAAACTGCTGGTTTGGCAGTGACACTTGAGAGCCATGTCTCTCTCTCCCCTCCCCAAAAATCAGTGAAGAGTGGATGTGTGCTTCAATGGTCGAAAGTTGCAGTCTATTTTTCTCTGCTGTGAAAATAATCGCTATCAATCCGAAAATAAAAAGTACAGTACAAGGAAACACAGGGACACATTAGGTAAGGTGGCAAGGCTTGCACTGTGACTTTCTTAGCCGTTCGTTTTACTGAAATAAAGTATGGAGCCAGCATTTGTCAGTCAATCAGGAAATAGAGATTTTCCTACCCATTTTATAAGTATGTATAAACAGCTGACTGTACCAAACTGACCTCACAGTACCTTTGTTTAGGACATCACAGTGCTTACCATGGCAACAGGCCGATGTCACAAAAATCAACTGTGAGGTCAATAGGGAACAATCAAATGCTTTTTGAATAACACAGAGAAAAGAGAGTCACTGTATCGTTACTGGGCTATCTTGAGCAAATACATAGTCAAATTAACAATTAGCCAGACTACATACATGATGGCTTTCGTTTGTTTTTGCTGCACTTACTGTAAGCGCTGCTTCATCTAGAGGTCCATTACTGTGTCCTACCAAGATGAACTCTACGGTGACCGTTCGTTTCTTGTCATGACTGGAGGTGCTGGAGCACTGAGTGAAAAGAGGAAATGATCTGGCTACTGCACATGCAGAGGCAAACACCGCTGCTTTTTCACACACCACCTGAAACAACAGATATAATAGTCTGGTCACCAAAGACACAGATATGCCACAGAAGGTAGCTCAGCACCCCACTGCTGGCGAAGTGATTCATGATAGAATTCCAACCCTCCATGGTACAACCTCAGGTCAATACTCCTGTAGGCTTGGTTGGTTTAGAAAGACATGATGGTTTAGGACTTCCCTACTTGAATATTCTCTTGGTGCAGTTTGCCCCAACACTTCTGCTGACATAGGCAGGATATGTCTTTAGAAGTCTCTTCCTGAAGGATAAAGACTGAGACAGTACTGAAAACACATTTGTTTAATCAGGGTTTTCTTTCCCCAAATTTTCCTCCTTAACCCACAGGACAAGGCTCTCCTTCTGCTTGATTCCTACATATGCGGCAGCATTCACTATTGGCTCCCAGCTAACCACTGCAGAGATTATACTGACTGCACAGATTTGTCTCTTTGGGTAAGGCTAACCAACTGGAAGCCAAGCTGACAGGAACTTTTCAAGCTGGGATAATGAAGCAAAGTGCTGCTCTTGGGCAGTGGAAACTACATCCTCAGGCTGAGTGCCCCACTGTTTTGTTCTGATCTTTCTCCAGGGTAAGCAGCCTGAGACAGGCAACCTTTACAGGTAATGGGCCACAGTCAAGGCCATTCATCACATCCACTGACTGCCACTCACCAGCAAAGGGTAGGGAATTCACCTGCCAGGCTGGAGTCATGGATTCCTGCCCACAACACCCTGCCTCCCTCCCTCCATTTCTCTAGGGCACCAGGAGGAAGCCCTGCACCAGCAGGAGCCAACTACCTTCTTTGGGCAAGAGGTGTCCAATGGACACTCAGTTTTGCCTCAATTCTCCAATGTGTGCCAGCCCAGGATCATGACACAATCTGATCAACAAGGTAAGCTAACTGCCCCTGGCTGCTAAGCTACTCAATAAGGAAATAAAATAAGCAAGCATCAAGATCACATGCCAGATTAGGAACTCCTCAGAAGTGCTGCTGTCCCTAGCTCGCTGGTCCAAAGACTGGCTAAGCTGAACAATCAAAAAACTCACAATTCAAGCATTCCATACCACTAGGCACAGCTCTTAAAGCCACAGCTGTACCATATTTTTCTAAGTGAAGGCTATGAAGAATCACTGCATGTCAGTCATTCATTACACATAACAGGACAGTCACTGACATTAAGAATATGTAATGGATTTTATCACCATATCTCTGGGAAAACACCCGACACATTTCCAATTTAAGCCTCCACCTTAAAGCAGCAGTGCAATGAAACTAGGCAAAGCAAAACTGACACTACCGTTTTCAATATAAAGGATTCCAGAGCATCTTCGGTTTTATTTGGTGGTAAAATGTTCTAGTTCCACAAAATTTAAGTATTGTATGTTTTAATTAACTTCCAGAAAAAAAATTATGGTTGCCAGATTTGACTTAGAAATACCACTGTAAACCTGGTATGGGTTTTAAGATCGAGAGGGAAAAAAAAAAACACAACTGTTGGTGCACAGTACATGTACAGTGTAGCATACTAGAAAAGTAGATCTGGCGGTATGCTAATATTTAAATAACTGCAGATGAAATTAGCTTTTTTGGAAAAACTTTTTTTTTGTTGCACTGCTGTGAAGTCTTGCGCATGTAACCCCTTGTTACCCGGGGTTACTAGAATCCCAGTAAGACCTAGTGGTAGGCAGGGAAGGCAGTTTGTGAAACTCCAGTTAAATGGGTTTCACACTGTCTCACTCTGTTCTCAGTCTCAGCTGAGACAGAGATGACATCACCAATAGAACTGTCGCAGCTGCATAAGCCACATTGGAATCTGCAGCAGAGGGAGTCAGGTAGAATGTTGGGAGTTTTCAAATTAGTCAGTGTCCTGTTTGTTTTCAAACAAGAAGGTCAGTCTCCAGTTTTGCCTTCAAGTGGTGGAGACTGCTGTTCGGGTCTCAGTGCCCCCTCCCTCTGGGGAGGAGTAAGGATCCCCATGTAGATTCCAGGGGCAATTCCCTGAATTCTGCAGAAGAAAGAAAGCTGCCTATTTCAGTTTCAGTCTGTGTTTGGAAAGTGGGAAGAGTTGTCTTCGCCTGTGGGGCACCTGCAACAAAAGGGTGAGTGTTTGCTCTAATATGAGAGGGCAAAAATTGTGTTTCTTCAGCCTGGGAGATGTGAAGAAATCTAGGATTTGAACTACTATTTGGGAGGCTTATAGGACTAGGACAAACAAATGGAGTAGCGTCAAAAGCTAGAGTGCTGTGTGAATTCAAGTAATATTGTAGAGGGGGTGTGACAGTTCACCCACCATTTAATCTACATTCGGAAGTTTCAGTTTTTCCAGAGAAATGGTCGGGTATGGGCTGTGGGAGCTGGAGGTGGGAACACCCCCCATCTTTAGTAACCAGGTCCACCTCTATGGATTTCTGCTGTGATTGCTACTTGCCTCATGCGCTTGGCCAGTGATGAGGGAAGTACCCAGACGTGGGTCGCAAATAGGAAAATCTCTCTAGGAGTCACAGAGACTAGGTGGTGTGGGGAGCCACAACAAGTGTAAGGAAAATTCTCTTTGTGAGATGGGAGTCAGAAGAAGTAAAAAGGAAATCTCTCTAGGAGTCGCAGACTCTAAATGGTGTGGGGAGCCACAACAAGAAAATGGGTTCATTCTTCTAATGGACCGCCATCCAAGTGGCCGGCAGGGGAGCTGGGCCAGTCGGGCTGTGTACCCAAAGCGCGTGCAAGTCCGGGCTGTGTGCCTGGTGGGTCCAGAGCCTGAAAACAGTAAATTGGTTCATTCTTCCAGTGGACCGCCTTGTAGTCTCTAATTTGCATTACCAGTAAATGTAGCCCCATGGGGGGCCATCTATGCTTTGTTGTGTTCAGCTAGTTGTGAATAAAAGCCACACTGTAAAATCCCAATCCTGGTTCTGGACATTACAGTTATTGCTTCCTGTGTTTGGATTTACTTGGGTGCCCCTGTGCAGAGTAGCCAAACCTAGGTTCCCCCTGTATCCTCATCCTCCCCGAACCCAGGTCCCCACCAGGTATTGCTGCCAGCGCCAACAGCATGCCACCTGTCGTTTTGGTAAAAAGGCAGGGGTGAGGGACTACACGCATATTTCTTCTATCAAGATAACTAGAGTTTTGCATTAAGTAGTGTTTTTTCTTTCTTTACTAAGTGTAATAGAATGCAATGATACTGTTCTTGTGTGCAGAGATTTTTTAGTATCACAATATAAACAAATGTGAAGTATAAAAAAAACACACACACACAACTTATTTAGTTCAGAGCCAGAGGCGGGAAACACCACCCATGCTCACAAAATGCCCAGACTGTTTACGTATGCTTCCTCAGGAAGCCAGTCATGCCACTAAAGCAGTGCATGAAAAGTGTACAGAGTGTAAAAGCAAAATGTATTGATATAAAGCTGCTAAAAGTGCATAACCAAACAATTAAAACAATCAAATGGCGGCTTTAAGCAGCACAGGAATGCAGTCATTTCATCTCACAGTACTGCAAGAGGCAATTAGCATCCATAAGAACAATGATGGTGATGTTGACCCCAGGTGCTGAAGTAAAAAGTATATACAGGGTTATTACTTATGCACTTGACATTCTGCAGTAACAAACTGAAGCAATTAATATGCAAAACTCTATAAACTACCACGGTAGTCAAGCGGTTAAAAGACCAGGAATCAATAACAGCACATTCATATACAATATAATGTAAATAAATCTATAATTCATGTGCTGAGGATTATTTTTTCAAAAAGAAAAGTATAAGGACATCTAGGGTCAACCAGGGTGCTAATAAACTCATTTGACAGAACTTCTAGGAAAAAGGTTCAAAAGAGCAAGGTAGGTTACTTTCATAGGAGCAGGTCATCAGACCTGGAGGTTTGAGGTGCCTAACTAGTAAATCAGAAGGCCTCCATCTTCAAAAATAAGACTGCCCAGATCTCCCCAACCACTTTCCCACAGTAACCCTTTCAATGCCACAGAAGGTGAAGGAGTGTTCCTCCTTATTTGCACTTTCAGCAAATATCCAACCAGGGATTAGTTCTGTCTTCATTCTGGATGGAACCTCGAGCTGACTTTTGCACACTTAAAGGATATTTCTAAGATTACGGAAAAGTTTTTTTTTTTTAGTGGTGGTAAATGGTATACAGTCAGAAGAGATGCAAGTCACAAGTGGGGTACCTCAGGGATCAGTCCTGGGGCCAGTCCTATTCAACATCTTCATTGTGACCTAGCAGATGGACTAGAGGGTAGGCTTGTCTGTTTGCAGATGACACCAAGATCTGCAACAGAGTAGATGATCCAGATGGGGTGGGCAGAATGAGAAGAGATCTGGATAAACTAGCAGAATGGTCAGAAGAGTGGCAACTGGGATTTAATGCAAAGAAGTGCAAAATCATGCACATAGGGAAGAGAAACCCTGAAGCCACTTATAGGCTGGGAGGGAGTTGCTAGCAGTCACAAAGGAAGAAAGAGACTTGGGCATCATCATCACTGATGACCTGAAATCATCCAAGCAGACCTCTAAAGCAGTAGGTAAGGCTAGGGGGTGTTAGGGTGTATTAGTAGGGTATCACAAGTCGTAAGAGGAGGTAATAATCCCTCTGTACAAGACATTAGTTAGGCCCCATCTGGAGTACTGCGTGCAGTAATTGGGCCACACCACAAGGACGATTAACCAAATTGAGGCAGTCAGAGAAGGCAACCAAAATGGTGCAGGGACTGCATCAGAAGACATATGAGGACAGATTAACGGAGCTCAATATGTATACCCTTGAGCAAAGGAGGGAGAGAGGTGATATGATCGAGACATTTAAACACCTTAGGGCATAAACAAGGTGAAAGAGTCTAACATGTTTAAATATAAGAAAAATAGCAGGACAAGAGGACACAGCATGAGATTAGAGGGAGGCCGATTAGGGGAATGTGAGAAATTCTTTTCACAGAAAGGGTGGTAGATGCATGGAATGGCTTACCACAAGAAGTAGTGGCTATGAATACAGTGCAGGGCTTCAAACAGGCAGGGATAGGCATAAGGGAGCAATACAAATGACTATGAATAGATAGGTCACTGACATAGCAAAGGCCGATGGCACATTTATAAGGTAGAAAAAGAAATGGGCAGACTGGATGGGCCTTGCGGTCCTTATCTGCCGTCAACTTCTATGTTTCTATGTTCTATGTTTTCGGAACAACACTCCCACTGACCCCCGAACTGTACCTACTTCTTTATCCCCAGGGATTCAGCGACCCAAACCAAATACCTCTTGGGTACTTTGATGACAGCAGCCAAGAAAATAAGACAGACAGACACCACAGGCCCCGGATATATATATATTTTTTTTTAACTGTATTTATGCTCCAGCCCACCGAGGCATCTCTCGGAGGAATCCTCTCGATGCTAACTCTTCTACTCCCCTCCGTGGCAGGTCACTTCCGGATCTCCCTTCACTTGAGGACCTTCCCAGCACCCCGGATCACCCCCAGAAACAGGGCCCACCCTCCCGTGGCAGCATCTATCTGAAATTAGAGGGTCCGGTCCTCTCGTGAAGTCGGGCCTGGATCCCCCGGAGTGGCCTGCCCGGAACTGGGGATGTGAGGGAGGTCCCTGGGGTCCTAGTGTACTCCTCAGAAAACCAGGGATTCTTCTTGGAGTTTTTCTTCCACCCCAGCACCTCCCCCCCCCCCCGAGGTGGAGCCTGGATGTGCAATGACGTCCAGCATCCGCCAAGCTCCACCCTTGCTTTACGGCTGCGATGCACTGTGGATTCCTCTGGCTGTTGCCAGAAGGCATGAGAGAATGACACATTGCTCTACAACCCCCCCACCCCGGAAAGGAGAGCTGTACTCTGGATGCTCCATCCCTTCCCACCCCCTGCTGACCAGCATAGCACAAGGTAAGGCGACTAGTGCCTTAACCCTCAGTGCCACCGGGCCAGCACTAGATATCCTTTCTTGACGCAAGCTTATATAACTGGGACCAATACATATAATTGAGAAACTCACACTCCTTTAATGATCACGTCGACCTCCTTTAATTCTCAATGGAATGGATGGTTGTTATATGCCACGGGTAAAGACCCTACTCTGGGTCCCACAGATACCTATATGTGCCCCAGACTGGTGACCCTGACTATAAATCCTTAGTAAGAAGACTCCACCTTCCACTTAACTGGACTTCACCTTGTCATGAAACTTACACACAGTGCAGTGGTGCTTGAGAAGACCACAGTGGTCCCCCCCTTCTCTGCCCTGGATAGTAACTCCTCTTCCCTCGACTCGCACGACTGCTGCGTTCAGAGGGCAACACAATACCACCTATGACCATTACTGCTTTAACTTCAGAACCTACAGGGTCCTCCCAAGAGCTGTACCAGAGGGAAGACTCGTTGGATATGATGTTGGGTGCGTGAATGGGGCCACTCCACACTGTACAGATCATCTAGTGTAAAATCCGAACCTTTAAGTACTCATGTCTTCTGTACCCGATTCTTGTAGTATGTGCTGCAGATAATTTCAATAATAAATATACAAAAAGTAAAGTTTCTGACAGGATTAGGATAACAGAGTGGCGAACAGTGAATTGCACAGCCTTACCTTGTCTCTCTACAGTATAACTTTAATCTTCCCAATTGTGCTAATCCTTTTTTTTGTCCGTGTGAGCAACAATGTTTCGGAATTCTAATCAGCTTGCTTTTGATAAATTTGCACTGGTAAAACAAAATACTTTCTTGTATGCTGTGAGGGTCTGTGTTGTGTAAACAAAGACAAATCAAAGTGGGTGTACAATGGGATACCTTACCTGGAGAAAGTCGTCAGTATTCATTTTGTTGCAGGGGGCATCTACAATGCGAGGCATGCAGTCGGACTCCTTCAGAAGCTCTGTTCAGACCACTAGGAACACAGGAGATGAGCCAAGGTTTACTGACTGCATGAGTTCTGTCACATTCTCACAATCCGTACTACTAACTAGCTCACTTAAAGGAACAGTGCGAGATAATGTTCAACATATACGTATTCTATTTTACATTGTCTTTTTTTTCTTTTATACTGTAAGATGCCCCTTTTCCCCACTCCGAGTGTGCTCTGGCACTTTTAACATTTGAATAACAGAGCACTCTCATGTGGCTAGCCTCAGGTATTCATCAAGCTTCTCGCTGTTTTGAACACCAGTTGATTAAATGTCACTTTTCTTGTGACTAGGATGAATTAGCATGCATCAGACACTGCTTCCTGACTTTATGGGACATTGTGCTCAAAAACAGCCTGGAACCATGAATAGCTATACTAAATGGAGAGCTCCATTTATTTGTATTTAATATATGGATTTCGAAATAATAGTACTGTAAAATATACAAAAGCTCCTTACATAGTAGCATCGTCCCCAAGTGATAATAGCATACTGGCAAGTGATAATACTATCATTCTGAGTCCGTAATAGTATCGTTCAGAGTTCTGAATGATAGTATTATCACAAAAGTCAACAGTGCAAGTGCAAGCTCTCCCATAGCAGCTATGTTGCCAGTGTCAAACAGTAGTGTCTGAAAACGTGGCTCATGATTAGCCGCTTTCTCTCTCTGGGCAGGCAGAATATTTTGAATATGGCTGTTTCGCTTAGCTAGAAAGAACTGTGACCAGACATTTCTCTTTTAAAAAAAAAAAAAATTAAAAATTGTATGCAAAATTGAATTATCTGGTTGATCCTGCATTCTGCAACAAAGAGAGAAAAGGTAGATCTGCTTATAAAATACAAGCTTTTGCACTCGAGAGTGGTGCCAGTCGGGGGGGGGGGGTGTTAGAGGACCGAGACAGTGCGGTTGTCAGCCAGGACAGTATCTTCACCACAGTGGCCAACCGCCCGTTACAAAATAAAACTGGATCCATATAGTAAAAAAAAAATTCCGTAAGTGTGTATTACCAGGCAGTACTCCCATCTCGGGGATTTGGGAACCTCTCAAGCTTCGCTCTCGATGTTCCAAGTCCCCAAAACCTCTCGATGGGATTACTGCCTGGTAATACACACTTGGGTATCTATTATACTCTTTTTGTAAACTGCTGGTTTGGCAGTGACACTTGAGAGCCATGTCTCTCTCTCCCCTCCCCAAAAATCAGTGAAGAGTGGATGTGTGCTTCAATGGTCGAAAGTTGCAGTCTATTTTTCTCTGCTGTGAAAATAATCGCTATCAATCCGAAAATAAAAAGTACAGTACAAGGAAACACAGGGACACATTAGGTAAGGTGGCAAGGCTTGCACTGTGACTTTCTTAGCCCGTTCGTTTACTGAAATAAAGTATGGAGCCAGCATTTGTCAGTCAATCAGAAATAGAGATTTTCCTACCCATTTTATAAGTATGTATAAACAGCTGACTGTACCAAACTGACCTCACAGTACCTTTGTTTAGGACATCACAGTGCTTACCATGGCAACAGTCGATGTCACAAAAATCAACTGTGAGGTCAATAGGAACAATCAAATGCTTTTGAATAACAAGAAAAGAGAGTCACTGTATCGTTACTGGGCTATCTTGAGCAAATACATAGTCAAATTAACAATTAGCCAGACTACATACATGATGGCTTTGTTTGTTTTGCTGCACTTACTGTAAAGCGCTGCTTCATCTAGAGGTCCATTACTGTGTCCTACCAAGATGAACTCCTACGGTGACCGTTCGTTTCTTGTCATGACTGGAGGTGCTGGAGCACTGAGTGAAAAGAGGAAATGATCTGGCTACTGCACATGCAGAGGCAAACACCGCTGCTTTTTCACACACCACCTGAAACAACAGATATAATAGTCTGGTCACCAAAGACACAGATATGCCACAGAAGGTAGCTCAGCACCCCACTGCTGGCGAAGTGATTCATGATAGGAATTCCAACCCTCCGCAGTACAACCTCAGGTCAATACTCCCTGTAGGCTTGGTTGGTTTAGAAAGACATGATGGTTTAGGACTTCCCTACTTGAATATTCTCTTGGTGCAGTTTGCCCCCAACTTGCCTGCTGACATAGGCAGGATATGTCTTTTTTAGAAGTCTCTTCCTGAAGGATAAAGACTGAGACAGTACTGAAAACACATTTGTTTAATCAGGGTTTTTCTTTCCCCAAATTTTCCTCCTTAACCCACAGGACAAGGCTCTCCTTCTGCTTGATTCCTACATATGCGGCAGCATTCACTATTGGCTCCCAGCTAACCACTGCAGAGATTATACTGACTGCACCAGATTTGTCTCTTTGGGTAAGGCTAACCAACTGGAAGCCAAGCTGACAGGAACTTTTCCAAGCTGGGATAATGAAGCAAAGTGCTGCTCTTGGGCAGTGGAAACTACATCCTCAGGCTGAGTGCCCCACTGTTTTGTTCTGATCTTTCTCCAGGGTAAGCAGCCTGAGACAGGCAACCTTTACAGGTAATGGGCCACAGTCAAGGCCATTCATCACATCCACTGACTGCCACTCACCAGCAAAGGGTAGGGAATTCACCTGCCAGGCTGGAGTCATGGATTCCTGCCCACAACACCCTGCCTCCCTCCCTCCATTTCTCTAGGGCACCAGGAGGAAGCCCTGCACCAGCAGGAGCCAACTACCTTCTTTGGGCAAGAGGTGTCCAATGGACACTCAGTTTTGCCTCAATTCTCCAATGTGTGCCAGCCCAGGATCATGACACAATCTGATCAACAAGGTAAGCTAACTGCCCCTGGCTGCTAAGCTACTCAATAAGGAAATAAAATAAGCAAGCATCAAGATCACATGCCAGATTAGGAACTCCTCAGAAGTGCTGCTGTCCCTAGCTCGCTGGTCCAAAGACTGGCTAAGCTGAACAATCAAAAAACTCACAATTCAAGCATTCCATACCACTAGGCACAGCTCTTAAAGCCACAGCTGTACCATATTTTTCTAAGTGAAGGCTATGAAGAATCACTGCATGTCAGTCATTCATTACACATAACAGGACAGTCACTGACATTAAGAATATGTAATGGATTTTATCACCATATCTCTGGGAAAACACCCGACACATTTCCAATTTAAGCCTCCACCTTAAAGCAGCAGTGCAATGAAACTAGGCAAAGCAAAACTGACACTACCGTTTTTCAATATAAAGGATTCCAGGCATCTTTCGGTTTTATTTGGTGGTAAAATGTTCTAGTTCCACCAAAATTTAAGTATTGTATGTTTTAATTAACCCCCCCCCCGGGAGAAAAAAAATTTATGGTTGCCAGATTTGACTTAGAAATACCACTGTAAACCTGGTATGGGTTTTAAGATCGAGAGGGAAAAAAAAAAACACAACTGTTGGTGCACAGTACATGTACAGTGTAGCATACTAGAAAAGTAGATCTGGCGGTATGCTAATATTTAAATAACTGCAGATGAAATTAGCTTTTTGGAAAAACTTTTTTTGTTGCACTGCTGTGAAGTCTTGCATGTAACCCCTTGTTACCAGGGTTACTAGAATCCCAATAAGACCTAGTGGTAGGCAGGAAGGCAGTTTGTGAAACTCCAGTTAAATGGGTTTCACATTGTCTTCACTGTTCTCAGTCTCAGCTGAGACAGAGATGACATCACCAATAGAACTGTCGCAGCTGCATAAGCCACATTGGAATCTGCAGCAGAGGGAGTCAGGTAGAATGTTGGGAGTTTTCAAATTAGTCAGTGTCCTGTTTGTTTTCAAACAAGAAGGTCAGTCTCCAGTTTTGCCTTCAAGTGGTGGAGACTGCTGTTCGGGTCTCAGTGCCCCCTCCCTCTGGGGAGGAGTAAGGATCCCCATGTAGATTCCAGGGGCAATTCCCTGAATTCTGCAGAAGAAAGAAAGCTGCCTATTTCAGTTTCAGTCTGTGTTTGGAAAGTGGGAAGAGTTGTCTTCCTGTGAGCACCTGCAACAAAAGGGTGAGTGTTTGCTCTAATATGAGAGGGCAAAAATTGTGTTTCTTCAGCCTGGGAGATGTGAAGAAATCTAGGATTTGAACTACTATTTGGGAGGCTTATAGGACTAGGACAAACAAATGGAGAAGGCCAAAAGCTAGAGTGCTGTGTGAATTCAAGTAATATTGTAGAGGGGTGTGACAGTTCACCCACCATTTAATCTACATTCGAAGTTTCAGTTTTCCAGAGAAATGGTCGGGTATGGGCTGTGGGAGCTGGAGGTGGAAGACACCCCATCTTTAGTAACCAGGTCCACCTCTATGGATTTCTGTGTGATTGCTACTTGCCTCATGCGCTTGGCCAGTGATGAGGAAGTACCCGAGCGTGGTGTAAAATGGAAAATCTCTCTAGGAGTCACAGAGACTAGGTGGTGTGAGAGCCACAACAAGTGTAGGAAAATTCTCTTTGTGAGATGGGAGTCAGAAGAAGTAAAAGGAAATCTCTAGGAGTCGCAGACTCTAAATGGTGGGAGCCACAACAAGAAAATGGGTTCATTCTTCTAATGGACCGCCATCCAAGTGGCCGGCAGGAGCTGGGCCAGTCGGGCTGTGTACCAAAGCGCTGCAAGTCCGGCTGTGTGCCTGGTGGGTCCAGAGCCTGAAAACAGTAAATTGTTCATTCTTCCAGTGGACCCTTTGTAGTCTCTAATTTGCATTACTAGTAAATGTAGTCTCATGGGGGCCATCTATGCTTTGTTGTGTTCAGCTAGTTGTGAATAAAAGCCACACTGTAAAATCCCAATCCTGGTTCTGGACATTACAGTTATTGCTTCCTGTGTTTGGATTTACTTGGGTGCCCCTATGCAGAGTATGCCAAACCTAGGTTCCCCTGTATCCTCATCCTCCCAACCCAGGTCCCCACCAGGTATTGCTGCCAGCGCCAACAGCATGCCACCTGTCGCTTTGGTAAAAGGCAGGGGTGAGGACTAACGATATTTCTTCTATCAAGATAACTAGAGTTTTGCATTAAGTAGTGTTTTTTCTTTCTTTACTAAGTGTAATAGAATGCAATGATACTGTTCTTGTGTGCAGAGATTTTTTAGTATCACAATATAAACAAATGTGAAGTATAAAAAAAACACACACACACAACTTATTTAGTTCAGAGCCAGAGACGGGGAAACACCACCCATGCTCACAAAATGCCCAGACTGTTTATGCGCATGTGCGCTTCCTCAGGGAAGCCAGTCATGCCACTAAAGCAGTGCATGAAAAGTGTACAGAGTGTAAAAGCAAAATGTATTGATATAAAGCTGCTAAAAGTGCATAACCAAACAATTAAAACAATCAAATGGCGGCTTTAAGCAGCACAGGAATGCAGTCATTTCATCTCACAGTACTGCAAGAGGCAATTAGCATCCATAAGAACAATGATGGTGATGTTGACCCAGGTGCTGAAGTAAAAGTATATACAGGGTTATTACTTATGCACTTGACATTCTGCAGTAACAAACTGAAGCAATTAATATGCAAAACTCTATAAACTACCACGGTAGTCAAGCGGTTAAAAGACCAGGAATCAATAACAGCACATTCATATACAATATAATGTAAATAAATCTATAATTCATGTGCTGAGGATTATTTTTTCAAAAAGAAAAGTATAAAGGACATCTAGGGTCAACCAGGGTGCTAATAAACTCATTTGACAGAACTTCTAGGAAAAAGGTTCAAAAGAGCAAGGTAGGTTACTTTCATAGGAACGGAGTCATCAGACCTGGAGGTTTGAGGGTGCCTAACTAGTAAATCCAGAAGGCCTCCATCTTCAAAATAAGACTGCCCAGATCTCCCCCAACCACTTTCCCACAGTAACCCTTTCAATGCCACAGAAGGTGAAGGAGTGTTCCTCCTTATTTGCACTTTCAGCAAATATCCAACCAGGGGATTAGTTCTGTCTTCATTCTGGATGGAACCTCGGAGCTGACTTTTGCACACCTTAAAGGATATTTCTAAGATTACGGAAAAGTTTTTTTTTTTTTTTTTAAACATAGCCTATAACTTTATGTTGGTGAAATGGTCCTATTAGTTAAATCTTTGGCTTTCACTTATTTCAAAGGTTGCTTTAACACATAAAATGGTTTTGAAAATGCCCCCAATAGAGTTAAACAGGGCACACCCCACGCTCTCCCTAGTTAGATGTCACAAAATGTCTGAGCACTGGGGCAGGGCCGGTGGACTTGGAAACAGAAGGTATTAGATGGCTGGCTGTTCGGCTCCATTTATGATCCCTTCCCTCCCGACGGGGACTTCGCCCAAAAATTTTAATTATGGCTCAAATGACTTTCGCCACCATAAAATTAAGGGCTACGTTTTAAAAAAAAAAAAAAAAAAGGAATCTCAATAATCTTAGAATTTCTCTAATAATTTTAGAAGTCTTCCCATAACAAAACACATGGCATTTACAGGCTGCAAGGTACACTATATCCATAGTACTGCAATTGATAATATTAATGAGTTTAAAATTTAGAAGTTTAACAGTGGAGAAGGTGCCTGTTTCAACACACCTGCAGAACCTGCATGGCCCACAATGGAAATGGTCATTAGGGGAACTCAAGAGCCAAACAGATCTTTCACTGGGTGTAGGCTATGGACAAGTTTGTCTGCCAAGCCTGGTTCCCTCCAAATAAAAAACATTGGGGGTGGGGGTGCCCACCTCACCCTCAAGGAGAGATTCCAAACTGCAGTATGTTCCAATGTCTATGTAACATACCTCTCAACTGTCACACATTACGAGGTTCGTCACTCATTTTATCCCTCAGAAATCCTCTGTCCCACATTGAGAAGGTGACATTCCACACTGACCACTGAGACTTTTAAGCAGAAATATATAATATAAGATGCTAGGTCATCAGTAAACATTATTAACATTAGTGCACTTATTTCCACAGTTTTCTGAGCTTGCAATGTCATGTTTGATAATGTGTCACACATTTTGTCCTCTTGTCACACATTTGGGTGATAAAAGGTTGAGAAGTATGCTATGTAATACCTCCTGTATTTCATCAGAACCCCTGGTATATGTGGTGACAACATTTTGGGTGTTATCCTGACATCTATCTCTATGATTATATACCAACAAATTGCTCCTATCTGTGCTCCCAGCCTGATGCTTTGCTTCACTCACTAGACTGGACCTACAGCTCCTATCAAGGAAATGTGGCATGTTTCTCAAAATCTGAATAGGAGGAAAAATTCCTCCTCACCTTGGGAAACTGTGCTTTACAAATGCTGTCAATTATGTGGTGTGGAGGACAGCAATAATGTATTCCAATCAGTCACCTTTCTAAACAGGTCAGTATTGATGGTGGTGACCTCTTTTTTGTTTGAGAGAGATCTGCAACTCTAAAAATGAACCTGTGTTTCACTGTAATCTAATTGGAATGTCAGGTTATTGTTGGATACATACAAAAACTTCCAAGTTCTGAAGTTCATCCACCCCAGTCCCCACCCGCATAAGCACATGGCTGATATAGCGTCTCCAGAGGTCAGTCCTACGTAAGTAAGGATTGACCACTGGAGAAAACACCATCTCCTTCTCCCATGTGCCCAAGAAACGGTTTGTGTAGTTGGGGGCAAAGGTAACCCCCCCTCTCATGGTACTCTTCACTTGTATGCAACACCGATTCTGGAAGACAAGAGAAATACATGTTGAAGACAAACTAAGCACATTCCACCAGAAAAAATGTTTTCTATTCACTATAATCACTGCTACTATCAAGGGTCTCTTGCAGTGCCCCTCTGCCAATCCCCATGAGGATGTAGAATGATTCAGCGTACAGTGACAAGAATCAATTCCATCTCCAGTTGTAAACCCCCCCCCCCCCAAGACATTCAATATGACAGCGTGTGTCCCTGATGAAAGACGGCAGAAGTTCCCCCAAGATCTTTCATATGGGCATCCCTGTATTGTGGACAGGGGTTCCATTGATGACCCAATTTGAGCCACAATGGGGCAGCCTGGAGGCTTACTGAGGTATCTGTGCAGCTGGGGCGGGGGGACATACATAGTGCATTAGGGCCGAGGACATGCAGGAAATCAGCAACATCTTCTGAGAAGGTGACTGATCTCGTAGCCAGTGCTCCACATAAGATAAGTGCCGACCTATTTTACTCAATTAAAAAAAAAATTACTCCTTATTAAAATGTTTTGATGAGTACTGATACTCATCTCAAACCTCAGAAATGCTCCATGAATACTTCAATTAACCAGGCTCTTTCAAAGACATACAGAGCTATGTTCTGTGACAGAATGAAAGTAGACCATTGTTTAAAAATCAATTCAGGTTCTCTGGTATGTTCCTGTATAGTTTTCTAGTTGGTATAGTTAGTGTTGCTTGAGGTGCTATACCCCAGAGTGGGTGCTGTACCTCAACGCATTTTTTCTCTGTTAACTGTTTTGAGATTAAGGTTCCAAAAAAATTTTAAGATCAAAAAAAGGACACAGGAAAAGTACAGCCACTCAACAAAGTTAGTGGTGTACAACAACTTTTATTTAAACATACACCCTGGAGATCACTCTAAAACACTGTTTTTGGGTATGGATGCCCCCTTCATCACTGTGCAGCGTTCCAGGGGGGTGTTGTACCGTGACAATATTTTTTCTCAGCTGTAAAATGTTTTGAGATTGTTT
Source organism: Neoceratodus forsteri (assembly GCA_016271365.2). Lineage (NCBI taxonomy): Eukaryota > Metazoa > Chordata > Ceratodontiformes > Ceratodontidae > Neoceratodus > Neoceratodus forsteri. The sequence continues at coordinate 335,013,946 of CM057455.1, read as the reverse complement.
CCTGGTAATTTTTTTTTTAAAGATCAAAGAATAGTTCAGTTGCGGTGTTAAGGCAATAGATGACAAAATTAATAACATTCACTTCTTGCCACCGTTGCACAGTCCCTGCCAGTGCTGGATATTGGAACTGTCATTCTGTCTTGTGCTGCCTCCTCCTGCAGGCCCCCGCTGTACCCTCCTCTTGGGGTACTGAACTGTGCCAGTTACATACTACTCCTGGGGGACTGCATTATATTCTGAGATGTTCCTTCTAAGAAATCCTCTGAGTCAGTACCAGATTCACTAGTGGAGGTGTAGTAGCTGCTATTACCATTCTTCAGGACAAAGTGGGGCCTCTCTTGGCTTCGGCAATGCCCCCTATTGTGCTGGTGACTTGTTTTCCAGGGCATACTCCTGGTAGTCCCGCTCAAATTTCTTTAGTTTAAGAGTTTTTATTCGGATATTTGGTTTAGCTATTGCAAGTTCATAATATTAAACTCTGCACGTTCTCTGAATTGGCATACTGATGCCTCTTTTTCTGCAACTTCAGCCTCTGATGACGCAACTGACAAACAGCATGGAAACGGGATGCATAGCCTACTTCCACTATCCCATAAAGGGTCTCCTTGTCTTGGCTGTAGCCAGGCCACTTAAGACTCTCAGTCCCGGGGTAAGTGGCCTACCCGCACATAGGCCTCCAGTGAAGTACGATTTCAGACAATACATCTGGCTCTTAAAGTGGATATGGGCCAGATGGTTCCCTTCTGCTATCACTTTCTATGTTTCTCCGATTCCTGCAAGGCCCTGATGATGCCAGGTTCATTCATGGCAGGTTCCAGCTGGTCGCACACTTCCTGTGTCAGTTCGCCAGCATTCCAATTTAAAATGGGTTTGCTTTCCCACTACTGCTAAATAAGGCTATACTGAAAAAAGCACAATCTGCATTCCCCAAAACAATGTCACTAGTTAGTGGCGAGGACGGCCCTCCCAATGCAAGTATATAGGGCTGGGCACTGGACTAGTAATGGCTGTGAAGAGCTGTCTAAAATAAAACAAAAAACAGTCCAAACACAAGAAGCTGATCCGCTCACGGATGTGCCCAGTCAAGAAGAATAAACATACTGACTTGAACAGAGGACCTTTACATCAATGCTCTTTGCCTTTAAGCTCATTACACTATTTAAGCACCGCTTTACTGCGTGACCAGCCTCCCTGAGGACACATGCATGCTAGAAACCGATCAAAGCATTTGTTGGTGTGGATGGCAGTAACATCTTGGGCACTGGACAATATAAAAGTTATGTCTTTACACTTGCCTATATTGTGATTAAAAAGGTTTTATTTTTTTTTTTTTTACCAGCAAGCCCCTAGTTGGGGTGCATAATACCCATTTTGTATGTAATTCCCATCGACAATGTGGAGCAGTATAGAAACATGCTTACAAGTAGGCCATCAAGCGGTGGTTTAACCAGTTCCACCTTGTCTGTTTTATGTTAACCCCATAGAAACATAGAATTTGATGGCAGATAAGGACCGCTTTGCCCACCTAGTCTGCCCACTTCCCTATCTAATGGATAAGCTGCAGATCCTAGTTAGTTAACCAACAGCCTACTTCCTCCAACCAGTTGTTGCACTTTATTTATAACATTTCATTCCATGAATTCTTCGGCCACCGGTGCTACCAAACTCTGTTCAGATGTCTCAGCGCCATCTGATGCCTTCTCTAACCATTACCCAGCCATCCAGGGGCTCCATGGAGTAGCTCTTGCTCTATGGTGGATTCAGTTGGGGCAACCTCTGTTCCTCTAGCAGATCCATCATGTTTGCAAAGAAGGTGAACAGATGGAGGGGTGAGGACTGAACACTGGCCTCGTATGGCTGCACTCTGGGGCTTTCCTACCTTGAATTTCAACACCCCCCCATGAGGCCAGTGGTGAGGACACCAAGGAATGCACATGTTGTGAGGCATGTTTGGGTCCAGACGTCTGCTGGTATCTGCCTGCCACAAGCAGCACAAACTGCACCGCTGCCAGTGGTCACCCAGGCTACCCTCCCTCCCCCAGAACAGGACAGCACTGCTGGAGATGCTCAAGACTCCTCATCCTGGGCAGCCCACGTTGCCCTGAGCTCAAACTCAGGTCACAAGCGTCGCCACAGGCTGCCCAACTGCCATGCTGATGGGCTGTCATGTTGCTACATGTTTATGCCCATGCTCGAGTGCTCCTTGTGGGAGCTTTGCTCATAACACACACAAAAAAAACGTGATTGCTTAATGGAGGTGCAAGACTTTCATATCGAGCAAGAACACTTGTTTTCTAATTTTCACTCGTCTTTCTTGGGCTGAGTATTACATATGTCTAGTTTTTAATAAACTCAGCATAAAATCCCTTTCAACCTCAGCACCCTTGGTATGGTATAGTGCTCTCCATTGCAACAGAGTACGATGTTACAATCACAGCATTTATGAGAGCAAGTGGGGGCAGTCAGTCATTTTTGAAACAGACACTGGTATAAGTACATTTTTTTTCTTTCAATTCTATTTTCAACTCTCCTGGTCAGGGCAGGGATGCAACTCATGTCAGCCCACAGAACCCTTCCCCACGTCCTCCAGACACTCCCACTGCTATGCGATCTGGGAAGACTGACTTTTCCCTCACAGAGGGGCTTCCCTCAGGAAGAGACTGTGATTACCCTATATCCCCGGCTGAACCTTACATGCACTCGTATGGTGGGTCATGGATTCTGGGCATCATGCCTGTAAGATGCCTGACTGGAGGGTTTTCTCCTTGAAGTTTCCCCTGGAGGCATGGACGGCAACAGTAAGCATGGATGCGAGGGCTCCCCACTCATGCCCGGAGATGTCCGCATCCCTTCACCCCTTTTACGTGGTCCTGGTCTGTGTTCACCCAGTCTCCACTGGGTGTCACTGCAGTGTCAGGAGCACATGGCCCAGACCGCAGAACAGGACAGCTCCATGAGACGCTCATTCAACCCCCCGACCATCCTTCTGCCATTCGGAGCTCATTCCCAAACCCAGCTTGTCAGCATCGCATGCGGCAGCGCTACCACTATGCTGGCGGGCAGCCATAAGTACATGTTACTGTCAAATATTTAAAAGCCTGATATTTGGGGCAAAGTCAAGAATCTAGGAAATTTAAATGGAACTGCCATACACATAATGGTTTTAAAAATGTTATTTTCATAGATACACGATCTTCAAAGGAAGTTTTATGTTTTGCCTCCCGAGACACACAAAGGCCCCTCAGAGAGCGATTTAGTTACCACAGTCTTCTTTTTTTCTTTTTTAATGAAAACCCACAGCTTCTAAATGGGGAAGCAGCCAACTGGAAGCTGGCCAGAAGCACACTCCTCACCCCTCCCCAACCCTGTGCACTATCACAGGGAGATCTGTGAGCCACAAACAGGGGGTGCAACAGTATGTTCTGCTGGCAGAAGTGGTAGTATTCAAAACCCAACTCCGCTGCCAATAAGGGACCAAGTGAGTAAGTGACAGTGGGAGAGGCACCAGTGGATGGAGTCTGCGCCTTAACTGTGTTAGACTAATACATCAACATGTCAGCTCTACACATCACTGGTGGCAGCGTTCTGGAGCTGCGGTTCATGAAGCAGCCTCCAGGATCCTAGAGAAGGCAGGGGATTCATTCGAAACTGGCAACAGATTCCTCAATAAGGTAATTAATTTGTACCAATTTATTTTTTTCAATTTACCCAGGACAGTCCAGCCGATAGGCAAGATATCATTTCCAGTGGGGTCCTGCTTTTACCTATTTCTGCAGTTGGGTGGAGAGAAGCACCGAGAGGGTAAGGGAAAACAAAACAAAACTGGGCAGACTGGATGGACCAATGGTCTTTTTCTGCTGACAAGGTCTATGTTACTATGACTTGCCCAAGTTCCCCACAGTAAATATATGGCTTTATCAGGTTTGAACTTGAAATCTCCTGGTTCCCAAGCCAGTGCTTTAACCAGCAGACCACATTGCCTCGGCAAGGGCGATACTGTAGTGTTCTGCCTTAAATCAATTACCTCAAGAATTACTGAGTACCAAATCATGCATTAGAAAACATTTTTGCGTACAGTAAACTACAGCAAGGAGAAAGAATAAAGTAGATTTAAAAAATAATCTGATTAAAGAAAACGAAAGCAATTAAATGGTTAAGATCTTTTCTCCAAGTGGCACTACATGTTTTATCCAAGGCAGAGCTGGTTCTGCCACTCACCACTGGCAAAAAATAAGAGATTTATTTTTGTGAAATGGCAATTTTTAAAACTATTTTGCACCATTAAATAGAGATGTAAATAGATCTGCCTACCATATACTGAATGATAATATATTCCGGGGAAGATACTGGCACAAAAAATAAAGTCAGAGCAAGCCCTGTACTGTAAGGTCAATGTTGGCACCAGTGTCGCTGCCTTTTCATTTCTTTTGTACAGAGCAGTCAAGTGTTGACTAATCAGTAGGACTTTAAACAATGACCACAGATTCCTGAGACAACTGCTTATTAAAATGTTTGTGGCTTTTCTATTGAGTTTGCCACATTCCGAAGTCAGTCTCCCCTTTCCCCTTGCAATTAGCATACGTAGTGACATAACTTGGTTGTACTGCTATAAGACACCCACCTTATCTAATGTATGGACACTGCACAAAGCACTGGTGGTGGGTCTAAAATGCAACATGCTGTACACTGAAACATGCAATAGTTATGATAATCTCTTCTACTTACCAGTATACACTGACTCACTCCACATGGGAGGCAGCCTTGAACCAGCTCTGTGAGGAAGTGAGCTGAAGAGGGTGTGTTGTGCCGGCTAACGTTTGGTGGAAGCGCTGCTACAATTGCAGAGTTCAGCCACAGTGAACAGGAATCTGTAGGATTGGGTTTCAATGTATTAAGCGCAGTTTCCCATATCTGTAAAATACAATTAAAATAAGGGAATGTTAAAAACAACATGTCAATATAACTAAACAAGCACATGCACTATTTCGGTAACTGAAGTATAATATTCAGGAAAATAATTTTCCAGCCTGAAGAAAAAGTTCAAGTGGTGTTTACACAGGCTTGGAAACAAACTACAGTAACATAGTAGTCTTGGACAAAAAAAAAAAATGGGCTGAGGGTCAATCAGCTCTGTCCCCTTTGCCGGTGTAGCAGTTACAACTAGTTCTGCCTTTTCTCTACATGGTATCCTAATTTCAGTTGTTCCCATTACTGTTTCTGCTCCTTCTGCTTCTTTAAATAGTCCTTACCGCACATTCCAGTCAAGATCTGTGTGATACAATTAGGTATATAAAATGCGCAAGAGAAACCAAGACCTGTGATTGGTCAGATGTGATCACATGACCATGTGTTATTCTAGCAAAGTGCTGAAATACGTAATGCTCTGGCTCTTGTTAATCAGTTTGTTTTTTTAATAAAAATATCAGTGGAACCATTTTATAATCACAATAAGGCACTCCAGGGTGTGCAGAGTGGCAATCTTATTGCATAAGGCACTCAGCATTGCCTCGTGTCACTTCCCAAGGCATGCTGTTATCCCACACTTACAAACAGCCTATCATGCCTTACTGCTTAAATAATGAGTGAGGTTGAGGGTCTTTCCTGCAGGATAACGATCTGAGGGAGGAGTTGAGCCCTGAGGTATAGCTTAAGGACTTAAACATCCCCACAGGTCATTGTCCTCCATAAAACACAAGCCTGAGTGGCCTCATTACTGGTATAGATTGTAAATAGTCTAAAATGAAATTTACATATTCACAGTAATTGTTGATCTTCCAGAATATCTTCACCGTTGATTCGTACATACGAGTCTAGGGCCAAAGGCATTAGGCCTCCACTGGAGCATTTTCTTCTGGACAGGGAGACAATGCTGGCTACTGACGCCTTACCTGTATTCATAGAATTATAATTTGTAGCCTTACTGCACTGAAATCATGTTCATATATAACTGTGTCTCAGCAACCAATATGTTTGTCTTACCTGCCTTCAATTAACTGTAATTGTAGTCCTACAGCATTGTTTTATACAACTGTAACCGACTCTGTAAATGTAATTTTTGCTGTACTCCACCCAAAACCTTTTGAAAACAGACTCTGCCTGAAAGGTTTTATGCATAACTAAAAACTAAAATAAAGTTGTGTGCAAGCTTGTACTCACGTGATGCTGCATGCTCAATAACCATCATTGGCTCCCTCACACATCTCAGTTCTGTTCACCAGCAGAGAAAGTGGAGAGAACATAAAAGAGAGTACTAGGTACTTTCTAGCTCAAAAAGGGATAGTAAAAGAATATAGGATATAATATAAACAACCAATCAGAATCCAACTACCAACTTGAAGAGACTGAGGGTTGGGCCTACCAGGTGACACAAGGGTAGTGGGTCTAAAAAGGAGCCAGAGCCTCTTACCACTGGACAGACAGTGTGGACAGTGATATGCAAAAGATAGGTATACTGCCCTGGCAGAATTAGCGAAAAGGGAAGTCCAATTTGGGACCCCCCTTGCAAAAGAGAAGGCAAAAATGGGAAACAAATGGCATCCAGACTCCCCCAAATAATAACTCCATGCTACTAGACAGAACTTGAGTAAACTCGCAACCCTGTTTTCTCTATGCAAACTGTCGAAAAAAAGGGTCTGATGAGCACAGGAGTTGCAGGAATAGCAGTTTTAAGGAGTCAAGATGTTGATATCTCCTCTGGCATGTTCCAGGCAGAGTGGTCAAAGTCTACTGCACACAGAGAAGTGACAAGGGATACCAACTCCCCAAAAAAGTACAATTCTGCACAGGAGGAAGACATGCCCTGCCTCTCCCTCCAACTACAGGGATGTATACTGTGTGAAGCAAGTAGACTGATCCTAGCAAGTGCACTGCACACTTCCTCAGCCAGAGCACATGCTCACTGGAGACAGACTGGATGGTGCTAAGAGCACGAGGGAAGGTGGCCACCCACCCTCCACAGGAAAACAAAAGCTTTTTTCTTCTTCTTTGGAAGGGCTGACATCGAATGCTCCCAACCTCTCCTTCGTAAATAACAACAACAAAAAAAAAAGCCACCATGTAAGGGCCATGGCAGAAAAGACACAAGCAGCAAGTACTGTCAGCACCCACAGTGTGAGCAGCAAGAGGCCCTGGCTCTCAGTTGAGTGGGGAACAGTGGATGGGCGTATGAAACAATGGTGAAGATATTCTGGAACGTAACAATTACGGGTCGGTATGCACGCAATTTTCATATAGTCTGAGAATCAATCTTCACCAACTGAGCACCAAGCTTCACAATTAGGAAAGAGCTGGCTCACCCTGAGGGTAACGGCCCCCTCAGCCCGCTGCCTGGGAGAGTACACCTGAGGGCGGGGACGCCTCATGGGTCTGGTAAACCCAAGAACGTTCAGAGTCAGATGGAAGAAGAAAGTACCCCAAAAGCTCCCGTATGACTCCACACGAAAGAAAGTGTGCCCCTTGGAACTGGGAATTTAGCACCTTTCAACAGGCCATAGGTGCCAGTAGAGACAGAAAACCACACCATCTGCAGAGTGCAGACTCCGGTTCCAAACAGCCTGGAGGCCACCTCACTGGTATCATACGATGCTCCAGTCTAGTACCTCACCAACCCCAAGCCCTTGGCAGAAAGCCAGATGACTTGTCCGACTAACTCTGAAGGTGGCATGGCAGCCATCCTAGCTGTGCCCACTGGCATTTATTGTATGCAGTCAAGTGTGCCTAATGTGCAAAAATGCACATCATGGTGAGAGTTGCACAGAACACCTTCCTACCCACAGAAAAAACTACTTACCATAGTAATCTTGTTTCTTCTAATGGAGTCTTGCTGTATTCTGACTAAATGCAGTTAGCCTCTCCAGTTCAACTACCCCGGAGATGAAAGAGTTAACTCCATGCAAATACATAGAACATTGAGCTCGAGCTCGGTTTTCAAACTCCTGTCTCTGGTATATTCTATTTTTTTTTTTTTATTTATTTAAATCTCTGATTACAAATACCTTTGGGCTAGGGGCAGCGCATTTACAAAGGTTCCACATCAAAGGAAAGGGTTACAATAAGGTAGGGAGGTACAGACAAGATTCATGGTAACATTGGAGCACAGTAAGTCAACTGGTAAATAAGTGGGAACAGTGTTACACACTCAAGATTACAAGCAAGCATAGAAACCCATAAGGTACATTTTAAGCAACATTGCTAATCAGAGGTGGGGGAAGGGGAAGAGTAAGGAATGGATAGGGGAGATGAGAGGGCAGGGTCCAGATAGAGAAGGAAAAGAAAATATTGCAGCCAGAGGCCTTGTCGTAAGGTGAGAGGGCGGGGAGGCTAAGGTGGGAGAAGGAGTAAAAGAGGGGAAAAGTAGGGCAGATGAAGGGGAAGAAGATAAGGGAGAGTGGGGACCAGAGGGCCTGGACAGGTCCAAGAAAAGGGGGGTCAGTGGGATAAGAGCAAGGAGGGGGTGAGGTGAGGGAGGGAGGTGGTGCCAGGGGGAAAGGGGAAATTGTTCTGTTAGGAGAGGTGAAACGAAACAGGAAGCCAAGTAAGAGCCTCAGAGTGAAAAAAGTGGTATAAGGATGTCTGCAGATATGGGAAACTAGGTGTAACAATCACAAGTGCTTTCGGTTAGGGGATGCTGACGTAGCACAACTTTAAACTGGGACAGACTAGAAAGACTGCTCAGTTGGTTGCTTAGATTATTAAACCACGGGGGCTCTCTGTAATGAAAGGATCACTGGTATGAGCAGTCTGACACAGGGGTACTAGAAGGAGGTCAGAAACTGAGGTACGTGTGTGTTGGGTCTTGGGGGATTTGTTTAGCAGGCAACCAATGTTTGGGGGTAGTAACTGAAGTAGAGCTTTTTTGGACAGGAGGCAGGTTTGATATTCGATCCTGTTATTTAGTTGGAGCCAGCCAAATTGAGCATATAACTCACAGGTACGAGTGAGGCACGCAACACCTATAACTAACCTACAGGCTTTGTTCAGGGCCACCGCGAGTCATTTAAAAGATGTGGAGGTTGCAGCACAGTATATGATTAAGCCATAATCAATGATCGAGAGGAGCAAGCTGTGAACTGCAACCTTCAGGGCTTCTTGGGTAAGACTTCGTCTGTGTCTGAAGAGGAGCCCAATTCTGGTATTAAATGGAAACAATGGAAAAAACAAAGCTTTCCTCAGACACTGCAGAAAGTCTCAATTAGTGCTTTCGGACAGTAACGACTTTACTTAATGATTTAGAACAGCAACCCACATCTTCCACTTCCAGTTGTTGGCAGCAGCCATTTCATGAGCAGCAGTGAGCTTCCTGAGCTCACTGTATGCTAATATGCCTGTTTGACCTCAGCTATTGGTTGGCAGGACATATTAGCATTAAGTGTGCTCAGGAAGTTCTCTGCTACTCATGAAATGGTGGCTGCCAGCAACAGAAAGTGAAAGATGAAGGCCACTGTTTGAATCACTAAAAAAATCAATTAGAGTAATTTGTTAAAAAATATTACTGTCTGAAAGCACCAATCAGGCATTTATGTAGTGCCTGGGTAAAGCTGTGCCTTTTCCACGGTTTCCCGTTAACATCTCTGGCAACATTTTCAATGTGAGACACAAAGATAAGGTGACTATCCAGGGTTAGAGCTAGGTATTTGAAAAGCAGAGTATGTTCAAGAGCGTGTCCGTGTTTGTTGGTGATAGTGCCTTAAACTTCTTCAGATGGGCCTTAAACTTATTCAGAGAGGACGAAAACAGCTGGACTTTAGTTTTTTTGTAATTTAGCACTAGTTTGTGATTATTAAACCATCTCTCTGCTTCTGTGAAGCCTTGCTGAAGACAGTTTACAAGAGCGTTGGGATCCAGGTGGCTAGTAAAAATGACTGTCATCTACGTAGAGGTGAGTATGCTGGTTGCAGACAGCTGGAAGGTCATTCAGGAAAATACTGAACAATAAGGGACAGAGGACTGAGCCTTGAGGTACCCCTGATCGGAGAGCCCTCTGCTCCAAAACTACATTTGACATCCTTACCCTCTGCAGTCTATCACTGAGATAGCTTCCAAACCATTTCAGGGTGTTTGGGGCAACACTAGTTTTAGAGAGTTGGCCAAGCAACAGTATGTGATTCGCTGTGTCAAAGACTTTTGTTATGTCAACAAAGGCTGCACCTACAATCTTGCCTTGATCGACTGCCTGTTGTATGAAGCTTGTGAATTCCAATAATGCTGTGGTAGTACTGTGCCCCTTTCTAAAGCCATGTTGTTGTGGGCACTGGATGAAGTATGTGTCCAGATAAGCACCAAGCTGGTTGGTAACAATTCGCTCGAGCACCTTGGAGAGTGGAGGGAGAATGGATATAGGCCTATAGTTACCCTGTAAGGAATGATCACCAGTTTTATGCACTGGAGTTATGATGGCCATTTTCCAGGCATCAGGAAATTGTCCCAGTGTAAGAGAAAGGTTTGGAATCTTAGTTATAGATAGGAGAACTTCATCCGGGGTTAGGGTGATAAGCTTACGGTCTAGTCCGTCACTACTGTGTCTTGCATTTCTTAGGACCTTAGCTAGTAGTTTTCTAACCAGGTTGCATGATACCCTTTTAAAATGAAAAGGGGGCTGCTCATGACTATTTTGATCACCGTGGCTTGTGGAGCAGGCAGCATCATCATCATCGAAAAAGTCAGGTGGGAGAACACAGCTCAAATTGGTAAAAGCATTGTTAAAGGCATTAGCAATTTCCAGAGCGTCAGCAGTAGGGGTCCCATTTATGTTTAGCATTGTAGGCAATACTTTAGGTTTTTTGCCAGTGACATCATTTGTATTAGACCAGAACCTTCTGCTATCACCCCAGGAGTTGGTAAGCATCTCCCTGTGGTACTTGTCTTTTGCTTGGTGAGTCTCCCTCGTGCAGTTGTTTCTAGCAGCTTTATAGGCTAGTAGGTCCTGCTGCTTACCAGTGGCTTTTGCACAGTGCCAGAGATGGTCCCAAAACTTCATGTGGGAAAGGCGCACAGGAGTGATCCAGGGGTTAACCGTGCCAGAGACCTTAATCTTTTTGAGAGGGGCATGCGTATCACAAGCAGTGCTGAAAACTCTTATAAAGTGACAGAGGGCTACATTAACATCATTGGTTGAGTCCAGATGTTCCAGTTTTGGGCACAAAGCTGTTTTAGGAGGTCCAGGTGGTCCCTTTCTGAGAAACCTGCTGTAGATAGTTTGGGGAAGGGGGGGATAAGGAATTTATTAGTCCAACTGCATGTGATTGGGGAATGGTCACTGATGGAGTCAGGGTGCACAGATATACTGGAAAGGCGCTTAGGTTGGTTAGAAATTATCCAGTCGAGGGTGGTGCTAGTCCCCGTTTTATAGTTTATCCTAGTGGGTGTATTAACAAGTTGAGTTAGGTGAAGGGCTGTTATTGCGTCCTTTAGTGAGTTGGTCACAGGTGACAGCCAGTTTATGTCAAAATCTCCCATGATAATTGTCTCCGTGAGGTGATTTTGTGAGCGGAGATGGTCAAGAAGACTGAAGAGACCAGTGGACAGTCTTTGGAAGGTATATAGACTGAAAGTACTGATACTGTTTTATGGTGAACCCCCCCAACATCACTTTTAATCGCCAGTGCCTGGGTATTGCCACTGAGATCAATTGGTGGCACAGCATACCCCATTTGGGAATTTTTTTTTTTTTTTTTTTTTTTTTTTTAGGAAATATGGCGCATCCACCCCCACGTTTGGTCAGCCTGTCCAGCCTGAATATAGTGTATCCAGGTAGAGCTACTGCAGAATCTGGTATTTTGGGGGTCATCCATGTCTCAATGACAGATAGTATGTTAGGGTTGTACTGAGTTACCCAGACTTTCAGGATGTCAATTTTGCTTAAAGGGCTGCAGATATTAATTGTGACCAATTTAATGGTACCTTGTTTAGGGCGCGCATTGTAGGTGGGAGGTGCTTCAGGACGTGGATTAGGATGAATGTTTCCAGACAGCAGAAGTACCATAAGGGCTATCCTGAGTAGGAGTTCTCTTCGAGCCTTGGAGAAACATTTAACCTTCATGCAAACATAGCGAGGTTTTGTCTTTTCCCCTGTATAAAACAAGGATGGTGTGGTCTTTAAGGACACGATAACGGGGATGTGATCCACCTGGGGGCCAAATATTTATAGGGGGCAGGATCACTGAGGTAGACCAAGGTCCTTTATTAATAGTGAAAAAGTTCCCAGATGAGCAACCTATATTGACGTGAAGGTTTTTCAAGATTTCAGTATTGGGTGAGTAAACCAAACTATGGCTTGTCATGCTTGTGGGAGTGGGCAAAGACAGAAATATGAGAATGGGAAAGGCACTCAGTAATAGTTTAAAATTTGGGGCCATGGTTACTTAGAGAGTGAGCAGTATGTATGTAACTGTCAGATTCTTATGAGCACTAAAACAGTGGCTGCTAAGCTATACTACATACATAATAAATAAAATAGTAGTCAAAAGACTAGTAGACAAACAAAAGGGCAAACTAGAAGACTCAAAATCAGAGATGCCCAAGAACATGCCACCCCAGTGGTGCAGCACTCAAAAAATAGAACAGCTGTAATGCAAAGTCCTCCCCCAACCCCAAATCAGGTTCTGTTAGGGGAGGCAGGTCAGAATACAGCAAGACTCCATTAGAAGAAACAAGATTACTATGGTAAGTAATGTTTTCTTCAAACAACATGAAGTCTTGCTGTATTCTGACTAAATGCAGACTACCAAGCAGTGCCCCATGAAGGTGGGTACAGAACCTACTTAGGAAATAGGCTCTGCAGTACTGCTGTGCCAAATCTGGCATCACTCCCGGCCTGGGTGTCTAGGCAGTAGTGTTTAGTGAATGTGTGAACAGTTTTCCAGGTAGCTGCTTTGCAAATTTCGAGCAGGGGAATATCTCTGGCAGCTGCACTAGAGGCAGCTGTTCCCCTAGTAGAGTGAGCTCTAAGGTCAGTTGGTGGCTCTTTGCCCAGTTTGCCACAGCAGAACTGGATGCAAGACACAATCCACCGAGCAATGGTTCTCTTGGTGGCTGGCTGGCTTGCCTTTACCCACTTCCCCATTGGGGAGGAAAGTACAGTTACGTAAGAACTTACCGTAACAGTAGATCTTCGAGAACAGCTCTTGCAGCAGGTTACACCATTAGGACTGAAGCCGGCAGGCGTCAGGACCCCACGGAAAAATTCTAGCTAGCCATTCTTTAGCGGGGACTGCCCCCAACGTCGGTCCCGCCTCCGACATCAGGCGTAGTACATAAGGGGGCGGTCCCGCCAGATTCCCCAGTTCTCCCGCCGGAGACTTCCGGCCGCAGGCTGACATCGAAATGGGAGACCGAGGATCCACCGTCAGAAGACAAACGGGAAAAATTCCTGTTAACAAAGGCTTAAGCCATGCCTCCTCCAAGGGGGAAGGTGGGCGGGAAGGTACCTGCTGCAAGAGCTGTTCTCGAAGATCTACTGTTACGGTAAGTTCTTACGTAACTGTACTATCTTACTTCGAGACACAGCTCTTGCAACATCTGATAGGACTGATTCCCAAGCAATAGTGCTTGTAAACACTCTGGGAGGAGGAAATAAGAAAGAACGTTCCAGGTCCTGAATCTAGGACAGGAGACCCTGTAGCACAGCCAGGCCGAAGCCTGCTCTTCGCCGTGAAGCAATGTCCAGGCTATAATGCCTGATAAAGGTATGAACAGAGCTCCAAGTGGCTGCAGCACAAATGGCAGAGGTGGAGACGTTTCGAAGTGCTGCAAAGGATGTGGCCACACCCTAGTGGAATGGCCCCGGACTGCTCCTGAGAGGAGCTTTCGTTTGATATCATAACAGTAAGAGATGCACTGGACAAGCCAGCGAGACAGGGACTGTTTGTATACTAGTTGGCCCGTCATCCTTCGGTGAAGGAGAGCACAGCTGCTCAGTGCATGGCTCCTAGTTCTGCTCAGGTAGTACCTCAAGCTGCGGTGAACATCCAGGGTGTGAAGCAGCGCCTCTCCTCTGTTAGAGTAATTAGGAAAGTAGACCGGCAGGTCAATATCCTGGTTGAGAGTGAGTGAGTGTGGAAACCACCTTAGGCAAGAATTTAGGATTCATCCTCAGGGATACTCTGTCCCGGTGGAAAATTAAATAGGGCTCTTTGCACATGAGAGCCTGAAGCTCAGAAACTCTTCTTGCTGATGTAACAGCAACCAAAAATAACGTTTCCATGACAGAAAACGCAGCTCGCAATCCGCGGCAGGTTCAAAGGGGGGGGAGCGTAAGTTGCTCCAGGACAAAGAGCAAGTCCCAAGGAGGCACTGGGTCCTTAATGGGCGGCCTAAGGTGTAACACCCCTCTTAAGAATTCTCGACAGGCATCTAATTGTGCCACTGGGCGCTGTCCCATCGGGAGGTGATAAGCTGAAATGGCACATTGGTGCACTTTAAATCGAGGAGTAGGCGAGACCTGAACGGAAAAGGGAGAGCAGGTACTCTAATACCACTTTCACTGGACAACCTAAAGGGGAAAGGCCGAGTGCTTGCGACCAAAGACAGAAGCAGGCGCCATTTCATGGCATACGTCGCATCACGTTGCGGCTTTCTGGCTGCAAGAGGACTTCCGCAACCTCTTCGCGAGACCCTGTGATGAAGATGGCTATGTCTCTAGGAGCCATGCGTGCAGGTTCAGTGAGCGTAAGTCCGGGTGGACCAGTGAACCCTTCTCCTGAGACAAGAGGTGGGAGCTGAATGGCAACGGAGCGGAGGTTCCCGGGACAGCTGAATTAGCAAAGGGAACCAGATCTGCCTGGGCCAGAATGGGGCCACCAAGATCATTGTTGCGTGCTCCCTGCGCAGTTTGAGAAGAACTCTCTGGATCAACGGGAAGGGAGGGAAAGCGTAGAGGAATCTGTCCGCCCAGGAGAGGGACAACGCGTCTCGCCAGAAAACACCAGGCCCTGGATCTAGCGAGCAAAAATTGGGCAGTTTTGCGTTGGATGGGAAGCGAACAAGTCCAATTCTGGAGTTCCCCATTGAAGAAACAGATCCTCTGCTACTTCTGAAGAAGTTCCCACTCGTGGACTCTGGCCTGGGAGCGACTCAGGCCGTCTGCAATCGTGTTGTCCACCCCGGGAACATGTACTGTGATCAGGTTTGCGCCGTGTCGGATTACCCAATCCCACACCCTCATGGCCTCCCTGCAAAGGGGGTAAGAGTGTGCGCCTCCTTGTTTGTTGAGGTAATACATCACCGCCGTGTTGTCTGTCTGAAGCAGGAGAGTACTCAGCGGGATTTCTGACTGAAAGGCCTGCAGGGCATAAAGGACCGCCCTCATCTCTAGGACGTTGATATGGAAGTGTGCCTCCAGAGGGGTCCACGTACCCTGGGACTTCACCCCGTCCAGGTGTGCTCCCCACCCTAGGCCTGAGGCGTCTGTGGTGAGGATTACCTCCGGGACCGGCGCTATGAACGGGATGCCCATAGAGAGTGTCCCTGGGTCTAGCCACCACTGCCAGTCTCGAATCGCGGTATTCGTGATTCTGACCGGATGCTGCATGTGGTCTTGCCTTTGGTCCCATTGCACCTTGAGCATCCACTGAGTTACCCGCATGTGGAGCCTTGCGAAAGGGACAGTAGGAATGGCCGCAGCCATGTGTCCGAGCAAGCGAAGGACCGACCTGGCTGGGGCGGTCTTGTTCGACGAAAGCTCCCTGATGAGGGATCTGATGCGCTCCGCTCTGTCGCCTGGAAGAAATGCTCTTCCCTGAACGGTGTCCAGTACTGCGCCTATGAACTGCAGTTTCTGCGACGGTACCAGGAGAGACTTCTCGTGGTTGATTAGGATACCCAGAGATCGAAACAGGTCCTGGGTGCTCTGGATCGCCCGTAGCAATGCCTCTCTGGAGGCGGCCATGAGAAGCCAATCGTCCAGGTAGGGGAACACATAATGGCCCTGTCTCCTTAGAGACGCTGCCACGACTGCCATGCATTTGGTAAAGACCCTGGGTGCCGATGACAGCCTGAATGGAAGGGCTTAGAACTGAAGATGATGGCCGAGAAACTCGAAGCGCAGGAACCTCTTGTGCGCTTGAGCTATAGGGATGTGCAGGTAAGCGTCCTGCATATCTAGAGATGCTAAAAAGGCGTCTTGCTTCAGCATGGGAATAAGACCCGGAAGGGTTACCATGCAGAATCTTTTGTAGGCGACCGACAGATTGAGGTCGCTGAGGTCCAGAATCGGACAAAGGTCCCCTGTTTTCTTTGGAACCAGGAAGAAATGGGAATAGTATCAGAGTCCTCTCTGGTTCTCTGGGACGTACTCTATCGCTCCCTTTTGCAGGAGCGCGAGCACCTCTTGCCTGATCAATGACTTGTGCTGACCCGGGTGCACGAGCAACGGAGGCTCTGGTGGCTTTTCGCGAATTCTATAAGTGGCCTCTTCAGGCCAATTGTAGAACCCACCTGTCAGTGGTTATAGTCTGCCATCCCGGCAGGAAATTCATAATCGACGACCCCGACCATGACGCCCCGTGATCCTGAGGGCGGGGCCGGAAGAGTCAGGCTGGTGGCGTGCTGAGGGTCCCGGCTGCTGACCCGCTTAGGAGCGCGCTGGCCCGACCTGCGGGTTGTTTTCCCTGGCTCTGCGAAAACCGAGCCCCTCTGCTGTGGAACGGGCGGACTGTTGTCTCTGTGTCCGTCCACGAAATCGGCTTTGGTTCCTCTGAAAGGAACTAAGCTTGGAGTCGATTACATGGCCTGAACCGACCTCACCGCTTTCCGGCCTCTTGAATTTTGGCAATAATCTTCTCTGGGTTTACCAAACAAAACTTCTCCCTCGAATGGGCGTCCATGATGTTTTTCTGGATGTCCGGGTAAACCGAGACATGGAGCCAAGAGTGCCCGGAGGCATACGCCTGAAGCTGCTCGTCGGGCCGAGGAGTCCGCTGGAGTCGCATGCGGCTCGTGAGCACCTGGGTTCCCAAGTCCGAACCCTGCACGGGAGGAGCTGTAACATCTCCTCCTTCTGCTCACCTTCCGCAACTTCTCAGCCGCATCCAGACCCTGCTCCCACAGGGCATTTTAGAACTGCACCATGTGGGTCAAATAATTCAAGGATCTGATGGCGCAGGTAGCGGAAGCATACGTGCGCCTACCCATGGAGTCCAGCTGCTTGGAGTCTGGGTCCGGTGGCAGGGTGCTCAGATGTTGCGGTCTCTGGGACCGGTCATGAGAGGCTGTTATGACCAGAGAGTCGGCCTGAGGATGCTGGGTCAAGTACTGGTCTTCTTGGAGCCTTGTACAAGCAGTCAGCTTTCTCGGCATTGCTGGAGCTAATGTGGACGTTTTCCGCTCGCCTTGGTGATTCCACCAAAGTGTGTCTACCAAGGTGGCACCACCACAGGCTTCGGGTCCTTCTGTCAAGATATTTCGTGAAGGCGAGCCTTCGGTCTAACTCTTCCCATCCCATCCCATGTTCTCTTGGATGTGTCTCATGATATCTGAGAACGAAGGGTCATCCGGAGGAGACTTGCAGCTCACGTGGGTCCGGAGAAGGGATGGAGAGGAGATGGGGATCTGGATGTTGAAAACTCTGATCCCGTGTCCTCCGTCAGGCGTGACGGCGCCTTCTGGGTCCCTTAGGGTTGGGTGACCTAGAAGAGGATCTGGACGGAGGTCTCCTTGTCTGGTCTCCTCTGGAGGGTCCTGGGCTCCGGGGAGGTAACCGCCTGCAGACCCAGATGGAGAAGGGGCGCAGGAACCGGAGGAGTAAACGGTGTAGGAGGAGGAGGAGGAGGGAGCAGAGGTGGAGTGGGGACCATGTCCTTTTGATGGTATCCCACCAGCAAGTGAAAAAGCTCCTTCACCTCTGAAAAGGAAAGGCCCGGACGATGGACCGGGCACCGGTGGTTGGTCGTCGGGTCCCGGCGTCTGCTCCACAGGGGGCTCGGGTATCGGCTAGGGTTCCCTGGGAGTCTCAACAGGACCGGGGTCGCCCGTCTGGTCCTCGGGCTGGGTTAACTCCTCCTCAGTGATGGTCTCCTGACCGACGTCGGTTGGAGGCGTCGGGGTCCTCTTCTCAACTGGAGCGGGCGCCGGTCCCCCTACCGGCGTCCGGTGATGAGTAGGCCTGGTCGGCGACGGCCTTCTGGCAGGCAGGCGGCTCTGGGGACCTGTGGCGAGAGGCCGACGTTGGATATCCAAGGCCGAGTCCTGAGGCCTCTTGAGTGAGGTGAGCTCCTTGGTTTTCCGAGGAGGCAAGGAAGCAGACCCGACGTCAGGTTCAGAATGGCGGGAACCCGACTTGTGGTGATGGTGGCGATCCGCCAACTTAACCAGGGCCTTGGAGGACGAGGAAGGCCTGGGAGTCTTGGCCTGAGAAGAGGAAGAAGATTTTCTCACCGCAGCGGGGGAAGGCTGAGAGCTGGCCCAGGAAGGAGAGTGGTCGGACCTGGAGCCACAGCTGCGTGAGTCGGAGGCCCTGGAAGGGGACCTGGAAGGGGCCTTCTCTCTGTGCTTCTCAGCATGCTTGCGGGCCTTCTGTGATGAACTCTCAAGCCATGGACTTGAGTTGCTCCTTCTAACAGGAACGCCTGTAGGGCCTTCTGGCGACGGATCCGGGTTCTGCTGTTGAAACCCTGGCAAAAAGAGCAGGACCGGGTGTCATGGTCTGGGCCCAGGTACTGGACACAGGCCGAGTGCGGATCCTTAAATGGGATCTGCTTCCCACAGGCGCACTTCGAGGAGTGACCGGAGGTCGGGGACGACATCAGAGAAAACTGAACTCGTAGGAAAACACTTTACCACGCGTCGCGCGCTAGAAACCAAACCAAAGGGTCGAGACATGCAAGTCGACAGCGGGAAAGAACTGGGGAATCTGGCGGGACTGCCCCCTTATGTACTACTCCTGACGTCGGAGGCGGGACCAACGTCAGGGGCGGTCCCCGCTGAAGATAGCTAGCTAGAATTTTTCCGTGGGGTCCTGACGCCTGCTGGCTTCAGTCCTAATGGTGTAACCTGCTGCAAGAGCTGTGTCTCCAAGTAAGATCAGCTGTGTACACTCATTTTTAGGGGCGTTTGACTGACCCAGATAGTAGCTAATAACCCTCTTAACATCCAGGCTATGCAGTCTGCGTTTTTCTGATCTAGAATGTTCAGTGAAGAAAACAGGTAATGTCATGGATGGATTAAGGTAGAAGTTAGAGACCACCTTTGGAAGAAATTTCCTGTTTGTCCTAAGGACGATGTTGTCCCTATAGAGTGCTTTGTGGTTGGGCTCCACTGTCAAGGCTTGTAGCTCACTAATCCTCCTTGCAGAAGTTATGGCTACCAGAAAAACAGTTTTCCATGTCAGGTATTTGAGTTCAGCACAAGACATAGGTTCAAATGTGGGCGGCATTAGCTGTGCTACGGAGATATTCAGATCACAAGAGGCCAGGGAAGGGCCCTTCCCCATCGAGAGATTGGAAGAAACAGCTGCCAAATGTACTTTTAAAGTCGAAGGCCTAAGAAATGAAGGTGGGCTAAATAGTCCAACAGGACTGCCAGTCCAGCTGCATTTGGATCCATTTCCTTTTGTGCACACCAGACAGTAAATCTCTTCCATTTGGAAGTACAAGTCTTTCTGGTGGCAGGTTTTCTGGAAACCTTCAAAATATCCAGAACCCCTTCAGAGAGATGCAAGCCTACATACTCTAGGTCCTCAAGAGCCAGGCACTGAGCTGGAGGGACTTGAGGCTGGAGTATAGGATCCTCCCTTGAGAGGAGGTCAGAAGAGTGTACCTCCTGGGGAGGCAGATCGGACTGGTCACTGACAGAGACAGTAGCATGGGGTACCAGGGCTATCTGACCCAGTCTGGAGCAATCAGAATCACTGATGATGTCTGGCTCCGGAGTTTGACCAGAACTCTGAAGATTATACAGGAATTTACCTGTCCAGTCCAATATGAGTGCATCCAGAGGCACCAAACCCAGAACTGGAGATCTGCAGCAGAACTGGGGTAGCCGATGATTGTCTGGGGCTGCAAACAGATCTACCTGTGGTGTACCCCATCTCCTGAACACTGCATGCAGTATTTCCCTGTTCAGAGACCACTCATGGTGGCTCAGATTTATTCTGCTGAGGGCATCTGCCAGTACATTGTCCTTGCCTGGCAAGTGCGTGGCTGAGATGGAGAGCTTGAGGGATAAACCAGACTCCAGATCTTCACTGCCTCCGTATACAGGGCAGAGGACCTCATCCCTCCCTGCTTGTTGATGTAGGTCATGGTGGTGGTGCTGTCTGTCCTTATCTGCACCACCTTCCCCTGTACCATCTTTAGGAATGAATGAAGAGCCAAGAACACTGCCCTGAGCTCCAACAGACTGATGTGGAGCTGGGACTCCTGGTAAGACCATGTCCTATGAACAGTGTGGTCCCCCAAAAGAGCTCCCCACCCTAGGAAAGTATCATCTGTTGTCAGAACCACTGTAGGAGATTGATGGAGGAATGGAGCACCCTCCCTGAGGCTGTCCCTGTCCTTCCACCACTGAAATGCCTGGATCAGAGTGGCTGTCACTGGGATCAGTCTGGACAGGGAATCCCTCTTCTGGGACCAATAGGACCGGAGATGAAACTGGATAGCCCTCATATGAGACCTGGCTCCTGGAACCACTGCTGTGGAAGCTGCCATGTGCCCCAGAAGCTGGAGAAAATGTCTTGCTGGATGAGACACCTGTGGGTGAATAAGAGTTTGCCAGCTGAATGAGGTTGTCTGCCCTTCCTACTGGCAGAAGAGCCTTTGCCTGAACAATGTCCAGCTCTGCTCCTATGAATTCTAGGATCTGGATGAGCTCCAGCACTGACTTCTTTAGGTTTACCATACATCCTAAAGATATGAGGGTATCCTGCACCAGATCCAGGGCATCCCTTACCTGCTGGGGGAAGAGACTGTCTTACAACCAATCAGTCATCCAGATAGGGAAACACAGACACTCCTTGTCTTCTTTAATGAGCTACAACCACTGCCAGACATTTTGTGAATGTTCTGGGGGCCGAGGTAAGGCATTGCCTTGAACTGGTAGTGGCCCGAGGGTAATTCGGACCTTATGTACTTTCTGTGAGAGTGTCTGACTGAAATGTGGCAATAAGCATCCTTGAGGTCCAAGGAAGCTAGCCAATCTCCTTGACTGAAGGTAGGAAGGATTTTGGTTAGTCACCATCTTGAATTTGGATTTTGTCAGGTGTTTGTTGAGATACCGCAGATCTAGAATGGGCCGCCACTCCCCCTGTTTTCTTCAGGGTAAGGAAATATCTTGAATACAACACTTTTCTTTTGTGAAGAGGAGGAAGAGGCTCCACAGCTCTGTGCTCCAGAAGTGTAGTAACCTCTGCCCCCAACAGGGCTGTCTCTGAACTGTTGGTAGGTTTGAACGACCTTGCTCTTGTTCTCGGAAACTGTTTGAAATTTAGAGCAAGTCCTAGGCTCACTACTTTAGGACCCACTTGTATGTGGTAATGGCTTGCCAAGCCTGGAAGTAGTGAGCCAACCTGCCCCCTACTGACAGTGGGGAGGCGGCTCTGGCTGACACATCAGGGTATCTGCTTAGCAGAAGTCCTAGGCTGAGAGGTGGAAGCAGCCCTGCTTATACACTCCTCCTGACTCTGCCCCTGAAGAATCTTCCCTGCTGCTGGTAAGCAGGGAACACCTGGGTCTGGTAGAAAGGTCTTTGAAAAGACCCGCCTCTGCCTGGCTTAGGATGTTACTTTTGTGGAGTTGCAACTTTTTCTTTAGCAGCTGCACTCCTGCAAGCAGACTGTATTCATCCATTTTCTTTATGTATGTCTCTGTTTGTTCCCCAAACAAAGAATTCTGGACAACAGGGAAGTCCACAGCTTTTGACTGGGTGTCCTGTGAGAGACTGGTACACCTGAGCCAAGAGAATCTTCTTAGGGAGACTGCAGTAGCCATGACCCTAGAAGATGCATCATTTGAATCCACAGCAAAGTGAAATTGAACATTGGATGCTTCAATGCCATCTTTGACCATTTGCTCCAGATCCTTAGGTAGCTGAGATGGAGCAGTCCTAGCCAATACCAGAACAGAGTCTCATCTGGATTTCTGGTATCTAGAGACGTATGCCATGTATGAAGCTAGTGTAATCCCCAATAAGGCAGCCAAATACTGCTTCTTGGCCATGGCATCAATCTTCCAAGAGTCCTTCTCAGGAGGGTGCGAGGCCAAGGGGATGCCAGCCTCATCACAGGCAGCAGCCTGAACAACTCCTACATAGCTAAAATGGTTATATAGGAACTCAGTACCATTGCCAGGCAACATATACTTCCTGTCCATCCTTTTGTCCACAGAGGGATAGAAGTACACATCTGCAGAATTTTGTCTGCTTATTTAGAGGCTTATGAAGAGGTATTGAGAGTCTCTTAGTGTCAGGGACATCATTTCGAGGAAGTCTGGCTCCTCCTCTTCTTCGGCTGCCTCAGAGTAGGCAGCTGTAAGATCTCAGCAACTTTTTTGAAAACAAATAATGACAGGACAACTCCCCAGCTTATCTAGGAACAGAAACAGACTCTGGTCTATCAGGGGAGTGTGGTGGAATTTTTATATATCCTAAGGTATAATACCTTTATGTTCTAAAGCTTATTGTACCAGAGCTTATAACTGTTATATGTGATTATAGCCATATAGATATGTTGCTTCTCATATGCTCTAAAACTATCTGCTTTGTTATAGCCATATAGCCATGTTGCCTTCATATGCTTTAAAACTATCTGCTTTGTAAAACAGCCATAATGAATGTGCAGTTCTGTGCTAACTAAAACAAAGGAGGTTGTTTGACAGAGATAAGAAAACCTTGAAAAATTAAATGAAGTGAAATAACAGCTGGTTGTAACTAAGATAAAGGGGAGACACATAGTAAGTATAAAAAAAACAACTTATACGGAAAGTGCTGAATCTAAGGTTTTTGCTAAAAATAAGGAAAAGCTGTTGTTAAGCATGAGATCACTGTTAGACTATGAAACTAAAAAAGGTATATAAGCTTCTGTGAACAATGATCGAGGAGCTCTCTCTCTTTTAGCAGAGGCTCCCCATATATGTGTGCAGACAATAAACTGAGTTTATTGGAATAACCATTAGGTGTGGTCATTGAGTACATAGAATTTTAAGTAAAGTATACAGTAAAGAGAATCTGCATCACAGTTTTTGGCGAATCGGCAGGATGGCTTCACTTCTCCGTGTCACACTGTGATCGGACTGCCAAGTCCCAGCCTCAGGAGGGTGGCCCCGGAGGTTCAAGTCCCACCATATGTGGCCTTTGAAGCGGTGACAGCCATCATTTACTATCTTAGGTGCTGGGGTGGCACCAAAGGTGCTGGTGGGCACTCGGCATCAGGATGCCCAAAAGTAGGGAGTGTTGGGTGGGCACCCAAGACCGTTAGCGCTTTTTAGGACTACAGTGAAATACGGGGACCTCTACCAGATTGATCTCAACTTTTTACTGTTAAAGATTTTTTTTTGTTTTGTTTTTAAACTGCAACCCAGAGCTCTGGAAAAAGACTTGATTTGGCAGGTTACTAAAACGGCCAAAAGAAAACATTTGAAAGGGTTAATAGCTGCAGTGTTTGGAAATTATCATAAAGGTCCTGCAGTCAGTTTTCTTACTCAGACTTGTGTATCTGAAAAGAAGAAAAAAAATACCTTGGCACCGGGTAAGTCTGAATTTTTTATTCAAAGTTGTTTTATGTCTGTCTGTTTTATTTCTGTGTACATTATACTAAACAAGGTAATGCTCAGTCTTTCTTGTGCATATTTTCTAGCTTATATCTGTGTTCTGTAATTATGTTCTGTTGTCAAGGTTGCAGATAGGATTGACTGCCTTCAGTGCACAACATGTTACAGTAAAAAAAAAAGCTTCTTGCCTCATAGCTGACTGTTTTAATTGGCTTTATTTTTAATGGAACATTTGTGCTGCCTAGATAGGGTCAGTGAAGAACTTTTGTATGTAGTTGTTGGGTGAAGCAGGTAGTGTTGAAGGTGAAGAGATATGGACGTCATAGATTGCAATGTGCAGAAAGATTTGTAGTTTGCAAGCAACGTGCCAAGCCACTGCTAGGTGAAATGTAATGTGTTAACAGCTATAAATGGCTTTATCATACTCTAGTTAAAACCAGAAACTTTTTGCAAAATGGCAGAGTGCCATATTTTGGCTATGCTCCAGAAGGTGTAACCATGTTATACTAGATGTGTTCACTTACAGATGGTATGTTGTGCTGTGTTTTAAAGGTGTTGAAAGGAGTTATTAGAATGTGTTTAAAAGTGTTTTGTTCTGGAAAGATTTGGCATGCGATATGTATAAATGTGTTGATTTAAAAATTGTCAGTGTTACAAGACAGGGAGGTAGCACATATATCTAAAACACGACAGTTTTCTAATGAAACTATGGGCATTACCTCAGCAAATTGGTGTAAACAATGTCAGTCTTATTTTGTGTTAAGTATTTATTTTGTGTATGTGTATGTGTACTGTCTTGGCCAGCAGTTTTAATATCAGTAGTGTTCAAGGCACTAATAAAAAAATAAATAAATAACTGGGTTTAAACGACCCTTGCATGCACACTGTGACCTTTGCACGTTATTTGACCTTCTTGTGTTTCAACATTTTATGTTACTACCAGTTCAAACTTGATGGTATTCCATACCTAAAGCACAACTTTTCACACAAAATGTATGTTTTCATGGAAGCACACCAAGAGTGAACCATGTAATTTGACTTTTATTGCAAAACTAGTATTCTAAGTGAAGAGAAACAAACTTTTCTTCTCCTCTCACTGCTTCGACTTGCAGCCAACACAGGCAATACTCCAGCTGGAAGGGGAGAATTATTCATCATCTCCCCATATTTTTATTATATATATACAGTACGCTTTTAAAAAAAAAAGGACTATTACAGCTGTTTTTGAGAGTCTAGTATCTACAGTTAAAAAACAATGGTTTTGGTTTTTATGTGTGACCATGGTGTAATCATTTTTTTTGTCTTTTTGAAATGCATTCTAAGAGATAAGTACGTACAGTGTTACCAATCTAAATTTTTTATAAACTCAGCTGACATTTTGTCATGCTTAGGATAAGGGAACCCAGGACGCTGGCTTTTATCCTATGGAAATAATCTTGTTTTATTTTTAAACTGGTGTGTGTTTGTTTTTGTTGTTTGTCTGTGTTTCTTCTCTTTCTTCTAGAGAAAAAGAAGTTCTCCATCTTTATAGTAAGGTATGAAACTTACTAAACTAATTGTAATATTATCTTGTTATAATTTAAAGTGTAAGTAGGTGGGGACTGCAATGGGGCCACCCCATTACCATTTATCCAGTGTACATTTTTTTTAAGGTGCTGTGCGACTAGCTACTAATATTGCCAGACCATTTCTGGGTTAATATTCATGTCACCATCTAGAGCTAACCTTTTTATTGCTACAGTATTCGAGCTGTCTCTTCCACCAGTAGGAGCTTGGAGGGAGGGGGTATGCTACCCTTCCTCCATCCCTTCCAGTGTAATACCCACAAAGGTTGCAAGGTACATCACTGTTCCCCCAGAGGGGTAAATAAGAAAAATATGTATTTGCCAATAATTGTTTCTTATTTACAGGTTTTAAAAAAAGACCCAAGGTATTTTAACAGCATAACCCAGCCCAAGCCCTTCTGTTTTTCTAGTGCAAACAGTTAAACTCACACCTATTATTGGTACAAGGGTTTCTGCCCTCAGCAAATAATCAGTTACGCTGAGAGTGAAGTTGTGTATGTATGTCCACACATATTCATTCTTTTGATTGTCTTTTCAGCTTTATCCTGTTAAAACAAATGCAAAGCAACTTTTGTCATTGCCTCACAGCAATTAATGAATGCATTTTTTCAACCAGTAAATTCACAGTACTCTAACATTTCTGGACTCTAAACTAAGTTTACAGCCTACATGTGTTGTTTAAAATGTATTTTATGCATTATGCTCAATACTGAAATTGTTCTATTACAAACATGCTTATGTTTCATGTTTATGTTATAATGTTTTGATATACATCTTGCTACACTGTGTCATGCATGTATGTATTCAGGAAAGTGCTCCACATGTATAGCATTTTTTAATGCTCATAACCAAACCTAAATACTTGGACCAGCATTGCTGACCCACCCCTACAATATGTTCCAAAGCAAAACCAAAAGTAAAATGAATGCTCCATTTGTCTTATTGCTCACAGGTACCCCTGAAAAATGAGTGTACTCTACGCAGGTTTTGTCATTTTAACAATTATAATATGCACAATTTAGATTGTACTCCAAACCTATGCTTCAAGCCTTACCTCACTCAGTACTTTGGAGTATTTCACTATACAGGGCAAAAAAAAAAAGGTAGACCTTTTCACTTGTCACAGGTGCAATAGGCACTGTTATTAAATTGGCATAGGCCAACAACATATGTATTTGTCCCACTAATTGCATTGTGTAAAAGGCATATTGTTAGGAACAATATGTTTAAAGCGTGTAACTGCATTAAGCAGGTTAGCAAGAAAAAAAAGGAAGAGGAGACCATTATGGTTTTCCAAAGAGGTAGCAAAAAAAAAAAAAAAAAAAAGTGAAAGCCAAAAAGATAGCATTCAGGCAATACAAAAAGACACAGGCAGAAGGGGATAGGGAGAAGTACCAGGAGAAACAAAGGGAGGCAGGAAAGTCAAAGCTCAAACAGAAGAACACATTGCAAAATCAGTGATTAAAGGGGACAAAACCTTTTACAGGTACATAAGTGAAAAAAAAAGACAAAGGGGAGGGATAGTGAGACTGAAGGGGAGGATGGGAGTCGCGTGGAGGATGACAACAGTAAAGCTGACATATTGAACAGGTATTTCTGCTCAGTCTTTACTGAGGAAGAGGGGGGTAATGGGTCTAAAGGGAGTACAAGGGTGAGAATGGTGCAGAAATGGATTGCATCACAAGTCCTATAAAGACAAGTTGAAGGAACTAAACATGTACTTCCTGGAGGAGGAGAGAGAGAGAGAATATCATAAGAGACATACAAGTATCTTACAGGAGAAACAGAGTGCAGGAAAACACTATTTTAAGTGAAAAAGATGTTCTAGGACTAGAGATCATGGGATGAAGTTGGAGGGAGGACGATTCAGAGGAAACATGAGAAAGAATTTCTTCACAGAACAGGTGGTGGACAAGTGGAACACCCTGCCAGAGGAAGTGGTGGGGGCTGAAACAATCACGGGATTTAAGAATGCATGGGATGGACATAAAGGAATTCTAGAGGTCAGGGGTAAGGGAAAACAGACTTCTAGGAAAACAAACTGAACTTACAAGCTCAAATGGGCAGACTGGGTGGGCCATAGGCCCTTATCTGCCGACACTGTCTATGTATCTATGTATTGTAACATTATAGGATTTTATAACTCAGGTCTCCATCAGGCCTGCTTGCAACAGACAGGGAAATAATGTTCATCACTGTCATAACTGCTTCTGTGATTTAAAAGCAGGAGGTAACCATAACACTGTCATGATTTACAGATGGTCAAATGGTATAACTGAACCTTGGCCTGCACCCCCAGGTGTGCGGTTAATGTCCCATTTTATTTTATTTTTCTAATTGCCAGAATTTAGGCTCTGTCACACCACTCTTTACAGAACAAAAGTAAATGGTTTAAAAGATTGTTATTTATGTGTTTTAACTCAGTGTCTAACACACTTTGCAAGTTTGCAGGTTTCACGTGTGGACACATAAGATCTCCACGTTCAACAGCAGTAATACTTTTATCTAAGTTGCTAAGACCTTCATCTTTTCCTTTAAAAAGAAAACAACTGCCACAGTTTTGATGTTATCACCATCTTTGTGCCTAACTGGTTCCTTATAAGGACTATTGCATGAATCCAGTTATTACTACCTCTGCAAGTGTAATGTTTTCAGCAAAATTACACCCATTTGTAAAACTTTAAATCAACTGAAGAAGATCCAGTCAGTTCAGACTCTGCAATCAAGCTTTATTGTTTCGCTTACTATAAAGTTAAGTCTGGGGAAGGGGCACTCCCCAACTCCAGCGAGAAGATTCTGCTTCAATTGACCTTCAGCAATACATCCATTTTCTTCACTGCCGCTTGTTCCAGACATGGCTGGTACTTTCTACAACCCTACTGCTCTAATATGGACTGTGTTCTTAATGGTTTATTGTCAATTGTTACCTTTTTATGGACTGTTAATCTTTATGCTGGGGTGTAATCGACTACGACAAAACAAATGCCATGCCAGTGTGTGTGTGGCTATTCCATTAAAAGGACTTAATGCACCCCTGGCCAGTGTGCCTACCGTCCCAGCAGCTAGCCAGCAAAATGAACACTGACTTTTCTACTATGCTGGTGTTTTGTTTTTAAATTACTGTCTGCATTGCCCCATATGCCTTGTGGGGTTACCAACATTCTGCAAATGACATTTCATCTGTACTGTAACTACATCAACCTGTGAATACTTATATGAACTTATGAACTGTTAATTTCATGGACTGTTATGTTTTATAAGGACTTATCTGTCAAGAGACATTATCAATAGATTCTTCAATCAAGCTCCAGGGTGTGCCACACCTCAACACAAGGTAGCATCTACCTTATTCACTCTCAAAGTGGATTCCATAAACTCTTTTTCATCAACAAAATTGTTATGTTATATGTGGTGTCACGTGTTAGCATTTTTTTCTCACACATTTCAATTGTGGTGTTGACATCCCTCAATTCTGTATTATGTTTTATAAACTCACCATAGTGTTCCATCTGTAACTCCATGCCTTAACTATCTGTATGCTGAAAACCAGTTTTAAATCATATAAATAAAAAGGGGGGTGGTTAGTTGATACAGAGTATCAAAAGGGGGGAGTGTGGTGGAATTTTATATATCCTAAAGTATAATACCGTCTATGTTCTAAAGCTTATTGTACCAGAGCTTATAACTGTTATATGTGATTATAGCCATATAGATATGTTGCTTCTCATATGCTCTAAAACTATCTGCTTTGTTATAGCCATATAGCCATGTTGCCTTTCATATGCTTTTAAAACTATCTGCTTTGTAAAACAGCCATAATGAATGTGCAGTTCTGTGCTAACTAAAACAAAGGAGGTTGTTTGACAGAGATAAGAAAACCTTGAAAATTAAATGAAGTGAAATAACAGCTGGTTGTAACTAAGATAAAGGGAGACACATAGTAAGTATAAAAAACAACTCCTTATAGGAAAGTGCTGAATCTAAGGTTTTGCTAAAGATAAGGAAAAGCTGTTAAGCATGATCACTGTTAGACTGTGAAACTAAAAAGGTATATAAGCTTCTGTGAACAATGATCGAGGAGCTCTCTCTCTTTTAGCAGAGGCTCCCACATATATGTGTGCAGACAATAAACTGAGTTTATTGGAATAACCATTGGGTGTGGTTATTGAGTACACAGAATTTAAGGTAAAGTATATACAGTAAAGAGAATCTGCGACCACAGGAGACATCAGGCTCAATGGGGTCACCCAAGCTTTCCTCTTCTTCCTCCCCCTTCCACTTGAGTTCATAACAGGCCTCTGGATCATATGAACCGGTGGGAAGCAAGCCAGCAGGTGGCCAAACTGCGGTATGTAGTTTCTGAACCAGTCCAGTATCACCTGAACTGGTCTGTAAGGATTGTACAATCCGTATTGCTTTAGCGATCTCCTCAGCAGTTGGAGCTGCAAACGTTGGCTCTGAACCAGACAATTTTCTTTTTCCTCTTTGCAGGTACCAACTCCTTAGTATCTGCCTTCCTTTTGGTCGAGGAGGTATCGCCCTGATCAGAAGGCACCTCCTCCAGTTCCCTAGCCCCCTCAGGAGCCGAACCAGACCGGCCATCTGGGTCAGCGGATTGTTCGGCCATTCTTTCCTGAAGCCTGGCCAAATGCGTATCCAGCGTGGCTTTCGGAAAGTTTACAGATTTGGCAGTCTGTTTTAGGTGGTCTAACCCAAGACAGTATACACAGATGAGGTGAGGATCAGCCTTGGCAAACCCCTTCCCACACACTGTGCAGTGCTGAAACCTAGTGGGACTGGTCTTTTTCTTGGATTTCTACAACATAATGCTCTGAAAAGCTAAGTTACCCTTTTATGTGGCAGTCAGGCCTGAGAAACTAAATGTGTTTTCGGTTAAACCGTTCAATGGTCAACTGGGGGACACATTTTTGATTTTTTTTGTTTGTTTGTTTTTTTAAGCCAAAACCGCTGGATCCCAAGCCAACTATTTATTGTAAAAACAACGAACTTTAAACTTTATCTCAAAGAAAATAATTTACTCAGTTTCCTCCCAGTTACGTGAACCGTAAGAGAAACCAAAGACTTACCTTATTTGGAGAACACCTAAACTAGTCTAACCTGTACCATAGGACAGAGGCTAGAAGGACCAAAAAAATGAAACGCGGTTTGAATAAGCTGTCGAAACACCACTCTTAACCGAAGCGAGCGAGGAGAAATCTCCAAAGTGACTTCACAGGCAGGTGGAGTAAAGAATCTGATGGTTACATAGAATGTACCAGGGACAGGGGGTTTCAAAACCGAGCTCAAGCTCAATGTTCTATGTATTTGCATAGAGTTAACGCTCATCTCTGGGCAACAGAACTGGAAAGGCTAACTGCATTTAGTTAGAATGCAGCAAAACTTCATGTTGTTTAAAGCATCTGTATTCACAAAATCAGTTTCAGGAGGCCAATCACACACCAGGTGATGAGGCCCTTCTAGGATCTGCAAAACCTTAACCCTCAAAGTGGGGTGAGGTACTGAGCCTGCAGAACCCACGGGTGGCAATACCTCTGGCAGATGTCCCTGGGGCGAGAGAGAGAGAGAGCGCGCAAAGGGATGACTCCAAACTGTCCTGGAGCATTCCTTGAAGGCTCTAGCTCAGGAAGGGATAACAGTGGTCATTGCTGAAAGCTCCTAGGAGTCACAGTTGTGTGGACAGGGTACTGTGTGTGGCTACAATGTCAGCATTCAGCACCCGCAGCATATCTGTCTGGAATCTCTGGTATGGATAGTACTCTGAGGCCAAGGACAGAGGAAGGATTCCGTGCCACTGGAGAAGAATGTGGATGGAGAGGAGGTGCTGGTCCTGGAAGCAGGTGGTAGCTGGGGACCACGAAGGAACTGAACCCAGTCAGCACTAGTGTAGTACAGGAACAGTACACTAGCCATGTTTCTATGCTAACTCCATGTGATAAGCCCAAGAGGACACATGATCTCTGAAAGTTCAGGAAGAGGTGGCATTGACCAAGGAGGAGAGGACAGGATCCAGGGTCTATATACTGTATCAGCTGCAGGAATGCTCAGCAGACCTCACCATAGGGGAGGCCATGGTGAACCTGCCTGAATGAGGTCAACCTACTGAAGAACAACCTTGCCAGTGCCCCCTAGAGAAGAATCCCCAGGCAACGAGAGCAAAGCCAATTAAGTCTCCTCAGACCAGCTTCAGTCCTCACCAGTGACAGGTTTGGCCAGAGGGCCCAGAGAAAATTCAAACCGGATACCCTCAGACTCAGAGATGGTAAGGCCTCAGACACCAAATTAAGGGTCAATAAATGGCTTATGCACAGCATTCCGTTGGATCCCACAGCCAGTACCATCCTTGGTGCCATGCCCGGTGTCAGTTCTGGTTTCTACCTTGGGTCCATCCCCGCAACTAAGGCCGCAAGTGGAGTCGGAGGCCGGTCTGGTGTCAGAAGCAGCATCAGGACAGGGAACGAACCTACGGTGGTACCCTCATTGAGAACACACCCGTTGTCAGGCCCAGAACAGACACCAAGACCAGTGACATGTCCATCGGAAGGGGTGCACCAACCTCCTCCCTGGAGCCACAAGGGCTGCCTGGGTCAGAGATTAACAGCTCCACCTCAGCAACTGGGTGCCATTTGTCTCCAGTACCATTCCCTCTACCGGTACCGTGACCAGTACCAAGAGGGGACCCAGCATCACAGGTGGCACCACCCTGCTCACTGACATCGCTAACAATGTCAGACACCAAGGAGGCACCAGACTGCGACACCGAGATGTCCACTGGTGTAGACAGAGTGTACAGCTTCAGCCTCACCACAGAGGATGTTTGCTGCCCAGGGCAGACAGTTTGGGGGAGGAAGTGCACACCTGGCCAACCAGAAGGAGCTGGCTGTCCATCAGACCCACCCCCAAGGGCCTCTGTCACCTTGGTGAGGCGAGGTTGAGGAAGACCCATTTGCCTCATCTGTACCAGACATACTAGGAAGAGACACAGGGAAGGACCCAGAGATCTGTCCTTGACGATATGGGTTTGCTGCTAAAAGGTGGGTCCAGCAAACTTGATGTCGGTCCTTTGTCACAATCTACTTTCCACAGGAGACTTTTTTCTGTCCCTTTTTCTTCTTCTTGGGCTTCAACTTCATGCCCCCTCCAAAAAAAAAAAAGAAGGGAGACACCGTGAAACAGAAAACTTATTGGCTGTGGCGCCGAAGAAATTTCGACAGCTGTCAAACTGAGGTGCTGTTGCTCCCATGGTGTGAACATGGCGGCAGGAAGAACAGAAGCTGATGTGAGAGAGGGACCTGATGTCAGTTGTTAGCTAGCGCCTTCTTTGCGTGGGTATGTACTGCATGGCTTGTCGTCAGTAGCACGTTGGCTCCCTCCCTAGAAGAAAAAGCTCTCATGGTGTCCTAGTGCCTCCAGCCCTGGACCCATATATATGGCTCAACGCTGAAGACAGATGCTTGAAGATCTGTGTAGTAAGCAAATCAGCCAAAGAAATTATTTTTATCTGAGCATTTTCCAGGCATTTATTAGCAGATAATGCATGAGACATAGCCAATTGGCACAAGGCTTATAGTAGAATATGCGGACAAAATGTTTATAATACTTCCATACGCCCATATCCTCCCTCCTTTTAATTTGAGCCAATTCCCCACTGTTCTCATTTCTTGACAAAACATGAATGATCTGCTTGCATCTATCTTCAACACCTTCAAGTATCAAACCCCCTTTTCATGTTTTGTCACCCTTCATAGAAACATAGAATTTGACGGCAGATAAGGACCGCTTGGCCCACCTAGTCTGCCCATTTTCCTACCTAACAGATAAGCTGCAGATCCTAGTTAACCAACAGCTTACTTCCTCCTACCCCCCCCACTAGGACTGCCTTATGTCTGTCCCATGCATTCGTGAAGTCCCCCACTGTTCCCGACTCCACGACCTCCCACAGGAGGCTGTTCCATGCATCCACAACCTCTCTCAGTGAAAAAAATACTCTCACATTACTTCTGAGCCGCCCCCTCTATCTTCAAATTGTGCCCCCTTGTTCTTGCACATCTCTTTTTCTGGAAGATGCTACCCTCTTGGACTTTGCTGATTCCTTCCTTTAGGTACTTGAAAGTTTCTATCATGTCCCTTCTTTCCTCAAGGGTATACATATTAAGCTCCTTTAGTCTTTCTCTGTGATGTTTTCTGGTGCAGACCCTGCACCATTTTGGTTGCCCTCCTCTGGACAGCCTCCACTCTGTCTATGTCTTTGGAGATGGGGTCTCCAGAACTGCACACAGTACTCCAGATGGGGTCTCACCAACTGTCTGTACAGAGGGATAACAACTTCCTGTTTTCTACTATTGATGCCTCTTCCTATGCATCCCAGTATCCCCCAGCCTTCCTTACTGCCTTCTCACATTGCTTGCCCACCTTTAGGTCATCTGATATAATTACCCCAGGTACCTTTCTATTTTACTGTTGTCAGTATCTCACCCCCATTGTGTCTGCTTCCCTGGGTTTTGTTTCCATGTGCATTACCTTGCACTTTTGCATTGAATCTGAGCTGCCATACATTTGACCATTCCTCCAACTCGCCAAGTCCTTCTCATCCTTTCCACTCCATCCTGAGTAACAACCCTGTTGCAGATCTTTGTGTCATCTGCAAAGAGACATACTTTTCCTTCCAGTTCCTCTGCAATGTCACTTATAAAGACATTAAAAAGGACCGGTCCCAGTACTGAACCCTGCGGTACCCCGCTAGTAACCCTCCTTTCTTCACTGTGTACTCCATTTACTACTACACTTTGCGTCCTGTTGTCTAGCCAATTTTTTATCCAGGCTACCACCTTGGGACCCACTCCAAGGCTGGCTATCTTGTGTATTAATCTTTTCTGTGCAACTGTATCAAATGCCTTGCTAAAATCTAGGTAGGCCATGTCCACAGCCCCTCCCTGGTCTACTACTTTGGTCACCAAGTCAAAGAAATCTATTAGATTTGTCTGACACGACCTTCCCATCATGAATCCATGCTGCCTTGGGTCTGTGCCCCACTGGCTTCTAGGTACTCAACAATTCTTTCCTTCAGAAGTGATTCCATCATTTTCCCTACCACTGAGGTCAAACTAACTGGTCTGTAGTTTCCTGCCTCTGTCCTGCTCCCACTTTTGTGAAGAGGAATCACATCTGCCCTCCTCCAGTCCTCGGGTACCACCCCATCCTCCCATGATTTGTTAAAGAGCATAGTCAGTGGTGTCACTAGTTCTACCCTTAGTTCTTTTAGAATTCTTGGGTGAATCCCATCAGGCACCATTGCTTTGTCCACCTTCAATTTCATTAGTTCTTTCAGAACCCTTTCTTCTGTAAATAGACTGGTATCGACCCCAGTCTTCAGAGTGTTTCTCTTGTTTGGTTTAGGTAACTCCCCCTCCTCTTCCTTTGTGAATACTGAGCAGAAATATTTGTTCAGTATCCCTGCTTTTCACTGTCACCTCTACCCACATTCCCTCCCTTTATTAAGTCTCAGTATCCCTCCTTTGGTCTTTTCTTCGCTCCTAATGTACCTATAAAGGTCTTATCCCCTCTTAACAGAATTGGCTATCCTTTCCTCGGTTTGGGCCTTTGTTATTCTGACTGCCTTCCCAGCCTCTTTCTGCTTTAACTGATAAAGTTCTCTGTCCTGCTCCTTCTGTGTTTTCTTATATTTCCTGAATGCTGTCCTTTCTCTTTAACCTTCCCTGCCACCTCTTTTGAGAACCATAGAGGTTTTTCCTCGTCTGTGTTTTATTGATTTGCTTTACACAAAGGCTTGTTGCCTCTGTGATGGCTGTTTGATCCTCCCATTGTTCCTCCACCCCTCCTTCTTGCCTGTTTGCTAGTGCTTTTCTGAGGCACTCTCATTTTTCCCAAAGTCAGCCCTCCTAAAGTCCAGTACTCTTGCTTTTGTATGGCTTGATTGTATGGCTGTGTTTATCGTGAACCACACTGTTTGGTGGTCGCTTGTTCCCAGATGGCTACCCACTTCTAAATCTGAGATTCTTTCTCCATCCCCATTTGAGAGTACCAGGTCTAAGATTGCTCCCTCCCGAGTGGGTTCCAATACTAGCTGTCTGAGGCATGCCCCCTGTAGGGCATCAAGAATGACCCTGCTCTTGGCTGTGCCTGCAGCAAAGGTGCTCCAGTTAACATCTGGCATATTCAGGTCCCCCATCAACAATATCTCCCCTTTTTCTGCCATTCTAAGAAGCCTTCTATCATTTCCTTGTCCATTCCCTCCCCCTGAGATGGGGATCTGTATACAACCCCCATGCGGATTGTGGTGCCATGTCCTGTCTCCAGGGTGACCCAAAGTGCCTCATCTGCTCCCTGTTTACTCTTTAGTTCTGTTGCTTTGATCCCTTCCTTTACATAGAGAGCTACTCCTTCTCCTCTTTTACCCTCCCTGTCCCTCCTGTAGATTGTGTATCCTGGTATGTTGACATCCCAGTCATGGTTCTCTGTGTACCATGTTTCTGTGACTGCCACAATATCCAGGCAACCCTCTTCCATCAAGGCCACTAGTTCAGGAAGCTTGTTACACAGACTACGGGCATTGGTACTCATCACCCTCCACTTTTTGATAGCCTTACCCCTTTTAGCCCCATTTCTGTCCTTACTGCCTTTGCCTTTTTTTACATTTAAATCTGTTCTACTTCCTAACAACTTCTGTACCTTGGTGTTTACCTCACTAATCACCATGTTTTTGGGGGGGAGGCTCGGATTTCCCTGCTCCTTTTCAGTGCCTCCCCCTTAGCTAGTTTAAATGCTTGCCAATGAAGCATTTAAACCTCTCACCTAGGATCCTGGTTCCCCCCTGGACAGATGCAGACCATCGCACCAGTATAGGTCTGCATCGCTCCAGGTGGCTCCCCAGTCCCCAATGAAGCCAAAACCCTGAGCTCCACACCAGTTTTTCAACCACTCATTGAATTCCCTGGTGAGAAGTGCCCTAGCATCTTCCTTGCCTAGACAGGCAGCACCTCCAGAAGGTTACCTCAGATGCTTTTGTCTAAGGCCCCTTCCCAACTCTACAAACTCCTTCTTGCACTGCTCTGATCCCATTCCTAGCCAGGTCATTTGTCCCTAGGTGGACAATGACATCCAGCTCCCTCCTGCGTGCAGCTCCTCCCGATCCTGAGGATCGCTTCCT
This sequence comes from Neoceratodus forsteri, assembly GCA_016271365.2. NCBI lineage: Eukaryota > Metazoa > Chordata > Ceratodontiformes > Ceratodontidae > Neoceratodus > Neoceratodus forsteri. The sequence continues at coordinate 334,977,503 of CM057455.1, read as the reverse complement.
GTCCCTCAAGCCGTGGCACCAAGGAAGGCACCTACCTCCTCTCCCTTCCTCCCCCATTTCTACCCCCTAATGATAGAGTCCCCTCCAGGAGTTGTTTCCTTCCCTGTGGGAGAGGTACAGCTGAGGGATACAACCTCTGTCCACCACCCTCTCCCTCCTTGAGCCCACCCTGGTCCAGCCTTCTCTTTCTTGGCAACCTCTGAGGTAGTGGCATTGGCCCTGGTGGTCCCTGGGTGGGGGAGGAGGTTTCACGAATCCTAGCCAGGTCAGCCTGGAGACGGGCAACCTCCTCTCTCAGACCAGAGAGGTGCCTGCAAATAGGGCAGCATCGCAGCCTCCAGAATGTCTCCCAGAACACTGCCGCCCCACAACCATTGCACTGCACCACTCCTATCATGTCTTATTTTGTGTCCTCTCTACTGTTTCTCTGGATGCTTATTCTCTCCTCTCCTTACAACTCTCACCCTTCCTGTTCTGGGACAGCAACTTCCTATCTTCTTCAGTAGCCTCCTTCTTCCTTGCTCAATATCAGACCACCAGCAGCTGGGGGAGGGAGAGTAGCTACTTTTTCCTTTAGGGTTGACAAAACCAATGTTTCTCTATGATCCTTTCCTTCCCTAATGCCAAACAGGAAGTTCCTGTTGACAGTCAAATCCAGTGGCTATAAAAGTAGAACTGGCTTTGGGTGGGATGGAGGGCAATTAGTAAGAAAAAAGGCTAGCAACAGGAAGTTGTAATTTGACTCACCTGCTTTTATAGTGTCTAAACCACACCCCCAGGTAAGCTCTCTTTCCTCCTACTGGTTTAGCAAAGTCAGCGGATACAGTACCCTTCCCTGCACAGAACACACACTGACTTTCTTTTTTTAAACCCTAAATAAGACCCCTTTTACTTCTAATAAAGTTATCGGTCTACTTCATCTTAACAGACACTGACTCCTGCTGAGATATGTTTTAAATTAATAAGAAAATGTAGCTTCTTTTAGTTAGCTGCTTTCTGCTCTACAAGCAAGGCTAGCAACACCTTCAACCTTCCCTTTTCTAGTGTAGTCTTAACTACTTCAATCTCGGTATCTATATGTCAAAAAACAGCAATATCATCAGTAAATAGTCATGTACATGCATTATATATATTTTTTTTTTAAACAGTAAAAAAACTCCCTGAACAAAAACTATGTTAAGAACAGTTAGGGTTAACATTTTATGCTGCAAAAGAAAGGAAATGCAACAAAACAATTCATTTGACATTCGGTGACTTGTGTGGCGTTTCTCAGGGTTTGTGATCGCCCGACATAATGCCAGCATTGCCCTAGCTTCGGCACTCAATCTCCAAACACTGGTGTGTGAATATTTTCTGTGCACTGAAAGACAGTGCCAACGTTAGGGTAATGTCGATGTTGCATTGGCAAGCATTCAAACCCTAAAAAGCACACTACAGATTATCCAACGGTCAGGGGAATTTTTTTTCACTCTTAACATCGTATTTCTTGCCTTGCGTGGCATTAAATTAGTGGTGCCGGTTATGGTAAGAAATTTTGGCCTATATCTTTTTATTCTGTTTTAAAGTCCCCTTGTTTTCCTATTTTATATGATAAAGAACCTCTCTGCACAAACACTGAGGCAAGGGTTACCCCAAAGGGCATTTGGCTGGGAAGCCAAGTTTCAAGAAAATACAAAATCACACATGCCCACACAATGCAAAGCATCATGGGCTGCATATGCAAATCACCACAGAATGTTATGCTGGTTCAACTTTAAGCAGAATTTCATGGTGCCGAAAGGCCTCTCACATGTTTTACATGATGCCCATTTCCCCCATTTTTAATCTACTTAATTTAGTACTTTGTTACGTTTGCAATAAGAAAGACGTGCTCCTTTATTTATGACACATCAGATTTCATCATGATTCTCCGCTGTTTCTCAGCAATCATTGTTCCATAAAACAGGTGGACAGATTTTATTTATATAGCACCTTTCTCAGGTTCAAAGAGCTTAACAAGATTACCAAATACTCTCAAACATTAAAGAGCAGGATCACGCATAAACCATTATCGTGCAATCTTAAGAGTCATCCAGCTTAAATAAGGTTTTTGAATAATCAAATCAACAGTCACCAGAGAAAGCGGCCCTGAAGGGAAACATAGAAACACAGACTTTGACGGCAGACAAGGACCGTTTAGGCCACCCAGTCTGCCCATTTCCGTACCTACTGGATAAGCTGCAGATCACAGTTAACCAACAGCCCACTTCTTCCTACCCCCATAAGAATTGCCTTATGTCTGTCCCATGTATTCTTGAATTACTCCACTGTTTTTGACCCCACTACCTCCTCAGGAAGGCTGTTCCATGTGTCCACCACCCTCTGAAAAAATACTTCCTCATGTTGCCCCTAAGCCGTCCCCCCATCTTCAAATTGTGCCCCCTTGTTCTTGCACATCTCTTTTTCTGAAAAATGCTACCCATATGACGCCCGAAAGTTTCTATCATACCCCCCCCTTTTCCTCGAGGGTATACATATTAAGCACCTTTAGTCTCTGTTCGTGAGGTTTCTGGTGCAGACCCTGCACCATTCTGGTTGCCCTCCTCTGGACTGCCTCTATCCTGTCCACGTCCTTGTGGAGATGGGGTCTCCAGAACTGCAGGCATTACTCCAGATGGGGTCTCACTAACTGCCTGTACAGAGGGGTAACAACTTCCTGTTCTCTACTGGTGATGCCTCTCCCTATACATCCCAGTATCTCACCAGCCCTCCTTACTGCCTTCTGACATTGCCTGCCTACGTTTAGGTCACCCAATATGACTACCCCCAGGACCCATTCTATTTTTGTCGTTAGTAAACCCCCCATTATGTACTCTTCCCCTGGGTTTTTGTTTCTCAGGTGCATTACTTTGCACTTATTTGCACTGAATCTTAGCTGCCATACATTTGACCATTCCTCCAACTTTGCCAAGTCCCTTCTCATCCTTTCCACCCCCCCTTGTGTATCAACCCTGTTGCAGATCTTTGTGTCATCTACAAAGAGGCATACTTTTCCTTCCAGCCCCTCTGCAATGTCACCTATAAGACACTAAAGAGTACCGGTCCCAGTACTGAACCCAGCGGTACCCCACTAGTAACTTCCTTTTCTCCAGAGTGTGCGCCGTTTACTACTACCTTCTACGTCCTGTTGCCCAGCCAATTTTTTACCCAGGCTACCACCCTGGGACCCACTCCCAGGCTGGCTAACTTGTTTATTAATCTTTTGTGTGGTACTGTGTCAAGTACCTTGCTAAAGTCCAAGTAGGCCATATCTACAGCCACTCCCTGGTCTACTACTTTGGTCACCTAGTCAAAGAAATCTATTAAGATTCGACAGATTACCTTCCCGCTGTGAATCCATGCTGCCTTGGGTCCTGTGCCTCGCTGGCCTCTAAGTACTTGACAATTCTTTCTTTCAAAAGTGATTCCATCATTTTCCCAATCACTGAGGTCAAACTAAAAGGTCTGTAGTTTCCTGCCTCTGCCCTGCTCCCACTCTTGTGAAGGGGATCACATCCGCCTTCCTCCAGTCCTCAGGTACCACATCATCCTCCCACGATTTGTTAAAAAGGGTAGGTCAGTGGTGTCACTAGGTCGCTCCTTAGTTCTTTTAGAATTCTGGGGTGAATCCCATCAGGTCCCACTGCTCTGTCCACCTTGAGGTTAAGAGTTCTTTCAGGACCCTTTCTTCTGTGAATGGACTGGTATCGACCCCCCCTGCCCAGAGTGCTTCAATTGTTCGGGTTGGGTACCTCCCTCTCTTCTTCTTTTGCGAATACTGAGCAAAAGTATTTGTTCAGTATTTCTGCCCTTTCACTGTCACTCTCTACCCACCTCCCCTTCCCTTTGTTAAGCCCTCACTATCCCTCCACGGTCTTTCTGCACTCCCTAATGTATCTATAAAATATTTTATCCCCCTTCTTAACTGAGCTGGCTATCTTTTCCTCAGTTTGGGCCTTTGCTATCCTGACTGCTGTCCCCGCTTCCCTCTGCTTTAACTGATTCAGTTGTCAGTCCTGCTCCTTCTGTGATTCTTTATATTTTCTGAATGCTATCTTTTTCTCCCTAACCTTCCTTGCCACCTCTTTTGAGAACCATAGTGTTTTTTTCACTTGGTTTTGTTTTCTTTACTCGCTTCACATAAAGGCCTGTTGCCTCAATTTCCCTAGGCATACGTTGGACAATACCAAATGCACTGTCCTTTAGCATAAACTACTTGCAATTCACCCCGAGGCAACGCCATGGCTGCTACCACTGTTTACCCACCGTTTTGTTTTGCATAAATTACTCACACTAGAATTCCCAGTCAACGCCATGGGTGCTCCCATTGTTTACCTGTTTGTTTTGTGCAAATTACTTGCACTACAATTCCCTGACAACGCCATTTGGCTGCTCCTACTGGTTACCTTACTGTCTGCTTGTAATTTTTCATTTTGTAATTTCATGTTTGTTATATGGTTTGACCTCTGTGATAGGGAAAGTGATGGAATTACATCTGAAGGAAAGAACTGTTGAGTACCTAGAGGCCAGTGGGGCACAGGACCCAAGGCAGCATGGGTTCACAGTGGGAAGGTCATGTCAGACGAATCTAATTGATTTCTTTGACTGGGTGACCAAAGTAGTAGACCAGGGAGGGGCTGTGGGCATGGCCTACCTAGACTTTAGCAAGGCATTTGACACAGTAACTGTAACAAAATTTTTGTGGAAACATACTAAGTCTAGAATATCACGGGCTGCTTTGACACTTCCTAAAGATCGAAGTGATCAAGCTTTATCAGATTTTTATGCATATTACTTAGCAGTACAAGCAAAGCAGGTTTGGCACTGGATGCAAAACACAAACCCAAACTCTTATTTCTACTCAAATGGAAATTTCGGTTCAACCATAACCAAATCTTATGAAGCTGTTATACTCCCACTATAATAGATAAACATGTATTACATTTCCCAATTACCACACTAACTACTTATCAATGTTGGTTGAAACTTCAAAAGCAAATAGGAGAAAAGAAACTAATTACAGAATTCAGTCCAATACATAGGAATTACAAATTATCCCCCTTCGGTATTATATAGAGAATAATGGATGGACAGCTAGAGAACAATGGATGGATAGCTAATTATAATGAGGATTTTACACACTTCGCTCTCGGGGTTTATGAAGGCATCCCACCCCCGAGGGGATATGCAAAATCTGAGTTTTAACTAGCTACCCATCTTTTATTTTGTATAATTGCTGGGGATCATCTTTTCGCTGAAGCAATTACACAAAATAAATGGAGCCATGGAACCGAGCTGCAGACCACTGGGGTTTCAAAGTGGTCTGTGGTAGCTCAGCTCCTGACATAAATCAGTGTTTACATCTTTTTTTGGAAAATTTCAAAGCTAAAACAAACATTTGTGCCCAGACATATTTTTGTTTTAAAAAGGCAAAATAAACAGACTTACTCCTATTTCGGTGAAGTATAGCGTGCTGAGGAGCAAGACGGAAGGGAAGGGCAGAGAAGAGGAAGTTCACGGCTAGTATGGTAGTTTGCAATAACGTTTAGTTTTTCTTTCTTTTGGGAAGCAGCGCTGTATAAAACTAAAAAAATTATCTGTTACGCGACTTGCGATGCAGAGTTGCAGATGGTGAACGGTCCGGGAGAAAAAGTGGCAGTGCAAAGAAAGCAAGGAAGAGTGTGAGCTGGCGCATGCCCAGTAGAAGGGAAACCGGGCGCATGAATGTCATTATAACTGGCTGGTTATAATGACAGAATTATAACCCAGTTTCCCTATGGGAAAAAATGGTAACCAGTTATTATATAACTTTAAAAAGATGGCAAGATAAGGGACTTAGGCAAATGGGAGATCTGCTATCAAGGCAAATGGGAGATCTGTTATCAAGATGGACAGATTAAAACCTTTCCACAATTACGTAAACATAATTTACCATACAAACAAACATTTCAGTTTAAACAGATAAGGAGCATCAAAATAAAACAAAACAAAAAAAAAAAATTCAGAATTTCGCATTCTCCCACGGTCATCGATATCTTCCAAAATAATAAAAATGGGGAAAAAAAAAAAGATCAATATATCATGTAATCATGGCTAAAATCAAAAGTTAATCTTAATAAACAAACAAATGGGAAAGAGATTTAGGGATAAACATCTCAGGGGAAACGTGGCAAAATATAATAAATGCAAATATAAATAATGTCTTATCCATAAAATTACAACAAATTCAAATGAATCCACACACTGAACGTATTATACACCTATGAAACTACACCAATTTAATCCTAGTATTAATGATAAATGCACTAAATCTTTGGGCACACTGATGCATTTGATCTATTTTTGTCCATATCTGTCTACTTTTTGGTTCAAAATTGAACAGCTATGTTCAGCAATATTCAAAAAGCAAACAATTTTTACACCAATGGTTATATTGTTGAGAGTCTATCCAGATAAATACTAGTTAAATGCAGATGGAAAAAAAATATTAACACTACTGACCATCACTGCAAAGAAATGCATTCAACAGAAATGGAAAGATTCTGACCCACCATGTTTTGAAACATGGCTAAATGTGAAGATAGATATAACAAAATTAGAACAAGCCTGGTATTGTAGAATTGGTAAAGAACAATTTGAAAAAATGTGGACCCCATTCCAGATAGCACTATCACAAGCAATATTACAGTATGTAAGTGAGCTAGAATAGTTCCTAGATCACCCCCCCCCATAATGATGAAGTAAGTACAGAAAGACCAACAGAAGAATATTTCTGATGAAGTAGAAAGGTCTCTGTAATGAATACAAACCGAGGGACAAGAAAAAAAAAAAAAAGAGGAAGTAAACTGCCCTGGGAAATCTCCCTTTGGGTCAGTTAACAGATCTTTTATTCTTTACAAGGACCCCAGTTTTTCATGTAATCTGTCAGTTACCTGAGTAATATGCTTCTCATATGGCAATTAGGGATCCGGGACAACTAGTTTTTTTGTTTTGTTTTTTTTTTTAAATCAATCACCACCAACGCCGAGTTTTGGTTTTACCCAGAAAACCCACTAAAATTCCAGAATTCGGACTGCCTGCACACTGGTAAAAAACAAAGAATGTCTCAGAATTTGGCATTTTAGACCATAGCAGTAGGTTTACACTGGGGTGTGCAAATGCTACTGCCCGACATCCGAGGCTTACCTAAAAGCACTGTCAGGCAGATCCTGTGAGCTGCTGACTTCCGCCCGAGGACACGTGATTTAATGCAGCTCTACTCCCACATAGTAGCACAGTAAAAACCAGCAGAATAGGCCCTATGGTCTATCGTGTCTGCTCGGAAGCTAGCCCCCTACCAGGAGCTCGCTCCTCCACCCCCAACCCAGCCCCCGAGTTGGCCCTCCCTGACATCAGCTTTCTCCTGTACCAGTCCCAACCCTTCCTGAATCCCTCCACTGTGGTCTCCAGACTCCTGGGCAGTGCGTTCCATGGTTCCACCACCCTCTCTGAAGAAGTGTCTCCCATGCCCCCTCTGTACTTCCAGCTTCCAGTCGGCCACCTGGTAGTTTCCCCCCTTCTTAAGCCTGAACACTTCCCTGGCTCTGCCCTTATTATTATCCGACCAGGATAGAGCTGTCTCAGTATTTAATACCTGCCTTGCTGAAATCCAGGACTGGATGAATTTGAGCTGGTTAAATCTGAACGCCGGAAAGACGTAGGTGATGGTGGTGGACCCGGGTCGCCGGATAGAGGGGTTGTGGGCTGATCAGCCCTCTGGACTTTTTCTTGGGGGCTCTCAGATCCTATCCTCTGAAGGGGTGCAAAACCTGGGGGTAGTGCTTGATGACGGGCTGAGTTTACAAGCTCAGGTGTCGGCTGTCGTCAAGACTTCCTTTTATCATCTTAGGAATACCTCCAGGATTAAGCACCTGGATCCGTCCGGGGACTTGCCTACATTGGTCCATGCTTTTGTGACCTCGCACCTTGATTATTGCAAGTCCCTGTACTTAGGGCTTCTGGGGTGGATATCCACTACCTGCAGCTCGTGCAGAACGCAGCAGCGTGACTGCTGACGGGGGCTTCTTGAGCTTCCCATATTACTCCTGTGCTGCACGATCTGCACTGGCTGCCAATTAGATGGCGGATCACCTTTAAAGTTGGTTTACTGACTTATAAAGCCCTACATGGACTGGGCCCCGACTACTTGAAAGAGCTTCTCGTGCCTTACCGCCCGGTGCAACAGTTGCGTTCGGCTGATGAGGGGTTGCTGGAGATTCCAAAGGTGTCTTTGAAATCTTCTTTGGGCCGTGCATTTATGCACGTGGCCCCGACCCTTTGGGATTCTCTACCCAGTCAGCTTCAGGAATGCACGGCTGTGGGGGGGAAGGGGTTAAACAGGCACTGAAAACCTTTTTATGGTGCCATGCTTTTGGTGGCACCGAGTAATTTGGATCCTCTTTATCTTATTGTTATTTATTTATTTGCTTTTGGTAACCGGGTAAGCATGTTAGACAGCAAGTGCCTATTTTCAGGTACGACCCGAGAGAATTACAGGGTAATTACATAGGAGAGATACATTAAACAACAATTACAGTCAGGAGCAGACGTACTCCAATAGTGAGACAGAAGCAGTTACATAGTAGCATTACAGTCAGGAGCAGATAAACTCCAATAGTGGGAATAAAACATCAGTGATTTTAAGGCAGTAAAACAAGCAATGGAGTTGCATACACTCATGTCACTGATTACCAAACATACAGGCCTGGGGGCTACGGGGTGGCAAGAGACCACACCTCAGGTGGAAAGACAACAGTTAGAGCATATACCTACTAGTAGAGTGCAGCGCCGAGGAGGCGAGAGGGACAGAGCCGGTTGGGGTACCAAAGAAGGTGGGAGGTGGGGCTGGGCAGTAAGGCGGCACATAGGCAGGCTGCAGCAGATTTCAGGAAGTTCCGAAGGGAGGTTTTGAAGGTGGAGAGGGAGGGGGAGGCGCGAACCTGTGGCAGAATGGAGTTCCACAGCTTGGGTGCGTGGGAGGTAAATGCCCTATCACCAGTGAGGGTGCGGGTCTTGGGGACCAGGTGGGTCTGGGATGCGCAGGACCTAAGGTGGTAAATCGGGGAGGCGTGTCTCAGGGGGAGGGCGAGCAAGGCGGGAACGGCCGTCCGAATTACATTGTCAATGAAATTACTCATGGAGTAGATGTGTATCTTTCTGGGGGAGCCATTCCAGATGACAGTAGAGCTCACATCGGTGGAGTGAGACGGGGCATGACGCAAAGCGCATATGTTGTTGTATGTGTATCCCACTTGGCTAGGCAGGAGGAGGGGACTGAGGCAAAGGCAATGAGACCGTACGAGAGGGTGGGCAGTAGTATCCCCCTGGCTAGGGCCAGCCGGCCGGCGGGGATGAGGCAGTCCTTGGCCCTATGTGCTAGGCCAAGTTTGCCATTGGTAGTGTTGCATATGTTCCTGATGTGCCCTACGAGGTCCAGTTGAGGGTCAAGGGTGACTCCAAGGTACTTAGCAGAGTCAATTGTTGGCAGGGGGGGAGTTGCAGGTGCCAAGAATGTTGAAGGCGTTGTCGGAGGAGAGATTTTACATGGTGCCAAATAGCATGGCCTGTGTTTTCTTAAGGCCGACTATGAGTTTGTGCCCGATCCAGCCATGCTCTGACACGAGAGAAGTCTAAGTTGAGTTGGGTACTGATGTTGGTAACATTGTGGGCCCTGGCTAGTAATACAAGGTCATCCGCTTACATGGTAAGGTGCCCTTCAGTGGCAGCAGAGGGCAGACTGTTGATAAACAGGGAGAACAGTATCGGACCAAGGACGGATCCTTGCGGGACCCCACTGTGGACAGGTAAGAGGGGTGAGAGGGTACGGTTGAAGCAGGTGAGCTGCTTCCTGTCTCCTAGATAGCTGGTGAACCAGTCAAGGGAACGGCCGGAGAAGCCAAGGGATTGGAATGTGGAGAGGTTTACAGTTTTTATCATGATCATTCTTATCTTTTTGTAAAGCGCCTTGATGGCCTTGAAAGTCTCTATCATGTCCCTTCTGTCCCTCCTCTCCTCCAATGCATACAAATTGAGTTCATCCAGTCTCTCCTCATAGGTCCAACCTTCCATGCCCTGAATCATCCTGGTTGCCCTCCTCTGGAACCTCTCCAGCAGCACTATGTCCCTCTTAAGATGGGGTCTCCAGAACTGCACATAGTATTCTTCAAGATGCAGCCTAACCAGGGCTTTATACAGAGGGAGAATTACCTCCCTCCTCCTGGAGGTAATCCCCCTGGCTATGCAGCCCAGTATCCAGTTTGCTTTTGCTGCAGCTCTTCAAGAATTGTGTGTGTTATTCATTTTGCTGTCCACCACTATCTTTAAGTCCCTCTCGTCCGATGTGACTTGCAGTGTGGTCTCCCCAGGGTGTATGCATGTCCCGGGTTTCTGACCCCCAGATGCAGCACCCTACATTTCCCTGCATTGAACTTCAACCCCCACTTCCTTGCCCACCGCCCCAGGGTATCCAGATCCCCCTGCAGGGCCTCTCTCCCCCCTCCTGCCCATCTGCCAGTGTTCTCAGTTTTGAGTCATCCGCAAAGAGACTCAACCTACTCCTAACACCCCACCCTATGTCCGAGACATAGGAATTGAACAGGAGTGGCCCCAAGACCAAACCCTAGGGGACCCCATGGATGACCCTCCTGGGGGAGAAGACTATCCTTCCAACCACCACTCGCTGTATTCACCCCATAAGCCAGATTTCCATCCACCTGAGCAACTGCCCCCACCCCATCCCCCCAGCTTTGTAAGTAGGCCGTTCTGGGGTACCAAATCGAATGCCTTACTGAAATCCAGAGAGAGAATGTCCACTGGCCCATGTCGGTCCGTTGTAATCTGTTAAATAGCTCTTCCCCTGTAATATACTGAGTATCATTAATAGCGTTCTCTGAAGTCTGTTATGTCCTTCATTTTTAAAAGTGCTCACCTTTCACAAAAAGACTGTGGAAACATGATTCCTTTAAGTCTGCTTGCCACATGTACTATTATCCTACTGACCCCTAAAATGCTATGACCATTGTGGCACCCTATCTAACTGATAAGCGCTATGTTTTTGTTTTTTTTTTTCAATCTGTGGGGTCTGCAAAACATAAAAGCAACATGTTTGATATCCTCTGAAAGCTCTTTAAATTCCACAACACGTTTTGCAAGTTTCGTGTCACTGGGACGCACTCTATAAGTGCCTAAATGTTAGATGCTTCTTTCTACTTGGAATCGGTGCCAAGGTAAGGCATGTTTCGGTTTGGCTGCAAAGACTGAAGTGTTATGTTGTAAATCGGCTGGTTATTTTGTTGGTAGCCCCACTATGAGTTTTTATTTATTTAAAAAAATTGTATGGTGTGAGAGAAAGCGTCATATTATCCTGCTGTGCTCTAGTGAGGCACAGTGAGTGAGAGATGTCGTCGTTCCAATAAATTTTTATTTATTCAAGCCTCGGATTACAACTTTTGCGCTAAAAACTAATTTTCAAAGGTTCCACGTCAAACAAACGAGTAATACTCTGATAAACAAACTGGATACATTCATTATATGGTAGATAAGTTAAATACATTGGGTTACATTGGAGTAAATAGAGATATACATGAGGCAAGGTGGGGGATTCAGCTGAGCAGAAAAATGAGTCTGCTAGACTGGTAGGCTACAACACATTTCTGCACGATATTCAAGAAGAATTCAGGAATGATAGGAGGAGTGCAGGCAGGGAGAAGCTGGGATCAAGTCTAGGCGGGTCCAGGGGTCGAAATAACCACCTGTCTGCCAGTCTCAGACACCCAGTTTTCCCCAGGGACAGCAGGTTTTATTTCTCTGCCTGTCCCTGGGAAAGACACCAAGAGAAAGAGCATCAGTGGGCACTAGGACCCATTAGATGCTGCCACCTGCAAGTCTGGGCTTTGAGTGTCCCAACATCACAATATCATATGTTAAGAGAGGCCCATTCAACTCAACATCCCATGGTGGGCTCTTCCGTGCAGTCAGTGGTTTCATCAAGCAGCAGAAATGAAAACAGTGCCACAGCAGGACTAGACTACATATGTGTTCCTCGTTGTGGTGCATGTACAGCTGTCAATCTTCCGTTTGCTTTCTACACTGCATACCTCAAATCTTTGTGTGCTGTTCTTGCAGAAGCAGACCAAGACACAGGCAGCAGAGTTTTATCAATGCAGATTAAAAACCCTTTTCGGGGCTGTCTGCTAATGAAGAGGGTGTATTGGTAAGGCTTCTGCCAGAGAACTGGCAGAGAACACCAGGACAGGGAACTGCCGTTGTGGGACTGGACTTCTCTACTGGGACTATATCGCCTCCCCCACCCCACCCAAAACCAGTTCTACTTTATAGGCACAGGATTTGACTTGACAGCAGGAACTTCCTGTTTGGGAGCAGGAAGTGAGTGCTCACACAGCCAAAGACTCACCATCTTAGAAAGATAAGAGTAGCTCTCCGTCCCTCCCCCCAGCTGCTGGAGGTCTGCCTCTGAGCAAGTAAGGGGACTACTGAGAAATACAGGATCTTCTTATCTCAGAACAGGAAGATCAGGAGCGTAAAGGGCACAGAAGCAGTAAGTACGGAGGAAGAAAAAAAAAAAAAAACAACAAAGAGGAAAGAATAAGGATTCCAAACAACAGTGATGGGGCCAGAAATAAGACATGATGGGAGTGGTGCAGTGCAGTGGCTGTGGAGAAGCAGTCTTCCGGAAGACGATCTGGAGGAAGCGATGTTGTCCCATCTGCAGGCACCTCTCTGGGCTGAGGGAGGAGGTTGCTTATCTCCAGGCTGAATTGGCCAGGATTTGTGGGAGTCGGACCTCCTCTCCCATCCAGGGACCACCAGGGCCACTGCCGCTGCCTCAGAGGTCGCCAAGAAAGAGGAGTGGTTGGACCACAATGGGCTCAGGGAGGGTGAGGGTGGTGGAATACAGGCGCATCCCTCCAGTTGTACCTCTCCACAATTCATATGCCGTTCTGGCAAAGTGTGGTTCCTCTATGGAGGCACCCGCAGTGGAGACCAAGGAGGATGCTGGGAACCTCCACAGAGGAGACCCACAGGAGGGTGGCATGGGACCCCACAGGTGGGGGACTCCATTGTTAGGAAGGTAGAACTGGGGGAGGAAGGGGGAAAGGGAGGTAAGGTGCCTGCCTGGCGCCATCGCTTGGAGGGACAGGGAGCGAATCCTCAGGATTGCCAGAGTAGCTGCACAGGGGAGAGAGCTGGATGTCACTGTCCACCTAGGGACAAATGGCCTGGCTAAGAAAGGGATCAGAGCACTGCAGGAAGAGTTTGTGGAGTTGGGGAGGGGCCTTAGACAAGTAGCACACACGGTAACCTGCTCGGAGGTGCTGCCTGTCTATGGCATAGGTGAGACTAGGGTGCTCCACACCATGGGATTCAATCAGTGGTTAAAAAACTGGTGCAGAGCTCAGGGATTTGGCTTCATTGGGGACTGGGGGCCCACCTGGAGTGATGCAGGCCTATTCTGGGGTGATGGTCTGCATCTGTCCAGGAGGGGAACCAGGATCCTAGGTAATGAGTTTAAATGCTTCATTGGCAAGCATTTAAACTAGCCAAGAGGGGAGGCACTGGAAAGGAGCAGGGAAATTTTAGCACCCCCCCACCCAAAATGTCAGGGTAGTAAGTGAGGTAAACACCAAGTTGGAGATGTTGATAGGGAGAAGGGCAGGGGTAAATCGAGAAAGTGACAAAGGCAAGAAGGACAGGGATGGGGCAAAAGGAGGGTAATGAGTACCAATGCCCGGGTCTGGCAATCAAGCTCCTGAACTGGTGGCCTTGATGGAAGAGGGATGCCTGGATATTGTATAGTCACAGAAACATGGTACACAGAGAACCATGACTGGGATGTTAACATACCAGGGTACAAAACCTACAGGAGACACAGGGAGGGGAGGAGTAGCTCTCTATGTAAGGAAAGGGATCAAAGCAACGGAACAAGAGAGTAAACAGGGAGGAGAGGAGGCACTGTGGGTCACCTTAGAGACTGGAAATGGCACCACAATCGGCACAGGGGTTGTATACAGATATCCATGTCAAGGGGAGGGAATGGACAAGAATATGATAGAAGGAACTCTTAGAATGGCAGAGAAAGGGGAGATACTGTTGATGGGAGACCCGAATATGCCAGATGTTAACCGGAGCACATTTGCTGCAGCCACATCCAAGAGCAGGGCCATTCTCGGTGCCCTACAGGTGCCTTGCCTCAGACAGCTAGTTTTGGAACCCACTCGTGAGGGAGCAATCTCAGACCCCATACTCTCAAATAGGGACAGTGAGAGAATCTCAGATCTATAAGTGGGTAGCCATCTGTGAACAACTGACCACCAAACAGTGTGGGTCACGATAACTCAGCTACAGAGTCAAGCCATAAAAAACTGAGGATACTGGACTTCAGGAGGGCTGACTTTGGCAAGATGGGAGAGTGCCTTAGAAAAGCACTAGCAAACAGGTTAGGAGGAGGGGTGGAGCAACAATGGGGAAACATCAAAGCTGCTATCATAGAGGCAACAAGCCTTTGTGTGAAGCAAACAAAAAAATCAAAAAGAAAGAAAAAGCCACTATGGTTCTCAAAAGAGGTGGCAGGGAAGGACAGGGAGAAAAAGATAGCATTCAGGAAGTATAAGGAAACAAAGAAGGAGCAGGACAGAGAGCTATACCACTTAAGGCAGAAGGAAGCAGGGAGGGAAGTCAGAATAGCAAATGCCCAAACTGAGGAAAAGATAGCCAACTGAGTTAAGAAGGGGGATACAACCTTTTATAGGTACATCAGGGAGCGTAGAAAGACAAAGGGAGGGATAGTGAGGCTGAATAGAATGGACGGTGGGTGGGCAGAGAGGGACAGTGAAAAGCAGGGATACTGAAACGAATATTTCTGCTCAGTATTCACAAAAGAGGAGGAGGTGCCTAATCCAATTAACAGAAGCACTCTGGACAGGGGTCAATCCCAGTCCTTTCACAGAAGAAAGGGTTCTGAAAGAACTCCCTAAAACTGAAGGTGGACAAAGCAATGGGGCCTGACTGAATTCACCCCAGAATTCTAAAAGAATTAAGGGGGGAACTAGTGAAACCACTGACTACCCTTTTTAACAAATCATGGGAGGATGGCATGGTACCTGAGGACTGGAGGAAGGTGGATGTGATTCCCCTTCACAAAAGTAGGATCAAGACAGAGGCAGGAAACTACAGACCTGTCAGTTTGACCTCTGTGGTAGGGAAAGTGATGGAATTACATCTGAAGGAAAGAACTGTTGAGTACCTAGAGGCCAGTGGGGCACAGGACCCAAGGCAGCATGGGTTCACAGTGGGACGGTCATGTCAGACAAATCTAATTGATTTCTTTGACTGGGTGACCAAAGCAGTAGACCAGGGAGGGGCTGTGGACATGGCCTACCTAGACTTTAGCAAGGCATTTGACACAGTCCCACACAAAAGATTAATAGCCAAATTAACCAGCCTGGGAGTGGGTCCCAGGGTGGTAGCCTGGGTAAAACATTGGCTGGACAACAGGACACAGAAGGTAATTGTAAATGGAGTCCACTCTGAAGAAAGAGTGGTTACTAGAGGGAATTCCATGAGGTTCAGTCCTTTTAATGTCTTTATAAGTGACACTGCAGAGGGACTGGAAGGAAAAGTATGCCTCTTTGTGGATGACACAAAGATCTGCAACAGGGTTGATACACAAGGAGGTGTGGAAAGAATGAGAAGGGACTTGGCAAGGTTGGAGGAATGGTCAGAAGTACGGCAGCTTGAATTCAATGCAAAGAAGTGCAAAATAATACACCTGGAAATCAAAAACCCAGGGGAAGATTACACAATGGGGGGGTAGTAACAACAACAATGGAAAGGGACCTGGGGGTAATCATATCAGATGACCTTAAGATTAGCAAGCAATGTGAGAAGGCAGTAGGGAGGGCTGGAGGGATACTGGGATGTATAGGGAGAGGCATCACCAGCAGAAAACAGGAAGTTGTTATCCATCTGTACAGACAGTTGGTGAGACCTCATCTGGAGTACTGCATCCAGTTCTGGAGACCCCATCTCTGCAAGGACATAGACAGGATAGAGGCAGTCCAGAGAAGGGCAACTAAAATGGTGCAGGGTCTGCAAGAGAAGCCATACGAGGAGAGGCTAAAGGAGCTTAACATGTATACCCTTGAGGAAAGGAGGGAGAAGGGGGACATGATAGAAACTTTTAAGTACCTCAGTGGAATCAACAAAGTCCAAGAGGGTAGCATCTTTCAGAAAAAGTGATGTGCAAGAAAAAGGGGTCACAATTTGAAGATTGGGGGAGGTTTGGGGCAATGTCAGGAAGTATTTTTTCACAGAGAGGTGGTGGGGCGCATGGAACAGCCTTCCTCTGAGGAGGTTGGGGGGTCTAAAACTGTGGGAAAATTCAAGAATGCATGGGAGAGACGCAAGGCAATTTTTGTGGGCGGTAGGAAGAAATAGGCTGTTGGTTAACAAGGATCTGCAGCTTATCCTATAGGTAGGGAAATGGGCAGAGTAGGTGGGCCAAGCGGTCCTTATCTGCCATCAAAGTCTATGTTTCTATGTAATTAAAAGCCCTTCTAAGCGTTAGAAAATGGTATTTAAAAGCCCTTTTCAGGGCAGTCAATGCAGAAAAAGAAGACTCCAGAGCAGCTGACGCCTTCAGGAGAACTTTAACAAAACATAACATTTAGACACATTTCAGCTTGTATTTTACATTAGTTTTGCATTCTTCCTCCCCGCTATTTATTACTGGGGTCATCTGCATGACAACAGGATCTCTGCTCCTTAAGAGTTCATCTATTCATGTTGCTTTCTCCCTACCTGAGGTCACAATGCCTTGCTTGTGACATCAGTTACTTCCATGGCAACAAATTGTGATGTCACAACACAGCATTATGACTTGAACTAGGGAGTAAGCTACAGAGACAGATAACCTCTAAGGGAAATCTAAGGGATAAAATCATGTACTCATGAAAATTTACTCAGTAATAAATAAAAGAAATATGAACACTACACCATATAGACCATAAATTATATTTTGAATACCTAAATATGGAAATAAAAAAAGTTCATTCCAGGATAGGTGCGCTCTGAAGAATAGTAAACTGTCTGGGTATTAAAGACAAACAGGTTATAGCAAACCAGTTAATCATTCCACTGATTGACTATGGAAATCAAGTATACTCAAATGCTAATAAAACAATGTTACATAAGCTTGACATATATTACAATAGATTAGCAAGGTTTGTATTAATGTTTAAAATTGATATTCGTCATTGTTATATGTATACTAAGCTAAATTGGGTCTCTTTAGAGATTAGGAGAAAACTAATTTGGACAAACTTGGTCTATAAAATTTACAAGTCCAGTCACCCCACTGGCCTCGCAGAGAGACTTATTAGTCCTACCCATCAGTTTAACGTACGTAAAGGTGGAGCTAGAGATGTGACAGTTCCCAAACATAAAAATAGATTTGTATCTTTGACTTTCCAGTATAGAGCTGCTACTACTTGGAATGAACTTCCATTGCTGCCGAGAACTCAAGACTTGACTATAACTAAATTTAATTCTGCTATGAAGCAAAACTTATGTTTTCAATATGTACGTAACAGATGATCAGTATTGC
Source organism: Neoceratodus forsteri (assembly GCA_016271365.2). Lineage (NCBI taxonomy): Eukaryota > Metazoa > Chordata > Ceratodontiformes > Ceratodontidae > Neoceratodus > Neoceratodus forsteri. The sequence goes on along the minus strand of CM057455.1, from coordinate 334,959,823 downwards.
CTGAAGATGTTTTAAGCGCTATGACACAAATTGTTGTTCTGTACTATGTAATTTATTGTAGTTTTATGTGCAGTTTGTATTGCTTGTTTATTTTACTGTAACTCTGTACTGACATCTAAACAGGTGCACCTTGTAAAGAGGGTTATTGTAACCCTAATGGTGTTTGAAGCTGTCTTCATATCCTGTATAAATAAAAATGTTACTACTACTACTACTACTACTACTACAACTACAACTACAACATGGAATGCAAGCTGAATGGCACCTAATTATTATGTTTTTCAAAGTTTTCTTTTTGGTATCAGTAGCTCATTAAACGGCTGATACAATCACTTAAAACCCCCTGTCAAGGCAGGAAGGGCTCTAGAGGCAGAAGGTGGGGAGGCTGGTTGAAAAGCCTTGGTCGGAACCAGCCCATCGGTTCAGCTGTACCACTACCACTTGTGATGCCAGTGACATTGGTTCAAGAATGAGTCTTGGTCGTAAGGGGAAGACCAGGGAGAGGAGGACTGAACGTTTCAGGGGATGATCTCCTCCTCTAGAGAGGGAGAGCTATCACACCACTCTGACACTACCATCTGAGGGAGAGCTATCACACCACTCTGACACTACCATCTGTGGATGCATAGGTGGTAGTGCAAGGACAATGAAGTGGGTTGGGGGGGGGGGGGAGACAGTGCCATTAGGCACTTGGTTGAGACATGTGTCAGCATATCACCAGCCTGAAGGTTAGTCCTTCATAACAGCCTCCCGGGGGGATTAGAATCCCTCAACGCCAGACAATACTCTCCGATGGTCCCCTGTCAGTCAGGACCACATAGGCAGGCATATCCAGCGCTGGCAACGGGAGCAAAAACTATGTTTATAGTATAAAAAAAAAAAGCCTCTGTCAGGGTTACTAAGCAAGGGGAGCTACATAGGGGCATAGGAAGCTGACCTGCTTGTCAGAGCAGAAGGGAGTTTATTAAGGGCCCTTATCAGGACTACTACTGAGCAAGAGGGGGAAGTAAATTAAAAGCACATATCAGGGCAGTGAACTGGGAGCACACATAAGCTGTTTTCAGGACCATGTACCAGCTAGTGGGTAATATTTAGTAGCTCTTTTAAGGGCACCTTACAATGAGTGCTATTAGTTCTTTTCAAGTCCCTGTGATAGCCAGGGGGCATGCTTATTATTAGCTGGTATTTGGAAACAAATGTAAAATCAGTAAACAAAAATCAACAGGACAAGTACAAATTCTATGGGACAGTCAAAATAAATATTGCACCTGTCCCTTGGACAGCCATCCACAAAATTATTTTTAGCCCTGGGAGGGTCCCATTGTCGAGGAGTGGAAGTGGGGTTGGTTGTTGATTAGGGGGAGGATGTTGGATGCTGGGGAAAAGGGAGTAAGGAGATGATGAGGAGGGGAGAGGAACAGAGATGACAGTAAGATAGAGGTGAAAGGATGGTGGACCAGGGCAGAGGTGGCAGTAGTAGGGTTGTGGGGCTGTACAGGAAGGGTGGAGATGGGGGGAGTTAGTAGGGCAGGATGACTGGAGGGTTGGGGTTAAAGGAGACAAACAGCAGAGGGTGGGCAGAGCAGGTCCTTATGTTAGAAGGTTATGCTGACTGGGGCAGGAACACTGCATTTGACTTGCAAGGTGGGTGCGAAGCTTGGATCTAAATGGGCAGATTTTAGTTTTGGCATAAAATTCTAGAGCAATTCTAGAGAGGAGAATGTTCTGATGTCTTAAAATTTGTGCTGCATATGTTCATATTTGAAAAACAAAATATGGAGTTTATTATTATATTCATGTTTCCCCACAGGCTTTAGATTTGATCCATAACGTCCGATAAAACAACTAAGTTGCACTTTTGCCATACCTATATGCACTTTCTACTGAAATACTAGAAGAGTCCCCATAAAAACACTGAACAGCACTCTGACCGGTAGCGAATCAAAATTCAGACCTTCATTACAAGCAGTTACAGGAATGAGTCTAGGTTGTCGTGGGTTGGTGGAGTGGGGGGGGCCAGGAGATGGACTGAGCAGCTGCATGGCACCTCTCCTCTCCAGGGTGGGGACTCAGTCAAGCCCACTACAGAACTGCCCTGGTGCAGACGGGAGCAACTAGACTTGGGAGGGTGCCGCAGATCGCTGCGTGCCTCCACACGTGCTCAAGCAACCGCGGCATAGGGAGGGCAGAAAAGTGGAAAATGGAGCTGGCAGGTCCATGATGGCCCTGCATCGCACATTGCCCCCAAAGAGTCTGGATGTTGGTCTCTGGGGAGCAGTGCTCTTCGTCCTCTGCCCTGTCAAAGAGGGTAACCCGTGGGGGATTACAGACAGGGGTCAAAATTAAGTTTCGCAGCCTGGCCAAGCTGATGTGCTTACTAAAATGCTACCTTCTCCACTACAAGCTCACAAGGTTAGTTTAAGAAAAATCTTACTAGCCCAATACAAAAATCTACCAGCCTTTGGCTAGTGGACTGGTGCCAATTTCGACCCCTGACTGAGAGCGTCAGGTGCGTGACAGTCAGGGCTGGAGAGTGGACCTCTCCGAGGGAGGGGCCAGGGCTGCCTGCCAGCTCCGCCAGAGGAAAAAATGCATATGGAAAAAAAAATGTATGGTGCTAAATAGTTTTGGTCACTATAGTGCCTGACTGGTATCTGCACTAACTACAGCAATGAACTGCATCAGCTTGGGCTGTAGCTAAATAAAATTAACAAGGTGATTATTTTGTTGTTAAGACTTTACACGATAAACTGTAGTTTATGTGTAAATCAAGTACAAGTGCACGTGGTGATATATTCAGGGCATGGTGAGGGAGGGGGTACCAGTGAATACCAAGAAATATGTTTAGGTACCATAATGAGATATGTAGGTACCGCTGTTTTATTGTTGCTGGGGCATGGTGGTACTGCACCTTTGCTGCATAGCAGGTATTTGGGACACAGTGGGGTGTTAACCACTGTATTCCAACAAATTTATCTGGGGCATGGTGCGAGGGGCGGGGGGATACTTTGCACATCACGTACATTTGGGACATGGTGTCAGGGCGATCAAGGGGGTTACCTCACAAAATGAATCTAAAGAAAATGGTCTTTGGGGCACAGTCAGGGAGGGATGGTGTTACCACCGGGGGCCAGTGATTTTGTGCTGTCTTCTGTCCTGACTAGTGCTGGAGCAGCACGATCCGACTTCACCCAACTGGGAGCATGGCTATCCCTATGATGGAACACACTCCTCCTCTCGCCACACATATCCAGCAGCAGCATATAAACTATGCTGGCATTCTCACAAGTCAAGGGTAGACCATTTATGAATAAAGAAAATAAAGGCCTCAATATAGACAGACCCCGAGGGACACTGTGTTACTAGACATACAGAAGACATAATGCCATTAATCTTAAAGGAGTACTACACCCTCATATCTTGTAAATATTGTTTCTTTGTCAATGTACAACTTTTTCTGTGTAACTATTGAGAATATATACGTTTGCTTTAGTTTGTTTTCACTGTTCACACCAGCCCCTGTAACTAGCCTGGGGGGTCTCCATTTTCCGGTTGTTGAAATCTCATTGCTCCCAAGAGGTGCATTAGCATATGGGAACATGATGTGTCAGCACCCTTTACACTCCTCAGTATACCCGTCTGCTTACTTAGAATTCAACAAAACACGTTTTAACAGGTGCAAAATACCACATTTACCTTCAGTTAGCTTTACGAACTCTTAGATGTAATGCCCTTTTCTTTTCCTTTAAGCTGCATTCAATGCGTATGTGTTTCTAGAGGGGTTTTTTTCAGGTTATGTGTACTTTTAGCACAGAGATACATGGTGTAAATGGGTGCCGTGGCATCATGTTCTCATATGTTAATGCAGCTATCAGGGACAATGAGATTTCATCAAGAACCAGAAAATGGAGACCCCAGGCTAGTTAGAGGGGATGGTGTGAACAGTGAAAAACTACAGCAAACGCATATATCCTCAATAGCTATATGGAAAGAATTATCTGCCGACAAGGAAACAAATAGCATTTACAATATATGAGGATGTACTACTTTCAAGGAATGTTCTAAGATTCTTACAAAAAAAGTGTTTTTTTAAACCCATATATCCCTACCTAAATGTAGTCCGAGTCTATTGAATTGTAAAAGTATAATTCTTCTTTCTGTTCCTTCGGTAGGTAAGGGATCGTAAACTGACCTAAGATGTTGGCTAGCTAATCCCTTCCAGTTCCTAGAGTGCCAGCTCCATTCCCGTGCTAAGATGTTTTGTGATGTCTAACCAGTGAGAGCATGGAGACGCGCTCCACTGAACTCAATGGGGCTATTTTAAAGCCCCTAAATGTATATTTTAATTAAGAAATAATGCATGACAGGGTGTGTGTGCTGTGCTGGGATAACGCCATGCCTCAGATGGTTGGGCACTAGGTCGCTGGACAAGTATGTCCAACATCCAAGAACAGTTTTCCCAGCACTAACACACCCTGGAGTTCCTTGCTGTTATTTAATGGCTCATTTGTATTAAAATTAAAAAATTAAAAATACATTGCAACAGCTTTTTTTTTATACTGTGAAAGCAAATTTAAAAAGAAAGTATGTTTTTCTTTCTGTCCACTAGGTGGTGCAGTACTTTACTGGGAAGCCTGTGTATGCGTCTCTCCACCTCCCCTTGCCTGCCCATGTCTCCCCTCCCCGGTGGCATCATCATCACAAAAAGCTGTAGCCCCAAGGGTGAAAAACTGCAGAAAAAGTAGCCAGCGAAAGAGTAGTATGCCCATGCTCCGACTAGCTGAAAGTAAATGTGTGAGTTAAGCGAAACATGCTGAATTTTTCATTTGTTCATTCGGGTTCACCAGCGCATCAAGTGATGCATTGTGCTTGGCAATAAGCCAGTGCTATATGAAACATTAAGTCTGTTTATGGCTGCCAAGGGATCAGGAAACCAGTAAGTAAAACTCTCAGAGCGGAGCGGTGGAGTTCAAGGCTAGCATGCATGGTCAATCCTGTGTTGTGAGTCACGTCTGTGAAACCGCTTATAGCAGCAGTTTGACAAAAAAAAGAAACATTTGCAGTTTTGTGGCGGTTTTCACAGAGGAGCTGCGGTTCAACAAGTCCAGGAATATAGTTAATCTGTTGTGTGTGTTTGGGGAGTTACAAGATTAGGGCAGCTTGGAAGGGAAGTGTGAGATGATGGCAGCTTAGGCGGGAATTGTGTGGACAGTGCACAGTGATTCTTTTTCCTCTTTGATGCAGTCATGTGCTAGACCTGAATATTAGTGATGGTGTACTCAGATACCATCACTGTTCTGGGCACACAGTGAACAATCAGAACATTAGAGATTTTCTTGTGGTGGTGTTAATGCGTATGAAACTGCCCCACCGAACTTAATGGAGTGTACCCAGGCACTCTCCTTGGGTAGACATCACAAAACAGCTTAGTGTGAGGGAGTTGATCCCTTTAGAATTTCTAGGTGGTATGCCTGATGAAATATAACTTTATACACAAGAGCAGAAGTAAAAACAACAAGATAAAAATATATATCTTAGCTACTGACATCAGTAACAATTTATCAAAAATATTAGTGTATAACAGACATGTAGCATGGATTTTCATCCTTGCTGAAATGTTCTTGTCCCACAGTTCAAAGGTCATGGAATGTGGTTGTACTCTTCTGTGGCACAACATATCAGCTGACTGGAAATCTGTGGTTACCTACACTTGGACCCACTGTGGGCATCCCCCCAATTAGCAATAATCACACCTTGCATAGACCTCAATGGCTGTGACACTGCCACTGTGCAATGCTATATATTTTTTTAAATTAAACAAAACTGCTGAGCCAAAATATATGAGCATAAAAAATTGCATCTATCAGCTCAGCAGTTTTGTAAACAAAAATAAATAAATAAAAGCAGAAAATACACACACACACTGGGTGGGCAACCACATTCCCAACTAGCCTATGCTAGCACCTTGGGCTTCTGATTACACTGGATCTCTGCAGCTCTGCTCTCAAGCTCTGATGTAATCAGAAACCCTCTGTGACTGCACAGGCTGGCTGTGCACGGTTGCTCAGTGTTCTCCATGTTCTGCACTTAATGGTTCCCCCCCTCCCCTTTTTTCTGTACCTAGTGGCAGGGCTTGAAATTCACTGCTATTTGGCGGTCCCGACATACCCAAAAATCAAGCACGGACACCAAATACTGTCAGACAGCAACCCACTCTGTCTCCCGCTTGGAATGACTGCCATCATTTTGGGGTTGAGCCAGTTGCCCCTTCCCCAGCCAATTTTCGCACCACTTACTATGCATTCTGCCCAAAGACTGATTGAAATATTGCAGCACAAAACATGAGCTCCACAGTGTTGGGCTCAGCCTGTGTTGTGCATGTGCTGTGCTTTACTCACTAGGTGCCAATCACACTACTTCAGGAAGGACATTCTTGTGGACCTTCGCATGACGATCACCGTTCTGCCAGTCATCGCTGCTGTCCCTTTTTATAGTTCGGTCACTGAAACAGAAAAACCAGCATACAGGCTGGCAATGTTTAAAAAGGTGACCTTTTCCCCATTTTTGTTGAGGATGGCACACAAGGACAGACGACGTGGGTGAGCTTGATCAGGCACAAGTCTGAAAGTTTTATTTAAACTGTGCAGGTTTTGAGCCCAAGTTTAAAGCTACAAAAAACGCAGAGTTCTGCAGTTTGGGCAATAATTTATTTTTACAGGTATGATGTAAAAACAAATTCATGAGGAAGTGATCGGACTACTGCAGCTTTTGATTTTGCCTGCCCTATTCGCAGCAGTATTTATGAGGCCATCTTGCTACACATGAAAAAGGAAGTAATTAGATTTAATTACAGAGAAACTCTGATTTTCTTTGCCCGTCCTGTGTGCTGCACAGTACATGGAAAGCGAGACTGGGTACAACTACCAGTTTATGTGCTGTGTGCCATGATTAATTAAAAAAAAAAAAAAATACTTTGGGTCTCTCTAGCCCTGTCAACACTAGGGCCCCTGTAATGTTACAGGCATACAAAACCGTTACATTAGCCCCTAAACACAGTTCGCATCCACACTGGTAACGTTTTCAAACCGTGTAATAAAACTGTTTTTAAAGTGATTTTCTTACATTTGCCACCGACTTACCCCATTCCATAGCTAATGCTTGCTTAAGTCATCCTGGTCCAGTTTTAATATTTAATTCAGTGCCTGTATTTAGATATTGAAGATCGTATTTCAGCTTCGACAACACTGGCCAGTAGATTCCCTAACTTCCTGATTCACCATCATGCCCCTGCATTATGCCATCTAGCAATAGAGAGCGAGGGGGTACGCTCCATTGAAATAATCGGCTCAATTCTGTGTCATATTTAATACCTTATCATGGCCAGTTGGAGATTAATGGAGGACATAGTTCGGGTACCAAGGCCCTTGGTAATCAAATGGTATCCTTCATTAATCTCCAACTGGCCACAATAAGGTAATAAATATGACACGAAATTGAGCCCCATTCATTTCAACTGGCATGCCCTTCACTTCCCTTGCTAGACATCATAGCTTAGGGCGCGGTTGGTGACCTACTGGCAGGAATCAACTGGCCTGTGTTGCCAGGGCTAAATACAATCTTCAATATCTAAATACAGGCACGGGGGGGTTGGGGTTAAAGAATTTTTATAAAAAATTAAAAAGTGATCCTTTCCCAACACAACTGGGTCAAGCAACAAATAGTGGTATACAACAAAAAAAAAAAAAAAAAGAGGCTGGTATACCAGTTTTCAACACGGAATACCAAATTTTGGGAAATGGTATTCCATGAAGAACACCACTTTCGAAAAAACAAATTTTTATACCTGTACTGGGAAGCATCTTTTTTTTTCCCCTTCTTTTTATTTATTCATTCATTCGCGAATTACAATACCTTTGAGCACATAACAGCTCTTTTACAAAGGTTCCACGTCAATGGGAAGGGTGACAGACATACAAAGAATGGTATTACATAAAATATTGACAAAAAAGCATTTAAAATGACAGCATGACCATAATATTGCAACTAAAACTGAAACTATGAACTGGTAGGAAATCAAAAATAACTTAATAAAAGGAGGCGGCCCAAGGTATTTTGTGAAGTAGCTATACTTAGATTTGGGTGAACAAAAGTTCAGGTAAGTGAAGATGAACAGAGGAAAGAAGGTGGAGAGTGTGAGGTGAAAGAAGGATCTGGGAAGGCGGCAGGAAATAGGGCAGAGCCGCTAGGGTGAAAGTGGTCATTTTTAAGTGTAATATTTTTGATAATGAGATGTTACCATTCTGCTGTGGAAATGTTGTAAGGTATTTGTGTGAAATTATTATTTTTTATATATATATATATATATATATATATACACATACATACACACACACACATATACACACACAAATAAATTACAGGCTAACATCTTCTTAAATTGCACCCGAGCCACAGCTTCAGTAGTGCATTCCAGGGAATTCATGCAATGACCACAACCATAAATTGTTACCAGTGTTACTAGCTGCATATTGGGCAGCTACTTCTGCAAAAGTAACCATCATTACAGTTCCAGGCACTTCACCAGAAAACAGCATTGTAAAACTCATCCACCATCAAATGTTACATAACCGGGGCTGCTAGGGCTCCCAAGTGAGGGTTCCTAACCGGGACCCCAACAGAGGTTGCACAGAAATCAGAGAGGTCTCGACCGCTTCTGTAGTGCCGAGTCTCATTTTTTGAAACCAATTAACAAGAGTTTCCAGACCCATGGAACTAATATACTACAAGACTCTGTGCACAGAGCGGCCGCCCGCCCCCAGTCGCCGTACACTGCTCTTCTCCTTTTCTGCGGCGGGTCCGCCCCTTTACCTCCTCAGTGACTCGGGGCTCCAACTTCGCCCGCACTCGTCCCCACTCGATGCTCTGCAGGCTCTCCAGCCGGCCTACTACGAGCACTGGTCTGCAGCGGGGGTCGACTTCTCCGGCGCTCGCGCAGAACTCCACCTCCACTGCTGCTGCCATTTCCAAAGGAGCAGCCACCACTTCCGAATCAGAGCTGGTGGCAGATTCTCTCCACTCAACTTCACGTCCTCAGTTACAAGAGTAACGTAGCCAGCAGGAAAGTGTACGTTTCTGATTGTGACTGTGGGCGAACGAAGCTAACCGACCCGCCCTTCCGGTCCCAACCAGCCTTCAGACGCACGCACAGAAATTGCGGGTAGCTACTAACGTCGTTTGTGTGAACTGCTGCGGTGCCCTCTGGTGGCGCTTTCTTTTACTTTTCAGCACGCCCACGTTCCCTCCCGTGCAGCTCTTTACAGGTGGCGGCTGTGCAGTATGCGCTGCGCTCCCTTCTAAATTTTTGTTAATGAAAATTGTTAATGCCTTGATAATTTTACGGACTTCTCCAAGGGATTTAAGTTATTTTATAGGCTTGCATTAAATGCTTATAAACGCACACCCCGCCCAGGGCCAGATTAACTATAGGGCAAAAGGGGCAATTGTCCTGTGCCCCCTAGTTTGAGGGGCCACTGATTTCTTTTTTTTTCTTTTCCCTTTTTATTTTCTATCATGCCCCCCCCCCCGTGTTCTTTCCTGCTGTGTGTGTGACTAAACCTTTGGGGGGGGGGGGGAGGTTGATCATCGACCATTCCTTTGCCCTGCCGGCCTGCCACCTCAACCGTCCAAACAGCTCGCCGTTTGTGGCATTTTTGTTTCCTCATGGATGTTCTCTCTGCAGGGCAGGTGAAGCATAACATGCTAGCTAGCCAATGAAATTGTTGCAATATGGTCCTCCATTGATTTGCACCCCTCCCACCCCAAACCAGAACTTTTCTGTCCCCCCCAGCCCTCAGGTCCGTGCATCACACATGGTGCATGGTGGTTCCATCACATCTCACTCACGTGAAGTAAATCCCACCTGGATCTAGAAAACGGCACCACACACCAGCCGCCAACAAAGTGAGAGCTGCATAATCCTGTTATCGTTGTTGATAGACTGTCCCTCCACACTCTGTGCCTCAGCACCTGTGGCCTGTCACTAGGCCCATTGTCTGGTCTGGCTGTCGACTCAGTCATCGGGTTTTGAGGTCCGGAAAACAGCTGAATTATCAGCTAAGGCAGACCGGCAGTGTCAGAGAGAGTGTGAAACAGTAGGAGCCACCAGTGAGGAGCGCGAGTAGTCAGCAGAGAGGCCAGAGGCTGAGTAGACTCAAATTTTCAACAGGCATGTCTGTCCTATTTGACTTCTCATCTTCTTGACTTTGTCTTTATCTCAAGTTAAAAAAATAATAATTATGTTGGTTGTTATTTTAAAAAACTTTTAAATAAAATTATGTGGCTTGTAATAGCTTGGCAGAAGACACCAGGAGAAAGGATTGCTGTGTGACTGGACTTCTGTACTGGGATTGTATTGCCCTCCTTACCTCCCCTCCACCCAAGGCTAGTTCTATTTTTATAGGCACAGGATTTGACTGACAACAGGAACTTCCTGTTTGGGAGCAGGAAGTGAGTGATCACAGAACCACCAAAGACCCACCATCTTCCTCCCGAAGTCTCGATGGCTGAGAGGGACCTGGGGGGTGGTGGTGGATGTCAAGATGAACAACTCGGAGACTTGTAGGAGGGCAGCAGCGAAGGCCAACAGGATGCTGGGATGCATTGCTAGGGGGATCACCTCCAGAAGGAGGGAAGTGATACTCCCTCTGTATAACTGCCTGGTGAGGCCACACCTTGAGTACTGCGTGCAGTTTTGGAGGCCACACTTAAAGAGGGACATTAAACTTCTGGAGAGGTTCCAGAGGAGGGCAACCAAAATGATTTGGGGCTTGGGGGACAGGACCTATGAGGAGAGGCTTGAAGAGCTAAATATGTACACACTGGAAGAGAGAAGGGACCGGGGGGACATGATAGAGGTCTTCAGGTACATGAAGAGGGTAAATAGGGAGGAACAGTCAAGGTGCTTGAAGGAAGGAGGAGGGGCCACTAGAGGGCATGGGTGAAAGCTGGAGGGGGAAGATTCAGGGAGAAAGGAGGAGGTGCTACTTCACTGAGAGGGTGGTGGAGCTATGGAATGCACTGCCTAGGGGCTGGTGGAGGCAGAGACAGTGGAGGGTTCAAGAGGGGTGGGACAGGTACAGGGGAAGGGTTCTGGAAGCAAAATCCAATGCAGCAAGAATATCCGGAACTGGGAAGGGAGAAGCCAGAGAAGGCGAGGGGGGCAGCAAGGTCAGCACTCAGGGTGGGGGCTGACCAATCGAGCAGACTCAAAAGACCGTTAGGCCTATTCTGCTGGCATTTTAGTATGTTAGTATTCTAGAAAGGCAAGAGTAGCACCCTCTAGCTGCTGGAGGTCTGCCTCTGAGTAAGTAAGTGGTTTACTGGGAAATATAGGATATTCTTGTCTCAGAACAGGACAATCAGGAGCTTAAAGGGCACACAGGCAGAAAGTAAGGAGAGAGAGAGAAAAAAAAAAGAGGAAAGAGTAAGGATTGCAAACAGTTAAGGGGCCAGAAATAAGACATGATTGGAGTGGTGCAGTGCAGTGGCTGTGGAGCAGCAGTCTTCCGGAGACATTCTGGAGGATGTGGTGTTGTCCCATCTGCAGGCACCTCTGGGTTGAGGGAGGAGGTTGCTCATCTCCAGGCTGAGTTGGCCAGGATTTGTGGGACCTCCTCTTCCATCCAGGGACCACCAGTGCCACCCCTGCTGCCTCAGAGGTTGCCAAGAAAGAGGAGCGGTTGGACCACAGTGGGCTCAGGAGGGTGAGGGTGGTGGAACAGAGGCACATCCCTCCAGTTGTACCTCTCCACAATTCATATGCCATTCTAGCAAAGTGTGGTTCCTCTATGGAGGCACCCACAGTGGAGACCAAGGAGGATGCTGGGAACCTCCACAAAGGAGACCCACAGGAGGGTGGCAGGGGACCCTGCAGGAGAAGAAAACAACTGCTGGTGGGGGACTCTATTGTTAGGAAGGTAGAACTGGGGAGGAAGGGAGATGGAGGTAGGTGCCTGCCTGGCGCCATGGCTTGGAGGGACAGGGAGCATACCTCAGGATTGCCGGAGCAGCTGCACAGGGGAGGGAGCTGGATGTCATTGTCCACCTGGGGACAAATGACCTGGCTAAGAAAGGGATTAGAGAAGTGCAGGAAGAGTTTGTGGAACTGGGGATGCGCCTTAGTCAAGTAGCACGCACGGTAACCTTCTCGGAGGTGCTGCCCATCTACGGCATAGGAGAGGCTAGGGTGTTCCGCACCATGGGATTCAATCAGTGGTTGAAAAACTGGTGTGGCGCTCAGGGATTTGGCTTCATTGGGGACTGGGGGTCCATCTGGAGTGATGCAAGCCTATACTGGCATGATGGTCTGCATCTGTCCGGGAGGGGAACCAGGATCCTAGGTGATAGGTTTAAATGCTACATTGGCAAGCTTTTAAACTAGCCAAGGGGAGGCACTGTAAAGGAGCAGGGAAATCCTAGCCCCCCAAATAATCATGGTAGTAAGTGCGGCAAACACCAGCATAGAGGTGTCGATAGGGAGAAGGGCAGGGTAAATGGAGAAAGTGACAAAGGCAAGAAGGACAGGGATGGGGCAAAAGGGAGTAAGGCCATCAGGAAATGGAGGGTAATGAGTACCAATGCCCATAGTCTGGGCAACAAGCTCCCTGAGCTGGTGGCATTGATGGAAGAGGGATGCCTGGATATCGTAGCAGTCACAGAAACATGGTACACAGAGAACCATGACTGGGATGTTAACATACCAGGGTACATAACCTACAGGAGAGACAGGCAGGGGAGAAGAGGGAGAGGAGTAGCTCCTCATGTAAAGGAAGGATAAAAGCAACCAACAAAAGAGTAAACAGGGAGGAGAGGAGGCACTGTGGGTCACCTTGGAGACTGGAAATGGCACCACAATCCACACAGGGGTTGTGTACAGACCCCCATATCAGGGGGAGGGAATGGACAAGGATATGATAGAAGGCATTCTTAGAATGGCAGAGAAAGGGAAGATACTGTTGATGGGAGACCTGAATATGCCAGATGTTAACTGGAGCACATTTGCTGCAGCCACATCCAAGAGCAGGGCCATTCTTGATGCCCTACAGGTTACAGGCCTTAGACAGCTAGTTTCTGAACCCACTCGTGAGGGAGCAATCTTAGACCTCGTACTCTCAAATGGGGGCAGTGAGAGGATCTCAGATCTAGAAGTAGGTTATTATCTGGGGACAAGTGACCATCAAACAGTGTGGTTCACGTTAAACTCAGCTACAGAGTCAAGCCATACAAAAGTGAGGGTACTGGACTTTAGGAGGGCTGACTTTGGCAAGATGGGAGAGTGCCTCAGAAAAGCACTAGCAAACAGGCTAGAAGGAGGTGTGGAGCAACAATGGGGAATCATCAAACTGCCATCACAGAGGCAACAAGCCTTTGTGTGAAGCAAATAAATCAAAACGAAGAAAAACCACTATGATTCTCAAAAGAGGTGGCTGTGAAAGTCAGAAGAAAAAGATAGCATCTCGGAAGTATAAGGAAACACAGAAGGAGCAGGACAGAGAGCTGTACCAGTTAAGGCAGAAGGAAGCAGGAGGAAGTCAGAATACAAAGTAAACTGAGGAAAAGATAGCCAACTCAGTTAAGAAGGGGATAAAACCTTTATAGGTACATCAGCAAGCGTGAAAGACAAAGGAGGGATAGTGAGGCTGAATAGAATGAACGGTGGGTGGGCAGAGGGAACAGTGAAAAGCAGGGATACTGAACGAATATGTCTGCTCAGTATTCACAAAAGAGGAGGGGGAAGTGCCTAATCCAATTAACAGAAGCACTCTTGATAGGGGGTTCGATCCCAGTCCTTTCACAGAAGAAAGGGCTCTGCAAGAACTCCTAAAACTGAAGGTGGACAAAGCAATGGGTCCTGATGGAATTTACCCCAGAATTCTAAAAGAATTAAGGGAGAAACTAGTAAAACCACTGGCTACTCTTTTTAATAAATCATGGGAGGATAGTGTGGTACCCGAGGACTGGAGGTAGGCGGATGTGATTCCCCTTCACAAAAGTGGGACCAAGACAGAGGCAGGAAACTACAGACCTGTCAGTCTGACCTCTGTGGTAGGGAAAGTGATGGAGTCACTCTGAAGGAAAGAATAGTTGAGTCCCAGAGGCCAGTGGAGCACAGGACCCAAGGCAGCATGGGTTCTAGCGGAAGGTCAGTCAGATGAATCTAATAGATTTCTTTGACTGGGTGACCAAAGTAGTAGACCAGGGAGGGGCTGTGGACATGGCCTACCTAGACTTTAGCAAGGCATTTGGCACAGTCCACACAAAAGATTAATAGTCAAATTAACCAGTCTGGGGAGGGTCCCAGGGTGGTAGCCTGGGTAAAACATTGGCTGCACAACAGAACACAGAAGGTAATTGTAAGTGGAGTCCACTCTGAAGAAAGAGGGTTACTAGTGGGGCACCGAAGGGTTCAGTATTGGGTCCAGTCCTTTTAATGTCTTCTATCAGTGACATTACAGAGGGACTGGAAGGAAAGTATGCCTTTTGCAGATGACACAAAGATCTGCAACAGGGTTGATACACAAGGAGGTGTGGAAAGGATGAAAAGGGACTTGGCAAGGTTGGAGGAATGGTCAGAAGTATGGCAGCTAGGATTCAATGCAAAGAAGTGCAAAATAATGCACCTGGGAAACAAGAACCCAGGGAAGAATACACAATGGGTGGGGAGGTAATAACAACAAAAAGGAAAGGGACCTGGAGGTAATCATATCAGATGACCTTAAGGTTAGCAAGCAATGGAGAAGGCAGTAGGGAGGGCTGGGGTATACTGGGATGTACAGGAGAGGCATCAGCAGCAGAAAACAGGAAGTTGTTATCCCTCTGTACAGACAGTTGGTGAGACCCCATCTGAGTACTTGTGTCCAGTTCTGGAGACCCCATCTCCGCAAGTACATAGACAGGATAGAGGCAGTCCAGAGGAGGGCAACTAAAATGGTGCAGGGTCTGCAAGAGAAGCCGTATGAGGAGAGACTAAAGGAGCTTAATATGTATACCCTTGAGGAAAGAAGGGAGAGGGGGGACATGATAGAAACTTTTAAGTACCTCAGTGGAATCAACAAAGTCCAAGAGGGTAGCATCTTTCAGAAAAAGAGACTTGCAAGAACAAGGAGACACAATTTAAAGATAGAAGGAGGGTGGTTCAGGGGCAATGTGAGGAAGTATTATTTCACAGAGAGGGTAGTGGATGCATGGAACAGCCTTCCTGAGGAGGTTGTGGGGTCTAAAACTGTGGGAGAATTCAAGAATGCATGGGACAGACATAAGGCAATTCTTGTGGGGGGTAGGAAGAAATAGGCTGTTGGTTAACTAGGATCTGCGGCCTATCCTGTAGGTAGGGAAATGGGCAGACTAGATGGGCCAAGCGGTCCTTATCTGCCGACAAAGTCTATGTTTCTATGTTGTGAGAAGAGGATCATGCTATAGTAAGAGAGGAAGATAGGGAGTGAGAGAAAAAGTCAGTCTCTCTTTTTTGCACCAGGCTCCAGACAGCTTCTCTCTCTTCTTAATCTTCTCCCAGTGCTTTTTTTGTCGTCATGCCACCAGCCAGTGAAGTTTTGTAAGGCAGCCCCTGCCACAGTTACTCAGGTCTCTTGCTGACTGTGTTCATACTGTGACTCCGTCCCCTCACCCCAGCAAACATTCACAGTAGCTGCAGCAGGTTTATTGTATCTGGGTTACCTTCCTTGTCCCTCACAGCAGTACTCACTTACCTGCTGCCCAACACAGTCACCAGGTAGACCAGCCCACTGATCTAAGGATGGCTAACACATTTAAATGGCAGGCTGTCCAAGACTACTATCTATTTGGGCAGTGAGAACGTTGGTGTGGAGGGGCCAGTAACGCATGGCTGTGTTTATGCTGACACTCAGTGTGAATGTAATCCAGCCATCCAACTTCAGACAATAGCCTTCTATTTCCACCCCAAGAATGGCATTCAGAGGAGCTGGAAAACCCTCCAAATGCATTTTTAGGCATCAAAAATCTTTCAGCTTTCGGGGTCAAGTCACGGGAGGGGGGGGGCTCCACAATTCAAAATTGCCCAGGGCACCACAACTTGTTAATCTGTCCATGACCCCGCCGTGAGTTGCTGCTTACTTACACCACTATTACCTTCCATATTGCCCTAAGCAGTGATGTACTCGATCCCTGATCAGCAGAATACCTTTGGTGTAATTGTTTTTTTTTTTTTTTTTTTTTTTTGGAGGAGGGGCACAACCATAAGAAGATTTAGATTTTACAGTAAGTTATTCAAGACTGCAATGATGAAACGTGGGGTGGGGGGGGCGTATAATTACACCCCTGTCCCGGATTCCTCAGGCTGATAGCCAGTCAAACTGCTCCTCTATGCCTACTGTACAGAAATCTGCAAGCATACCTCTCAACTTCTTACATCACAAATCAGGGGACAAGGCTTAAAATCAGGGACAAACCCAAAATCGGGGATACAACTTAAACATCGGAAATATTCACTCAGAAAGCTGATAGAATAAGGAAAATAGTATAAAAAGCTTTTTCTGAAGAACACGTCTGTAACTTTAATATTTAACATTATTTTGTACTTACAATCCCCACTGTTCAGTCACAAAAACATAAAGTATAGGAGGGATAGAGGACATTCTTGAGGCAAAATCAGGGACATTTGAGAGGTATGTCAAGGTCTGTTCCAGCTTTTCCCAAAGGCAGCTCTCTCATCTTCAGTGATAAAATATTTCTAAAAAAAAGTTTCCCTGTGGTCTGTGAGTAAAACTAAAGACTGGCTGCCAAATTCAGTCCTAACCATTTGAGTCATGCTAACCAAGCATAGCATTAAAAATAGCACTTGACTGCCAGGGGGCATTATCCAGACACCGGACCCTGTCTGGTCTGCACGCATGTCTGAATATCCTGCTGTGACAGCAACGTAGATAGTGTGTATGTGCATCATTATCACAGCCCCCTGCTGGCAACGTGCTCCCATGGGAAAGGGAGATAGCGTGTCCCAAACAGGAAAGCACCGTCACATCTGGATGTCATATTCAGTGGCTAGCATGCTAATGTCCACATATGGCGTGCATGGCGCAATGGAATTATTTGCGTGTCATTATTTGGCCATTAGCAGCTCTGCACAATGCCTCTGTGCACAAATACAGGGCAGCATTAAACAAAGTTTTGCCCACTACCCCCCAACGGAGACCTAGATACCTTCGCCATCCCTGGCAGTCTAGTGGACTCCCCACCCAATCCCTGTCAGTATTTGTGTAGTATCACCAACCCCCTTCCTACCCAATTCCCACAGGTATTTGTGTAATACAGTCCTATCCTTGGCAGTTTGGTGAGCTCCCTTCCCACCCTTCCAGTCCATCAGTATTTATATACTATCACAATTCCATCCCTGGCTGTCTAGTAGTACCCCCTCCTCCTTCCTTGGTCCACCCACAAAGCACCCCTAGCCTCTATCTCCCCTTCAGCCCCCAACTCACCCCATCCCTTCATAGCTGAACTTCCGTCAGGTCCTCTCATGGTGGCCAGCACATGCCTGCCACTCACCATCTCGGCTGGCCACCATCTGTCTGACAGGGAGCAAACATACATGTGCCACAGAGACAGCTGTTTCTAGTGCACATGTTCGCCCAAGCTCTGTCAGATGGTATCCAACCAAGGCGGGGAATGTAGGGGCTGTGCTGATCACTGTCCGAGGACCTGATGGTGGCTCAGTTATGGAGGGCCGATGAGGGATAGGGATTTTAGTTCAGTGAGTGGGCCAGGGATGGGGCTGGGTGGTAACCAAACTGCTTGACTGTACACGGCCCACCTGGTTGAGATGGTTGGGTTTGTTCCTGGGGGGGGGTTCATACCAGAATTAATAAGAAATAACACAGTGCCTCCACTCAAGAGAGCATCCACCCAGAGACAGAATAACTGGGCCAGATGCTGTATGTAGCACCCCCCTGGGATGCAGTACATACCCACCTCCATACATTGACTAGACCACCCTATGAGGACAAATAAAACAATTCTTACCTTCACCAATAAAGACTTCAATTGGGTTGCACAAAGTGGGTGCATGCACAGAAGTGAAATCCAACAGCCAGTCCGGTGGCGCTGGGGTTATTACTTACTTACTTGGTATTACTTGGTATGAAAGAACAGAAGAAGGCCAGAGCCCATCGAGACTGTTCCCCACACTGTGTGGGACATTATTTATCTATTATCCCTCAACCAAACATCTAATTTGTTTTTAAAGACAATGGCACTAGTTGCCTCTACCAATTCTTGTGGCAAGGTGTTCCATACAATGGATGCTCTTATTGGAAAAAGTTTCCCCTTTTGCTGGTTTTATAAGTTTTTACTTCAAGCTGTTTATTATTCAGTCTCGGAACATGTCTCCTTTAGGAGAGTGTTAGACCACATTTTTCCATTAGATCTGGTGAATTTATGAAATTAAAAAACATAAGCATATCACCTCTTAATCTTCTAGCTTGAAGAGAGAAGAGACCAGTAGCTTTTAATCTGTTCTGATAATCCAAGTTTGTTGATCTTGGAATCATTCTAGTTACTCTCCTTTGAACCTGTTCAAGAATTGCTATGTCTTTTTTTTGGTTTGGATTCCAAAAAGGGGAGCCATAGTCTAGATACGGTCTAATGTATGCCCTATACAATGGAATAAGGCATTGTTCAGTGTGATTAACAAAAGTGCATTTTATTTGCCTCAAAAGTCTGTTGGTCATGCAAGCAGTTCTAACACAGTGATCATTTGATGTAAGTTTATTATTAATATATATCCCTAAATCTTTTTCACAATTTGATGAGTGAAGTGGTAGTCCATTTATATAATATATCGTTTTTGGATTATTTACACCGAAATGCACTACTAAACATTTGTTTTGATTAAACTGCATATGATTTTCATTTGCCCAAAGTGTTAATTTTTCCAAATCCTTCTTTAATGCAGAAATATTTTCTTGATTATTAACCTTGCTCCCCAATTTAGTATCGTCTGCAAATTTAACCATGAAGTTATTTGGCCTTGTTTGTAAATCACTGATAAAGAGATTAAACAATGTTGCTCCCAAGACCGACCCCTGTTGTACACCACTTGTCACACTACCCGAATCGAAAAAGATAGCATTAATTCTGACTCTCTGAGAATGATTTGTCAAGCAGTTTAAAGTCCAGTTGACAATATCAGGTGACAAACCTAGATTGTGCATTTTAGTAATGAGTTTTTCATGTGAGACTTTATTGAAAGCTGTACTAAAGTCCAAAAGAATTACATCAGTAGGGATACCCACATCTAGTAGAGTGCTTATATTATTGTAAAAAGATATCAGATTGGTGGTGCAGGAATACTTGGGAGTAAACCCATGCTGATTTGAATCATAAATTCCTAATTTTTTACAATCTTGATCTATTAGAGACTTCATTACTCATTCCATTAATTTACCAGCCACTGAAGTCAGGCTAACTGGACGATAATTTTGCACAGAACCTCTATTGCCTTTTTTAAATATGGGAGTAACTATTGCTGAACGCCAATCATTTGGTACAATGCTTTCTTGTAAGGCTTTGTTGAAGATAACTGACAAAGGTACAGAAATATTTATAGAAGTTTCGATCAGAAACCATGGATGAATACCATCTGAGCTCAGACTAGTATTTTTTGTTAGTTTTTTGATAGCCTGTATAATGTCAGTTGGATAGAACCTATGATAATCTATGTGGTGAACTTTAAATGTACTAATAGGTGATTTTTGAGAAAAGACAGAACAAAAGTACTTATTAAAGAGATTTGAGGTTTCTATATCAGATAGAGAAGAACCATTGGTTATAATGGGAACAATGGTCCTTGATACACCTTTTTTACTATTTATATAGGAGAAAAGAGATTTGTGACAGTCTTTTGTGTGAGCTAGTTTAAATTCTAGCTATTTTTTGCCAATTTAATAGAATGTTTTACGTTTTTCACAGTCTGTATTTATGTAATAGAGTAGTTTTAAATGGAGCAGAACTATTCTTAAGTTTCCTAAACAGTTAAATTTTTATTTTAATCTGATTTTTAATTGTCTTGTTGAACCAAGGGGGAATTTTTCCTTTATTATTAAATTTCCTCTTAGATGAAATAAAGGTATTTTCCAAATAATGTACAATGTTTTTAAAAAAGTCCCAAGCTTGTTGTGTTGTACAATTAAGAAGATTGGATTCCCAGTTTATGTTTTGTAAGTATTCATTGATTTTAGAAAAAAATGCTTTATTATAATTTTTTGTACAGTATAACTTCCGTTGTGTAGTTTTAAACTGTTGAATTTCAAAAAGAATAGATGAATGATCACTGGTCCCAAGTGGATCCCAAATGTGTAAATTGCTAATTTGTTGCTCTGTTAGTAAATAATAGATCCAAAATATTAGGACCTCGAGTGGGTTCAGTAAGAAGTTGTTGTAGTCCAGTACTAACTACCACATCTATTAGTCCTTTCTCAGCATATAACTGTCCTGAGAATGAGTCCCAGTTAATATGAGGGAGGTTAAAGTCACCAAATATTACAGTATCTTGAGATTCTGAAAAATGTGTAATTTCTTTAAACATATCAGTTGTGTAATCTGAATTTGCAGATGGAGGTCGATAGATGTTACCAATAATTATATAGGACTGCTCCTTCAATAAGATTTTAACCCATATACTTTCCAAAGGAACGGGAGAACACACTTCAAAAGAAGGAATATCATTTCATATGTACATGCAAACTCCACCGCCTTGCTTATCTAATCTGTTTTTATGATATAACTTATAATCTGGAATTTCTCTGGACCAAATTGAGGATGCGTCCCACCAAGTTTCAGTTACTCCCACCACACCTATATTTAAAGTTTTACATTTGGCTTCGAGTTCTGCTAATTTGAGTTGGTTTAAAGATCTGGCATTCAAAGCTAGGAATTTACATTTAGTTGTAATACTATTTTGGTAAGTATTCAGAGACTTGGGAATAGACCCATTCTCCCCCATTGTTTTTAGTTTAAACAATGATTTATGATTTTAGTGATACTATTCCCCACAAGTGTACTACCCCTATGACTTAGATGTAAACCATTCCAGCAAAACAAGGAAGAACGATCTGAAAATGATTCCCAGCGGGTAATACAGGGTATATCCTGCTTAAAACACCACTTTCTCAGCCATTCATTTAGGGCTTTGATTTTCTGTGTCATGGTAGATATTGCTCTCGGGACAGGTAGAATTTCAGATATACATACACAGCATCTCCTATCAAGTAACAGGTTACATAACGCCACATAGTCCTGTTGTAACTGATTAAATGGGGTGTTGTTTATATCATTAACACCGGCATGTATGATAATCAGTGGATTTTCCCCCGCATTTTGTAAAATGTTAGGCATCATGGAGGTAATGTCAGATACCCTGGCCCCATGGAAGCTAGAACAAGTGCGGTTGCTCTTGTCACTATTGCATACCGCCCTGTCAATGTGCTTAATGATTGAATCTCCCAGGACTAACACTTGTTTTGAGACAGTAGGGGTACAATAATCAGAAATAGGTGATTGTGTAACACACTCTGGAGTGATTAACTTAATAGGTATTGATTTGGTAGCTTGAGACTTACTTGGACAAATATTCATGGGCATTAACTCCTGATTGAAAAGTGTTTTTAAACCATTATTATCATCAGAGGGTGATGCACAGGATAAATCATGTAGCATTTCATTATTTGATACAGTCAATTGTGCAAACCTATTACAAGTTTCAATAGGGGCACTATTGTGTATTTGACTGCCCCTCCTTTTTTTAAGAGGCTTCGTGACAATGGTCCAGTCATCATTGTCATGAGAAGAGGTGGATAATCATCCATCTTATAAGAGGGGCAGAGGCAACAGGTATACTAGTACTAGTCGTTACAATTGTCTCCTCATCAGGAGGCATAGAAATGCTACCTAAATGTGAAGGAAATTGTTCATTAGAATGAAGTTGTTCATCCATAAGATCAATATAACTTTCCAGTTCCCTAATATCAGTAGAAACTGGTTTAATATTAAGCAGAAACACTATCTCTGCTTCAAGAGTAGTAATCAGATGGCAATTAGCACATACATACTCGCTTCCATACTTTCCCTCACTATACATCAAACATTGCATACGTTTACAAAGTTCTTTTTCCATTGTTAAAGGTGTATAGTTACTAAGTAGAGGATATGCTAAAATTATCCTATCCAAGTTTATCTAATGCCAGCAGTTTCAGCTTGCACAGCAGACACGTATAGTAGCATCATTAACTCTCTGTCTTGTAACCCAATACCTCGCCCGCTCGCTACAGGGGCAGGTTTTAAGTTGTAAAACCAGAAGTAAGTGCCCGTTCACTTCTGGTGTCAGCGTGAAGTAAAAATAACAATATTTACTTAAATTCAGCAAGATTCTGTGAGTTGAGGGTTTACAGGCCCTAAAAAGGGCAAGAGAACCACCAGGCAACAGTGCTTTTAAGAGAGATGTTGTTTTGGGGTAGGAGGTGTACTAGTCTATTGCTAGTCCTCCAGGTTTCCACAATGCTCTGCTATTCACTGAAGAGTCAGTTACAAGCAAATGGTGCCACACAATACAGCAACAGTTAAAACAAATATATTATTGGTATATCAAAGTATATTGGTGCACTGCACTACTCCACCTCTCACCAGAGGTTCACTATATCAGTAGCAATGCCACTATTAAATGCCCCACTCACTAGAGTGGCAGGTTTTAAGCTGAAAAACCGGAAGTAAGCGTCTGTTCACTTCTGGTTTCGGCGCGAAGTTAAAATAACAATATTTACTTAAATTCAGCAAGATTCTGTGAGTTGAAGGTTTACAAGCCCTTAAAAGGGCAAGAGAACCACCAGGCAGCAGTGCTTTTAACAGAGCGATGTTGTTTTGGGGTAGGAGGTATACTAGCCTATTGCTAGTCCTGCAGGTTCCCACCATGCTCTGCTATTCACTGAAGAGTCAGTTACAAGCAAATGGCACCACACAGGGTTGACAAAACCAGTGTTTCTCTATGATCCTTCCCTTCCTACTGCCAAACAGGAAGTTTCTGTTGACAGTCAAATCCAGTGGCTATAAAAGTAGAACTGACTTAGGGTGGGTGGGATAGAGGGCAATTAGTAAGAAAAAAGGCTAGCAACAGGAAGTTGTAATTTGAGTCACCTGCATTTATAGTGTCTAAGCCACACCCCCAATTAAGCTCTCTCTCCTCCTACTGGTTTAGCAAAGTAAGTTGATACAGTACCCTTCACAGTACAGAACACACACTGAGTTTCTTTCTTTTCTTTCTTTTTTTAACCCTAAATAAGACCCCTTCTACTTCTAATAAAGTATCTGTCTGCTTAATCTCAACAGACCCTGACTCCTGCTGAGATATAAGTGTTAAATTAATAAGAAAATGTAGCTTCTTTTAGTTAGCTGCTTTCTGCTCTACAAGCAAGGTTGAGGAGCTGGATGCCACACCTCACACCATGCTGGCATCCCGGGTTTGGGAATGAGCCCGGGTCATCGGGGGTTGGCAGGGTAGAGAGAGGATCGAGCACCCAGAGGACTGCTCTCCTCTCTCGGGGGGATACAGGGGTATGCACAACACCGCAGTGGCCCCTGGTAGAGACTGGAGGCACTGCAATGCTCAGGGCATCAGTAGAGGGAAAGCGGAGCCATGACGGATGTCCCCTGCCGTCATTGCATGCTCGGGCTCTGCCTGGGGAGGTGGGATGAGGGTGTAACTCTAAAGAAAAACCCTGCCCGTGGGGATAGGTGATGGCACCTCCTCCCACCAGCCACACTTCATCAGCTGGACTCTCTCCTGTCCTGGGCCGAGCCCAGCCCGGCCCGAATTATAAATAGAGCACCCTAGGCAGATAGGGCGGCCCTACCTTGGGGGACTCAGAGCCTGGGGGCTAGCCAAGCTGGTGCCAGGATACAGGAGGAGTCTCAGGCTAGGAGGTAGAGCTGGGGGTTAAGGTGGAAGCCTGAGAGAGTTCCCCAAGTGGCAGTGAATAAACAGAGTTTGAAAAAAAAAAAGAAGTGAAATACAACAAATGAATACTGCTTTTATTTAAGAGCACAGGCCTGGAAGCTGGAGGGAGATAGAGGGTTAGACAGTTGCAAGTCACCTTGAGTACTCCCACCCTGTAGCAGTGCTTCCTGGGAGCCATGGGACTGTGGGTCACTACCACCCTCTCAGATCCCACACAATCACTATAGGCATCCACCCAATTGAGGGGCACGATAGAACAGCTTACACTACACCAGGTGTGGTTTTCATTATAACTGGTACCAGTACTAGAACTGTACATTTATTTTTTTAAATTTAAAATTGTATTTTTAAAAAATAAGCATGACAACATATGGGTTCCACATCATCACAGTGACTCCTGAACAGTGAGGAGTCAAAACAGTGTTGGATTATAGCGAATGCCAAAATCAGTGAACTCTCTGTTTGTGGGGGGCTGTGTCCCCCACACACACCCTTTCTAAATGAACCAGCTCTGGGGGGGGGGCAGACCTTGGTGAGGGAGGTACAGTGAGTTAGCCGATATTGACTTTCACTATAATCCAGTGCTGTTTTGACTCCTTGCCATTCAGTAGTCATTGTTTTGATGGGGCTACCCAACATACACAAGCATCAAACAGAGTGCCAAGGTGTGTCATAATACATACAGTCATACAACAGCAGTGAATTCTCCTGGCTCCTGAGAGTAGTTTTGTTACTTTAATACAGCAGATACATCGTCATATTTAGAAGAGGACTCCTATGCCTAGATTAACCAATTCCCCTGTCCCACTCAGAAGGGTAAGTTTTTTTCCTCCAGTACTAGAAATGTACTTGTAAGTATGAAATGACAGTAAATGACTATGGGCACCCAACAGATACAGAAAATCCCCAAAAATGGCAACCAAATGAAACAGCCGAGCTACTGTCATATACTCAGAGTCAAAAGAAAGAAGACCACCTCAGGCTTCATTGAAATAAATTCCCGTCTGTTCTGTGGGAGTAGCTACTGTCACAAACGCACTCCACAGGTCAGGTGCTCTGCTCCCACAGTGCCAACCTCAGAGCACAATAGTGTGAACAGATAACAGACAGGGTAACCCTCCTGTCTGCTTTTGGGTCCGAATCACCTGTAGTCTCAAGTTTTAGGGGGATTCAAACTGTGAACCTTATGCTAGCATACCCAAATATACAGGCTCAGATAATATTCTCTTTGAGGTGATGCAATATAACTTTCACCTAAGGGCACCTAACCAGGTATCCAAAATGAACCCTTAAAAAACTGTAAGAGGCCTTAGGTATATTCTTAGCTTTTACCAAGCTTAGTAGCACCATCAAGCCCTTGAACCGTTGTCAGACTTAATATCCATTCAGCAATAACATGCAAAAAATGACTGAGGAGACCCAGGCAGTATCTTAAAGAAAATGTTTACTAAAAATGGATAAAAAAACAATAACATAAAATACAGAACAAATATCAAAGAGCAACACAATCACATAAAAAAAAAGGGAAAAGTAAAAAACAAAAACGCCTACCACAATACATTTAGACCTTTGCTGTCTAAGGTATTACCTCTGGAAGTGCTTAAGTTAGATCACAGAACTGTTTTCTCTTGGAGTCCAAAATAATATGACCTACATTTCAGACACAAGTATAAGTTTAAACTCTGTGTTGCCACACCCCTTCTGTGAGTCATCTAGCTCCTCCTTTTAGAATATAAAATTGCAAACATGATTTTCTACCAGAAGATATGTTCAATAATGTGACATCAGATGAAAAAACACATTTCCTATATATAACTCCTTAACCATTTTTCCTTTGAACTTAGCAATCCCAGCATTTGTCATTTAGGTGTTAAACTTGATAGAAACAGCCAAATTACCCTTTTGTTCCTGACGTCATAAACTTTAGATTTTGTTTTCACTTCAAAAGCCTGAACATGTCATAAAAAAGATAATCAAATGCCCACTGGAATGAAGGTAGTTCATTAACAGGTTCCCTTATCAGTTTTAATTACATCCTGTGGTTTCAGCTGCTGACACCTTGTAATTTAAAGGGTCAAATCTCACAGATTGACATTTCATACACTGACCATTTATTTATAATATCAATATCATACAATAATCATAACCAGCTGGCCAAGTGTCACAGCTACTCCATTTTAACAATAAAATTTGACATTTTTAATCAGACACCCAAATGCTTTGGGAATTTATTTCAGTGAAGCCTGAACTTGTCTCCTTTGCTTTTGTACTCAACAGTTACACTAAATCCTGGTGCAGGCTTGGTAGTTATGTTGTCCAGGTTCTTCACACTTGATGAGATTTAGCAAGCTCGCAATTTAACCCCCCAACAGGCAATAGTGTGCTAACACAATTTAAAAAAGAACTTGAAACTCTAAATGTTCAGAAAACCCAGTTTTGCATTCCAATGAGGTAATTGTAATTGTAATCCAAAAGGGAAAAGCACTCAAGACCACAGCCAACAGTACTGGCACTCAAGTGATCCACAGATGCAGTAGCTGAGACAAGGCAGGAACAAGCATGCAGCAGCAAGTCAGACAGCATTTGGCAGTAGACCCTAGTGGCCTGGATATGAAGCACTTCCGACTCTTTCAGACATTTGGCAGCAGTACAGCCCTTCTGGCTCAGCTCTCAGTCACATAAGCAGTATGCAGCGGCATCCCAGTTTCCAAGGAACCCAGACCTGAGCAGCAACTCCCCATGGTCCAGCTTTCCTCCGGATTGAAAGTACCCACATATCCAATGCACATGCCCCATGGCTCCCTGTTCCCTGGTCCACCCCACTAGATAAGGGCTGGCAGGCCCCTTAACTGGCTGCAAAGCAACCTGGGTAGGATGAAGGTCTCTATATCCACTTTGTACAGCTCAGCAACTTTGGTACAGTATGCAACAATTCACCACAGGCACATATTCTCAGTGATTTCTTTCAACAGGTGTCCATCTGGCACAATTTCACAGCTTTCACCCAAACAGGTGCCTTTCCGTGACACACTCTCTGAACAGTGTAAGTCCAGGATAAGGCTCACAGTAATTGTGCAGGATGAACCCTGGTGAGAGCTCACAGGATTTTGTTTTGCCAAGCTTCATCTCACCAGCAGCAGGTCTGAACACCTCAGTGTCTCTCTCAGACTGCCATGAGCTCATGAGCCCAGAGCCTTTTCTCACAGATCGAGTGTTCCACTGGTCAGGCTGTCTGTCAGTCTCTCTGCCTTTTAGTTTGCTCCCTGAGTCCACCAAGGAGAACCTCTGACATCACTTGCCTCCCCAATCCCTTGCTCCTGTCGGTAGGATTGATTGGCTGATTCGTGGGGTCCAGGGCAACAAAATGACCATGACCATATTCTGAAGGAGCCTTGTGCTCTAAAGTGTTTAGTTTCATTCATTTAGTTGCCCCCCCCAACACTGCACTGGTCTTTTGGTTTTGTAGCAGCTCTCCTGGGCTACTATCGGGTAAGGCTGTTTCAGCTGGGCGCACATCTGGTTTGCAGTCAGGTATGCTGGCAAGGTCTGGTGAGTGGTGAGCACTACAGAGGAGCCCCTGACAGCATGCGCTCCAACTCACAATACTGGCAGCAGTCTTGTGGCATAGTGCAGCACAGAAGGCACCATAAAGAGGAGGCATCCTGTGATTTGTTCCCAGTCACCTCTGCCAAGTTCTGGGAACTGCGCTGATGAAATGCGGCTGCAGCCATGAAGCAAAGGGTGCAGAGGCGCTGAGGAGTTCCCTGCAGCACGACTCTCTCTGAACCTTTCAGCATTACAATTCATTGCACTGGCCTTCAAAATTCAGAGTAAATGGCCAGAATGTGTAGCACTTTCTTATTTTAAAGAATAATATGTCTACAAATTGTGGACCTCATATCTCGTTAAGAAATGTTTCTGTAAGGTAAGTTCAAAGATTTAATAGTTTGTGTCCAGAAATAGCTCTAACACTATTAAGAACATCAGCAAACACTACGGTGCAAGGGTAAATTTCAGTGTAAAAATCATTAAGTCTTTAGTTTCTTTCATTTAGTTGCCCCCAACAGTGTGCTGGCCTCTTGGTTCTGTAGTGGCCTTCCTGTGCTGCTATTTTTTTGGGTTGTTTCAGCTGGGAGTGTGGGTCAGGTCCACACTCAGGCATGCTGGCTGGGTCTGGTAAGCAAGGGGCACTGAGTAGGAGCCCCTGACAGTGTGCGCTCCCACTTGCATTACTGGCAGGAGTCTCATGGCGTGGTGCCATGCAGTAGGCGTCGAAGAGAGGAGGCATCCTGTGGTTTGTCCTGGTTCACTCTACCAAGTTTGGGGAACCAGGCTGATGAAATACAGCCGCAGATGCAAAGCAAAGGGCACAGGAGGCACCGAGGAGTTTCCAACAGCACGGCTCTCTCACCGCGCCACACACCCAGTCAAGCAAGAACTGTGCTGCAACAGTGCAGCAGCAGCTCGAGAGTCTTCAGGAAGACAGCAGTTCAGGCAGTCCTGGTAAGCCCCCACCCCACAAGGTGGGGGTTACACTCCCCCTATGGTAACAAATTATCATCCCAGCAATCCCACAAGTTCCACACAGTGCGTATCTGAAAGATACAAAACAGCAACAGCTAACAGTTCTACTTGGATAAATGCTTACTAGCTAGGCTATTCACAAGGTCCATAGACACATGATAATATCAACAGGTTCAGAATTAATAACGATCTCACAGACATTTCTATATTCTTCTTTGCACAGGGGTGGTCTACAGCCTCAGTCCCAGGGTGGATAAATGGATAAGGAAATGTTGAAAGCAATCCATAAGATGGCTAACAAGGAGGAGGTGTTAATAGTGGGAGACTTCAATCTGCCAGACGTGGATTACAGCCTCCCTGCTGCAGCAACAACCAGGAGTAGGGGCATTCTGGACTCCCTGCAGGGGTGTTCCTCAGGCAACTGGTTAAGAAACCCACTCGTGAGGGGGCACTGCTGGACCTAGTACTGACAAATAGGGACAGCATTGCTGACGTCACAGTGGGGGACCGCCTGGGGACCAGTAACCACCGGACGGTGTGGTTTAACATAAGAACAGGGACAGAATCAAACCACACAAGGACGAGGGTCCTGGACTTCAGGAGGGCCGATTATTAAGAAAATGAGACAATGCCTAAGGGATGCCCTAACAGGGACAGGGAAACCAGGGGGAGTAGAAGAACAGTGGGCTACAATAAGAGAGGGAACTGAAAAAGTTACAAAGCACCAGGTCAAATGGGTCAGCAAGGGCAAAAGAAAAAAAAAAAAGTCCACTATGGTTCTTCAGAGAGGCAGTGGAAAAAGTAACAGCAAAAAATCTAGCCTTCAGAAAATACAAAAGAACACAGCAGAACAGCAATAGGGAGAGTTGCCAGGAGAAACAAAGGGAGGCAGAGAAGGCAGCTAGCAGCGCAAAAGCGAAAACAGAGGAAAATATAGCCAAATCAGTGAAAAAGGGGGACAACATTTTTTAAGATGGATTAGTGAAAAGAGGAAGTCCAAGGGAGGGATGGTAAGACTGAAAGTGGAAGGGGGGAAGTGGGTTCTGTAGAAGAGGACCACCAAAAAGCAGACATATTGAACAAATACTTCTGTTCAGTATTCACAGAGGAAGGGTTCAGAAACGGGCCTCTGTTACAAGACAAGGGTATAAAGGTTCAGGAGGTGGACACTAGCCCTTTCACAGTGGAAAGAATCCTGAAGGAGTTGTCAAAGTTGAATGTAGACAAGGCAATGGGTCCAGACTTAGTGCACCCCAGGTTGCTGAGGGAGCTCATGTAGGAGCTGGCTGAACCTCACAGCCCTGTTCAACCTGTCACTAGAAACACAGGAGGTACCAGGAGACTGGAAGGGGGCAGATGTACAGTAATCTCACTCCACAAAAGTGGAAATAGGGAGGAGGCAGAATATTACAGGCCTGTCAGCCTGACTTTGATAGTGGGCAAAGTAATGAAATCACTACTGAAGGAAAGGAATGGATAATACCTTGTTATCAGCAGTCTATTGGATCTGAAGCAACATGGATTCACGGGAGGGGTCCTGCCAGACAAACCTGGTCGAGTTCTTTGACTGGATAACAAAGGAAGTGGACATGGAGGGCGTGAACGCCTATCTAGATTTATCTATTTTTATTTATTTAAACATTTGGTAACTGGGAAAGGCACACTGAGCTGAGGCTCGATTCCAGGTGCGACCTGGGAGGAAGGGGAGAGGGGAGTACGAGCAATAAATGAATCATAATTAGTAACAGTTCAGTGTAGTTCACTAAACATAAATGCAGCAAATATAGTCCAGTACAGTCTTTTATTCAGTAAACAACAGCAGTAAATAGCAATATTAAAAAATGTATGAGTCATACGCAGAGGGAATCCATGAGTAAGTGCGCCACAAAATGAGCTGGATTTATAAGTGCTTGGGTGGTCACGAGTTGGGATAGTCAGAAGAGTTATTAGGAGAGGCTCAAGTTTGACAGAGGCAGGGGGGTGAGTCTTAGATGTTGTTTACAGGCAAAGTGGGAGGAGGAGTTAGTGATAGAGGGAAAAAGGTTGTTCCACAAGAAAAGGGAGCTGATAGGAGAAAGCAGCTTTGCCCACTGAAGAGGAAGGGTGAGGCAGGATGAAGGACCTTTCATTTCTGTGCCTTAGCTCATAGAGGGAATGAGAGACCAAGGACAGACATTCCATAAGATAGAAGGGAAGCAAGTTGAACCAGAATTTAGAAATGAGAGTGAGGGAGTGAATATAACGTCTGTGAGTGAGGGGGTTAGTCCAAGAAGGGAGTAAAGATCGCAGTGGTGGATACAGAGGGGGGAGTTAGTGGTGAAGTGGCAGAACGAGTTCAGGAGGGTATCCAGCCTGGACAGGGAGGTTACTGGGGCAGAGCTGTAGACCACATCTGCATAATCAAAAATGGAGAGGATCATTTTAGATAAGATTTCACGTCTGGCAGGAGAGCATCTCTGTTCTGGTATTGCATACCTAGTTTGGGATGCAGTTTAGAAGTGGTAGCATCAATATGAGCAGAGAAAGATAAATGGGGGTCTAACCACACACCCAGGTATTTGTATTTAGTTACCTGGTCAAGTGGGAAACTGTTCAGAGAAGTGATGGGGGGAGGGGTAGCGGTTCTTCTAAGTTTCTGGGCAGTGCCAAAAACCAAAGAAACAGTTTTGGAGGTGTTTAGTTTTAGTTGGTTTTGCCTGAACCAGTGCTGAATGTTGTCGAAGTCATTCTGGAGGGTAGCCTGGACTTCATGCAGTACAGGGCCTCAGGAAAAGAGAATAGTGACATCGACATACATGTGTACACTTAATTTTGTGCAGGAGGAGGGAAGGTCATTTATGAAGAGGGAGAAGAGGATGGGACCTAGAACTGAGCCTTGAGGCATGCCTGCAAGGATAGGGAGAGGGGCGGAAGTGGCGTCGGCAATTCTAACTGATTGAGTTCTGTTGGACAGATAGGATTTGAACCACTGTACAGTGATTGGGGCGAGCCCAGTTGCCTCGAGCTTCGACAGGAGGAGGGGGTGGGATACAGAGTCAAAGGCCCTGGGTTACAACCACTCTTTCATCAAGGCCTTCAACACTCATCCACATAGAAGGCTGGTAAACAAACTGAGTAGCCTAGAATTAGCTCCTAAAAATAGAAAAATGGGTGGAGAGTTGGCTTAGTGGTAGGAGCCAAAGAGTGGTGGTAAATGGGGTACACTCTCGGGAAGGCAAGGCAACTAGTGGGGTGCCGCAAGGGTTAGTATTAGGCCTGGTCCACTTCAAGGTCTTTATTAGCAACATTGCAGAAGGACTGGAAGGGACGGTATGCCTATTTGTGGATGACAGAAAAATCTACAACAGTCGGCCCGGTGGCGCAGAGGGTTGAGGTGCTAGACGCCACACCTCGAACCACGCCGGCGACCCGGGTTCGAGAACGGACTCAGGTCGATGGGGGGCTGGCAGGGGAAGAGAGGATTGAGCATCCAGAGGACTGCTCTACTCTCCTGGCGTGGGTTGGAGAAAGTGCTTCGCTCTGTAGTGGCCCCCGGTGGAGACCGGAGGCACTACAAGCAGCGTCGCAATGTGGGATCTCCAGAAAAATGTGAAATATGGCATGTCTCCGACCGGATGACGGCAGCCCCACCTTCCTGCACCTCTCTGCCATGAAGCATCCAGGGCTGCAGTAGCCACGCTCCGCCCAGAAGCTTGAGAGTGCTCAGGCATTCTATACTCCCCTCCCCGTCGCCCTCTCCAGGGCAGTGGGGCTCCCTCGGCGAAGGAATAGGCTGGGTTAGTGGAGCATTGGAGCAGCAGGATGGCGAGTCAGCGGCAGAGGCAATGACAGGACTGGCTGCCCGAAGGAGTGGACAGAACTTGCCCGGTAGGCGGGGATAAAAAAAAAATAAAAAATCTGCAACAGAGCAGACACACCGGGGGAAGGGGGGTGAAAGAATGAAGGAGGATCTAAAGAAGTTAGAAGAATGGTCACGAGTTTGGCAGCTAAGATTCAACGCAAAAAAGTGCAAAATCATGCACTTACCTGGAGGCAAAGTACTAACTAGGGGAGGAGTATCTGCGGTCACTAAACAGGAAGAAGACCTGGGGAGTATCATTTCTGATAACCTGAAGGTAGCTAAACAGTGTGACAAAGCAGTGGGGAAGGCTACCAGAATGCTTGGATGCGTAGGGAAGGGTATCACCAGCAGAAAGAGGGAGGTAATAATACCCCTGTATAGATCACTGGTGAGACCCCACCTTGAGTACTGCATACAGTTCTGGAAGTCTCATCTCCAAAAGGACATAGATAGGCTGGAGGCGGCGCAAAGGAGGGCAACCAAAATGGTGCAGGGCCTGCATCAGAAGCCCTACAAAGAAAGGCTTAAGGATTTTAATATGTACTCCTTGGAAGACAGGAGGGAATGGGGGAATATCTATACTACGTACTGTTCCTTTATTTGTCATATGCCTCGCCACTGTAATCTAACCTGTTACTATAACTTACTATCATATGACTTGTACAACTGCCTGTAGTACTGCACTTTACCTTGAATGATTACCTTGTAATGTGTCTGAAAATGTTTAATATGTCTGTACTCCCTTACTCCCTCTCATCCTACCCCCAGGGCGCATCTGGAATCGAGCAGTAGTCTACTCAGCATGCCTTCTGGTAAAACCTTTAAATAAATAAATATGATAGAGACATTCAAATACCTCACAGGAGTAAACATGATTCAGGAAGGCAGCATTTTCCAAAGAAAAAGATGCTCAAGGACAAGGGGTCACAATATGAAGCTGGAAGAGGGGAGGCTCAGAGGAAACATGAGGAAGTACTTCTTCATGGAGAGGGTGGTGGACGCTTGGAACAGCCTCCCAGTAGACGTAGTGGAGGCTAGAATGGTCACAGGATGTAAGAATGCATGGGACAGATACAAGGGAATATTAGAAGCAAGAGGGGGGGTATAGGCTAGAATCCAAATAAGGTCTCTAGTGGCACTACTGGTGGGGAATTTAGGGCAGACTAAGTGGGCTAAGTGGTCCTTATCTGCCAACAACTTCTGTGTTTCTGTTTCTATATAAACAGTTGGTTCCTACCTGACCAGCATTTCCAGTACTATGCATCCCAACATTGTAACCTAGGACTATTTAACACAATATGGGGTATGGAAGGGGGTGTGATATAGATTCTGCTATGCACTACATACAGGGGCTGGTCAGTGGGGACACCAGAAGTGTCGTAACTGAGCTTCAAAATTGGTCTGATAGTAAGCCGGCCAGGTGGTGCAGAGGGCTGCGGCACAGTGGTGCCTTACTTCTCACCATGCAAGTGACCTGAGTTCAGGAACCAGCTGGGGTTGCAGCGGGTCAGCGGGGGGGAGGGGCTGACTGAGGATCAAGCAGCTGCCTGGCAGCTATTCTCTCCTGGATTGTGGTGTTGTGTTGCCCTGGCTCTTGGCTGCTATCAGGTGGAGGCCTGGTGGTAGCGCTGATGCTTGGGAGGCAGACTTAAGTCAGACTGAGTGGAAGATGCCATGGTTCCTGAGCGCATGCGTGCTTTCATGTGCATGCGTCATCCATGCTTCCAGGGTGCCAGAAAGTAAGGGGAGAAACCAGAAGAGTGATGGTGTGGGCTTTATGAAGCCCAGCCACCCACCTCCAACC
The DNA here is from genome assembly GCA_016271365.2 of Neoceratodus forsteri. NCBI lineage: Eukaryota > Metazoa > Chordata > Ceratodontiformes > Ceratodontidae > Neoceratodus > Neoceratodus forsteri. Next base: position 334,925,617 of record CM057455.1, on the reverse strand, counting down.
TACACTGCTGACTGGGCTACCTAGTCAGACCTGGACTTGTAGACTTGGGGTGGGAGGATGGCCCTCCTTTTTGCATCCCCACCACAGGGGACAAGCACTGTGGGAGGACTCACAGAGCAGGTAAGTTCCAGGGGCAGCAGTCACCTGTTGTGAGGAGGTGGGACAGGGCTGAGCAGTGGAGAAAAATTTCTATAGGGAAGAAAAAAGGGCCTGACAGATCTTTCTGAATGTTGCGATTGGGCGTTCTCTATTTACATTCTGGGGAAACTGAAGGTGCAATTTCTTGCTCTCTGGCCAGTGACTGAGGTTCCTTAGAACAGGCTGATTTTGTTACAATATCTGGCTCTTTGTTGGGTTCTATATGATCTTCCACATGCTCTAGTTCAGGAGTAATTAGCATAATTGGGGATTCGAAACACTTTGCATCTGGATTTAACTGTGGGGGTGGAGTAGATGGCATCCACCAGTCATCAGAACCATTTAACAGATAGGGAATGTCCACAGTAGAATGGTAATGAACAAGGTCATCCTCTCCATCAGACGAACCTGCTGCATTTTGTGCTTGTTCAGGCATAGGCCTAACTGGAGTCCTGAGTGGATTAGTATCCAGACTGCAGGCAGGCTGCTTCAGTTTGCTGCTTTGTTTGAGAAAGAACAGTTACGTAAGAACTTACTGTAACAGTAGATTTTTGAGGGTATCTCAGTCACCAGGTCACACAGTACAGAAGATTTTCAGCAGTACAACTGGGGCTGTCCACACCGTTGATGTCACTTACCCTATAAAGGCATGGGTGGTCTTGATCCCTCCTCAGTTGTTTCCCACTGGAGACACAGGGAGCATAGCTCTAGCCATGGGGGACCGAGGAGAGGGAGAGGTGCCCAGGCCAATATGAAATGCTGGATGCACCAAACAGCCAGTTCCAGAACAAGAGCCCCAAGAAGGGGACTAGTGGGAGGGAAAGCAGACCTGATGACTAAGATCCCGTTGAAGATCTACTGTTATGGTAAGTTCTTACGTAACTGTTCTATCTTCTTCGGGGATATCTCAGTCATCAGGTCACACTGCAGGAACAAATCCCAAGCAGTTACAGGTGCAAAACAGTCTGGGAGGAAGGCCAACCATAAAACTTAAGACAGGAGGCACTGCAGTACAGCCCTGCCAAACCCTGCACGGGCTCTTGAAGCAATGACCAGGCTGCTTGGTGAAAGTATGGATGGTACCCTAGGTGGCAGCTGCACAGATGTCAGCGGTTGAGACTCCTCAGAAACAAGCCACAGAGGTAGCCATGCCTCTTGTGGAATGAGCTTTGACCGCTCCAGGCAATTCTTTGCCATACTTGTTGTAACAGAACAGCATCTGGTGTCCTCTCTAGGGATTTATACTACCCCGTACCCTCACCTTCTCCTAACTGTCCACACCTCCTTCTCCTCTTCTCTCCCTGTATGCCCTTCATCCTGGCCCCTACGTGCATCTATCTCCCCCCTCCTTCCCTTCTCCCCTTTTTGCTTAAATGCTTCCCTTTCTCAGGCTACACTTCCTTTTCTTTCCTACATCTATTAGAACTTGAGCACCTTTCTCAAGCTACCTGATGCCAAGAGCTATTGTAAATATTGAAACTGCCTGAATATTGTTCATTGCCATGTTTATCCTACCTTCTAAACACCATGTATTTGATTGTATTACCTGTTTTATCAGCTTACTGTAAACTGTGATGTTGTGCTGTCTAATGCATATTGAGTATTGTATGAGATACCTTCAATTGTTATATTTTATTTTGTGTACCGGTTGTACTTTCTTTTTTTTTTTTTTACTATCTTTTCTGCTCAGGACCTCCTTGTAAATGAGCTTACTCAATGGAGTTATTTTCCTGCCAATAAACTTGACCTGAGTTGAGAACACTATGCAGTTTGCCAACCATTTGGATAAACTCTGCTTAGAAACTGAAATGCCCTCGCTACCTGGGGCACAGGAAATGAAAACCTGCTTTGACTTTCTAGTCCTTGGTGCAAAGCAGGTAGTACTTCAAAGTTCTGCATATGTCTAACGTATGGAGCAGTGCTTCCCCAGGATTGGCACGCTCAGGAAAATAAACTGCAAGGTGGATAGACTGGTTGAGTGAAAACTCAAAGACCACCTTAGGAAGAAATTTGGGATTTGTCTTCGTGAAAAATCAAATGAGGCTCCTCACACCAGAGGGCCTGAAGCTCTGAAATTCTTTGAGCAGAAGTAACAGCAACTAAAATAAATGCTTTCCAAGAGAGAAAGTGTAGCCCGCAAGTCGTAATTGATTCAAAAGGAGACAGGGTCAACTTTTCCAAAACAAAATTCAAATCCCAAGTCGGGACAGGAGAATGGATTGGGGTTTCAGATGCAGGATGCCCCCTTAAGAAGGTATGGGAGACATCCAGCTGAGCTATCATGTGGTCACTCATGGGCTCATGAAAGGCTGAAATAGCCAAAATATGCACCTTTAGGGAAGAGTACTAGAGACCTGAGTCAGACAGAAAGAATAGGTGGTTCAGACCCTGGGTCACCAGACAGCTGAATGGGTCCAGATTATGCTGGCAGCCCAAATGGCAAACCGCTTCCACTTCATGGCATACTTGGCTTGATTGTAAGGCATTTGGGCAGCCTCCAGGACATCTGCCACTCTGTGGGAGACTCCAAACCTGGCAGTGGCTATGTCTTCAGGAGCCAAGCATGCAGATGAAGGTACCTGAGGGTGGGATGGGCCAGGGTCCCCTGAACCTGGGTCAGCAGGTTCCCACAAAGGGGGACCAGAACCAGAGGTTCCTCTGCCAGCTGCTGCAGCAGGGGGAACCATATCTGGCAGGGCCAGAATGGAACTACCAAAATCATGCTGGCCCCCTCCATCTGCAACTTATGAGGACTCTCTGAATTAGAGGGAACAGAGGAAATGCATAAAGAAACCTCCTGCTCCAGGAAAGGGACAACGTGTATTGCCAGAAAACTACAGGCCCTGAATTGAGCAAGCAGAAATTGGGCACTTTTCCATTGAGTGGGGATGCAAAAAGGTCCAACGGTCCAACTCTGGATGACCCCACCCATTGAACAACTCTTCTGCGACAGATGAGAGGAGCTCCTACTCACGCATGCTGGACTAAGTCTGGCTGAGGCTGTCCGCCAGGGTGTTTAGCATACCTAGGACATGGACCACTGAGAGTGTCAGACCGTGATTTAATGCCCAGTACTACACTCTCTTGACCTCCTTGCCTAGGGGATAAGAATGTGTCCCCCCCCCCCGCTTGCTGATGTAGTACACTACTCTGAGATTATCAGACTGCACCAGCAGCTGACCTGGAGCAAGGTGGTCCTGAAAGGCCTGCATGGCACAGAACACTGCCTAAATCTCCAGAACACTGATATGCAGGGAGGTTTCAACCTGAGACCAGGAGCCCTGGGTTTGAAAGGGACCTAAGTGAGCTCCCCAGCCTGACCAGGAAGCATCCGTGGTGAGTATCTGCTGTGGAGAAGAGATCTGGAAAGGGACTTCCTTGTTGCAGGTTCCAGGGGTCCATCCATCACTGGAGCACTTTGCAGACTGGGGAGGAGACCAGCACCAACTGATCTAACTTGTCTGTGCATTGGTCCCACTGCACTGAGAGAGTCTACCAGAGGATGCACATATGGAGTCTAGCCAGTGGAACAGTGGGAATGGCAACTGCCATTAGACCCAACAGTCTCAGATACACCCTGGCAGGAAAAAAATGGCTCTGGGCCACTTCCTCTGCCCTGTTCTGAGGCAGGAAAGCCTTCCCCTGTGCAGAGTCTAGAACCACCCCTAAGTATTGCAGTCTTTGTGATGGCACTAGAACCGACTTGAGCAGACTGACTGTTATGCCGAAGGAGGTGAACAACTGGAGAGTTCACTCCAAAGTTCACAGGATCTGCTCCCTGGATGGGGCCTTTAGGCAAGATAAGGCAAAATGTATTTAAAAACGCCCAATCTCAGAGGCTCTGGGCACTGTACAAAATGGATAAATACAACATCAAAATAACATAATACATCACAAATTTTTTTTTTTAAAACACAAGATAAAATTAATAACCCAGCAAATAATTTTCAAGTACTACTATGGTTTATGGCTTCATCCCATGAAAGCTTGGGAAAATAGGAGGGCCTTCAGGTGGACCTTAAAAGTATCTACAGTGGGGGCTCCCCTGACCCCAGCTGGCAACGAATTCCAGAGAACGGGAGCTGCAACACTGAAAGCTCTGTCGCCAGCAGATCTTAACCTCATTCTAGGAATGCTCAGGGGGCCCCCATTAGAAGAATGGAGAGGACGGACAGAGAGAGCAGGTGCAAGAAGGTCTAACAGATAACCAGGAGCCAATCATCCAGGTAGGGGAAGACGTACAGTCTTTCACTTCTGAGGGCTGCAGCTACTGCTGCTAAGTACTTGGTAAAGACCTGCTGCACAGAGAACAAGCCAAAGTGCAGCACTTTGAATTGGTAATGCTTGCCCCAAAACAGAAAACAAAGAAACCTCCAGTGAGGAGGGAAGACCAAAATGTGCAGATAGGTGTCCTGCGTGTCCAGAGAGCAGAGCCATTCACCCGTCTTTACAAGAGGCAACAGGCCTGGCAAAGTCACCATCCTGAACTTTCTGTACTGGATGTACAGACTGAGGTCCTTGAGATCTAAAATGGACCTCAGATCTCCGGTCTTTTTGGGGACCAGGAAAAACCTGCAGTAAAACCCTCTGTTTCTCTGGCACCCAGGTATTGGCTTGATGGCCTGCTTGTGCAGAAGGGACTGTACCTCCTCCCGGAAAACAGACAAGTGAGACGGAGAATAATTAGAGGGCAGGGGAAGGGTATCTGGAGGGTGCTCTATGAGCTCCAGAGTGTAACCCTTTCTATGATCTGCAGAATCCAGGCATCCAATGTTATAGTTCTCCATTGATTCAGATGGAGGGAGACCCGACCTATGACTACCACCTCTTGGTCGGGAACCAGAAGAGGGGGTCTGGCAAGGAGTCGAGCAGAGGTGGGTCCAGCCACGGCTGGGATGCTTGGCCACAGCTCTAGCATTGGAGGTAACAGGCAAGGCACTGGGGGCTCTTCACTTCCCTTGGGGGTGAGAGGCTGCATCGGGTCTATTGGTTGCCCTGCGAAAGAGGAGTTGCCACCTACCTCTCTGCTGAGTATGGTAGAGAGAGTGGACAGACTTGAGAGCCCTGCCTGAGGCCTGGGGATCATGAATAATATCCTGGACATCAGGACTAAACAGTCTGGTGCCACAGAAAGGGGCATTAAGCACCTTCTGCTGGACATCAGCAGTGAAGTCTGAGACCCTCAGCCAGGAGTGCGTACAGAGGCATATGCCCATGGCAGCAGCCCTGGCAATAGTGTCAGCCATATCATAGAGGGCCCTGTGGAGGTGCTTGCTAATTTCCTCAGCTATCTGTAGGCATTTAAGAAGATCCTACTTCTGTGTGCCATTTGAGAGGGACTGGGAGGCAGCCTTGCCCTTCTTCTAGTTTGAATTTTGGTACTTAACCATATGAGACAAGTAACTCGCAATCCTCAACCTGAGGGTGGAGGAGGCATAGATCCTCTTAGCCCAGAGGCAATTCTGTAGGACTCTATCTAGGGGGAAGGAGCTAAGGTAGTTGGGTGCCTTAGACCTGTGGTGGGCTGCCTTAATGACCACAGAGTCCATTTCAAGTTTGGCAGCATAGCATGGAAACTCCTGGGGGGCATGGTAAAGTTTATCCACCCTATGGGGCACAGCTGGCACCATATCTGGTCTGTGCCAGGTTGCCGTGGCTGCATTCCTCAAAGTCAGCAAGATTGGAAAAATGATTTTTGGGGGAGACTCTGGGATCTCCTGGAAGTCCACTAGCTCCTTCCTGGTGACATTTTCTTCCTCTGTGTGGAAGCCCATGGCTGAGGATAATTGCTTCATCACATTGAAAAATGTGGGATCCTCAGGAGGAGACCTGGGAGTATGCTTCACTGAGTCCTCACTGACAGAGGAAGCTGTGGACCTGTAAGAAACCAGGATCTCTTCCTCTTCATCCTCCTCATCATCAGGGAGAATGAAGTCTGGATGATGCTCCTCCTCAACGTCAACCTCTTCTAGATCCAGGTCCAATGTTGGATGAGCCACCGATGGCCTGCGGGCGGCCTCCCATGGCCTGTGAGTAGACGTCAATGATGAATATGCCATTGCCGGAGATGTGGGCCTGTATGCACTGAATTGCTGCACAATCACCAAAGTGAATTTAGTTAGAATGTCGTTTAGGTCAATGACCATCAAAAAACTGCGTTGATGGAGGGGGGTCGACAAAGCAGGGATGGACAACCTACCTGAAGGGCCCTGAGAACCTGAAGAGCCTGTAGCCCTGAAAGGAGAGGGTCGGGTCTCAACAGAGGGTCCGTCATCAATGAAGGAGGAGCCGATGACCCGGAGGTTGGCTGCTGGCTGCCCTTGGAATTGGGCGGGTGCACTGTCGGTATTGGTCTGGAGAGCACAGAGATCTGAACAGTGACTTTGCATGTCAGTGCAGCCACAGCCAATGAGGATCCCCCAGATGAAGGAGAAGAGACCATCGGGAAGCGAGATCGCCGCTGGGGGAGCAGCTGCGATTCTGGTCTTTTTTATGACTTTTCCCCCGAGGATTTGTCTTGGGCCCTGGAGGCCTAGGAGTGTGACAACCCGATCGGCAACTGAGCAGCTGGGACCCCTGAGCACCCCTGCCCAGAACTGGCTACCTGCTGATCCATCTTCAATTGGCTCCTCCCACCCACCCAGGTGGTAACTCCCTCGGCACTGCCTCGTGACGTTAGATCTTGCCTGCTGGAAGCAAAGTCAGTGTGCCACTTGCCAGGGGAGGTGAGGTGGGTCAGTGTGGATGAACATCATATACCACTCCTAGAAAGTACAGTTCCATAAGATCTTTGAGAGGAGCTCTAGCAGCAGGCTACACCATTAGGACTAAGCTGGCAAGCACCTGCAAAGGGGGTAGGAATGAGTCCCTTCCTGCTTGTTGATGTAGAAGACCACAGACATGTTGTCTATTTGGATCAGCAGAGAAACCAAGGAGATATCCAGTTGGAACACCTGCAGAGCATAGAGCATTTCCCTCATCTCCAACATGTTTAAGTGGTGATTCTGTTCCAGAGGAGACCAGGTCCCTTGAGTTTGATGGTCTCTGAAAAGAGCTCCCCATCCCTGTCCCAAAGCATCTGTCATCAGGATCTGCCGAGGGGTGTTTCTCCTGAAAGGAGCCCCTTTTTCCAAGTTAGAAAGGTTCAGCCACCATTCCAGGGTCTGACATACTGCCCTGGGGATCTTCACCAGTTGCTCAAGGTCATCTGTGTGCTGGTTCCATTGAACTCTCAAAGTCCACTGAGGCACTCATGTGAAGCCATGCTAAGGGAACAGTTGCAATGATGGCTGCCATGTGACCAAGAAGCTGGAAGACAGCTCTGGCCTGGACCTGCCACAACAAGAAAATCCTTTGAGCTTGTGCCTGAAGGTGATCTGCCCTGTCAGAGGGAATGAAAGCTTTCCCTCTTAATGGCGTCCAAGACTGCCCCTATGTGTTGTAGTTTCCGGCTGGGCCATGGGGAACATTTTGGGAGATTCAGAGTGAGCCCCAGTTATTGGAACAGCATAACGGTGTCTTTCATGGTCTTCAGCAGCTGGCCCCTTCTAGGAGCTTAGGAGCCAGTCATCTAGGTAAGGGAAAATGTCATGAGCCTTTTCCTGAGTGCTGCAGCCACCACTGCCAAGCACTTTGTGAAGATACAGGGAGCCAAGGACAAGCTGAAGGGCAGGGCTCAGAACTGATAGTGGTTTCCTGTGAAGGTGAAGTGCAGGAATCTTCTGTGGGATGGCAGGACCTTGATGTGAAAGTATGCATCCTGCAGGTCCAGATTGCAAAGCCAATCCCCCTAATGGAGCATCGGGAGTAGGCCTGGAATCGTCACTATCCTGAATTGCTTGTACTTCACATAGTTGTTCAGGTGACTGAGATCCAGTATGGGGTGAACATCTCCCGTTTTCTAGGGGACCAAGAAAAAATGGGAATAATAACCCTTCCCCCTTTGGTTCAGAGGAATGGGCTTTATAACCTGTTTGGATAGAAGGGCCTGGATCTCTGCTTGGATCAGGTCGGTGTGGGATGGCGAGTAGTGGAAGGGAACAGGAGGGTTGTCTGGAGCTTTTCCTCTTGTGCCTCTGCTGTGAGACCTTGCAAAAGGTGAGACAGTACAGACAAGTGGAGTTTTCTTTGGTTTAGTGCATCAGAACAGAACAAGCTACAGTATATACACTAGCAAAGGCTTAAGACAGGAAGTGTATTGGGAGCTGTAGTTTTTCCTGACTCACATTGAACTACTGATTTCCTGTATTTGGGCTCTAGATATACTGTGCTTATATTCTGCCATTTATTTGCTTTGCCAGCTATAGCAGTTGCATTTTAGGAGGGCTTATTAGCTCTTTTTTAAAGGAAAATATTGTTGCTAAGCCATTACACTAACAACGAGGTCCGGAGGTGGTGTCATGTGACCCGAACAACTTCCGGGTCCTGCTGACATATAAGTGAGCCCCATGTGAGCAGGGCGAACGCACATGCGGTACAAGGTAAGACATGTGCAAAGACATACGCTGCGTGTCTGCATGTGTTAGCAGGGCTAGGGATCTGAAGTAAGTATCCATCTCTACTACTGGTGTCTAGTAGTAGGTCATAATTGTTGGGAAGCTTATTAATTCTAGGCAGCATGGCAGAATTAATTAGAACCATAGAAGGAGATTGGGCCTACAAATGTCTATCATGCTTTACGTATACCCTATCAGAAACTGAGTTGGTGAACATTGGGATAACTTGTAAAAAATGTCTTTATATTGCCAAACTTGACAACATCACGATATGCAAATCCAAGCTTAATGCAACAATAGTTAATCAACATAGTATTCAACAGCATATTGATATAACAGATGCTTCCCAAGCAACTACCCCATTGTTTAAACACAGATTGTCCATCCATATGTCAAACACATGATAATACTATACCATCGGTGTCCAACATAAGGCACCAATAAGTGGGTCAGGGGGCCACTAAAAGAAGAGTTAGGGATCCTGACAGTGAACAGTCTAGCAATGAAGGCTGGACTAAGGTCCTAGGAAATCCACCTAAGAAGGGAAGGCAAGCTATGGAATTTATATTACCCACTAGCAATAGATATGTGCATTTTGAACCCAACAATGTTCTTGATACTCAAGATAATGATCATTACATTTCAGAGATACCAAATTCTAACACTTCCAATGTACTGGCTGATAAAGATGTTAATAAAGGTATCTCCCCACAGGTTTTAAATACTACAACTGTGGATATTGAATCTGAGATGCCCCCAGTATCTGGAGTAATAGAGTCAAGTACATCAAATCACACGTCACTGCAACCCCTGGAATCCCTTGAGGTAACTGAGCAAGTTACATTAAATCATACACCTCTGCAACCCCCAGAAACACATGAGTCAATCATAGTCCAAACACCCAATGTGGAAAATAGTGACAAAGGTGTTACATCACCATCCCAAAAAGCCCAGCGCCAAACTTTTATCCTTGGTGATTTATTGATTAAACACATTGACAGACTAGTATGTAATGGAGATAAGGCCAATAGAACTTGTAGTTATAGGGGTGTTAAGATTTCAGATATATCTATTATGACTAATACCATTCTTAAAAACAGTGGGGGTTAACCCTCTAGTTATTGTCCACATTGGTGTTAATAACTTAAATAATAATACCAGCCTGGCAGATATCACAAAGGAATTTACTATCCTTAACAAGATATTAATTGCTTACAATTGTGATATCTGCTTTTCAGATATCTTACCTGTGCCAAGGGCTACCCCAGCCCTAACAAGATTAAGGCTGTAAACAACTAGTTAAGACTATGGTGCTTAAAAAAAGGTTTCGCATGCATTCCTCGTTGGTAAAGGTTTATTGATAGGCAACATTTATTTTCTTGGGATGGCTTACACATGAGTAAAAGAGGAAGTCAAATTCTAGGGAAAAGAATAGTGTCATATATTGAGAATCATTTAAACTAACATGGGGGGAGGTCATGGTAAAACTGTACAGTTTAATATGAAAAGGACTAACACTAGTACCTCTTACCCTACCTCTGGAGACTGCAACATTTTACTGACGAATGCAAGAAGTCTGAATAATCAGAAGTGTGAACAACAGACCCTTATTCTCCAGAATAACATCAAAATTGTTGGGGTTTGTGAAACTTGGTGGAATTCTGCTTCAGACTGGATGGTAGCGATAGCTGGTTATACCCTCTATCGTAAAGACAGAGTTAATAGAATAGGTGGGGGAGTCTGTCTTTATATTGCAAACACAATCAAATCACACTTAGTGTCGCTTCCTAGTAATACTAACCTGGACATTGAATCAGTGTGGGTCAAGGTGACATTGCCAGAAAGAAAGGCCTTATTAATGGGAAACATTTACAGGCCCCCTAATGCCACTAAGGAATATAATGAGGCCTTGCTTGAACAAATTATAGAAGCATCCGAGTTAGGCGATCTAATTATACCAGGTGATTTTAACCTTCGCGGAATTGGTCAGACAATTCAGGAATGACAACCTATGAAAGATCTTTCATTGAGACTTGTATTGATGCTGGTTTGCAACAGCTAATTATTGAATCAATAAGAGATACTAACACCCTTGATTTATTACTGACTAATATTCCTGAAGAAGTAAGCAACATTAATATTGGTAGCCCTCTGCTTAATAGTGATCACAACATTGTAACTTGTTCTCTTTCTATGAGTAAGCACCCAACAGTCAGATATTACTGAGGGACTACAAGAGAGCAAATCTTCAATTAATAAATCAAGAGATACAAAGTATAGACTGGGACAATTTGTTGTTATATGACTCAATTGAAACTGCCTGGGAATCATTTAAGGATAATATGTTGGCTATAGAAAATAAATATGTGCCCATGAGAAAGAGGTACAATGGCAAGGATAAAATACCAGCCTGGCTAACGTCTAAGGTTAAGAGATTGCTTAAGATGAAACCCAAGGCTTTTAGGAAATTTAAAAATAATAAAACACAGAGTAATAAAACCGACAAACTTAGGAAACAAAAAATGCTAAAGCACGCAATATGACAGACCAAAGCCAACAGTGAATTTCTAACGGCACATTCCAAGGACAGTAAACGTTTATATTCTTATATTAATTCTGATTGTAAGTACACATCTAAGAAAGTGGGACCAATTATGGAAAATAATACAATTTTAGATGATGACAAAATTGTTGCTGATAAATTCAATACATATTTTTGTTCTGTATTTTCCAAGATGACTCTTTATAAAACAACTTTTGATTCTGTGTCAGGATCCGAGTTAAAAACTAGCATCACTGAGGTCTATAATGAATTAATAAAACTTAATACGACATCTAGTTGTGACCCAGATAATGCTAGTACATATCTAGTAAAACATGCAGCTAAATCCATTGTGTATCCTTTATCGGTTTTATTTAACCTATCCTTAAAACTTGGCAACTTGCCTAAGGACTGGAGGACTGCTGTGATTGTCCCAATTTTCAAAAAAGGGAACAGAGCCAAAATCGAGAATTATAGACCAATAAGTCTCACATCACATTGTTGCAAGACATTAACATGCATTATAAAAAATCATCTTGAGGCCTCTTTGGATCAGCTAGGCACTGGTGACCCAGGTCAGCATGGATTTAGAAAAGGGAGATCATGCCCTACCAATTTGATTTCATTCTATGATCAGATTAGTGAAAAACTAGATATGGATGTTCCAACTAATGTAATTTTGTTAGATTTCTCGAAAGCAATTGATAAGGTTCCGCATGGAGAACTGCTTGATAAATTAATGCAATTAGGTTTTAATTATACCATTATTAGATGGATTCAGGCCTGGCTGTCCAATAGGACTCAATATGTACGTATACATAACTGCACCTCTTTTGAGGGATTAGTGGGAAGCGGTGTGCCACAGGGCTCTGTATTGGGACCTATCTTGTTTAATATATTTGTGAGTGACATAAATAGGGACATCCAAAATCTCATAATTAAGTTTGCAGATGACAGAAAGGTGGTGAGGTGAACACATTTGGGAAACACCTCACGTTGGTAAGTGATCTTGCTAAAATTGAGAATTGGGCATCTGCCAATGGCATGTCCCTGAATGTGCAGAAATGTTCTGTTATTCATTTTGATGACAACAATCCAAATTATACTTATATATTGAATCAAAGTTTACTTAAAAGCTCGATGAAAGAACACGATCTAGGAATAATTATAAATAATAAATTAATACACAGAGATCAGTGTTTAGCCATATCAGGAAAGGCAAAACATCTTGTGAATAAAATTAAAAAATCCTTTACTTGTAAATCAGAGCATGTAATCATCTCAATTTACAAAAGTTACATCTGCCCAATTTTGGATTATGGATTGTGAATCTGGTCCCTGGCAACTGCAAGGGATATAAGAATAGTTGAGGGAGTACAGAGATCAGTAAGCAGAATGATACCCAGCTTAAGGGGAAAATCGTATCATGAGAGGTTGCACTGTACAAAACTACACTCCTTGCAAGCTCAAAGACAGAGGGGGTGATCTTCTAATCCTCCTTAAAATACTCAAATCCCCCAAGCTTATGGATGAATGTGGGATCCAATTTAGTAATACATGGGACAATCTCTGATCTCACAATATGAAGCTTCTTCTTCCAAAAGCAAAAACCAATAAGAGAAATAATTTTTACACAGTCCGTACAATTATGTCATGGAATAAACTTCCACAGTGTATAGTTGATATACTGCATCAAGTTTTGATGTGTTTAAAAACAAACTAGATGAACTTTATTATTCTCACTCTTGTGGGGGGCATTCTTGTTGGACCAGATGGCTCCCTTATGTCCTTTTCACCTAGTAAACCAGTAAAAACCCCAGGGCAGATCCCTTCTCTATTAGTTGTATGACTCACTGATCTGTTGTGATCTTGGTCCAACCCTCAAGGTAGAGGGAGAAATGACCCTCTACCACCTCACCCAGAAGCTCTGCCAGAGATGGGGGGCAGGCAAGGAGTCAGGTTGAGGCAGTGGGGGTGGGCAAAGGGGCCTGGGAAGTTCTTTGGCCCGAGTTCCCTGAGAGCTGGGAGGAGGCCTTGCATTTAAAGACCCCTCTAGGTTGATGGCCTTTGGACTGCTTGGCAATGAAAAGGCTGGTGTCTGGAGGGAGTCAGTTCTAACTTGTACTTTCTATGGACCGACTGGACAGCCTTTCCAGAATCCTGGAGGCCTGTAATAATCTTTTGGGTATCTTCCCCAAAAAGAACCGTGCCCTGGAAGGTGGCATCTAAGATGGCCTCTTGGAGGTCCTGGTGAACGCCGGAGACCCTAAGCCAGGGATACCTGCGGAGACAAACGCCAGTGGCAGAGGCCCTGCAGCAGTATCAGCTGAGTCATAGGAAGAGCAAAGAACATGCTTTCCTGCATCCATACCTGACTGGAAGATGTCCAGCAACTCAGACTTCTGAGAAGAGTCTGGATGAGCTTTTGCCAATTCCAGAGCCTTTTTCCATAAGGAATTCTGGTACTGGACCATATGAGCCAAAAAGTTAAGTGATTGGACAGTGCAGGTGGCTGAAGAATAGACCTTGTGGCCAAACTGGTCCAACCTCTTAGACTCCTTATTAGGAGGGTGAGAGCTAAGGTGTTTTGGTTGTTTGGTTCTACTGTGGGTCACAGTCAGAACCATGGAATCAGCCATAGGTTGCTCCCCCAAGTAAGGCTTGTATCTAGGGGTTCTATAGAGCCTATCAGCTTTCTTGGGGACTGCCAAAGCTGATGAGGGGTGTTTTCAGGCAAGCTTAGTCACATCCTGAAATGGGTCCACCAACAGAGGCACCACCAGGGCCTTAGGGTCATTCAGCCCGAGGAACTTGGCAAGGCTGCACCTCTCTGGGTCCAGGTCCCCAGTGTCCCACCCACTGAGGAACTGGATGTGTCTCATTACATCCATAAATGTGGGCTCATCCAGGGGAGACCTTAGAGAATCTTTATGGGTATCCGGAGGAGAGGAGAAATCCCCGCCCAATGACTTGGATGAGGAAGAAGGACTCCGGCTGGAATATGCCAATGAAGGAGAGTGAGTATAGGAACGCTGGGACCAGCATCTGCAGGAGTGATGCCGGTGCCTGGAAGAGGACCTGGAAGAAGAATGGCGACATTGTCCATGCCGCCTATGAGACCCCTCGTTGGAGTGATCTGGAAGAGGGGTGGCCTTTTTCGGTGGCAGAGATTGTTACCTGGGTGTCATTGAG